>CP136892.1:34025000-36425000 GCA_034359265.1 Canna indica | reverse complement strand
AAAGGTTTTCCATATTTTTGATTGATCAAGGCTTTAGCATTGGAAAAGCCGATGTTTCTCTTTTTATAAAAAATAATAAAAATGATATTTTACTCGTGCAAATTTATGTTGATGATATAATATTTAGTGCTACTAATGAATTGCTTTGTGAGTGGTTTGCTAAGTGTAGGCAAGAAGAATTTGAGATGAGCATGATGGGGGAACTCTCATTCATGCTTGGTCTCCTAATCAAGCAAACCAACAAAGAGATCTTCATAAATCAAGCCAAATACACAAGGGAGCTCATCAAAAGATTTGGGATGAATGAAGCCAATATAGCTTCTAAACCAATAAGCACATCTATTAAGCTTGATAAAGATGAATATGGTGTAAAGGTAGATGAAAAACGATATCGATGTATGATCGATAGCCTTCTCTATTTAACCGTAAGTAGACCCGATATCATGTTTAGTGTTTGTGCATGTGCTAGGTTTTAATCTTGTCGTAAAATGTCTCACTTAAGTGCGGTCAAACGCATATTGAGATATTTGAAAGGCACGATTGACTTAGGATTATGGTATCCATGTAATGCATCTTTCAATTTAATTGGTTATTCGGATGCCGATTTTGCCGGGTGTAAAGTAGATAGAAAAAACACTAGTGGGTGTTGTCAATTCCTAGGGATGAGTCTTGTTTCTTAGTTTTCAAAGAAACAAAACTCGGTTGCACTTTCAACTACCGAAGGGGAATACATCGCTGCAGCTAGTTGTTGTTCACAAGTCCTTTAGGTAAAACAAACCCTTTTAGATTATGGACTTAAATATTCATGTATACCCATACATTGTGATAATACTAGTGTAATTAATTTAACAAAAAATCTAATTTTACACTCTAGCACCAAGCACATTGATCTAAGACACCATTTTCTTAGGGATAATGTAGCTAAGGGAAATATATCCGTGGAATTTGTATCCACCGATAAGCAACTTATGGATATATTTACAAAACCCTTAAATGAATAAAGTTTTACAAATTTTAGAATGATAATTACCTAAATATATCCTGAACTATGGACTTTGTCTCATTTGTAGCCAATTTTAAAATTATACCAAATTGTATCCCGAACTTTTACATTTGTCTCAATTACATCCTCTCGTCAACTCTCCGTCAGCAGCACCCGTTAAGACGATGACGTGGCACTCTGACGTGGATTAAAATAATATTTTTTATTAAAAAATATAAAAAATCACTTTAATTTATATTAAATAATATAAAATAATATTTGTTACTTTATATTAAAAATCACTCTGAGCCATGTCGGGAGTGAACATGGAGAGATTTTTTAATATAAAATATAAAATAATATTTTATATTATTTAATATAAATTGACATGATTTTTTTAATATTTTTTAAATAAAAAATATTATTTTAATCAACGTCAGAGCGCCATGTCATCGCTTTAACGGTGTTGTTGACGAGAGTTGACGGGAGGATGTAATTGAGACAAATGTCAAAGTTCGGAATACAATTTGGTAATATTTTAGAATTGGCCACAAATGAAACAAAGTTCATAGTTCAGGATATATTTAGATAATTACCCATTTAAGAATGCAATTAGGGATTTGTGCTTTGCCAAATGTTTAAACTTTCAAAATTTACATGCCTTTTGAAAAATGTCATTTCATGTAGTATCATCACACTTATGTATTGCTTTGTAATAGGGCTTTGCGACTTATCGATGTTTGCCTTCTAAAGGCTTACATTGATAGGAATGACTATAGTGATAGATGATACTCGGTTTTATGGTTTTCTTGGTTTTATTGACGAAACTCATTAATAGTACTTTTGTTCTTACCCTTTTGATTGATGTCAAAAGGGGGGGAAACAAGGTCACATGTGTTTTATGATGCATATAGATAAGGGGAGTTATAAGCATGATATGTATATTGATAGGGGGATCATATGTCAAGTTGCAAAATAGGTTGTGTATGGCTTAACTCAAACTCACAAATAGTACTTAGTGTTTTATAGAATTTCATGTTTTGTTTGTCATCATAAAAAGTGGGAGATTGTTGGCCCAAGGGTTCCCCCTAGGCTTCGATCTCTATTTTGATGATAACAAACATGAAACTAATGTATTTGTGAAGTTTTGAGTCCAGGTTGATGTTACGATACACGCACGAAATTCGTTCGGAGAAATACAAGAATCGACAAAAATGGCTTCGAAAACGAGCAAGTAGAAAATCTAGAGTTAGGATTAGATTTTATGTAATATATTTCTAGGAATTTATCCCAAGCCAATTTGTAATGTTATCAAGCCAAAACTTGATAACGGAACCCGAAAACGAAGCGCGCAAGAGTTAAGATGGCTGAAAAAAATAGCCTCAGCCCAGGTTCGGTTGATCGGTCGATCGACTGAACGAGGCCAAAAATTGACAATAGCCAATTCGGTCGACCGGTCGGTCGACCGAATGTGGCCCTAAAGTAGCAGAACGCCTTCGGTCGCTCAGTGGTCGATCAATTGATCGACCAACGATCGACCGATAAGCGACCGAGCGCCGCCCAACGGGCAGAAAAACACTTGTTGGGTGGAGCTGCCGAGTGAGGGGTTATAAATACCCCTCACCAACCTCTCTTAAAGGTTTTGAATGATCATTATTGCATTCCTAAGTGAGATTTAAGCCTTCAAAGATCGATTTGTGCTCGCTTGCTTCACCGATAGCTTCATCTTCCTCAAGCGATCTTCTCGTCTCAACTCCGGCAACGATTCGAGCTCACCATCTTGAAAAGTTGGAGACTTAGAAGGCTTTGGAAGGAGCTCACATTTGTGGTTTCATTTATAGCTCCTTCTTTGTTGTTTTTTCATCATTTTAATTGTAATTCTCATTGATAGCTTGCTAGGTGTGCTAGTGTAAATACTTAGGGTTTGCTTTGTAGAATTGTGTTTTACCTAGGTGAATAGGTTCAAGACATTCTCAAAAGATTGAGAAGCAAGTCCTTGGTTGTATTCAAAGGAAAACACATAGTCTATATAGTATTGGTTAGATATCCTTGGTGTGGAACTATGGTAGTGGAGTAGACGGTTGGCCAAACCACTCTAATTACTTGTGTTTGCGTTGTGATGCTTATTTGATATTAATTACTATTCATAATTGTCAAGCATCGTAATTTAGTTGCACGATCAATTTGGTTGCATTAGAAATCGAACTCGAAAGAAATCGAATACAAATTAAAACTCACCCAACACTATTCAACACCCCCTTCTAGTGTGGGTTTTTGATCAACAACCCCAAAACTCTGATTCTTCTTATGGCGAGTCTGCAAAGATAACATCCCGACAAGATGGAACATCTCACAACGACAAATACCAATTCCGTCCACACTCTACCCACTTTGCCACCTACAACAAGAAGATTCATTACACTTTCTTCTCCAATGCCGCTTTGCAGAAAGCATTTGGGAATGCTCTCCTTTCTCCCTCCTAAATAGAGCCTCTTCTCACATGATCATGAACGGCTAAGTCTTTGAAGAACACATTCCTTCATCACATTGAGTTATGTGGTGGAATCCTTTGGGGTATTTGGAAATGTCGGAACTTACTTATTTTTCATTCTACCCTCCCATCAACCGATGAAATCTTACGCATTACACTAGATTCATGGTAATCGAGCAAGGAATTGTAATCTTTTCTCTTACTGTGAAAATATTTTTTACATAATGTACATGTATCTATAGAACAGATCAATATTCATTCTTGAAATGAAAACTGCAATTTTTAGACAAAAAAATTGTTTAATTGATCACACAAAAAAAAGTTTCATATATAATTTAGGGTAAAGAGCAAAAACTTCACATGAACTATGATCATCTTGCAATTACCTTCCATGAACTTTGGAATTAGACAAAAAAGAAGAAGGGATAAGGGTCATATTTTCCCCTAAAGTATTCGAAAATGTACAAATTTGCTCTCAAATTTTTTTTTTTCAAACATGCCATCACTGTCCAAATTTTGGGCCAAAAATATCACTGCATGTAACAGTTTGATAAGTCAGCAAACGGTTGCTTACGTGGCAATGAAAAGGGCCATATTTACCCCTAAAGTATTCGAAAATGTACAAATCTGTCCTTAAACTTTTTTTTTGAAAAATACCCTCGTCATCCAAATTTTGGGTCATATTTGCTCCTAAAGTATTTGAAAATGTACAATTTATCTTTAAACTTTTCATTTTTTGAAAATGCCCCCGCCATCCAAATTTTGGATCAAAAATATCACTACTTGTAACGGTTTGACAAGTCAACAAATAATTGCTTACGTGGCAAATAAAATAAGCCACAACATCAAGCCACACTAGATTTTAAGCTACCAACATATAAAACCCAATATATTCACAACCTAAATTAATTAGGGACGACATATAGAGTTCGTATATATCATAACTTTTAGTTACAAGCCATTAAAACACGCGTCAAATTGAGCGAGCTAAAAAAATAGGAAAAATAAGAAAAGAAAAATAAGATAGCACAATCGGCTGCAAAAACTAATTGGTTATGGGGTGCTGCAAAAACACGTCCCATGCACCACTTCTTTGTAATACCCAAAAAATTTTAAAATGCTTATTTAATTATTTCAGCGGGATAATTTAATCGCGCGTCAGGATGGACCGGATAAAACGCTGGAGGGCTTGAATTGAAGATTGGCCTTTGCGCAAGAGGAAATTAATTCATCTAAGTTTGATTAGTCCTTAGACGGGTTGCTTGGTTCGAGACAAATCTGGAGGTTCAATCGGAACTCGAATCTGACTTGTATTGGTTAAGTTATAGCTTGTTTTAGACTCAACTTAGGTTAAGGGACACTTTGGTCTTTTGGTGATTGGGATTTTAGTATTTATACCTCATCCCTCAGGGTGCGAGGGATTTTCGGCCCAAAATTGAAATAGTGAGAGCATTTTTGGGCAAATTTGTACCTTTTGGAATACTTTAGGGGCAAATATGGCCCAAAATTTGGACGACGATGACATTTTTCAAAAAAAAAGTTTAAGGATAAATTTATACATTTTCGAATACTTTAAGGGCAAATATAACCCTTATTCTTGTCACGTAAGCAATCGTTTACTGACTTCTCAAACTGTTACAAGCAGTGGCATTTTTTATCCAAAATTTGGACGACGATGATATTTTTGAAAGAAAAAGAAAATTTAAGGGTAAATTTGTACATTTTCGAATACTTTAGGAGCAAATATGATCCTTAACTAACAAAAATACCCTTTTTATAATTAATTCACTATTATCTATTTAACAAAAAAAATTAAAATGACACGTAGCTGCCTTTCAATGATTCAAATATTTAAAAAAATAAATAAATAACTAAAAAAATAAAAAATAAAAAATATTAATTGCAAAGTTTGAAAAACAAATTATAAAGATGGAAAACGTAGAATGCTCAAACTCTTAACACACAAATTTGGCGTTTAACAAATTCATACGTGGGTGTGTGTTTAGATTTTTCAATCATTCTAATTTACTTTTAAAATTTGTAATTAATATTTTATAATTTGTAATTTATTATTTTTTAATTAACTTTTTTACTTATCCTTTAATATTTGGACCAATAAAAACTTCTCACGTGTCTTTTTAAAAAGATTCTGTTAAATAAATAATTGTGAGTTAATAGAATGGGTGTTTTTGTTAGTTTCATGAAGTTTAATCCGTTTTTGTCTAATTTCAAAGTTCATATAAGGTAATTGCAAAAATATCATTGTTCGGGAGAGATTTTTTGCTCATTATCCTATACTTAATGTTAAAATTAATGAAATAAACATAATTATTTATTTAGAATTTGTATTTTAGAATATATATATATAAGACACTTTTTTATATAATTTTTTGGGGATAAGCATTTTAAAAAATGACTCTGCTTATAAATTTAACAAAAATTAGCCAATGAAATAATTTTTAGACAAAAATTATCATCATTAAATCATTAATATCTGACCCATATAATGAAAAGATGTGTCTGTTTCAACAATCCGTCCAGGTGTCGACAACTCGGGACAACCTGTCCATATGCCAATAAATAATGGACAAAGACAACACACCCCGCCTGAATGTTAACAACCAATGACAATCCAAGAACACTCTATTCATATGCAAACAACAAGGGACAAAAATAACACACCTCTGTTAGGGACTTTCGGGGTTGTCAAGTCCTGTACATGTCATGATGGTCCCTAACGTGCATTGTAAATATTGCATCATGAGCATCCATTTAAATATGCATTATAAAACGCGCTCGTGCACCGCCCATCGCTCTTGCTCACGCCTAGGCAAACGACCTCGTTTGCCTAGGCGTGGCATGGACGGTCGGGGTGTGCAAACATATAAATTTTGTCATACTCCTCGTGCTTTTGGTATCCTTGAGGGTAGTACTTGGGGGGTTAGGCTCCACAAGTATAGTACCCAGGTATAGCCTGGGCATACTCTAGTATTTCGTTTTAGCTTTTGTCAAGCATTTCCTTGCATTTTCATGCAATCAGCCATTTAGCCCAACAACATTTTTGCGTCCAAGCACACAGAGGCTTCGACCCACGCGAAGTGGGAGCCCGCAACTTTTCGACATTGATCAAGTATATTAGCTTAAGGCTAACCCTTGCGCAGGAAGCAAGGGTGCCACACGGATTCTTCCGCACAAAATAATTGATCCGTGACATCTCGCTCTGGATGTCAACAACCCAAAATAATCCAAAACAACTCAACCAAGGTGTTAGAACTCGGGACAACCCATCGATGGAGTCAACAACCCGGAACAAAGACAAAACACATCTCACTCAAATCGATATGGCTTGTGTGATTTTTGTTTGTACTACAGATCACTTATAAGAAAAAAAAAATCTAGTTCATACCAAAGATGATTACGAGATACCAAAGATGGATCGACAAAATCGCAACACAAAATATTATAACATAGATTTTCAGAAGTAAATTCGCATATTACATATTTGAAAGGGTCTAAATAGCTTTTTCCAAGAAAAAAAACTATTTGATAATATATTTAAAAATTTACATCTTATTAAAAACTGAAAAAAAAAATATTACTTATATAATAAATAAATAAATATTTTTATTTTTTTTTGGATCCACTAAACCATATTGAAAAAATCACTTAACACCACATCAACAAACTATCCGAAAAAATAATGATAAATTAATAATGAACTAAACAACTTCATATACTTCATACTATCAATTGAAGTGGCGATATCGACATTCCCCCATTCCATAATCTCCTTCAGTTTTTTATTCTACGGGCAAATTGGTGCTACGCACAACAATGATCTAGTAAACTATTTTCTGCTGCATAAACAAAGATGAATAAATGCAGGTATATATCCCTACCTTCTGAGTCTGATTGCCGAGATAATTATCTAATAAGGATGAACCAAAAAACACAAAAAGAAACACCCACAAAGAATTAAAGGAATGCGGAATTCCGCAGAATAGCCTACAAAGAGCGACAAGAAAGCCACCATTGCCAACAATGTTACATAACTGTAGCTAAAAACTTTGTATCTATCTCTCTTCTCACCTCCGAATATACAATGCAAGAATGGTAGTCTGCAGTCTACTTTCTTTCATTTTTCTCTTTTTTCCATTTTTTCTTCATTTTTTTCCCATGAGGTGTCGAAAGGATGCAGTGCATCAGTATATCACAACACTGAGCAGGCCAGGCTGAGGCTGGGTGAAGTGAAGACCTTCCTCCAGCAGGAACTGTTCAACCGCCACAGGGAGCCTGGCCGGAGTTCGAGAGCCCCTAGTGTGGTGGCCAGTCCCAACGCATATCATGACGCGCAGTCGCTGCCCAGTAGCTCTTGCTGTGTTCTTGAGGGCTCTCAGCTCGTGATTTAGAACTTGTATAGCTTCAGTCACATGAAGGCCATGCAGATCAATAAGTGGATCTTGCTCGCCACCGTAGCCCTGTATCTTAGAAGATACTGGATTCCTAAGAAAAATGCATAGGAGAAGCAAAACTTGCATTCAGATTCCCACAACTTCAGGTGCGGAGGCTAAATTTTACTGAACCCATTAGTATTCAAAAGTTTCAACTAAAATTTTAACTGGTCACTTTCCATTTAATGCCAGCAATTTATACAAATCTACTCAAATGAGAAGTAATGGAGGAAATACAACCCACTCTACTTAGCATTAATCACAGGAAATAAAAATGGTTTTATTTGTCTCAATGAATATAGGCTCTTATGCTTCTGGATACCAAACAGCTAAAGGAAGGTTTCCTCAAATGCAAAGAAATGCAAGTGCAGGATAAGCAGTTATTTTCAACAAAAATGTATCATGTATGCAAGGGCAAACATGACTGAATAAGACAATTAGAATTAAAAATTCCATGAAAACTCAAAGTGATCTGAGGAGAAAAAGTAGAAACCAGAATATATGAAATATACAAACTTTAAAGAGTAATAACCATCCCAACCTTTTCCGATAGATTGCTTCTTTAGCTTTTTCATGAGCTGCTTTCATATGCATGTTGTATAACTGACCCTTAAAACTCAGTTCCTTTGCTAGAGCCTTGTTTCCAATTAGATAGGCTTGTCTTGCCTGTCAGATATCCATAAAGATGATATATTAAACAATAAGCAAAGCTTAAATAGCTTGTAGTTGATATTCATCCATCACCAACTCCGCAAAAGAATATGAATACCTCCACCCGATGATCAGATCTATCTGCATACGAGAATGCTTGAAACAACCAACCCTCATAATTTTGTAAATATGGTGGTTAATGTGGTGCTGACTGTAACTCATTAAAGCTACACTGATGTACCAATGTCAATTTACCTTATAGTATTAGTTAATTCCAGTATGGTTTCTTGATATCCATTTCGAGCTGGAGCTTAAGTAAATGACGATGGTTGTGTTAGTTAAAGTCTAAACTGTCATAGGTGGTTTGTATTTTGTTGGGTGTAGTAGTTGACGAGGAAGATAAAGCCAATAACCTTACTTCCATAATTCCTGTATTACTTGATTTTCTCATCTTTCAGAAATACAAATAGTTTATGCTACTTGAAACTTGGTTTTCGATTATCATCCTTGAGGATAAACTTACATAACGACAAAATATCCTGGAAAACTTTAGCATGTAAACTAGATTGTCTTTTTGCCCTTGGGGCACCATACATTTCAATTTATTGTGTTTACTAAAACACACCTCTTTGCTAGTCAATAAGACATTCAAACATATAGACGTGTCTAACGTTCCATTGAAACAGAAAACCAAACCAAACCCAAGCATCTAGTTTGATACAATTTAAAAAAACTCCAATTGAACTTCAGGTATAGTTTCCACAATAGACTAAAAGACAGAAGTTATTTATAAAATCATTTTTTATAATTTTCCTATTTACACAATGTATTTCAAATTTTTGGTTGAACCCAAATGGAATTTCAGTTCATTCAAAACTGAAGAAAAACTCTTCAGATTAACATGGTTCAGATGGACTTGAATTGACTGAACACTTTGAATAAGCAAACCTAAATTAGTCATATTTATCACATTTGCATATAACTAATATATTCCCGGACATTAAAACACCACAGGAAGGAGCACATCTACCTGTTCAAAGCATGCATTTCGAAGGCGTGCAAGATCACGAGCTTCTTCTCTTGACTCTGAATAAACGTTTGCTGTCACATAAATGACAAAGATATCTATAAGTGAAAACATTATGTGATCCAGGCGTAAACTCATTAACAATGTTGCTAAATAGCAGAGAAGAATGTTTGAAATATTACCAACTGCTTCCCCAGTTTCGAGCCAAGCAGGAGATGACCTAACTGCAGCTGAACTATTCCATTTATCACCATAAGCAATTTTACTACTACCATTATATGAGCTACCTAACAGTTGAGAACTTCTACTTGAACCAGCACTACCATCAACAGAACCATTTCTATCATATTTCCAGTGACCAGAATCCTGTGAAGCTAATTTCTTAACAGTCGAAGCAAAATTAATTTCACCCCTTGATATACCAGGGGACCTATGTGCACTGGAACCATGTTGGATATCTCCACCATATTTTGACAACCCATTTTGAGTGTCAGCTACTGGAAGGGCAGGAAAATCCAGTGGGCTTAAGTTTGGGGCAGGTAAGGATTTTGACTCAAGGTTCTGCTCAAAACCATTGTCAACTTGAAGCTGCAACACAAATTTATTGTCAAGCTCCCTTATAATTCAATGAATTAGACCAGAGATCCTATTGCGTCACAGCTAAAAATTCCATACACAAGCCAATCAGAAAAATTCAATGTTTTTTTAGTAGAAATCAAGTCAACCAAAGAACATAACACTAGAGCTATTATCTAGAAAGACTAGAATATGCATCATATGGTTAAGGACAGAAATTAACAGGAAGCATGAAGGATAAAGCTGATAGAATAAGTCTATTGAAAATATGTTAAAGTTCATCCCCTCATCAGTTTTCCAACAAGCGGATCATGAATTATAATATATTAAAAATTTAAAACTAATAGGGATTCAAATGAGACAAACAACAGTGGGTATTTTGTAAACTTCAGCATCACTTTTATAATGCTGATTTCATTGCTATGTCTATCAATTATGCCAACGACTTGCAAATATGAAAGAACATCACAACCATGCTCTCCAAAATGCCTTTCTATTTAAGGGACCAATTACATGAGCATCATTCTCTACCTTTGCTTTTAGTGCACAACAAAGGAAAAAATAAAACGCACAGCATATTTGTCAAAATATGGAATCATCTGGGCGGTATTTATTACACCCTCCTCTTCCTCCTAATATATTAATGTTTGGCATAATATATTTCATATTCATAATTACTTCTTCAAAAGGAAAATGGAAATAAACTACAACTTAATTTGTTCAGATATAGAAAGATTTAATTAATAGATCAAAAGATGTATAAGATTTCTTACTCTTCTTAAAAAAATCTAAGAGGGATCAAACTGTAGTTTTGTATCTATATATGATAGGATTGAGAATCAGGGGATAATCTATAGAAAATGAATAAGTAAAAAAATTGTTAATCATTATGCTTTCTTGACTTGAAACTAGAAAGAGGCTTGACTTGCTTAGAAGAATGTGCTATTGTGAATTGGAGCTATTATACTCTAAGCAATGAGTAAATAGCACTTCGTTGGCTGCCCAGATTTCCAACATCCAAGTATTAAATTTTATTCAAAGGAAGAGAATTCTGAACAAATGCAAACATACCTCAAGCTGAGTCAAGATCTCAATGGTCAAGTTCAAATCACATTCATTCCCATAATAAACATCAGCAAGGCTCTGAGCAGCAAAACCAGGAAATTGTGATGACAAGAATTCTATGGGATTGGTGACTGAACTATCAAGAAACATATTATCATCCAATATACCAGCACTATAATCACCATTATAATAATGCCCCTCTTGATCTTCCCCATTTACGAATGGCTTGCCCCATAAATCAGACATTGAAGTCATGGAAGAAATAGATGATTGTTCATTACCATACAGGGATCCAGGATATCCCATCTTTCCATTCATGCTGACATTACCAATATTAGAAGACAGATCTCGCTGCATATCCAACATTGGGCTGGTCATGGATCCTGAAATTTCTGATTGTTCAACACTATCATGAATTGATAAACCAGCAAGTGTAAGGTGTTCAGGTTCATGCAACTCTTCTCCTATGACTTCAAAGTCAGGAGTGATGTCATCTGGAAGCCGTTGACGCCAGTACTGATGTACCTCATCATCTGAGTTATTTGAATTGTTAGATTCTGGTCGATCTAAGACTACTTTTCTAGAAGATCCATGAAGATCAAGATTTGTGGCATCTGATATTTTAGTAGTTTCGTACGTATATTTAAGGGAAGAAGGAACAAATTCTGCTGCATTTGGATTTAATGCAGTTACTTTGTTCCATGAACCAGACTTTGTATCCTTGCTGTTTGAAAGAACCTTGTTGGTTGAGTTCATCTTTATCTAAGTACTATTAACTCTTGTCTACATACAATATTTTATATGAAGAGAAAATTTCAGGAAGAATTTATCCCAATCCTGCACATAAGATTCAGTGGTTGTTATAAACAAATTACAGTTATAACAAATATAACCACCAGCTCAAAATAATAATCATATCCTACATGTAATAGATTGGCACACAAAAATTCAATAGTAATGGTACAAGATTCATCATCAATAGCAGCCTTCATAAAAATTAGAATAGATAGGGAAATGTTTTCAGGTATGGATTTGCTGCTTCTTTTAGAAGCTTATGTACTTTGCCAACTTTTAGCCCAGAGTGGGCCAAGTTAAATCCTAAACAGCTAATCAGTAGAGATTTTTATTAAAATTTAAAACATAAACCTAAATCGAGGATGGTAAGAATAAGATGGTGACTTTGTGCAAGGAGTCATTGGATCTTTCAGTTTTGAAACTATCTTTAGTGTACAGCCCTTCAACTATAATTCTTTCATACTTCTCAACCTACCAAAGATTTTGTAAATGGTTGAGGATCCAACCATTAAAAATATTTTCTTAATCTCCAGTATTAAATTTGATTGAATGATCCAAGCCGGCCCAACAAGTGGATTGACTTAAACGAGGTGAGAGCTAAAATAATTTTAAAATAGTGATGCTAGGAGGATTTAAACTCATGACCTCCTGCTTTGGTACCATACTAAATTTGATTGGATGACCAACTTTCCCAAAAGCTTAAGCTATTAAGAAACAGAGCAATCTATGCATTTATATTCTTAACATCCAGCAATTACAAAATGGGCAGACATGTGAAGCAAATGGAGAAAAGATATTCCACTTATGTTTTGCCAATATTTAGTATGAACATTTATGACTGTCTACTTGTTGATTCACATGAAGAGCTCATCACCCTTTTTCCTTTAATAATAAAAAATCGACCAGATCATTCAAGAAACAAACGAAGCAACCAGTGATGTTGAAGTTATTAGCCATGATATTCCAGGATCTAACAAAATCAAAAGAAAACTAATAGGATCAACCTCAACCGGACAAAACTAAACAAAACTCATCCACAACCAAATCATAACTACCGGGATTAACAGCCATGAAGTTCGACCACTCCATATGTTCCTTTTGTATATCTAAGCAATAAATGAAGAAACCACTAAGAATGCAGCTCTAGTTGCCTAGATTTCTATTTGAGTTCAGTGACAATTTGTCTTCAAAATACAGTGACATATGAACTTAACATGGTTAATTAAAATAATTCTGAAACTCTGAACCGATGCATTGAACTCATTTTTCCTAGATATAATTATAAATTTATCAAGTGACACCATGGTTGCCGGGTAGTTTATTAAATATTGAAGTGCATCTATCCATCTTTCATAGCACAAGATCAGATATGCTAACCCTTAGGTTCAGTCACTTCTCTTCCTATGGTTAGCAGGAATCGCAACAATCCTATCCAGTGACAAGGGAATTAAGAATTTAAAATGGACACCACATCTGTATGTTTCTCCGTTTTATTAGTTCTTGGCATTCAATCCTTTGTTTTATTAACAATGAGAAGTAAAAACATATATTTTCGTGAGTGTTCTTCGTCAAACACATTCTTTATAAATACATGGAATCCCAGGTTCCAAGTAGGAGTGTTCTTCATCCAATCTGGGACGATGGAAAGATTTCATCTTGCATTTTCTCCAAAAGGAATGTCAAAATAAACACTCACGTTTACTCTTGCATGTTCATTTTTACTGGTTACATCAAAATACCAAAAGAACAGGTGTAAGTCATCTGGAAAAGCAACTTACAACTCACAATCCCACCAGATCTCTACAAAAAAACAATATTTGCGTCCGAAAGCCAAAGACGCACAAACAGCAGCTAAAAGGAGGTGCATCAAATCAAAATTTTCCTAAAATACTAATAAAAATCCGGTAAACTCCAGGAACTTCAATTCCAAAGGATCTTCTATAAACAGATACGAAGACAAAATAATCTTTCACGAAACCCTTCACACAAGAAAAAAAGGCAAGATTCGAAGATTCCATCACCAGAAAAAAAACAGATCCTTCCAAGGAACTTCGACACTGACTACAACGAACAAGGAATGATACCAAAAGAAGATCAAACAGGAAAGTTCCCACCTTTTCTGAGATCGATGAGGGGATAAATGGCTGGGAACCAATCCATTAGTTATAAATAAAATGGCGATAGCAACAACAAGAAAAGTCCAAGCTTTCTCCTTTGACGGAAGAACGATCCCCTCCCCGGATTCGGCTCCACGAGGTGCCTCCGCTTCAGATTCGGATTCCACCGGCGATTCTCAAACCCTGCTCGATTCCGTGCCGGCTGCGACCGCCGCCATGGAAAGGAGCTTCATTTCTGGAATCAAGGAAGAAGAAACAGGGCTAGATAAGAGAAGACAAAACCCCAATCTCCCCTTACCCCTCCTCTCCTCTCGATTTCCCTCACCTTCCTCTCTCTCTCTCTCTCTCCCTCCGCCTCTTCCTTTACTTTTTGTTGACCCGTGGCCTTATATTATTGTAAGAAGCGATAGGACGCGAACGATTCACTCGAATCCCAGCCATCACTTTATCTCGGCTCTAGTCCATCCCGACTTGCGTTACGATTCGTGCTTTGTTACTGTAATGAACGCGCCGTGGACAATGGACATGGATTTTTTAGGGTGTTTCCTATAACCCAATCATATTAATCAACTACCGTTTGCGCCAAATCATACGGCTAATTTTTTGTGCCTAACTCTTCTGCTATTTATAAATAGATTATTCTGTTATCGTAAGGCTTTTTTTTTTTTTGAAAATGATCAAATTTATCTCCGAAATATAAAAAAATATGCAAATTTATTCATCAATTATATTTTTGACCAAAATTATCATCAACATTACACAATTGGATCATTTTTGTCCTTCTCGTTAACGGAAGTCCATGTCAGCAAACAAAATCCCACGTGGCAAGTGTAACTCAACCACATAAGATGCCACGATAAAAAATGACACGTGGCAATTATGTATTGACCAGGGTAATTCTGGTTCAAAACATAGTTAAGGAGCAAATTTATACTTTTTCCCTCGAATAAAATCTATATAGTGCCCAGACAACGTGTTTTATGTTCATTGCACGATTTTTACAAGTTTGGCTTTTACCTTAGAATTTAAACAAATACTTTAGTAAATTTCTTAAGAAATATAAATTTTAAAGATGAAATAAAAATAATATTCAAAAAGATATATCTTGATTATTAAAATAAAAACTTGATTAAATTTAATTATTAGTAACCGATCCGGCCCGGCCCGAAAGTTCGGGATAATCCTAAGGTACCGGGATAAACCTCGGGTCTTACAACCTTCCCCCCTTAAGGGAAATTCGTCCTTGAATTTCACTAAATTATAAGGACTTATCGGTTCTTCAAACAAGGAAGAGTAGCGCTCTTTCAGTTCTCGTTCTACCTCCCAAGTAGCATCCTGCCCGGAGTGGTGTTCCCATCTAACTTTTACCAGAGGAATTTCTTTGGACCTCAACTTTCTAATTTGGCGGTCAAGGATCTCCACCGGCCTTTCCTCGAATGAGACAGCTGAATCCACCTCAACCACAGAAGGTTCAATCACATGTGAATCATCTCTTACATATCGTCTGAGCATTGATACATGAAAAACCGGGTGTACCCTACTCATGCTAGGGGGCAAGACCAGTTCATAAGCTAAAACACCCCTCCGCCGGGGAACGGGAAAAGGCCCAACGAACCTGGGACTCAGCTTTCCTTTCTTTTCAAATCGAACCACTCCTTTCATGGGGGAGACCTTCAGGAACACTAGGTCGCCCTCCGTGAACTCCAACTCTCTAGCATTCTTGTCAGCATATATTTTTTGGCGACTCTGAGCCGCCAACAATCTTTCCTTTATGATTTTCACCTTCTCCACCGACTCCTAAACTAAATCAGGACCCACAATGAGAGATTCTTTGGCCTCAAACCAGCCCACTAGTGATCTACACCGCTGTCCATACAAGGCCTCAAAAGGAGTCATGCCAATGTTACTGTGATAGCTATTGTTGTAGGCGAACTCAATCAACGACAAGTGTTTCTCCCAACCGCCAGCCAGGTCCAGAACGCAGGCCCTCATCATATCTTCCAGGGTCTGGATGGTTCTCTCTGACTGCTCGTCTGTTTATGAATGGAAAGCTGTGTTGAAGCGCACCTGAGTACCCAAGGCTTCCTGGAAGGACTGCCAAAATCGAGCTGTGAACTTGGTACCTCGATCTGATATAATCATCACTGGGGTACCATGGTATGCCACAATCCTGTCCAAGAATAGTCTGACGTACTACTCAGTAGAAAAGATTGTCTTGACATGAATAAAATGAGCGATCTTTGTCAACCGATCTACCACCACCCAAATGGAATCAAATCCGCCCATTGACTTAGGCAGCCCTGTCACTAGATCCATAGTAATCTTTTCCCACTTCCACTCAAGAACTACGAGATTTTGCAACAACCCTGCGGGCTTCAGGTGTTCGGCCTTCACTTGCTGGCAGACCAAACACTTGGATACAAACTCTGCTACCTCTCTTTTCATGCCCTTCCACCAACAATGTTGTCTTAAGTCTCAATACATTTTGGTGGTTCTCGGATGCATCGTATAAGTGGATCGATGCCCCAGCTCCAGAACTTTCCTGCTCACCTCTGCCATATCAGGCATCACTATTTGGTCTCTGAACCTTAAGACACCCTCTGAGTCCAACCTGAAGTCATTCTCTACATCACCTCTCTGCACTAAGTCCTTTGTCAGGGCACATAAGGCGTCGTCCCCCTGCGCGGTACGCAACATATCCACCAGTGTGGATTATACCCGCAGATGCGCCATCAGGGCACCCGAAGCTGATACCGCCATAACTACTACCCCATCCAGGCACAGTGCCAATTCTCACGCTAGCGGCCTCTTCCCGACTGCCAAATGGGCCAAGCTGCCCATGGATTTCCTGCTCAGCGCGTCTGCCACCACATTGGCCTTCCCAGGTTGATACAAGATGGTACAATCATAATCTTTCAGAAGTTCAAGCCATCTTCTCTGCCTTAAATTGAGCTCCTTTTGGGTGAGCAAGTACTGGAGGCTTTTGTGGTCGGTATAAATCTCACAAGCCTCACCGTACAAGTAGTGGCGCCATAGCTTCAGAGCAAACACTATCGCCGCCAGTTCCAAATCATGTGTTGGGTAATTCTTTTCATGAACTTTCAACTGACGAGACGCATAGCCGATCACTCTGTCATACTACATCAAAACACAACCCATGCCAACCCGAGAGGCATCATAGTATACCACAAATCCTCCCGAGCCTAAAGGTACAACCAAAATTAGTGTTGATGTCAAACATTCTTTGAGCTTCAGGAAACTCTCATCACACTTTCTGTCCCAATCAAATTTGACATTCTTCTGGGTTAACCGAGTCAGAGGAGCTACAATCCTAAAGAAATTTTCTATAAACTTTCTGTAATACCCGGCTAATCCCAAGAAACTGCGAACTTCAGTCACACTGGTCGGCCACTTCCAGTCTTTTACCGTCTCTACCTTAGCGGGATCCACGCTGATTCCTTCCTTGGACACTATATGACCTAGGAATCCCACACTTTCTAACTAAAACTCACATTTGGTGAATTTGGCATATAATTGATATTTTCTGAGGGTTTCCATGACCATCGTCAAATGCTCGGAGTGCTTCTCCTTGCTCTTGGAATACACTAGGATGTCGTCAATAAAGACGATCACAAATTTGTCCAGGTATTCTTTGAACACTCTGTTCATGAGGTCCATAAAGGTTGTAGGTGCATTAGTTAATTCAAACGACATTACCAGAAACTCATAATGGCCATAGTGAGTCCTGATGGTAGTCTTGGGAACGTCACAGTCTCGGATTCTCAGCTGATGATATCCAGACCTCAAATCAATCTTTGAGAACCATTGTGCCCCCTGCAATTGGTTGAACAAGTCATAGATTCTGGGCAACGGGTAATGATTTTTTATTGTCACCTTATTGAGCTGCCTATAGTCGATGCACATGTGCATAGACCCGTCCTTTTTCTTCACAAATAGGACTGGAGCACCCCACGGAGACACGCTTGGGCGAATGAAGCCCAAGTCCAGCAACTCATGCAACTGCGCCTTTAACTCCCGAAGTTCGGTCGACGTCATCCTATAGGGTGGGATGGAGATCGGTGCCGCCCCTGGCTGCAATTCAATGCAGAATTTGACCTCTCTTGTAGGCGGCAATCCTGACAATTTCTTTGGAAAGACATCGGGGAACTCACTGATCATCGGAGTTCCGCTAACCTCCTGACCAGTGCCCCCTTTTTCCTCGGCCAGAGATACGAAGGCTAGGAAAGAATGGCAGCCGCCCAAAAGTAGTTTACGAGCCTTGGGTTGAAATGACTCCCATGGGCTCGCCTCTTCCATCTCCTCAGAAGGTGAACCATGGCAATCCGTGCTTACTGAATGTGACAGTCTTAGCCCTACAGTTAACTGACACGAAGTGTTCCGCCAGCCAATCCATGCCGAGGATGGCATCAATTTCAAGCATGGGCAAAAGTGTCAATTCTGCCTTCAACACATGACCACAAATTAGCACTTCGCAGTCACAAAAGATTGTTCTGCTATCAATGCATCGCCCGTAGGCGTTGACACCACATATGGCACAACAAGCAAGGAAGGTGCCATAGGTAATCTGGCAGCAAATTTGGCAGATACAAACGAATGTGTGGCACCCAGATCGAACAGAACATAAGTAGCAGAACAATTGACTAAAACAGTACCTCTCACCATTGCCTTTGATGCCTTTGCCCCATCGCGGTTCATGGCGAAACCCTGGCAGACGGTCTCTCTGAATGGCTAGCCTGCGGTCCCCTGCTCTGCATTTGACCTCTCTGAGCCACTAACCCTACTGACATAGACGTCTTTCCTTTGACTGCTCAGATCTCTGGCCAACTCTGTCCGGACAGTCCTTCTTAAAGTGCCCGACTTGACCGCATTTAAAGCAGGCATCCGAGCGGCCAAAATAAGGCCCCCCAGTGCCTTTGGTTACAACGACCACACTGTGGCATATCTGACTTCTGAGAAGCACCCCCTGACCTTGTCGGCCTCACTGTCCCAGACCCTAGCCCCCCACGGCCCCGGATACCACCTTGTCCTCGGCTCTGCTGGTGATCTGCGGTAGCTATAGTTCCCTCAGAGTGCCACGGTCGACCCCTAGATCCTTGAGGCTGAAATTTCTTATTGGGCGGTCCGTCATTTCTCTCGGACGACACCAGTGCTTCCTTCCGCGGGGCCTCATCCACCACACGAGCAAATGTAGAGTCCTCAGTGTAATGGATAAGCCTACCTATTTGAGGTCTCAATCACTCGACGAACCTCTTCACCCTGCCGATCTTAGTAGCCACCAGTATTGGGTGGTACTTAGAAAGCCGAGTAAACTCCATTTCATAGTCTGCTACTGACATGCCTCCAGATTGACGTAGCAACTCAAAATCTCGTGCCCGCTTATCGCGGACACTCATCGGCAAGTACTGCTCTTCTACCGCTGCCCTAAATTCTTCCTAGGTGGGAGGTGGTGCGTTTGTTGCTCTATGACCTCTCTAGGTATGCAACCAGTTCTTCGCAGGTCCCCTCAGCTGTAGGCCAACCATTCGAGCCACTCCCTCTGATGAACATCGATCTCAGTTCCACACACAGCTCGTAACAATCCCCTAGAAACTTGGTGACTTCCACTTGTCGGTTTGTCCCGATGAATATTGGCGGCCTAAACTTGACGAAGTTTGCCTACGTAGGTGCTCCTAGGACCCTGATCTGCGGTGTCACCTCCGGTACCAAAGAGGCCACGGGTACTGGCTGCGGCGGCTGCTGCTGCTGCATATGTTGCCTCAACTCTTGCTCCCTGTGGAGCGCCTCTGTTAACTAAGCCACCTCAGCTTGCAGTTGGGCAACCGCAGGGTTTTGTCCCTGCTCTTCGAACTGCTCTCTTTCCCTGCCCCGGCCTCGGCCCCGGTGTTCTGCCGAATTACTGCCACTATCGCTCAATGCAGCATTGTGAGTTTCCATCACACTATCATAGAGAAAAAAAAGAAATAATTCTCTCGTTAACATAAATAATTTATTCAACTGTAATTTAAATTACTAACCACAAGGTGCGCTGAGTGCAGTTATGGTAGTCAGATCTCGTAGCATACCTATATCGTATATCGACACGCTAGCATATGTCTCATACGGTACCCAACTCCTAGTCATAGTCAAGACCTAACCAAAAGCTCTGATACCAACTTTGTCACGCCCAAACTCAGGGTCGCGTGACCGGCCAGGGTTTATGTCCTATCCTGAAGCCTACCACATACATTGAATAGTAAAATACCGAGAATGCACATCAACCAGAAAACAAACAAGTAGGAGAACAACAACGCAAACTTTTATTAAATAAAAGAAAGGTTTCGAACAATTTTAAAAGAGTTATAAAAACAAACCAACTAACAAGAACAACTCGAGTTAAAAGTCAAATACATATTTTCCAATTAAACATCACTCAGTGTATAAAAAAAATCAACCCTAGACATCACGACTACGACTATGACTCCTGGATGTTGTTACGAGATCTACGTCACTGCCTGCCCTCCAGCTGCACCATGACTCCAAGCCTCACCTCACTGGTTGGGCTCTGCAAAAATAAGAGAAATAAACTGTGAGTCCACATGGGACTCAGTGAGCAGTTCTTCCGAACCTCCACATAAATCCTCAATAACAACATGCATATAAGTTAGCAATTTATAATGTTTAGGGATCTAAACTAGTTGTATCATGACAATCGGCCCATAGGCCAACCTGTGTAAACAATATATTCGGTCATAGTGGCCCTTCCAGGCTGAGCATTACTTGGCTAATAGAGCCTGCTCAAGAATAAGTGGTTCGGCTCTGCCTGACCTTCACCACACAACAGTAACCGGCCTCACGGCCAATGAAACACACAAGGAAAGTCATAGGCATTCACCGGGCCCATTGACTAGGATCGGGCCCATTGACTAGGATGATCAACTAGTCTTAGGAACCCACCAAGTTAGGGATAGCTAGTCCCACCCAACTCGGGTCTACCGTCAACGTGGCCCACTGACGGAATCTCAAGACCCTCTGCCACTCCGGTCTAACACCTAGCGGGCCCGTTGGTACAATCTCAAGACCCTAATCACCCGTTGAGCCAAGCATTAGTCGTTCTGACCTTCCATGCTTCTCAGCCGACCATCACAATCACAATACACAAACAGTGCACTCAATAGTTTTTCTTATATGAACCTTCCGAGCATCCGCCCGTATTCGGACCTACCCCGGGCCTCGTAGGGTCAACAACTCAATGTTACCCTTCCTCGGTGTGTACACCTAATATTTCTAGGTTTAAAAATTGTCACAAGTAGTCCTAGTAAGTGTGTCATTTACTTGCGGAGTTTCACATCTTGTACCTGTGTCCGAGGTACTAAACAATTACCCAAATGGATCTCTGCCTAGTTCCGTGTCAAATACCATACATGTTCCTCAATATTTAGCATATCATTGACAAAATACATACAATAATTAATAAATTTCAGCATGCTAAAAATAAGAAGATTCAACAATTGTGTCACCATAATTTCATGCCTAATCGCAGCACTAATAATTCGTAACGGCTTATAAATAATATTTTCAGCAATTAAATAATTATTCACAACAAGTAATTATTTAATCTCAGCATACAAAAAAATAAATTCCAGCAACATAAACATGTAGAAAATTATCTAATACATCTCAGAGCAAGAAATAATTTACAATTTGCCGATCGGAGAAATCATGATTAGCACAACATTAAATCTATGATTTCTAAGCCTATGATCTCAATAAGCTAAAATATCACAAATTCCGTCTTCGAGTCTTGGTCTACCCCTCTCGGCCGACCCCCTCAATTTGGGGGGAAAAAACCCTCCACTCGGCCAGCCCTAGGTGAGTTTGGGAAACCAATTGCTCGATCATAGTTTCTATCAATTCCCTAAGATTTAAGAGCATGATTTAGGATAGTTCTACAAGGATTTAAGCATTCAAAGAATCGGGAAAATTTTTGGCATGACCTTTCCCCTCTTTCCCTCAATCGACCAGTCCCTAAATCATCACAAAACGAACATCTAAAACAAGAATCCATACATCGATGAAGAACATGATTTAGGAATTCGAGAAACATCATCAATCGACAAGAGACGACGCACAAAATATCGATTCATCGCTTCTACATGGTTCGGCCACATGCCTCACCTTACCAACCGAGGTTCGACCACTCACCTTGATATAGGGGAAAAAAATGACGAGCGATGATGATCTCGATTTTTCTGACGGCGGCACGAATCCGGCGCCGACCCCAAAGCTCTACCTCTCTCCCTCTCTTCTCGGGCTGCATGCGGCTCCAATGGTTGAGTCGCACGGCTGCTAGGGGGGTTAGGGTTTAATTCCCTCATTTCCTTTGACCAATTTGCCCCTCTCACTTAATTATACCCTACTTGACTCAATCCGAGCCCGATTTGAACCCCGACTCGATCCGCAAACATGATTTCAGATCCGACTCTACTAAATCATTTCATGATCATGAGGGAAAAGAATACTTAGCAAAATTTTCAAAAAAAATTAATTATACCTTCTACTTGCGGCGATTTCGCGACTCGGCCCGACTAGCTCCCGATCTGGTGCGCTGCACCAAAATAAATTCCATATTAGAAAACCTCGGGTCTTACATTAGTGCTCGCTTGGTTGCGACCATCTTGATCACCCCCTACACTCCTTGATGGTGGCGTCCTGCTCGGACTTCGGTGTTGAGAGCCGCAGTCCTATTGGTCTCGGCTGCGACTGATGTAGAGGCTGAGACGACCTTCTCTTATTAGGTACTTGATTTGGTCTTTGAGCATCACACACTCTTTAGTGGTGTGCCCGTAGGTGCGATGAAAATTACACTTCTTGTTTATGTTATCATTAGGTGGGGCTTCAACTTTCCCGCGTTGTTGGGGTGCTTGAGCAGTTGAAGGTTGTAAATCTCTCGAAGGATAGTTTCCATTTTGGTGTTAACTGGGGCTAGGATGAGAGGGCAACCTCCCTCTCCTGCTGCCATCCTGCTTGCGACAATCTCAATCTTTGCTATATTTATCGAACTTTTTGGATTTCTTGTCCTCGGCTCCGACTTTGCCAGCTTGCTTGTCGGACTTTCTAGCTTTTTAGAGTTCTTCCATCTTTATGTAGCATACGGCTTGTTTTCGGAATTCGACCATATTTCTTAGTTTGGATAGGGCGATCTGATCTGTGAACTGTCCGAGCTTTAGGCCATGCTTGACGAAATATAACTCGACGTGTGGGTCGAGATTAGGAATCTTTATGGCCACGACATGG
Organism: Canna indica; assembly: GCA_034359265.1. Lineage (NCBI taxonomy): Eukaryota > Viridiplantae > Streptophyta > Magnoliopsida > Zingiberales > Cannaceae > Canna > Canna indica. Next base: position 36,401,551 of record CP136892.1, on the reverse strand, counting down.
AATCTCTCCAAGTACTCCCTCAACAGTTCGTGTTGTCCTTGCTTAATGTAGTGGAACGAGTCCTCAATTTTGGAGTAGATCTGAGACAAAGAGAATTGATTGGTGAAGGCTCGAGAGAGATCTTGGAAGGTGTGTACTGACCCTGACGAGAGGGTGGAGAATCATAGTAGCGCAAACTTCTCCAAAAAGGTGAGGAAAGCTCGATAGAGGATGAAATCAGTTGCGCTGTTGAGGAGCATCATCGACCTAAACATTGTCAGGTGGGTGGTCGGATCACTCATGCCCTTGTAAGATTGAAGAGTGGTTGACAGTTTAAAGTTGTCGGAGAGACGAACTGGCATGATATGCTCGGGAAAGGATCCCAAGTCGAATATGGGGGAAGGAACGACCTCTTTGACCCTAGTTCCTTCTTCTTCTCTCTGGTGGTGTGTGTGGGAGACCTTATCTGAAAATGCAAAGGTCGGCCTCTCGGTTCTTTTGATATGATTGTCTTCATCATGTTTCGAGCGGCGAGGCTCGCGCTTGGCCCGATATTGCTCCCTAAGTTGTTTCAACGCCTTGACTTGGGCTATTAACCTTTGGTTCTACACCTGAAGATCGTCGATTAGGCATCGTATCTCTTCCAGTGTTGGGTTGGCAGGCACTGGAGCATTACTCCTCGTTGTGTTAGCGTCACCAAGTAGCGAGAGAACCTTGCAAATAAATAAGTTTTTTTTTTTTACCAATGCAAATAAATAAGTTACAAGGGCAATAATTCACTACAAATATTTTACTTCATTTGGTTCTGACTATAAATTCACTTCATATTAGGCCTCAAACATGGCAAATGAATGTACATCTTTAAAAAAATTACAAGTAATATTTAAAATTGGAAAATATGAAAGAAATAAAAATTTAAAATCATATCTTGAACTTCAACTTTAATTATTTTGTGAACAAAAAAGACAACATACTTAGGCCTCAAACATGGCAAATGAATTTACATCTTTAAAAAAATTAAAGTAATATTTAAAATTGGAAAATAGGAAAGAAATAAAAATTTAAAATCATGTATTGAACATCAACTTTAATTATTTTGTGAACAAAAAAGATAACATACTTATTTTTGCAATCATTTATTATATAAGGTACAATTACACATGCAAAAATCCAAATAATTCAATTGCAAGAGCTACTTGCAGCATTGAACTTGATATATGTTTATATACATACATTTTTAGTTGTGGGCATCCAAACACCCTAAAACACTGAAAGAGCAACAGAAGCCCAATTTATTATTTTGCAAAATAATAGCCTTGACATTAGCATATCTTTCATCTTATGCAGTTGCTAAATTCCCTGTGTTGTCCAGTGTGTTTACGTTCTTACTAATGATATTGGTGCCACAACCGCCACATCCTCCGCCACAACCACTGCCACAGCCACCACAACTGCTGCTCTTATCGCCCGCGGCCACTTTGTTGCTAAATGCACCATCGTTCTTGATCATATTTCCACAACCTCCGCCACATCCACCGCATCCACCTCCACATCCACCTCCACAACCGCCGGACATAATTCCACAATTGCCGCCGCATCCACCACCACACCCGCCACCACAACCACCTCCACAACCACTGGACTTTAGGCTGCTTAACTCTTTGGGCTTGTCTCCACAGCCCAGAACACAATCAACAGTCATTATTGGAGCCTCGACATTACCTGTTCCAATACCAGCTGCAGTTGCTGCCAGGGAGGAGTTTGAGTCGATGTCTTTTGAGTTCCGCTCAACAGGTTCGAGAACATTTGAGCTGGAGATCCCTTTTGTATCCTTTATGTTGGGAATAAGGGCATTGTATCCCAGCCTTTTGATTATGTTTTTGAGAATTAATGCCAATAGGACTCCAAGCAACACAAATCTTTTTTCATTGACCTATTTGTCAAGATCATAGAGTAACTTAGTAAGTGATATGAGCAAATCTAACGAAGAGATTCTAAACAGCAGGCAGGTAGTTATTACCTCGACAGTGCCAGATTTCATGTCAAACAATGCAATTGCTTTTCCATATGGATTTTTCATAGAGAACTCTACAAGTGTAATGAACTCCTTGCCATTTCTTTTGTCACAGCATTTGGGTTCATATTCCAGTTTTTTCCCGAGGAAGAGCTTCATCTGTTTGATACCTGATGCTGATTAATTCCCAGAGCTTGAAAATTTTGAGAAAATAACTAGCAACAAATGAAGGGTAAACATAAAACAAGATAGAAGGTAGCTACAATACAACATAGGATCATGCATAGATCAGCTGATTGAAATACTAAAAGATGTCATATTTATGAATATGGTGATCTTGACAATTGAAATGAACAAACAAAGTTTTAGAAGATACACATTAAAATTGCAGGGAAAAAAGTAACAATACACTGTCAAAGGAGCAGGAAAGAAGTAACTTACACTGTTGCAAACTCCTGCTTTCCAGTATATTTATGTTTAAGAGAATTAACTAGAATAGATCCTTGCTGGCTTAGTCATCTGGTAGTTTTGAATGCCCATCTAGTATAAATGATAACATGAAACATGTGTACCATGGTGAGAAAGACAACAATATGTGATATCTGGCTATAGGCCTATTCCAATGTGCTTGCATGTGCCACACTAAATGTCCATCCAATCTACATCATTGCATGGACCACTCTAGTTAGAATTTCTACATATATTAATTATGTTTCCAAACATACTCTAGTCATCTAGTGGGATCATAAAAGACAAGATTCACAACAAAATTCACATCATAAGACAAGATACACTATCTAAGCCTATATGGAATTAAGAAGACATTTGGGTTTCACGTATACATATTTTGTATCATAAATAGGTCACAAAAAAAATTCACGTCATAAGCTGGTTGACTCACTTAACCCATACATATTTGTTATATGACCATATGGATTGATCCTATAGCGTCGTATTAAATGCCATATTGCCATTAAACTTCTAATCCAAAAAAATTGAAAAAAGTTCTACTCATCTCATCCTTTGTCCTCCATATCCTTAATTTTGATTAAAATTTTAATATTATATCCTAATTTATATAAAAATATTAATTTTTCATCACTATATTTCAGTATAAATAAAATTTGAAAAATACAATTAATATAATTTGAATATAAAAATATAAAAATATGTTAAATGAGTTAAATATGTCGTGCTACCAAATATGTTGATTTCATGTTTTGATTTTTGACACAATTAATTTATAGTGTCCTTTTTTCGAGCCAGAACATGCATGGATGGTGCCTACTGATGGTCATGAGATAAAATGTCTGTAGCATGTAATAGCACAGCGCCATCAACGAATGGCATGAACAAAGCACATGGCTAACCACTTTAGTCCTTGTATAAGATAACAGAACCAGTTCATCATACCTGCATCTTAGAAGCAAGAACTCATATCTAATAGTTGTTTTTGCAACATCAAAAGCATTTTGTAGCAAAGAAAACAACAACGAAACACATCATACTAGTGAAAATTTAAATCAAAATGCCAAACTTCTTCATGGAGTATTAGTTCATGAAAACTAGTACTAGATGGGCTTACCATGTGATCACCTATAATCTCCAAAGTATAACCACCTTGACTTGTTTTCTTCTCAATTAGTGAGATATTATAGCCATTGAATGACCACTTATTGTCTGCATACTCTCCTAGAAGGCATGGTTTTCTAGATTGTTTTGATTTGCCAACCACTTCCCTCTTTGAAGCGTTATTTCTCTCTTTCAGTTTCTTCACATTCCTGTAATATAAAGAAAAGACATATTGTAACTTCCAAATAGAACACCATATATTTAGAAAAAACCATACATTTGAGGTGATATTATTACATACTTGCTTCAACTGGTTGTTTTAGATGGTAAGCATGGGAAGATTGCTAAGTCTTTTATCATTCTGATAATGTTATTTACTATCTCCCAAACACATTCCAAATTTTACCAAACAAGAAGGTGGTTTAAGTCTGATCATCCAATAAAACATGTAGTGCAATATACTAATTATTATAGAGTAAGCAAAAGCAGAACTGAATGAGAGTACATACAAATGTAACCACGTATGAAAATCTTAAAGGATCCATGCATTTGTACATCAAGATCAGAATTCAGAATAATGCTCTAGCTCAAATAGCTGTATCAGAGAAAATTATACAATTTTTGAAGTTTACGTGACAAATGCATACCTGATTTGCAGACGAATAACTTCATCACCATTATGATCTAGGAATCCAGTCCAACTTCTGAACATTTCTTTCCCTTGAAAAGGTAACAAGCATGTATCGGTGGAGAGGGGAAGTGACTTAAACATGCGAAGTTCAAAGGGAGCTGGCACTGGAACAGTAAAAGACACAGCAACATGTAGAGAAACTGGTTTAGAGTCTGGAGTTCCACCATGGGGCTTCAGTTCAAACCACTTCTCAATTGACAAGTTAGATTTGGGATTCATCAAATCTTGAAGGGAAATTGAGGTTGTCCCAATAGTTGTTGCTGGCATAGATGGCACAATCTTGGAATTTGATTTTGACATAAGAGTCAAAATCAGCTCTCCAGTAGGTTCACATTTGAAACTAGCTCTATGTTCATTACCAGATTCAGACTGAATGCTTAGTATGCCATCACTGAAGAGTGTATCAGGTTTTTTCTTGCTAAAAGATACATATAAATTTCCCTTTTGACCGTCTGGTAGGTTTTTTATCCCCACAATCTCCAAAAGGACCTACAGAAAAAATACCACTCAAACCAAATATTTTGAAGGCATAGATTGCAAACTCTAATTTCATGCAAAGCCTAAGTTTATAACATGGATTTTAAAGAAGACATGTACTTAGTGATTACATTGACAAGCCTTAATATGTTTAGATGGAGCACTACTTGTTACAAATATTTATTTGTCAGACCATGGATAATGCTATCAAACACAAACTGATTACAACACATATTTTCACATGAAAGTATATTGCTTGATTGAAGAGGTTTTGGTTGATCACTAAGGAAATTGCAAATTATCTGAGAACTATTTCTTAAGTAACTAGAGTATGTCTACACATTAAAAGCTTAGTTCAAATGTTGCCTTCCTCAATTGTTTCATAATCTATTCTCAGATAAAATGTTGAAGCATTTCATAGATAAGTTCACTTAGATGTGAAGAAAAAGTTTAGATGCTTCTGATTCCTACCTCAATAACCATCAATTGAGGAAGTTCAAGGGTAGCTTCAGATTTGTAGTGGATTATTTCATTTACATCTGGATGACTGGAGAAATACAAACTAGATACTACTTGAGAAGGGCAATGGCCTCTGTACATTGTTCCCGCCCTCCAATATCTCAAACCATACATATCTTCCCATTGCTTTGTTGTTTTATCAAATCCAACATGGAGTTTCTTTCCTTTGGACCTGTCGGAATCTGTATCATCATGCTCCAGTACCTTCCCAAGCAGTTTAATCATATCATTGCAGTAAGAAAGAGGATGCAGCTGGTGAGAATGCCATAGAAGATCCACGTCGTAAGTTGGTACACAGAAGATTTTCATTGACCTATCCTGGTTCGTCTTGATTAGATACAAAAAGCACTTATATCTGGCCAATGCTTCTTCCAAAAAGCGGTTATCGCACATCCATGGTCTTGATATCTAGCAGATAATAAGAGTGATTTCAGAAGCATTCCATACATTTGTGACGAAATCTGTTTTGCATCTTGTGATATACAGAACTTACGGAGAGTACCAAGTGAAACTAGATATCTCAGCAACCAGTCAACAGAAATGTAATTGTTCAAGGAAGACTTAGGTCATTTGAGCATGGACAGTAGACTTGAATCATGGGAAAGGATTAATTCAGAAAAATTCCAAAAACATGCCCTTTCAAAGTCAATAATTTAGTTACATTATATAGTATAAGAAGCCAAGATACAATTGAATAGAACGTGAAGAATAAGAAATTATAGCAACCAAAACTTCTCGTAAATGATGATAATCAGGTTTAAGGAAATCAAATATTGATCTTTGCACAGAACTCAGCTTATAAACACAAAATGCCTAAATACAAATTTGTCCTGGATTATTACTACATAGTTGTTAGTTCAAATTTTCTTTCAACCATCTTCTTGAAGTTATATGAAATTGATAACTAATTTAAACCATTAGAAAATACTCTAAATTTATAGCTTAACTGCTTAACACATTAGAACATTCCTACTTGTCCTAAACAATCCTGTTCTATGCATAAGCACTAGCAGGTTCATTTCTTTTAACAAAAAGAGTGGCCTATATGTGAGTCCTCTATGTTAGTTCTCTGCAGCCTTACCAGATGATGCTGGACATCTACCAGATTCAAATTTTAAATCATCAAAGATTATCAATTCTAATATTGAAAAAGACAGTAACAGTTCAGCTTTTTTTTTGAGTAAAACAGTAACGGATGAGCTACCTGGAAGAAAAATGAAGACTGCCTTTTAACAGCAGAAACCAAGTCATACGTAATACTTGAACCAGCTCCAGTGTACTGATAAAAAATGTCTCCGGAGAAAGTAGTACTACAGTCAAGCTCAAAGGGCTCCTCTGGGTACAGCTCAGACCATTTTTCTTCCACTTCATGTTTGGATTTCCCTTGCAGAGATGATTTGACATTATGGTTACTCAGGATCCTCCCAAATATTTCTTCACAGTCCTTCTTGTATTGGACCTGAATGTGAAATCGAATAAGAAATTGCCCACGAAGAACCATGTAAAGAATTCAATATTGTGAATAGGTTTCAACCGGATTTAGACGATGACAGTGCCATATCCATTCACAGTCAAATGGGACGTACAAAGAATCATCTGCTGCTCCACATTCGCTGTGCTTGGCTAGCAAAGGTAGCCAACAAGCCTTGTACCTACAAAGCAAGATGTGCATATGTCAAAAAAAGAAAAAAAATGACTTATTGCCTTTTCTTCTTGCAGTATGGCAAGTCAAAAAACTTAACCTGAATCTCATTCTCAAAACAAAAACTTGTCATGAAAGAGAAACAGGGTGAAACTAAACAATAAAGAACATATTAAAAGAATTTTCAAAGATAATGCGACTAACCATCTATGAGGTGCAAACCTAGTAGAAGTGTACGCCTGGTTCAGGTTGCCCATCACTAGGCATAGCCCATTAGCTCTAGTCTTTGCTAAACCAAGCTCAACTAAAACCATACTAAGATTATGGTGCAATAACCATGGGACTGACAATTTATGAAATGTATGTCCAGTAGAAGTGTCAAATCAGCCAGGTGGTTGGCTATGACTGGGGCTGGGTGATGTGTCACTAGGCATAGACCATTAGCTTTAATCCATGCTAAACCAAACTAAAAAAACCATATTAAGGCTAGGTCTAGGTTCAAGGATTTAAGATCCACAAGGCTACAACTCAAGCTCCATCCCATGTTGTAGGGCCCGATATTATTTTGTATTTTTAGTATATTTTAATAAATTTTAGAATAAAATTTTAAGATATCTTAACTTTTTTTACTTCTTTAATGAATGTTTACTTATTTAAAATTGTTTTGGAAACAAAGCAAAAAATGTTGGCCAAGGTATTAAGCATTCAGGCTGAGCTGGACTTGACTTAAACCATATCTGTAGAGCCCTCTAGCTAATCGCAAACACAATCCATTGACAACTTTATTGTGTGGTCAACATAGAAGGGCGTTGCACTAGGGAAAGAAGCAACACCTCATTTGTCCTACATTCTACTTATTAGCTGTTACATATGCCATTTAGCAACCAATTCATCACATTAAAGTAGCAAACCATAAGAATTCAAGTTGTCTCTTGGATGGCGTTATGTATAGTACAATGAAATTATTTACTGTGGATAGAAGTCCTCTCTCATGGAACCAGCCATCATCAACTTGCAGGAGAATAATCATGAGGAATTTTTAACATTGAGATCTTCTACATAAATACTATAGTTTTTACTCATAGATACATTCTATATTTGCACAGTTCATACCATACAACAATTATAGTTGTAAATATATTTTCTTCATTGCTTTATCCATGCAAGGTTCTATTAATTATATATGTATTCCTTCTTTGGATCTGACACTCTCTAACCACCGATTAACCCTTGTGATGAAATGGCGCCTACCAATTTGCTTCAGATCAAACAAGCATATAAACATCGATTTCAGGGTAATCCTTGTTTATCCAACCATACAAGATGCTGTTGCCTTATAAATGCTTATACTATGATTCACTTAATCCACCTGATTTGTTCTAAGCCTTTGTTTAAATGTTATCTACATGGCGTTGAACATACTTTCACTGCAATTAGCTGATAGCGAGCTATCTTCTTTGTCCAGCGGCTCCAACCACGTTCAGCATAAGAAGGGGCAAGTTATGTCGTTGCAGTTCTCTAAAATCTCTTTTTCTAAAATCCAGTCAAAAGCAAATCCCTCGATTTTTCCCTTCAGAACTCGAGCTTAGCAACATAATGTAAATGACTAGCCAAAGAATAAAAATCACTATTTCAAGTTTAATCCTTTTCTTTTTCTGCTTACGAAATAAAAAAGTGTTGACCAGTAAATTAACAAGGAATTCGCTTCGAAGAAATATTTTTCATATTACCTCGATCACAAAACTTCCAAAGTCAACTTGCTATATTCATACATCAGAAATGAGCATGTAAATCCTAACGCGCTTAAACCAAGGATGTTAGTACCTGTAGATGGCGCGATCTAGGAGGGGGCCGCCGTAGAGCCATCTGCGGCGATCAACCGCCGCGAGGAACTCGAGCTGCTGCTTGGCGGCCGCGACGAGGTCCTCGCTGATGGTGACCTTCTGTGCCTCGAGCCACGCCGTCTCCTGATCCTTGTTCATCTTGTTCTATCGCAAAAGCACTGAGAAGACAAACACTGTGTGGACTGAAGCTACTAGCTAGAATTTAATTGGAACCAAATACACCAAATCAAAAGCCTAATGAAAAAGCCGATAGAGACGGCGGAGCAAAAAATAGAATCAAATTAAGAAGAGGAGGTTTGATCGACACGAACGATGACGAAGAGAAAAGTGTAAGAAAGAGCGGATCACCTTTGGGAAAGGCGAAGTCGTCGGGACTCGTGAGGCGAAGTGGTGAACGGTGGCTTGGGATATTTGTAATGCTGCGAGCCAAATCAAAAGCTATTAGTTATTATTATAATAAATTGGCATGAAAAATTATTAATTAAATAAATTAGGATTTGATGAACTTCTAAGAAAATTAATAAGAAAGCTATTCATCTAGGGACGGCAATATTACCCGTTTAGACGAGTACCCATGGGTATTTATCTATTTATGACATGTATGAGGGTAGTTTCCTACCCGTGGGGATTTCGCGGGTAATTTTTCTTACCCATTTATTATATAGGGCGGGTACGGGTATTATAGTACTCGTACCCACGGGTACCTATTACTCGCGAAAATTACTAAATTATAATATTATCCTCGGTACATATACTAAAAAAACCCTAACCTAATTCAATACTCATATACTTTATGTTTTGAAATCTTATGATGATGATGTTATCAAAATATTATGTGTTTATCAAAATAAAATTATTATACTTGAAGTTGTTATCAAAATATTTGAAGAATTAAAGTGTTATTAAAATATTATAATTTATATATTTTTAAAGTGTCATGGGTACCCGTCAATACCCGTGGGTATCCGTCCCCCCGCGAGTAATTAAATAAGTATTCATTTTTGATACCCGCGGGGAATAAACGAGTAGCGAGTACCCGTTTATTTCGCAGGGCGGGTAGCGGGTAGGCACCCCCGTACCCGTCCCGCCCTGTTGACATCCCTATATTCATCCTTTAGTATCATATTGCTTTTTATTGAGATAATATTTTTTGCAAAATACTTTAATTAAACTCAGGTAAATTAAATTTAACAATGTATATAATTAATCACTATTATAAATGCACGTTTATTCCTAGACCTAGCAAATCGTGCTAGGGTCGGGCTATCAGGCTGACACTCGGCCAGATAAAAGTTCGGGCTTGGGACCCCCGGCTTAGCACGACATGAAAAATAAATATTTTTACTCGGCATGGTCTGTTAGCACGATAACGAAAAGAAAAATAAAATGATCATAATACATTGATTTGATTCGACACAATAGCTCGAATCAGCTTGATTCAACATGATCATAATACATTGGTTTGATTCGATACAGTAGCCCGATCATAATACATATGTAATGAATTTTGAAACTAATTTATTTAATAGAACTCATATTCGGCTATTGGGGCCGTGTCAGGCATAGCACGACCGGATAACCGTTCGGGCCTTACCGGGTTGGCCCGATAGTGGCCCGACACGATAAGGGTCAGTCCAAGCATGATTTTATCATGTCGAGCCTGTGTCGAACTAAAATTTGTTGGTCCTACTTATTCTATTGTTTGGGTTGGACATCGAATTTCAAAAAATATGAATATGATTGAATTTTATTTCAGGTAGAGTAAATATTGATATTCTGATGAGGGGTGAAATATAAAATCTAGCTAGTTGCTTGGAATTGAAGGAAAATATATTTTTTAAAGAAAAAATATCAAAAATTTAAATTTAAATTTGAAATAATTTTTTTTCTATATTGAAATATATAAACTCAATTGAAAAGAAACTTTCAAAGGGTCACTATTTTGAGAATATAGTCTTATCTAATCCTCTTATCCAAGATATAAACAAATGTGAGATAACATAATATTTTTTATCTTTGATTATTTTTAATTAAATATTTATCCAACTGAAACTATATCATGTGAAATAATTTGAAATAAACATTTGCTTTGTACTAGTCGTCAACTAAGATGTTATCAGCTACTTTGTACTAGTCATCCTTTGAAATAAACAAGAAAAAGAAAAAACCATTGTCCAAAGCTACAAGCAACATAGCACTTATATTTAGATATAAAGGAAAGAGTATAATTTTCAATTGATTGTGACATGCTGATAAGATATATATCAACATTTGCTTTCAAATGATGTAATATTTGTCCTCACTGCTGAATTGTAATTTTGACACATTCATTTAGTGCCATAAGGTCCAATTCAGAAACACCTTGTTTTTATACTAAATAAATGTTTTAAAAATCTGAAAAAAAATTAAATATTTTTTATAAATATTTTGTTGAAGTACGTAGTTACAGTATAAATTACAAGCAAAAAAAAAAGCAACATGTGGAAAAAGTGCAACAATTACTGAAGAGCGTTTATATATATGTATATATAATTTGAAATTAAGTAGGGTCACATGTTTTTAGTCCATGATGATGCCAATTAATTATTTAGCTTCCAAGATTATCCCACCTTTATTTTAATTCACGTTTCTATCTGACCATTTGTACTGGCAGAAGGATAGTACAAGAAGAAAGAAACAAGTTGCATGTACTACAAGAAATGAGTGTACAGCTAAGAGATGATGATGTATTTGGAGTAAGCACTACATGCACTAGGCACTGAGAGTAGAGCAGCTGCCTGCAATCAAGCAATTTAGATGAAGCAAGTAATGTAACATTGTAATGAATAGGATGGTTGAAGCCTAAAGTGTTACTGAGAATAGGAGTTAAATCCCTTACCTCGCTCCAAGTATTATTTAGCTCGAGATCACCTCCTAGCTCGTATGTAAAGCTCGGCTCGAGCTTGATAAGATCGAGTCGAGTTCGAATTTTCATTGAGTCGACCTCGAGTAGTTCACAAACTGCTCGACTCACTTACGCCCCTAATTAACCTCCCATGATGATGTTACTCCTCTGACCAAATCTGACGTGGTCATGAGTTGTTCAATTCATGATTGAACTGATCGATAGCTTTATGACTGACCAGATAGAAAGGATTGTGGTTGACCAAGTCAATCGCATAATTATCTGGTTCAATCCACCTCTATAACCTCTTGAATCCTCGTCCATCAAGTCCTCGTATGTTTTCTTTTTATTTAAGGAAATGTGTAGCAAATAGCCACGCCTTTCAAAAGACTCAAAATATCAAGATTATAGAGTTTAAGTACATATTACAATATAATACTCGAGGCTTTATAACCTAGTGTTGGCCAATGGTAGGAGGCAAAGCCTAACTCTATGAGAAATAGGATTACAGTTTGGACACAATGAACTATGTGTTGGCTTGCATTCGTGCCCACAATGCATCACACAATTTGATTAAGTTGTTGATCGATGTTTGTGATTCTTTGAAAATGAATTGCGCCTTTGCCATAAATTCCAACACTAAATCATCTACAAACATGCCATTCCTTATATCTTGTTCCAAATGGGTTTACAATTTGCAATGATTGATGAAGGTTGCCGGTCATTTATAGTAGTTTGACAGTCCCACAGAAGATGCACATGCGATTTCGATGCTTGTCTACAAAATATGAAATGGTGGTCTAGGTAGCACGAAAATAGAAATGGAAAATGTTTAAAGTGAAGACAAAAACATAATTTTTGAAGTGTTTTGATTTATTGTTGGAGTACTTCCAAGCACATCATAAAATTAAAGGTCTTTCGATAAGCTCCAGAAATAATGCTTATTGCTTGCCGTTGAGATCCAGTTCGCTCAAAGATAGCTTACTCTCTCCTTCATTGAAGGCACTCCGAAGGTAGGGCCACACCTACAAGATTTATGGTAACATGAGAGAATGAAATTGACCATTGATTAGATAAACTGATCATATGATTCATAAGAATAGAATTAAATATAAAAAAATGCATAAAAAATTAAGTGAGTACACCATGACCATGACAGCAAGCCCCCCACACAATGCATATGCTTGAGATTGTGATCATTCCCTTGCTCAAGTTAATTTATGGTGATCGAAGCACATCCAGCAACAGGTTTGATGAATTATATATTTCCTCAGTGCTTCCTATAACTGATAAAAGGAAAGGATCCATAAAATTTAAGTGACACAAATGAGCATAAGGATCCAAATTGGGTTACCAATAACATACAAAATGTTACTGAATTGGACTACTGATCGAATTCAGTAACTCTAACTCAAATTGGGTTACCGATGAATCCTCATGTTCTTATAAACTAGTGGGGGTACTTGAGTGTTAAATCCAGACATATTCAGAATTTGAAAAAATAGGGCATGGATAAATAACAATCATTCATCATTTTTTTTTTTGAACGATAGATACTTGTATTTCATTCAGGAGAGGTGAATAAATTACAAGTGTTTATAGGAAAATAAAGAAAGGACATAAGAGAGGGTACAATAGGAAAGGAGGCCATGGCCATCCATACATTAAATGATAAGTTAAGATTCGCGAAAGCTTCTGCCACCAGTTTTGCGAAGTGTCTACATTGGTTGTTAAATATTCTAATATTCCTCTCATGCCAAATCTTGCTCCTCCAAATCATGATCAGACGGAACCACTTCCTACCAAGTGTAGAACTACCTGATGCTGAGGCCACCCAAGGTTTGTAGTCCAAGGAAAATAAGCTTGTGGAGGAAAGCCTTAGGAAGAGTTTCCATCCCTCTGTAGTGTATGCGCAAGCAGAAAATAGGTGTTCATGCGTCTCCGCGGTAATATTGCACAAGACACAGCTCAAAGGGACTAAGAGGCCTCTGGAGACGAGTCTATCTCTAGTAGGTAATCGACGTTGTTCCACTAACCAGGTGTGCATAAAAAATATCGGAGGGCACTCCTTCTGCCATAGGAAGGTCATCTTTGGGTCGTCAACGCCCCGATAGTTGAGCAAGCTATATACTAGTTTGGTGGAGTATGTCTGGGCTTGGCTCCCCCTCCACGATATTGTTGTAGCTCCCGAAGCATGCATGAGAGGGGTAAGATCCAGAAGGAGTCTGTGAAGAAGATCAGTGGGGACGAGGTATCTGAAGTCCAAGTTCCATCCGGTGACGAGGCCAGAAGTGTCTCTAGCTCGTGCATCAACCACAAATATGTCCGGAGTAGAGGCAGCCGAGAAGAGAGACAGAAATCTATCTCGTAGCCTGGAGCCATTGAAGCAGGGAACGTGCCATAGCCTTGTACTCGTCCAGTCACCTATAGTGAGAGTCGACGTTGGACGAAGGATTTCAAAAAGACCGCAGATTTTTCTCCATATTGGGGATAAGGCTCGAATGTCCCCATCAAAGAGTTCCAGGAGCCTGGGGTACAAGGATGAGAGGATATCTCTGCCAAGGCATTCCCCCATGTTGGAATAGTTTCCATATCCACATGCCTAACCGAGCTTTGTTGTGAGAGTGCAGATCCACTATTCCTAGCCCTCCGGCTTGCCTGCTGCATGTCAGAGAATTCCAGTTGACCAAACACTTACCCTGAGCAGATAGATCCCCTTTTCCCATCTAGAAGAAGGTCCTTCTTCGTCTGTTAATTTGCTTGCAAACCCATAGAGGTGCCATAAAAATAGATAGGAAATAAGATGCCTGGCTTGTGAGAATACTATTCACCAGAATCAGCCGTCCAGCTCTGGATAACATGGGGCCTTGCCAGGAGGCCAATGTCGAGTCCACTTTCGAAATAAGCTGGGTCCAATCTGCCTTGGTGGGTCCATTGGCTCTCAAAGGAAGTCCCAGATAATTAATAGGGAAAGAACCAACTGAGCATCCGAATATTCTCGCCGCTAAATCTGCCTTCGTGGCGTCCCTGCTTAAATGAATCACTTTAGTTTTTAAACTATTGATCTTGAGGCTAGAGCAAAGTTCGAAACATTTAAGTAGAAGACCAAGCGATCGGAGGTAGGCTTCATCGCCTTGCTGAATAAGAGAAGATCATCTGCAAAGAATATGTGAGATATCCCGTTGGTGATAGAAGAGTCCAATGCCCCTAACACAAGACCCCTGTCGGAGGTCTTGGATATGACTCTAGATAGTGCATCAGTGATTAGGTTGAAGAGGAGTGGCGAGAGGGGGTTCCCTTGCCTCAAGCCTCGCCTGTGCATCAATGATTAGGTTGAAGAGGAATATTCTGATGTACAGAGAATATTCCTGATCCAGCAGACCCATCTTGAGGAAAAACCACGAGCCGACAGAAGCTGAGTGATGAAGTCCCAATTGACCGAGTCAAAGGCCTTTTCAAAATCCACTTTGATCATACATACATTTGGATCTCGGCTTTGGCATCCCCAAATGGTTTTCGATGTAGTCATAAAATAATCAAGAGTATTCCTTCCATGAATGAAAGCACCTTGCTTGTTATCAATCAAGCTAGGAATCAGTGGCATTGGCCTATTTGCCAAAACTTTGGAAAAGATCTTAATGATACTATTCTCCAAGCTGATAGGTTTGAAATTTGCCATAATATTTGCCCTGGGGTTTTTGGAAATAAGTACCATGCATGCCCTATTAATGCGTGACATAAGCTCCAGATTATTCTGTAGCTCGAGCAGGATAGAGAGAACCTGATCTCCAATCATGGGCCAAATTTTTTGATAAAACTCTGCTGTAACCCCATCAGGACCCGGTGCCTTTAGATTTTTTGCCCTTTTGATAACCTCAAAAACTTCTGTCATAGTGAATGGTGCATCCAGAGTAGATAGATCTATGGACGAAGAATGGAAAAGATGCGCCCATTTTAGCCGGAGTAGAGGCGGAACCTCGCGTCCCAAGAGATTGACATAGAAGTTTCTAAAAGCCTCTGCCACCCCCTCCCAATCAGATACAGCCTCGTCGGATAAAAGTATGGAGGAGATATGGTTGCATTGACGTCTATTGGAGGCACACAAGTGGAAATATCTAGTGTTTCGATCTCCTTCCGCGAGCCATCTCTTTTTTGCGCGTTGCTTCCAGTATAGACATTCATTATTATAATATTTGTCCAAAATAATTTTAGCTTGTTTGAGCTCCTCTAGGTTTGAGTCGTTCAAGGTGCGTGAGTCTGCCTTCTGATTTAGATCTTTGAGGCGACCTTCAGCCTCCATTTTATTCCTGTTCCAGTTTCGTCTCCTTAGTTTATCCCAGACAGATATGATTCGACGGAGAGGTTTCCATTTTGAAATCCACTGACGCAGAGGGGAGACTAGAGAAGTGACATCAGTCCCGGTAGAACATAACCCTGCCTTAATGATTTCTCCAAAGTGATCGCAGAGTAGCCAATTGTTCTCAATTCTGAACTGAGCTCGAGGTTTGATGCAAGTCGAAGACGTTCGAAAAGCCAGAGGATTATGATTAGAGAGCCGCCTGTCACCAACTGAACCGGATAACTCAGGGAAGGCCAAGGCCATATCACTGTTGATAAGGATTCTGTCTAACTTGGCAAGAGCGGGGGGGGGGGGGGGGGGGGTCTATCAGACTCAGATCTGCGATGGCTCTTGAAAATATTCTAGAATCAGTTGCGTTTCCAACACAATTAGCTCGTTCCCCCATGTGAATAGTAATATTAAAGTCCCCACCCATGATAAGGGGCCCACTGACATTAGCTATGAACTGGCGAACTTCCTGCAAGAACTGAGTCCGCCTAGTACGAGATGGAGGACCATAGGCTCCTAGGGCCACAAAAGAAAAGTCCGAGTTCCAATGCTTCAGCACCACTTTAATTATCCACTGCCTGATCTGACAGTCAGTACAAGTCCACATAGCGGTGTCCCAAACGGCCAACACTAGACATCTATCGGCACAATAGTTATCGGCACAATAGTACAAACGGCCGGAGGCATTGATGGTACGATAGTTATCGGCATAAGGAAAACTAGATATCTGACGAACCATTCTCTTCGAACAAACAGACAATTTAGATTCAAAAAGGAAAGTCACACTACATTTTAAGTCGCGGATTGCTTGCTTCACCATGTAATGTTTGGAGAGCCGACAGAGGCCTTGAACGTTCCAAAAGAGGGCGCAAAAGTTGTGAGTCATAGCAAAAAGAGACAACACGACATAATAAAACAACATAAATAAGTCAGACAGAAACTAGGGCCAATGCCCTAGCTACACTGGTATCAACACCACTCATTTCAAATCCCAGGTCATCAATCTTTTGCAGTAGAGCGGGGTTGAGACTGATGCCCATATCTATCATGGCTGATCCCAGAATACTAGTGCTAAGATTGTTATCTGGAGGGTTCTCTTCCATCCTCTCCACAGTGCTACCAAATCGGGCGGCCTTTAGGTTTGCCGCCTTGACGAGAGCTATGCCAGCGTACTTCCCTAAGAGTCTGCAGCTGCGACCGACAGAGCCGACGGCCTTGGCCGCTCTACCCCTCATCCGCCGGTTTGAACGTGAATTAGCCTTGATCGTATCTGAATTCAACAACATTTGCATTTTGGTCATTGGGCTCGGATCAAGCCCATTAGCCCGTTGATCATCCGACCTAGTTGTCCAAGCCATCGAGTCATGAGCCTGGTTTGTGTTGACCAATATATCTGGAGGAATTAAATCAGCATGTGCAGGAATTAAATCAGCCTGCGCTTGTGAAGGCCACGTGACCTGGTGAAGCGAAGCGGGCAGAATGGAGGAGTCAATGTGGACGCCCGATAACGTCAGAAATCCGCTCCGCACTGCATTATAAACGGCTGTCCACAGCTGTCCCGCGCCTGTGTGTCTCGATTCATCGAATCCGTGGCAGCTTCAGCCCCATAAAAAAAGCCAAAAGAAGCAACTACAGCATCAATAAGAGCTTCGAAGGATCCGCGATCGAGAGACGATAGGTCGGCAAACACCAGAATAGCAATTTCTCAAGTGCGACGCACGAAGGAATAGAACTTGTATGAGCGGCCTGCTCATACAAATTTGTATGAGCAGGCCGCTCGATGTCCGCCACGCCAGCCCAGAAGTCGTGGGGATACGTGCCCGAGTTCGGGATGCGTGTCCGAATTCAGGATGCAGTCTGAGCTGTGTGCTGGGCACGCATCCCGAACTCAAAGGGATGCGTGCTGGGCTGGCGTGGCGGACATCGAGCGGCCTGCTCATACAACTTGTATGAGCAGGCCGCTCATACAAGTTCTATTCCGCACGAAGGCATCGACTGTAGAACCCCTGGAATAGGACTTATATGGGCAGCCTGCCCATATAAGTCTCTATGGGCGGGATGATGAGATCGCGACACATCATCCCACCCGAATCTCGAAGCACCATCAACGGAGATGATGAGGCTGCCTCTCTCTCTTGCCTCTCTCTGCCGATCTATGAATTCATAGGAGCTGACCTATGAATCCATAGGGCATCAACGCTCTCTGCAGCACTGCCTCTCTCTCGGCAGCGCTGCTTGTTGATGTGTGCTTCGAGATTCGGGCGGGATGATGTGTCGCGATCTCATCATTCCGCCCATAGAGACTTATATGAGCAGGCTGCCCATATAAGTCCTATTCGAACCCCTGGGCGTGATCTCAACACTGGCCAGCGGATCCTGAACCCCAGAGGGGGTACGAAGCAATCTACTAAGCGGCGGAAGATCCGGCAAGGGAAGCATGCAATAGGGAGACCCTTCATGCACGTTCGGCAGCGAGTACGGCGGCGTACCAAGAATGGAAACATCTTTGCCGATACCTCGGGCGGCGCAGAAATGGGGAGGACGCCTGAGACCCACCGTCGGAGATGAACACAGGCGGGAGATCCCCACATGCGTGACTACTGAAGCGGCGCCGGCCTGAAGGCTACAAGAGCCGGAGGGAGGCGGCGAAGAAGAACCCATCTCAGAGGAGTCTGAGCTGATTGAAATGTGCCCTGAACCACTGCCATTGGGGAGAGAACCCTCTGAGGGATCGAGCTCAAAGCTGGCGTCTGATCCGGATCCCATGTCAGCATCTCCGTCCTCATTCTCTGCCTGCTGCGAAGCAGAAGGTCCGCTGGCCTCAATCCACTGCTGCCAAGCAATCCTCACCTCAACTGTAAACCTGCATGTATTCGCCTCTGCCGCTATGAACCTGGGGATCAGGTGAAGAGCTCGAACTCGCACTTGAACTTTGCATGAGGTAAGGTCAGAGTTGTCGAAAGACGAGGAGGCCATGGCTTCAAAATGCCCAAAGGAGCTCGTGAGAGCTATAAGCGTATCAGAGTTCCAACACATTAGCAGAAGTCCTCGCAGCTCCAGGCCGACTTGGAGCTCCGGCAAGTGCACTAGCTCATAGGAATCTTCATGCTTCCAGTTGTCAAATTGCTTGGCCAGGAAGTCAACCAAGTCTGCCTGCGGATGAAGCTGCCCTTGCACAGTCACAAGCAAACATCTCTCACCCAAGAATGCAGCCTTTTCTTCAGTAGCACGCGAGTTGGGAATGAAGGCTCTGATGGACTCAGGTCTATCGGCCATACTGCTCCTCTCAGGCAGCGAACCAGAAGGCGATGAGGAAGGAGTAGTCGAGCGCGCAGGGGGCGAAGAACTCACACCATTTGGATTCAAATATATAGCGATTTCCATACCACCAGCAGACTTTAATGCAGTAGATGAAGTATTAAAAGCGCTGGAGTTTAAAGAGACAGCTGACCTGGCCATGGTTTCAGAAGACCGGAGATGACCTGAGGATCCAATTTTAGGACATCGATAAGCTGAGCATCTCCTGCTTGAATGTCCCTCGCGCTTGCATAGGAAACACACTTGCCGCTGAGGGCAGTTGCGGGCTTGATGACCCGGACGGGTACAGTTGAAGCAGCATCCACTCAAGCGGAGCGATAGAATGACGTCGTTGATGGACGGAACCTGGCCAGCTGACGCTGCATGCGAGGCTGTCGAGGGAGGATGCGACCAGGAGGAAGATGATTTCAGACCGTCTTTGAGAACATCAGCAAAGGAACGTCGGGGGCCAATCCATGCATCGGAGGATGGCTTGGGTGCATCGGCAAAGGACACCCGACGAGAAGACTTACTGCGCGACACCAGCGTCCAGTTGCTCTCCCTCTCCATCCGGCGGAGATGGCTCCGAATGGTTCCGAATGGGAAATTACTGCTGACAAATGGGTATATAATCATTCATCATTATTGAAATATACCCACTATTACTAAGACCAAATTCATTTGATAAATAATAGTGAAAAGGAATAAAATATGCAATAAGTCCAATAACTCAAGCTAGAATCAACCATTATATAGTTTCAGAGAAAAGATAACTATTAATTTTTTAAGAAGTAACAAAAAATAAGTATTTAAAGTCATCAAAGAAACTAAGGAGCATATTGAATCTCATAATACAAACAACTGGATCAGACTATCTTAGTCTATCTAATTTAAATAAACAGCAGGACCTACATGGTCTCCCCAAATTTATTAACAGGAATCATATGAGATGATCAATTTTGAAAAAAATCAAACAAAATTTAGTTCAGGGCAACCAAATCATAAAATAGAGAAGATAGATAGTCCATGTATCACAATCAAGGTGTGGAAAACTAAAACTGGTATCCAAAGAATTTTTATATTGAAAACATACTACAGATTGAGTTATCACATAAGTCCTGATGGTTCCATTAATTTCCTAATTAACCACAAGGTTTGATGGTTTCTTGATAGCTTGAACTTAATAATTTAGGAAAACATGGTTTGGGATCAATTCTGTCCAAGTTTTTCTGCTGGATATGGGTTATATAAATACCAGTTTACTTGAACAGCATTATTCATGAATATCCAATAGTGCAGTAGTAACCAAGATGCAGGAGATCATGTGAAGCCATTTTAGGTTTGAGACTATATGTATCCTATTTGTATTCTAAAGAGAAGGGGCATGAAATGGCTTTGCTTATTTCACTTTGTTCCTTATTCTAAAATTCTAGAATAATACAATCTAACTATTATCTAAAATCCTCCAATGGTATGTTTGCTTCATATATAGGATAGGATATGATTGGATAATAAATAAGAGAGGATTTGATATGAATATTTTAAATCTGGTGTACATCGAATATCATATTAATTTTATATTATTCTAATCCTATTTTTTCTAATCAATGCACTAAACAAATAATGAATTTAAATCCATATCTTATCCTATCCCTTAATCCTATGAAGCAAACAAGCACTAGGTGCCTAGACAATGATGGCAACAAAGTTGAGGATAAAATGATAAGCGTCTCAAACATTAAACTGAACAAACAAGATAACCAAGTGAAACACAATAGATAATTCCTATGAACAACAATATCGAATTTTAGAACCAAGTAATCCAATGTCATATATGAAAAATTAAGAATAAATGGCTTCAAATTTTGTCTCTTGTTCTTCACCTAAAACTAAATAATGACAATCTTTTCAAATGAATTAACTAATCCATGTAATTAAATGCCTAGTCAAGGATACTTCTTATTGTTATTGTCTCTTGAGCGTGTTAATGTAAGTCGGATTCCTAGAGAAATAAATAGGATGAAAAGTGTTATGGACCCTACTGCCACATCAAAAGAACGTGAAGATACTGCAAAATAGAAGTTCAAATACCAAAGGAGACAACAAAAGTAGCTTGGAAACATTCAATGACATTATCTCTACTTAATTATGCTTTAATAGATTATCTCTATTTTTATTCTTCTTTTAATAGGCTTTATTTTCACTTAATTCTGCTTTTAATGGTTTCCTTATTGTGAAAAATTATGTCACAATGTACTCTATAAATATGAGTGAATGAGAAGGGAAAAACGTATATGAGCTTTTCATATACAACTACAGCTATCGCGGGATTTTTTCATGGACACCAAATGGGATTTTTTCTACCAAATCCTTTTACTGCATTTTGTCTTGTCGCGGGGTAGTCAATCCAGTTGCCCCTTTCATTTGGGACAAACAATGCCCAGAGTCTATCTCTATTTTCTTTTGGCTTGCTTCTAAAGGACGCCTCCTGACGAAAGATAGACTACTCAAATGACATATGCAGTGTCACGCCCCAACTCAGGGTCGCGTGACTGGCCAGGGTATGTGTCAACACCCCGAAGTCTACCACATGCACTGACCAATCATAATAAGAATCAACACTGAACCAACGAGAAAGTCATAACATAAAACGACGACCAAACTTTATTAAATTCAAAATAGTTTTAAGTTTAAAGAAACAACTCAACTCTTCAAGTAACTAGTTCAAGTTTTGAAAGCAATAAATGTTTTACAAAAGACCACTCAGTGCATGACCATCAACTCTAAACAACACGACTACGACTCTATGGACGCCTGCTATGAGATTTGTGTCTCCACCTGCACTCCAGCTGCACCATGCCACCATGCCGTACCTCACTGGTCGGGCTATGCAAAGAAAACAAAAACATAAATCTTGAGTTCACGAGAAACTCAGTGAGCAGTTTTTTTGAACCTCCACTTAAATCCCCGATAATGTAATATATATGACAGTATGATATAGTGAGGAATTTAAGCTAACCAACTTGCCAAGTCATTTGAGTAATTAAACCAGCCCCCTTGGCCCTTACCAAACTCTATGTCATTCAGCCACTATAGGCCTAAGCACATGTAAGGGGAGGGGGGGGGGGGGGGTTCGAAAACTCCCATAGCCGCCCTTGGAAGATGAATTGCGGCAATCCAGGCTTACTGAAAATAACAGTCTTAGCCTTACAATCCACTAAAGCAAAGTGATCCGCCAGCCAATCCATGCCGAGTGTGTTAACTAATTTTTTGTCTAATTCCGATTTTAATCGTTTCTTGATTAGTTAGGCTAAGCACGATATTTATAGCAAGCGGAAGCAATAAATATGAAGCAATAAACACAAACAAACTATCAATGCTGACACAAGTATTTATAGTGGTTCAACCCCAATGCCTACTCCACTACTTAAGCATCCCGTTTAGGATTTCCAAACTAGTTTTACTAGGTTATTTTAGTACGATTTCCGGGTTTTCATATTTTGGGATTCGGGGATGGTTTTTGGGTTCTTATGCATCATCATGAGGATATTACAATATAAACTAGACACCCTAAACCTATACTTTATCTTTCTGATGAATCCGAGCGCGTCGATCAACGTCCTTCCGATTTCTCGATTTCTTCGATATTTTCGATCGAGGACATCGTGCACTAACTGATATGGAACCTGAAAGTATTTCTTAATTAAATAATTAGTTTCATATTTGTTATCATCAAAACTGAGATTAAGACCAAGGTTGAAAACCTTAAGCCAACAAGTATGACATCTAATTCAAGCATTGGTAGAAGTGTCAACTCTGCCCTTAATGCATGACCGCATATGAGCACCTCGCAGTCGCGGAAAATTATTTCGGCTATTATTGTATCGCCCGTAGGTGTAGACATGACATACGACACATCAAGCATAGAAGTTGCTACAGGTAGCTTAGCAGCAAACTTAGCAGATACAAACGAGTGCGTGGCACCCAGATCAAACAATACATAAGTTGCAGATGAATTGAGTAAAATAGTACTTGTCACTACTGCCTTAGATGCCTCTGCTCCATCATGGTTCATGGCGTAAACTCGGGCAGACGGTCTCTCAAAGTGACTAGCCTGTGGCCCCTTGCTCTGCATCGGACCATTCTTGGCTACTGACCCAACTGACATCGGTGCCTTTCCTTTCGACTGCTCAGTTCTCTGGCCATCTATGTCCGGACAATCTTTCCTAAAATGTCCAACCTGCCAATATTTGAAGCATGCATCCGTGTGGCCATAGCAAGTCCCCTAGTCCTTTCTGTTACAGCGACCACACTGTGGCATTTCTAACTTCTGAGTGGCATCATCGAACTCTGCCTGTTGCCCTGCCCCTAACCCTGGGCCTCCCCGGCCCTGGCTACTGTTGTGTCCCCGGCTTGGCTGGTGGTCTGTAGCGGCAACAGTCCCCTCAGAGTGCCAAGGCCGACCCCCTGGCCCCTGAGGTTAGAACTTCTTCTTTGCGGGTCCGTCGAATTTCTCGAACGACACCAATGCTTCCTTCCTGAGTGCCTCATCCACTACCCAAGCAAATGTGGTGTCCTCGGTATGATGGATGAGTCTACTGATCTGGGGTTTAACCACTAGGGTGGAGTGGTACTTAGAGATCCTGGTGAACTCCATCTCATAGTCTGACACGGTCATACCACCCATCTGACGTAGCATGTCAAACTCCCTTGCCCATTTATCGCGGACACTCAGTGGTAAGTACTGCTCCACTACGGCCGCCCTGAACTCCTCCCACGTAGGAGGTAGTGCATCTATTGTCCTACGGTCCCTCCACGTGTGTAGCCAGTTCTTTGCCGGTCCCATGAGCTGTAAGCTTACCATGCGAGCCACTGACTCGGATGAGCACCCAAGCTCCACACACAGTTCGTAGCAGTTACCCAAAAAATTGGTGATCTTTACCTGCCTATCAGTCCCAGTGATGTAAGATCCAAAATTTTCCTAATATAAAAATCTATTTGGTGCAGTGCACCGGACCAAGGGTTAGTTGGGTCGAGCCTCGAAAATCACCTCGAGTAGAAGGTATAATTCGACCTATGCAGTTTATTTGGTTAAATGGACATTCCTTTTATGCATTAGATGTCTTATTAAAGTCGAGTTTGACTCGTGTATGCGGATCGAATCGGAGCCCGAATCGGACTCGGATGGAGTCGAGGAAGGGCTAAGTCATGATGAAGGGCATAGAGGTCTTTTGTAGATGAGGGAATAAAACCCCTCATCTATAGCCGTGCGGCTCATCTTGGAGCCGCACGCAGCCCGAGCAAGAGAGGGAGGAGGGGAGATCTTGGGTCGGCGCCGGAAATCGTGTCGCCATCGGAAGGATCGAGATCGCCAACGTCCATATTTTCTTCTTCCTTAATCAATGTGAGTGGTTGTTTTCCGTTGATTGGGGAAGGCGGGTAGCCGAACCCCTAGGACTGCTAGGTGACAATTTTCTCGCGAATTTCATCGATTCATGGTACCTTGACCTTCTTACCACTGTTTTAATTGTTATTACGTCGGATCTCTGTAATTTTTTTTGGATTCTTGATGTTTTAGGAGCTGCCGAGTCAAGGGAAAAGGGAAAAGGTCATGCCAAAATTTTCCCCAATTCCCTTGACAGATGTAAACCCCCTTTGAACGATCTTAAATCTGTATCGAGTGGATTTATAAATTACTTATTGAAAGTGATGATTGAAACTCCTCCTCCAAAGCCTAGTAGGCTCGGCCAAGCAAAGGGAAAACTCCATGTTCATGGTTTGGCCGAGCAAGGGGAGTGCGGCTTGATCAATGTCTTGATTAGGATAGATAACAAGATATTAGGGTTTGGGGTTAGTCCTTCCCCCTTGTTCCTATCCTCTAAGGCTAGGCCGAGCAAGGCATGCCTTGCTCAAGTCTCGGCCGAGCAAGGATGGGGGATTTGGTGACGTCTTGAAACTAAACTTCATGTTTAGGAGTACTCAAAACAATAGAAAATGAAGGTTGCCTAGATTGGCAAGTAGAATTAAGAAGAGAATTAGGAAAGACATCAATTAAGGAAAACTACCACCCTAGTGCATGTATGTACACATACACTTAGCGACATTAGAAGGTAGCAATTACTTCCAAGACTTTTTCCTTATCAATTACTAATATTAGTAATGAATTGCCATGACAGAATTAATGTTACCTTGCTGGAATTTTATGATTAAATGCAGAATTTAATTATTTACTTGTTGCAATCATGTGGTTACTCATGGTAATAGTGGTAGGTTAACTTCCTTATAACCTAAGGGTTGTGACACATATATACTTGAACATTCTACACTTATGACATGTAGCTCACACTAGCAAAAGTAGAAATTGACGCTAGATAACTAGTAGGAAACTCTAAAGTACGTGTTACTTATGGAAACTCGAATGTAGACGAGCTTGGTTACACACTCAAGGAATCACCAGTGTGTAGTGGTGTGCGGATGGTGAGGCCCGAAATAAAGGGCTGAAGGGTGGATGCCCAGGATTTTATATAAGGAAACTCTAGACACTTTGCTTGTGTGATGTGATTGTGATGGTCTGCCGAGAAGCATGGATAGTCGAAATGACTAATGCTTGACTCGGCCAGTGATTTGGATCTCGAGGATGCACCAGCGGGCCCGCTAGGTGTCAGACCCCAGTTGGGTGGGACTAGCTATCCCTAACCCGGCAGGTGTCCGGAGACTAGCAAACCATCCTAGTCGATGGCCCGGAGATTGCCTTGATTCACTTGTGTATTATGTGGGCTGAACGGCCAGTATGTTACTATCTTTGTGTGGTAGGGATGGTTATAGCCGAACCACTAGATCATGAGCAGGCCCTAAGGGCCGGGTGCCATGTGGCTTAGTTGGGCTGTTATAGCCGGTTGTATGTATGTATGGTCTATACAGAATGACCCTTGAGGTCGGTTGTCATATCAGAAGCAAATCATACCCCTAACTTTATATTATGCTGCTATATATATATGTGTGTGTGATTATTGGGGATTTATGTGGAGGTTTGGAAGAACCGCTCACTGAGTCCCATGTGGACTCACGGTTTATTTTTCTTGTTTTGCAAAGCCCGATCAGTGAGATGAGGCTTGGAGTCATGGTGCAGTTGGAGGGCAGGCAGTGGCATCGATCTCGTAGCAGCGTCTAGTAGTCATAGTCTAGATGTCTAGGACTGTTGTTTTCATACACTGAGAGTTGTTTGTTTTAAAAGCATGTATTCGACTTTGATCTCGAGTTGTTTCATATTGTGCTGATGTTAGCAACTTTTCCTTTTATAAAAATTGTGGACTTTCTTGAAATTCAAATAAAGCCTTATCGTTGTTTCTATTTATGTGTTTCCGATTTCTCGCTAGTCAGTGTATGTAGTAGACTTCAGGGTAGGACATAGACCCTGGCCGATCACACGACCCTGAGTTGGGGTGTGATAGGTGAACATTGTTGGCTTTAGGTTTTCAACCTTGGTCTTAATCTCTTAATATCGATTTTGATGATAACAAACATGGAACTAATATTTCGTCTAGAAATCTTTCAGGTTCCATATCAATTAGCGTTCGATGTCCTCGATCGAAAAAATTAGAAAATCGGAAGGACATTGATCGTCGCGCTCGAGTTCATCGTGAAAAATTCTCGAAGATCGACGTGTGCACCAAAGTCATCTTGGACGAGACCAAAGATCACATGGAGAGCTCTCCAAGTTGATGCTCATTGAAAGCCGAAACCCAAAAATGAAGCGCGGAAGTAAAAGGATGAAGAAATCAAATTCAGCCTATGTTCGGTCGACCAAACGATCGACCGAATAGGGTAAGGAAATTGGCAGTAGCCAATTTGGTCGACCGGTCGGTCGACCGAACACTGCCAAAAACTTGCAGTGGATACTTTGGTCGACAGGTTGGTCGACCGACAGAGGCCTGAAATGGCCAGTAGCCACAGCGGTCGACCGATCGATCGACGGGATTGAGGATCGCGCAGTCGTGCGACCCTGGCTCCACTGAATCGATCGACTGACTAGTCGACCAAATATGGGATCAGGTGTTTTGCGTTTGGAGGTTGACCCATCGGTCGACCGCACAGAGATAAGATATAGTAGTCGCTCTAAGCGGTCGATCGGTCGGTCGACCGACCAATCGATCGAGCGTATGCAATGGATAGTTTTCTATCTGTTGATCTGCCGTTTCCTTGAGAGGCTATAAAAATCATTCATCTAACCTCTCTAAACTTCTTCCTTGATGATTACAGATTTTATTGAGCAATTAAAAGGAAGATTTGAGCCTTCTAGAGATTGATTAAGCACGCTCTGCTCTTTCCGTGAACATTTTCTCAAGTGCCAGCTATTGCCTCAACTCGGGAATTGAATCGAGCTCTACGACTCGGCGAGTTGGAGGTTCCAAGGCTTGGAAAAGAGCTTTTAATCTTGGTTTATTCTTTTAGCTATTTTGATTGTATTTTATCTGTTATTTGAACTATTTTTTTTTGATTTTGGTTTGTACGAAGACCGGGTGTCAGATCTTCTTGTGTGAAAGTGGTTACCTTATTGTGAAGGTGTAAAGCCACTTGTGTAAACTTAGTTTTTACTAGGATTAGTTTAGTTATCCCTTAGGGTTGAGGTGGAAGAGTGCTCTGGGTAAGAAGACGGAGACTTCCGGGTGTGGAGGTGCCTTAGGTCGAGAGTGTGACTCTTCGAGTCAAAGTCCTCTGTGTAAGGGAAACCGAATTAATCTAGTAAACCTAGTTTAGAAATCCTTATCAAGGTGCTTAGGTAGTGGAGTAGGCATTGGGGCCGAACCACTATAAATTCTCGTGTTTGTATTGATTTACGAATTGTTTTAATTGCTTAATTATCTATCGCTTTCGCATCAAATTATTTAATCAAAAATTGCCTAAACGATCTAAGAAAATGATTGAAATTGAATTTAGGCTAATCTATTTAGTAAACACACTATTCACCCCCCCTCTAGTGTTGCCATTTCGCCTACATTTGGTATCAGAGCGGGTCGTAGTTTGAGATTTCACCTTCTAGTCTATATCTAGTCTCGATCTGAAAATGACACTAGAGTTGGTAGCGTCTACACCTCCTAGGTTCGATGAGTCTAACTTTGGTCTTTGGAAGGGTAGAATGTACACTTTCCTAAAGACTCAAGGTTTAGGTGTTTTTAATATGGTAAAGTCAAAATACATAGAACCTAAGGAAAATATGAATGGATGAACCCAAGAACAAATCGACATGTTTGAATTAAATGCTAAAGCTACAAACTGCATCTTTTGTTCTTTGGAAAATAATATTTTTGAAAAGATCATGCATTGTACTTCCGCATTCGATATTTGGGCTACCTTAAACATGCTTTATAATTATGCAAAAACCGAAGAACTCAATACGTTTGATGAGGGGAGTGATGACATTTGTCATCCACCTAATACTAATATGGTTTTTGAAGCCCATAGTGCCTCTAGTCATAGGAGTACTAAAAATCAGAAAAGGAAGGTGATTTGCCATGTGTGCAAAGAAAAAGGGCATGTGAAGAAGAACTGCTCTACTATGAAGAACAAGGCAAAGAAGAGGTCGAATGCTTCCACATCCTCATTCCACTCAAGTGAAGCATCCTCTTGCCATGACTATGAAGCCATCTCAAAAGAATGTCTCATAAATGATAACAATGAGGTACACTCCTCTCCTTCTAGTCATGTTAATAATAATGATAGTATTAACTCATCTAGCTCTCATGATTTTGATGAATTGATGGATGAGTATAAAATCATGTATGCCTTGCTCTTGAAAAAGAATAAGGAAAACAAAAGGATTAAAAATGAGAAATCTAGACTTAATTCACATGTGCATGCTCTAGAATTAGAAAATGAGAAATTAAAATCTAGCTCATTTGATCCTTGTCATGATATGTTGAAACTTGAGCTTAAGGACTTAAAGCTTGAAAATGAAAACTTGAAAAATGGTTTCAAAATTGAGAATGAGATTTTGAAAAATGAAAACTCAAAAATCAAAAAAGAAAATTATATGTTGAAATCTCAAATACATGCTTTACATAACTCCATGATTGATTTGAAAAATAAGGTTCTAAACCCAAACAAGAAGATGAATGAAATGAAAAATATTTCCTCATTTAAGAATTTTAGTAGAAATGATTTTTCAAAAAGGAATGTTCATGCTAATGATGAATCTCATGTTAAACATTCTACTTTTAAACCTCATGATCATAAGAAGAGGAATGACGTTTCCAAGAATGCTCATACTCATCATGTTTCACATGACAAACATTCTAATAATAAATCTCATGTCCATAGCAATAAGGAAAAGAAGTTTAATGGATATTATTTTTGTTGTGGTACTTTTGGGCATTATATATATTTGCGCATTTAAGATGAATTCAAGTGGAGTTAAAACACTTTGGGCAGCTAAGCCCTCTAACTCCCAAGGACCCAAAGCCATTTGGGTACCAAAAATTTCATCTTCTGTTGTAGGGGGAACTACCACACAAGTATGAATGAGAAATGGATCATTGAAGTTGACCTTGGATTCAAATGAAAAATTCTCCAAGATGTTGCAACTTCAAGTCATTTTGATGCCTTAGGTAAAGTTGGCATCAAAACTATTTTGGTATCATCTCCTATACTTACTTGATTAAATTAGAGTTGGAGTTTTGATACATGCTTAATATTAGTAGATTTTCCGCTCATGATATGCTTTTATAAAATGATTTTTGATTTTGATTTTCCGGTCTCCTCGGAGACCTATGTGGCCTGTAATGGGCCTAAGCGACCTTGCAGTTCCAAATTGTATGCTCATTGTAGCATTTCGGTTTTCAACCAATAGGGAGGGTTGGAGATCATATTTTCATTAATATTACATTTGTGATCTCTTAAAATTCATTTTGGATTCATGATAACATATTTTGAAATGGATTTCAAACTATATAGCAAAGTAAACTTTTATAATGATATTTGATGCTTCTCTTTGCTTTTTGGTTTGGTTAGCTTGCTAAGTAGCTATATTTTCTCTAAAATATTAGTGTAGCTTACTTGCAAGTTATAAGTATTTTAGGAAGGCTAATAATTAGGAAGAAAAAGATTAGTTTGACAAATTATCATGAATAAGGTATAACTTTGATAAGTTTAAAATATTAGTGTTATACCTCAATGCTTAAGCTTAAATTATGTCTCAATACTCATGATTAAAATTGCATGTTAAACCTCTAAATTTTCATGAGTAGGTAAAATCTTAGTACTTAGACAA
This sequence comes from Canna indica, assembly GCA_034359265.1. Classification (NCBI taxonomy): domain Eukaryota; kingdom Viridiplantae; phylum Streptophyta; class Magnoliopsida; order Zingiberales; family Cannaceae; genus Canna; species Canna indica. The sequence continues at coordinate 36,371,018 of CP136892.1, read as the reverse complement.
ATTTTATTGAATGAAACTTGCTCTAGGTTGATACTTACTATTAGAGACATTCTTTTAAGTCCAAACTAGTTAAACATAATTAGGGACCTTATTCCTCAAATGTTTACATCTTAAGATTCCTTAGATTCATTTTGATATCATGTTAACCTCCTTAAAATGAATTTTTACTATCTAGCATAGGTTTAATTTTTTAAATGAAACTTTGCATTGAACCTTTTCTATGTAGTATGTTAGCTTGCTAGTTGGCATATAATTTTATTTTGATACTAATAAAGCCTACTTGCAAGTTAAGAAAGTGGTAAACATTGAAGGATATGCTATCTAAAAGAAAATGAAAAAGGAAATGAAAAGTTGGGCAAATTTCTAAGACTAAGGTATGGATTTAACTTTGGCAAAAATCTTAATATAATACTTGAATACTTATGCTTAAGTGATTTCTCCATGCTCATGATTGATTATGCATGATAATATTTGAATTTTCATGAGTAAGAATTTTTTTGATAACTTAGCTCATTTCATGATATCATGATATTTATGAAATCGAACTAGGTTAAAATTCTTCTTTAGAGACTTCATTTTAAGTTAAAAATTTGATGAACATATTTAGGTGTGTTAAAAATTAGTTGTCTAGGTATTTAAAATTGAAAATTCATGTCTAGATGAACAATGTGATAACTATATCACTTTAGGGGATTTAAACTTGAAAAAGTTTGACCCAAGTCAATAAATTAACTTGGACACTTTGTTTTAAGTCCAAACTTCATAAACATGTTTAGGAATAGGTATAACATGTTTCCATGCACTTAGAGTAAAAAATTCATATGGATATGGATAAAATGACATAGATGTGATTTCATGAAAACTTCTTTTGAACCAAGTTGACCTAAGTCAACAAGTTGACTTAAAGGTCTCATTTTCAATCCATATTTGGGTAACATGTTTAGATTTACTCATGTTAGGTATCCATAGGGTTAATTTTGAAAAATCATGAGTAAATGATAAGATTGAAACTTAGCATGTTTCATAAAAAAACTAGTTTAGTTTTGAATGAAACCATGATAGGTTGATATCTTGACTTAAGGACATAATTTTCATTTCAAACTTAACATATACTCTTTACATGACCATCATGTGGTGTCATGAAAGTTTGAATGAAAATTGAACAAGTTTTAAAAATAACTGAAAATTACAAAAATACCATTTCGACCTACAATTGGTATCAATTTCAGTTATTTCTAGAGAAATATAGAAAAATCCTTTTTAAATAATTCTTGAAATTGCACTTTCATTGAAAAATCTAGTTTCTTCAGTAAAAATTTCAAAACATTTCATCAAGAATCTGATTTATAATGAAATTTTGAAGTTGTATTTCGGAAACACAAAGTATCATTTATTTGAAATATCAATATTTCCGATACTTTGATCTTTCTTCAAAAACTTCAAAAGAAAACTCATGTATACCATTTGGATTCCATTTCTAATATCATTCACACAATCTCTTGAGTAAAATCATTTCTAGGAATGATTTTGATATCTTGAATGATACCTAGAAATAAGCTTTTGATTAAAATCAATATAGGATGAAAAATGAACTTTGAAAATTCATTTTGAGTTCAAACTTGATACATGCATTTCAAATGACCATTCAAAAATAGGTATCAAAAATTTTCATTGAAAATATGATTTTGTATAAACTTAAAAGTTTGATTTTTGAAAACTTGAAGTGTATACCTTGACCTAAGTCAACAAAGTGACTTATAAATTTTATTTTAAGCCCAAACTTGATTCATGGACTTAGATTTCCTCATGTTTGATGTCTAGATGCCTAAATATGAGAAACCATGAGTAGATAGCAAACACTTGATACTTAGCATTTTCATGTTTTCATGCTTATTTCAAATAAAAATGTGCTAAGTTCATATTTGGATCAAATTATTGTGTGAAATCCGACAGTAGAAGGGGGGTTGAATAGTGTCATCCCCTTTTTCAATTGACTCCTTACTCAATTTAATGCAATTGTTCTTTAATGATTAATGTGATCGCAATTCAATGGCAATGATAAACACAAGCAAAGAAATAATGCAAACAAGAATATTTTATAGTGGTTCGGCCAACCGCCTACTCCACTACCTTGGCTCATTACCAAGGATTTCTAAACACTACTTTATAGAGTTTATGTTTCCCTTTGAATACACTTGAGGACACTCTTCTCCCTCAATCGGAGAACACCTCAATCCTATTCACCTAGACAAAACACAATTCTACAAAGCTGACCCTAAGTGTTTCCTAGCACACCTAGCAAGCTATTTCAAACTTAAAAACAAGATACAATAAAGTTCAAATACAAGGAAAGAACTAAAGAATGAAAGATTGAACCAAGCTTCTTTCCACCGCCTTCTCGTCTTCAACTTGCAATAGGATGATGACTCAAGAAGTGCAGCATAGTTGAAGCAGAAGCAGCGCCTGGTATTGATGTCGAAGGATGAAGCAGAGGACGCGCGCAAGACTTGATCATATGAAGGCTTGGAGAACTTCTTTAATGCTCAAGAATGTTTTTAAAAAGTGTGTAAAGAAGTTTGGTGAAGGGTATTTATAACCCCTCACCCGAACGGCCATGCAACGGGTAAAAAATCGACTGTTGGAGTCGTTTAGTCGCAGGCCGGTCGATCTATCGGCCGACCGACGGATCGACTGCCAGTGCGATCGCTGGAAGCCTGTGAGAGGTCGGTCGACCGACGGGTTGATCGGCTACATTTCTTTCGACATTCGATCGACCCAACGGTCGACCGAATGGCTGCTGCCAGGTCATATTTTTTTGGCTAAGTCCAGTTCGATCAACTGCTAACATTTTGTCTATTTTCGCTGTCTGTCGGTCGACCAACCGATCGACCAACGCAGCCCAGATGATTTGCCTTCACCAATTTCGGTCGACCGAATGTCTACTGGCCATTTTTACCGACATCTGGTCGACCAGTCAGTCGACCAAACAGGCTGCTTACCATTTTATTGCCTTGTTCGGTCGACCGACCAGTCGACCGAACCCAAGCTGAGGATGATTTCTTCAATGGATTTTTACATGTCTTTTCTATGGGTTTGGTTACCAAGTTTCAACTTAGATAACCTTACAATTTTGGCTTGGGATAAACTATCCTAGAGACATATTACATTAATTCTACTTGTCTTAATCCCGAGCATTCTTCAACGATTTCTTCTTCCGTTTCTTTGATGATATTTTCCGTCGTCTCGTTTGAACGAATTTGGCATGCGTATCGCAACCTCAACCTGAACTCAAAACTTCACACTTTGGATTAAATACATGTTTGTTATCATCAAAATAAAGATCGAGGCTTAAGAGAGACCCTTAAGCCAACAATCTCCCCCTTTTTGATGATGACAAACATAACATGAAATTTTAAGAAAACATAAGCATTTGTGAGTTTGAGTTAAGGCATTCAAGAGTTAGGGTGTGCAAGATATGTGCCTTAGCATATGCATTCAACTATCTAACTTAGCATATGCATTCAACTACTTATGACTCAACCTATGCTCCCCCTATCAATGTGCATATTCAATTACCTATAACTTGACCTATGCTCCCCCTATCAATGTGCATATCATTTTTAACTCCCCCTAACTATACATATCTTCCCCTTAACTATAAAACTCACACTAACTATATGCATCTTGAAAACCAAGTGTGACCTTACTTTTTCTCCCCCTTTTGACATCAATAAAAAAGGGTAAGAATTAAGGTACAATTAATGAATTTCATCATAAAAACTAAGAAAGCCACAAAAATCAAATATCATCAACTACTATAGTCCTTCCCATTAATGTAAGCCTATAGAAGGCAAACACCAATAGGTTGCAAAGCCCCACTACAGAGCAATATATAAGTGTGATGATACTTTTATAGAATGTAAGTTTTGAAAACATGTATATTTTGAAGAAAATAGTCTTTAATCACTAGTAAAAACACAAATTCCTAATTGCATCCTTAAATTTGTGAAACTTTCTTCAACTAAGGGTTTTGTAAATATATCGGCAAGTTGTTTATCGATGGATACAAATTCTATCGATATATTTCCCTTAGCTACATTATCCCTAAGAAAATGATGTCTCAAGTTAATATGCTTAGTTCTAGAGTATAAAATGGGATTTTTGGTTAAGTTAATTGCACTAGTATTATCACAATGAATGGGTATGCAAGAATACTTAAGTCCATAGTCTAAAAGGGTTTGTTTCATCCAAAGGACTTGCGCACAACAACTAGCCGCAGCGATGTATTCCGCTTCGGTAGTTAAAAGCGCAACCGAGTTTTGTTTCTTTGAGAACCAAGAAACAAGACTCGCTCCTAAGAATTGACAACACCCACTAGTGCTTTTCCTATCTACCTTACATCCGGCAAAATTAGCGTTCGAAAAACTGATTAAATCAAATGATGCATGACATGGATACCATAATCCTAAGTCAACCGTGCCCTTTAAATATCTCAATATGCGTTTTACCGCACTCAAATGAGACATCTTAGGGCTAGATTGAAACCTAGCAGATACACACACGCTAAACATGATATCGGGTCTACTTGCGGTTAAATAAAGGAGACTGCCGATCATACATCGATCTCATTTTTTGTCCACTTTAATGCCCTCTTCATCTTTGTCAAGCTTGATGGATGCGCTCATAGGTGTAGAAGCTATCTTGGCTTCATTCATCCCAAACCTTTTGATGAGCTACTTTGAGTACTTAGCTTGATTGATGAAGATCCCTTTGTTGGTTTGCTTGATTTGGAGACCAAGCATGAAGGAGAGCTCTCCCATCATGCTCATCTCAATTTCATCCTGCATACACTTAGCAAACCACTCACAAAGCATTTCATTAGTAGCATCAAAAATTATATCATCAACATAGATTTGAACTAATAGCATGTCATTTTCATGGTGCTTAATGAAAAGCTCTAATACCATCCGCTTTTCCTATATCAAAACCTTGTTCATTTAGAAAAATAGAGAGTCTTTCATACCAAGCCCTAGGGGTTTGTTTTAAACCATGCAATGCCTTTTTAAGTTTGAAAACATGATTTGGGGACTCAAAACTTTCAAAACCGGAGGGTTGTTCAACATAAATTTCTTCATTTATAAAACAATTTTAAAAGGCACTTTTTATATCCATTTGAAATAGTTTAAAACCCTTAAAACTAGCATATGCTAAAAGCATTCTAATTGCTTCTAATCTAGCTATGGGAGCATATGTTTTATTATAGTCTATTTCTTCTTGTTGGTTGTACCCTTGTGCCACTAACCTAGCTTTGTTTCTAATAACTAATCCCTCTTCATCTAGCTTATTTCTAAATATCCATTTGGTTCCAATTATAGTTTGATCACTAGGTCTAGGCACTAAGTCCCATACATCATTTCTATCAAATTGGTTGAGTTCTTCTTGCATAGCTAATACCCAAAACTCATCTTCTATAGCTTCCTTAATATTCTTAGGCTCTACTTGAGAAACAAAATCTACATATTGGCATACATTTTTGAGTTCAGAATGCGTTACCACTCCCGTTGAAGGCTCTCAAATGACTTGGTCCATTGGATGATCTCTTACCAATCGGTATCCTTTAGGGAGAGGTGGTAGAGCTTCTTCTTCTTTTTCATCTTCAACTTGAGGTTGATTTGAGGGTGGAGGTTCTTCATGTTGTGTCTCCTCATTATCTTCATCCTCTACTTTCTTACCATGAAGTGTGAGATCCTCAAGTTCCTCACCTATATTCACAATCTTGACATTTCTAGAAGAATCATTAGTTTCATTGGAAGTAACATGCATGGATTCTTCAACAATCATTGTTCTACGATTATAAACTCTATAAGACTTAGAGTTAGTGGAATAACCTAGGAATATTCCTTCATCGGATTTAGAATCAAATTTTCCTAAATTATCTTTGATATTTAATATGAAGCATTTACATCTAAAAATATAAAAATATCCCACATTTGGGATTTTACCATTCCAAAGCTCAAAAGATGTTTTCTTGATTTTTGGTCTTAATAAAACTCGGTTAAGAACATAACAAGAAGTATTTATGGCTTCGGCCCAAAAATATTTAAGCAAATTGTTTTCACATAACATGGTCATAGCCATTTCTTGTAAAGTTCTATTCTTCCTCTCAACCACCCCATTTTGTTGAGGGGTCCTAGGGGAAGAAAAGGCACGTTGAATACCTAAATCATCACAAAACTCGGAAATTTTTTTATTTTTAAACTCCTCTCCATTGTCACTCTTAATTTTCAAAATTGAAACTCCTTTTTCATTTGAAACTTTCTTTGCAATTTTTTTGAAAAACTCAAAAGTTTTATTTTTCTTGCCCAAAAAGAAAACCCATGTAAATCTAGAAAAGTCATCAACCAACACATAGCAATATAGCTTTCCACCTAGACTAGCTACATCACATGGACCAAAGAGATCCATGTGCACAAGCTCAAGGATTCTAGATGTACTAACTTGATTAATACTATGAAATGAAGATTTTACTTGCTTACCTATTTGACATGCATCACAAAGTTTATCTTTTTCAAACTTTATCTTAGGTAAGCCTTTGACTAATTCTTTCCTTGATATCTCTTGGATGAGGCTCATGCTAGCATGTCCTAGCCTTCTATGCCAGAACCAAGAGTCATTTTCCATGGCAACTAAGCATCTAACATGAGGATTTGCCAAGACATTTAATTCTAAGGTATATATATTTTCTTGCCTATTTCCAATGAACATGATATCATTTGAAGATGTACTTCTAATAATACATTTAGATCCTTCAAAAACAATTATGTATCCATTGTCACATAATTGTGATATGCTAATCAAATTGTGTTTCAACCCATCAACTAATAAAACATTTGTAATGCATGGGTAAGGGAGTATACCTATGTCACCAATGCCAACAATCTTACCTTTGACATTGTCTCCAAATGTGACATATCCACCATCTTTACTTGATAGGGTTGCAAACAAATTGATGTCTCCCGTCATAGGCTTTGAGCAACCGCTATCCAATATCCAAGTGCTCCTACTTGGTTGAGGATGCTTCTCCATCTACAAAAGGAGAAGAAACTTTCTTAGGTACCCAAATTTTCTTGGGTCCTTGAGTGTTAGTAAACTTTGGAACCCATGTGAATCTTGCATGTGGGTTCTTTCTCAATGCACAATCTTTGGCCATATGACCAAAAATGCCACAAGAAAAGCAATTTCCACTAAATTTTCTCTTTGTATGTGTGTGAGCATGGGAGTGTGCTGATTTCTCTTTATGGACAACCTTTGGCATGACATTTTGGATGGTTGTCATTTTTTCATTAAGCATGCAAAGTTCCTTTTCTAATGTTAGCAAGCTATCATTTAAATGCTCTATTGTATCACATAAATATTTGTTTTCATTTTCTAGTTTTTGGTTGTCAATCTCTAAGTCCTTCTTAGCTTTCTCTAGGGTGAATTTCTCTTCCTTAAGAATGTCTATTTCTTTCCTTAGAGCATTGCATGAAAGTAATAGGTCATCATTCTCAAGTTCTAAAGATCTATTATCCTTTTTGAGATCTCTAAATTTTCTCCTAATGACATTGAATTCATCATGCATTTGCTCAAATTCATTTTGTAACTCTTCTTGAGTAAATAAAACTTCACCAAAAATAAATTTTAACTCATCATCCTTTTGCCATCAAGCAAAGGTTTGCTTTTTCACTCTTTGTGACTTCTTTGCTTGATGAGGCCTCGCTTTCATCCCACGTGACCATCATTGCCTTCTTCTTCTTCTTGTATTTTTCCTTCTTGTGAGGGTTGGAGGTAGTGGCCATCTTAAGAAGCGGGCAATCCTTCCTTAGGTGCCCGGATTTGTTGCAATTGTAGCAAATGTAGCCACCTCTTCCCTTCCTCATGCCTCCCGTCATGAAGCTCATGAATCTTCTAGCGAGCATCGCCATTTCTTCAAGATCATCCGTCTCTTCCTCGGATGATGGCGACTCTTTCACTCGATGTGATGCTTTTAAGGCAATGGCCTTTCCTTTGGGGGCATCTTCCTCTTGGTATTGCTTCATGTGGGTCTCATGTGTCATGAGAGACCCAATGAGCTCGGTGATCTTTAACGTACTCAAATTCTTGGCTTCCATGATGGCTGTCACTTTGGACTCCCAAGATTTTGGAAGGGAACGAAGGAGCTTCCTTATCTTCTCCTCTTCCCTTATCTCCCTACCAAGGTTAGCTAAGCCATTCGTAATATTTTGAAACCTAGCATGCATGGCATCAATAGACTCATGTGAAAGCATTTTAAACATTTCATAGTCATGCATGAGTAAATTGATTTTGGATTCCTTTACTTGCGAAGTCCCTTCATGGGTGGTCTCTAGGACCTTCCATACTTCGTATGCGGACTTGCATGTAGAGATCCTATTAAATTTATTAATTGATAGGCCGCAATATAGAGCATTGACGGCCTTGGCATTAGCATTAAAGAGCCTAATTTCCTCTTGGTCCCATTTGTCCATGTCCTTATCGGGTTGTTTATACTCTACTAGGATCATTCTCCATACATCCATACCTAAGGATTGAAGGAAGTCATTCATGCGGATCTTCCAATAGGCATAGTTGTTTCCATCGAATAGTGGTGGAGTATTAGTAGAGGACCCTTGAGCTAATTGAATTTCACTAGACATGTTGACTTGTAGGGAAGATGGTTAAATCTTAACCTACGACCTTGCTCTGATACCAATTGTTGTGTGAAATCCGACACTAGAAGGGGGGTTGAATAGTGTCGTCCCCTTTTTCAATTTACTCCTTACTCAATTTAATACAATTGTTCTTTAATGATTAATGTGATCACAATTCAATGGCAATGATAAACACAAGCAAAGAAACAATGCAAACAAGAATATTTTATAGTGGTTCGGCCAACCGCCTACTCCACTACCTTGGCTCCTTACCAAGGATTTCTAAACACTACTTTATAGAGTTTATGTTTCCCTTTGAATACACTTGAGGACACTCTTCTCCCTCACTCGGAGAATACCTCAATCCTATTCACCTAGGCAAAACACATATCTACAAAGCTAATCCTAAGTGTTTCCTTGCACATCTAGCAAGCTATTTCAAACTTGAAAACAAGATACAATAAAGTTCAAATACAAGGAAAGAGCTAAAGAATGAAAGATTGAGCCAAGCTTCTTTCCACCGCCTTTTCGTCTTCAACTTGCATCAGGATGATGACCCAAGAAGTGCAGCACAGTTGAAGCAAAAGCAGTGCCTGGTATTGATGTCGAAGGATGAAGCAGAGGACGTGCGCAAGACTTGATCATATGAAGGCTTGGAGAACTTCTTTAATGATCAAGAATGTTTTTAAAAAGTGTGTAAAGAAGTTTGGTGAGGGGTATTTATAACCCCTCACCCGAACGACCGTTCAACGGGTAAAAAATCGACCGTTGAAGCCATTCGGTCGCAGGCCGATCGATCTGTCGGTCGACCAACGGATCGACTGCCAGTGCGACCGCTGGCATCCTGTGAGAGGTCGGTCGACCGACGGGTCGACCGGCAATATTTCTTCCGACATTCGATCGACCCATCGGTCGACCGAATGGCTGCTCCCAGGTGATGTTTTTTTTGGCTAAGTCCAGTTCGGTCGACCGATTGGTCGACCACTAACGTTCTATCCATTTTCACCGTCTGTCGATCGACCAACGGGTTGACCGACGCAGCCCAGATGATTTGCCTTCACCAATTTCGGTCGACCGAATGGCTTTTGGCCATTTTTACCAACATCTGGTCGATCGAACGAGCTACTTACCATTATATTGCCTTGTTCGGTCGACCGACCGATCGACCGAACCTAGGCTGATCGAGGATGATTTCTTCAATGGATTTTTACATGCCTTTTCTATGGGTTTGGTTACCAAGTTTCAACTTGGATAACCTTACAATTTTGTCTTAGGATAAATTATCCTAGAGACATATTACATTAATTCTACTTGTCTTAATCCTGAGCCTTCTTCAACGATTTCTTCTTCCGTTTCTTTGATGATCTTTTTCGTCGTCCTGTTTGAACGGATTTGGCATGCGTATCGCAACCTCAACCTGAACTCAAAACTTCACACTTTGGATTAAATACATGTTTGTTATCATCAAAATAAAGATCGAGGCTTAAGAGAGACCCTTAAGCCAACACAAATGACATTAGTTTCACTTCAAACTTGATATACATGCTTTAAATGACCCTATCTGAGTATTTTGAAAGTTTGAATGAAATCTAAAAATGTTATGAAAAAGATATGAGTACATTCATACTTGAGTGCATACATGTTTTTGTGTTGAATTCAAATATCTAATTTTGAACATATCATGCATGATTTTGTTTCATATCAAATATTTGCTTTTCCATCCTTTTGGTTGAGATTTTCATGTGTCATAAAAAATATTCTTTAGAGTCTCAACTACATAAACAAATATATATTTGTTTTTCATCCCTTTGACTAGATTGACCTTTCTTGCCCTTTTTGATTGATGTCAAAATGGGGAGAAAAGCATAGGATAAAGGGGGAGAAAAGTATAGGAAAATTGGGGAGAAAATTATAAGTAAAGGGGAGGAAAATATAGGAAATCCATGCATATAGATAGGGGGAGTTTATTCTCATAGATATGCATGTTGATAGGGGGAGAAATCCCTTAGTTGATATCCTATATGCTTTAATGAATATATTTTCTTAAGGATGTTTGTCATCATCAAAAAGGGGGAGATTGTTGGCTTTAGGTTTTCAACCTTGGTCTTAATCTCTTAATCTCAATTTTGATGATAACAAATATGGAACTAATATTTCATCGAGAAATCTTTCAGGTTCCATATCGATTAGCGTTCGATGTCATCGATCAAAAAAATCAAAAGAAATCAGAAAATCGAAAGGATATTGATCTTCGCGCTCGGGTTCGTCGCGGAAAATTCTCGAAGATCGACGTGTGCACCAAAGTCATCTTTGACGAGACCAAAGATCACATGAAGAGCTCTCTAAGTTGATGCTCATTGAAAGCCGAAACCCGAAAATGAAGCACGGAAGAAAAATGTTGAAGAAATCAAATTCAGCCTATGTTCGGTCGACTGGGCGGTCGACCGAATAGGGTAAGGAAATTGGCAGTAGCCAATTCGATCGACCGGTCGGTTTGACCAAACACTGCCAAAAACTGGCAGTGGCTACTTCGGTCGACCGGTCGGTCGACCGACAGAGGCCAGAAATGGGCAGTAGCCCTAGCGGTCGGTCGACCAGATTGAGGATCACACAGTCACGCGACCCTGGCTCCACTGAATCGGTCGACCGACTAGTCAATCGAATGTGGGATCGGGTGTTTTGCACCTAGCGGTTGACCCATCAGTCGACCGCACAGAGAGAAGATGCAGCGGTCGCTTTAAGTGGTCGATCGGTCGGTCGACCGACCAATCGATCGAGCGTCTGCAATGGATAGTTTTCTATCCGTTGAGCTACCGTTTCCTTGAGAGGTTATAAAAATCATTCATCTAACCTCTCTAAACTTCTTCCTTGATGATTACAGATTTTATTGAGCAATTAAAAGGAAGATTTGAGCCTTCTAGAGATTGATTAAGCGCGCTTTGCTCTTTCCGCGAATATTTTCTCAAGCGCCAGCTGCTGCCTCAACTCGGGAATTGAATCGAGCTCTACGACTTGGCGAGTTGGAGGTTCCAAGGCTTGGAAAAGAGCTTTTAATCTTAGTTTACTCTTTTAGCTCTTTTGACTGTATTTTATCTGTTATTTGAACTATTTTTCTTTGATTTGGGTTTGTACGAAGACCCGGTGTTAGGTCTTGTTGTGTGAAAGTGGTTACCTTGTTGTGAAGGTGTAAAGCCACATGTGTAAACTTAGTTTTTATTAGGATTTATTTAGTTGTCCCTTAGGGTTGAGGTGGAAGAGTGCTCTCGGTAAGAAGGCGAAGACTTCCGGGTGTGGAAGTGCCTTAGGTCGAGAGTGCGACTCTTCGAGTCAAAGTCCTTTGTGTAAGAGAAACCTAATTAATCTAGTAAACCTAGTTTGGAAATCCTAAGCGGGGTGCTTAGGTAGTTGAGTTGGCATTGTGGCCGAACCACTATAAATTCTCGTGTTTGCATTGATTTACGGATTGTTTTAATTGCTTAATTATCTATCGCTTCCGCATCAAATCATTAAATCGAAAATTGCCTAAACAATCTAAGAAAACGATTAAAATTGAATTTAGGATAATCAATTTAGTAAACACACTATTCACCCCCCTCTAGTATTGCCATTTTGCCTACAAACACCGGCGGCCTCAGCTTGACGAAGTCTACGTAGGTGGGCGCCCTTGGAACTCTGACCACCGATGCTACTGGCTCAGTCACTTCTGGCACTACGGGTGCCACGGGCATCGGTTGTTGCGGCTGCCTCAACTCTTGCTCCTTGCGGAGAACCTCTGTCAACTGAGCCACCTGAGTTTGTAGCTGAGCGCTATTGGGTCCTGCACCCCCTCCTCTGACTGCTCCCTTCGCCGGCCCCTGCCCCTGCCCCGACCTCGGCCTCGGTCTTGGCATTTGGTGGAATTACTACCACTGCCGCTCAACGCAGCATTGTGAGTCTCCATCACACTAGAATAAAAACTTATAACTAAACTTTTAAAGTACTAACCGCATGGTACTCTGAGGTGCAGTCATGGCCACCTGATCTCGTAGCATAACTATACCGTATGTCGACATGCTAGCATATGCCTCATACGGTACCCAATTCCTAGTCTTAGTCAAGACCTAACCAGAAGCTCTGATACCAACTTTGTCATGCCCCAACTCAGGGTCGCGTGACCGGATAGGGTATGTGTCAACACCCCGAAGCCTACCACATGCACTAACCAATCATAATAAGAATCAACACTGAACCAACGAGAAAGTCATAACATAAAACGGCGACCAAACTATATTAAATTCAAAACAATTTTAAGTTTAAAGAAACAACTCAACTCTTCAAGTAACCAGTTCAAGTTTTGAAAGCAGTAAATGTTTTACAAAAGACCACTCAGTGAATGACCATCAACTCTAAACAACACGAATACGACTCTATGGATGCCTGCTACGAGATTTGTGCCTCCACCTGCACTCCACCAGCACCATGCCACCAGGCCGTACCTCACTAGTCGGGCTCTGCAAAGAAAACAAAAACATAAATCGTGAGTTCACGAGGAACTCAGTGAGCGGTTCTTCTGAACCTCCACTTAAATCCCCGGTAAGGTAATATATATGATAGTAAGATATAGTGAGGAATTTAAGCTAACCAACTTGCCAAGTCATTTGAGTAATTAAATTGGCCCCCTTGGCCCTTACCAAACTCTATGTCATTCAGCCACTATAGGCCTAAGCACATGTAAGGGGGGGGGGGGGTTCGGCCATACCTGGCTTCCCCTCTCTACAAACTAGGCCAGGCCGAGCTCCTTGAACCAGCCCAATGAGGCATATAATATGTAAAACTATCAAATCACGGGTCCGTCGACTAGGATGGACACTAGTCCCAGGAACCCTCCGGGTTAGGGATAGCTAGTCCCACCCAACTCAGGTCTACCATTAGTGTGACCCACTGACGAAATCTCAAGACACTCTGCCACTCGGGTCTAACACGTAGCTGCCCACTGGTGCTATCTCAAGACCCATATCACCACTGAGTCGAGTAGTAGCTGTTCGACTACTAACACTCCTTAGTAGACCATCTTAATCACAATACATAATCAGGTTTCTTCAATTTTTCCATTCTTAATCCCTGGGCATCAACCTATATCCGACCCCTTCCTCGGGTCGCACTAGTCGAATACTAATGTTCACTATATTTCCCTAGGTGTGAAACCTAGTCTATGCATTATATTTCTCAAATGTAACCACATTTCATAAGCATGAAAATGTCTAATTTCGGATTCATCACAACATATATAACATAGGAAATTCATTCTACTAGTATCCACATGAATGATCACATGATTTCCAAAATGAGAAGATTAAATTCAGCTTTTAATTACTAAAATTTCAGCAAGGAAACAATTGATCTAACATGGCAAAGATTTAACAATAGCATGGTAAACAATGAAGAATTTCCATGATTCACATTCCATACTAGATTCCAACCATATAAGTGTATTCAAGAACATTTCCTTATCAAATGATAATTACAATCTACCGCTATCAACAATCCATTCATCAAATAAAATACTTAATAGTATAATCACACACTAGGTCGAGATATCCCCTCTTACCCGCTCGGCCGATCCCCACACAAGGGTTGTCATGCTCGGCCGAGCCTATCAAGGTGAGATTAGGGCCCTTTCGACCATGAACAAGAACAATTGAGTCACAAGTCTTGCAAGGAATTCGATCCAAGAGGTTTCAACCGCTCTAGGAAATTGGGGAAAAATTCGACATGACCTTTCCCCTTTTTCCCTCATTCGGCCGACCCCTAAATTCGAGGAAAACTTCGTGAAACTTCGTCATTCAATAACATATACACAAGAAAATCAAATCTCGATAAAATTTTGATGAGACGACGAAAATATCATGAGAAATCGAGCAAATCTCCAACATCTTGGGTCGGCTACCCGCCTACCCTATGGATATCGGTTAAACCACTCACATCGACTAGAGAAGAAGATGGATGAGATGAAGACGATCCCGATCTCTTTGACGACGATGCAGATCCGGCGCCTCCCAAAGTTCCCCTTCTCCTCTCCTCCTCCCCTCGGACTGCGTGCGACTCAACTTGTCTTGAGCCACACGGCGGCTTGGGGTGAGGGATTTATTCTCTTCTCTCTTTTTTTTTGTGACAATAATGCCTCCCTTCACTTAAACCCCCTCCTCATTCCACTCCACCTAAACTCGGATTGAGCCATGACTCGATTCGCGAATCCGATCTCAATCCAACTTGAGTCAACCAACACATACATTCCACAAACGTCAACAATGGGTCTAAATTTTAAATTATACATGCTACTCGCGGTGATCTCGCGATTTGGCACGGCTACTTCCTGATCCGATGGGCTGCACCAATGAAATTTTATATTAGAAATCCCCGAGTATTACATGCAGGTTGATGGAAAATGTGTTCTTTGCCATGCTTCTGATGAGTCCCATGTACATCTCCTAAATGCTTGTCCTTTCACCGTCACGGGTTGGAGGAAAATGCTAGAGCTTTGTCATATTTCTTTCTTCAATATCAACTACAAGCCATGGCGTCAAATCAACACGAAGCCCACCAAAAAAATCAAGGAAAAGATCGGGGCCGCCATGATTTGGAAATCACTTATTTGGAGGGAGAGAAATAATCGCATTTTTAGAAACATTTGGTTGAACTTGCAATTGATGGAGCAAATCTCTTCACCATTTGTAAAAATCTCTACTCTCCCTAGGTTTTCCCAATGTCATTAACTCCTTGTACATCCTACTTCTTCCTACTAGCTTGTATCTATCAAACATATTGATTAATACAAGTTTTCTTACACAAAAAATATATATATACAACTATAGCTATAACTACAACTACAACTACAATTCTCTCTCTCTCTCTCTCTCTCTCTCTCCACCACCACCACCACCCAACTATCCTCTTCGTAACATCAGCCCTCATCAATCGTAAACTCGTGCTTATACTAAGACATGTAACAATAAGCTTGCAAATCTAGCACAAACTGAAAGATGGAATGTTTGTTGGCATAAGTGTCCGGAAGAACTTGGTGATAACTATGCTCTTGGGTGACACATAACTTTTCAATAAAATTTTCTATTTGGTTAAAAAAAATCCACGTGGAATATATATAGGCATATCAATTATGTCTGGTCTCTTCAGAAACTTCCTTGGAATACTCCACTTAAAAACATGTTTAATTACTTGATATCATGATTCACATAATAGTCAATTTTGCCTCTATCATTTTTATTTCTACTGATAGATTTGCAGCCCAATATGATTCACGTACATTTAATACTACTAAGAACAAACAATACTTAAACTGTTATCTTCATCAAAACATCATCAGGTGAAGTAACATATAGCTAGAATTGAAGCCCCGTTTAGTATATATATTACACTAACAATTGCACCAAAAAAAAATCACCTAGACAACTAGTTAGATCAACTCTTGCTAATTATCATGAATACATCACATATATTACATTGCATCAATGCAATGTCTAAGTAGGAGATAACAAACAATATTTTACCTTCACGCATGACATGTTTGCAACACATCCTCTAGCGTTATTGGCTGCTGTTCTTTAGCTGCTGTTCTTTGGCAAAGATCAAACATCATGTAGAAATGGAAATGTGATTTATATGTAGAAGGTTGTCTCTTGCTATCAACAATGCCTGGAGTTTAGATAGGAAGGAGAAGGCGACGATGATGGAGCAGGGGAGTCCGGGGAGTCGGGGGAGAAGAGGCAGAGGCAACGAGGGAGTTCGGGGAGTCGGGCACGAAAGAAGAGAAGAAGAGATGTCATGGGGAGTCGAGGGTGAGTTGGGGGAGAAACAAGCAACATGGCTCTCTAAAGATGCCCTTGTTGCAACCTGTAATATGGGCTTGCAGTCTTTTGGGCGTGCAACCTATTTTGCAACCTACAAAATCTAAATCATGCAATTAAGTTAATTGTAGGTAACCAAACACTTAACTCTAGGTAAATGCTGCAAATTAAGTTGTTGTAAACATGTTTACAAGCAACCAAATAGTCCCAAAGTAAACTTCTAAAGTTAAGTTCATTCTTTAACAAATTGCATATTAGCTTGATCTAATCACTACCAAGTCATTGCAATCAGTACCATCATCTTTTTCCTTATCACCACCGCCATCATCCGTGAAAAAGTATAGTTTTCATCTCTTGTTCATCAAGAGAAAAATTGGCAACCTCAAGAATGCTAACATCTTTGAAAGAGCCAAATCATCACCTCCTATATCCCATATTTTAGTTCGCTCAATATAGTATATATTATGGACATCCTCTTGACAAGAGGTGAAGATTGCTATGAATAAAAACCAAACCTTCAACACGTTTTTTTGTAATGACTAGGCTTGATAGATTAATTTCACATGTAATAGTAAACTTTGTTTTTTTGAGTCAACAATTATATTTTACATTTATGAATAAAATTTATGTTTTGGAATTTACGTTTATGAAATTGTTTATGAATGGAATTTACTTTTATAAAATTGTTTATGAATGAAATTTACGTTTATGAAATTTTAGGGTTCTACACTGTTTCTATTACAGGAACACGACCTATAGGAACAATTTTACATATTGTTCCAATAAGCACCAACTATAGAAACAGTTTCCAAACTGTTCTTATAACTTTGGCCTACAGGAACGGTTTGGAAACCGTTCATGTAGGCCAAACCTATAGGAACGATTTCCAAATCGTTCCTATAAGTTTGGCCTATAGGAATAGTTTGGGAACCGTTCCTATACGCCTATAGGAATAGTTTGAAAAACGTTCCTATAAGCTTGGCCTATAGGAATACTTTTTGGAATCATTCCTATAGGCTTGGCCCATGGGAATAGTTTTTTTGGTAGCGTGGCCATAGGTAGGAAAATCGTTCCTATAGCCTAATGGAACGACAAATTTTAGTACACATGGGGAAACCGTTCCCATATGTCTATGACCACGGTTTTATATATTTTGGGAACACTTTTCGGCCGTTCCTGTAGGTCAAAAATGTTGTAGTGTATTTTGGACATCTTCTTGACAAGAGGCGAAGATTGCTATGAATAAAAATAAACCTTCAACACGTTTTGGAGTTAATCTATTCCTTCCTAATGAATTGATGAAGGAATAAATAATCCAATTCCGTTCAGAACAAGATGATGAAGATGGTTGTCCAAGTAACTTGAAAGCAATACTTTGAAGCAAAGGGACACTTGCACCATGGATTGTCCATCAACATTTGACATCCATATGATACCTGATATACAACGATTCAAAATCTACAAACTCTCCCATCTTCAATGTAAAATAAGTAAACTTAGTATTATCTCTTGTTCGATTTTCCTTATCAAGGAATAACCTCTTAAAGCATTTTGTTCTTTCTCTAGATATTTCTAAATATTGATGCGAGGCAAGCCTTCTTGTACCCTCGTTAAGCCATATATCACTATAGTATCTTTTTCAAATATAAAATATAATTATTATAAAATGTTAGAATATAAAAATAGAAAAGATATAAATAACTTATGATAATATACTTACTTGGGACTTAATGAGTGTGCCAAACAATGAAGAGGAGTGTTATTCATCGTCCATCATTCAATGAGGATAGAATGTACTACATCATAAAAAGAAGAAGATTCTCCCAATTGTTTGCCTTCATGTTGATATATTGCAGCTTTTACATTTTCAATCATCTAATCCCACATTTCATAAACCAAGTGAAGACATGACTTATCTATATCACAAGTTCGAATCATCTCATATATAAGCCCAATGGAAGAAAGAATGTAATCAATTTGTCCCACCAAACATCATTTAGAATTATCTCTTTCACAAATCTAGCTCTTCTTAAATAATCTTGTTTATAAGAAGATCACTAGTCACTGATAACCATTGCTTGCAAGTCACGCTTAATAAGCTTAAATTTTTTAAGCATAATAATAACTAATGTGAAACGTGTCTCTGCAAGTACAAGCAATTTTAAAGGGATAAAATTGTTAAAAAGAGTCAACCTTGTAGAATGATTTACAAATGAAATTTTTTATTTGCACCGCATCTCCATAAACTTCTATAATCCAACTGAATTCTTGATATGTTTTGATATTACTCACAACATTTTATGCTACACAAATATTCTTTAAGGCAAGATTTAGAGTATACACTACACATGGATGTATAGAAACATCCCTTCAATGATTTCTCTCTCCAAGTCTTCTTGATAGACTCTAATAATCTTTCTGTATTGGCATTTTCTTGTTGTAGTAATGTAGTCCTCAACATATTATATCCTGGCGGTAGATAGTCCGATGTAACATTATTATGAACAAAGATAAAGAACTCACATAATAAAGATTTCTAGCAAGATTAAATGGCGTTTGGTATGCAGTAATCTATCTGCATTACCAGTAATGTGACTTTTAAATTCCTAGGGCTTACACATTACCATATTTGGTTCAGACACTTTATCGGATTGCCCTAGTAGGTGGTAATGTGGATAGCTCCCATGGGAGGTGGGTATGTGGATTACCACCCAATGATAATCTTAAATTCCAATATTGTCATTCACTTCCATACAATATTCTTCTTCATGCAAGACACCACCAAATTTTAACAAGGTTATTTTGGTAATTTTTGTGAAGTCAAAAATACAAAATTAGATTGTCATCTATGTTGACCAAACATGTCAAACATGATAATGTTATATTACCAGTAAATTATGGTAATATGTATTATCATTATAGCATTACCAAACAATGTATCAAACACAACCAAAAGGTAACCTTGCGGTATAAGATATTCTAGCAATTTCTGCATGCAATTAATCACAAGCTTTTAGATTAAATGCTTTAGAGATGAGATTTGAATCACTATGTACTCATCTTCCTTTTCTTTGAATCAACATTTTGAAGTCCGGGAGCATTATGAGGCAATCGAACTCTTTTAGGTGCAAATCTTGATGCTCTTTGTTTGGTTTCTTCCTCTTATTTTTCATCTTAGCTATATCACTTGGCTTTACATTTTTACAACATACAATTCCTTTATTTGATATCTTCAATAAGTGAGCCCTTACTCTAGTATAAATGTCATGTTTCATTTCATGACAAAAATTACATTGCCAACGAACATTTCCTCTTCCTCCACTTGTTTTAATTATCACCCTTGGTAACATATTTCCACAAAAGTTTTCGATCATCATCCTCATTACCATTATCAATATTACCAGAACCAGAATTCACTACAACACAAATGACCTATTGAGGCTACGTTATATGCCTCTATAAGTCAATTATTTGTCCCTAAAAGCTTTAGAGTCAGATCAATTAAATGACTCTGTTGTTGTTGTTTCTACAGATCTTTAGAGGCTAATTTGAAATAATTTTTTATTTGACTCTAAAACATATAAATAGAGATAAAATATTGACTCTAAAATAACTAAAAGTATCTAATCTAATTGTCTCTATATACTTTTTAGAAGTAGATACAAACAATTCCATATGTTATAAGTGAAGCATTCTTATTAGTCTCTATTTAGTTTTTAGAAATAGATTTAATTAACCAAAAATATCTAATCTAGTTGTCTCTATATATTTTTTAGAAGCGGATACAAACACTTAACTCCTCTTGGCACATTTCTTTGACATGTTAGTCCGCTTTCCTTTAATGCGGTCTATACAAGTGTCAAAATCGATAAAATCCAAAGTATCAAGTACTCATTCATTTACCAGTCTTTTTATCCTTTCAATGGATATGTGATCTTGATAGATTTCATGGATCTCAACAACAAGATCACAGTAGACAAGAACAAGAATATCGATCACAAAAGGATCTTTATTAATTGGGGAACAATACACTCTGAAGAAGATGAATACAATCGATGAGAATGAATCAGCTATACAAAGTAGCAGGTTTGACTACTTATACATTTCAAACTTTAAATGTGAAAAATACAAGAATGCCCTTGTGGCTTAGTTAAAATAATAAAGCGATGTTGGTCTATTTCTGTCATTTGCCGTAGCGAAAGTTATTACTGACTTCCTTCTTCCCTTTCGTCGCAGTTTGGCTTACACTCCCCTAGCAAGTTGGTAGAATGGAAACGTGGCTTTCTATTCCCAACTTGGAGCTCAATCTCTGGTGCTAAGGTGCAGGTAACGCCTTGGTGAGGATGTCGGCTGTTTGTTTTGAACTGGGAATATAAACTGGTTCGATCAATTTTATTTGATACTTTTCATGAACGAAGTAACAATCCACTTTGAGGTGCTTCGTTCGTTTGTGGAAAACTGGATTTTTGGTAAGATGCAGGGCGCTTTGTGAATTGCAATGTAAAGGTATAGAATCCTCATGTTTAATACCAATGTCACTCAACAAATTAGAAACCCAGATCAATTCTGCTGTTGTGTTGGATAATGCCCAAAGCTCACTTTCTGCACTCGAGCGACTTACAGTCGCTTGTTTCTTGCATTTCTAATTAACCACTGAAGAACCCAGCTTGATTACATATCCGGTGACCGATTTCTTGGTGTTTGCGCAGCTACCCCAATATGCGTATGAATATCTTGATATTTCAGTCCCTGATTTTGATGGATAAAACAATCCCAAACTTATTGTTCCTTTTAAGTATTTTAGTACTCTCAAAGCTGCTTGAAGATGGGACGATTTTGGACTCTGCACATGTTGACTAAGCCAATGCACACTATACATTATGTCAGGCCTAGTCACTGTGACATATAGAAGTTTTCCAATTAAAACTCTATATTCAGTGTTATCGGGTATTGGCTTTTCTTCAGCTGCAATCTCTCTATTGTGCTCGCTGCTCAGGGCCATAGGAGTGTTCTTTGGCTTACAATCCAATAAATCCATCTCAGACAACAAGTCAAGGATATACTTATGTTGGCTAATGTGTAATCCCTTTTCACTTCTCTGAATTTCCAAACCAAGGAAGTATGTCAAATTTCCTAAGTTTTTGATTTTGAACAAGTCATTCAAGTGAGTTTTAAGCTCTTCTATTAGGTTTTTGATTTTGATTTTGAACAAGTCATTCAACTAGCAAGTAAGTTTTTGATTTTGAACAAGTCATTCAAGTGAGTCATCGACATAAATTAGGGCTAGAACTTCTTTCTCCTTTATCTTCCTGATAAACAAGCATGGATCATAAGGACTAGGCTGATAGCGTTTATTTTTAATGCTAATTGAAAGCTTGGAGAACCACTGTCTTCCTGCTTGTTTCAAACCATAGATTGACTTATTTAATTTGCATACCATCTCCTTTTCAGCTACCTCATATCCAGGTTGCAATTGCATGTATACCTCATCTTCTAAGTCTCCATGGAGATATGCATTGTTGACTTCCAATTGATGAAGTGGCCAACCTAAGGAAGAAGCCACAGCCAAAACAATCCTTATTGTTGCCATCTTAAAAATTGGAGCAAGAGTATCAGTGTAGTCCACACCTTCTATTTGCGTGTATCCCGTGGCAACCAGTCTTGACTTATGTCTGTCTATACTACCATCTTGCTTGTATTTTGTTTTGAATACCCATTTGCATCCTATAGGATTCTTTCCTATTGGTAATTTGCATAGGTTCCATGTATTGTTCTCAATTAAAGCCCTTAACTCTTCCCTCATGGAATTCCTCTAGGTATGGCACAGGTTAGCTTCTTTAAAAGACTTAGGTTCATTTTGAACTTGCACAGAAGCTAGAAACCTTTTATGATTGTCTGAAGTTTCAGATAAATTCATATACTTGCACATAGGATAAGGGGAAGTCAAATGCTTGCTTGAGGACTGATTACATATGTAATCTTTGAATTTTACTGGCCTTTTGACTTCTCTTCTATACCTTCTATTATGTGAAGGACAAATGCTTTTATCTAAGCATGTTTCAATGTCTTCAGTTTGTATATGTTTCTTAGTATCTGAAATAATAGTTTCAGATATCATGTTTTCAGCTGACATTGAGTTGTCAGTATTAATGTCTCGCCCTACATTGATATCTTTGGAGTGCTCTTCCTTAATTTCATCTCTATTGGTGTCACTATTTGCATCAGCATTTGAGTTCATTCTGCTCATCTCTTGTTGATCTCTTTGAGCATTTATTCCCTTCTCTTTCTCAGTGTTTTCTTCATTGTGAATGACAGGCAATGGAAACACTGTTTGGTGCATACTGCTCCTATTGAAAGGAAATATATTCTCTTTAAACATCACATCTCTTGAAACTGAAATAATTTTGGACACTAGGTCATAAACCTTATAGCCCTTCTTTCCATGTGCATATCCCACAAATACCCCTTCTCTATTCCTAGCTTCAAATTTGGACCTTTCTTGTCTTAGGGTGCTTGCATAACACAAATATCCAAAAGCCCTCAAATGACTTAAGCTAGGTTGGGTTTTATACAGAATTTAGTATGAACTTTGATTATTCAACTTAGTACTAGGCATTCTGTTGATTAGGTAAGTTACAGTATGAATGCATTCTCCCCACAAATCTAATGGAACTTGTGCCTAAAATTTTAAACTTCTGGCCACCACTAACATATCTTGCTCTAATGCCATGATAGATTTCATGGATCTCAACAACAAGATCACCGTAGACAAGAACAAGAATACCAATCACAAAAGGATCTTTATTAACTGGAGAAAAATACACTCTGAAGAAGAGAATGAATCAGCTGTACAAAGTAGCGGGTTTGACTACTTATACATTTCAAACTTTAAATGTGAAAATATAAGAATGCCCTTGTGGCTTAGTTAAAACAATAAAATGATGTTGGTTTATTTCTGTCATTTGCCGCAGCAGAAGTTATTGTTGGCTTTCTTAAAATTCTATGTTATGTTTGTCATCATCAAAAATGGGAGATTGTCGGCTTAAGGGTCTCTCTCAAGCTTCGATCTTTATTTTGATGACAACAAACATGTATTTAATCTATGTGTGAAGTTTTGAGTTCAAGTTGAGGTTGCGATAAGCATGTGAAGTTCGTTCAAACGAAACAAAAGAAAAGATCATCAAAGAAATGGAAGAGGAAAACGTTAAAGAATGGCTCGGGTTTAGATCAAGTAGAAATCATGTAATATACCCCTAGGATGATCTTATCCCAAGACAAATTGTAAAGTTATCCAAGTTGAAACTTGGTATTAAACCCAAGAAAAAACATGTAACAAATTCGAAGTAAAAATCAGCCTCAGCCTGATTTCGGTCGACCGGTGGTCAACCGAACAAGGCAGAAAATAGGCAGTAGCCTATTCGATCGATCGGTCGATCGACTGAATGATGCCGCAAAATAGCAGTAGCCATTCGGTCGACCTATCGATCGATCGAAGTTGGTGAAAATTTGGCAGTAGGCTACGTCGATCGATCGATCGATCGAAGTCAAAATTAGGCAGAAGGCGCATCGGTCGACCGGATTGCAGATTGCAGATCGAGCTTCTGGCTTCACTGCATCGGTCGACCAATCGGTCGACCGGATAAGGGATTAATGAAGCTGCGACCCATTCAGTAGACCCGTCGGTCGACCGAGCAGCGCAAGTAAAGCACAGAAAGGGTAGCGGTCGATCAGTCGATCGATCGACGATCGATTGACAAGCGATCGAACGGCTATAACGGCTAGTTTTCTACCCATTGAACCGCTCGTTCAGCTGAGGAGTTATAAATACCCCTCACTTAACTTCTTTAAAGCTTCTTAGAAATTTAATTGGGCATTAAAGAAGTGATTTAAGCATTTAAAGAGATCTATTGCTTCGTGCTCTGCTATTCCTTTAATGTTCTTTTTCAAGCGCCCATTGCTCCTCAACTCTGCTACGACTCAAGCTGATCTTCTGGCAAGTTGGAGGCTTGAAGGCTTGGGAAAAGAGCATTGGTTCCTTCTTTCAATTCTAGAGCTCTTTTTTCATTGTATTTGAAGATTTATTTCAAATTGGTTCTTCATTTGTAATAGCCTACTAGGTGTGCTAGAGAAACACTTAGGGTACACTTTGTAGATTCGTGTTTTGCCTAGGTGAATAGGTTTGAGGAGTTCTCAAAGAGGTGAGAAGAGTATCCTCAGTTGTATTCAAAGGAAAATACAAGATCTATAAAGTAGTTGGTTAGAAATCCTTGGTGAGGAGCCAAGGTAGTAGAGTAGGAAGTAGGAAGTTGGCCGAACCACTATAATTGATCGTGTTTTCATTGCTTTCAATATTTGCTCATTATTGTTCTTGATATTTGATCACATCCATTGCTAAGATACATTTGCATTTCATTGAAGTTAAATTGAGTAAAAGAAAAATTGATTGAACCAGCAAGAGGGGACATACACTATTCAACCCCCCCTTCTAGTGTCGAATTTCATACAACAATGGGTATCAGAGCTTGGTCGTAGGATAAGATTTAACCATCTTCCCTACAAATTAAGTTGTCTAGTGAAATCCAACTAGCTCAGGGGTCCTCTACTCATACTCCACCACTATTTGATGAAAACAACTATGCCTACTGGAAGATTCGTATGAATGGCTTCCTACAATCTCTAGGCATGGATGTATGGAGGATGGTCCTAGTAGAGTATAAGCAACCCAATAAGAACATTGATGAGTGGGACCAAGAGGAAATTAAACTCTTTAATGCTAATGCAAAGGCTGTCAATGCATTATATTGCGGCCTATCAATTAATGAGTTTAATAGAATCTTTACTTGTAAGTCCGCTTATGAACTTTGGAAAGTTCTAGAGACCACACATGAAGGGACTTCACAAGTTAAGGAATCAAAAATAAACTTACTCATGCATGACTATGAAATGTTTAAAATGTTATCGCATGAATCCATTGATTCCATGCTTGCGAGATTTCAAAATATTACAAATGGATTAGCTAACCTTGGCAGAGAAATAAAGGAGGAGGAGAAGGTAAGGAAGCTCCTTCGTTCCCTTCCAAAAGCTTGGGAGCCCAAGGTCATAGCTATCATGGAAGCAAAAGACATGAGCACCTTGAAGATCACCGAGCTCATTGGGTCTCTCATGACACATGAGACCCATATGATGCAATACAAGGAGGAAGATGCCCCCAAAGGCAAGACCATTGCCTTAAAAGCATCACATCGAGCAGAAGAGTCATCATCATCTGAGGAAGAGACGGATGACTTTGAAGGAATGGCGATGCTAGCTAGAAGGTTTATGAGTTTCATGAGGGGAGGCATGAGGAAGGGAAGAGGAAGCTATACATGCTATCACTGCACCTAAGGAAGAATTGCACACTTCTCAAGATGGCTTCTACCTCCAACCCTCACAAGAAAGACAAATACAAGAAGAAGAAGAAGAAGGCAATGATGGCTTCATGGGATGAAAGCGAGGTCTCATCACGTGAAGAAGACACAAAGAGTGAAAAGACAAATATTTGCTTGATGGCAAATGATGATGATGTAAGATTTACTTTTGGTGAAGTTTCTTTTACTCAAGAAGAGCTAAAAAATGAATTTGAACAAATGCATGATGAATTTAATGCTATTAGGAGAAAATTTAGAGATCTTAAAAAGGACAATAAATCTTTAGAGCTTGAGAATGATAGTTTATTACTCTCATGCAATGCCTTAAGAAAAGAAGTAGACACCCTTAAGGAAGAGACACACACCCTAAAGAAAGCTAAGAAGGACCTAGAAAATAATAACAAAAAGTTAGAAGATGAAAACAAGTATTTAAGTGATCAAGTAGAGCACTTGAATAATAGCATGCTAACATTAAAAACGGAACTTTGCATGCTCAATGAAAACAAGACAACCATATAAAATGCCATGCCTAAGGTTGTCCATAAAAAGAAATCATCACACTTCCATGCTCACACACACAATAGAAGATAATTAAATGGAAATTGTTTTTCTTGTGGTATATTTGGTCATATGGCTAAGGATTGTGCTTTGAGGAGGAATCCACATGCAAGATTTACATGGGTTCCTAAAATGACTAACACTCAGGGACTCAAGAAAATCTGGCTACCTAAAATGGTTTCTTCTCCTTTTGTAGATGGAGAAGCATCCTCAAGCAAGTAGGAGCACATGGATATTGGATAGTGGTTGCTCAAAGCACATGACGGGTGACATCAACTTATTTGCAACCCTATTAAGCAAAGATAGTGGACATGTCACATTTGGAGACAATGCCAAAGGTAAGATTGTTGGCATTGGTGATGTAGGTATACTCCCTTACCCATGCATTAAGAATGCTTTATTAGTTGATGGGTTAAAACATAACTTGATTAGCATATCAAAATTATGTGACAATGGATACATAATTATTTTTGAAGCATTTAAATGTATTATTAGGAGTGCACCATCAAATGATATCATGTTTATTGGAAATAGGCAAGAAAATGTCTACACCTTAGATTTAAAT
Source organism: Canna indica (assembly GCA_034359265.1). Classification (NCBI taxonomy): domain Eukaryota; kingdom Viridiplantae; phylum Streptophyta; class Magnoliopsida; order Zingiberales; family Cannaceae; genus Canna; species Canna indica. The sequence goes on along the minus strand of CP136892.1, from coordinate 36,343,960 downwards.
GTCTTGCCAAATCCCCATGTTAGATGCTTAGTTGCCAAGGAGAATGACTCTTGGTTGTTGCATAGAAGGCTAGGACATGCTAGCATGTCCCTCGTCCAAGAAATATCTACGAAAGAATTGGTTAAAGGATTACCCAAGATAAAATTTGAAAAAGACAAACTTTGTGATGCATGTCAACTAGGTAAGCAAGTCAATTCTTCATTTCATAGCATTAATCAAGTTAGTACATCTAAAATTCTTGAGCTTGTGCACATGGATCTATTTGGTCCATGTGATGTAGCTAGTCTAGGTGGAAAACTATATTGTTATGTATTAGTTGATGATTTTTCTAGATTTACATGGATTTTCTTTTTAGCTAAGAAAAATGAAACTTTTGAGTGTTTCACAAAGTTTACAAAGAAAGTTACAAATGAGAACAGAGTTTCAGTTTTAAAAATCAGAAGGATAATGGAGGGGAATTTAAAAATGAAAGATTTTTCGAGTTTTGTGATGATTTGGGCATTGAGCATACCTTTTCTTCCCCTAGAACCCCTCAACAAAATGGGGTGGTTGAGAGGAAGAATAGAACCTTACAAGAGATGGCTAGGACCATGCTATGTGAAAATAATTTACTTAAGTATTTTTGGGCCGAAGCCATAAATACCTCTTGCTATGTTCTTAATCGAGTTTTATTAAGACCTAAAATTAAGAAAACACCTTTTGAGCTTTGGAATGGTAAAATCCCAAATGTGGGATATTCTCATATTTTTGGATGCAAATGTTTCATATTAAATACTAAGGAGAATTTAGGAAAATTTGATTCTAAATCCGATGAAGGCATTTTCCTAGGTTACTCTATTAATTCTAAGACATATAGAGTTTACAATCGTAGAACCATGATCGTTGAAGAATCTATGCATGTTACGTTTAATGAAACTAATGATTCTTCTAGAAATGTGAAGATTGTAAATGTAGGTGAGGAACTTGAGGGTCTCACACTTCATGACAAAGAGATGGAGGATGAAGATAATAAGGAAATTCAACATGAAGATCCACCATCCTAGAATCTACCTCAAGTTGAAGATGAAGAAGAAGAAGCTCTACCGCCTCTCCCTAGAGGATATCGGTTGGTAAAGGATCATCCAATGGATCAAGTCATTGGAGAACCTTCAACGGGAGTTGTAACGCGCTCTAAACTCAAGAATATTTGTCAATATTTAGCTTTTATGTCTCAAGTAGAGCCTAAGAACATTAAGGAAGCAATAGAAGGTGAGTTTTGGGCACTAGCTATGCAAGAAGAACCTAACCAATTTGCTAGAAATGATGTATGGGACTTAGTTCGTAGACCTAGTGAACAAACTATAATTGGGACTAAATTGGTATTTAGAAATAGGCTAGATGAAGAAGGATTAGTTATTAGAAACAAAGCTAGGTTAGTGGCACAAGGGTACAATCAACAAGAAGGGATATATTATAATGAAACTTATGCTCCAGTAGCTAGATTAGAAGCAATTAGAATGCTTTTGGCATATGCTAGCTTTAAGGGTTTTAAACTTTTTCAAATGGATGTTAAAAGTACATTTTTAAATGGTTTCATTAGTGAAGAAGTTTATGTTGAACAATCCCCCGGATTTGAAAGTTTTGAGTTTCCAAACCATGTTTTCAAACTTAAAAAGGCATTATATGGTTTAAAATAAGCCCCTAGTGCTTGGTATGAAAGGCTTTCAAATTTTTTAATTGAACAAGGTTTTAATATTGCAAAAGCCGATGTTTCACTTTTTATTAAGCATTATGAAAATGATATGTTATTAGTACAAATTTATGTTGATGACATAATTTTTGGTGCTACTAATGAAATTCTTTATAAGTGGTTTGCTAAGTATATGCAAGATGAGTTTGAGATGAGCATGATGGGAGAGCTCTCCTTCATGCTTGGTCTCTAAATCGAGCAAACTAACAAAGGAATCTTCATCAGTCAAGCCAAGTACACAAAGGAGCTCATCAAAAGGTTTGGGATGAATGAAGCCAAGATAGCTTCTACACCAATGAGCACATCCATTAAGCTTGACAAAGATGAAGAGGGTGTTAAAGTTGATGAAAACCGATATTGATGTATGATTGGTAGTTTTCTTTACGTAACCGCAAGTAGACCCGATGTCATGTTTAGTGTTTGTGCGTATGCTAGGTTTCTATCTTGCATTAGGATGTCTCATTTAAGTACAGTCAAACGCATATTGATATATTTAAAGGGCACGGTTGACTTAGGACTATGGTATCCATGTCATACATCATTTGATTTAATCAGTTTTTCGAACGCGGATTTTGCCGGGTGTAAAGTAGATAGAAAAAGCACTAGTGGATGTTGTCAATTCTTAGGAGTGAGTCTTGTTTCTTGGTTCTCAAAGAAATAAAACTCAGTTGCACTTTCAACTACCGAAGCGGAATACATCGCTGCGGCTAGTTGCTGTGCACAAGTCCTTTGGATGAAACAAACCCTTTTAGACTATGGACTTAAGTATTCTTGCAAACCTATTCATTGTGATATTACTAGTGCAATAAATTTAACAAAGAATCCTATTTTACACTCTAGGACTAAGCATATTGACTTAAGGCACCATTTCCTTAGAGATAATGTGACTAAGGGAAATATATCAGTAGAATTTATATCCACCGACAAATAACTTGCCGATATATTTACAAAACCTTGGGTTGAGGAAAGCTTCACAAATTTAAGGATGCAATTAGGAATTTGTGCTTTTCCTAGTAGTTAAGATGTGTCTTTCAAAACTTGCATTCTATAAAGTATCATCACACTTATGTATTGCTCTGTAGCGGGGCTTTGCGACTTATTGATGTTTGCCTTCTATAGGCCTTCATTAATAGAAAGGACTATAGTGGTAGATGATACTTGGTTTTATGGCTTTCTTGGTTTTCTTGATGAAACTCATTAATTGTACCTTAACTCTTACCCTTTTTGATCAATGTCAAAAGGGGGAGAAAAAGTAAGGTCACATTTGGTTTTTACGATGCATATAGTCAGGGGGAGCTAAAAAAATGATATGCACATTGATAGGGGGAGCATAGGTTGAGTTGTAAGCACTTGTATGCATATATTGAGTTTTATATCTTGTATACCTTAACTCATGAATGCCTTAACTCAAACTCACAAAAAAAATGCATATGCTTTCTTAAAATTCTTTGTTATGTTTGTCATCATCAAAAAGGGGGAGATTGTTGGCTTAAGGGTCTCTCTCAAGCTTCGATCTTCTTTTTGATGATAACAAACGTGTATATAATCTATGTGTGAAGTTTTAAGTTCAAGTGGAGGTTGTGGTAAGCATGCGAAGTTCGTTCAAACGAAACGAAAGAAAAGATTGTCAAAGAAACGGAAGAAGAAAACATCAAAGAAAAAGGCTTAGGTTTAGATCAAGTAGAAATCATGTAATATACCCCTAGGATGATCTTATCCCAAGCCAAATTGTAACGTTATCCAAGTTGAAACTTGGTAACTAAACCCATGAAAAAAACATGGAACAAATTCGAAGTAAAAATCAGCCTCAGCCTGATTTCGGTCGATCGGTCGGTCGATCGAACAAGGCAGAAAATAGGCCGTAGCCTATTCGGTCGACCGTTCGATCAACCAAATGATGCCCCAAAATGGCAGTAGCCATTCGGTCGACCTGTCGGTCGACCGAAGTTGGTGAAAATTTGGCAGTAGGCTAAGTCGGTCGACCGACTGACCGATCGATCGATGCCAAAATTAGGCAAAAGCCGCATCGGTCGACCAGATTGCAGATTGCAGATCACGCTTCTGGCTTCACTGCATTGGTCGACCAATTGGTCGATCGGATCTGGGATTAATGAAGCTACGACTCATTCGGTTGACCTGCCGGTTGACCGAGCAGCGCAAGTAAAGCACAAAAAGGGTAGCGATCGATCAGTCGATCGACCGACAAGCGACCGAACGACTGTAACAACTAGTTTTCTACCCGTTGAACCGCTCGTTCAGTTGAGGGGTTATAAATACCCCTCACCTAACTTCTTTAAAGCTTCTTAGAAATTTAATTGTGCATTCAAGAAGTGATTTAAGCCTTTAAAGAGATCGATTGATGCGTGCTTTGCTCTTCCTTTAACGTTCTTCTTCAAGCGCCCACTGCTCCTCAACGCTGCTACCACTCAAGCTGATCTTTTGGCAAGTTGGAGGCTTGAAGGCTTGGGAAAAGAGCATTGGTTCCTTCTTTCAATTCTAGAGCTCTTTTTTCATTGTATTTGAAGATTTATTTCAAACTGGTTCTTCATTTGTAATAGCCTGCTTGCTAGGTGTGCTATAGAAACACTTAGGGTACACTTTGTAGTTTCGTGTTTTGCCTAGGTGAATAAGTTTGAGGTGTTATCAAAGAGGTCAGAAGAGTGTCCTCAGTTGTATTCAAAGGGAAACACAAGATCTATAACGTAGTTGGTTAGAAATCCTTGGTGAGGAGCCAAGGTAGTGGAGTAGGCAGTTGACCGAACCACTATAATTGATCGTGTTTGCATTGCTCTTAATATTTGCTCATTATTGTTATTGATATTTGATCACATCCATTGCTAAGATACATTTGCATTTGATTGAAGTTAAATTGAGTAAAAGAAAAATTGATTGAACCAGCAAGAGAGGACATACACTATTTAACCCCCCTTTTTCCTCGACTCGACCAGCCCATATAGAAGCAAGAAAATCACGATTTGAAAGTACGAATTCACAGGTACACAAATCGATTAAGTTCCAATACGAAAGAACACCCGATTTCAAGATCCATATTCCATAGGGTCGGCCACCCGCCTCGCTTCAAAAATCTGTTAACCACTCACCTTTGCTTGAGGAAGATGAAGGATCAGACATTGGCGATCTGGAATCTTCCGACGACGATGCGATCTCCGGATCGACCAAGATCTCTCCTCCTTGCTCCTTCTCCCCCCTCCCTATGCGCTGCTTTGTGCGGCTCCTAGATGAGCCGCATGGCAGCTATGATGAGGGATTTTATTCCCTCATCTAACATGCCTTAATTGCCCTTACAACTTAACACTGACTCGACTCAGTCCGAGTTTGACTTGGGTTCCGACTCTATCCGTAACATGAGTCAATCTTAATTCAATTAAGGTACAAATACATAAAAGGAAAGAGCCATTAAACCAATTTAGCTTCATACATAATTTGTCGAGTCATACCCTCTACTCGAGACGATTCTTAGGTTCGACTCGACTAACCCCGGGTCCGGCGCGCTGCACCAAAATAGATTTTTATATGAGAAAAATTTTCCGGGTCTTACAACCTTCCCCCCTTAAGGAAAATTCATCCTCGAATTTAATTGGATGATAATGACTTACCGGCTCTTCAAATAAGGAAGGGTAGCGCTCTCTCATGTCTTGCTCTACCTCCCAAGTGGCCTCTTGCTCGGAGTGGTGCTCCCATCTAACTTTCACCAGGGGAATTTCTTTGGATCTTAGCTTCCTAACTTGGTGGTCAAGGATCTGTACCGGCCTTTCCTCGAATGAGATAGACGAATCCACCTCAATTGAAGAAGGTTCGATCACATGCGAATCCTCTTTTACATATCTCAGAAGCATGGATACATGGAAAACTAGGTGCACTCTGCTCAGGCTAGGAGGCAAAGCCAGCTCATAAGCCACTCCGCCCCTCCGCTTGAGAATAGGGAAAGGCCCAATAAACCTAGGGCTAAACTTTCCCTTCTTCCCAAATTGAACCACCCCTTTCATAGGGGAGACCTTCAGGAACACTAAATCGCCCTCACCGAATTCTAATTCTCTGGCCTTCTTATTGGCATATATTTTCTGACGAGTCTGGGCCGCCAACAATCTTTCCTTTATGGTTTTCACCTTCTCTACCGCCTCCTCCACGAGATCAGGACCCACCACGAGTGATTCCCCGGTCTCAAACTAGCCCATCGGAGACCTACACCGCCGCCCATACAAGGCTTCGAAGGGAGTCATGCCAATGCTACTGTGATAGCTATTGTTGTAGGCGAACTCTATCAGTGGTAGGTGTTTTTCCTAGCCGTCGGCCATATCCAGGACGCATGCCCTCAGCATGTCCTCCAAGGTTTAAATGGTCCTCTCTGACTGTTCGTCAGTCTGCGGATGGAAAGCTATGCTGAAATGCACCTGCGTACTCAATACTTCCTGGAAGGACTGCCAAAATTGGGTTGTGAACTGGGTACCGCGATTGGATATAATCATCACAGGGGTACCATGGTATGCCACAATCCTGTCCAGGAATAGTCTGGTGTACTATTTTATAGAAAAGGTAGTCTTCACTGGAATGAAGTGTGCGGTCTTGGTTAACTGTTCACTACTACCCAAATGGAGTCAAAGCCCCCCTTTGACTTAGGCAACCCGGTCACTAGGTCCATGGTGATTTTCTCCCACTTCCACTCGGGCACCTCGAGGTTCTACAGTAGTCCCACAGGCTTCAGGTGTTCGGCCTTCACCTGCTGGCAGACCAGACATTTGGATACATACTCTGCTACCTCTCTTTTCATACCCTTCCACCAGCAATGCTGCCTTAAATCTCGGTACATCTTGGTGGCCCCCAGATGTATCGTATAAGTGGAACGATGACCCAGCTCCAGGATTTGCCTGCGTACCTCTGGCATATCTGGCACCACGATTCGATCCTTGAACCTCAGTACACCCTCTGAGTCCAATCAGAATCCGTTCTCTGCATCGCCTCTTTGCACTAGATCCTTGGTCAGCGCATAAAAGACATCCTCTCCCTGCGCGGCACGCAGCATGTCCACCAGTGTGGATTGTACCCGCAGGTGTGCCACCAAGGCACCTGAAGCTGACACTATTAAGATTGTTCCCCCATCTAGGCACAGTGCCAACTCTCGAGCTAGAGGCCTCCGCTTGATTTCCAAGTGAGCCAAACTGCCCATAGATTTTCTGCTTAGAGCATCTGCCACCACATTTGCTTTCCCCGGATGATACATAATGGTGCAGTCATAATCCTTTAGGAGCTCTAGCCACCTCCTTTGCCTGAGATTCAGCTCCTTTTGGGTAAGCAAGTACTTAAGGCTCTTGTGATCCGTATAGATCTCGCAAGTCTCTCCATATAGGTAGTGCTGCCAGAGCTTCAGTGCAAAAACCACTGCTGCTAGCTCTAGGTTGTGCATCAGATAGTTATTTTCTTGAACTCTCAGCTGGCGGGACTCATAGGCTATGATTCTGCCAAACTGCATCAGAATGCAGCGCAGGCCAACCCGAGAGGCATCACAGTAGACTACAAACCCTCCTGAGCCAGAAGGTACAACCAACATGGGTGCAGATGTCAAACATTCCTTTAGCTTCTGAAAGCTCACCTCACACTTGTCGTCCCAAATGAACCTGACCTTTTTCTAATTCAACCGAGTCAAAGGGGCTGCAATTCTGGAGAAGTTCTCCATGAACTTCCGATAGTACCCGGCCAACCCAAGAAAACTGCGGATCTCAGTCACGCTAGTTGGCCGCCTCCAGTTCTGAATCACTTCCACCTTTGCAGGATCTACTCTTATTCCTTCCTTGGACACTACATGGCTCAGGAACCCTACACTTTCCAACTAGAATTCACACTTGGAAAATTTTGCAAACAAGCGGTGTTATCTAAGGGTTCCCAGGACCATTCTCAAGTGCTTGGAGTGCTCCTCCTCACTCTTGGAGTAGACCAGGATGTCGTCAATGAAGACAATCACAAAGCTGTCCAGGTACTCCTTAAATACCCTATTCATTAGGTCCATGAAGGCAGTAGGTGCATTGGTTAGACCAAAGGACATCACTAGGAACTCGTAGTGACCATAGCGAGTCCTAAAGGCTGTCTTAGGCACATCGTAGTCCCGGATTCTCAACTGATGGTATCCGGACCTTAAGTCTACCTTCGAAAACCATTGTGCCCCCTGTAGCTGGTCAAACAACGTCTATCCTCGGCAGTGGGTAATGATTTTTGATTGTCACTTATTTTAGCTGCCTATAGTCGATGCACATGCGCGTCGACCCATCCTTCTGCTTCACGAAGAGTACCGGGGCACCCCAGGGTGACACGCTCGATCGGATGAAACCCGGGTCTAGCATTTCTTGCAATTGTACCTTTAACTCCCTGAGTTCAGCCGATGCCATCCTATAAGGTGGGATGGAAATCGACTTCACCCCGGGTTGCAGATCAATGCAAAAATCAACTTCCCTTCTAGGTGGAAATCCCGACAATTCTCCGGGAAACACATAGGGAAGTTCACAGACCTCCAGGGTTCCACTAACATTTCTTGTCTCACCCCTTTCCTCCTTGGCCATGGATATGAAGGCCAGGAAGGATTGGCAGTCGCCCTGAAGTAGCTTACGAGCCTTAGGGCGGAGATGACCTCAATCGGCTTGCTTCCTCCCTCCCCTTGGAAGATGATCTACGGCAACCTAGGCTTGCTGAACATAACTATCTTAGCCCTACAATCCAGCAACACAAAGTTCTCTGCCAACCAATCCATGCCAAGAATGATATCGAGTTCAAGTGTGGGTAGGAGTGTCAAATCTACACTTAGTACATGGCCGCAAATGAGCACTTTGCAGCCTTGGTAAATTGAATTGGCTAGGATTGCATTGCCCGCAGGCATTGATACTATTAATGGCCCGTCAAGCAAGGAAGGTGCCATTGGCAACTCAGCAGCAATTTGGCAGATACAAATGAGTGCGTGGCACCCAGATCAAACAAAATATATGCAGCAGATGACATACTAAAATAGCACCTTCTACCACTACCTTGGACGCCTCTGCCCCATCACGATTCATAGCATATACCCTAGCAGGCGGTCTCTCTGAATGACTAGTCTACGGCCCCTTGTTCTGCATCTGCCCTCTCTGAGCCACTGACCGCACTGACATACGTGCCTTTCCCTTAGAGTGCTCAGGCTTCTGACCAATTCCCTCAGGACAGTCTTTCTTGAAGTGCCCGACTCGGCCCCGCACCTATAGCAAGGGTTCGTGCGGCCAAGGCAGGACCCCCAGTACCTTCGACTGTAGTTGACACACTGCGGCACCTCTGATCTCTGAGAACCTCCCCCTGACACTGCCAGCCTCACTGATCTAGACCCTAGGCCCCCACGGCTCCGATTGCCATTTTGTCCTCGGCTCTGCTGATGGTCTGCATCAGTCACTGCCCCCTCAGAATGCCAAGGCCGATTGCCAGATCCTTGCGGCCAAAAATTTTTCTTGGCTAGCCCGTCATTCCTTTCAAACGGCACCAAGGCTTCTTTTCGAAGAGCCAGAGTGGAATCCTCAGTGTAGTGGATGAGCCCGCCGATCTGTGGCCTCAAACCTGCCACGAACCTCTTGACCCTGGCGGTCTTTGATGCCACTAGGGTCGGATGATACTTGGAAAGATGGTTGAACTCCATCTAATATTCAGATACTAACATGCCTCCAGACTGACGCAACATCTCGAAGTCTCGGGCTCGCTTGTCGCGAACACTCATTGGCAAGTACTGCTCCTCCACACCCGACCCGAATTCCTCCCACGTGGGAGGCGGTGCGCTTGCTGCCCCTGTGAGCCCTCTAAGTGTGCAGCCAAACCTTTTCTGATCCCCTCATCTGATGTCTGCCCATATGAACCGCTGCCTTCGATGAGCACCCTAGCTCCATACATAATCCATAGCAATCCCCCATAAATTCAGTCACTTCCACCTGCCGATCTATTTCGGTGAACTCTGGTGGCTTCAGCGTGATGAAGTTCGCATAGGTTGGGGCTCCTGGAGTCCTGACCACGGGTGCTACAGTCTCGACCCCCTCCGGTACCGCTAGAACTATGAGCACTGGTTGCGGCGGTGGCAACTGCGATTGCTGCTGCTGTTGCTATTGTTGCCCCAGTTCTTGCTACCTAAGGAGCGCCTCAGTTAGCTGAATTACGTGAGCCTACAATTGTGCAACTATTGACTCTTGCCCCTGACCCTCAGACCGCTCCCTATCTCTGCCCCGAGCCCGGCCTCGCCCCTGGCCTCGATGTTCTGTTGAGTTACTGCCACTGCTGCTCAGTGCAGCATTAGGAGCCTCCATTGCACTTTCACAAAAAAGGAAAAATTTATTGTCACATAATAAATTTTTAACTAAAGCTTTTAAAATTTACTAACCACATGGTGCACTGAGTGCAGTCGTGGTTGCCCGATCTTGTAGCATAACAATACCGTATGTCGACATGCTAGCATATGTCTCATACGGTACCCAACTCTTAGTCCGAGTCAAGACCTAACCTAGTGCTTTGGTACCAACTTTGTCACACCCCAACTGAGGGTCGTGTGACCGGCCAGGGTCTACATACTACCCTGTAGCCTACTACCTATACAGACCATCAAGAAAACCAGAACACATCGGATAAAAGAAGCCACAATGAAATTTTATTTAACTTTTCAAAGTTCACAAATATGTTTTTCAAATAAAAGAATAAAATCTAACATCGTCACAAACTAGAACATCTCAATTCAAAGTTTATTATAAGTTTTTTTATTAGAAAAACAATAACTGTCAGTGTAGGAAAAACGACAACACAACAACTGGACTATGACTAAAGGACGCCGCTACGAGATTTGGCACCACCGCCTGCCCTCCAGCTGCACCATGACGACAACCCTCAAATCATTGATCATGCTCTGCAAAATAAAAAGAAACAACCGTGAGTCCACTTGGGACTCAGTGAGCGGTTCTTCCGAACCTCCACATAATCCTCGATTAGGCATGCATAAATATATAAGGCAACATAATATATAGACATGGAGGTAAGTTACGTTTGATATGACTACCGACTCTGTGAGTCATTCTATATAGACCATATATGAGAGAAACCTGCCATAACAGCCTAATCAAGCCACTTTCCATCCAGCCCTTAAGGCCTTCTTATGGTTTAGGAATTTCGGCTATACCCGGCCCTACCATACAAGGTAGAATCACATTGGCCGCTCGGGCCACACCATATCTGTTGGCTTAAGGGTCTCTCTCAAGCTTCGATATTCATTTTGATGATAACAAACATGTATTTAACCTATGTGTGAAGTTTTGAGTTGAGGTTGAGGTTGCGATAAGCATGCGAAGTTCGTTCAAACGAAATGAAAGAAAAGATCGTCAAAGCAACGGAAGAAGGAAACGTCAAAGAAAGGCTTGGGTTTAGATCAAGTAGAAATCATGTAATATACCTCTAGGATGATCTTATCCCAAGCCAAATTATAAAGTTATCCAAGTTGAAACTTGGTAACTAAACCCATGAAAAAACATGTAACAAATTCAATGTAAAAATCAGCCTCAGCTTGATTTCGGTCGACCGGTCGGTCGACCAAACAAGGCAGATATAGGCCGTAGCCTATTCGGTTGACCTATTGGTCGATCGAATGATGCCGCAAAATGACAGTAGCCATTCGGTTGACCTGTCGGTCGACCGAAGTTGGTGAAAATTTGGCAGTAGGCTACGTCGGTTGACCAACCGAACTAAAATTAGGCAGAAGGCGCATTGGTCGATCAGATTGTAGATTGTAGATCGTGCTTCTGGATTCACTACATCGGTTGACCGGATCTGGGAATAATGAAGTTGCGACTCATTCGATCGACCCATCGGTCGACCGAGCAGCGCAAGTAAAGCACAGAAAGGGTAGCGGTCGATCGGTCGATCGATCGACGATCGACCAACAAGCGACCGAATTGCGGTAACGGCTAGTTTTCTACCCGTTGAACCACTTGTTCAGCTGAGGGGTTATAAATACCCCTCACCTAACTTCTTTAAAGACTCTTAGAAAATTAATTGAGCATTCAATAAGTAATTTGAGCCTTCAAAGAGATTGATTTGCTGCGCCCTACTCGTCCATCAACATCTTTCAAAAAGCGCCCGCTTTGCTCAACTTTGCTACAACTCAAGTTCATATTCGGGCAAGTTAGAGGCTTGAAGGCTTGGGAAAAGAGCAGGTGGTTCCTTCTTACAATTCTTAAGCTCTTTTTATTGTATTTGAAGATTTATTTCAAACTTGGTTTTCATCTGTAATAGCCTGCTAGGTGTGCTAGAGAAACATTTAGGGTAGACTTTGTAGATTTGTGTTTTGCCTAGGTGAATAGGTTTGGGTTCTCAAAGAGGTGAGAAGAGTATCCTCAATTGTATTCAAAGGGAAACACAAGCTCTATAAAGTAGTGATTAGAAATCCTTGGTGAGGAGCCAAGGTAGTGGAGTAGGCGCGCAGTTGGCCGAACCACTATAATTGATCTTGTTTGCATTGCTTTCAATATTTGCTAATTATTGTTCCTGATATTTGATCTCATCTATTGTTATGATACATTTGCATTTGATTAAAGTTAAATTGAGTAAAAATAAAAATTGAGTAAATTAAAAAGGGACAGACACTATTCAACCCCCCATTCTAGTGTCAGATTTCATACAACAATTGGTATTAGAGCAAGGTCGTAGGTCAAAATTTAACCGTCTTCCCTACAAATTAAGATGTCTAGTGAAATCCAACTAATTCAAGGGTCCTCTACTCATACTCCACCACTATTTGATGGAAACAACTATGCCTACTGGAAGATCCGCATTAATGGCTTCCTATAATCTCTAGGCATGGATGGTTGGAGGATGATTTTAGTAAAGTATAAGCAACCCAATAAGGATATGGGTCAATGGGACCAAGAAGAGATTAGACTATTCAATGCAAATGCAAAGGCTGTCAATGCATTATAATGCGGCCTATCAATTAATAAATTTAATAGGATTTCTACCTGTAAGTCCGCATATGAATTATGGAAGGTCCTAGAGACCACACATGAAAGGACTTCAAAAGTAAAGGAATCCAAAATAAATCTACTCATGCATGGCTATGAAATGTTTAAAATGTTATCACATGAATCCATTGATGCCATGCATGCTAGATTTTAAAATATTACAAATGGCTTAGCTAACCTTGGCAAACAAATAAGGGAAGAGGAGAAGGTAATGAAGCTCCTCCGTTTCCTTCCAAAATCTTAGGAGCCCAAGGTCACAACAATCATGGAAGCTAAGGACTTGAGTACCTTGAAGATCACCGAGCTCATTGGATCTCTCATGACACATGAGACCCACATGAAGCAATATCAGGAGGAAGATGCCCCCAAAGGCAAGACCATTGCCTTAAAAGCATCACATCGAGCAGAAGAGTCGTCATCATCCAAGGAAAATGCTTAGAGCTTGAGAATTGATAGTTTATTACTCACATGTAATGCCTTAAGAAAAGAAGTAGACACCCTTAAGGAAGAGACACACACCTTAGAGAAAGCTAAGAAGGACTCAGAAAATGACAACCAAAAATTAGAAGATGAAAACAAATATTTAAGTGATGGAGTAGAGCATTTAAATAATAGAATGTTAACATTGAAAAAGGAACTTTGCATGCTTAATGAAAAGTTGACAACCTTACAAAATGTCATGCCTAAGGTTGTCCATAAAAAGAAATCATCACACTCCCATGCTGACACACACACTAGAAGAAAATTTAATGGATTTTTTTTTTCTTGTGGCATATTTGGCCACATGGCCAAGGATTGTGCTTTGAGGAGGAACCCACATACAAGATTTACATAGGTTCCCAAAATGAGTAACACTCGCGGACCCAAGAAAATTTGGGTACCTAAAATATTTTCTTCTCCTTTTGTAGATGGAGAAGCATCCTCAAGAAAGTAAGAACACATCGATATTGGATAGTGGTTGCTCAAAGCACATGATGGGTGACATCAACTTATTCGCAACCCTATCAAGCAAAGATGGTGGACATGTCACATTTGGAGACAATGCCAAAGGTAAGATTGTTGGCATTGGTAAAATATGTATACTTCCTTACCCATGCATTAAGAATGTTCTATTAGTTTATGGGTTAAAACATAACTTGATTAGGATATCGCAATTATGTGACAATGAATACATAATTATTTTTGAAGCATCTAAATGTATCATTAGGAGTGCACCATCAAATGATATCATGTTTATTGGGAATAGGCAAGAAAATATCTACACCTTAGATTTAAATGTCTTGCCAAATCCCCATGTTAGATGCTTAGTTGCCATGGAGAATGACTCTTAGTTGTGGCATAGGAGGCTAGGACATGCTAGCATGAGCCTCATCGAAGAAATATCCAAGAAAGAATTAGTTAAAGGATTACCCAAGATAAAATTTGAAAAAGACAAACTTTGTGATGCATGTCAACTAGGTAAGCAAGTCAAATCCTCATTTCATAGCATTAATCAAGTTAGTACATCTAGAATTCTTGAGCTTGTGAACATGGATCTATTTGGTCCATGTGATGTAGCTAGTCTAGGTGGAAAGCTATATTATTATGTATTAGTTGATGATTTTTCTAGATTTACATGAGTTTTCTTTTTAGCTAAGAAAAATAAAAGTTTTGAGTTTTTCAAAAAGTTTTCAAAGAAAGTTACAAATCAAAAAGGAGTTTCAATTTTAAAAATTAGAAGTGATAATGGAGGGGAGTTTAAAAATTAAAAAATTTCCGAGTTTTCTGATGATTTGGGTATTGAACATACCTTTTCTTCCCCTAGGACCCCTCAACAAAATGGGGTGGTTGAGAGGAAGAATAGAACCTTACAAGAGATGGCTAAGACCATGCTATGTGAAAATAATTTGCCTAAGTATTTTTGGGCCGAAGCCATAAATACCTCTTGTTATACTCTGAATCGAGTTTTATTAAGACCTAACATTAAAAAAACACCTTTTGATCTTTGGAATGGTAAAATCCCAAATGTGGGATATTTTCATGTTTTTGGATGCAAATATTTCATATTAAATACTACGGAGAATTTAGGAAAATTTGATTCTAAATCTGATGAAGGCATTTTCCTAGGTTACTCTATGAATTCTAAAGGCATATAGAATTTACAATCGTAGAACCATGATTGTTGAAGAATCTATGCATGTTACATTTAATGAAATTAATGATTATTCTAGAAATGTGAAGATTGTAAATGTAGGTGAGGAACTTGAAGATCTCACACATCATGACAAAGAGGTGGAGGATGAAGATAATGTGGAAACTCAACATGAAGATCCACCATCCTCGAATCTACCTCAAGTTGAAGAAGAAGAAGAAGAAGCTCTACCGCCTCTCCCTAAAGGATATCGGTTGGTAAGGGATCGTCCACTGGATCAAGTCATTGGAGAACCTTCAACGGGAGTGGTAACGCGCTCTAAACTCAATAGAAAGTAGAGCCTAAGAACATTAAGGAAGCAATAGAAGATGAGTTTTGGGTACGATCTATGCAAGAAGAACTCAACCAATTTGCTAGAAATGATGTATGAGACTTAGTGCCTAGACCTAGTGAACAAACTATAATTGGGACTAAATGAGTTTTTAGAAATAAGCTAGATGAAGAAAGATTAGTCATTAGAAACAATGCTAGGTTAGTGAAAAAAGGGTACAATCTACAAGAAGGGATAGATTATAATGAAACTTATGCTCCCGTAGCTAGATTAGAAGCAATTAGAATGCTTTTGGCATATGCTAGCTTTAAGGGTTTTAAACTTTTCCAAATGGATGTTAAAAGTGCATTTTTAAATGGTTTCATTAGTGAAGAAGTTCATGTTGAGCAACCCCCCGATTTGAAAATTTTGAGTTTCCAAACCATGTTTTCAAACTTAAAAAAGCATTATATGGTTTAAAACAAGCCCCTAGGGCTTGGTATGAAAGGCTTTCAAACTTTTTAATTGAACAAGGTTTTATTGTTGGAAAAGCCGATCTTTCACTTTTTATTAAGCATCATGAAAATGATATGTTATTAGTTCAAATTTATGTTGATGACATAATTTTTGGTGCTACTAATGAAATTCTTTGTAAGTGGTTTGCTAAGTGTATGCAAGATGAGTTTGAGATGAGCATGATGGGAGTGCTCACCTTCATGCTTGGTCTCCAAATCAAGCAAACCAACAAAGGAATCTTCATCAATCAAGCCAAGTACACAAAGGAGTTCATCAAAAGATTTGGGATGAATGAAGCCAAGATAGCTTCTACACCAATGAGCACATCCATCAAGCTTGACAAAGATGAAGAGGGTGTCAAAGTTGATGAAAAAGGACATCAAGGTATGATTGGTATCCTTCTTTACTTAACCGCAAGTAGACCTGATATCTTGTTTAGCGTCTGTGTATGTGCTAGGTTTCAATCTTGCCCTAGAATGTCTCATTTAAGTGCGGTCAAACGCATATTGAGATATTTAAAGGGCACGGTTGACTTAGGACTATGGTATCCATGTCATACATCGTTTGATTTAATCAATTTTTTTGACACGGATTTTGCCGGGTGTAAAGTAGATAGAAAAAGCCCTAGTGGGTGTTGTCAATTCTTAGGAGTGAGTCTTGTTTCTTGGTTCTCAAAGAAACATAACTCAGTTGTGCACAAGTGCTTTGGATGAAACAAACCCTTTTAGACTATTGACTTGAGTATTCTTGCATACCTATTCTTTGTGATAATACTAGTGCAATAAATTTAACAAAGAATCCTATTTTACACTCTAGAACTAAGCATATTGACTTATGGCACCATTTTCTTAGGGATAAAGTGACTACTGATGTTGTTCCGTTGAGTGGAGTGGTGGATGTGTTACTGTTGTTGTTTCGTTATTTTTCAAGATATTTTATACTTGTTGATGGATTTTGATTTCATGCATAGAGCGATGAATATATTATTGCTGATTTCTTCTAACGTTGCTGTTACGTTATTTATATCGGCTATTTGTGTTTTATGCATGATGATTGATTTGGTGAATTGAGGACTGATCTGCTCACTAAGTCCTAGTCGGACTTACCCCTCATTATTGTTGTTTTGTAGCACCTGAGTTAGATCAGAGAGGAACCAGGGTGCAGTAGCGCAGCTGGTGGTGGCATGGCAGCGGGTCTCGTGACATGTCGTGATTGAGGAGGATACTTGAGTCATTTTAGTGTCTCTTTGAGTTGTTGAGTCATGTTGACTCGGGTCGTGGTTTTCGCGTTTTAGTTTTATTTGGGGAGTCTTGTTTATTTATTTGAACTTCTTTTTAATAACTTGTTCAGTGTGTTCATATTGAGTTTTGGTTTGGTTTGCTTCGTGATGTCATGTATATTCTTTTCAAAAAAAAAAACTCCCACTGTTCAGGTTATTGTTCTTGTGTTTGAGTTGGGTTAGGCATCGAGATACGTGGCGCATCCTGGCCGGTCTATCACACCCCAACTGAGGGTTGTGTGACCGGCCAAGGTCTACATACTACCTTGTAGCCTACTACCTACACTGACCATCACGAAAACCAGAACACATCGGATAAAAGAAGCCACAATGAAATTTTATTTAACTTTTCAAAGTTCACGAATAATTTTTTCAAATAAAAGAAGAAAAGCTAACATCGTCACAAACTGGAACATCTCAAGTTCAAGTTTATTACAAGTGTTAAAAAAAACAATAACTGTCAGTATAAGAGAAACGATAACACAACAACTGGACTATGACTAAAGGACGTCGCTACCAGATTTGGCACCACCGCCTGCCCTCTAGCTGCACTATCACACCCCAACTGAGGGTAGTGTGATCGACCAGGGCCTATGTCCTGCCCTGTAGCTTACTATCTACACTGATACCAAGAAAGCCAAGACACATCGAGTAAAAGAAATCTCAACATACTTTATAAAAAGTTTTCGAAGACACAATCTATATGTTTTCCAAAAGAAGTAGAAACATCAACATCAAAATAACCGAATGTTCAAGTAACAACTTTTACAATTCTTCCTCAATTGCAACTGTTAGTGCAGAAACAAAAGCAAACACTACTAAGCACTAGTCTAAGACTCATGGACGCCGCTACGAGATATGGCACCGCCTCCCGCCCACCAACTGCACCATGTCGACATGCCAAGTCACTGCTCATGCTATGCAAAAATAAGAATAACTGTGAGTCCACTTGGGACTCAGTGAGTGGCTCAAATGAACCTCCACATAAGCCTCAGTCATGCATATATATCATATAAGGCAAGAAAGGAAATGTACAAGGAGGTAAAGTTTTTTTCTAATGCGATTACCAACCCCCAACGGGTCACATTTGCACCAACTGAATATGATAACCTGCCATCTTGGCTTATCAAGCCTTCGGCATTTGGCCCTTGGGCCTACTCATAGAATAATATTCTAGCTACAGCCGTCCCTACCATATCAGGTAGTATCATATTGGCCATCGGCCACATCATCTCAAGATGTAATCAAACAATCCCGGGCCGTCGACTAGGATGGTCCTCTAGTCTTCGGACACCGTCTATGGTAAGGATAGCTAGTCCCACCCACCTTAGGTCTAGCACCTAGCGGGCCCACTGGCGCACCTCAAGACCCAATACTGGCCGAGCTGAGCATTGGTCATTTTCGACCTCCACGCTCCTCGACGGACCATCTCAAACACATCACACAATCAATATCGTAGGGTTTCCATATATACACTTCGGGCCTTTGCCCATATATGCCCTTAATCCGGCTATAGGGTCAACAATTTATGCCGCCCTTTCAAGATGTGAACACTGCGAGTTCTAAGTTTCCAAAAATATACAACAAGTCACAGAAGTGTTAACGTCTCCGAACTAAGTTTCTATATAAGTGCTATGATATATGACCACAATATATATACATAACAACTTTACACCACCTTAGGAATTTTAGCACAATAAGGAACAACTATCTAGCATGGTAAGGTAGTAATGAATTCAAATAAAATGTAAGACATACTAACATGGTAACAATTTCAACATTTCAAAGTTTAAAGATCTAATGCTAAGGATGGTTATAAGACTAGCATTCCTATAATTTGAAATCAATCAAGCTACTTACTATGTTTGGTGTTCTTCCTAAGTATTGTCATATCTCTATGTATGATCCTTATACTCATGTAATTTCCATCTTAAGTTACTCTCTTCTCCCCTCCCTAGCCTTGGCCGAACCATAGCTAAGGAGACTCTAGCTATACCTCTAATTCTTCAATTCCGAATATAGCTTAAATGTTAATGGACTGATTTACCCTTCCCTCACCCTTGGCCGAACCCTCTTCATGAGTTGTAGGGTTCATTCGGCCGCATCAAGGAATTCCTAGGGAACACATGCTTCATAATGCGTGAGATTTATGAGTGGAACTACATCAATCATAGACATGAGATCCCCGAAGGGCTTTCTTGCCGTCAAGGGAATCGGGGAAAATTTTGGCATGACCTTTCCCCTTTTCCCATGACTCGGAAGCCCTAGAAACTTAAAAATCGAGGAAGAAACAGCGAGTCCCGACAAGAAATTCCATAAAACAGTGAACATACATCGTTGAAACCAAGATTCGTCGGAAAGATTGCGAGAAACTCAACCTTTCACATCTAGGGGTTCGGCTACCCGCCTCCCCCCAAGCTTCAAAACTTAACCACTCACCTAGATAGAGGAGAAACAAAGATCGGGTGACGACGACTTGATATTTCCCAACGACGACGCGAAATCCCGGATCGATCCAAGCCCCCCAAGCTTTCACCTTGCTCCTCTTCCTCTCTCCCCATAGGCAGCCTTGTGCGACTCAAGGGATGAGCCTCATGGCTGCAAGATGAGGGTTTTAATCCGTCATCTATCTTTTCAAAGAAAGCCCCTTGAATCGCTTAACTCGCACTCAATCCTCGACTAAACCTGAACTCAACTTGGGTTCCGACTCAATCCATAAAATGAATCGAGTTAACTTAATTTAAGGTTTGATTTCATAAGAAAGTTTATCACCCAAATATATTCCATGAATCATTAGTCAAGTCATACCTTTTTACTCGAGGTGATCCTGAGGCTTGACTCGACTACCCCCGGGTCCGACACACTGCACCAAAATAGATTTTTATATTAGGAAAAATTTTTTCCGGGTCTTACAACCTTCCCCCCTTAAGGGAAATTCATCCTCAAATTTACTTGAATAACAAGGACTTACCGGCTCCTCGAACAAGGAAGGGTAGTGCTCTCTCATGACCTGCTCTACCTCCCATGTGGTCTCTTGCCCATAATGGTGCTCCCATCTGACCTTTACTAGGGGAATTTCTTTGGACCTTAGCTCCCAGATTTGGCGGTCAAGAATCTCTACCGGCCTTTCCTCGAATGAGATGACCGAATCTACCTCGATAGAAGAGGGCTCGATCACATGCGAATCATCTTTTACATACTTCTGCAACATGGATGCATGGAAGACCGGGTGCACTCTGCTCAGGCTAGGAGGCAATGCCAGCTCATAGGCCACCTTGCTCCTCTGCTTGAGAATGGGAAAAGGCCCAATGTATCTAGGGCTCAGCTTCCCCTTTTTCCCAAATCGGACCACCCCTTTCATAGGAGAGACCTTCAGAAAGACTAAGTCACCCTCTGCAAATTCCAATTCCTTGGCCTTCTTGTCGGCATACATTTTCTGTCGACTCTGAGCTGCGAGTAATCTTTCCTTTATGGCCTTTACTTTCTCTACCGCTTCCTCAACCAGATCGGGGACCACCATGAGTGATTCCCCTACCTCAAACCAGCCCACTGGGGACCTACACCGCCGTCCATACAAAGCCTCAAAAGGAGCCATGCCAATGCTACTGTAATTGCTATTGTTGTAGGCGAACTCTATCAGCGGTAGGTGTCTCTCCCAGCTGTCGGCCATATCTAGGACGCAAGCTCTCATCATGTCCTCCAAAGTTTGGATGGTCCTCTCTGACTGCTCGTCAGTCTGCAGATGGAAAGCTGTGCTGAAATGCACCTAGGTACCCAAGGCTTCTTGGAAGGACTGCCAAAACTGGGCTGTGAACTGGGTACCGCGGTCGGATATAATCATCACCGGGGTACCATGATATGCCACAATCCTATCCAAGAACAGTCGGGTGTACTGCTCCGCAGAGAAGGTAGTTTTCACTGGTATGAAGTGCGCGATCTTGGTTAACCGGTCCACTACCACCCAAATGGAGTCAAAACCGCCTTTTGACTTAGGCAATTCGGTCACTAGATCCATGGTGATTTTCTTCCATTTCCACTCGGGCACCTTGAGGTTTTGTAGAAGCCCTGCAGGCTTAAAGTGTTCGGCCTTCACCTGCTGGCAGACTAGACATTTGGAAACAAACTCTGCCACCTCTCTTTTCATACCTTTCCACCAATAATGCTGCCTTAAATCTTGGTACATCTTGGTGGCCCCCGGATGCATCGTGTAAGTGGAATGATGACCCAATTCCAGGACTTGCCTGCACACCTCAGCCATGTCTGGTACTACTATTCGGTCTCTGAACCACAATACACCCTCCGAGTCCAATCTGAAACTGTTCTCTGCATCGCCTCTTTGCACGAGGTCCTTGGTCAGTGCACAAATGGCATCTTCCCCCTGCGCGACACGCAACATGTCCACCAGCGTGGACTATACCCGCAGGTGTGCCATCAGGGCACCTGAAGCTGATACTGATAAGGTTGCACCCCCATCTAGGCACAAAGCCAACTCTCGAGCTAGAGGCCTCCACTTAACTTCTAAATGAGCTAAATTGCCCATAGACTTTCTGCTCAGAGCATCTGCTACCACATTTGCTTTGCTCGGATGATACATAATGGTGCAATCATAATCCTTTAGGAGCTCCAACCACCTCCTCTGCCTGAGGTTCAGCTCCTTCTGGGTAAGCAAGTACTAGAGGCTCTTGTGATCTGTGTAGATCTCGCAAGTCTCCCCGTACAGGTAGTGCCGTCAAAACTTCAGCGCAAAGACCACTGCCGCTAATTCTAGGTCGTGCGTTAGATAGTTCTTCTCATGAACCTTCAGCCGACGAGATGCATAAGTAATGACTCTTCCATACTGCATCAGGACGCAGCCCAGGCCAACCCGAGAGGCATCACAGAAGACTACAAACCCTCCTGAGTCGGAGGGTACAACCAACAATGGTGCAGATGTCAAACATGCCTTGAGCTTCTGAAAGCTCGCCTCGCATTTGTCATCCCAAACGAATCTGACCTTCTTCTGGGTCAACCGAGTCAGAGGGGCTGCAATTCTGGAAAAATTCTACACAAACTTCCGGTAATAGCCAACCAAACCAAGAAAACTGCGGATCTCAGTCACACTAGTCAGCCGCTTCCAGTTCTGCACCACTTCAATCTTGGTAGGATCTACCATTATTCCTTCCTTGGACACTACATGGCCTAAGAACCCTACACTTTCCAACCAAAATTCACATATGAAAAATTTGGCAAACAAGCGGTGCTCTCTAAGGGTTTCCAGGACCATTCGCAGGTGCTTAGAGTGCTCTTCCTCATTCTTGGTGTAAACCAGAATGTCGTCAATGAAGACGATCACAAAGCTATCCAGGTACTCCTTAAATACCCTGTTCATTAGGTTCATGAAGGCAACATGTGCATTGGTTAGGCCAAAGGACATCACTAGGAACTCATAGTGACCGTAGCGAGTCCTAAAGACTGTCTTCGGCACATCGCAATCTCGGATTCTCAGCTGATGGTATCCGGACCTCAGATCTGTCTTTGAAAATCATTGAGCCCCCTGCAACTGGTCAAACAGATTGTCTATCCTCAGCAGTGGGTAGCAATTCTTAATAGTCAAATTGTTCAGCTGCATATAATCAATGCACATGCGCATCGACCCATCCTTCTTCTTCACAAAGAGAACCGGAGCACCCCAGGGTGACACACTCGATTGGATGAACCCCAAGTCTAGCATTTCCTGCAATTGCACCTTTAGCTCCCTGAGTTCGGCCGGTGCCATCCTATAAGGTGGAATGGAAATTGGTTTAAACCCGAGTTGCAGGTCAATGCCAAAATTGACTTCCCTTTTGGGCGGCAACACCGGTAATTCCTCGAGAAACACATCAGGGAATTCACAGACCATTGCGGTTCTGCTAACATCCCTTGCTTCACCCCCTTCCTCCTCAGTCACAGATACGAAGGCCAGGAAAGATTGGTAGCCGCCCCGAAGCAACTTACGAGCCTTTAGGGCTGAGATGACCCATATCGGTTTGCTACCTCCCTCCCCTTGGAAGGTGAATTGCGGTAGCCCCGGCTTATTAAACATCACTGCTTTGGCTCTGCAGTCCAACATTGCAAAGTCCTCTGCCAGCCAATCCATGCCAAGGATGACATCAAGCTCAAGAGTGGGTAGGAGTGTCAAATCCGCACTCAGCACATGGCTGCAAATGAGCACTTCACAATCTTGATATATTGAATTTGCTAAGATTGCATCGCCCGTAGGCGTTGATACCATCAATGGCCCATCGAGCTTAGAGGATACCATTGGCAACTTTGCAGCAAATATGGTAGACACTAACGAGTGTGTGGCACCCGGATGAAATAAAACATATGCAACAGACGAACATTCTAAAATAGTACCTGTCACCACGGCTTTGGACGCCTCTGCCCCATCACGGTTCATGGAATATACCCGCGCAGGCGCCCTCTCTGAATGACTGGTCTGCGGCCCCTTATTCTGTGCCTGCCCTCTCTGAGCTACTGACCCTACTGACATAGGTGCCTTCCCCCTAGACTGCTCAGGCTTCTGACCAGTTCCCTCAGGATAGTCCTTCTTGAAGTGTCTGACTCGACCGCACTTGAAGCAAGCATTAGTGCGACTAAGGCAGGACCCCCAGTGCCTCCGACTGTAGCTGCCACACTACGGTGCCTCAGACCTCTGAGAACCACCTCCTGACACTGTTGGCCTCACTGACCCGGTCCCTGGGCCCCCACGGCCCCGGTTGCCATTCTGCCCCCGGCTTTGCTACTGATCTGCTGTAGTCATTGCCCCCTCAGAGTGCCAAGGCCGACTACCAGAACCCTGCGATCGAAACTTTTTCTTAGCTGGCCCGTCATTTCTTTCAAATGGCACCAAGGCTTCTTTCCGTAGGGCTTCATCCACTACCCAAGCCAGAGTAGAATCCTCCGTGTAGTGGATAAGCCTGCCAATCTGCGGCCTCAATTCTGCCACGAACCTTTTAACCCTAGCGGTCTCAGATGCCACTAGGGTTGGATGGTACTTGGAGAGATGGTTGAACTCCATCTCATACTCTGATACTGTCATGCCTCCAGCCTGGCGCAGTATCTCAAAGTCACGGGCGCGCTTGTCGCGAACACTCATGGGTAGGTACTGCTCTTCCACAGCCGCCCGAAATTCCTCGTACATGGGAGGTGGTGCGCAAGCTGCCCTGTGGGCCTTCCAAGTTTGCAGCCAGACCTTTGTTGGTCCCCTCATCTGAAGACCGACCATACGAGCAGCTGCCTCTGATGAACACCCCAGCTCCATACATAGCTCGTAGCAATCCCCAAGAATTCTATCACTTCCACTTGACGATCTATCCCGGTGAACTCCGGTGGTTTCAGTGTAACAAAATTTGCATAAGTTGGGGCCCCTGGGGTTCTGACCACCGGTGTTGTCACCTCTGCCACTTCTGGTACCACTGAAATCATGGGCACGGGTTGTGGTGGTGGCTACTGAGACTACTGCTATTGCATTTGCTGTCTCAGTTCCTGCTCCTAGCGCCTCAGTCAATTGAATCACTTGAGCCCGTAGTAGAACAATCGCTGACTCTTGCCCCTGACCCTCAGAGGGCTCTCTTTCCCTACCCCGGGCCCGGACCCGGCCTTGCCCCCGAACTCGACGTTTTGTCGAGTTACTGCCATTGCCGCTCAAAGCAGCATTTTGAGCCTCCATTTCAGTAACACAGGAAACAAAAGAAGTTGCATATCACATAATAAATTCTTAACATAGAGCTCTTTAAACTTACTAACCGCATGGTGCGCTGAGTGCAGGAGTGATAGCCCAATCTTGTATCATAACTATACCGTAAGTCGGCACGCTAGCATATGCCTCATACAGTACCCAACACTGAGTCATAGATAAGACCGAACCTAGTGCTCTGATACCAACTTTGTCACACCCCAACTGAGGGTAGTGTGACCGGCCAGGGCCTATGTCCTGCCCTGTAGCCTACTGTCTACACTGACACCAAGAAAGCCAAGACACATCGAGTAAAAGAAATCTCAACATACTTTATCAAAAGTTTTCGAAGTCACAATCTATATATATGTTTTCCAAAACAAGTAGAAACATCAACATCAAAATAACCGAACGTTCAAGTAACAAGTTTTACAATTATTTTTCAATTGCAACTGTCAGTGCAGAAACAAAACCAAACACTACTAAGCACTAGTCTAAGACTCATGGACGTCGCTACGAGATATGGCACCGCCTCCCGCCCACCAGCTGCACCATGTTGACATGCCAAGTCACTGCTCATGCTCTGCAAAAATAAGAATAAATTGTGAGTCCACTTGGGACTCAGTGAGTGGCTCAAATGAACCTCCACATAAGCCTCAGTCATGCATATATATCATATAAGGCAACAAAGTAAATGTACAAGGAGGTAAAGTATATTTCTAATGCGATTACCGAGCCCCAACGGGTCACATCTGCACCAACTGAATATGATAACCTGCCATCTCGGCTTATCAAGCCTTCGGCATCTAGCCCTTGGGCCTACTCATAGAATAATATTCCGGCTACAGCCGAGCCTGCCATATCGGGTAGTATCATACTGGCCATCGGCCACATCATCTCAAGATGTAATCAAACAATCTCGGGCCATCGACTAGGATGGTCCTCTAGTCATCGGACACTATCTAGGGTAAGGATAGCTAGTCCCACCCAACTGGGGTTGGGCACCTAGCGGGCCCGCTGGCGCACCTCAAGACCCAATACTGGCCGAGCTGAGCATTGGTAATTTCCGACCTCCACGCTCCTCGGCGGACCATCTCAAACACATCACACAATCAATATCCTAGGGTTTCCATATATACACTTCGGGCCTTTGCCCATATATGCCCTTAATCCGGCTATAGGGTCAACAATTTATGCTGCCCTTTCAAGATGTGAACACCTACGAGTTCTAAGTTTCCAAAAATATACATCAAGTCACTGAAGTGTTATCGTCTCCTAACTAAGTTTCAATATAAGTACTATGAACGTCTAGCGATGCCTTACATGTTATCTATCCTTCTACACTGCCTTGGGTGAGGAATTCTTTGTGTCGACCTTGGAATCCGGCCCATGACCATTTTAGGGCAGCATGTATAATTCATAGGAAAATATTTAAATATTTCAACATCTATTATATATGACCACAATATATATACATAACAACTTTACACCACCTTAGGAATTTTAGCACAATAAGGAACAACTGTCTAGCATGGCAAGGTAGTAATAAATTCAAACAAAATGTAAGACATACTAAACATGGTAAGAATTTCAACATTTCAAAGTTTAAAGATTTACTGCTAAGGATGGTTATAAGACTAGCATTCCTATAATTCGAAATCAATCAAGCTACTTACTATGTTTGGTGTTCTTCCTAAGTATTGTCATATCTCTATGTATGATCCTTATACTCATGTAATTTCCATCTTAAGTTACTCTCTTGTCCCCTCCCTAGCCTTGGCCGAACCATGAGCAAGGAAGACCTTGCTCGGCCATGGCCCTTAAGGTAGGAAAGGGGAAGGAGACTCTAGCTATACCTCTAATTCTTCAATTCCGAATATAGCTTAAATGTCAATATATGGACTGATTTACTCTTCCCTCACCCTTGGCCGAACCCTCTTCATGAGTTATAGGGTTCATTCGGCCACATCAAGGAATTCCTAGGGAAGGCATGCTTCATAATGCGTGAGATTTACGAGTGGAACTACATCGATCATTGACATGAGATCACCTAAGGGCTTTCTTGCCGTCAAGGGAATCGGGGAAAATTTTGGCATGACCTTTCCCCTTTTCCCATGACTTGATAGCCCTAGAAACTTAAAAATCGACGAAGAAACAGTGAGTCCCGACAAGAAATTCAACAAAATAGTGAACATACATCGTTGAAACCAAGATTCGTCGGAAGGATTACGAGAAACTCAACCTATCACATCTAGGGGTTCGGCTACCCGCCTCCCCCTAAGCTTCAAAACTTAACCACTCACCTAGATTGCGGAGAAACAAAGATTGGGTGACGACGACTGGATATTTCCCAGCGACGATGCGAATTCCCGTATCGATCCAAGCCCCCCAAGCTTTCACCTTGCTCCTCTTCCTCTCTCCCCTTAGGCAACCTTGTGCGACTCAAGGGATGAGCCGCACGGCTACAAGATAAGGGTTTTAATCCTTCATCTAGCTTTCCAAAGAAAGCCCCTTGATTCGCTTAACTCACACTCAATCCTCGACTAAACCCGAACTCAACTTGTGTTTCGACTCAACCTATAATATGAATCGAGTTAATTTAATTTAAGGTGTGATTTCATAAAAGAAAAGTTAATCACCCAAATAGATTCCATGAATCATTAGTCGAGTCATACCTTTTTACTCGAGGTGATCCTGAGGCTCGACTCGACTACCCCCGGGTCCGGCACGCTGCACTAAAATATATTTTTATATTAGAATTTTTTTTTTCGGGTCTTACATGCACCATGACGACAAGCCTCAAATCACTGATCATGCTCTGCAAAACAAAAAGAAACAATCGTTAGTCCACTTGGGACCCAGTGAGCGGTTCTTTCGAAACTCAACATAATCCTCAATTAGGCATGCATAAACATATAAGGCAATATAATATATATACAGGGAGGTAAGTTACTTTTAATATGACTTCCGCCTTCGTGAGTCATTCTGTATAGATCATATATGAGAGAAACCTACCGTAATGGCCTAATTAAGCCACTTGGCATCCGGCCCTTAAGGCCGACTTATGATCTAGAAATCCCGACTGTACCCAGCCCTACCATACAAGGTAGAATCACACTGGCCGCTCGGGCCACACCATATCATGATGAAGTCAAGAAATCCAGGGCCATCGACTAGGATGGTTTACTAGTCTCCGGACTCCGTCTGGGGTAGGGATAGCTAGTCCCACCCAATTGGGGTCTGACACCTAGCGGGCCCGCTGGTGCATCTCAAGACCCAATCACTGGCTGAGTCAAGCATTGGTCATTTCCGACCGCCCATGCTTCTCGGCAGACCATCGCAAGCACATCACACAATCAAATTATCCTATAGTTTTATTATATACACTTTGGGCTGTTGCCCGTATCCGGCCCTTATCCGGCCTGCAGGGTCAACAATTTATTGTTACCCTTCCGAAAATGTGTACACCTAATAATTCTAGGTTTCCAAAAATGGATGCAAGAAGTCCTAGAAGTGGTGTCATTTCCTAGTTAAGTTTCCATATCTAATATGTACCTTGCGATGTCCTACATGTTATCTAGCGTCATATGCTACCTTGGGTGAGGAATTTTGTGAACCGAACTTGGAATTCCACCCATGAACATTTCCGGACAGCATATATAAAATAAAGAAAGATAAATATAATTCACACAACTACTATGTATAACTACGTTCAACTACTATGTATAACTACGATATTCAACGATAAACATTTATATACTGCATTTAGAATTAAATTCAATATGAAATAGCTTAAATAGCATGGTAAGATAGCAATGAATTCAACAAGGCATGTACTAATAAGCATGGTAAAAATATCACATCATTTCAAAAATTTAAGGAGGAATGATCTAAGGATGATCACTATGCTATCATTCCTATAATGACATGCATCAAAAAAATAGCTTGCTATATTTAGAGTCTTTCCTAAGTGTCATCGTGTCTCTATTGTTTGAGCACTCTAACTATAGAATTTACCATCTAAAGCTCACTCTCTCCCTCCCCCTAGGCTTGGCCGAGCCTTGAGCAAGGTGAACCTTGCTCGGCCGTGCCTCTTAGGGTAGAAAGGGAAGAGGAGGATTTACCTCAACCCTAATTCATTGTCTCCGCTATATTCTAGTTATATATTGACCAATTTGCCCCTCCCCCTATACTCGGCCGAGCCTTAATCATGGAACTTTGGGGTTGCTCGGCCAAACCTATGGGCCTTAGGGAAGATGAGTTCCATCAACACTTAAAATCAACGACTATGAACACACTATTCATAAAATTGAGATCATCCGAGGGCTCTACTTCCGTCAAGGGAATTGGGGAAATTTTTGGCATGACGTTTCCCCTTTTCCCTTGGGTCGGCAGCCCTAATACGCAAGAATCGATGAGAAATCATGATGATCCGACAATAATCAATTCAAAACAGCGGATAAACAATCCCGAAACCACGAATCGCCGAAAACTCGCGAGAAAATCAAGCCTAGGAATCCTAGGGGTTGGGCTACCCGCCTCCCCCAATCCATCAAATCCAACCACTCACCTTTGCTTGTGGAAGATGAAGGATCGGATGTTGACGACCTCGAATCTTCCGGCGACGACGCGAAACCCATATCGATCAAGATCTCTCCTCCTTGCTCCCTCTCCCTCTCTCCCTATGCGCTGCCTTGTGCGACTCCCAGATGAGTCGCACGATAGCTTGGATGAGGGATTTTAATCCCTCATCGAACATGCCATACTTGCACTTGCCACTTATTACAGACTCGACTCAGTCCGAGTTCGACTTGGGTTCCGACTCTATCCGCAACACGAGTTGATCTAAACTCAATTAAGGTATAAATGCATAAAAGGAAAGAGTCATTTACCCAATTTAATTACATACATCATCAGTCGAGTCATACCTTCTACTCGAGGCGATTCCGAGGCTCGACTCGACTAACCCCAGGTCCGACGGGCTGCACCAAAATAGATTTTATATTAGGAAATTTTTTTGGGTCTTACACGGTCATACCGGATTTGGGGTACGTGTGACAGGTTGAAGAACTTTGCTCTTGCATATTTTGAGAATATGTTAAGGAGTAACAACCGTAGTCTAGCTGATTTACCCGAAATATCATTTCTAGATATTTCATTCCTTCCTCAATGCAGAAATAGACTTATTTAGAATGCGCTTAACTATGATAAACGATCATTAACTGCAGAACATGCCCAACTCCTTTCTAATCTCACAGTTGAGCAAAGAAATATATACGATAAGATCATGCTTAGAATCGCTGAAAACCGTGGAGGATTATTCTTTCTATATGAATTTAGTGGCACTGGAAAAATATTCATTTAGAGAACTTTTTCGGCAACTTTGAGATCCAAAGGTGAAATTATTTTAACAGTTGCTTCGAGTGGAATAGTGACTTTGCTCATTCCAAGTGGGAGTACGATACATCCAAGATTTGCAATTTTCATAAATATTGACGAAGACTCAACCTGTTATATGAATCAAGATAATCTATTAGCTGACTTGATAATAGAAGCGAAACTTATTTTATATAATGAAACTCCAATGATGAAGCAGTATTATTTTGAAGCTGTTGATCGAACCTTGAGGGATATACTCAAGTTTTGAGCAACCTTTCGAAGGAAAATGAATATTTTTAGAGGGGTGATTTCAAAGAGATTATATCTGTTGTACCCAAAGGGTCAAGATAAGATATTGTGCATGCTAGCATTAATTCATTTTATTTGTGAAGATACTGTGTGAGATGTTAACATTAACAAGACATATATGAGGTTATACTCAGGAAATTCATCGTATCATGCATTGGAAATGAGACCCTTGGTGATGCTATTGATGAGGATGCCAACATAAAGATTCATGATGATTTGCTCATAGAAGAAATTGGTGATCCACTTGCTGTAATTGTAAATGTCATTTATCTATTATTTTTGAACAACATGGGTGATCTCAATTACTTGCAGCACAGAGCTATGTTAGTACCTACCAATGGGATAGTTCAAAATGTGAATAATTTTATGTTGTCTTTGGTTCCTGGTGAAATGAAGATTTATCTCAGCTTGGACAACCCCTGTTCATCGGATGGTGGATGTGATTCAATTAATGACATTCATATGAATTGAAGTTCAAAGTCAATGTTCCTATCATGCTGCTTTTGAGAAACATAAATCAATCTTCATGTCTATGCAATGAGACTCAACTTGAGATAATTCGAATATGTCAACATGTGTTGAAAGGAAAAATAATATCAAGAACCAATATAGGGGATAAGATTTTTATTCCAAGATTGATATTGACGCCATCAGATATAAAAGTTCATTTTAAATTTAAACGGAGACAGTTTTCGATATATGTTTATTTTGCTATGATCATAAATAAGAGCCAAGGTCAAAACCTTAAACACGTTGGAGTATATCTAGAAACATGTGTCCTATCATGATCAACTATATGTTGGTATTTCTAAAGTAACCAACAGTCGTGGTTTGTAATTTCTTATACATGACAACAATGACATGAAAAAAATAGCACTACAAATGTTGTTAAAAGGAAATTTTTCATAATGTATAATAAATAAGTTATTTTTTATTTTTTTGAGAGGTTAGTTTACAAGACAGTCTTACATAGTATATTTTATCTTTAATTATATTTTAATTTAAAATAAAATATTAATATCACTTTTGTAAATAATTAATACCTAATATGTTGATATATAATTCAATATTATTATTACAAAAATCATTTAAAATATTTTTCTTTTTAATAAATAAATAAATAAATAAATTTTATATCCAAAATATATTTTGCATGACTTATTATATTTCTAAATCTCTATGTATGCAATAAATGATGATATCTAATTCAATATTATTTTAGTATATATAATTTCTATTCAAAAAAGTAGATACAATTATTTTTACTCTATAATTAAATTTATAAATGCATATAACTAATTGATTTATCTTTATTAAAATAATTTTTATAGCATAATATGTCATGCTAGTTTGGTTAATTAAAGGAAAAAGAATTGATGCTTAGGGTGCACGTGAACCTGACTGAACCATAAAAATCAACAAGAAGCTGATCAAAATGGGTTCAATTGAATGGATTCAGGCCATATAGGCAATTCAAATTGGGCCGGTTCAAGGAATTGAAAAAAACCTGATTTTATTAAAACAAATTGAACTGGATTTGAACCAAGCAAATAAAAATGAACCGGTTTAAATCAAATTGGACAGAAATAAAAAATCAATTGACATTGAATTGAACCTATCACTTAAGTTGTGGGTTGGGTGCAAGGACCATCAGATCAAGATTTTAAATGTTGGACCTGGATCCGGGTCCACAACTAAAACCAACCCACAACTTCAGGGGGAGGGGTTTGAAAGTTTTTGAAAGGATTGTAAAAATTTTATTTGATTAAACTTCATGAGAGATTTGGAGAGATTTGATAGACCACTATATCTTCGTTTATAATAATATATATTTTTGTTTTAAGAATATTTTTGTAATTTAATTTTTTTTAATTCATTAATTCTCAAAACTCTCCCAAAACTCTTAATTTTAGGGGTTTTTGAAAATGAGTTCTAGGAAGGGTTTGGAGGGGTTTGAAACCCCTCCAAACCCCTTAAAAAAAGTTATCCAAATAGGATATTTTAAATCGCTCTAAATCCCTCCCTCTCTAAACCCCTCCGAAATCTCAATCCAAACACAATGTTAGTGAAGGTCCGGTGGGAGCAGGACAAAAGGCCACTTGGGAAGTAGAGCAGGATATGAAGGAGAAGTTCCCTTATCTATTTGGTGATTGGGTAAGTTTCCTATCTTCACTAAAATTCGAGGATAAATTTTTCTTAAGTGAGGAAGATTGTAATACCCGCATATTTTAATTGAATTTTATTTTATGTAAGTGGAAAGATCCGGAGGCGTATCGAAGCGGGCCGAGCGAATCACCGGAAGGCACGACTTAAGGTACGACCCAATTGCACAAGAGGAATTGTTTCAATCTCAATGTTTGTGATGTTGGGTTCGAGTTGGGTTCGAGTCGAGTTTGAGGGTTCGACCGCAATCCAATTTGGATGAGTCTAGGTGGACTTGAGTTCAACTTAAATCTGTTATGGATTACAGAGTGTTCATTCAGAAAAGTAGGCTTTTAGATGCTGGTTACATGGGGGCAAAGTACACGTGGACAAATGGAAGGAAAATGAGGAAAAAATTATTGCGAAATTAGACAAAACTTTGTTTAACATTAGCTGGTTGGATTGGAATTATTCAATCAGTGTAGAGCATCTACAATTAATAGATTTAGATCATAGGCTTTACTGGTATGTTGTGAACATAACAGTGGAAGCTGGAGCAAAAAGAAACAATTTGTTTTTGAATATGTTTGAATGGAATATCCAGACTTAGTATCAAATTGTAAAAAAGCATTGGGAAGATATTGAGGCAAACAATAAGAGTTTGGGAGAAAAATTGGAAAAACTCAAACCTATCCTAGAAAAATGGAATAAAGAGTATGTAGGATGTTTGGAAATCAGACTCAAGGAGGCTATGAATGATCTTAGTATTCTAGAGAAACAGTTATGACAATATAGGTCTCTTAGGAAACTTGTGTAAATGATAGTTGCACAGGAAGTTGCAACTGCTATAACAACTGTCTTAAGTAGCAAACTAAGAACCAAAATAAACATACACAAACACAAATATTTGTTTACGCAGTTTAGTGACAAAGCATGCCACCTAATCTGCAGGACACTCACCGGACAGATGCACAATCCATTATCAGAAAGTACAACTTCTAGCTCTAAGATTTCACACACCGAAATCCAGCTATCCGTACTACAATGAATTGGAAATAACAAAACCTATTGTGTCATGCCCTAACTCAGGGTCACGTGATCGGCCAGGGTATACGTGCCTATACCCCGCAGCCTAAATCATGCACATGCCAACTCAACAAATAATATAGTGAAAAAAAATAACAAGATTTATTTTAATGAAAAGCGAATCAAAACAAAGTTTAATCAAGTAGCTCAAATGAAACAAAAAGTGTGGAATAACGTTTTAAGTTCAACAGTTCAAAATCGTAGATACAATAAAACCTAAAATAAATGACATAAATGACCTCAGGGCTACAACTCTAAATTAAACTAATACAACTGCATGACTACTACCAAAGAACTCGACTATGACCCTAACTAGGACTGCTATGAGATCATGCGGCTCCTCTGCCCTCCAGCGGCACCAAGTGCATCCAACTCATCTTACCGGTCAGGCTCTGCAAAAAAAAAATCAAATGATAACGGGTGAGTTCAAAGAACTTAGCGAGTGGTTTTACCAACCCTCACAAATAAAAATCACAGAGATAACAAGAATGAAATCTAATTCTACATAAGGCAAGGCCACTAAGGTGTGACTAGCTAACATGCCAACAGGTCACACATGTCCCAAGGTATCTAACCCTCCAAAGAAGTGCATGCATCAGGTCAAAGCTCACCCTGCCCGAAGGCAACAACACATACTAAAGAAGTGCATTGGGCCGAAGCCCACCATGCCCAAAGGCAACAACACATACTAGGGAAGTGCATCGGGCCGAAGCCCACCATGCCCAAAGGCAACAGCACATACTAGGATAATCGGGAAAGACCCTCTAAGCTTATCCTAGTATAAGGAACCTCAGGAGCAATTGGGAAAGGCCCTCTGAACTTGCTCTACGAGACGTGATATCATAAGAGTAATCGGGAAGGCCCTCTGAACTTACTCTGCAGGTTGGGAATTTGACATCCAACCACTCGGGCGTAGCCCGAAATCCAGCTCTTAATTGAGCCTCTCCGCCATTCTCAAGGATATGGCGCATCAAGGCCTAACTCAAGATTCTCCTACGGCGTCCTAGGGGTGTCATCATTATGAAGCGTCTCAACGCTCCAAACCCGACCCCTATCCTTTAGACCTGTAATGTCATGAACCCGTGTGGTTTTATTTTATGCATACTTTATAAGTTGGTTCATAACAGATTATGCTCACCCATAACCCAATTTTAATTATATAATTAAATTTTAGATCATCTCAATTAGGATTTTGTTTTAGATTACTGTTCTGCCCAAAACTGCCGTGTCTAATCCGAATCTAGTCTCCAAAGTGTGTCCTTTGTTTCCAAACTATATTTTCTTATCGAAACAATAGGTTGCACGACTATATTCACACATATACACACACCATAACAAATAAATTAAAATCAGCACAAATTCATCATCTCAGCATACAATTCCAGCAACATGTAATTTCAGCATACTTATAGAATTAAATTAAAAAATTAACAAAAATTAACACCTAAATTACCATTCGGATAGAATACTAATTTCAGGAATTAATTCACAGAAATCATGCTTTTCATCAAGATTAACAAGAACCCACACACTTAAACTAAGAATCAAGCATTAAGATCAAGAACCTCCTTCTCAAGAACCCATAATTAGTCATTATCAAGATCTTAATCCCACCACATGATTTCTATTCAAAAATCACAGATTTAATTCTAAACAAGAAACTCATAATCAAGAATCTCAAACTAGGAGAATAGATCAAGATTACATTTATAATTTTATCTTGTAACCCCCCTGAGTTTTGTAAAAGATTACACAAACCTCCCTTGAGTTTTGTAAAATATTACACAAACCTCCCCTAAAAAAAATACTCAAAGATTACTCAGGGGAGGTGATTGTAACCTAGACAAATAGAGGGGGGATCAGTGTAATTTCACTAAACATCAGGGGAGGTCAGTGTAATTTACCCTAAATTTAATTATCTAGGATATTACAATCCTCCCTCCTTAAAGAAAATTCGTCCTCAAATTTCGAAAAAGAAAATAAGGACCCACAACATCATCAAACAATGAAGGATAACGCTCCCTCATATCTTGCTCCACCTCCCAGGTGGCCTCTTAGCCGGAATGGTGCTCCTATCTGACCTTTACCAAGGAGATCTCCTTGGACCTCAACTTCAGGATCTGCCGGTCTAGCACCTCAATTGGCCGCTCCTCATAAGAGATTGCTGCATCCACCTCCACCGTAGTAGGCTAGATCACATGGGACTCATCCCGAATGTACTTCTTCAGCATAGACACATGGAACACTGGATGTACTCGGTCCATACTAGGAGGTAGGCCCACTCATAGACCACAACTCCCCTGCGCTTGAGAATAGGAAACAACCCAATGAACCTAGGGCTTAGCTTTCCTTTCTTGCCAAATCTCACCATCCCTTTCATAGGGGACACCTTGAGGAACACTATGTCCCCCTCATCAAACTCTACCTCCATGGCATTTCCATCCGCATACATCTTCTAGCGACTCTGAGCTTCTAACAGCCTCTCTCTGATTTTGCTTCACTTTTTCCACAGTCTCCTTCACCAGATCAGGTCCCATCATAAGGGAATCCCCTGCCTCAAACCATCCTACAGGCGACCTGCATCTCCGCCCATACAACGCCTCAAATGGGGCCATCCCAATGTTGCTGTGGTAACTGTTATTGTAGGTGAACTCAATCAGAGGTAAGTGCCTCTCCCAACTGCCATCCAGGTCCAAGACACATGCCCTCAGCATATCCTCCAGCGTCTGAATAGTCTGCTCTGACTGACCATCCGTCTGAGGGTGAAATGCGGTATTGAACCGAACTTGAGTGCCCAACGCCTCCTAGAAGGACTGCCAAAATTGAGCCATGAACTAGGTTACCCGATCTGAGATGATCATAACAGGAACTCCAGGATAAGCGACGATCT
This sequence comes from Canna indica, assembly GCA_034359265.1. Taxonomy (NCBI): domain Eukaryota; kingdom Viridiplantae; phylum Streptophyta; class Magnoliopsida; order Zingiberales; family Cannaceae; genus Canna; species Canna indica. The sequence goes on along the minus strand of CP136892.1, from coordinate 36,307,481 downwards.
GATCCAAGAACAACCTCGCATCCTGCTCAACTGAAAAGGTCATCTTAACTAGTATGAAATACGATCTCTTGGTTAGGCGACCACCACTACCCAGATAGAATCATTGCCTTTCTCGGACTTTGGTAACCCAATCACGAAATCCATGGTTATCTTCTCCTATTTCCACTCCGGTACCCCTAAGTTCTAGAGCAACCCTGCCGGCTTCAAATTCTCAGCCTTCATATGCTGACACTCCATGCACTTAGACACGAACTCGGCCACCTCTCTTTTCATGCCTTTCCACCAATAATTTTGTCTGAGATCTCAGTACATCTTTGTGGCTCCCAGATGCATAGTATAGGTAGATCGATAAGCCATCTCCAGCCCCTGCCTGCGAACCTCGACCATATCTGGTACCATAATCTGGTTCTTAAACCTCACGACGCCCTCCGAGTATACACTGGACCCATTATCTGCATTTCCTCTCCTGGTCAGATCCTTAGTGAATGCGCAAAAAGCATCCTCCTCCTGCACTGCCTGCAGCATGTCAACCAATGTGGACTGCACTCTCAAGTGGGCCACCAGTGCACCTGAATCTGATATTGACAAGATTGAGTCACACCCCAACTTAGGGTCGTGTGACCGGCCAGGGTCTACATACTACCCTGAAGCCTACTAGCTACACTGACCAACGAGAAATCAGAAACACATCAAATAACAAGAAACCACAATGGAAATTTTATTTAAAGTTTCAACAGTTCACAATTTTTCTGAAAAGAGAAGAGTAACTAACATCATCACAAACTGAAACATCTCAAGTTCAAAGTTGAGTACAAGGTTAAAAGACAATAACTATCAGTGTAAGAAAATGAAAACATCTAGACACCTGAAGCTGAATCCGTTCTCTACATCGCCTCTCTGCATTAAGTCCTTGGTCAGCGCACAAAAGGCATCCTCTCCCTGCGCGGCACGCAACATGTCCACTAGTGTGGATTGTACCCGCAGGTGTGCCACCAAGGCACCTGAAGCTGACACTGTTAAAGATGTACTCTCATCTAGAAACAACGCCAACTCTTGAGCTAGAGGCCTCCGCTTGATTTCCAAATGAGCCAAACTGCCCATGGATTTTCTGCTTAGCGCATCTGCTACCACATTTGCTTTCCCCGGATGATACATAATGGTGCAATCATAATCCTTTAGGAGCTCCAGCCACCTCCTCTGCCTGAGGTTCAGCTCCTTTTGGGTAAGCAAGTACTGGAGGCTCTTGTGATCCGTATAGATCTCGCAAGTCTCCCCATACAAATAGTGCCGTCAGAGCTTCAATGCAAAAACCACCGCTGCTAGCTCTAGGTCGTGCGTCGGATAGTTCTTTTCATGAACTTTCAGCTGGCGGGACACATAGGCTATGACTATGCCAAACTGCATCAGAACAGAGCCTAGGCCAGCCCGAGAGGCATCACAGAAGACTACAAACCCTCCTAAGCTGGAAGGTACAACCAACACGGGTGTAGATGTCAAACATTCCTTGAGCTTCTGAAAGCTCGCCTCACATTTGTCATCCCAAATGAATTTGACCTTTTTCTGAGTCAACCGAGTCAAAGGGGCTGCAATCCTAGAGAAGTTCTCTATGAACTTTCGGTAGTACCCGGCCAAACCAAGAAAACTGCGGATCTCAGTCACGCTGGTGGGCCGTCTCCAGGTCTGCACCACCTCCACCTTTGCAGGATCTACCCTTTTCCCTTCCTTGGAAACTACATGGCCCAGGAACCTACACTTTCCAACCAGAATTCACACTTGAAAAATTTAGCAAACAACCGGTGCTCTCTGAGGGTTTCTAGGACCATCCTCAGGTGCTCGGAGTGCTCTTCTTCACTCTTGGAGTACACCAAGATGTCATCAATGAAGACGATCACAAAGCTGTCCAATTGCTCCTTAAATACCCTGTTCATCAAGTCCTTGAAGGCAGCAGGTGCATTGGTTAGACCAAAGGACATCACTAGGAACTCATAGTGACCATTGCGAGTCCTAAAGGCCGTCTTAAGCACATCGCAGTCTCGTATTCTCAGCTGATGGTATTCGGACCTTAAGTCTATCTCCGAAAACCATTGTGCCCCCTACAGTTGGTCAAACAAATCGTCTATCCTCGGCAGTGGATAACGATTCTTGATTGTCACTTTGTTTTGCTGTCTATTGTCGATGCATATGCGCATCGACCCATCCTTCTTCTTCACGAAGAGTATCGGGGCACCCCAGGGTGACACACACGGCTGGATGAAACCCAGGTCTAGCATTTCTTGCAATTGCACTTTTAACTCCCTGAGTTCGGCCAGTGCCATCCTATAAGGTGGGATGGAAATCGACTTTACCTTGGGCTGCAGATGAATGCAAAAATCAACTTCCCTTTTGGACGGAAATACCGGTAATTCCTCGGGAAACACATCGGGGAATTCACAAACTACCGGGGTTCCACTGGCATCTCTTGCCTCACCCCCTTCTTCCTCGGCCACGGATACAAAGTCCAAGAAAGATTGGCAACTGCCTTGGAGCAGCTTACGAGCCTTTAGGGCTGAGATGACCCCTATCGGCTTGCTTCCTCCCTTTCCATGGAAGGTGAACTGCGACAGCCCAGGCTTGCTGAACATATCTATTTTTGCCCTACAATCCAGCAACGCAAAGTGCTCAGCCAACCAATCCATGCCAAGAATGACATCGAGTTCAAGTGTGGGTAGGAGTGTCAGATCTGCAATCAGTACATGGCCGCAGATGTGCACTTCGCAGCCTTGGTAAATTGATTTGGCTATGATTGCATCGCCCGTAGGCATTGATACTACCAATGACCCGTTAAGCAAGGAAGGGGCCATTGGCAACTCAGCAACAAATTTGGCAGATACAAACGAGTGTGTGGCACCCGGATCAAACAAAACATATGCAACAGATAAACATACTAAAATAGTACCTGCTACCACTGCCATAAACGCCTCTGCCCCATCACGATTCATAGCATACACCCGAACAGGTGGTCTCTCTGAATGATTAGTCCGCGGCCCCTTTTTTGTGTCTGACCTCTTTAAGCCACTGACCCCACTGACATATGTGTCTTTCCTTTAGACTACTCAGGCTACTGGCCAATACCCTCGGGACAGTCCTTCTTGAAGTGCCCGACTCGATCGCACCTATAGCAAGCATTCGTGCGGCCAAGGCAGACACCCCAGTGCCTCCAACCGCAGCTGTCACATTGCGGCACCTCAAATCTCTAAGAACCACCTCCTGACACTACTAGCCTCACTGATCCAGACCCTGGGCCCCCACGGCCCCGGTTACCATTCTGTCCTCAGCTCTGTTGGTGGTATGCAGCGATCACTAGCCCCTCAGAATGCCAAGGCCGACTACTAGATCCTTGCAGCCGAAATTTCTTATTAGCTGACCCGTCATTCCTTTCAAACGGCACCAAGGCTTCCTTCCGAAGGGCTTCATCAACTACCCAAGCAAGAGTGGAATCCTCAGTGTAGTGGATGAGCCTGCCGATCTGTGGCATCAGGCCTGCCACGAACCTCTTGACCCTGGTGGTCTCAGATGCCACTAGGGTCGGATGATATTTGGAAAGACGGTTGAACTCCATCTCATATTTTGATACTGACATGCCTCCAGACTGACGCAACATCTCAAAGTCTTGGGCTCGCTTGTCGCGAACACTTATTGGCAGATACTGCTCCTCCATAGCCGCCCTGAATTCCTCCCACGTGGGAGGCAGTGCGCCTGAAGCCCTGCGAGCCTTCCAAGTGTGCAGCCAAACCTTTGCCGGTCCCCTCATATGAAGTCCAACCATATGAGCCGCTGCCTCCGATGAGCACCCCAACTCCATGCATAATTCATAGCAATCCCCCAAAAACTCAGTCACTTCCACTTGCCGATCTATTCCGTTGAACTATGGTAGCTTCAGCGTGACGAAGTTTGCATAGGTTGGGACTCCCAGAGTCTTGACTACTGGTGTTACAGTCTCGACCACCTCCGGTACCGCCGGAACTACGGGTACTAGTTGTGGCGGTGGCTGCTGCGGCTACTGCTGCTGCTGCTGTATATGCTGCCTCAGTTCTTACTCCCTAAGGAGCGCCTCAGTTAGTTGAGTTACCCGAGCCTACAATTGAGGAACTGCTGACTCATGCCCCTGACCCTTAGACTGCTCCCTATCTTTGCCCTGGGCCCGGCCTCGACCTCGGCCTCGCCCCCGGCCTCGACGTTCTATCGAGTTACTCCGTTGCCGCTTAGTGAAGCATTAGGAGCCTTCATTACACTATCATAGAAAAGAAAAAGTTTCCTGTCACATAATAAATTTTTAACATAAGTTTTAAAATTTACTAAGCGCATTGTGCGCTGAGTGCAGTCGTGGTTGCCTGATCTCGTAGCATAACTATACCGTATGTCGACACGCTGGCATATGTCTCATATGGTACTCAACTCTTAGTCATAGTCAAGACCTAACCAGAAGCTCTGATACCAACTTTGTCACACCCCAACTCATGATCGTGTGACCGGCCAGGATCTACATACTACCCTGAAGCCTACTACCTACACTGACCAATGAGAAACTAGAAACACATCGAATAAAATGAAACCACAATGCAAAGTTTATCTAAAGTTTCAAAAGTGCACAATTTTTCTGAAAAGAGAAGAGTAACTAACATCATCACAAACTGAAACATCTCAAGTTCAAAGTTGAGTACAAGCTTAAAAGACAACAACTATGACTAAAGGACGCCGCTACGAGATTGACACCATCGCCTGTCCTCCAGCTGCACCATGACGTCAAGCCTCAACTCACTGATCATGCTCTACAAAACAAAAAGAAATAAACCGTGAGTCCACTTGGGACTTAGTGAGCAATTCTTTTGAACCTCCACATAATCCCTTATAAGCATGCATAAATATATATAAGGCAACATAGTATAAAGTCAAGGAGGTAAGTTACTTTTGATATGACAACCGACCCCAGGGGTCGTCCTGTATAGACCATATATTAGAAATAGAAACCTGTCATAACAGCCTAATTTTGCCACTTGGCATCCGGCCCTTAGGGCCTACTCATGGTCTAGGAATTTCGGCCATAACAAGCCCTACCATACATGGTAATAATACACTGGCCACTCGGGCCACACAGTACTAAGGTGAAATTAAGAAGTTCCCGGGCCATCGACTAGGATGGTCTACTAGTCTCCGGACACCGTCTGGGTAGGGATAGCTAGTCCCACCCAGCTGGGGTCTGACACCTAGCGGCCCCGCTGGTGATATCTCAAGACCCAATCATCGTCCGAGTCATGCATTCATCATTTCGACTACTCAAGCATCTCGGCAGACCATCACAATCACATCACACAAGAAAGTGTCTAGAGCGTCCTTATATAAAATCCCGAGTGTCTACTCGTACTCGGCCCTTGATTCTGGGCCAGTATCATCCGTACCTTACTATACTCTAATTAAACCATGAGAAAGCATTCTAACTCATCTACATTCGAGTTTCCATAATTAACACATACTTTAAAGTTTTCCTACTATTCGTCTAGTGTCATTTGCTACATTACACTAGCGTGGGCTACCTGTCACAAGTGTAGAATGGCTATATATGAATGTGCCATAGCCCTCAGGTGATAGGAAAGTTAACCTACCACTACTACCATAAATAAACATAAAAGTGCATCAAATAAGTAAGTAAATTATGCAATTAAGAAAAATTTCCAGCAAGGTAACATTAGAGCTATCTTGGCAATGCTCAACTAGAAATAGCAATTAATAAGGAAAAATATTGAAAGCAATTACTACTTCTTAATGTCGCTAAGTGTAGATATACATACACAATAGGGTGGTGTTTTCCTTAGGTGGTGTCCTTCCTATTTCTCCTCTCAATTCGACTTGACGATCGAGGTGACCCTCGCTTTCTAATGTTCAAATGTTTCTAAGTATGAAAACTAAACCTCTCCGATTACCTTTTCCCTACTTAGCTCGACCGAGCCTACAAGGGTAGGAGAAGGTGATTGATCCTCGTTGTTTGATCACAACCTCTAGCATTTAACCTTATGAACTACTCTAGATGAATTGTAGACCAATCCTCTCCCCCTCACTGTTCGGCCAGACCTTGATCAAGGCTTCCCTTGATCGGCCGAACACTAAAAACTCCTAGGGAGGTAGAATCTCAAACAACTATGGCATCAATTGAATTGTGAATCATACAAATTTAAATCTACACGAACTATAGGGGGGTTTAGGCCAAGCGAGGGAATTGGGGAAAAATTCGGTATGACCTTTCCCCTTTTCTCCCATCTAGCCGACCACTAGATCTAAGAAAAACAACGCAGAAACATTCATCGCGCGATTACAACATGCAATAAAAACCATAATCATCGAGGAAACCTCGGATGCACAAGATCCGACGAGAGAAAACCCACGATTCACCATTGTAAGGGTCGGCCACACGCCTACCCATCTAACTAGGATCGACCACTGACCTTTGCTTGAGGAAGAAGAAGAATCGAACATTGGTGATTTCGAATCTTCCGGCATCGACGCGATTTCTGGACCGACCAAGATCCCTCCTCCCTCTTTCTCCCCTCTCTCTTGCTCGGGCTTTCTGCGGCTCCTAGATGAGCTGCACGGCTCAATGATGAGGGATTTATTCCCGCATCTAAAATGCCTTATTTGCCCCTTACGACTTAACCTTGACTCGACTCAGTCCGAGTCTGACTTGGGTTTCGATTCTATTCGCAACACGGGTCGATCTTAACTCAATTAAAGCATCAATGCAACACGGGTCGATCTTAACTTCATACTACATTAGTCGAGTTATACCTTTTACTCGAGGCAATTCCGAGGCTCGACTCGACTAACCCCGGGTCCGACGCGCTGCACTAAAATAGATTTTTATATTAGGAAATTTTTCGCCTCTTACAGCTCTGCCATCCAAACATAGGGCCAAATCATGAGCCAACGGCCTAGTCCTGACTTCCAACTGCGCCAGACTCCCATAGACTTCCTGCTCAGAGCATCAACTACCACATTAGCCTTCCCTGGATGGTACATGATCGTGCAGTCATAGTCCTTCAATAGCTCAAGCTATCTTCTTTGCCTCAGGTTCAACTCCTTCTGGATGAGTAAATACTGGAGGCTCTTATGATCAGTATATATCTCACAAGCCTCGCCATAAAGGTAGTGACGCAACAGCTTCAATGCGAACACCACCGATGCTAGCTCAAGATCATGGGTTGGGTAATTCTTCTCATGAACCTTCAACTGCCTGGAGGCATAGGCTATCACTCTATCATTCTGCATTAGCACACAACCCAAGCAGACCTGGGAGGCATCACAATAAACAATAAACCCTCCCGAGTCTGAGGGTACTGCTAGAACTGGCGCCGACGTCAAGCGGTCCTTGAGTTTTAGGAAGCTCTCCTAGCACTTACTGTCCCATTTGAACTTGACATTCTTTTGGGTCAAGCGGGTCAATGGCGCTGCAATCCTGGAGAAATTCTGCACAAACTTTCTGTAGTAACCTGCCAACCCCAGAAAACTGCGAATCTCCGAGACATTAGTCGGCCTCTTCCAATTCTGAACTGCTTTAATCTTTGCAGGGTACACTTTTATTTCTTCCTTGGACACCACATGGCCAAGAAATCCCACACTCTCTAGCCAGAACTCGCACTTGGAGAATTTGGCATACAATCTGTGCTCTCAGAGAGTTTCCAGAACTATCATCAAGTGCTCAGCATGCTCCCCCCTGCTCCTGGAATAAATGAAAATATCATCAATGAACATAATCACAAACTTATCCAAGTATTCCTTGAACACTCGGTTCATCAAGTCCATAAATGTTGCGGGTGCATTAGTCAGCCCGAAGGACATCACCAGGAACTCAAAGTGCCCATATCTCGACCTGAAAGAAGTCCTAGAGACATCACTGTCTCGGATCCTCAACTAATGATACCCTGACCGCAGGTCAATCTTAGAAAACCACTGAGCTCCCTAAAGCTGATCAAATTGGTTATGAATCCTGGGCAATAGGTATCGATTCTTCACTGTTACCTTGTTAAGTTGCCGGTAATCAATGCACATCCGCATGGACCCATCCTTTTTCTTTACAAAGAGTATTGGAGCACCCCAAGGCAAAATACGGGAAGAATGAAACCCAGATCAAGCAGCTCCTGCAACTGGGACTTCAACTCCCTCAACTCAGCTGGTGCCATTCGATACGGAGGAATGGAGATCGGCTTTACCCCTGGTTGCAAATCGATATAGAATTCGATCTCTGTCCCTAGAAGTAACCCTGACAACTCCTCTGGAAACACATCAGAGAACCCGCACACCACGGGCGTCCCCCCGATGTCCCTGGCAGCACCTCTGCCTTCCTCTGCCACTGATATAAAAGCCAAAAAGGACTGGTATCCGCCCAAAAGTAGCTTCAGGGCCTTAAGAGCTAAAATTGCCGTTAAAGGCTCTCCCCTTCCATCACCCTAGAAGGTAAATTGGGGCAATCTTGGCTTACTGAAGGTCACAGTCTTAGCCCTGCAATCCATTGAGGCGAAATGGTCCGCCAACCAGACCATGCCTAAAATTACGTCAAGCTCCAACATCGGCAGGAGTGTCAAATCAGCTATCAACACATGCCCACAAATGATAACCTCGCAGCCCTGAAAGACTATCTCTGCCATCACAAAAATGCCCGTAGGCATTGACACCACAAAAGGTAACTCCAACACAGAAGGTACCACTGTCAACTTAGCTGCAAACAAAGCAAATACAAACAAGATATATGCAATGGTAGACCCAACAACAATATTACCTAACACCATTGCCCTGGACTCCTCAGCGCCCTCCTGGTTCATAGCAAACACCCGTGCAATGGGCCTCCCTGAACCACCAGCTCGCTGGCCTCCTCCCCGAGTCTGACCCCTCTAAGCTACGTAACCCACTGACATTGGTGTCTTTCCTCTGGTCTGATCAGGCTGCTAACTTCCATTGCTAGGACAATCCTTTCTAAAATGCCCAACTTGTCCGCACCCAAAACATGCTCAACTCTGGCTGCACATAATCATGGCCCTTAAGCAAAAGGTCGCTCTATGCCCATAATTTATATTTCATGAATTCTAAGGGAAAGATCCTCTATTCAATCCAAAATTTCAACTATAGGGGAAATTTACCATCAGCCAACCCTTGCAGATCCCTTCTGCAGAACTCTATCAACTGGCTCCCCTAGGATCCCTAGGGCCACACTAACCATACTGCACCATGAATATTTAAACTATATGACGAGACCCAATTAATTGATCAAGATGCTAAGAAAACATTGCAAGGATCTCTAACCCAAGCTCCCATACAAAGGTAGCCCCCCAAAATGGTGCACTCTCTAGCACAGGGCCATTCATGGCCTCAAGCTGCGCTACCCTGGGACTGTCCCAGTTCCTCCTCTCTGTGAAGTGCCTCAATCAGCTTAGCCACTCGGGCCTACAACTGAACAACCATGGGATCTTGTCCCACATCTTCTCGGGGCCTGTGGTGGTCCCCCGCGACGGCGCCCCCCGCCTCGGCACTCAGTAGAGTTGCTATCACTACCGCTCCTTGTGGCATCAAAGGCCTCCATCGATCTGGAAACACTAGAAAAGAAATAATTCATGATTAAGCAATTGAATTCACCCAACATTTTGCAAACTAAATCATAAGTCGCGCTGAGGTGCAGACTTAGCCCATTGATCTCATAGCATACCTCTACCATATACTGACAACTCTAGGTCGTAGTCAGACCGAACCACATGCTCTAGTACCAACTTTGTCACGCCCTAACTCAGGGTCACGTGACCGGCCAGGGTATACGTGCCTATATCCCGCAGCCTAAACCATGCACATGCCGACTCAACAAATAATATAGCAAAAAGAAATAACAAGTTTTATTTTAATGAAAAGTGAACCAAAACAGAGTTTAATGAAGTAGCTCAAATGAAACAAAAAGTGCGGAATAACATTTCAAGTTCAGCAGTTCAAAATTTTAGATACAATAAAACTTGAAATAAATGACATAAATGCCCTCAGAGCTACAACTCCAAATCAAACTAATACAAGTGCATGACTACTACCAAAGAACTCGACTACGACCCTAACTAGGACTGCTAATAGATCATGTAGCTCCTTTGCCCTCCAGCGGTGCCAAGTGCATCCGACCAATCTCACCGGTCAGGCTCTGCAAAATAGAAATCAAACGACAACGGGTGAGTTCAAAGAACTTAACGAGTAGGTTTTACCAACCCTCACGAATAAAAATCACAGAGATAACAAGAATGAAGTCTATCTCTACAGAAGGCAAGATCACGAAGGTGTGACTAGCTAACAGGCCAACAGGCTACACTTGCCCCAAGGCATCTAACCCTCCAAAGAAGTGCATTAGGCCAAAGCCTACCATGCCCAAAGGCAATAGCACATACTAAAGAAGTGCATCGGGTTGAAGCCCACCATGCCCAAAGGCAACATCACATACTAGGGAAGTGCATCGGGCCGAAGCCCACCAAGGGCAAAGGCAACAGCACATACTAGGGAAGTGCATTGGGCCGAAGCCCACTATGCCCAAAGGCAACAACTCATACTAGGATAATCGGGAAAGGCCCTTCGAGCTTATCCTAGTATAAGGAACCTCGGGAGCAATTGGGAAAGACCATCCGAACTTGCTCCATGAGACGTGATATCACAAGAGTAATCGGGAAGGCCCTTCGAACTTACTCTACTGGTTAGGAATTTGACGTCCAACCACCCGGACGTAGCCCGAAATTCTGCTCCTAATTGAGCCGCTCCGCCATTCTCATGGATATGACGCATCAAGACCTAAGTCAAGATTCTCCTATGGTGTCATAGGGGTGTCCTCATTATGAAGCGTCTCAACGCTCCAAATCCGACCCCTATCCCTTTAGACCCGTAATATCATGAACCCGTGTGGTTTTGTTTCATACTTTATAAGTTGGTTCATAACAGATTATGCTCACCCCTAACCCAATTTTAATTATATAATTAAAATTTAGATAATCTCAATTAGGATTTTGATTTAGGTTACTGTTCTGCCTAATACTGCTGTGTCTAACCCGAACCTAGTCTCCAAAGTGTGTCCTATGTTTCGAAACTATATTTTCTGGTCGAAATGATAGGTTACACGACTATATTCACACATATACACACAGCACAACAAATAAATTAAAATCAGCACAGATTCATCATCTCAGCATACTATTCCAGCAACATGCAATTTCAGCATAATTATAGAATTAAATTTGAAAATTAACAAAAATTAACACCTAAATTACCATTCGGATAGAATACTAATCTCAAGAATTAATTCACAGAAATCATGCTTTTCATCAAGATTAACAAGAACCCACACACTTAAACCAAGAATCAAGCATTAAGATCAAGAACCCCTTTCTCAAGAACCCCTAATTAGTCATTATCAAGATCTTAATCCTACCACATGATTTTTACCCAAAAATCACAGATTTAATTCTAAACAAGAAACTCATAATCAAGAATCTCAAACTAGGAGAATAGATCAAGATTGCATATCAAAGGAAACATGATAAGAAGGCAAAAAACAATCATGAAACGAAACCCAAATACCAAGCCGTCAAGAACGGCTTCAAGAATCCGATTGAAATCCCGAAAAGAGAGGGTAAACCACTCATCTTTATTGGAAGAAAACCTAAGAAAGAAATCCCGGATGATGGCCCTCAAATCCGGCTTCAAAAGGCCGGCGGCTCAACCCAAGAAAAGGCTCCAAGGGGCGGCTGCTCACTCCAAGCCGCCGGCTTGGAGAGAGGGAGAGAGAGGAGAAGGAGAGGGGCTGGCTCGGCTGGCTCCTTTCGGCTTGGCTCCAAATGGAAGGAAGAGAGAGAGGGGAGGAAGGGAAAGCAGGTGGCTCAGCTCAGCTCCTCTCGGCTTGGCTCCAAAGGAAAGGAAGAGAGGAGAGCAGTCGACGGCTTGGCTCACGGCGGCGGCGGCTCCAAGGGGAAGAGGGAAAGGGGGCTAGCAGCTTGGCTTGGCTTGGCGGCTGGCTGCCTTTCTCAATTCTTTAGGTGGCTCCAAAAATAGGAGCCACAAGCCATGAGGAGGGGGTTTTATACTCCCTCCTCAACCCTAACCCATTAAACACCTTAATCCAAAACCCGCATCCACCTTAAGCCAAAACCAAACCCGCCAATCTGATAGATTTAATTAATTTGATTAAACTTATTCTAATAAATCACAAGCAATTAATTAAATACTCATATGAACATAATTAGCAATTATGCACACACAACATCAAATTAAATAATCTCAACTACCCAAGCCTAAAAATTCATAAATTCATAAATTCATATCCTACTTACCCGAGCTCGCAAGCTCGCTTCGGACCATGAGTCGACTCAGCTCAACCACGAACTAGTACGCTAGGCTGGCAAACACACACACAAGAGGAAAAATAATAATTTTAATTATCTAGAATATTACATATTGCTATTACAAGTACATACCGACTTGTCTCTCTATGACGTCCCAATCACAGAGTTTTGTCCTCCACACAATCATTGTGTTGTAATGAGTTAGCCACCCACAGTCATCTCAGCATGAATATATATTGAATAGGATGTTGCCTTCTTTGCAGTAAGCAGTCTCAACTCCTTTAAAACTGACAATAAAGTATTTGCACAAAAAATGGAGATATCCACAACAGATCATTTCTCTAGTATTTATATGTGACAACTGATGGATCTAAATAAATGTTGACTTCAATTACTCACCTCTTCGCAGACTTCAGTTTGAAACAATCAACATAAATAGACATCATATGATCATTTAAGCAACAGTAACACCTAGAAATAAAGAACAAAAAAAATCTTCAAAACTCAACTGAACGCAGACATAAATAATGATGATTAAATGATTAAAAATATCAAGAGAATCATCATTAAACCAGAAGTTCTTCAGCCACCATATTCGTGCCAAAAACTGTCCAGAATACGATAGATTGTAGGCAGATGAAAACTGTGTCTCCATAGTTGAAACGGCTTGAGACTGTCAATACATAAGTAGAGCCAAGAGCTTCTTTTACCAAATACAGCCAACATACAAGAACAAACACTAACATTCTCCCACTTTGGCTTATTTGACAAAAACTCAACCTGTCATAATCAACTTATAGTAGAAGATAATTACCACAGATAAGCACAATAACTATTAAGTTAACAGCATAGTGTCCCACACAAGAGTCACACCCACTATAGTCACAGACAAAAACAAAACATACAACTAGGCAACCGGCTAGCAAAAGATAGAAGTTTGACAAGACCACATTAGACCAGATTTTATTTTCTTTAGAGACACCCCATTTATCTCCCCTTTTTGGCCTAATAAGCCAAAGGAGAGAAAGAAGTTATTTAGAGTCGTCTGGACTGGTCGAACCGTCTATGTAATTTGTAGAATCGACAGTACCAACATCGAAATACTCAAGAATCTTTTTCTCAACAAATATTACCCACAGATGGAGCTCTACTAAATTCATCTATAATTTAAATAGATCATCACGAATAGCTCTTTCTGCTGTGGATCCAGGAGCTGGATAGAGATCCAAGGCTTTGGATGCAATGGCTAAAGTTACATCAACAGTAGTTGGAACATAGACATTTTCAAACCTTTTATCAGTAGTTTTAACTGCCCCACATTCAGTTTCAACTGTGATTATTCATCAGCAAAAAAAATATTAGATCCAGAAAAAAATGACTTCATCATTACCCTCCCCCTCACGACTAGGAAACATTGAAAGGGATTTTGAGGATTTATAGATACAATACCTCTACCATGACGGGCAGCATCTTTTCCTTGAGATTTCTTTCTCAAAATTTTACCTTTAGAGGTAGAGGGAGAAAACTTTTTATCAGGAGGTGGAGCTTGAACAAGTGATTCAGTTTCATCAGGAGGACTTGAAAACACCATCTCTTTAGCCAAGGAAGCAGTCATCTCTTTCTTAAAGCTCATCCTGATATTTTTTACTGCCCAACATCATGACTTCTGATTTAAATAGATAAGAGGACGAGTGAAACGAACGATTAATTTATCAAGGCATTGAACCGAGTTGCTACTTTAGGATGATGATAGAAGTCCAATCAGTTCAAATCCTCATTAAAATCAGTCTCCAGCCGAAGAAAATTAAAGAGCAACAAAAAAACGCCAGCCGAAATCAATAAAGAAGGAGAATAAATCTTCAATGAACAAGAGATGCTTCACATGACACACTGTCCTAAAAGGATTTGAGAGACTTTACAAATATCTCATATTCTCATAAAAAGAGGTATAGAATGATACACTATTTGTAGAGCAGATCTCAATTGGTCAAACTTCTCTCCACTTAAAGTCTTAAGATACCTGCAACCAAATCTCATCAAAAAAAATTTACAATAAAGGATCACACGTGCGTGTTGGCCCAAGGGTTCTCCCTAGGCCTTGATATCTATTTTGATGATAACAAATATGTATTTAATATATTTGTGAAGTTTTGAGTTCAGGTTGAGGTTACGATACGCGCGCGAAGTTCGTTCGGAGAAAAACAAGAATCGACAAAAATGGCTTCGAAAACGAGCAAGTAGAAAATCTAGAGTTAGGATTAGATTTTATGTAATATATCTCTAGGAATTCATCCCAAGCCAATTTGTAATGTTATCCAACTCAAAACTTGGTAACAGAACTCGAAAATGAATTAAGCGCGCAAGAAGATGGCTGAAAAAAATACCCTCAGCTTAGGTTCGATCGACCAGTTAGTCGACCGAACGAGGCCAAAAATTGGGAGTGGCCAATTCGGTTGACCGATCGGTCGATCGGACAAGGCAGAAAATTGGCAGTAACCAATTTGGTCGACTAGTCGATCGATCAAATGTGGCCAGAAAAAGGCAGTAGCCCTGCGATCGCTGGGCAGTCGATCAGTCGGTTAATCGATGATCGATCGGCAAGCGACCGGACGACGTCCAATGGGCAGAAAAATGCCAGTTGGAGTGAACTGTCAAGTGAGGGGTTATAAATACCCCTCACCAACCTCTCTTAAAACCTTCTAATGGTCATTAGTGCATTCCTAAGAGAGATTTAAGCCTTAAAAGATCGATTTGCAATCTCTTGCTTCGCCGATATCTTCATCTTCCTCAAGCAATCTTCTCGTCTCAACTCCGGCAATGATTCGAGCTCACTATCTTGAAGAGTTGGAGACTTAGAAGGCTTTGGAAGGAGCTCACACTTGTGGTTTCATTTTTAGCTCATTCTTTGTTGTTTTTCATCATTTTAATTGTAGTTCTCATTGATATCTTGCTAGGTGTGCTAGTGTAAACTCTTAAGGTTTGCTTTGTAGAATTGTGTTCTAGCCAGTTGAATAGGTTAAAGGCATTCTCAAAAGGTTGAGAAGCAAGTCTTTGGTTGTATTCAAAGGGAAACACATAGTCTATAAAGTGTTAGTTAGAAATCCTTGGTGTGGAGCCAAGGTAGTGGCGTAGGCGGTTGCCCGAACCACTCTAATTGCTTGTGTTTGCATTGTGTTCCTCATTTGATATACCTTGCTTTTTATACTCGTCAAGCATCGTAATATTATTGCATGATTAATTTGGTCGGTTAGAAATCGAACTCGAAGTTAGAACTCACCCAACACTATTCAACCCCCCCCCTCATATCGAGGCAAAAAAAAGCATAAGAGAGTCTTCATTAATAAGTGATGAAAAGAATGAATAAAATTGAAAACCCTTTCATTTTCATCACAATAAAAACTTATTTATTTATTTCAACTCGAAATAAAATGTGTCATATGACACATAATCCAAGAGCAGACTTCAACTGCTGAAACCTCTCGATATTTGTCACTTGTCTCTCTGTTGCAATGTACTCCTGTTTCAACTGTCTCATTTCAACTAACTCTCTGATATAATGAAACCTCTCTTCTTGATTAAGACCATATTCAAGTAACATGCTTCTTATCCCAATCAACTATGTGTTGCAACTGCCTGCTATCAAGTGTTCTACCTCTGAAGTACTATTTCTGTCATCAATATTACCAGCCCAATTTGCATATGTATATCTAACTAGACAAGGGTTGCAATCAACATAATACCAATGACAAAAACACAACATACTTTTCATATACTTGAGACTGCTTGAAGATGAGACTCCTTAGAATTTGCTTGATACAAGATGAGGCTCCTTCTTCTTAATGGATAAGGTCTGATCAGCTCTTCCTCTTTCATTACCTTTCAAGAGTAAAAACTGAGTTAGTCTTTCATACCAAGCTCTAGGTGCCTGCTTGAGACCATATAATGCTTTCTTCAGTCTATACGCATGATCAGAATGAGCAGAATCTACATAGACTTCTTCATTGAGAATACCATTCAAGAAAGCAGTCTCAACATCCATTTGAAATAGTTTGAACTTCATACAACAAGATAAGGCAAGAAGTAACCTGACGGGCTCCAACCTTGCAATAGGGGCAAAGGTTTCATCTTAATCCAGACCTTCAATTTGATTATAGCCTTGAGCAACAAGTTTGGCCTTGTTTCTTGTGATGTTTCCTGCTTCATTAGTCTTGTTTTTGAAGACTCACTTGGTTCCAATCACATTGACACCTTTAGGTCTTGGAACCAATTCCCAAACATCATTTCTGACAAACTACTGTAGTTCTTCTTACATAGCTATGATCCAAAATTCATCTTTTAAAGCTTCGTTGATACTTTTGGGTTCAACAGTTGAGGTGTAGCAAGAATATCTGATCATGTCTTGATGACTATTTTTGGATTGATACTGGTCTTGACTCCATCATGCACATCTCCCATTACATTATTTAGAGGATGATTCTTGAGAGCTCGTGCATACTTTTCAGTTGTATTTTTATTTTCTTGATCAGTGTCAGTCTTAGAATTTGTTGAATCAATAGTTTCAACTGTCTGTTTTGTTGTCTTGGAAGAGCCCTGAGTAGTCTTATCAATTGTTTCAACTACTTTCTCATCAGCAGTCAGAGTTTGGTAGATCTGTGAGTCATCATCTTTTACATTTGGTGACTCCATAATAGTTTCAGTGCGCTTGTTGTAGACTTTGTAAGCTTTGCTGTTTGTTGAATAGCCAAGAAATATTGCTTCTTTCCAAGATTTTCCCTATCAATTAGCACATAGCATATGCTACCAAAAATATGGAAATATGTAAGATTTGGTTTTCTTCCCTTCCATAATTCATAAGGCATTTTTGTAGTTTTTGGTCTGAGATAGGCTGTATTTATAATGTAGCAGGTTCTATGGACTGCTTCAGCCGAAAATCTTTTAGAAATCTTTTTAGAATTTAGCATGACACGAGCCATTTCTTGGATAGTACGGTTCTTTCTTTCAACAACATCATTCTGTTGACGAGTTTTTGGGGCAAAAAAATCATGAAGTATACCATTTTCATCACAAAATTCAGTGAAGGAAATGTTCTCAAACTCTCACCCATGATCACTTCTTAATCTAATCACCTTTAGAATAGGAAGTTCTTGTTCATTCTGAAGTCTTAGCCATAAAGATTTGAAGTTGTTAAAGGAATTGGACTTCTCCCCTAGAAATTCTGTTCAAGTGAAACGAGAGTAATCATCTACACAAAGTAGAACATACTTTTTACCTCCAATTCTTTCAACCTGCATATAACCAACCAAATCTAAGTGAAGAAGTTCTAGAGGATTTGATGTGGTCACCAGTTGCTTATGAGACTACCTTATCTACTTTCCTTCTTGGCAAGGACCACAAATTAATTTTGGTTCTCCTGAAAGTTTAGAGATTCCACTCATAGATCAACCATTAACAAGTTTCTTTAAATCACTGTAGTTGACATGACCTAACCTTCTATGCCACAAATTTATATCAGAGGAAACAACTGAAAGACAGATTGAAGAACATGCAATCTTATAGCAGTTATCTCTAGATCTACTCCCTTCAAGAATACAATCACCATCTTTATCAAAGACCTTGCAATTATTTTTGTTGAATTGAACATTTAAATTTTGGTCACACAATTGACTAATACTCACAAGATTGGCCTTGAGACCATCCACCAGCATCTCATCTTTCAAATTTGGAATTCTTGGAACATTGAGTGTTCCAACTCCTATAACATTTCCATGTCTTTCATCTCCAAAGGTTATAGCTGCACCTTCAAGTTTCTGGATGTTTTTCAAATTTTCTGAATTCCCTATCATATGCTGAGAACAACGATTGTCGAAATATCATGATCTAAGAGAAGAAATAGTCTTTGACATAAAATCAACTTTGCAATTAAGATCAGTTTTCCTTACTCAGACTTGTTTAACTTTCTGCTTTGGACGATTTCCATGTCCTTAGTTTGTCGACAAGCTTAAGACAATTTATAATTATGTGTCCTCTACACTTGCAATAGTAACATGTAGGTACGCTTCTTCCCTTCCTTATAGTGGACTGTTGATGACTTGAGGATCCTTTATGGAAGTTCTTCATTAGAATGGGCAGTTGAGATTGGAGTTTCGACTGCCTCGAACTAGTGTATCCAAGTCCAGCATAATTAGAAGGAGGTTTTTCTGCACTCAAAATTTTATTTAGAGTACAAGTGGAATTCATCATTCCGACATCTTTATTTACCTTTTCAAGTTCAGTAATCAACTTGAATTCTTTATCAGATTTTTCAGCAATCTTTCTTTGGTATGTCTCCACGTCCTCTTTGAGTTTCCCTTTTTGATCAACCAAGAGTTTGTTTTGATTTTTGAGGGTCTAGTTGAGTTTTGTCACTTCAACCCATTTATTAAACATCTCTTGATAGGCTTCTTCACGACTGTGAGCACACTGTTTCTTATTTTGTTCATTATCATAGTCCGAGTTACATGCAGTTTGAACTGTGTCAACTATGCAGGCATCAAAGGCTTTATAGTTTCCTTGCTCAGATTCTTCTGTGTCATCTTCTTCATCATCATCACTCGAAATAGCTGTAAAGGACTTCTTGAGTTTTTTCTGTATATTTGGACATTCAGATATGATATGACCATATCCTTCACATTCAAAGCGCTGAACACCTTTAGACTTCTGTTTAAGATTAGACTTATCAGCAAAAGATTGAGTTCTTCTATTTTCACCAAAGGAAGAACTTATTTTGGAGCCAATTGAAATGGGTGGTTGAAACTGTTGTTTGAACTGCGAATTTTGATTTTGCTTGTTCTTAGTCCTTAGAAATCTTTTGAAATTTTTTGTCATATATGCTACATCCATCTCTTCTTCAGAGCAGTCTTCAAACTTGTTCTCATCTTTAGTAGTATTTAAAGCAAAATTCATCCTTTTCTCTTCATGAGAATATTTCTTAGACAATTCCAACTCATATGTTCTAAGTTTACCCATTAAGGTGTCAAGGGTAATGGTTGAGGGATCATGAACTTCACCTATAGCAGCGGTTTTTCTGTCAAATTTGGTAGGAATGGATCTTAGAACTTTTCTTATCACATTTTCTTCAGAGAATGACTCTCCAAGGTTGGAAGCATTGCTCAACAAACCTTTGATGCGTCCATGAAAATCTTGAATGCTTTCATCTTCCCCCATTTTTAGGTTCTCAAATCTATTATTTAGAATTTCAACCATTGACTTACGAAGAGTCAAGGATCTTTCATGATTTATTTCCAAAATATCTCATGCTTGCTTTGCAAGAGTACACATCGAGATAAGTTTGAATTGAGAGGGATCTACTCCACTGAAAATGGCATTCAGGAACTTACTATCATAGTTTGGGGCAATAACTTTTGCTACTGTATATTGTGTTGGTGAAATAGACACACAAGAGGGGGGGTCAATAGTGTGTTAACTAATTTTTTTTGCCTAAATCCGATTTTAATCTTTTCTTAAACTACTTAGGCAATTCACAATTTAACGACTAAATGCGGAAGCGATTAATGTTAAAGCAATTAACACAAATAATATATCTATACTAATACAATTATTTATAGTGGTTCGACCCCAATGCCTACTCCACTACCTAAGCACCACGCCTAGGATTTCACACCCAAACCCACTAAATTACGAATAGCTTACAATCGAGGACTTTACACCGGAAAGACTTTACACTCACCTCGAAGGCACTTCCACACCCAGAAGTTTCCCGCCTTCCTACCGAGTGAACTTTCCCACCTCAATTCCTAAGACCTACTCCTAACTTAGTTTACACAAGTGGCTTTACACCTTCTACACCAAGGTAATCACTTACTCACAAGACCACACACTAGGTCTTTTACACACACAAGTAAATCAAAGTGAAACAAATCAATAACAAATCTATCACAAGAAGAGAGTGAAGAGGACTTATCACAATGAGAACACCACATCTTCTTGAGCCTAGCACACTTGAAGAGCCGTATAATGAAGAACACTTGAAGATGAGGGATCAAGAGCTTGGTTTTAAGGATTTGATCAAGAAGGAGCTTAGGATATGCTAAGGATGACTCTTTGAGGTTTTGAAGCATCAACCACCACAAGGGAGAGAGATTAGGGTGGGTATTTATAAAGCCCCAACTCACTAGGCTCTTCAACGGGCATTTTTTTGCCCGTTGCCGTTGCCCGATCGCTTGTCGGCCGATTGTCGGTCAACTGACCGAGCGATAGCCGAACGACCGAAGGCTTTCTTGTTGGCTTAAGGTTTTCAACCTTGGTCTTAATCTCAGTTTTGATGATAACAAACATGGAACTAATGTTTCATTGAGAAATCTTTCAGGTTCCAAGTTGGTTAGCGCTTGACGTCCCCGATCGGAAAAATCAAAGAAATCAGAGAAATTGGCAAGGACGCTCGTCGACGCTCGGGATTCTTCGAGAAGTTAGAGTCTAGGTTTAGGGTGTCTAGTTTATGTTGTAAATCCTCATGATGATGAATAAGAACCCAAAAACCAATCCCGAACCCCAAAACATGAGAACCAGGAACCACACTGAAATTCACTAAGCCTAGGGAGATCCTTGGAGGGCTATATGACCTAGACATATTCTTGACACAAAAAATGGCGGTAATTGTTCCTTGGATAGAAACTAGATAACGAGGTATTTTAAAGGATTTTTTGGAAGCCTTTAGCTTACCCATACTTGACCCGGGAGATTAGAAAATTTATGTTTTCTAGAAATTTGTACTAGATCCCAAAAACTAGATTTTGATTCTTAAGGATTTTGATTTTTTAGATATTTTTATTGAACCCAAATGGGGGGTAATCCTTATCTAACATTTATGCTTAGCGAAGACGGAACTAGAAAATGAACAAACAAAGCCTAACCAAACTACCCAGTCCAGGTTCGGTCAACCGAATGGTGTTAAAAACCGGCAGTAGCCAATTCGGTCGACCGAAGATGGTGAAAAAATGGCAGTAGGCTACTTCGGTCAATCGGTAGGTCGACCGATCGAGGCCAAAAATTGGCAGTAGCGTCTTCAGTTGACCGAGCGGTCGATCGGACAACAGAGAAGCAGAATCACGACTCTGGTGGTTGACCCTCCGGTCGACCGATCAGAGTGATTAAAGCACAGATTGCTAGCGGTCGTTGGGCGATAGATCAGTTGGTCGATCGACGATCGATCGACAAGTGATCAAACGACGAAAATGATTAGTTTTCCGCCCGTTGAGCTGTCGTTTGGTTAAGGGGTTATAAATACTCCTCTTCATCCTTCATTAACCCTTCTTAACAATTGATCCAAGCTTCCATTGAGCCATATTTGATCATCTATAAAGGATTTCATGAGCCATCCCTTTGCAATCCCTAGTTTCCATGATAAAACCTTGATCTAGCCTTTGAACCTTCAAGATTCATCTTCTCAAGGCATCAAGAGGACTAGGAGTTTCTTTTTGAGCTAAGTACTTATACTTTGATTTATTACTCCAATTGTTATTGTATTTTGTTGTTTATTTCTTCATAATTGAACTTGTGTAAACCTAGGTTGCTAGGTTTGAATGAGTTGGTGATTGCCTTGGTGATAAGGCTTAAACCCACCATTGTAAATGTAGTTTGCTAAGATTAGTTCTTTTTGTCCTTAGGATTGAGGTGGGAGAGTGCTCTCGGTAGGAAGGCGGAGACTTCCGGGTGTGGAAGTGCCTTCGGTGTGAGATTGGAGAGTCTCCGGTGAAAACGTCCTCGTTGTAAAGGAAACAAGATAATTTAGTAAAACTAGTTTGGAAATCCTAAGTGGGGTGCTTAGGTAGTGGAGTAGACATTGGGGCCGAACCACTATAAATACTTGTGTTAGCATTTATAGTTTGTTTGTGTTTATTGCTTTATATTTATTGCTTCCGCTTGCTATAGATATTGTGCTTAGTCTAACTAATCAAGAAATGATTAAAATTGAAATTAGGCAAAAAATTAGTTAACACACTATTCACCCTCCCTCTAGTGTATACCATTTCGACCAACAATTCTGCCAATTCTTGGAATCATTCGGTCGACCGAAATACCCTACCACTGCAAGAAAATAGGGTATCACCAACGGACCAAATTCGTCGGTAATACCTAAAAATCCGTCGGTAATACTGTTACCGACGGAGTATCCGTTGGTAAAAATCTGTTGGTAAATGACTCCTCGGTAATACCGACGGATTTTAATTAATCCGTCGGTAATACTGATAATTTTTTTCTTTTGTTGGTATTACCAATAATTATATATATCCATTGGTATTACCGACGGATATTTATCCGTTGGTAATACCAATGGATAAATATCCGCCAGTGTTGGTATTACCAACAAATAATTTTTGTTGGTATATCCGTTGGAATTATCAACAGAATCTATCAATTGCTCATTATTGTGTACTTGAATCAATCCTCAAACCATGATAATTCACATGAAATCATAAAAATAATTTTTGAAATCACACATGAACCATTGTATTTCTAAATCCACACACATAAACTTAAGAAAACCATTGTATACAACTAATTTCGAAATACATTGTGCTAGTCAAATATTTACATTGTTTCAAAGTTTCAATGCATTAAGATTGTTTTAAAAATACATATAAGATAATTTTTCCCAAGAAATAGATCCTTGCACTTCATCCTTTTTACCTGCATGTAAAAATAAAAGAAACAATGAGGCAATGAAATGACAAGAATATCAAGTTTGTAACTAAATTATCTAATGCTCAACCATGCTTCCAACACTATTTAACTATAAATGCTCAACCATCCTTTTTGCAGAGAAACAATTTGAATACTCAGAAATTAGAATAGCTTAACAAAATTAACAGTTGAATGTGGCTCGATTGAATCACAATCTGGCTCAGTTGAATGCAAAAAAGATATTAGCATATCATAATACTGCTATCTTATGTCTTATACACAAGCTATAATGCATCATTGAGAGATTTCTGAAAACAAACATCTAATAACCAAGAAATCAGCTTAAGCAATATACTCAAATAAAGTTCAAAAGAAATCCCAATGTCATATTATTGCACATCATCAACCTAATCTAGCTATATAGAAAGTACTCACTATATGTTGATCCACCAATGCTAACCAGTAACCACCAGTAACAAGTAAGGTCAAGGAAAAATGAAACCAAAATTTCCTTGACCTTACACCACCATATAAATCCTAGTCCATGATGGACAAAATTTCATCTACATGGTCAATCAATTATAACGTAGCCTTTGGCACAACAAGTTGCATGACAATGCGCGTAAGTATGAAAATCATATGTTCTAATTAGATAAAAAGGTAGATATATGCGACTAATGTACTGGATATAATGGAACTCTAGTTTCATGCAAAACTAAGAGTTCAATGATTGCAGAACCTCTACATACATACCAACGTAAATATTGGTTAAGAAATAAAGACAGATCATTAGCATACATACCTTGCAGTTTTTCTTTTCTTTCTCAGTTTCTCTCATTTTCTCAAATTTTAGTTGTTTTTTTTTTAATTTTCAGTTGTTGTTTTGAGAATTCTTTCTCAGCATGCTGAGAATGAATTATTTCTCAGCATGCTGGAACTCTCGCATGCTGAAGAAATTCTCAGCATGCTGAGAGTTTCAGCATGCTGAGAATGAATTCTCTGCATGCTATGTTCAGCATGCTGAGAATTTGTAAGACCCGAAAAAAGTTTCCTAATATAAAAATTTGTTTTGGTGCAGCGCGTCAGACCCGGGGGTAGTCGAGTCGAGCCTTAGGATCGCCTCGAGTGAAAAGGTATGACTCGGCTAATGAATCATGAAGTCTAATTGGATAATTTACTTTCCTTTTATAAAATCATACCTTAAATTAAGTTAACTCGAGTCATGTTATGGTTGGGTCGAAACCCGAGTCGAGTTTGGGTTTAGTCGAGTTCCGGGTATGATTTAAGTGAGCCTTGAAGCCATCTTTGGAAAGATGGTTGAGGGGATAACCCCCCCCCCCCCAATGTGGCAGCCGTGCGACTCAACCATTGAGTCGCACAAGGCCGCAAGGGAGAAAAGAGGAGAAGGAGCAAGGAGGGGGCTTGGGGGCTTGGATCGTTCTGGAATTTGCGTCGTCGCCGGAGATTCTCAAGTCGTCATCACCCGATCCTTATTTCTTGGTGATCTAGGTGAGTGGTTAAGGCTTTAACTGTTTGGGGGAGGCGAGTGGTCGATCCCTAGATGATAGGTCAAGTTTTCACGATTTTCTCGATGATCCATGATTCCAACAATATGTACTCACTATTTATGTTGTTTCTCATCTGATCTCGCTGTTTTAAATCGTCATTTTGCGTGTCTTGGGGCTGCCGAGTCATGGGAAAAGGGGAAATGTCATGCCAAAATTTTCCCCGATTCCCTTGACGGCGAGGAGGCCCTTAGATGCCCTTATACCACTGTTTCGATGTAGCCCTTTGAACTCCTCACGTAAAATAAAGCATGCCCCTTCTAAAGCCCCTTGAAGTGGCCGAATGAACCCTAAGATTTATGAAGAGGGTTCGGCCAAGGATGAGGGGAAGGGTAAGTTGATCATTGCTATTTAAGAAGTATGTGGAATTGAAGAGACAAAGTATAGCTAAAGTCTCTTCCATCCTTCCCTACCCAAGGACCTTGGCCGAGCAAGGTTTCCCTTGCTCATGGTTCGGCCAAGGTTGGGGAGAGGAGGAGAGACTTGCCTTAGATGGAAATTTCATGATCTTAGGGATCACACATAGGGATATGACAATACTTAGGAAGAATACCAAACTTAGCAAGTAGATAAATTGATTTGAATTGTAGAAATACTAGATTGTAACCATACTTAGCACTTGATCCTTAAACTTGGATGTTGACAATGTTACCATGTTTTATAATTCATACATGTTATTTAAATTTATTACTATCTTGCCATGCTAGATAGTTTCTCCTTATTGTGCTAAAAATTCCTAAGGTAGTATAAGAATTGTTAGGTATGTGCATTATGATTATATATGATGAATGACGTAATATATGAGCAATCTTCTCTAGATTAAGCATGCTGCCCTAAATGATCTTGGATGGTATTCCAAGGTTGACTCACGGAAATTCTCACCTAAGACAGTGTAAAAAGGCTAGGTAACATGTAAGGTGTCACTAGATGCTCATAGCACAATTATGGAAATTTAGATATGAGACGATAACACTTCTATGACTGCTTGTATATTTTTGGAAACTTAGAGATTGTAGGTGCACATATACAAAAAGGGGTGGCATGAATTGTGACCCAGTAGCCGAACATGGCTAGATACGGGTAAAGACACGAAGTATGTATATATGGAAACCCTAGGATTGTTGGTTTTGTAATGTGCTTGAGATGGTCCGCCGAGGAGCGAGGAGCTCGGAAATGACCAATGCTCAGCTTGGCCAGTTGGGTCTAGAGTTGCGCCTGTGGGCCCGCTAGGTGCCAGAACCCAATTGGGTGGGACTAGCTATCCTTACCCCAGACGGTGTCCGAAGACTAGTGGACCATCCTAGTCGATGGCCCGAGATTGTTTGCTTGCATCTTGAGATGATGTGGCTGATGGCCAGGATGGTACTACCTGGTATGGTAGTGATGGCTGTAGCCGGGATATATTTTGCTATGAGCAGGCCCAAGGGCCGGATGCTAGAGGCTTGATAAGCTAAGTGGCTGGTGCACATGTACAGAAAGTACTGATGGATCCGTTGAGGGTCTGTAGTTGCATTAGAAACATACTTTACCTCCATGTCCATTCCTTTATTGCCTTGTAATATTATATATGTATGACTAAGGCTTATGTGGAGGTTCAATTGAGCCACTCACTGAGTCCCATGTGGACTCACAGTTTATTTCTATTTTTTCAGAGTATGAGCAGTAGCTTGGTGTCAACATGGTGCAGCTGGAGGGCAGAGGCGGTGCCAAATCTTGTAGCGGCGTCCATGAGTCTTAGACTAGTCCTAGTTATGTTGATTTTATTTCTGCACTGACGGTTGTAATTGAAAAGAATTGCAAAAACGTGATGTTTGACCATTTGGATTTGAGGTTGATGTTTCTTCTTGTTTTGAAAAATTTATACATTATGACTTGCAAACTTTGTTTTATAAAGTATGTTAAGCTTCTTTCAGTCGATGTGTTTTGATTTCTTGATATTAGTGTAGACAGAATTCATTCTCAGCAAGTCAACATGCTGAGCATAGCTTCATTCTCAGCATGTTGCCATGCTGAACATTCCTTATGAGAGAAACTGAAGATGCTGCCATGGAAATGACACTTCCTTAAACCATACGTGCTGAAGATGCATTTCACAAGTTGCTGAAATTATATGAGAGATGTTGGTGTCAAGTTGCTGTGATTTCTATTCAACATCTATTATGGAACAATACAAACATGCAATTGTTGTTCAACTGAAACTGAACATGAAGTGATTATTGGTTGTGCTATCTTGTGTTCATGTCACTTGGAAATGACACTCTTTTGAAGCTCTATTTTTCAGTTGCTAGTTGTCTCTGTTTCTGTACAGTGTTAAATCATTCTTCTGTATAACTGTAGGTACTTTCTGCTGTTGGGCGAGGAGAAAACCTCATGAGAGCTCTTGAAGGAGCTGTACCAGAAGATGTACGTGGAAAGCTGACAGGTGCTCTTACTAAAATTTTGCAAACCCAAGGGACAAAAGTAAAGTTTGAAGGACTTAATAGAATTGATTGGATTCCTAATGTTACATCAGAGATAAAGTCAAGGATTCAAGAGACAATAATAGAAATTCCAGTGCATGAGAAAGGAAGTGAAGAGAGTAAGTCAAGTGTTGACGATGAGGGGAAAGGACAAGGTGATCCAGTACATCTAAGTTCAGCTGGTAACAGCATGCAAAAAAGCATTGAGCTCTCAGAACAAAGGATTTCTCAATCTCCTGAAAAGCTTGAAGCTGTAAGTGAACCAAACCAGAGTAATATTATGGAAAGGGCAGGATAAGAATGATAATGTTCTGAATGATTCACATCATATCCCTAGCAGCCAAGGGAAAAAATCAGCTCATAATGAAGAGAGAAACTTGTCAACTTCTAATTCAGAAGAGCCACAATCACTTTCATCCGACATGTCAACAACAATAGATTCTCAGGGTACACAACAAGAATCCAATGAATTTCAGAAGATTGAAGACAAAGGTACTCTAGATAGTCATCAGAATTCACATGGTGCTACAAGATCAAATGAAACTCCACAGAATTGTTCTACTAAACCCCCTTCTATCAGTGTTACTCAAGCATTAGATGCTTTGACTGGATTTTATGATTCAACGCAGATGGCGGTTAACAGCGTCTTTGGAGTATTGAGAATATGATTGATCAATTAGAGAAAAGTAGCAATGAAGGAGATGATAATTATCACCTAGCCTGCCTACGGTCAATGTTGATAATTATAAAAAAACATAAAAAAGGAACAATGTATCTTGTCAATTGTCAAATATAATTATGTCATCTAAGCATTACGATAATTTAAATGATGATTCTAAACATGTTGTAAGCAATAAATTGGGTAAGAATATGGAAGCTAATTGTCAAATATAATTATGTCATCTAAGCATGACGATAATTTAAATGATGATTCTAAACATGTTGTAAGCAATAAATTGGGTAAGAATATGGAAGCTAATAACTTCAGATCATCTGCAGAAAGTAGTAGCAGAAGGTCTGAAGTAAATGCTGTAGGACTTGATTCTACCAAGACTAACAGAATTGATGAAGTTAGTTACTTACAGAAGTATCCTCCAGATATAGCTCTTAACCCTTATTATTGGGGATCACCATATGAGGCATATCTCTAGAGTTATCTTTCTTCCAGGTTCCCAAGACCCAAATCATCTGAAATGATTTCAACTATAGATTTATTCCTTGACCCACAAAAGGGTCAGTGGAAGATGCTAGAGCAGGCATCAAATTCAAGTAGTACCCTTGATGAAGGCTAGAAAAATCAAATTATCAATGAATTCAATGAAACTCAGCATCATTCAGAAAAAGAAGGTCTTACAAATTGTATTATCGAGACATCATATATAACTTTAGATGAGGAGCAATTACCTGAAAATTTTGATAAGGAAGCTGGTGAGGATGCTAATGCAGAGGCTGCAGTGCATTTGGTTAGGAACAATTTACTTGATGCCCTGAAAGTTGAAGTTGGTCGGAGATTGAGCACTTCTTATTTGAAGGAAATAGATGGGCTTCTTGTAGATGATATGAAACAAGATGTTGATACAATAGCACAAGCAGTTGTTCTGGACAATCAGTTAAATTTGAAATCATTTTCAGAGGTTAGTCACCCAACTTTGGTGAAATTTGGTAGATTAGGGGGAGAACATGCAGTCCAAATAATATCTTCTGCAATTGAGAAAACCAGCCATTTGAAGAAAGTCCTTCTAGTTAGTGTAATTGTTGGTTCACTCTTGGCATCTTTGAGAAAGTACTTCAAAATTGCTGCATCACATGATGACAAAGATGATGAGAAATTGAAAACATTCAAGAGACATCTCCGGTTAAAGAGGCCAATTCCAGGAGTGAACTTTTTGATGATGAGAAAGACCAGGCTCATGATGGTATGGTTAGAGGGGATAAGACTTTTTCCAAAGTTAATTCCAATAGTGATGGAGTCATGATTGGAGCTGTTACAGTTGCTCTTGGTGCAACTGCTTTATTTACACATCATCAGGTAAATATGAAAGAAATGTGGAACTTTTGGTATTTCATTACTGCAATCTGTGGCAGTTTTCCTTGATAACCTGCTCTGTAGAAACCTGCTCCTTTTTCCCAGGAAACTTACACAGTGGTCATACTTGTAGCATCATCTTAATCAAATTTATTTAAATACACAACTAGAATTTTACTTTTTCCTATGTCAATCACATTTATTGTTATCACATATTTCTTTTGTTACTATCTCCATGTTCAGTTCCTGTTTTGACTTTTGAGACACCTTATTTCAACTTTGTCAATATCTAATGTGGTTCATACAATCTTTTGTTTGAGACTGATCAGTTGGTTCTTCCTGTTGTTAGGTTGATTATCCTAAAACATTCATGCCAAGATTAAATCTTCATGAAAATCATGTATTCTTGCCTCCATTACTATGCTTGTACCATCTATTTGTTTTGGTAGCAGCTTTTTTGCCCATAATGCACCCTCTTCTCCTTTTTCTCATGTTTCAGCATTTTATAAATGTACGATCTGCTTGTTGTACCTCTCTGTGCTAGCGGCTTGCCAAAGAACCAAGTGGACAGAGGAAGATGGCTCAAAAGGGGGGGTTAACGACACCTCGAGGTGTCCAAATATGATGTATTAAGGGCTATCTATAGTCTTTATCCCAGCCAAACCACCCCCTAAAAGAGGGATGAACACGATCCCTAAAAGTAGGCGCACAACCAAGCTCCAAAGCAACCTAAACTAGGTAAACTAGGTCGGTTTGGCTACCTATGTTTCTTAGGTCAGTCTAGTTTCCTATGAACCTACCTACCTACCTTTGATTGGTTTTGCCTTGATCCAAAAATATTTAAAAATGTTAAAAAGCAATAATATTACAGTTACTATAGCTAACAATGAAGGAATCATCATTAACTCGAAGCAAAGAACACTAACTCGATACAAGAGATTGATTTGAAGTGGATAAAGACATCAAATGCTCAATGTTTTCCAAGTTAATCAGTGCAGATCTAGAGCAATCCAAGTGCTTAATTTGGGAGTCTAATTAACAAATACCACATGTTTCATCTTAAAATAACAAATGCTTGACATTAGTATTGCCATATCTTAGAAGATGAACTTGTAATATAGATATTGGAAACAGAAGTTCCCAAGAAAATCAGCAATAATCTTAAGATGATACTAAGCTTAAAATCAAGTCATGTTAGAGATGACTAATCATAGTTTTAGCAGCAAAATTAACTAAGTCAGAACAAGAAACCCTTTTATGTTGCGCTAGGCAGAGTCTTCGAAGCCCCTGGAGATTTTTTGGATCCTTTGAACAAAATGGGCTAATACTATCAATATATTCAATATAATAAGCCACTGTGAACAAAATGGGTAATACTACTAATATATTTAATATAATAACACATTCAATATTTGAATGTTGGCATCCTTTAATGACAATAGCATGAAGATGAATGTTGGCATTATTAGAAGCAATAGCATGAAGATGAATGTTGGTATACACACTTAATACTGAATTCAAATTACATACTACAACCTCAAGCATAGTTGCAATGATGTATAAAACTACATACACCATTGAGTGTGCACAAACACGTACAACCAACTTGCAGAAATGCTCTTTGTCATGGCAAAATCCTAAAAGCATTCATGATAGATAGATTAACTAAGACATAACAAAAGAAATAGAACCAAGTTGCAAGGAAATCTGTGAAGAGGTCTGTGCATGTTTCCTTAGCAATTTAGTCATTCATTCTTTCTTTAAATGAACATCCTGTCATTTGTTGTTTGGACTAATTGTGATTTTTTTTCGCAAAAGTTTCAATAAACTAAAGAAATTCATATAAAATGAAACAACAAATATCAGCATAATTCTTAATAAATAAAGTAAAGGTTTATATACTTCTTATATAGACAAGAAAAATGGTATAAGATAAAAAATATGTTCAGCCTAAGCAAAATGAGTTATCCTAGAGAACGACTATCCAAAAATATTCCGAGGCTTTGCTCAAATGCCCCCAAATTGTAGTGTATCCACGAATGAACAATGTCCCCACATGAGGACTCCCTAAGGTCTAACATGCTGCAAAATATCCCCACCTAATGGTTTAAACCTCAACATGCCACAAAATGATTATCAAATGCTCAATGCATTTCCAAATGTCACCCTTTCCCAATCAAGATCTGACATCCACATACATGCACACCCTACCAATTTCACCTCACATGTAAGTAGATAAATAAATCATGTGTAATGAAATACACTTCTATCATGAACATTAATCATACAAGTACTACATCTTTGTGTGCCAACAAATACATTCTAGTGTTTCAAGAAGTAAATGAAGCAAAGAACAAAGAGCTGAGCAACAAGATAGCTCCACTCGTGAAGAGCATGCATAACACGGGTGTAAATCCTCACTCCTGCACTGCCGAAGACCAAACGGCAGTGCTCCTGGCGGCCCGGAGGCCCCAAATACAGCCACCTCTTCTCTAGAAATCCAGCCACCGGCCCGACCAATCGGTCTTCGGCGGCTTGTCGATCGGTCCCGTCTACAGTTACTCCATTCCCTAACTCGGCGCCCTACCCCCAGACACCGCATGAGGGCTTGAAGCTCCCCCTCCCCGTACGACGTCTCCACATCCTTGCAGCCCAACTTCGTCGGGAACCAACCGACGCTTGCTCCTCTCCCTCGACGAGCTCACTCTCACCATGTCACCATGAACCGTTATCACGAATTACAAGAAAGGAAAGAGAGTATAGACTCCTACCTCCGGTGACAACTCCGTTGACGACCCGCGATGACCAGCTAGGTCCCTCCTCGCTCCTGCATGCGGCTTCGATAGCCTTGCAGCAAATCCTGCAGAGGAAGAAACCTACCAAAAATTGTATAGCCAAATCATCACGAATGGTAGGAGAGAATGGAAGGTCTCGCCCCGCTCCAAAATACCAATTTCTATTCCGTCTTTTTCTTCTTACCTGCAGCCCTCTTGTGGAAGAAAGGGGCTTGGCGACGGGCCTCTGCGAGAGTTTGTGTTGGGGAAGAGTCGACGCGGGAGTTCTGTTGGCAAGGGGAGATTGCAGAAGAAAGGGGCGCGGCTGGAGAAAATAAAGGGGCGCAGAGTTTGTGTCGGAGGTGTTGCAGGGAGCAGGGGGAAGTCGCGGGGAGAGGTCGTGCGGTGAGAGAGGTGTTGCGAGGAGCGGGGAGTTTGTTGGCTGCGGAAAAGAAAAGAGGGATTCGTCGGGTCTTAGGTCGGATTTGTCCGGGTCGGGTGAGGAAATAAGGCGGGGAAATTTATTTTGGTTGATAAGAAAGAGAGAAATATTTGTTAGTAGGGGGGAAAAATTTGGTCGGCTAGAATAAAAGGGGGAGAAATTTATATGCTGATTTACCAACGGATTTTTTAATCCATTGGTAAATTTGTTGGTAATACCAACAAATTGAACCCATCGGTAACCAGTCCATCAATAATGCTATGTTTTCTTGTAGTGTACTGCCCAAATCGGGCTTCTACTGCCCATATCGGTCGACGAAATCTGGGCAGTGGCTGATTTTTTGTGTATTTTTCTTGCAAGCTTCATTTTGTTCATGATGTTCTCTAGGCTTTCAGCGTGCGTCAACTTGGAGAGCTTTCATGATGTTCTCTAGGCTCGTCCATGGCGCCTTCGTTGCACACATCGAACTTCTATAAATTTTCGCGACGAATCCGAATGCATCGACCCATGTCCTTCCGATTTTTTAATTTCTCCGATCGAGAACATCGAGTGCAAACTGATATGGAACCTGAGAATAATTCTCCATGAAATCATTAGTTCCATGACAAACATCCTTAAGAAAATATATTTAATTAAAGCGCAAAGGATATAAAACATGGGATTTCTCCCACTATCAACATGCATATATAATAATTATACTCCTTATATATATATGCATGGTTTTCCTATATTTTCTTTCTTTTTACTTATGTTTTTGTCCCCCTTTTGACATCAATCAAAAAGGGCAAGAAAAGTCAACTATGGTCAAAGTTGGGACTTGAAAACTAAGTCAACCAACCCAAGGGACGAAAACAACAAATCCATTATGAGATAAATCAATACATGATATCAAAGAATTCTAAGTCTAGTATTCATGCATCAAGCTCAAGTAATGATATTTTTAAATCTCGGTCAAGGAGTCAAAAATTATTTTAGAAATATATTTTTTCTCTGAATTATTAGAATGATACCAAAAGTGAATTCAAAATATTATACTTGAAGTCTCATTCAAAGATTGGAACAAAAATCAAAGTATCGAAAAAATGAACATTTGGGAAGAACGATACTTTGAAGTTTTGAAATCAAATTTCATAAATCCATATCAAATCATATTCTTATTTAAATTTTTTGAAATTTTTAATGGAGAAATTAGATTTTTCCAGAGAACATGCAGTTTTAAGAACCATCCAAAAATCAATTTTCTATATTTTTCTAAAAATAATTAAAATCTAGTGACATTTTCGTAAATATTAGCTATTTTTCAAAAGTTTTCAGTTTTCATTCAATCTTTTCAGATTTCAAGATATAATCATTTAAAACATGTTTATCAAGTTTGAAATGAAAATAATGTCATTTGGTCAAAATTTTACCTTAGCATGATTTTATTCAAAAATAAACATTCTAATATAAAATTGCTAAGTATCAAGTTTTAACCTTTACTCATGGTTTTTCAAATTTAAACATATGGATACCTATCATGAGTAAATCTAAACATGTTTGTGAAGTTTAGACTCAAAATGAATTTTCCAAGTCAAATTATTGACTTAGGTCAAACTTTTTTAATTTTGAGTCTCCTAAGGTGAGTTAGTTATCATTTTATCCATATACACATAATGTTTCAATTTTAATCACATGGAAATAAATCATGAGTAAACCCAAGCATGTTCATCAAGTTTCAACTTAAAATGAAGTCTCTAAGATGAATTTCTACCTAGAGTATATTTCCTTCAATCTAGATGACATGAAATTGCCTAAGTATCAAAATTTTATCTACTTATGAGATTTCAATAAATTATCATGCAAAATCATTCATGAGATAGAGAAATTATTTTATCAAGAAAATTAAGGTGTTATCATTTCTTGAGACTCATACCTCATTTCTTGAGAAATTTTGCCAAACTTATCATTTTCCTCCTAATTATTAGCCTTCCAGTTAAATTACCTATAACTTGCAAGTATACTTCATTAATAAAAAGTGAAACCAAATCTACATGCAAACTATCGAGCTAAGTAGCAAAGTGAAAAAACAAGTTACATTTTCCAAATTGAACTTCACTAAATAGCATAGATTCATTTTCAAATAAGTCAAACATGAAACCAAAATGAATGGTGAGATCTCAAAATATGAAAAATTTAGAAATAAGATCTCCAACCCTTCCTATTTGTTAAAAACCGAAAGGCTACAATGAGCCTATGATTTAGAACCGCAAGGTCGCATGAGCCTGTTATAGGCTACATAGGTCTCCGAATAGACCGGAAATCAAAAATCAAAAATATTTTTGAAACTTATCAAGAACGAAAAATCTACTAATATTAAGCTTATATCAAAACTCCAACTCTAATTTAAGCAAGTGAGTACAGGAGATGATACCAAAGTCTTTGATGCCAATTCCATACCTATGGCATAATGATAGCTTGGAGTTGCAACCTCTTGGAGATTTCTCGTTTGGATCGAAGGTCAACTTCAATAGTCCATTTCTCTTTACCCGTGTGTGGTAGCTCCCCCTACAAAAGAGCATGAAACTTTTGGTACCCAAATAGCTTTGGGTCCTTGGGGGTGAGTTGGCCTAGGAATCCAAAGTATCCTAGTAACACTTGGATTTCTCTTCAATGCGCAATCATGGATAGCATGGCCAAAAATACCACAACAAAAGCGATGCCCATTTAATTGCTTATTTTCATTCTTTTTATGAAAATGAGGTTTAAAACTAGAATGCCTAACATGTGTATGAGTATAAGCATTCTTAGGTGCAACATTTCTATTTCTAAAATTCTTAGGAGAAGAACCATTTGTAAGTTCATTAACTCTCCTACTCAAGATTAACACTCATTTTTCAAATCGTTCATAGAACTATGCAATGCATGTAATTTAGTTTTCAACATGCAATTTTCATTTTTTAAATTATCATTTTTAGTTCTCAAATCCTTAACTTCAATAATCAAACCACCATGGCATGGATCAAAAGAACTACTTTTTAACTTCTCATTTTCCAATTTGACATTATGTACATGAGAATTAAGACTCAAGTTTTCTTTCTTCAATTTTTTATTTTCTTTATCCTTTTAACAAGCAAGGCATATGTGTTTTTATATTCATCCATTAATTCATTATAAAGCATGTCATGAGAACTAGATGAGTTAATAGTACGATTATTGTTATCATGACTAGAGGAATAGTGTACCTCCTCATTGGCATTTATGATGCTAGCTTCATGGACACGGCGAGGGGATACTTCACTTGATGAAGATGAGTACATGGAAGCATTCGACTTCCTTTTTGCCTTGTTCTCCGTTGTAGGGAAATTCTTCTTTACATGCCATTTTTCATTGCATAGGTGACAAATCACCTTTCTCTTCCGACTTTTTGTACTCCTTTGGCTAGATACACTATGAGCTTCAAGAACTTCATTAGAACTAGGAGTATGACAATTTTCATCAACTCCTTCATTTAAAGTAATAAGTTCCTCGATTTTAGCATTGTCATAGAGCATATTCAAGCAAGCCCAAATATCAAACGCGGAAGTGCAATGCAAGACTTTTTCAAATATAGCATTTTCCAAAGAACAAAATATTCATGGCTTTAGCATTTGACTCAAATTAATCTATCTATTTGTTCTTGGGTCCATGCATTCATGTTTTCCTTAGGTTCAATGTATTTAGTCTTTACCATATTGAACACACCTAAACCTTATGTCTTTAGAATGTGTACATTCTACCCTTCCAAAGACGAAATTTATAGTCATCAAACCTAGGTGGTATAGATACTACCGACTCTAGTGCCATTTTCCGGATCGAGGCAAGATGTAGACGAGATGGTGAAATCTCAATCCATGACCCGCTCTGATACCAAATGTTGGTGAAATGGCCACACTAAAGGGGGAGGGTGAATAGTGTGTTAACTAAATCTTTTTGCTTAAATCCGATTTTAATCTATTCTTAAACTACTTAGGCAATTCACAATTTAACCACTAAATGTGGAAGCGATGAATGTTAAAACAATTAACACAAACAATATATCAATGCTAATACAATCATTTATAGTGGTTCGACCCCAATGCCCACTCCACTACCTAAGCACCACGCTTAGGATTTCACATCCAAACCCACTAAATTACAAGTAGCTTACAATCAAGGACTTTACACCGGAAAGACCCTACACTCACCTCGAAGGCACTTCCACACCCAAAAGTATCCCGCCTTCCTACCGAGTGAGCTTTCCCACCTCAATTCCTAAGACCTACTCCTAACTTAGTTTACACAAGTGGCTTTACATCTTTTACACCAAGGTAATCACTTACTCACAAGACCATAAACTAGGTCTTTTACACACATAAGTAAATCAAAGTGAAACAAATCAAAAACAAATCTATCACAAGAAGAGAGTGAAGAGGACTTATCACAATGAGAACACCTCTTCTTCTTGAGCCTAACACCCTTGAAGAACCGTACAATGAAGAACACTTGAAGATGAGGGATCAAGAGCTTGATTTTAAGGATTTGATCAAGAAGGAGCTTAGGATATGCTAAGGATCACTCTTTGAGGTTTTGAAGCATCAACCACCATAAGGGTGGGTATTTATAACCATCTAACCCACAAGGCTCGTCAACGAACATTTTTTTGCCCGTTGCCGACGCTCAATCGCTTGTTGCTCGATCGACCGAGCGATCGCCGAGCAACCAAAGGCTTTCTGCCAATTCTTGGCATCATTCGGTTGACCGAAATACCCTACTGCCTATATCGAGCTTCTGTCGGTCGACTAGTCGGTCGATCGAATATGGTTAGGGGGTGCTTTTTTATGTATTTTTCTTGCGCGCAACATTTTTGGATTCCGACTTTCAGCATGCGTCGACTTGGAGATCTTTTCAGATGTTCTCTAGGCTTGTCCATGGCGTCTTTGGTGCGCACGTCAAACTTCTAGAAATTTCCATGACGAATCTGAACGTGTCAACCCATGTCCTTCCGATTTTCCAATTTCTCCGATCAAGGACATCGAGTGCAAACCGATATGTAACGTAAAAATAATTCTCCATGAAATCATTAGTTCCATGTTTGTTATCATCAAAACTGAGATTAAGACCAAAGAAGAAAACCTTAGGCCAACATATTGGTTCTTTGGCTTCTTGTCAGTCCCATTAATAGTTGACGGAGTATATCCTTCTTTTATACAGTTGTAGCAATGATCATCAATGGACTTGATGAAAGCCCTCACCCGAGCCTTCTAAGAAGCATAGTTTGTTCCAACTAGAAGTGGAGGAACATTGACAGAATTTCCCATTAGCATTCCTTCCATCTTGAACCTGAAATAAGAGACACCAAGGATCTTGTGCAGGTAGAGGTTAGCACAACCGCTCTGATATCAAATGACAATATAGGTCTCTTAGGGAACTTTTGTAAATGACAGTTGCATAGGAAGTTGCAATTGCTATAACAATTGCCTTAAGTAGCAAACTAAGAACCAAAATAAACATATGCATACACAAGTATTTGTTTACGCAGTTAAGTAACAAAGCATGTCACCTAATCCGCAGGGCACTCACCAGATAGATGCCCAATCCACTTTCAGAAAGTACAACTTCTAGCTCTAAGATTTCACACACCGAAATCCAGCTATCTGTACTATAGTGAATTGGAAATAACAAAACCTATTGCTTTTACAAGTACATACCAACTTGTCTCTCTATGACGTCCCAGTCACAGAGTTCTGTCCTCCACACAATCCTTGTGTTGTAATGAGTTAGCAGCCCACAATCATCTCAGCATGAATATATATTGAGTAGGATGTTGCGTTCTTTACACTAAGCAGTCTCAAAACCCTTTAAAATTGACAACAAAGTGTTTGCACAAAAAAATGGAGATATCGACAACAGATCTCTTCTCCAGTATTTGTATGTGACAACTGAAGGATCTGAATAAATGTTGACTTCAATCACTCACCGTTTCACGGACTTCAGTTTGAATCAGTCAACATAAATTGGCATCATATGATCATTTAAGCAACAATTATGCTTGGAAACAAAGAACAGAAAAACTCTTCAAAACTCAACTGAACGCAAACATAAATAATGAAGATTAAATTATCAATAATATCAAGAGAATCATCATTAAATCAGTAGTTCATCATTCATCATATTCGCACCAAAAACAGTCCATAATACCATAGACTGTAGCCAGATGAAAACCGTCTCTCCGTAGTTGAAACAGCTTGAGAATGTTAATACACAAGTAGAGTTAAGAGCTTCTTTTGTCAAATACAGCCAGCATACAAGAACAAACACTAACAAGTAAGAATCAAGAGATATTATAGATTTAGAAAAATATGAATTAAGAAGTGCCAGGAGAAGAGTAATTTCCTTTAGTAGACAGTTACAACAAAAATGGTGGATAAAATCTAGAAGAAAATGGGTGGAGGAGGGGGATAAAAGTACAAAATATTTCCACAATATAGTGAAACTGAGAAGACTCAGAAATAGGTAGAGGAGTTAGAAGTAAATGGGGAAATATTCAGAGGTGATGGGGAAATGGATGAACAGTTTGCTTCATGGTACAAGGAGATATGGAAGAAAAAGGACCTCATACAAGCTGATGGAAGAAAAATAGAGGAGTTGAATTGGAGAAAGCTAGATGAAGAGAGAAAAAATTGTTTAAAACATAAGTTTTCTATGACAAAATTGTGGCAAACACTGTGTTCTCTAGGGAGAGCGAAAATCCCAGGTCTAGATGGATTTACTGTGGAGTTTTACATTCACAATCGGGAGATTTTGAAAGAAGATATGAAAAAAGAAATGGAGATGTTCTGCGGTACATACAGATGCCCTAAAAAATGGAAGGAAATTGCCTTGGTAATGATACCAAAGACTGAAAAGCCAAGGAAAATAATTGAATTTAGGCCTATAGCCTTATGTAATGTTTCATATAAGGTTATGGCTAAAATTCTTGTGAAAAGAATAAGACCTTGTCTGTGTAAGTTGATCAGCCCAGAACAATCAGCATTCATAATCGGAAGAAATATTCAGCACAATGTGTTAGTTGTCAATGAGATTGTGAAAGCATTTTACTCCTCAAAAGCTAAGAAGCCTTATTTCATGATGATATTAGACTTAGAAAAAGCCTATGATAAGGTGAGGTGGGAAGCAGTATACATAATCATGGAATTGATGAATTTTCCAAATAGGATGATTGAATGGATAAAGTCTTGTATTGGAAATGTTTTAGTTTTCAATGTAAGTTCAATGGTGAAGTTTTAAAAGTTTTCAGTGGGATGAAAGGAATAAGACAGGGCGATCCAATATCACTCTATCTTTCCGTATTGTTAGAGGAGGCTTTTTCAAAAATTATGGAGAAATTTGTAAATAAAGGCAAAGTTATTCCATTGAAGATTAAAAATTCCAGGTTGAGCCACCTTTGTTATGCTGATGATATAATCATAATGGTTAAAGGAAACCAAAAGTCTTGTGAAGGATTACTTAAAGCACTAGAGTGGTATTGTGAATTCTCTGGACAGAAGATTAATAGAAATAAATCTGAGTTGTATTTTCCAAAAGACTGTCCAAGCAGTGTAAAACACAAAATTTTCAGTAGTTTAATATGAAGGAATGTGGATTTTCTATGAAATATCTAGGCACTTTCATGTCACTTACAAAGCTCAGTAGAAATCATGAAAAGAAACTGGTAGAAAAAGTATAAGAAGGCTGGACACTTGGGCAGGAGGATACATTTCCCAGGCAGGGAAAAGTGTATTAATCAATTCAACATTAAACTCTATACCTACTTATTCTTTTCTGACTTTGAGGGTTAGTGACAAGGCAGTGAAATCAATGACTCAAGTTATTAGTGACTTTTTTTGGAAGTATAAAATGATGGTAAAGTAGCCAAGCTAATTAGCTGGAAGGTTATCACTGCATGGAAATGTTTTAGGGGACTGGGAAGAGATTTGAGCATTGCAAAAATTGCAATGAAAGCAAAAAGAATCTTGTCATTGCTAAACAAAGAGATTGCTATACATAAAGATAAGGACATTTTAATCCTTGGGAGGTAGCTGAGAAAACAAAATTATCTTGGTTTGCTAAGTCAATTGTGGAATGTATGACACAACAGAGAGATGGATTGAGAAAGAAGATAGAAAATGGAAGAGATACATATATGTGGATTGAACCTTGGCTGGGTAGAATACCTTTGAATAGGTGGCCTACCTTTGTTGATCCTAAGGAGTTGGAAAGATATAATTATGGTGAGGAACTGATAGCTAATGAAACATGGAACATAAACATCATTGAGAATTTTTTTGGAAGATAGCTTGTTAGGTGATTGAAACTATTAAAGTTGACAGTGTAGATGGCAAAGAAAGGTGGATTTAGGTAGAAAACTGGAGAGAAAATCTATCTGGAAAAATGCATACTATTTCTTGAAAAAGAGAGACGAGAAGGTTGCTGATTCCCAGGTTAATTTGAGAGATGTGGAGAATGAATGTCTCTCAAAGAGTAAAAATATTCATCTGGAAGCTACTCTGGGGAAGGTTGCCAACAGCTGAATGGTTTGGAAGGTTCTCTGAATGTTAGTTGGAGAGATGTCACTTATGTTGAGAAGGTGAGGACAGTCTTTACCATATATTTTATGAATGCAAGGTGACTGAAAAGTATTGGGGGTTAGTGGAGAGTAAACTGAACATAAGTTTCAAGTTCAAAGGCAATTGATGAGTATAGCTCTGAATCAGCTTCATGGCTGAAAGCTTTCATGGTAGCATCTTGGTGGCATTCAGTATTTAATAAAGCTTATTATGAAACTGTGGAGTTTAATACTGAGAAGAATAGGAAAGCAAATGCTGATAAGAGTCAGAGGGGAAAGGTTACTGATACTGATAACATTTCCTTACTTTGTGATACTGATAATGTCTCACTGCTATGTGATGCAGCTTGGAATGGCAGTACAAAAGCACGATGTGGTTTCATAATAATAGGAGCCGATGGAGAAACATTCGAAGATGGGTGTGATATGGAAAGTGCAACCAATCCACTTTATGCAGAAGCTAAAGCTATTAGGTTTTGATTGAGTAATGTAAGGAAAAAGGGTATAAAAGGTATACATGTATGGACTAGCTGTGAGAGGTTAGTAAACATAATGAAGAACAAATTTCAAGCTCCATGGGAGATCCAGTGTTGATTACCAAAATAAGGAAATTGGCTGTTGAAATAGAAGTTACAGGATGGCATCATGTGAAGAGCGAGAAGAATTTGCAGGCTCACAATTTGGCCAAAGAAGCACTATAAGAAAACATAGCATCACCAACGGATTTGTTACCAACGGATTCAATTTGTTGATATTACCAACAAAATTACCAATGGATAAAAGAATCGATTGGTAAAGTAATCTATAATTTTTTCCTTCAGCCGACCAAATAATTTTCCTCGTCAAAATAATATTTCGCTCCCTATTTTTTGCAATCAACCCCACAAACTCCAACCCTAATGCCTTTTCTCTACACCCGACAAAATCCCCACAGCCGACAAACTCCTGGTGCGATCCCTCTCTCCCTGTGCCTCCCTTTCTCTCCTCAATCTCCTCGCGCGACGACACCTCCCTTTCTCGTCTCCCGCCCCCGGCGACACCCCTTGCAACACCAGCGACACCTTTCTTGTCTCCCTTTCTCCCTCGGCGACCACTTCTCATCTCCCGCCCCCAGTGACACCTCCCCTTACAACGCTGCTCCCCCTCCCTCGGCAACCACTTCTCATCTCCCTCCCCTGGCGACACCTCCCCTTGCAACGCTGCTCTCCCTCCCTTGGCGACCACTTCTCATCTCCCGCCCCCGGCGACACCTCCCCGTGCAACGAACCCGAGCTGTGATCGGCTGATCTCACCTTATCTTCCAGTGCTGGTTTGACCTTCCTGTGCGTGGAAAGATAAGCAAGCAAATGTGGTTGCTTATGTGGTGCTGCAGAAATGTTCAATTTTGTTTGTGCTAAATGTCATTTTTTATTTTCAATTACACAAGTTTCTCTATCTAAGGACTGGACTTTAGATTGACTTATGTGGTTGCTTGTAGCTTGGTGAATAGGAAGCATATTCCGAGTAGGGCTGGACTTTAGATTAACTCGAAGAACATAAGGTTGACGATGTGGATGTTTCAGTAATTCTATAGCCTGTTGATATGATATTCACGAAGGGCTTCAATTGTTTTGAATGAAATAGATTAAAAAAAAAATTCTTGTAGTATCATAAATTATTTTATTAAAATTGTCGAGATATAGATGTTGAGGACTATATTGTCGAGGTAGATACACTTGGCCTATGTTGAGGACTTTTTCTTAGAATGCTTCTAACAAGTCCCCTACTGCACATGATGATCAAGTAATGTCAGAACAACCAAGTATTGGACATATTATTGAGTCTAAAAAGAAAAAGAAAATAGGAACCACATCTTACAATGCACCAGAGTATGAACTTGGTAGAGGAGCTACTATAGACTTGTTAATTTTGTTTATCACATAAGAGTTTTTTTTAGGAAACTCTTATCACCTTATCTAGCATAAGTTAACTAATTTGGTATCTTCTTTCCTATGTACATATGGTTAAATTTACTATTTTTTTTCCCAGTAAAATCATGTTCTTTTTATCATAATTGGTGCCATAACATATTTGTATATTGCACTATTATTCTTAAAAGTATTATACGCGAGCTTTTAGAAACATAAGTTGTCGTGCATTTTGTCATTAGCAAGAGATATATAATTTAAAGGTCATCATTCCCTCTTTTTGTCATGCACTTACATCATGACTTCCAAGTTTGAGTGTTTTGCATGGCGACCTCACTATATTTGCAGCAACTATAGGTTGCTCTTATTGCTTGTATAAAATTAGTGACTTGGAGCAAACACTCCATATCTTTCACAGTAGGCAATTGAATATCTTAGAAATTCTACCTCCACCCTTCTTATTTAAAATATAGAGAACAGTTTAATTTATACAAAGCTTTGTTATAAATCTTTTCAATGTTCTATGTAAAAGGTCATTGATTTTATTGGTAGCCTTTCTTATTCTAGTTCCGTTTTTGTTGTGGAAACAGAGGGGAAGAATCTTATTGTACTTTAAACAAACAAAAAAGGAGAAAAAGAAAATACTAATCATGAAGAATTTACAAAAGAGAATAGAGGAGAATTAGGGAACCCAAAAGGACATTCCAAGGGCAAGTTTTTCAAGTTGCTATGAACATTGCAATGCCTTTGGATGAAGATAGGATTGTTCTATTCTTGTTTTAGTTTTGGCTTAGATGGTTTTGCTCACCTTGTGTGAGGATTATGTGCGACCATTTTTGGCAGACTTCAGCCAGTATTATAGTTTCGGAAATTAAATGTACTATAAAACCTTTAACTCTTATTGCTTGAAATAACATCCTTGTTTTATTCGGTGTATGTCTAATATTTCTTTCTTTCTTCTTACTAAGCAATATCTGATTTCAATTTCCTTTTCCTGGACAAACTATTCCTGAAGGTTTCTTTTGCTTGTTGAATTTGATGAGGTCAAGCGAAGCTATCGGAAGCGTCTTGATGGCCATAATAGATGACGAAGGAAACCCCAGCCTAACTCTGTAAATTCAGGTAGCCCCTCAAATTCATCTTATTGTGATATCTTTGCTCAGTTGTTTTCTAGATCTTACAATAGTTTTCAGAAAACATGTTGCTTATAAATAAACTTCACATACTTCATAGAACTTGGTAGAGGAGCTACTATCTACTTTGTTAATCAATACATTAGTTATTAATCCTCCTTGCAAGTTAGTTAGCTTTACCCATCATTAACGGTGATTTTGATATTAATCATAAAATGTGCAAAATATTTGCCCTAAATAACTC
Organism: Canna indica; assembly: GCA_034359265.1. Lineage (NCBI taxonomy): Eukaryota > Viridiplantae > Streptophyta > Magnoliopsida > Zingiberales > Cannaceae > Canna > Canna indica. The sequence goes on along the minus strand of CP136892.1, from coordinate 36,263,275 downwards.
AGATATAGAAATCTAGATCATATTATATCTACAATTAGGCTACTCAGTTTTTGTAATTGTGAAATAACAAAATCTCATCAGTGATCCTATGGTAGTGTGGTAGAAAAGAAACTTAATATATTTCCCCTGGAATACAAATTCCAAGATAAAACCTTTCTTCTCATTCATCAAAATATTGATACCAGAAGAGATGATCTCAAAGTCCTTACATGTTATGAATCAACCATCTAAGGACTTGAGGATGACACTTTCAACAACTCAGCTTGGAATAAGGTGAAACATTAGATAGATGTTCTAGATAATTTTCTCTACATTCAGATATACCATTCATATTTTCTCTACATTATGATATACCATTAGATAGATGTTCTTGTTAATTTGCTTCTTTTGCCATAAGTTCAAATCAAATGAAGAAGAGGTGATTATATAATTTTGATGTTTACTTTCTTTTTCTATATTATTTTTTTCTCATCAACAGAGTGCAATTTTTACTTGCATCTATTTATTAGATTTTAGATCCTTTATCTATTACTCCAAACAAGATAGCAGACTTCCCAATTCCTACCTTCATTAGATTCCTAGTGCAGACTAGTTTATACATATAAAATATCTTCATACATGTGATGAGAAATTTTATTTATACATATACCATGATTTGTGTTGGATTGGTATGGATCCAATGTTGGCTACTCTTCTGTCTTCTTCCTTTCAAGATAGTTTCCTATGGATCCAATGTTGGACTGGACTTAGATTAACTTATGTGGTTGCTTGTAGCTTGGTGAATAGGGAGCATATTCCGTGTAGGGCTGGACTTTACATTAATATGATTTCTCTGTGTCCTTTGAGTTGCTATTGTTAAGTCAAATGCCATATGTCATAAGCTAACGCTGGAGTTTCTAACTCTAAGGTTCCCTTTGTATGTTGTTCATGTTAATAATTAATGTGCTTAATATTGTTGCTAGGTTGAAAAGAGTTAATCAAAATGTCTACTGATCATAGTTGGATGAAACATCGGATAATTGGAGGAGCGTTGACTAATGAATTTATGGAAGGAGTCAAGGGATTTCTTGATTTTGCGTACTCCAAAACTCAATATGTTTCTGGTACTGATAAAATTAGGTGCCCATGTCGACGATGTAATAATCTTTAATTTCATTATCTAGATGAGGTGGAATATCACTTATGTTCGAAGGGATTTATATCTGGCTACACACAATGGATTGCATATGGGGAGTTGACAAGTGAAGAAGTTGGTGAATCCTCAAGCATTCCTCAATCAAAAAGTTTTGATGCTCCTCAACATCCATATAGAACTATGGTGGTGGATGCAATCAGTATTGAAGGTATTGGCTCATCAAATGTAGAAGAAATACCAAATGATGAAGCTGCCAAGTTTTTTGAATTACTAAATTACGCAGATGAGCCATTGTGGAGTGGTTGTAAGAGTTAAAGTAGGGTATCAGCCATGTCATAGTTGCTTAATTGCAAATCTGAGTTTAACATGAGTGAAGTTTGCTATGATCGTCTGATGTTAATAATTAAAGATATGTTACCAGAAGATGTGAAGTTGGAAAAAATATTACAGAACAAAGAAGATGACGAAGAAATTAGGACTTGGGTACGAAAAGATAGATGCATGTCAGAATAATTGCATGTTATTTTATAAAGAAAGAACAAATTTAAAGCAGTGCTTAGTGTGTGGACATGCTAGATATAAGCCAAGACTATTAAATAATGGTAGATGAAAAAATATACCGTATAAGGTCTTACAGTATCTCCCTATAGAACCAAGACTTCAAAGGCTTTTTATGTCCAAAAAAACTGCAAAGCATATGATTTGGCATGTTAAGAATCATACTTCCGACGTTGTTGCACATTCTGCACATAGTGAGGCATGGAAGAAGTTTGATGCTCATCATCCTTCATTATCTTATGACCCAAGGAATGTCAGATTAGGATTGTGCACCTATGGTTTCAACCCATTCGGGCATTCTTCTATTCCCTATTCAGTTTGGCCCGTACTCATTACTGTATACAATTTTCCATCATCTATGTGTTTGAAGGATCAATTTATGTTCTTAAGTATGATAATTCCTGGACCAAAGAGCCCACGTAAAGAACTTGACATATTTTTGAGGCCATTGATAGATGAACTGAACATGTTATGGTCTGACGGAATTTTGACATATGATGTGTTTAGAAAATAAAATTTTCAAATGAGAGTAGCACTTATGTGGACTATCAGCGACTTCCCTGCATATGCTATGCTATCAGGATAGAGCATACACGGGAGGTTAGCTTGTCCCTATTGTTTAGAGCGTAGCAAAGCTTTTGTTCTAAAAAATGCGAGAAAGATATTATTTTTCGATTGTCATCATTAGTTTCTCCCTCTTGATCATCCATATTGGCGACAAAGAGACAAATTTATGAAAGGCCGAATTGAAAGAGATATTCCACCTCCATGATTATCGGGCGATGAAATAAAGGCACGTGTCGATAAATTGCCTGATATTCAAATTGGAAATCAATGTCTTAATTCTAGAATTCCAGGATTTGGCCAACAACATAATTTGGTTAAAAAAAGTATCTTTTGGAGTTTACCGTATTGGCAAACAAATTTAATTAGACATAACTTAGATGTGATGCATATTGAACGAAATGTATTTGAAAATATATTCAGTACAGTGATGGACATCAAGGGGAAAACAAAAGACAATGTCAAGGCCAGAGCTGATTTGCCTAAGTATTGCAAGCGTCACGAGTTAGAATTAGAGCATGTTAATGGGAAAATGTTTAAGCCGAGAGCCTCATTTGTGTTGAACAAAGAACAAATCAAAGCAGTATATCAATGGGTTAAAGACTAAAAATTTCCCGATGGTTATGCTTCAAACATAAGTCGGTGTGTAAATATAGATGACTGCAAATTCTATGGAATGAAAAGTCTCGATTGTCAGGTTTTCATGAAAAGGCTTATTACAATTGCATTTCGTGATTTATTACCTGATCTAGTATGGGATGCATTAGTTGAGTTTATTTTTTCGGGATTTGTGTTCAAGTGTGTTGCGAATTTAGGATGTAGAACGATTTAAGTTAAACATTATCGACATACTATGCAAGCTTGAGAAAATATTTCCACCAAGTTTTTTTGACTATATGGAGCATCTCTCCGTTCACTTAGCTTATGAGGCTAAAATTGGTGGTTCGGTACAGTATAGATGGATGTATAGATTTGAAAGGTAACACATCTTCCTTTTTATTCTTGATTGAAATTTTTGAAAAAAAATACGTCTTAATTTCTAAGAATATCTCCAAGTATATGCTTCAATTGAAGAAAAAAGTGAAAAATCGAGAATATGTCGAAGGATCAATTTGTGAAGCATATATCATTGAGGAAATTTCTAATTTTTGTTCCTTTTACTTCGAACCAAAGGTACACATAAGGTTGAATTGATTTGTGAAGCATATATATATATAAGAAATATTAATTTTTTGTTCATTATATTCCTGGACGAAAAGGTACACACAAGGTTGAATCAAGTACCTTGAAATGATGATGGTGGAGTTCCAACTACCATGGGACGTCTATCTATCTTTACCTAGCCTAGTCGACATTGTGGGGCTATTGGGCGTTATAGGAGGGTCGACAAAAATGAGAATAAAGCAATTGAGCTTTACGTACTTATAAATTGTGAAAAGATCTCTCCTTTCATTGAGTACGTATAGTAGTGTTAATTATTTCATATATTTACTTTATATTGATGTAAACTTTATTGTTTTTTAGTGAGTTTAATAATATCGTTACGTAAAGAGAACCACACTTGACTGACGCAGAGCTTGAGAAGTTAAGAGATAGAGAATTTCCAAAATGGTTGAGAGACTTTGTAAGTTGAATAATATAATAATTTCTGTCTCAATATGAATAATCATGACTATTTATAAATTGTTGTTTTTCTTCTTTTTGTGATAGGTTACTCATAATATTGACACGATTGATAGTCAAATTCTTGCCATTGCACAAGGCCAGCAAAGATTTGTTCGATCTATGAAGGGTTATTTTGGTCTTGGTTTATTCTTTAAGCTCTTTTCATTGTAATTTTAATTGTTATTTGAACTTGTTTTCATTGGATTTGAGCTTGTGAAGACCTAGGTTGTTAGGTCTTGGAATTGGGTGGTTGCCTCTGTGTTTGAGGGTTAATTCCACCAGTGTAAACTTAGTTTGTTAAGATCAAGTGAGTTGTCCCTTAGGTTGAGGTGGAAGAGTGCTCTCGGTAAGAAGGCAGAGACTTCTAGGTGTGGAAGTGCATTAGGTTGAGAGTGAGACTCTTAGATTCAAATTCCTCTGTGTGAGGGAAACAATTTAATCTAGGAAACCTAGTTTGGAAATTCTAAGCGGGGTGCTTAGGTAGTGGAGTAGGCATTGGGGCCGAACCACTATAAATAATTGTGTTAGCATTGTTCTCTGTGTGTATCGCATTGTTTATTTTCATTACTCGCTTCCGCATTTATTCATTGATTTGTGAATTGCCTAAGTAGTTTAAGAAAATGATTAAAATCGAATTAGGCGATAAGTTTTGTTAACACACTATTCACTAAGTATGAGATTTCACCATCTCATCTACATCTTGTCTCGATCTGAATATGGCACTAGAGTTGGTAGTATCTTTATCTCCTAAGTTCGATGAATCGAACTTTGGTCTTTGGAAGTCTAGGATGTACACCTACATTAAGACTAGAGGTTTTGGTGTTTATAACATGTTAACATTTGAATACACCTATCCTAAGGATGACATGCATGATTGGAGCGAACTGGACAAGAAAATATTTTAATTTAATGGAGAAGCAATGAATTGCATATTTTGTGCCATACCAAATATCATTCTTGAAAAAGTCATGCATTGCTCAACAGCTTTTGACTTATGGGCTACTTTAAATGTTTTATATGATTATGCCAAAACCGAAGAGATTGACACTTTTGATGAAGGTGGTGATGACAATGGTCGCTCACCTACTACTAATCTTAATTTTGATGCCCATATCTCATCTAGTCAAAGGAGTAGCTCCAATAGCCGAAAAAGAAAGGTAGTGTGTCATGCATGCTGGGAAAAAGGGCATGTAAAGAAAAATTGCCCTTCCATGAAGAACAGGAAAAAAAGGGTCAAAAGCTTCTACATCATCATCAAATTCAAATGAAGCATCCTCTTGCAATGACTATGAAGCTACTTCAAAAGCATATCTCAAGAGCACTAATTATAAGGTACACTATTCTCCTTCTAGTCATGCTAATGCAAATGAAAATGCTAGCTCTTCTAGTTCATTCAATATTGCATATGGAGAACTAGTTGAGGAATGTCAAAAAATGTATGCATTGCTTATGAAAAAGAACAAGGAAAATAGAAATCTAAAGAAGGAAAACTCTAAGCTTAGTTCACATGTGCATGCCTTAGAAGTAGAAAATAAAAAATTAAAGACTAGGCCTTTTGATTTATGCCATGATAACTTAAAGCTTGAGCTTAAAACTTTGAAATATGTAAATGATAATTTAAAAAATGAAAATAGCATGCTAAAAACTCAATTGCACGCTATTCAAAAATCTATGAATGATTTGAAAAGTGAGGTTATTCTCTTGAACAAGAAAGTAAGTGAATTCAAAAATTCTTCATTTCTTAAGAACACTAAATATACCTATGTAAAGAAGGCCAATGTCCATCATCACTCTCATCCTATGCATTCTACCACTAGACCTCATCATCATAAGAAAAAGAATGTTGTCATGTTGCCACCAACTGTGCTACCCACAGTTGGCTTGGGATTCTTGGTATTTGATGCTTAAAAATGTTTCATTTGTATGAAGTTTTCTTTCAAAAAGAAAAAATGTTGAAGTAGAAGTTTTTTCTTATTTTTTTATTTTGTTGATATTTCTTCTTTTTTTTGTTACATGTGGGTATTTTGAAGTAGAAGTTGGGTTAAATGAGTACATGTTGTTTCTATAATAATGTTTAATTTTTTTTGTGTGATATTTCAAAAAGAAAAGGGGCCTTTTCATGCACACTCTCTCATTTTCTTTGGTTTAAAAGAAGGGCAAAATTACTAGAAGAATGAAAGAAAGACAAAATGGAAATTTTGGATTTTTGACTCGATATGTTTTTTTTGTTCTTTGAAAAATTGAAATTATCATGTAAAGTGCTTTTGCCTTAAATCATATTTCTTCATTTTCTAAAGAAATCGAGAAAAGGGTTTCATTCACATTATTTTAAAAAAATCATTCTACTTTCATAATCATGGTTCTACTCCCACATTAAACTTAGGTTGCATGCACCTGTCATTAAGAGAATAACCCTTTATGCATTGCCTTGATAGTCTTGCAAATGACACCTAGAACCAAGAAACAACCTCTCCAAGATAGTCTCCTAACAGCTGTATGAAATACCCAAATCCCACGATTTGCAGCTCGCGCTATTTTGCAAACACGGCTAGTAAACCTAGGGGACCTAGAACAGTATGGCATAAGGAGCCGTCTACCAGCCTTAGGTTGGGTGGAATATCTTGGGAAATATATCCCAGCATGTCCCATTCTTGTTAAAGCTTTCTTTGCAAACTTGGTCATAGAACATCCACCAATTAGTAACTATCCTATCCTTAGGTCCGAAATCTTAGGGAAGCCTATAGTCATTACTGCCTCAGCCATTAGGGAGACATTTGGATTTCCTCTTATGGGCACTTCAGTTTATACCATGACCACACATGCTTTTCATGAGGACTTTCCATCCCACCAAGTAGTCTCAACTATCTGTCCTGAAGAGTATCATGGGATGTTTCCTACCCAAAGCATCAAATTATCCACCACCGTATCATTTTGTTGGGATGAAAATAAGAAACACAGCGGAAATAGCAATTAAAAAATTCAGACCATCCCAAAAACAACGATCTACCTTAGCAATATTAAGGAATTCAACATAGGAGAAAAAGGAGAAGATATACCTCAACTCGCGATTGGTATGGCTGCTCCTATCCCTGTTTTGAGATGCACACGCGCACATCCTCCAACGTAAGTCCACACCAAGCATCTCACAACAAAAGGGACAATGAACACCGGGGCTCGTTGTGGCTCAACGGAGAAGCTATCTCAATCCTGAAATCCACCAAGGCAAGGACGGCCCTTCCACCAAGAACCGGGCACCAAAGTGGGAAGAGAGATGATGAGAAAACAATGGAACGAGGAGGTAAATGAAAGGATACCTCACTGACCTTCTTGGACTCCTCCAAGAAGATGAAGAGAGCGGCACTCCCAAGAAGATGACACCTTCGATTTGGATTCACAAAAAATGGGGAAGAAGGATGTAGATGGCCGGCCACCAATGGAGAGGAAGAGTTCTTTGGAGCCTTTCTCTTCAAGAAACCTCTAAAGAATCAAGTTCTTAATCTTCTCCAAGAAGATGCATAACTAATTAACCATCCCCCTCTGATGGGGTGTTCGGCCACTCTTTATAGAGCGGGGGGCTACAAGAGTAGACCCGACCCCCAAAAAACTCTCTCCCCGGAATTCAAAATTCTGAGATTTGTCTTTCAAAATAATTTATATTTTAATGGCTTTATAATTAATTCGAAATTAATTATATCTAATTAAATATAAACTTTAATTTATTTTCATAAATTAAGAGCCTATAAACAAGAATGATAATTATCTAAATAAACAAATCCCCTAAACAATAGAAAAGATGTTGATCTAAATAATTCGAATTCCTATTAATTAATAGAATTATGATTTATCCTCATAAGTCATATATCTATTAATTTTATAATTTATCTCCATAAATCAAATTCTTATTAATTAGGATTTATCCAAATTAATTAATTCCTAATTAATTAGTTAAGCTCACGATTAGAAACTAATTTTCCCACCATGTATATTTGATTCAAAATGAAATTATATTTAACTCATAATTAAATATAATCCCCATCAAATGGTTAATTAAATATTTAACTCATAATTAAATTTAATCAACGACATAAAAGAATATTATGTGTCAATCGCTACAATTTAAGGATGCACTACAAATTTGGGTTAGCAGGGAATTCCTTCCTCGCGCATTCGTTCCTATAGGAAATACCTTTCGTATTATGTCCGTAAACGAGATCCGTGATCGAGTTGCAACATGTCCATGCTAGTAGACATATAGTGCCACATTCAAACTCTATCTCATAAAGTCCATTATGAGGTTAGTCTGTTGTGTGTGACCCATTGGGCCCCACACTAAGCCAGCTATGAGATGTGTATAACGGAGAGTCGGATCGAATAGAATGACTTATATTCGAATCTTACGAGTCTCCACTAAATCCCTTTAGTGTGGTCGTGAGGGACTTCACTCACAAGTCAAGATTGATGTCTAGCAACATGTCATGACTACCCGAATAGTATGAGGTTCAATCTATAGGGATCGAACGTCCTTCGGTGATTAGTTACCGTGCAACTAAGTCCCTCGGTTACAATGTTCCGAAGTCGGCTAGGGTACGAAAGAAGTGTCAAACCCTATGTCACGCCCCAACTCAGGGTACGCGTGACCGGCCAAGGTACGTGTCAGTACTCCAAAGCCTACCATATGCACTGATCAATGACTCATAAAACACAACCATACCAACATGGAAATCGTAAACAAAAACAACAGTACCAAACTTTATTAGTTATTGAAAATAGTTCAACCAAACCAAGTTCGAAAACATTGCAAGGTTTTAAAATAAACATCTAAAGGTTTGCAAAGAAACATCTCCATGTTTTACAAAACCCACTCAGTGCATACACAAAACTTTACTCAACCACGACTATAAAGCTGCCAGCTACGAGATTTGCACCCACGTCTGCCCTCCTGCGCGCCATGCCGTACCTCACTGGTCGGGCTCTGCAAAACAACGATAATAAATCATGAGTTCACGAGGAACTCAGTGAGCGGTTCTTTCGAACCTCCACTTAAAACCTCGGCAAGATAACATATACAAGGTATGATACGAATAAGGAATTAAAATATGATCACACCACAGAAGTTAATTAGTTTGCCAAGACAGAAGAATGGATGAACCGACCTCTCGGGCCCTTATCCATTTCACTAGCTTGGCTGCTAATGGCCTAAAATATATATGGAAGGTTCGGTTCTTCCTTCTACATAACTTGGCCGATCGGCCTACCCAAAACGGGTCCATAAGGGCATCTCAATAGGAACTTTCATGTAGACCATCTTAACCACAATCCGAACAAGGTTGTGCAAGTTTTCCTATGTTTTGCTTTCCGGGCGTTGCCCGTGTCCTACCCTCCCCCTCGTGTCGCACTACTTGGATATTGATGTCCGCTAACTATCCCTAGGTGTAGAACCTAGTAAGTGTACTTTGTCTCTAGGTTAAGTGTCACCGCTAGGTACCGAAACCATTCTTTCTAGAGTTGTTAGAATTTACCGACTATAGATAAATGTTCGATCTACTATTATTAACGACACTTGCCAAAAATAATCATGAACAACAATTGCCATGTGAAAGCCGAATTAAAGATAATAAATTCCATTAATTAAACCGATAAGGAACGTGCAATATACATAGCAACGATTGAACATAATATCTAAAAATTAATGAACCCTTTCCTTTAATTCATATGCCATAACAAACCTATCCATGTATGCATTAGTAAGAACATTTCCAAATCCATGAGAATATAGATCTATAGTTACTAACCAGTCCTAAGATGAACAATACTCATATAATATAATTTCAACCTAATACTAAGCATGTAAGTGTGAATCAAGACAACATAACATGAAACCTAGAATATTAATCTGAATAGTCCTGACTTTTCCACCCTTGCTCTTGCTCGGCCGAGCCCTCTAGTAAAAGTGGGCATGTTTGCGACAACAACGCAAGCATCAATCCAAAGATGTAAAATATAACGAACATAAACGATCCATGAGTTGCAAGACGATCGAGGAAATTGGGGAAAATTTCGGCATGACCTTTCCTCTTTTTCCTCTTCTTGGCCAGCCCATAAAACACATAGAAAACATGATTTAAAACATGCGATCACAGGTACATCAATCGTTTAGAGTTCCAACATGAGAAAACACGACGATCAACAAGAAACTCGTGAAAGAACCCGATTTGAAAACTCCTAGGGTCGGCCACCCATCTCCCTTCACGATCACACTAACAACTCACCTTGATCGGATCACAAGGTAACCTCGATGAAGACGAGCTCCGATTTCCTCAAGCATTGACACGAACTCGGCACCGACAAGATCCCTCTTGCTCCCCCTTCCTCTTGGGCTGCGTGCGGCTCTCTTCTTGAGCCGCACGGCTGGCTTGGGTGAGGGGTTTTATTCCACTCATCACTTGACTAAAATGCGCCCTACCACTTACTTACCACCTCATTTGACTCCATCTAACCCAGATCAAGTTCGGACTCGATCCGTGAACCCAATCTCAACCAAACTTGAGTCAACCAATTCCTATCCACCCAACTACCAACAATTGGTTATGATTTAAATTAATTTTACCTGCTATTCGAGGCGATCACGCGACTCGACCCGGCTAGCTCCCGACTTGATGGGCTGCAACACAAAATATTTTTATATTAGGAAACCCCTGGGTATTACACCCGCCAAGATGTCATCTCAATAATAAAATGTCAGAAACATTTTCGTGACTTTCATGTCTACTCTGGCCAGAGATTCCCGAGTTGACACTTGCAGGGACACATAGGGCATTATCTCCTCTTACTAGGAGTAAATGATTCCAAGTTGGTTGCTCACCTACCTCCATGAATGCTTCTCCATGCCCAGTAATACCCGACACATGACGCTGAGGGCCACGTAGGGATAGAACCAAAGCAATGGGTCGTCACTCACAAGATAACCATGACAACCTCAGGTCCAATGACTACTTGCACCTACTATCACACGAGGAACATCCTATTGACACTCATGTAAGGATTCTATTTTGTGTTCCTCGTGCAAGTCCGTTCAGTGAACTCATTCCCTAATGAGCACCTACACTTGTACATTAATGACAATTTATAGGTAACTATGAGATCCGCTATCCCTTATCGTATAGAGCATGTACCAAGTGCATTAGTGTATCCGTAATCACCAATCCCCTAATTGATGATTCTACGACTAGAAACATTTAAAACATGAGCATTTGGATTTCAAGTCTCACTAACATGATCACATCATGGCCTCGGAATCATTTGCCCGGGTTCATGGGGTTCATCACAATCTTTATGAGTAAAGAAGTAGCATATGATGAAAAAGTTGTCTTATTAAGTTGATTACCCTTGAATAGTCCCTAAACACATCCACATGTGATTGGTTCGAGGGCACTATTCCTTTCAATCTCCCACTTGCACTTTAGCCAATCATCATAGTATATGTATACCAAATTTCAGTGGTGATTGAATATGCTACTGTGGTAATTAGTTTCATCTACATCAATGTCATTCAGTCATCACCTCTTTCGAACGATGAGGTGATACCACCTTTTAAGAAAAGCAATAATCTTCACGGGATCTTAGTTCCTAAACTTTGAGCAACAGTCCTAGTATTGTCATACAATACCGGTGCTGAATTGGCAACCTCGGGCACAACATCCACTAAATGATAAACTCCTTTAACTGATGCTATCCTAAGCGGCAGAGTAACTAGCAAAGTACAAAGCCTTGGTCACCTTACTAGTTACAGTACCCAACTAGGAACACTTTCCTGCTTATCGCACCACTACTAAAGGTATCCTTATACCATTATATGGTTTCATCATCGTATAGAACATCTCTCGTCCTTCTCAAGTGCCTGAGAGAGTTCTCCATTCTTCAATATTATTCTCTAGGGTTTTTCCCAAATTTGCTAGATACCTCTAAGGTATATAAGCAATATCAAGCCTAGTGCAAAGCATCGCATGATGGATCTCACTGCCGAAGCATAATGGACCTCACTCATCTTTTGTCTCTCCTCAAGTGTCTTAGCAGGCATTATCTTAGAAAGACTGATGTAATGACTCTTAGGCAAGTAACCACTTTTATTGCCTTCGATGCTAAAACTCTTTTAGCCCTGTATCAACATACATGGGCTGGGGTAAACCAGACATACTTTAAGACCTATCCACATAGGTCCTAATGTCAAGCATACATGAGGCCTTTCCTAGATGTACTATAGAGAATCAGTATGGAAAATAACTAGAGCATGAGAACGCTTTTTCCACAAGTATGACATATAATATGACTACACTCCCACTAAACACCTTGTCTACACAAGGTTCATCCACATTTTTGATAAAATCAAAACCTTTTTGACAATCTCATCAAAATAGATGTTTCAACTCTTCGATGCTAGTTGTGGTCCATATGGACCTCTGTAGCTTGCATACCTTACTCGATCCAACCGAGGATACGAACTCATCTGGCTATGTCATATAGACTTTTTCATAACAGAACAACGCAGTCTAGACTTCCACTAGCCAGATATTGTATTCATAGTACACATTGATGGCTAGCAATATCCTGATGGACTTTAGCGTTGGAACTGGTGAGAATGTCTTATTGCAGACAACCTATTATCTGGGGTTAGATCTCATTCACAGACAGTCTGGTCTTATAGGTTCACACCTTGCCAGATACTTAGATCTTTCCTAAAGATCCACCTGCACCCTACAGGAGTCATCCTTTTTGAGCCGGTCAACCAAAGTCCGTACTTGGTTTGAGTCCACTTTGGATTTGCATAATGTCACTGCATGGTGTCAACACATTTGACCATTAAGAGATTGCAGATTGCCTGAGTCTATGTCATACCCTATGGCTAGATATCACTCAAGCAGTCTACGCAATCTCCTAGAAGAGTGATGGGAAGTAATAATTATATGAATTGGTTAAACCTGTGAACTTTTCCACTAGTTATTGCGATTTTATTCATGGTTGTTGAACTTCACCAAGTTCAACATATCTTCCACTCCCACTTTCATCGACAAACTCATTTTCTCAGAAAGTGGTGATAAAACTCCTTTTGTTTAGTTGGGAGAACTTGATACCCAAAACACTTTTTAGGGTATGCCTCAAAGTTTGCACCTGGTCAAGTTTGTCATATGCTAGACAACCCTAAATCACGAGAGGTCTCAGACTCAGTTTCTTGTCATTCCATATCTTATATGGTGTATTAGAGACAAACAAAATTATGGCCGCTACAATAGCTTATCCCCTGAAAAGAGATTAGAAGCTAAGTATGGATCATATTATATCCAATATTATATCCTTTCAAACACACCATTGTGTCAGGAGGGGTCCATACAGAGACAATCTTATTGTCTTGGAGATAATTCAAAATCCTCATGGATAAGTATTCTTTTCCTCGATCCAATTGAAGGCCTATAATACCTTTTCCAATATGTTTCTTTAACTTCACCTTCACACTCCTTAAATGATTCAAAGGTATTTGGTTTGTGCCAAAGCAAGTGGACGTACCCGTGCATAATCATATCGTAGGAGTATCCTTTTCTGGCTTGAGTTGTTATTGACCTACATACACCTATGTTGGCCAACTCTAATCAACTCAGCGAGCCTTTCGCTAGGTCAGGTGAATGGAGACTCGATCATAATCTCCTTGAGACACACTTCTCAAATTCTGACTACGATTCATGATCACCCAAAGTCATAAAAGCTAGAAGTAGGTGGGTTAATTTTATCTCTTTGTGTGTTTTAAAAATATTTGTCATTAACAATCGAAACCATTAAACCAATCGAGACGTGTTCAGTCGCATACAACTCATCAGAATGGTTCATGCGACAATTATTGCCTTTTAAATAACTTTTCACAACCTTGTTCAGACAACAAAGGAAAAATGATGTTCTTTTATCAACACTGGAGCAAATCAATTATATAATTTAATGGTCTTTGTTGAATAGCAGACTTATACAATAGGTTCCTACGACTAAGGCTGCATCTCTTGCACCTATCACTTTTCCGAAGGTCGTAGTTGTCTTTTGTCAAGTCTTCTACTTTTCTTCTTCTCTTGCAGCATCTTGCAGGTGATGATTGATATCAAATACCCGGTATCAAATACCATAAAATAGAGTTTAATGACGAAGTATTTTCTATAACGTATGCACCTGAAGCGGTGGTTTCAAAAACCATCTTCAGTTTTAACTCTATAAAATACTCCTTGCAGTTGCGCTTCCAGTGGCCATCTTTACTACAATGGTAGCAGGTGCCGTGGGGAACAACTTTCTCTTTCTCTTGATATTTCTCATGGGTTTCACAGTTCTATTTTTTACAAGACTGTGTCCTTATCCTTCATAAGGTGGGTCTCAACAGTCTTCAGCATATTAAGGAGCTCAGGAAGCGAGACGTCCTGCTTGTTTATGTGAAAGTTATCAACAAACTATGAAAATGAATTCGGGAGGGATTGGAATACTAAATCCTGACTTAGTTCCCTATCCATGGAGAACCCCAACCTCTCTAACTCCTTAATCAAATTGATTATTTTTAGGACATGGGTCTCAACAAGAATATTATCCTCCATTTTGGCACGGAAGAGTTGTTTAGATAGATTGTACCTAGTTGTCCTCATATGCTCACCAGACAACAACTTGAGGTGAACGAGGATAGCTTTGGTATCCAAATGTTAAAGCTGCTTTTGCAACTCATCAAACATGCATGTCAGCATTATGCATTGAACAGTGGTGCTATCTGCACTCCAAATTTCTTGTAGCTTCTCATAAGCCGTCCTTTTTTCCTTAGTGTAATCCCCTTCCCCAACGGATGGCATCGGTCCCAGCGAATCAAGAATGTGAGACAGTTTCTCATAAATGAGGACGATCCTCAAATTTCACATCCAATCGACGTAATTTGGTCCAAATAATTTATTTTCATTGATGAAGCAATCTAACAACAGTAAAAGTGACATGATATGCTACAAAGAAAATAAAGACATGAATGAGAAGATATTCTACATGTATGGTTATTGAGGTCTTTTAATTAATCATGTCTCCCACTAATTTTCGCGGTTCCATAATACCCTCCGGTTTGGAAGCAGGAAGCCCTCGTTGGTAGACTTCGTTAGGGGAAAATGGAATCCCATTTCTCCTACTCAAGTCTCGCATGTAACACGACAAACCCTAATAGGTACATGGGTAGGTAACTTTTTACCGATCACATCACTATGTGACTTCCATAAGTTTTGCCTCTAGGGCAACCAAGGCCTTGTGAAGCAGGAAGCCCTCGTTGGTAGACTTCGTTAGGGGAAAATGGAATCTCATTTCTCCTACTCAAGTCTCGCATGTAACACGACAAACCCTAATAGGTACATGGGTAGGTAAATTTTTACCGATCACATCACTATGTGACTTCCATAAGTTTTGCCTCTAGGGCAACCAAGGCCTTGTATGTGCACAACAAACCTAGGAGCCCTACTTGAGTCGGACCCATCATTCGTATGCCCTAGCGAGAAAACAACCACCATTTAGTGTAGCTCAACAAGGAAAGTCATGTTCAAGCCGGTAGCAGAGACACAAAAGGGATATGTGCCATATGAGGTGCAACGTGTTTATTAGCACAAAACGTCTTCTGTGTGAACAACAAACCCGTTGTGACAATAGACACATTTGTCACTCATAACGATGGAAGACATGACCGATATTCTTAATATCTTAGCCATTCAGACTCAATATTATTGAAGGATTTATTCATACAATTATAATTTATCTAAGCAATCAACAATTGAAGCAAGAGCAATAAATAAAAGCATAAAGTAAATAAAGATGATTATGGATGTTCTAAGGGTTCCACCCAAGCCACCGGGAGAACCAAGGTCATCATCCTACGGTTTTTAGGGAGCTCCATCTCGCCAAGGCGCTGCCCAAAACCACCTTGTAGGTTGCTGGTTCCATAAGTACCTTCCCGGGGTTCAAGCTGTCATCAACATGGCGCCGAACACCTCCTCTCCGCGCGTGCACCAAAACGGAGCAGCAAGCGTGCTGGTCGCGAATCTGCCACTGAACTTCTAATTTTACAAAACTAAAAGAAGAAGACCCCAAAAAACCCTTGGGGAAAGGTTTAAGAAGACGGGGAAGAAGATTACAATCAGAATTCTCAAGAAGAAGGCCCTATTTAAAAGATACAATGCTGAAATTTCATAAATTTACAAGCAATTAACACAACCACGTTTTACACACAGTCACATGCACATAGGGCTCATCCATTGTCACACCCTAAATTCGGTATAACCGACCAGGGTACGCCACGTACCCCGAAGCCTAACCCCAAAACAACTATGCATAAACAAGTAATGAACCCTAACATTTTATGACATTTAAATTTAAAAGAAAACATCAAATCCTAAAAAAACCCAACCACAAATAAAAAAAATGCTAAAGGTTCAATTTATTTTCAAAATTTTAAGTCCCAGCAAGGACACCCCAAACTAAGGAAAATACGAAAATGAAATAACCAAGTCTGCATGACTCAACAAAATAAAAACGACTGGATCACGACATGTCACGAGACCCGCTGCCCTGTCGCCACCAGCTGCGCTACTGCACCCCGGTACCTCTCTAAGCTAACTCAAGTGCTGCAAAACAACAGTAATGAGGGGTAAGTCCAACTAGGACTTAGTGAGTAGATTAGTCCTCAATTCACCAAATCAATCATCATGCATAAAAAACACAAATAGTCGATTTATAATGAATAGCAACAACAAGAGAAATCAACCATAATATATATACACTACTCTATGCATGAAACCAGCATCTGTCAACAAATATAAAAATGACGCGACAATCGTGAGTAACACATCCACCACTCTACTCATGATAATCGCATCCATCAATAATTATAAGTACATCCATAGTAATAAAATAGGATGAATGCAACACCTCAATCATATGCATGCTCCCCGGACCCGTCGGTCCTACATAGCCACATAGGGTAGGTAGACGGGTGGCCGCCGAACTACCACCCAGCTAAGTGCCGTCTCTTTGGGGCATGCCCTCCCCTCACCGGCACTAGCTCTTTCGAGCTAGCCTATTGGGGCATATGTTCCCCTCACCTGCTCGGGTCTCCGGACTGTCTCTTTGGGGTATGATCTTCCCTCACAAGGCGGACTTTCTGAATAAGACCACCGTTGTCTCTTTGGGGCATACCCTCCCCTCACCAGCGAGGCTTTCGGGAAATGCAACAAGCACATCACAACACCACACACACTGGTATATAAGCATAAACAAGATGTGCTATCAACAGGTAATAAAGGGTATGTCAAGTGCATATCTCATCCTCCACCTCCTCCAACCAAACATCACAACCACATACAAATATATATGTAGAACTAGTGCTCATAAATCATGAATACTCAACACAAATAAACAACCATAAAATAGAATTATAGAACTGTAAGAAAGGATGCACATGTTGTTGGCTTAAGGGTTTCTCTCAAGCTTCGATCTTCATTTCGATGATAACAAACATGTAATTATTCTATGTGTGAAGTTTGGAGTTCAGGTTGAGGTTGTGATAAACATGCGAAGTTCGTTCAAACGAAATGAAAGAAAAGACAGTCAAAGAAACGGAAGAAGAAAATGTCAAAGAAAGGCTCGGGTATAGATCAAGTAGAAATCATGTAATATACCACTAGAATGATTTTATCGCATGCCAAATTGTAAAGTTATCCAAGTTAAAACTTGGTAACTAAATCCATGAAAAATAATGTAACAAATTCAAAGTAAAAAATCAACGTCAACCTGAGTTCGGTCGACCGGTCGATAGACCAAACAAGGCAGAATACTGGCAGTAG
This sequence comes from Canna indica, assembly GCA_034359265.1. Lineage (NCBI taxonomy): Eukaryota > Viridiplantae > Streptophyta > Magnoliopsida > Zingiberales > Cannaceae > Canna > Canna indica. Next base: position 36,245,473 of record CP136892.1, on the reverse strand, counting down.
CCATTCGGTCGACCTGTCGATTGACCGAAGTTAGTGAAAAATTGGCAGAAGGCTACGTCGGTCGACCGACCGAAGGAAAAATTTAGCAGAAGGTGCATCGATCGACTGGATTGCAGATCGCAAATCGCGCCTCAACCTTAACTTCATCGATCGACCGATCGATCTACCGAATTATGGATCAACGATGTCGCGATCCATTCGATCAACTCGTCGGTCGACTAGACGATGCTAGTAAAGTCCAAAAAGGGTAGCGGTCGCAAGTGGTCGATCGGTCGGTCGATCAACGATCGACCGACAAGAAATCGAATGACGATAACGGCTAATTTTCCACCCGTTGAACAGCCCATTCAGCTGAGCGATTATAAATACCCCTCACCCAACTCTTTAAAATCTTGTTAGATATATTATTGAGCATTTAAGAAGTGATTTAAGCCTTCAAAGAGATCTATTGTTGCGCGCTCTGATCCTCCGTCAACGTTCTTCTTCAAGCGCCCACTACTCCTCAACTCTGCTATGACTCAAGGTCATTTACTGGCAAGTTAAAGGCTTGAAGGCTTGGGAAAAGAGCATTGGTTCTTCTAGGTGTGCTTAAATTCCTAGCTCTTTTTCATTGTATTTGAAGTTATTTTAAACTTGTTTTCACCTGTAATAGCTTGCTAGGTGTGCTAGAGAAACAGTTAGGGTTAGGCTTTGTAGATTTGTATTTTACCTAGGTGAATAGATTTGAAGAGTTCTCAAAGAGGTGAGAAGAGTGTCCTCAGTTGTATTCAAAGGAAAACACAAGTTCTATAAAGCAATTGGTTAGAAATCCTTGGTGAGGAGCCATGGTAGTGGAGTAGGCAGTTGGCCGAACCACTATAATTGATCGTGTTTGCATTGCTTTCAATATTTGCTCATTATTGTTCTTGATATTTGATCACATCCATTTTTAAGATACATGTGCATTTGATTGAAGTTAAATTGAGTAAAAATAAAAATTGATAAAAAAAAAGGGGGACCTACACTATTCAACCCCCCCTTTTAGTGTCGGATTTTTTACAACAATTGGTATCAGAGCTAGGTCGTAGGTCAAGATTTAACCATCTTTCCTACAATTTAAGATGTCTAGTGAAATCCAACTAGCTCAAGGGTCCTCTACTCATACTCCACCACTATTCGATGGAAACAACTATGCCTACTGGAAGATTCGTATGAATGACTTCCTACAATCTCTGGGCATGGATGTATGGAGGATGATTTTAGTAGAGTATAAGCAACCCAATAAGAACATGGATGAATGGGACCAAGAAGAGATTAGACTTTTCAATGCAAATGCAAAGCCCCTCAATGCTTTATATTGCGGCCTATCAATTAATGAGTTTAATAGGATTTCTACCTGTAAGTCCGCTTATGAATTATGGAAGGTCCTAGAGACCACACATGAAGGGACTTCACAAGTAAAGGAATCCAAAATAAATCTACTAATGCATGAGTCCATTGATACCATGTATGCTAGATTTCAAAATATTACAAATGGCTTAGCTAACCTTGGCAGAGAAATAAGGGAAGAGGAGAAGGTAAGGAAGCTCCTCCGTTCCCTTCCAAAATCTTGGGAGCCCAAAGTCATAGCAATCATGGAAGCAAAGGACATGAGTATCTTGAAGATCACCGAGCTCATTGGGTCTCTCATGACATATGAGACCCACATGAAGCAATACCAGGAGGAGGATACCCCCAAAGGCAAGACCATTGCCTTAAAAGCATCACATTGAACAGAAGAGTCATCATCATCATCATCGAGCAGAAGGACAAATACAAGAAGAAGAAGAAGAAGAAGAAGGCAATGATGGCTTCGTGGGATGAAAGCGAGGCCTCATCAAGTGAAGAAGACACAAAGAGTGAAAAGGCAAATCTTTGCTTGATGGCAAATGATGATGAGGTAAGATTTACTTTTGGTGAAGTTTCTTTTACTCAAGAAGAGCTAGAAAATGAATTTGAACAAATGCATGATGAATTTAATGCTATTAGGACAAAATTTAACGATATTAAAAAAGATAATAAATCTTTAGAACTTGAGAATGATAGTTTATTACTCTCATGCAATGCCTTAAGAAAAGAAGTAGACACCCTTAAGGAAGCGACACACACCCTAGAGAAAGCTAAGAAGGACCTAGAAAATGACAACAAAAAAATTAGAAGATGAAAACAAGTATTTAAGTGATCAAGTAGAGCACTTGAATATAGCAAGCTAACATTGAAAAGGAACTTTTCATGCTTAATGAAAAGATGACAACCATACAAAATGCCATGCCTAAGGTTGTCCAAAAGAAGAAATCATCACACTTCCATGCTCACAGAGACAATAGAAGAAAATTTAATGGAAATTATTTTTCTTGTGGCATATTTGGTCATATGGCTAGGGATTGTGCTTTGAGGAGGAACCCACTTGCAAAATTTGCATGGGTTCCTAAAATGACTAACACTCAAGGACCCTAAAAAATCTGGGTACCTAAAATGGTTTCTTCTCCTTTTGTAGATGGAGAAGCATCCTCAAGCAAGTAGAAGCTCATGGATATTGGATAGTGGTTGCTCAAAGCACATGACGGATGACATCAACTTATTTGCAACCCTATCAAGCAAAGATGGTGGACAGGTCATTTGGAGACAATGCCAAAGGTAAGATTGTTGGCATTGGTGATATAGGTATACTCCCTTACCCATGCATTAAGAATGTTTTATTAGTTGATGGGTTAAAATATAACTTGATTATCATATCACAATTATGTGACAATGGATACATAATTATTTTTTAAGCATATAAATGTATCATTAGCAATGCACCATCAAATGATATCATGTTTATTGGAAATAGGCAAGAAAATGTCTACACCTTAGATTTAAATGTCTTGCCAAATCCCCATACTAGATGCTGAGTTGCCATGGAGAATGTCTCTTGGTTGTGGCATAGAAGGCTAGGACTTGCTAGCATGAGCCTTATCCAACAAATATCTAAGAAAGAATTAGTTAAAGGATTACCCAAGATAAAATTTGAAAAAGACAAACTTTGTGATGCATGTCAACTAGGTAAGAAAGTAAAATCTTCATTTCATAACATAAATCATGTTAGTACATCTAGAATTCTTGAGCATGTGCACATGGATCTTTTTGGTCCATGTGATGTATCTAGTCTAGGTGGAAAGCTATATTGTTAGGTATTGGTTGATGATTTTTCTAGATTTACATGGGTTTTCTTCATAGCTAAGAAAAATGAAACTTTTGAGTTTTTCAAAAAGTTTACTAAGAAAGTTACAAATGAGAAATGAGTTTCTATTTTAAGAATTAGAAGTGATAATGGAGAAGAGTTTAAAAATGAAAAAGTTTCTGAATTTTGTGATGATTTAGGTATTGAACATACCTTTTCTTCCCCGAGGACCTCTCAACAAAATAGGGTCATTGAGAGGAAGAATAGAACCTTACAAGTGATGGCTAGGATCATGCTATGTGAAAACAATTTGCCTAAGTATATTTGGGCTGAAGCCATAAATACCTCTTGCTATGTTCTTAATCGAGTTTTATTAAGACCTAAAATTAAGAAAACACATTTTGAGCTTTGGAATGGTAAAATCCCAAATGTGGGATATTTTCATGTTTTTGGATGCAAATGTTTCATATTAAATACTAAGGAAAATTTAGAAAAATTTGATTCTAAGTCCGATGAAGAGATTTTCCTAGGTTACTCCATTAATTCTAAGGCATATAGAGTTTACAATCATAGAACTATGATTGTTGAAGAATCTATGCATGTCACGTTTAATGAAACTAATGATTCTTTGAGAAATGTGAAGATTGTAAATGTAGGTGAGGAACTTGAGGATCTCACACTTCATGACAAAGAGGTGGAGGATGAAGAAGAAGAACCTCTACCGCCTCTCCCTAAAGGATATCGGTTGGTAAGGAATCATCCAATGGATCAAGTCATTGGAGAACCTACAACGGGAGTGGTAACACGCTCTAAACTCAAGAATATTTGTCAATATATAGCTTTTATATCTCAAGTAGAGCCTAAGAACATTAAGGGAGCAATAGAGGATGAGTTTTGGGTACTAGATATGCAAGAAGAACTCAACCAATTTGCTAGAAGTTATGTGTGGGACTTAGTAACTAGACCTAGTGAACAAACTATAATTGGGTCTAAATGAGTATTTAGAAATAAGCTAAATAAAGGAGGATTAGTCATTAGAAACAAAGCTAGGTTAGTAGCACAAGGGTACAATCAACAAGAAGGGATAGATTATAATGAAACTTATGCTCCAGTAGCTAGATTAGAAGCAATTATAATGCTTTTGGCATATGCTAGCTTTAAGGGTTTTAAACTTTTCCAAATGGATGTTAAAAGTGCATTTTTAAATGTTTCATTAGTGAAGAAGATTATGTTGAACAACCCTCCGGATTTGAAAGTTTTGAGTTTCCAAATCATATTTTCAAACTTAAAAAGGCATTATATAGTTTAAAACAAGCCCCTAGGGCTTGGTATGAATGGCTTTCAAATTTTTTAATTGAACAAGGTTTTAATGTTGGAAAAGCCGATGTTTCACTTTTTATTAAGCATCATGAAAATGATATGTTATTAGTTCAAATTTATGTTGATGACATAATTTTTGGTGCTAATAATGAAATTCTTTGTAAGTGGTTTGCTAAGTGTATGCAAGATGAGTTTGAGATGAGCATGATGGTAGAGCTCTCCTTCATGCTTGGTCTCCAAATCAAGCAAACCAACAAAGAAATCTTCATCAATCAAGCCAAGTACACAAAGGAGCTCATCAAAAGGGTTGGGATGAATGAAACCAAGATAGCTTATACACCAATGAGCACATCCATCAAGCTTGATAAAGATGAAGACAGTGTCAAAGTTGATGAAAAATGATATCGAGGTATGATTGGTAGTTTTCTTCACTTAACCGCAAGTAGACCCGATATTATGTTTAGCGTTTGTGCATGTGCTAGGTTTCAATCTTGCCCTAGAATGTCTCATTTAAGTACGGTCAAACGCATATTGAGATATTTAAAGGGAACGGTTGACTTAGGACTATGGTATCCATGTTATACATCATTTGATTTAATTAATTTTTCAGACGCAGATTTTGCCGGATGTAAAGTAGATAGAAAAGCACTAGTGGTTGTTGTCAATTCTTAGGAGCGAGTCTTGTTTCTTGGTTCTCAAAGAAACAAAACTCAATTGGACTTTCAACTACCAAAGCGGAATACATCGCTGCGGCTAGTTGCTGTGCACAAGTCCTTTGGATGAAATAAACCCTTTTAGACTACAGACTTAAGTACTCTTGCATACCTATTCATTGTGATAATACTAGTGCAATAAATTTAACAAAGATTCCTATTTTACACTCTAGGACTAAGCATATTGACTTACGGCACCATTTTCTTAGGGATAATGTGACTAAGGGAAATATATCGGTAAAATTTGTATCCATCGACAAACAACTTGCTGATATATTTACAAAACCCTTGGTTGAAGAAAGCTTTATAAATTTAAGAATGCAATTAGAAATTTGTGCTTTACCTAGTAGTTAAGATGTTTTTCTTCGAAAAATATATGGCTTTCAAAACTTGCATTCTATAAAGTATCATCACACTTATGTATTGCTCTGTAGTGAGGCTTTGCGACTTATTGATGTTTGCCTTCTATAGGCCTACATTAATAGGAAAGACTATAGTGGTAGATGATACTTGGTTTTATGGCTTTCTTGGTTTTCATGATAAAACTCATTAATTGTGCCTTAACTCTTACCCTTTTTGATTGATGTCAAAAGGGGGAGAAAAAGTAATGTCACACTTGGTTTTTATGATGCATATAGTTAGGGGGAGTTACATAAATGATATGCACATTGATAGGGGGAGCATAGGTTGAGTTATATATCTTGCATGCCTTACCTCATGAATGCCTTAACTCCAACTCACAACAAAATATGCATATATTTTCTTAAAATTCCATGCTATGTTTGTCATCATCAAAAAGGGGGAGATTGTTGGCTTAAGGGTTTCTCTCAAGCTTCGATCTTCATTTTGATGATAACAAACATGTATTTTATCTATGTGTGAAGTTTGAAATTTAGGTTGAGGTTGCGATAAGCATGCGAAGTTCGTTCAAACAAAACGAAACAAAAGACCGTCAAAGAAAATGGAAGAAGAAAACGTCAAAGAAAGGGTCGGGTATAGATCAAGTAGAAATCAAGTAATATACCCCTAGGATGATTTTATCCCAAGCCAAATTGTAGTGTTATCCAAGTTAAAACTTGGTAACTAAATCCATGAAAAAGCATGTAACAAATTCAAAGTAAAAATCAGCCTCAGCCTGAGTTTGGTCGATCGGTCGGTCGACCAAACAAGGCAGAATATTGGTAGTAGCCATTCGGTTGACCAGTCAGTCGACCGAAGTTAGTGAGAAATTGGCAGAAGGCTATGTCAGTCGACTGATCGTAGGCAAAATTTGGCAGAAGGTGCATCGGTCAATCGATCGGTCGATCGGATTACAGATCCCAAATCGCGCCTCTGGCTTAACTGCATTGGTCAATCGATCGGTCGACCAAATTATGGATCAATGAAGTTACAATCCATTCGGTCGACCTGTCGATCGACCGGATGATGCCAGTAAAGTCCAAAAAGGGTAACGGTCACAGGCGGTCGATCGGTCGGTCGACCAATGATCGACAGACAAGCGACCGAACGGCGGTAACGGCTAGTTTTCCACCTGTTGAACCGCCCATTCAGCTGAGGGGTTATAAATACCCCTCACCTAACTCTTTAAAATCATCTTAGAGATATTATTGAGAATGTATGAAGTGATTTAAGCCTTCAAAGAGATCAAAGAGATCCTCCGTCAACGTTCTTCTTCAAGCTCCTTCTGCTCCTCAACTCTGCTACGACTCAAGCTCATTTATTGGCAAGTTGAAGGCTTGGGAAAAGAGCATTGGTTCTTCTCTCAAATTTCTAGTTATTTTTCATTGTATTTGAAGTTATTTTAAACTTGCTTTCACCTGTAATAGCTTGCTAGGTGTGCTAGAGAAACACTTAGGGTTAGGCTTTGTAGATTTGTGTTTTGCCTAGGTGAATAGGTTTAAGGAGTTCTCAAAGAGGTAAGAAGAGTGTCCTCAGTTCTATTCAAAGGGAAACACAAGTTCTATAAAGCAGTTGGTTAGAAATCGTTGGTGAGGAGCCATGGTAGTGGAGTAAGCAGTTGGCAGAACCACTATAATTGATCGTGTTTGCATAGCTTTCAATATTTGCTCATTTTTGTTCTTAATATTTGATCACACCCATTGTTAAGATACATTTTCATTTGATTGAAGTTAAATTGAGTAAAAAGAAAATTTGATAAAAAAAAAGGGGGACCGACACTATTCAACCCCCTTTTAGTGTCGAATTTTTTACAACTCGTGTAGCATGAAAGTAGTGCAAAAAGAAACTCCAACTGTAAATTAATGGACTGGAACAATAGGATAAAATAACTCGTCATAGGAATCAGTGATCTAGGATAAGATTCTCCTAATTAACTACTATATCCATGACTCATCTCATATTGAACCATAAAAACATATAAACTATGATTTTTCAGCTTGGCACACAAAACGAGGCGACGTCTGCCTACTGTTTTCAAAATCCAAAGAACTGATGGTGAAACAAAGCTCGCCAATGAATCCAGAATGTCGATTAGGTCAAAATTCATATATGACATGAATAATTTTGCTAACTTTAAGGTCTCAAAATAATTATTTAGAATAATGAAAGAAATGCCCTAATTTATTTAATAAATCAATGTTCCGAATAAATATAATGGTGCTGCAATTCCAATAAATCCACAATGAAATCTCAGCCTTCCATCTAACATGATGCAATCACAGTCTTATATCTAACATGATGCAATCACAGCCTTACATCTATCCTGACACAATCTCAGCCTTCCATCTATAATGTTGCAATCACATCCTTACATCTATCCTGATGCAATCCCAGCCTTCCATCTATTATGATGCAATCCTAGCCTTCCATCTAACATGATGCAATCACAACCTTACATCTATCCTGATGCAATCTCAGCCTTTCATCTAACATGATGCAATCACAGCCTTACATGTGTCCAGATGCAATCTCAGCCTTTCATCTAACATGATGAAATCTCAGCCTTACATCTTACATGATTCAATCACAGCCTTACATCTATCCTGATGCAATCACAACCCTTCACCTATACACGATACAATCCTAGCTCTTCATCTAACACCTGATCAAATCCCTGCCATTCATCTAACCAATTCAATCCATCCCTTCATCTCACTCAAATCAATCTCAGCACTTCATTTCATCTCCCCACCTAGGTCACTATCTACTCATCTTCTCCTCCTCCATCCTGACGCCACCCCTTCCCCAGCCGCCATCGGCAATGCTGGCGCTGACACCGGTGCCTGGCGATGCACTGCCGCCACCACGCGGCAGTGGCTGTGCCTCGCGCGGCGCAGCTGCCCGCGTGTGGCAGAGACACCATGCCAGGCGCCGCTGCCTCCAAGGTACCTCACCGGCGCCCGCTGCCTCACGGCGTGCCTCACGGAACCATGGAGCCAAGAAAGTGGCACAAAAAGCCTCGAAAATTAAACTGGACAGCATGACGTTTAGGGAGTGAACAGTTCGTAAACGTGACCAAAACGCAAAATGAAAATTCCAAAAATTTGCTAAAGGTGACTCTGATACCACTGTTGTGATTGGAATAAGAAACACAGCGGAAATAGCAAATATAAAATTCAAACCATCCATAAAACAATGATTTACTTTTGCAATATTAAGGAATTCAACATAGGAGAAGAAGGAGAAGATGAGAAAACAACGGAACGAGGAGTTAAATGAACAGAGAAGTAATCCAATTTCTATTTTCCTTCCAAAAAGAAGGATGAGACTAGTGAACTTTTTCTATTTCTATACAAAGTACATTATTTAGACTACTTATCCACTTTCTGTTCCAGTGGTGTAGGAAGAACATGAAAGTCTGGCATCAATGAAACTGGAACTAAAAATGCTAGAACAGAAAGTGGAAATTTGTGACTTACATTCAAGAAATTTGACTTGCTTTATAGGGAAATACCTTAAATTTGTCCCAAATAATTCCTTCACATGTGATGGTACTTGAGACCAACATGGCTATGCACCCATGAAATTTGCCTTAATTATTGATGAAATATCTCGTACTACTTCTGTCTCGGGAAAGCTGCAAAAAAGAATGTTAATAAATATCTCGTATTTACAAATGATGGTGTTTGAATATCTGACTACATATATACCTTTTCTTATCAATAATTAGTAAGTGTCTATCATCTGGTGTCTCTGGCGGCTGTGAAGGCTGATTTGGTCCTCTTCCTCGACTTTGATGTGAAGTATCATCACTTTGTGTAGGAATAGATGTGTCATGTATAGACGTAGATGGTATAATAGGAACTGATGACATCAAAGGCAAATTCACTGAAGGTTGTGAGAGTAATGATGCTGCCGATATCGACGGTGTAGGAATACTAGGTGTTTCTATGGGAACAGTAACAGGTACAGATATAGGTATCGTGGGTGCTAAAGAATCAATCATAGGTACAAGTTCAAGTATCATGGGTGCAGAAGAAATGATCACAGATGGTACAGGTATATCTTCAGATGATGAATGTATAGAAGTGGTAGAAGGGTATTGACTCAAAGGAGGATGCCCTCGTCCTCGTCCTCAACCTCGACTTCGTGTACTCACCATTACTTAATAAAATAATTGAAGCATATATAAATAATTGAAGATGATTAGAAGGATATATAAATATATAGTGTCATCCAAATTCTGATAAAATACCTTATAACTTGTTAAATTCCTATGCAACTGGAGACTATAGACTTGAATAAAATAACTTATTCATTGCCATCTATTTTGAGGCAGTGGGGTCTATATATATTAATAGCCATTAATTTGGATTTTATGATTACTATCAACACTTTATGCTCTCAACCTTCACTGTCATTTATGATACTTGCAGTTTTGAAAAGCAAGATGGAGTTGTTTTAATAGCTACCACTAGAAATCTTAAACGAATTCTTAGTGTAAGATTATCAGGAATTCTTAGTGTCTTATCTCTAGATTAATGTAATTGCTTACTAATGGAGTTAACTGTCATTAACTATCAAGCTACTATTGAACAAATGGAGTTAACTGTCATTAATTTAATTGCTTACTAATGGAGTTAACTGTCACTAGAAATCCTTATCCTTAACTACCTAGCAAGTGTAGGAGAAGTTGTGTTTACATTTATCCTTATCTCTTCTTTGTTATTTCCTTTGACAGGTTTTGAGTAGAGTTGTTTCTTTGAAGGAGTCCTGTAGTGTGTTCTGTTGTTTTCTTTACAAGAAGATTGTGTGCTCTCTTTGATTTTAATAAGCTCACTCCAGGTTGCCATCATAGGAAGAAGTCTTCGGCAGCAAGCAGTGCCACCAATCTCACTGCTGGAGATCTCATTTCAGCCATCTTCCTTGAGATGCAGCGACCCATGATGAGATCTCAAAACCAAGTCCATACCACATACCCATTCATCACAGAATTCTAAATTTTTTGGGATATCTTGATGGCTTCTGTGAGTCAAAATCACATTCCTAAGTTTTTTCCGACTTCATACCCAAAGATCTAGCACTGACCATTAAACTCAAATAAAAGACTTCTATCTTCAGATAGTCTAAGGTACAACTCTGATCGGCAAATCTCATCCATATTCTAGAGGGATAGTGCTTAGATTTTTTTCTAAAGTTTAAATAAAAGAGCCTGAATAGTTCACATGTTATCAAGTTTCAACCAGGTGAACTTAGATTAAGAAATTGCAACCCAATCTCACTTCTATTCTACTTTTTCAATGTCATATTACTTGTCCTTAAAAGGTGCCCAAAGCAAAATAACAAGAAAAGAAGTTTAAAAAAAGGGGGTGGGGATTCGTGTACAATCTACAATTTAGAAGAAAATTTAACTGACTGTCAGAATTTACATGGAATTTATTTGGAGAAAACTCGATATTCAAGATAAGAGGAGGGAAACATCTTCAGAAACCAAAGAAGCAATTTAGAAAATTAATATAAAATTTTAGGGAGGACAAACAACATGGAAGAACTTAATGTTAAAAGATAGTGAACAAAGCTCAAATCATATTCTTACGGAAGCTGTCCTTGCAAACTTCAGTCGCTTCTCAACAAAGTTTGCTAGTTTCTTTGCATAAAGCTCACCAGCTTCACTACTCAAAGTTTGCTAGTTTCTTTAGTAGTTTCTTTTTTCTTTATGGAACATTGAATATCAAGCAATTATAAAATAACATGCAGGTAGACATTCAAGATATGAATTAGAAGTTTAGAACATTTCCAATAATGGATAGAAAAAAGAAAGACTGAGCATATGGTTCAGTACTTACTATCAAAAAAAGTTTCACAAATTATGAACTGCAACATCAAAAGTACAAGTTCCTAGGCCAAGTTCCTACACAATAATCTCATGGCTATCAATTGGGGGTGAGCAAAAAAAGCTGAACCAGATCAATGAAGCAATTCAATTTAAAGTCTTTTTTTCCAAATGATATGAGTTGCATTAGCTTAAATTCTAAATATAACTATTGCAAAAATGCTAAACCTCCTCATGTACGATAGAAGATGCAATAGAGGCTATGTAGAATTATAAGAAATATGCCACCTACACTTTTTCATCTAGTGGTCATCTACAAATGATATATAGGTCCATAAAAAGAATAGACAAAACTGCAACCTACAATATCACAAGACCTCTGTACTGGTTGGGCCTTGCATAAATGAATATGAACAAACAAAGCAACAGAGACATTCTCTGTTGTGTCTAAGTGTATATATTTCTAAAGTGAATGAAATGATCCCCCAGCCACATTCTCTTCAGGAAAATTATAGGACACTACTATATTAATTTGATGACTGCTTTTGGACAAGATGCAAACCTTAATTAACTTAGAATTCCTCCACTTCTGCAAGGCCAATTGGCAGCAACTTCACTTAATTAACCAGTACACTTTTTCATCTAGTGGTCATCTACAAATGATATATAGGTCCATAAAAAGAATAGACAAAACTGCAACCTACAATATCACAAGACCTCTGTACTGGTTGGGCCTTGCATAAATGAATATGAACAAACAAAGCAACAGAGACATTCTCTGTTGTGTCTAAGTGTATATATTTCTAAGTGAATGAAATGATCCCCCAGCCACATTCTCTTCAGGAAAATTATAGGACACTACTATATTAATTTGATGACTGCTTTTGGACATGATGCAAACCTTAATTAACTTAGAATTCCTCCACTTCTGCAAGGCCAATTGGCAGCAACTTCCACTTATTGTAGCTCTGCAAGGATTAATTTTAAGCAATTACAACCCAATAACACCACCTGAACTATGTACCTTTAGAGAAAGTAGAAATTATGAAGGAACTCAAGCATCAAGCATAAAACTTCAAATAATTCAAACATGTCAAACAATGTCAAAACTAAAAAGGTTGGCATTAACTATTAGTTCTACATATTAGATAGTCAGTCACGTCTGCATTAGAAATAAATTACAAATAGTGACTCCTCAATTATAAGGCCTCAGGGCCCACTAAACAAATATATTAGATAATTTGAAAAAAATATAATAGAAGTTTAAAAAGTTTCAATCATCACTCTCCTCGTTTGACAAATACTCATCAACTTCATCATCTTCAGTATCTTCATCTTCAACGTCAACAACATTTGCTTCTTCTTCATCCTCCTCAACGGCATGTGTTTGAGTTCTCAAGAAAAATTCTTCATATTGATCTACCTCATCAACTACTCCAACATTAACTAATACATTGGATACATCTAACTTTGTTGTAGGCATAATAGGTTGTACTGCTTCAACCTCATCCTCTTGAAAAAAATCATTGATCTGTGGAGGGATATTATCGTCTGTTTCTTCAATGTCTAATATATCATATCTATTTCTTGCTTTAATTTTGCATGCAAGTCACCAATCACTCCTTCCTTTTTTCTTTGAGGGGTAACTCATGTAATAAACTTGTTGAGCTTGCTCGGCTAACACAAAAGGAACATCAATATAAAGTTTTAACTTGTGATTGATTTCAACAAGTCCATGGCGAGGATGTACCCTAACTCCTTTTTCGGTATCAAACCACTCACATTTAAATAACACCACCTAATTTCCTTCACCAAAGTATTTAATCTGTACAATATAAATCAGGATGCCATAGTAATCATGATCATAATCATTATAACAACTACCCTTCACACAAACACCACTATTTATTGTTTTCTTTCCATGTGAATATTCCTTGGTGTGAAACTTATATCCATTAACAAAATAACCCTTCATAGATCGAACAAATCATTGCGGGCCTTGTGCAATGGCAAGAATTTGACTATCAATCGTGTCAATATTATGATTAACCTATCACAAAAAGAAGAAAAAGAATAATTTATAATATAGTCATGATTATTCATATTGAGACCAAAAAATATTATATTATTCAACTTACATAGTCTCTCAACCATTTTGGAAATTCTCTATCTCGTAACTTCTCAAGCTCTGCGTCAGTCAAGTGTGGTTCTCTTTGCATAACGATATTATTAAACTCACTAAAAAATAATAAAGTTTACATTAATATAAAGTAAATATATGAAATAATTAACACTACTATACGTACTCAATGAAAGGAGAGATCTCTTCACAATTCATAAGTACGTAAAGCACAATTGCTTTATACTCATTTACGTAATGCCCAACAGCCCCGCAAGGTCGACCAGGATAGGTAAAGTTAGATAGACGTCCCATAGTAGTTGGAACTCCACCATCATCATTTCGAGGTACTTGATTCAACCTTGTGTGTACCATTTGGTCTAGGAGTAAAATGAACAAGAAATTAATATTTCTTATATAATACATATATATTAAAGTTGAGTTATTTCCTTTCTTGCTTATGATGTCTTATTAAAGTCAAGTTTGACTCATGAATGCGGATTGGATCGGAGTCCGAATCAGACTCGGATCGAACCGAGTAGAAGTCAAGTCAAGTGAGGGGCAAATGGGTCATTGGATGAGGGGAATAAAACCCCTCACCCAAGCTACCCGTGCGGCTCAAAGGGAGAGCCGCACGCAGCCCATCAAGAGGGAGAAAGGGAGAGAGGAGGAGGAGATCTTGTCGGCGCCGAGTTCGCGACAATGCTCGAGGAGATCGGAATCTCGTTTCATCAAGATTTCTTCATGATCCAATTCAAGGTGAGTGGTTAGAGTAGATGTTAAGGGGAGGCGGGTGGCCGCCCCATAGGTTTTGAAATCGAGGTTTTCTCCATGAGTTTGGCCAATCGAGTTGTTTCCCCATGTTACATTTTTAAATCATTGTACATACTATGATTTCATGTTTGAAAACATGTCGATTTCTCGCTTTAAGGGGCTGGTCGAGTCGAGGAAAAAGGGGGAAGGTCATGTCGAAATTTCCCCAAATTTCCTCGCTCGTCTCCCAACTCGCGTATCGACTTGTATTCATTTTGTTTTTGGTTTTGGATTGATGCTCGATCTGACGCCGCAGCCAAGTCCGCCACCTCTAGAGGGTTCGGCCGAGCATGGTCATCATCCTGCTCGAGTTGGCCAAGCAGTAGAAGGGGGAAAAGTTGGGTTGTTTATATTGGATTGTTGGATCTCTTATTTTATCGCATTAACTAGCACCTTCATGTTTAAATGTTAGATTAAATTTGAAGTTTATGTTTATTGTTCTACTGGTTAATATGCATAAATTCCATCCCCTTCCCACATGGATGGTTCAGCCAAGCAAGGTTTACCTTACTCGAGCTTCGGCCGATCAAGGGAAAGGTGGAGGAAACGAACGATTTTTGTGTAGTTGTTCATATCCCTCCGCTTAATGTTTATTTATATTCATGTTAATGTTAATCCATATTCATGTTGTCATTTGTTGGGGTACACCTATGTTATCATTTTGGAAATGTTCTTGCCAATGCTTATATGGTATATGTACTCAAGAAAGGTTTCATTTAATTGCTCATATCATGTTTAATTGTTGCTATGCTTAGTGTAAGTTCCATATTGGTTTAACCTCTACATTACTTACTTTTTATTTCGGTTCTCATGATGTTACTATCCGTAATTAATTTGGTAAGTGATGTGGAAATGGTAGGTCGAGTGCCTACATAGTCGGCGAGTTCGCTCGTTTTAGGAAGAATGGGTTAGATAACATGTAGGATGTTTGCAAGATGCATAGTATATATGGAAACCTAGCTAGGAAATGACACAACTTCTATGACTTCTATTATTCATTTTTGGAAACCTAGAACTATTAGGAGTACACATTTTTGGAAGGGCGGCACTAATTTGTTGACCCTGCAGACCGGATTAGGGCCAGATACGAGCAACCGCCCGAAGTGTATATAAGGAAACCCTAGGACATTTGACTACGTGATGTGCTTGAGATGATCTGCCGAGAAGTGTGGAGGTCGAAAATGACCAATGCTTAGCTCGGCCAGTGATTGGGTCTTGAGATGCACCAGCGGGCCCACTTGGTGTTAGACCCCAGTTGGGTGGGACTAGCTATCCTTACCCCAGACGATGTCCGGAGAGACTAGTAGACCATCCTTGTCGAGGGCCCGGGATTTCATGTTTATATTTTGATATGATGTGGCTGAATGGCCAGTGTGATTCTACCTTGTATGGTAGGGCCGGTTGTAGCCAAGATTCTTATACCACAAGTAGGCCTTTAGGGCCGGATGCTAGCTGGCAAGGTTAGGCCGTTATGGCAAGTTTCTCCTATATGGTTTATACAGAATGACCCACGGGGTCGATAGTCACATCAAAAAGTAGCTTACCTCCCTGATTATATTCTATGTTGTTTATATGTTATGCATGACTAACTACGAATTATGTGGAGGTTCGGAAGAACCGCTCACTGAGTCTCAAGTGGACTCATGGTTTGTTTCCTTTGTTTTTGCAGAGCATGATTAGTGGTCGAGGCTTGTTGTCATGGTGTAGCTGGAGGGCAGGTGGTGGTGTCATATCTCGTAGTAGCGTCCTTTGGTCATAGTCCAGTGTCTTGTAGTAGTTATTTTTCATTTCTACACTGACAGTTGTGTTTTAAAAATTTTGTAATAACTTTGATACTTGAGATGTTCTATTTGTGACCATGTTGGTTTTCTTCTTTGGGTTAAAAAACATATTTGTGAATTTTGAAAACTTTAAATAAAGATTGTATTGTGGTTTCCTTTCTCCATATGTTCTATTTTATTGTCAGTCAATGTAGACACTAGGCTACAGAACAGGATGTAGTCCCTGGCTGATCACACTACTCTCAGTTGGGGTGTGACAATTCCATAGAATTTGCAATCATGTATATTTACACACCGACTTATGTTTGAAGCATAACCATCGGGAAATTTTAATTCTTTAACCCATTGACATACTGCTTTGATTTGTTCTTTGTTCAACACAAATGAGGCTCTCGTCTTCAACATTTTCCCATTAACATGCTCTAATTCTAACTCAGGGTGCTTGCAATACTTAGGAAAATCAACTCTGGCCTTGACATTGTCTTTTGTTTTCCCCTTGATGTCCATCACTTAAATACATTCCGTTCAATATGCATCACATCTAAGTTATGTCGAATTAAATTTGTATGCCAATACGGTAAATTCCAAAAGATACTTTTTAACCGAATTATGCGGTTGGCCAAATCCAGAAATTCTAGCATTAATACATTGATTTCCAAATTGAATATCAGGCAATTTATCGACACATGGCTTTAAATCATCGCCCGATAATCGTGGACGTGGAATATCTTTTTCAATTTAGTCTTTCATAAATATATCTCTTTGTCGTCGATATGGATGATCAAGAGGGAGAAACTGATGATGATAATCGAAAAATGATATCTTTCTCTCATTTTCAAGAACAAGAGCTTTGCTACGCTCTAAACAATAGGGACAAGCTAACCTCCCGTTAGTGCTCCATCCTGATAGCATAGTAAATGTAGGGAAGTCGCTAATAGTCCACATAAGTGCTGCTCTCATTTGAAAATTTTGTTTTCTAAACACATCATATGTCAAAATTCCATCAAACCATAACATGTTCAGTTCATCTATCAATGGCCTCAAAAATATGTCAAGTTCTTTACGTGGGCTCTTTGGTCGAGGAATTATCAAACTTAAGAACATAAACTGTTCCGTCAAACACATAGATGGCGGCAAATTGTATATAGTAATGAGCACGGGCCAAACTGAATAGGGAATAGAAGAATGCCCAAATGGGTTGAAACCATCGGTGCACAATCCTAATCTGACATTCCTTGGGTTAGAAGCAAATGAACGATGGTGAGCATCAAATTGTTTCCATGCCTCACTAAGTGCAGGATGTGCAACAACGTCGGAAGTACGATTCTTAGCATGCCAAATCATATGCTTTGCAGTTTTTTCGGACATAAAAAGCCTTTGAAGTCTTGGTGCTATAGGGGGATACCGTAAGACCTTATACGGTATATTTTTTCGTTTACCATTATTTAATAGTCTTGGCTTATATCAAGCATGTACACACTCTGAGCACTGCGTTAAATTTGTTGTTTCTTTATAAAACAACATGCAATTATTCTGACATACATCTATCTTCTCATACCCAAGTCCTAATTTCTTCATCATCTTCTTTGTTTTGTAAAAATTTTCTTCCAACTTTGCATCTTCTGGTAACATATCTTTAATTATTAACATGAGCCGATCATAGCAAGCTTCACTAATGTTAAACTCAGATTTGCAATTAAGCAACTGTGACATGGCTAATAGCCTACTTTGACTCTTACAACCACTCCACAATGGCTCATCTACATAATTCAAAAACTTGGCAGCTTCATCATTTGGTCTTTCTTCTACATTTGATCAGCCAATACCTTCAATACCGATTGCATCCACCACCATAGTTCTATATGGATTTTGAGGAGCATCAAAGCTTTCTGATTGAGGAATGCTTAAGGATTCACCAACTTCTTCACTTGTCAACTCCCCATGTGCAATCCGTTGTGTGTAGCCAGATATAAATCCCTTCGAACATAAGTGATATTCCACCTCATCTTGATAATGAAATTGAAGATTATTACATCGTCGACATGGGCACCTGATTTTATCACTAGAAACATATTGAGTTTTGGAGTATGCAAAATCAAGAAATCCCTTGACTCCTTCCATAAATTCATTAGTCAACGATCCTCCAATTATCCGACGTACTACGATCGGTATACATTTTGATTAACTCTTTTCAACCTAGAAACAATATTAAGCACATTAATTATTAACATGCACAACATACAAAGGGAACCTTAGGTTTAAAGTAGCAGTTGAAAATAAGGTTGATGCAAAAGTGAAAGTGCTAAGAACTGATAGAGGAGGAGAATTCACCTCTAAACCTTTTGTGGATTTTGATGATGAACATGGAATAAAACATCAGCTTACTGCAAGGTATACACCCCAATAGAATAGCGTTGCAGAAATAAAAAATCAAGTTTTGGTAGAAATGACTAGATGTTTGCTGAAGGGAAGTAAGCTGCCTAAAAACTTGTGGGCAGAGGCTCTTAATACTTCAGCATACATTATAAATAGAAGCATAACCAAAGCATTGCTTGAGAAAACACCATATGAAATTTGGTGTGGAAAAAAACCAGATCTCAGTCATCTAAGAAAATTTGGGTGTGTAGCTTATTGTCACATACCTAAGCAAAGAAGAAAGAAGCTAGATGACAAGAGTGTGAAACCTATACTAGTTGGGTATTGAAACTAAAGGGTATCGATTACTTGACCCTGTGAAGAAGGAGTTGATTGTTAGTAGGGATGTGATCTTTGATGAGAACAAAGTTGGTTTGGAGAATTTTCTTCTTAACACTGAAAATTTAGCTAACAGTTCAAGTTTAGGGCTGATATTTCAGGATGAAGCTGAAATTGTGAATGATGCATCAACTGTAGATGTGAATCAAATTGTCAATTCAGATATAAATGATGAAATCAATGACAGTAGCAGTGATTTTGTGTCACCACCAAGAGGTTACAGTGAGTTGACTAATGTCTATGATAGAAGTCAAAGATGTAATCTTACAGAACTAGTAGAACCTACCAGGTTTGAAGATGCAATAAAAATCCCTGAGTGGAGAACTGCTATGACTGAAGAAATGAAGTCAATCAACAATCATGACACCTGGTATTTGATTGAACTACCTTCAAGGAAAGTTCCAATAGGACTTAAATGGATCTTTAAAATCAAAGGGAATGCAGATGGAGAAGTAAGGAAGCTAAGGCTAGATTGGTGGCACAAGGGTATATGCAAGTTGTAGGGATAGACTGTACAAAAACATTTGCTCCTGTAGTTGTTATTCAAAGATGGATAATTTATCAACTTGATGTAAAATCTGCATTCTTAAATGGAGAACTCAAAGAAGAGGTTTATGTAGTTCAACCAAAGGGTTATGAAATAGAAGGAAAGGAAGAAATGATCTATAAGTTAAAGAAGTCCTTATATGGCCTAAAGCAAGCTCTAAGGAGCTGGTATGAAAAAATTGATAGTTACTTTATTACTGAAAAATTTCATAGAAGCAAGAATGAACACACACTATATACAAAAGAAGATGAAAATGGAGATATTCTAATTGTTCTTCTCTATGTGGATGACTTGCTTTATTGTAGTAACAATGAAAAAAATGAGAGAGGAGATCAAGAACAGAATGTTCAAGACTTTTGAGATGACTAATCTGGGTGAAATGAAATTCTTCCTAGGTTTGGAAGTTGAGCAAGATGAAGAAGGGATCCATGTAGCACAGAGAAGATATATTGTTGAACTACTACAGAAATTTGGTATGAACAATTGTCATCCAGTTGGAACTCCTATGGTTTCAGGTTCAAAATTTGACAATTGCTTTGAAGACTTGAAAACAGACCCACATGTTTATAGAAGTCTGATAGGGAGTTTGCTATACTTAGGAAACACAAGGCTTGATCTTCTATATAGTGTGAGTGTTCTATCTCATTTCATGAATGATCCCAGAGCAGTATGAAGACATGGATAGAATCAGCATGCTATGAAGACATGCCTTTTTAAACTAATTAATTTAAACTCACATGGATAGATTCAATATAAATCACGCCTTGAATTAATTCAGAATGGATGTCATAAAAATTCGATCAAGGCTTAATTATTTGCCTTATTATGTTTCATAAAGTACTAAACTGAGAAGTTTGGAAGGGCATGATGAGGCATTGCTTCCTTATTGATTCTAGCGATATTATCTACGCCCCCTAAAAGGATGAAGATGGTTATTCCCACAGGGGGTGATATTATCTACGGTGTTTCACACCAACATTGCGGTGGCCAAGGTGATGCTCTCTATGGTCAGGTGAGGATTCATGGCTGGTTGTTTCATTTTTTGTGCTTGATTTACTTGTAACTTTAGGCTACTTCATATTTCAGATATGTATTCCCTGTACTAAAACTACTTCATATTTCATATATGAATCTGCACCAGATAAAGGGACCAACTCTAATGCTTCATGTAAGATTTCTATCAATTTATCGGCAAACTATTCAAAAGTCAACACCTTTTCTTAATTTTACTTTGGCACAGGGGAATTGAAGCTCCTAAAGAATACTTGGTATTTTCTTCTTGCTGGGGGTATATTGACAGCCGTAGCTGGAATCTGTTTCTTAGCCAAAAGACGCCAGAATGAAAATTATCAAGCTCTTCGTGTAATGGTCATGTTATAATAAATCCTATCAATATGTGTTGATCTCTCTTCGTGTAAGCATCTCATCTTTATATGAGATCTTGTGATTAATAAAAAAATGTGGGTAGATGGTGAGAGTGGAGACGAGCATTAACGAAAATTTGACCTTCATTAACTAAAATTAAAAGCATCTCTAATATTTGACTAATGTACACATGAAGATTAGTAAAGACATTGATCATCCAAATGTCCACAATAAGTGATATGAAATGGCAACTGAAATTGAACCTCCACAATCGAATGGGAAATCGAGCGCTCGAAACCCGTAGAAGGGAAGGAATCAACTCATCGGTCGGCTGTCTATGACAACTTGCACTTTCTGCACTTCGCCGCAAAGTAACAGAGGATTAGGGCATGAGGTAGGGAAGGAACCTATAGAAGGGGAGGGAAGAAATAAAAGCTCGGATCAGCTGCGGGGAATTAGAAGAAACCTGCACTATCTGTGATGACTCGAACTGACTATTTTGTCGGCTGTGGGGAAGGAACCGACAGGGAAGGAGCATGCGGGGAGGGAACCGGTGAGGAAGGAAACTGTGGGGAAGGAACCTGCGGTTGGGAAAGGAAGAAGAGGCTTTGTCGGGGTGGCCGGGGAAGAAAGATGACGAGTGGGAGAGGGGGAAGAAAGATGAAGAAGAGGCTTTGTCGAGGTCGGCTGAAAAAAAAGAGAGCGCGAGAAATTATTTTGACGAGTGGGAGAGGGGGAAACAAATTGGTCGGTTGAAATAAGAGAGGGAAAATAAAATATGCTAATTTACCAACGGATTATTTATCCGTTGGTAATTTTGTTGGTATAAAAATTCCGTTGGTGATGCTATGTTTTCTTATAGTGTTGATGCCCTAAAACCTTAAAGAGTTAATCCTTGAATCTCCAAAGCTCTCTCTTGCTCAAATCCATAAACCCTAGCTCTTGATCACTCGTCCTAAAGTGCATCTTCATTGGAGGGCTCTTCAAGGTTGCTAGGCTCAAGAAGAGAAGTTATTCTTGGTGTGATAAGTCCTCTTTACTCTCTTCTTGTGTTGGAATTGTTTTCACTTTGTTTTAAAGTGATTTACTCAAGTGTGTAAGAAGACCTAGTCTATGGTCTTGTGAATGAGTGGTTTCTTTGGTATAGAAGGTATAAAGCCACTTGTGTGAACTAGGTTAAGAGTAGTTCTTAGGATTTGAGGTAGGAAAGCTCACTCGGAGTGAAGGTGGATACTTCCAGTTGTGGAAGTACCACTACGTACAACAAAAAGTAGTGTTTAAAGGTGGTATGTAACTGGCCCCGGTTCTTAACATTATTTACTTCTTTATGTTTCCCCATTCCTCCACTTCCCTCTTCCCCTTCCCGCTCATCTCCTGATTCCAATTCCCTTTCCTACTCGTACTGCCCTTCTCCCGATCGAGTAGCGGCATTCTCCTGCCTTCTCCTACGCACCCTTCTCCTTCTCCTTGATCGACTACACTTCTCCACAATATTTGCAGTCTTCTCCTGCGCGCCCTTTTCCTTCTCCCCGATCGATCGATTAAGGCATCCTCGGTCGTCGCTGCTCCCTCAGCCTCCGCGTCTCCGCCATCAATCTTTCAGTATGGAATCGCCCATGCTGGACGACCATTCCTCTCCCGACATTGCCCCCCGACGATCGCAGCATCCCAGATCCCCGACCCTAAGTAACGTCCTATGGTCTCTCCTTCCTTTGAACCTCTCCTTTTCTTCACTCTTTCATTTCTCAATGGCGGATTCTTCTTGTTGTTGTTGTTCTTAGGATGTCTGTTCGATGGTAGGGGTTATTGTACACTTTTGTGGTTTATTTATGGTCTGAATCAGTGTACTGTGAATTTGATGGAGAAAACAAGTGATTTTATGCTTCTACTGCCGAGGACCTGAAGATGTCGTGCGTCTTCAACATTATTTACAGCAGTCTGTACTCCTTATTCATTCCTAGTACTATAAAGAATACTAGCAGCAACATTGTTTATTTAATCTGTCTTGGAAAAGAATTCCTTTGTTCCACAATGTGCTAAGTTTGTGGTACTATTAAAGATGGAGGAGGTTTGGCGAGCTGACTTACTTTGCGACGTATAACAACATGAATCATCAACAGGTAAGCTTCTTTGAATTACATTGTCTTTGTGACTTGGCTAGGCGTCAACAAGATAATGAACCTCTTAGCACTACAACATTTAGGGCTTTCTATAGCATTTAACGATAGCGTTCTACCGAAACGCTATGGTTAACAATAGCTAAAATTTTAGTAAAGCGGGATAAGTCCGTCCTTTTTTTTTCCGTCAACAACAAGAAGTCTCGCTCCCTTTTTTTTTCCCTCACTCAACAAAACCTAAACCCACGTCCCCCTTCTCCTATGGCGACAATACCTCAACCCGCGTCGATCGCCACCGACTTTCCTCGTCTCTCCTCATCGAAACCTTCCACAAATCCCCTGCAGGCCGGCCACTACAAGGCTCTTGCACTTCTCCAAAACCCTCATCGCTTGCTACTACTCATGCTCCCCCCAAGCCGGCCAATTCAAGCTCTAGTAAGCCACTTCTCGGTGCTTTCCTACCCTATCTGTTCGTAGCCTCCCTTGAGCAGAGCAAGGGCTTCGTCCATGCTTTGCAGGTTTGCATGGTTGCTCCTCCCAATATGGGAACCTTCTTCCTTCTACTATTTCGACGAGCCTCTCAATCTGATGGGTTTTTCTTTCTGTACGTGGGATCTCTTCTTTGCTTATTTTTCTATTTTCTTCTTGTTTTGGTAATGATTTGATCTGTCATTGGGTTTCTCGCTCTCCTACTAACAATATCATATTACTGCTTATTCTTCTCCTTCTTCTCGTGCGTGCGTGATTATTTTTATAGATTTTTTGGGCTCGGCATGTTTTTTCCCAGGTTATTGATATCTTGCCATTTGGGATTTTTTTTCGGATCGTTCAGTTTCCTGTCCTTTTTTTTTCTTGTTGTTTCAGATTCTATTGCTGGTAAGGTCGCTAGATTTTGCTCCAATATTCCACGTCCATTTCTTAAATTTGCAGTAGAAAGCAAAAATGGAATCATTTTGTTTTGTACTCTTATTTTGGAAGCATCTTAATGTTCATTGCTATGTTGGTACATAATCCTCATCTGAAACACTTCTCATGAACTTCATTCTAATTTTGAGTGATACTGACCATGTTTAGGATCTCAAGAACCTGAGGCCTTAGCTTTATTCTATTACCGAGTACTGCGAAAAATCCTACCTTCACAGTGAACAAAAAAAATTGTAAGATTTGGTCTCTGTTGAGTGCTTAATGGCACCCTGTTCTTTATCCTCCGCTAACATTTCTTCTTCAAAAGCTTCTATTTTTAGGGCTTGCTCATTCTAAGATGGTGTCTCCTACATGATCTGGAATGTTTTTCTCTTTTTGAATAATCCTTTTTCCATCTCTATGAATTTTGTATAGTAAAACTTTCTCAAGTTCTGTGCAGCAACAGGTCTTTATAAAGTTGATATAAGACTGGTATGTAAAGTTACACTTTTCTGCTCCTTTTCTATTATGTGGTAGAGAAGTTCATAGCTAGTTCTTGTCCATTGTTGTGTCCTTTTTCTTTGATGTCTCGAGTGAAACAGAAAAAAACATTCAATCAACTAAATTAAATATTGTGTTGTTAGAATGAAGTTTTTGTTCTTTTGTGAGCTTACTTAGCTTCCATGCTGATATAGGTGACAAAAATTGTTGGAGGAACTATTCGTTGGAGACGCTATCTTGACCATCTCAAAATGTCTCTTTGCAGTGAGGAGAAAATGTTTAGAGACATGGAAACACTTCTTTGCAAGTATAACTCTTTTACACACTTGGACCACCGGAAGCATTGCAATATCTCTAAAAAGATGACAAAGTGCACCATCAAGACATCCTTTGAGTGATTACTATTTGTAAGACTTGTTTTTGTGAGATACTTGTTATCAGAAACATTTCTAATTCCAAATATAAGATATAAGGACTACTTAAATTCATAAAAGACACAATAGATATTATATTTTATTTATATCAATCTAAGTTAGTAATTATAACTGCATGACAAATGTCGCCGCATTCACTTTCAATAAGTACTTCGAGTTGGGTTTTATGAGATCATCAAGTTAGGCATGCCCCATATACTATCATTGATGAGGTACATTTTTTCTACTAGCAAAAAATATCAATAAGTAATCATCTTGGCCTTACTACTCATGGCAAGCCAGTATTTTATATATATCATCAAATTTATTTTAATGGTTTCCACAGGTTTTGAAGTTCAATCTCACATGATCACGTCTCATTTGTTTGTTGCCATGGTTAGTTATGACTGTTTTTGCAAACATACACTACAACATAACCGGCCTATAGAGACACATAATTATAGACAAATTACATTATTGTTTCTAAATTTTTACATTTAGAGACTAATAGACATAAAATTTATTCCTAATTAGCCTCTAAAAATAACTTTAGAGTCAGATCAATTAAGTGACTCTGTTATTATTGTTTTTATAGATCTGTAGAGGCTAATTAGAAATAAATTTTGCATCTATTAGTTTCTAAATGTGAAGATTTAGAAATAAAAATATAATTTATCTCTAATTTTGTGTCTCTATAGGTCAATTGTGTTGTAGTGATAGGAGGATGGATGAGGAAGGAGAGGCTACTTTTGTTGACTATAACAAACTAGTTACTGTGTACACTTAATACTTAATCTACTTTTGTTGATATTGACTAAGTTCGGATAATATTATGTTTTAGTAGTTTGAATTTATGTAATGTACTCTTTATTTAATATAAAAATGTTCTACATATTGATCTATGTAATGTTCTTGATTTTAGTAGTTTATTGATAAGCTGAGAACCTACTTTTGTGACAAGTTGAGATTAAACTTACTTTTGTATGACAGCTTTAAAATGCTCTCTTTAGTGACAGACCACGGTTTGAAAAGACTATATAAGTATATATGATAACTAAACAATATTGCTATTGTAAAAACAAGTAATAGTAAGTCAAGCATGCTATAACAATAGTATATAACAATGGATGCGATCACAAACTAATCATAACGGATAAAAAATATTATAAAATAACATTCAAATAGCATTCGCAATTGCATTTTTGAAACGCTATTATAACCTCCCTACATACGATAGCGTGTGATTTGACAGCGTTTCGGATAATGCTATACACTACTTATGATAACGTTTATGACATGCTATTAATGACGATTATTATGGTAGTATAGACTGACAGCTATGACCTGCTCAATCAATTATCAAAACCTTATCAGATGAATGGAACAACACGGTGTATTCCCTTGGTAATCACCAAGGGAAAACTAGGGATGGCAACGGTTCGGTTAACCGCACTTTTGGGGGTTAAGCGAAATCGAAATCGATTTCTAAACCCACTAACTGAAACCGAAATCGAAATCGGTTGGTTTCAAAAACCTATATCCAAAATCGAAACGGAGTCCGATTTTGGTTATCCGCGGATAACTGAAATCAAATTTTTTGGTTCAGATAACCGATTCAAAAATTAATAACAAAATCGATTTCAGATACCGGTTAAACGCAAAAAGCTAGTAGTAAATGGATAATCAGTTCAAAAATTAATAACAAAATCAATTTCGAATACCGGTTAACCGCAAAAAACCGGCAACCGAAACTGAATATATAATCAGTTTCGGTTACCTGTTAACCGCGGCCCGATAATCGAAACTGAACCGGTTTTAAACATTTTTTTATTTTTACTATTTGAAACCGAAACCGAACCGCAAGTCCAATATCCAAAACCGAATTTGATGATTCGATTAATCGATTAACCGCGGTTAACCAATTTGAATTGTCATCCCTAGAGAAAATAGAGGACCAATGACATTTAAAATTAGTTCAGTAACGTCACCTAATCACTTTTTGAGAATGGAGATGAGCCCACCACCTAAGAATGAAAAAGGCTAGGAATGGATGGGCATCTGGCTGCCAGTGATAGGTTAACTGTTCATTTACTTGCTAGCATTGAACTATTACCGTCTTCTATCAACATCCTAAAGAATAGAGATTACTATTCTATCAAAGGGTATGTACCAAGTACTACTGGTGACAGTAAGTTGATTATTTTATTAAAAAATTAATTATTCGGGAATTTTTCTTGCTTACTAAAATAATTTATCTATTTCTTCCAACCATAAGAGGCACATGTCAATTAAATATTAACTGTTCAGTTTAACTCTACTTACATTATCTTCTTTATTGTCTTTTTGCCCAATTCAATATTAATAACTGAGATATTAAAAACATTAATTTATTGTTTATGAACCTCAGGCTTCTAATTATAAAGTCATACACTAAGCTGAACCTTCAATCTAGAAAGAGTTTGCTAATGATTTTTCTAAGCTTGAATTATAAATTTGGTGAATTCTTAATACTGACTTTGTTTCCCTAGTTTATTTTCTTTTAAATGATTTTGCTTTTCGTATTGAACTCTTACTATGAAATTTCTGTTGAAGGATAGTCAGCTTAACAATAATAGTCTGTCGGGTACTATGAACTCTTGCTTTTCATTCATTAGTTTTTTTTGCTCATGTCAGGAAAAAAAAAATAGAAAACTTAGTTCAACTTAGCTCAACTTAGAAAGAAATAGAAAAGAAATAGTTTACTTCAACTTCAAATACATCATACTGATGTTCAACTTACTTCAAGGTTGGAAACAGTATAAATCATGCACGTTTCACAAGTTAGATGAAGACCATTTCAAGCTATCTAAGATGAAGGTCATTTCAATTACATTGTCAGTATGCTACTAAAATAGTATGATCTGAAGTTCATCAGCAGGTAAGCCTCGTTTCTTTGTTTTTTCTAAGCTATGTCGTATTTCTAAGCTGTGCCCTATTTTTTCCTGAGCTATTCTTTGATTAAGGCTCCGAATAAGATTATTTCTTACTGATTAAGGTTATTTCTTACTGGTTAGGTTATTTCTTACTGATTAAGGCTCTAAAACGTTGATTCCATACCTGGAAGATGATAGGATTTTAAATGTCAAGGTAAGGACATCTCATTCTAATATAATGCCTCTAGCTCTGATCCCAACTCGGGGTTCGCGTGACCGGCCAGGGTCTATATCCTACCCTGAAGCCTACCACATACACTGAATAACAAAATACTGAGAATGCACGCTAACCAAAAAATATACGAGTAAAAGAACAACGATGCAAACTTTCATTTAATTTTAAAGAAAGTTCAACAATTTTAAAAGAGTTGCAAAACCAACCAACTATTAAGAACGACTCGAGTTAAAGTCAAATACATGTTTTTCAAATCAACATCTCTCAGTGTATAAAAAAAACACAACCCTAGACATCATGACTACGACTACTGGACGCTGCTACGAGATCTACGCCACTGCCTACCCTCCAGCTGCACCATGACTCCAAGCCTCACCTCATTGGTCGGGCTCTGCAAAAATAAGAGAAATAAATCGTGAGTCCACATGGGACTCAGTGAGCGGTCCTTCCGAACCTCTACATAAATCCCCAATAATAACATGCATATAAGTCAGCAATTTATAGTTATAGGGATCTAATCTAGTCATGATATAACTACTGGATCGAAGGCCAACATTGTATAAACCATACACCCGGCCAAATAGACCTACACCACAAGATAATAATCCGATCACACGGCCCACATATCATATAAGGGAAGTCGAATAATCATTGGGCCGTCGACTAGGATGGTCAACTAGTCTTAGGAACCCATCCGGTTAAGGATAGCTAGTCCCACCCAACTCAGGTCTACCGTCAACATCGCCCACTGACGGAATCTCAAGACCCTTTGCCACCCGGGTCTAACACCTAGCGGGCCCGCTGGTGCAATCTGAAGACCCAAATCACCCGTCGAGTCAAGCATTAGTCGTTCCGATCGTTCATGTTTCTCAGCCAACCATCGCAATCACAATAGACAAACAAAGTGTTCTAAAGTTTTCTTATTTAAACCACGAGCATTCACCCCTATCTGGCCCTACCCCGGGCCCCGTAGGGTCAACAACTCACTGTTACCCTTCCTCGGCGTGTACACCTAATTTTTTCTAGGTTTCAAAAATGGTCACAAGAAGTCTTAGTAATTGTGTCATTTACTAGCGGAGTTTCACATCTTGTACTCGAGTCCGAGGTACTAAACAATTTCACAAATGGTTCTCTACCTAGTTCCATGTCACATACCACACATGTTCCTCAACATTTAGCATATCATTGACTAAACATATACCATAATTAATGAATTTCAGCATGCTAAGAATAAGAAGATTCAACAATTATGTCACCATGATTTCATGCCTAATCACGGCACTAATAATTCATAACAACATGTAACCAATATTTTAGCAATTAAATAATTATTTACAGTAAGTAATTATTTAATCTCAACATATAAAAATAAATTCCAGCAACTTGAACATGTAGAAAATTCTCTAACACATCTCAAAGCAAGAAATAATTTACAATTAAAGCACATCAATTATCCATTAAATTCCAGCAATTTCCTGCTCAATTTCAGCACAGTAAAATAAATCAAAGCAAGATCATGCTAAAGTAAGAACCCAAAAGTAGTTTTTCTATACAAGATAATAGCCTGCAAGCAAGATATAATTCTATTCCTTAAGTTATTTTATCCTTACATGTCGATCACTTAGGAAACATGTTTTCCTACTCGGATTCTTCCCCTCCCCCACTCGGCCGACCCCTTAGACAAGGGTTCCTACATGCGGCCAACCCCATGCTCAAGAAAACGTCGCGAAAAAAAATCACAAACCGATCATAGATCTACCATTTTTTTTTAGAGGGGTTTAGATCACACGAGGGAATTGGGGAAAATTTCGACATGATCTTTCCCCTTTCCCTTCTATTTGGCCGGCCTCTCGATCATCAAAACAAGTTAGTCTAAAGCAAATCCGATACATTAACGAAGAAAATGACGGAAAGAACAAATAACATCACCAATCGACAAGAACTTCGCGAGAAAAATCCTCATCTCTATTTGGTTCAGCCACCTGCCTCACCATACAACTAATATCCAACCACTCACATTGATCTAAGGGAAAAATTGAACGAGCGACGACGATCTTGATTTTTTTTTCGACAGCGGCACGAATTCGGCACCGACCCCAAGGCTCTCCCTCTCTTCTCGGGCTACGTGTGGCTCCAATGATGAGCCGCACGACTGCAAGGGGGATGAGGGATTTATTCCCTCATTTTCCCTTGACCATTTTGCCCCTTCCACACACTTAGCCCCTACTCGACTCAATCTGAGCCCAATTCGAGCCCCGACTTGATCTGCGAACACAATTTTAGACTCGACTCTACTAAATCATCTTATGATTAAGAAGGAAGGAACATTTATCAAATAAAATTTCATAAGGCTTAAATTATACCTTCTAGTCGCGGCAATTTCGCTACTCAACCCAACTAACCTCCGATCCGGTGCGCTGCACCAAAATAAATTTTATATTAGGAAACCTCGGGTCTTGCCACCTTCCCCCCTTAAGGGAAATTCGTCCTCGAATTTTGCTAAATTATAAGGACTTACCGATTTTTCAAACAAGGAAGGGTAGCGCTCTCTCATGTCTCTCTCTATCTCCCAAGTTGCTTCCTGCCCGGAGTAGTGCTCTCATCTAACCTTTACCAGGGGAATTTCTTTGGACCTTAGCTTCCTAATTTGGCGATCGAGGATCTCCACCGGCCTTTCCTCGAATGAGATAGCTGAATCCACCTCAACCACAGAAGGTTCAATCACATACGAATCATCTCTCACATATCGTCTGAGCATTGATACATGAAAAACCGGGTGTACCCTGCTCATGCTAGGGGGCAAGGCCACCTCATAAGCTACATCACCCCTCCTCCAGAGAACGGGAAAAGGCCCAACAAACCGGGGGCTCAGCTTTCCTTTCTTCCCAATCGAACTGCATGTTAAACGAAATTCCACACTAGAAGGGGGGGTTGAATAGTGTGTGATCTTTTAGCCAATTTTAACTTCAACCAAATGCAAGTGCAACTAAATTATGTTCGTTATCAAATATAAAGCACAACAATAAACAAATAAGCAAGGCAATGATAACACGAGAAAATATAGTGGTTCGGCCAACCGCTCACTCCACTATCTTCGCTCCTCACCAAGGATTTCTAACCAACTACTTTATAGAACTTGTGTTTCCCTTTGAATACAACTGAGGACTCGATTCTCACATCTTTGAGAACTCCTCAAACCTATTCACCTAGGCAAAACACAATTCTATAAAGTAAACCCTAAGTGTTTACACTAGCACACCTAGCAAGCTAACCCAATTAAAACAAGTTTAAACAACAATTAAATTACAATGAAAAGAGCTAAGAAATAAAACCAAGAACCAATGCACTTTTCCAAGCCTTCAAGCCTTCAACTCGCCAAGACGTTGAGCTCGAATCGAAGCCTGAGTTGAGGAAGAATGAGCACTTGAGAAAACATTGATCGGAGAAGCGAGCGCCCAGCGACCACTGGCTTTTTGTGCTTCTACAGCTCTGTTCGATCGACCGGAGGGTCGACCGAATGACTCACGATTTTGCCTCTCTACTTTCCAGTCGACCAAAGCAGGCACTACCAGATTTTGGCCTCAGTCGGTCGACCGAAGTAACTACTGCCATTTTCTAGCCCTGTTCGATCGACCGCCCGGTGGACCTAAGTAGCCACTGTCGATTTTTGCATCTGTTCGGCCGACCGACCGATCGACCGAAATGGCTACTGCCATTTTTCTGCCTTGTTCGATCGACCGACCGGTCGACCGAACTTAGGCTGAGGCTGATTTTTTTCTTTATCTTTGTTACACGCTTTTTCATAGGTTTAATTATCGAGTTTTAACTTGGATAACTTTACAACTAGGCTTGGGATGAGATCCTAGGGGTATATTATAAGATATCTACTCAACCAACACCCGAGCCTTTCTTGACATTTTTTTCTTTCGTTTCTCCGAAGTTCGCCTAAGTTCGCATGCTTATCGCAACCTCAACCTAAACTCAAAACTTCACACATAGATTAAATACTTGTTTGTTATCATCAAAATGAAGATCGAAGCTTAAGGGGAACCCATAAGCCAACAATCTCCCCCTTTTAGATGATGACAAACATAACATAGAATTTGAAGAAAACGATAAGTATTCTTTGTGAGTTTGAGTTAAGGCATACATAATACATAACTTAACATATTCTCCCCCTATCATTGTGCATAACAAGCTTGTAACTCCCCCAATCTATATGCATCAAAAACAAATGTGACCTTACTTTTTCTCCCTCTTTTGACATCAATAAAAAAGGGCAAGAGCTAAGGTACAATTAATGAGTTCCATCATGAAAACCAAGAAAGCCATAAAATTAAGTATCATCTACCACTATAGTCCTTACTATTAATGCAAGCCTATAGAAGGCAAACATCAATAAGTCGCAAAGCCCCATTACAAGGCAATACATAAGTGTGATGATACCTTGTAAAGTGCAATTTTAAAAACCTTGTATGTGTTGGATTAAGGGTTTCTCTCAAGCTTCGATCTTCATTTCGATGATAACAAACATGTATTTAATCTATGTGTGAGGTTTGGAGTTCAGGTTGAGGTTACGATAATCATGCGAAGTTCGTTCAAATGAAATGAAAGAAAAGATCGTCAAAGAAACGGAAGAAGAAAATGTCAAAGAAAGGCTCGGGTATAGATCAAGTAGAAATCATATAATATACCCTAGGATGATTTTATCCCAAGCCAAATTGTAAAGTTATCCAAGTTAAAACTTGGTAACTAAATCCATAAAAAAAGCATGTAACAAATTTAAATTAAAAATCAGCCTCAGCCTAAGTTCGATCGACCGAACAAGGCAAAATACTAGCAGTAGCCTATTCGATCGACCAATCGGTCTATCGGATGATGCCACAAAACGGCAGTAGCCATTCGGTCGACCTGTCGGTCGATCGAAGTTGGTGAAAAATTGGTAAAAGGCTACGCCGGTCGACCGATCGATCGACCGACCGAAGCCAAAACTTGGTAGAAGGTGCATCAATCGACCGAATTTGGGATCGATGCAGTCGTGATCCATTCGGTCCACCAGCGGTCAATCGGACGACATTAGTAAAGCACAGAAAGGGTAGCGATCGATCGGTCGATCGATCGATGATCGACCAATAAGCGACCGAACGGCAGTAATGGCTAGTTTTCTACCCGTTGAATCGCCCGTTCAGCTGAGGGGTTCTAAATACCCCTCACCTAACTTCTTTAAACCTTCTTAGAAATTTAATTGAGCTTTCAAGAAGTGATTTAAGCCTTGAAAGAGATTGATTTGTTGTGCCCTACTCGTCTGTCAACATCCTTCTTAAAGCGCCCGCTTCCCTCAACTTTGCTACAACTCAAGTTCATCCTCTGGCAAGTTGGAGGGTTGAAGGCTTGGGAAAAGAGCTGTGGTTCCATCTTACGATTCTTAAGCTCTTTTTCATTGTATTTGAAGATTTATTTCAAACTTATTTTTCATCTATAATAGCCTGCTAGGTGTGCTAGAGAAACACTTAGGGTAGACTTTGTAGATTTATGTTTTGCCTAGGTGAATAGGTTTGAGGAGTTCTCAAAGAGGTGAGAAGAGTGTCCTCAGTTGTATTCAAAGAGAAACACAAGTTATATAAAGTAGTTGGTTAGAAATCCTTGGAGAGGAGCCAAGGTAGTTGAGTAGACGATTGGCCAAACCACTATAATTGATCGTGTTTTCATTGCTTTCAATATTTGCTTATTATTGTTCGTTGATATTTGATCACATCCACTGTGAAGATACATTTGCATTTGATTGAAGTAAAATTGAGCAAAAAGCAAAATTAATTAAAACAAAAAAGGGGACAGACACTATTCAACCCCCCTTTCTAGTGTCGGATTTCATACAACAATTGGTATTAGAGCAAGGTCGTAGGTCAAGATTTAACCATCTTCCATACAATTTAAGATGTCTAGTGAAATCCAACTAGCTCACGGGTCCTCTACTCATACTCGACCACTATTCGATGGAAATAACTATGCCTACTAGAAGATTTGTATGAATGACTTCCTACAATCTCTACGCATGGATGTATGGAGGATGATTTTAGTAGAGTATAAGCAAATCCAATAAGAACATGGGTGATTGGGACCAAGAAGAGATTACACTTTTCAATGCAAATGCAAAGGCTGTCAATGCTTTATATTGGGTCTATCAATTAATGAGTTTAATAGGATTTCTACCTGTAAGTCCGCTTATGAATTATGGAAGGTCCTAGACACCACACATGAAGGGACTTCACAAGTAAAGGAATCCAAAATAAACCTACTCATGCATGATTATGAAATGTTTAAAATGTTATCACATGAATCCATTGATGCCATGTATGCTAGATTTCAAAATATTACAAATGGCTTAGCTAACCTTGGCAGAGAAATAAAGGAAGAGGAGAAGGTAAGGAAGCTCCTTCGTTCCCTTCCAAAATCTTGGGAGCCCAAGGTCATAGCAATCATGGAAGCAAAGGACATGAGTACCTTGAAGATCACCGAGCTCATTAGGTCTCTCATGAAACATGAGACCCACATGAAGCAATACCAAGAAGAAGATGCCCCCAAAGGCAAGACCATTGCCTTAAAAGCATCACATCGAGCAGAAGAGTCGTCATCATCCGAGGAACAAACAGATGACCTTGAACAAATGGAGATGCTAGCAAGAAGATTCATGAGTTTCATGAGGGGAGGCATGTGGAAGGGAAGAGGATGCTATACATGCTATCATTGCAACAAGGTCGGGCACCTAAGGAAGGATTGTCCACTCCTCAAGATGGTTTCCACCTCCAACCCTCACAAGGACAAATACAAGAAAAAGAAGAAAGCAATGATGGCTTCGTGGGATGAGAGCGAGGCTTCATCAAGTGAAGAAGACACAAAGAGTGAAAAGGTAAATATTTGCTTGATGGCAAATGATGATGAGGTAAGATTTTCTTTTGGGGAAGTTTCTTTTACTCAAGAAGAGCTAGAAAGTGAATTTGAACAAATGCATGATGAATTAAATGCTATTAGGAGAAAATTTAGAGACCTTAAAAAGGACAATAAATCTTTAGAGCTTGAGAATGATAGTTTATTACTCACATGCAATGCCTTAAGAAAAGAAGTAGACACCCTTAAGGAGGAGACACACACCCTAGAGTAAGCTAAGAAGGACTTAGAAAATGACAACAAAAATTTAGAAGATGAAAATAAGTATTTAAGTGATCAAGTAGAGCACTTTAATAATAGCATGCAAACATTATAAAAGAAACTTTGCATGCTCAATGAAAAGATGACAACTATACAAAATGTCATCCCTAAGGTTGTCCATAAAAAGAAATCATCACACTTACATGCTCACACACACAATAGAAGAAAATTTAATGGAAATTGTTATTCTTGTGGTATATTTGGCCATATGGCTAAGACCATGCTATGTGAAAATAATTTACCTAAGTATTTTTGGGCCGAAGCCATAAATACCTCTTGCTATGTTCTTAATCGAGTTTTATTAAGACCTAAAATTAAGAAAATACCTTTTGAGCTTTGGAATGGTAAAATCCCAAATGTGGGATATTTTCATATTTTTGGATGCAAATGTTTCATATTAAATACTAAGGAGAATTTAGGAAAATTTGATTCTAAATCCGATGAAGGAATTTTCCTAGGTTACTCCATTAATTCTAAGGCATATAGAGTTTACAATCGTAGAACCATGATTGTTGAAGAATCTATGCATGTCACGTTTAATGAAACTAATGATTTTTCTAGAAATGTGAAGATTGTAAATGTAGGTGAGGATCTCACACTTTATGACAAAGAGGTGAAGGATGAAGATAATGAGGAAACTCAACATGAAGATCCACCATCCTCGAATCTACCTCAAGTTGAAGATGAAGAAGAAGAAGCTCTACCGATTCTCCCTAAAGGATATCGGTTGGTAAGGGATCATCCAATGGATCAAGTCATTGGAGAACATTCAACAGGAGTGGTAACGTGCTCTAAACTCGAGAATATTTGTCAATATGTAGCTTTTATATCTCAAGTAGAGCCTAAGAATATTAAGGAAGCAATAGAAGATGAGTTTTGGGTACTAGCTATGCAAGAAGAACTCAACCAATTTGCTAGAAATGATGTATGGGACTTAGTACCTAGACCCAGTGAACAAACTATAATTGGAACTAAATGGGTATTTAGAAATAAGCTAGATGAAGAAGGATTAGTCATTAGAAACAAAGCTAGGTTAGTGGCACAAGGGTACAATCAACAAGAATGGATAGATTATAATGAAACTTATGCTCCAGTAGCTAGATTAGAAGCAATTAGAATGATTTTGGCATATGCTAGCTTTAAGGGTTTTAAACTTTTCCAAATGAATGTTAAAAGTGCATTTTTAAATTATTTCATTAGTGAAGAAGTTTATGTTGAACAACCCTCCGGATTTGAAAGTTTTGAGTTTCCAAACCATGTTGTCAAACTTAAAAAGGCATTATATGGTTTAAAACAAGCCCCTAGGGCTTGGTATGAAAGGCTTTCAAATTTTTTAATTGAACAAGGGTTTAATATTGGAAAAGCCGATGTTTCAATTTTTATTAAGCATCATGAAAATGATATGTTATTAGTACAAATTTATGTTGATGATATAATTTTTGGTGCTACTAATGAAATTCTTTGTAAGTGGTTTGCTAAGTGTATGCAAGATGAGTTTGAGATGAGCATGATGGGAGAGCTCTCCTTCATGCTTGGTCTCCAAATCAAGCAAACCAGCAAAGGAATCTTCATCAATCAAGTCAAGTACACAAAGGAGCTCATTAAAAGGTTTGGAATGAATGAAACCAAGATAGCATATACACCAATGAGCACATCGATCAAGCTTGACAAAGATGAAGAGGGTGTCAAAGTTGACGAAAAACAATATCGAGGTATGATTGGTAGTTTTTTTTACTTAATCGCAAGTAGACCCTATATCATGTCTAGCGTTTGTGCATGTGCTATGTTTCAATCTTGCCCTTGGATGTCTCATTTAAGTGCGATCAAATGCATATTGAGATATTTAAAGGGCACGGTTGACTTAGGACTATGGTATCCATATCATACATCATTTGATTTAATCAGTTTTTCGGACGCAAATTTTGCCGGGTGTAAAGTAGATAGAAAAAGCACTAGTGGGTGTTGTCAATTCTAAGGAGCAAATCTTGTTTCTTGGTTCTTAAAGAAACAAAACTCAGTTGCACTTTCAACTATTAAAGCGGAATACATCGCTGCGGCTAGTTGCTGTGCACAAGTCCTTTGGATGAAACAAACCATTTTAGACTATGGACTTAAGTATTCTTGCATACCTATTCATTGTGATAATACTAGTGCAAAAAATTTAACAAAGAATCCTATTTTACACTCTAGGACTAAGCATATTGACTTAAGGCACTATTTCCTTAGCGATAATGTGACTAAGGGAAATATATCGGTAGAATTTGTATTCACCGACAAACAACTTGCCGATATATTTATAAAACCCTTGGTTGAGGAAAGCTTCAGAAATTTAAGGATGCAGTTAGGAATTTGTGTTTTTCCTAGTAGTTAAGATGTTCTTCTCCAAAATTTATATGGTTTTTAAAACTTGCATTCTATAAAGTATCATCACACCTATGTAATGCTCTGTAGTGGGGCTTTACGACTTATTGATGTTTGCCTTCTATAGGCTTACATTAATATGAAGGACTATAGTGGTAGATGATACTTGATTATATGGCTTTCTTTCTTTTTTTTGATGAAACTTAGTAATTGTACCTTAATTCTTACCCTTTTTGATTGTTGTTAAAAGGGGGAGAAAAAGTAAGGTCACACTTGGTTTTTACGATGCATACAGTTAGGGGGAGTTACAAAAATTATATGCACATTGATATGGGGAGCATAGGTTAAGTTATAAGTATTGGTATGCATATATTGAGTTATATATCTTGTATGCCTTAACTCAAACTCACAAAAAATATGCATAATATTTCTTAAAATTCCATGTTATGTTTGTCATCATCGAAAAGGGGGAGATTGTTGGCTTAAGGGTTTCTCTCAAGCTTCGATCTTCATTTTGATGATATCAAACATGTATTTAATCTATGTGTAAAGTTTGGAGTTCAGATTGAGGTTGCGATAACCATGCGAAGTTCGTTCAAACGAAACGAAAGAAAAGACCATCAAAGAAACGGAAGAAGAAAACGTCAAAGAAAGGCTCGGGTATAGATCAAGTAGAAATCATGTAATAAACCCCTAGGATGATTTTATCCCAAGTCAAATTATAAAGTTATCCAAGTTAAAACTTGGTAACTAAATCCATAAAAAAAGCAAGTAACAAATTCAAAATAAAAATAGCCTTAGCCTGAGTTCAGTCGATCGATCGGTCGATCGAATAATACCACAAAATGGCAGTAGCCATTCGATCGACCGAAGTTCGTGAAAAATTAGCATAAGGCTACGTTGATCGACCGATTGGTCGACCGACCGAAGCCAAAACTTGGCAGAAGGTGCATCAGTCGATCGATCAGTCGACCGGATTGTAGATAGCAGATCGCGCCTCTGGCTTCACTACATCGGTCGACCGGATTTGGGATCGGTGAAGTTGTGATCCATTCGGTTGACTGGATGACGCAAGTAAAGCACAGAAAGGGTAGAGATCGATCGATCGGTCGACCGACGATCTACCGACAAGCGACCGAACGGCGATAACGGCTAGTTTTCTACCCGTTAAATTTCTCGTTCAACTGAGGGGTTATAAATACCCCTCACCTAACTTCTTTAAACCTTCTTAGAAATTTAATTGAGCATTCAAGAAGTGATTTAAGCCTTCAAAGATATTGATTTGCTGCGCCCTACTCATCCGTCAACATCCTTCTTAAAGCGCCCGCTTCCCTCAACTTTGCTACAACTCAAGTTCATCATCTGGCAAGTTGGAGGCTTGAAGGCTTGGGAAAAGAGCTGTGGTTCCTTCTTACGATTCTTAAGCTCTTTTTCATTGTATTTGAAGATTTATTTCAAACTTGTTTTTCATCTGTAATAGCCTGCTAGGTGTGCTAGAGAAACACTTAGGGTAGACTTTGTAGATTTGTGTTTTGCCTAGGTGAATAGGTTTGAGGAGTTCTCAAAGAGATGAGAAGAGTGTCCTCAGTTGTATTCAAAGGGAAACACGAGTTCTTTAAAGTAGTTGGTTAGAAATCCTTGGTGAGGAGCCAAGGTAGTGGAGTAGGCGGTTGGCCGAACCACTATAATTGATCGTGTTTGCATTGCTTTTAATATTTGCTTATTATTATTCGTTGATATTTGATCACATCCACTATTAAGATACACTTGCATTTGATTGAAGTTAAATTGAGCAAAAAAAAAATTGATTAAAATAAAAAAGGGGACAGACACTATTCAACCTCCCCTTCTAGTGTCGGATTTCATACAACAGTATGTTTTGAATATTTTAACCACTTGGAAAAATACAAATTCCTAATTGCATTCTTAAATTTGTAAAGTTTTCCTCAGTCAAGGGTTTTGTAAATATATCAGCAAGTTGTTTGTCCGTGGATACAAATTCCATCGATATATTTCCCTTGGCTACATTATCCCTAAGAAGATGGTGCCTTAGATCAATATGCTTAGTCCTAGAGTGTAAAATCTGCTTGATGGATGTGCTCATTGGTGTAGAAGCTATCTTGGCTTCATTCATCCCAAACTTTTTGATGAGCTCCATTGTGTACTTGGCTTGATTGATGAAGATTCCTTTGTTGGTTTGCTTGATTTGGAGACCAAGCATGAAGGAGAGCTCTCCCATCATGCTCATCTCAAATTCATCTTGCATACACTTAGCAAACCACTCACCAAGGGTTTCATTAGTAGCACCAAACATTATGTCATCGACATAAATTTGCATAAGTAAAATATCATTTTCATTTTGTTTTATAAAAAGGGAGACATCGGCTTTTCCAATGGTAAAGCCTTGATCAATCAAAAAAGTGGAAAGTCTTTCATACCAAGCCCTAGGGGCTTGTTTTAAACCATATAAAGCCTTTTTAAGTTTGAAAACATAGTTTGGAAACTCAAAACTTTCATATCCGGGGGGTTGTTCAACATATACTTCTTCATCGATAAAACCATTTAAAAATGCACTTTTGACATCCATTTGAAAGAGTTTAAAGCCTTTAAAATTAGTATAAGCCAAAAGCATTCGAATTGCTTCTAATCTAGCTATGACAGCATAAGTTTCATTATAATCTATTCCTTCTTCTTGATTGTACCCTTGGGCCACTAACCTAGCTTTGTTTCTAATGACTAAACCTCTTTCATCTAACTTGTTTCTAAACACCCATTTATTCCCAATCACGATTTGTCTGATAGGTCTAGGTACTAAATCTTATACTTCATTTCTAACAAATTGGTTGGGTTCTTCTTGCATAGCTATTACCCAGAATTCATCTTCTATTGCTTCCTTAATGTTCTTAGGCTCTACTTGAGATATAAATGCTACATATTGACAAATGTTCTTAAGTTTAGAGCGTGTTACCACTCTCGTTGATGGTTCTTCAATGACTTGATCCATTGGATGATCCCTTATCAACCGATATCCTTTGGGGAGAGGTGGTAGAGCTTCCTCTTCTTTGTCTTCATCTTGAGGTAGAGTTAAGGATGGTGGTTCTTCATGTTGAGTTTCCTCATTGTCTTCATCCTCCACCTCTTTGTCATCAAAAGTGAGTTCTTCAAGTTCTTCACCTACATTCACAATCTTAACATTTCTAGAAGAATCATTAGTTTCATCAAATGTAACATGCATAGATTCTTCAACAATCATGGTTCTACGATTATATACTTTATATGCCTTAGAATTATTGGAGTAACCTAGGAAAATGCCTTCATCGGATTTAGAATCAAATTTTCCTTAATGCTCCTTAGTGTTTAAGATAACATTTACATCCAAAAACATGAAAATATCTAACACTTGGGATTTTATCATTCCAAAGCTCAAAATGTATTTTCTTAATTTTAGGTCTCAATAAAATGCGATTAAGCACATGACAAGAGGTATTTATGGCTTCGGCCCAAAAATACTTGGGCAAATTATTTTCGCAAAGCATGGTCCTAGTCATCTCTTTTATAGTTCTATTCTTCCTCTCAACCACCCTATTTTATTGAGGGGTCTTAGGGGAATAAAAGGTATGTTCAATACCCAATTCATCATAAAATTCAGAAAATTTTTCATTTTTGAATTCTCCTCCATTATCACTTCTAATTTTCAACATTGAAACTCATTTCTCATTTGTAACTCTTTTAGTAATTTTTTTGAAAAAATCAAAGGTTTCATTTTTTCTAGCTAAAAAGAAAACCCATGTAAATCTTGAGAAATCATCAACTAGCACATAGCAATACAGTTTTCCACCTAGACTAGCTACATCACATGGACCAAAAAGATCCATGCACACAAGTTCAAGTGTTCCAAATATGCTTACTTGATTAATGCTATGAAATGAGGATTTAACTTGCTTGCCTAGTTGACATGCATCACAAAGTTTGTCTTTTTTAAATTTTATCTTGGGTAATCCATTAACTAGTTCCTTCTTAGATATTTCTTGGATGAGGCTCATGCTAGCATGTCCTAGCCTTCTATGCCACAACCAATAATCATTTTCCATGGCAACCAAGCATCTAACATGGGGATTAGGCAAGACATTTAAAACTAATGTGTA
Source organism: Canna indica (assembly GCA_034359265.1). Lineage (NCBI taxonomy): Eukaryota > Viridiplantae > Streptophyta > Magnoliopsida > Zingiberales > Cannaceae > Canna > Canna indica. The sequence goes on along the minus strand of CP136892.1, from coordinate 36,203,855 downwards.
AACATTTTCTTGCCTATTTCCAATTAACATAATGTCATTAGATGGTGCACTCCTAATGATACATTTAGATGCTTCAAAAATAATTACATATCCATTGTCACACAATTGAGATATGCTAATCAAGTTATGCTTTAACCCATCAATTAGTAAAATATTTTTAATGCATGGGTAAGGGAGTATACCTATATCACCAATGCCAACAATCTTACCTTTGGCATTGTCTCCAAATGTCACATGTCCACCATCTTTGCTTGATAGGGTTGCAAATAAGTTGATGTCACCCGTCATGTGCTTTGAGCAACCGCTATCCAATATCCAAGTGCTTCTACTTGCTTGAGGATGTTTCTCCATCTACAAAAGGAGAAGAAACTATTTCAAGTACCCAAATTTTTTTGGGTCATTGAGTATTAGCTATTTTGGGAACCCATGTAAATCTTGCATGTGGGTTCCTCCTTAATGCACAATCTTTAGCCATATGGGCTAATATACCGCATGAAAAACAACTTCCATTAAACTTTCTTCTATTGTGTGTGTGAGCATGGAAGTATGATGACTTTTTGGCATCGACAACCTTAGGCATGGTATTTTGCAAGGTTGTCATTTTTTCATTTAGCATGCAAAATTCCCTTTTTAAAGTTAGCATGCTATCATTCAAGTGCTCTACTTGATCACTTAAGTACTAGTTTTCATCTTCCAATTTTTTGTTGTCATTTTCTAATTTTTTCTTAGCTTCATCTAGGGCATGTTTCTCTTCCTTAAGGGTATCTACTTTTTTCCTTAATTCATTAATTGCATGAGAGTAGTAAACTATCATTTTCAAGCTCTAAAGATTTATTGTCCTTTTTAAGCTCTTTAAGTTTTCTCCTAATAGCATTAAATTCATCATGCATTTGATCAAATTCATTTTCTAGTTCTTCTTGAGTAAATGAAAGCTCACCAAATGTAAATCTTACCTCATGGTCATTTGCCATCAAGCAAAGGTTTGCCTTTTCACTCTTGGAATCTTCTTCACTTGATGAATGTTCACTTTCATCCCACGAAGCCATCATTGACTTCTTCTTCTTCTTGTATTTGTATCTTTTGTGAGGGTTGGAGGTGGAAGCCATCTTGAGAAGTGGGCAATCCTTCCTTAGATGCCCAGTCTTGTTGCAATTGTAGCATGTGTGGCCTCCTCTTCCCTTTCTCATGCCTCCTCTCATCAAGCTCATGAATCTTCTCGCCAACATCGCCATTTCCTCAAAGTCGTCCGTCTCTTCCTCGGATGATGAGGATTCTTCTCCTCGGTGTGATGCTTTTAAGGCAATGGTCTTGCCTTTGGGAGCATCTTCCTCCTTGTATTGCTTCATATGGGTCTCATGTGTCATGAGAGACCCAATGAGCTCGGTGATCTTCAAGGTGCTCATATCCTTCGCTTCCATGATTGCGATGACCTTGGGCTCCCAAGCTTTTGGAAGGGAACGAAGGAGCTTTCTTACCTTTTCCTCTTCCCTTATCTCGCTGCCAAGGTTAGCTAATCCATTCGTAATATTTTGAAATATAGCATACATGGCATCAATGGATTCCTTAACTTGTTTTAGATTCATAATCTACATGAGTACGTTTATTTTAGATTCCTTAACTTGTGAAGTACCTTCATGTGTAGTCTCTAGAACTTTCCAAAGTTCATATGCGGACTTACAAGTAGAAATCCTATTGAACTCATTAATTGATAGGCCGCAATATAATGCATTGACGGTCTTTGCATTTGCATTAAAGAGTTTAATCTCTTCTTGGTCCCACTCATCCATATCCTTAGTTGGTTGTTTATACTCTACTTGTATCATTCTCCATACATCCATGCCTAGTGATTAAAGGAAGCCATTCATGCGAATCTTCCAGTAGGCATAGTTATTACCATCAAACAATGGTGGAGTATGAGTAGAGGACCCTTGAGCTAGTTGGATTTCACTAGTCATTTTAACTTGTAGGGAAGATGGTTAAATCTAATCATACGACCTAGCTCTGATACCAATTATTAAACGAAATTCTACACTAGAAGGGGGGTTGAATAGTGTGTAATCTTTTAGCCAATTTTAACTTCAACCAAATGCAAGTACAACTAAATTATGTTCGTTATCAAATATAAAGCACAACAATAAACAAATAAGTAAGGCAATGCTAACACGAGGAAATATAGTGGTTCGGCCAACCGCCTACTCCAGTACCTTGGCTCCTCACCAAGGACTTCTAACCAACTACTTCATAGAACTTGTGTTTACCTTTGAATACAACCGAGGACTCGATTCTCACCTCTTTGAGAAGTCCTTAAACCTATTCACCTAGGCAAAACACAATTCTACAAAGTAAACCCTAAGTGTTTATACTAGCACGCCTAGCAAGCTAACACAATTAAAATAAGTTTAAACAATAATTAAAATTACAATGAAAAGAGCTAAGAAATAAAACTAAGAACCAATGTTCTTTTCCAAGCCTTCAAGCCTTCAACTCGCCAAGTCATTGAGCTCGAATCAAAGCCCGAGTTGAGGAAGAATGAGCACTTGAGAAAATGTTGATCGGAGAAATGAGCGCAAGCAATTGATCTCTAGAAGGCACAAATCTCTCTCTTGAATGCTTAATTCAGTTGTTAAGAGGTATTAAAGGAGTTAGGTGAAGGGTATTTAGAACCCCTAAACCGAACGGCTCTTCAACGGGCATTTTTTCGCCCGTTGGACGCCGTTCGGTCGCTTGTCTGTTGATCGTCGGTCGATCAACCGATCGACTGCCCAGCGACCGCTGGCTTTTTATGCTTCTACAGCTCTGTTCGATCGACCTAATGGTCGACCGTATGAGTCACGCTTTTGCCTCTCTGCTTTTCGGTCGACCGCTCGGTCGACCGAAGCAAGCACTGCCAGATTTTGGCCTCAGTCGGTCGATCGAAGTAACTACTGCCATTTTCTGGCCTTGTTCGATCGACCACCCGGTCGATCGAAGTAGCCACTATCAATTTTTGCATCTGTTAGGTTGACTGACCGGTCGACCGAAATGGCTACTTCCATTTTTTCGCCTTGTTCGGTCGACCGACCGGTTGATCGAACTTAGGTTGAGGCTGATTTTTTTCTTTATCTTTTTTACATGCTTTTTCATAGGTTTAGTTACCGAGTTTTAACTTGGATAAATTCATAACTAGGCTTGGGATGAGATCCTAGGGGTATATTACAAGATATATACTCAACCTACACCCGATCCTTTCTTGACATTCTTTTCTTTCATTTCTTCGAAGTTCGCCTAAGTTCGCATGCTTATCGCAACCTCAACCTGAACTTAAAACTTCACACATAGATTAAATACTTGTTTGTTATCATCAAAATGAAGATCGAAGCTTAAGGGGAACCCTTAAGCCAACACTACCCTCTTCATGGGGGAGACCTTCAGAAACACTAGGTCACCTTCCACAAACACCAGTTCTCTGGCCTTCTTGTCAGCATACATTTTCTGGCAACTCTGAGCCGCCAACAATCTTTCCTTTATGATTTTCACCTTCTCCATCGCTTCCTCAACCAGATCAGGACCCACCATGAGAGATTCTCCTGCCTCAAACCAGCCCACTGGAGACCTACATCGCAGCCCATACAAGGCCTCGAAAGGTGCCATGCCAATGCTACTGTGATAGCTATTCTTGTAGGCGAACTCAATCAATGGTAAGTGCTTCTCCCAACTGCAAGCCAGGTCCAGAACGCAGGCCCTCAGCATATCTTCCAAGGTTTGGATGGTTCTCTCTGACTATCCGTCCGTCTGCGGATGAAACGTTGTGCTAAAGCACACCTGAGTACCCAAGGCTTCCTGGAAGGACTGCCAAAACTGGGCTGTGAACTAGGTACCTCGATCTAATATAATCATCACTGGAGTATCATGGTATGCCACAATCCTATCCAAGAATAGTCTGGCGTACTGTTCAGCAAAAAGATTGTCTTGACAAGAATGAAATGAGCGATCTTTGTCAACCGATCTACCACCACCCAAATGGAATCAAATCTGCCCCTTCGCTTAAGTAGCAGCCCTGCGGGCTTCGGGTGTTCGGCCTTCACTTGCTGGCAGACCAAATACTTGGATACGAACTCTGCTACCTCCCTTTTCATGTCCTTTCACCAATAATGCTGCCTTAAGTCTTAGTATATTTTGGTGGTTCTCGAATGCATCGTATAAGTAGATCGATGCCCCAGCTCCAGGACCTGCCTACACACCTCTGTTATATTAGTCACCACTATCCGATCTTTGAACTCTAAGACACCCTCTGAGTCCAACCTGAAGCCATTCTCTGCATCGTCTCTCTGCACTAAGACCTTAGTCAGGGCACAAAAGGCGTTCTCCCCCTGCGCGGTATGCAACATAGCCACCAGTGTGGATTGTACCCGTAGATCACCACCAGGGCACCCGAAGCTGAACACTGCTAGAACTGCTCCACCATCCAAGCACAGTGCCAATTCTCGCGCTAGTGGTCTCCTCCCGGCTGCCAAATGGGCCAGACTACCCATGGACTTCTTGCTCAATGCGTCTGCCACCACATTGGCCCCCCCTGCGCAATACGCAATATAGCCACCAGTGTGGATTGTACCCGTAGATGCACCACCAGGGCACCCGAAGCTGACACTGCTAGAACTGCTCCACCATCCAAGCACAGTGCCAATTCTCGCGCTAGCGGTCTCCTCCCGGCTGCCAAATGGGTCAGGCTACCCATGGACTTCCTGCTCAATGCGTCCGCCACCACATTGGCCTTCCCAGGGTGATACAAGATGATACAATCATAATCTTTCAGAAGTTCCATCCATCTTCTCTGCCTTAAATTGAGCTCCCTTTATGTGAGCAAGTACTGGAGGCTTTTGTGGTCAGTATAAATCTCACAAGTCTCACCGTACAAGTAGTGGCACCATAGCTTCAGGGCAAACACTACCGCCACCAATTCCAAATCATGTGCTGAGTAATTCTTTTCATGAACTTTCAACAGGCGAGACGCATAGGCGATCACTCTACCACACTGCATCAGAACACAGACCAGGCCAACCCAAGAGGCATCACAGTATACCACAAATCCTCCCGAGCCTGAAGGTACGACCAGAATTGGTGCCGACGTCAAACATTCTTTGAGCTTCAAGAAGCTCTCCTCACACTTTCCGTCCCAATCAAAATTGACCTTCTTCTGGATTAACCGAGTCAGAGGAGCTGCAATCCTAGAGAAATTTTCTACAAACTTTCTGTAATACCCGTCTAACCCCAAGAAACTGTGGACTTCAATCACATTGGTCGGCCGCTTCGTGTCCTTTACCACCTCTATCTTGGCGGGATCCACACTGATTCCTTCCTTGGACACTATATGACCGAGGAATCCCACACTTTCTAACCAAAACTCACACTTGGTAAATTTGGCATACAACTAATGTTTTCTAAGGATTTCTAGGACCATCTTCAAATGCTCGGAGTGCTTCTCCTTGCTCTTGGAATACACTAGGATGTCGTCAATAAAGACGATCATAAATTTGTCCAGGTATTCTTTGAACACTCTGTTCATGAGGTCCATAAAGACCGCATGTGCATTAGTCAATCCAAACGACATCACTAGGAACTCATAATGGCCATAGTGAGTCTTGAAGGCTGTCTTGGGCATGTCACAGTCTCGGATTCTCAGCTGATGATATCCAGACCACAAATCAATCTTCGAAAACCATTGTGCCCCCTGCAACTGGTCGAACAAGTCGTCGATTCTATGCAGCGGGTAACGATTTTTGATTGTCACATTATTGAGCTACCTATAGTCGATGCACATGCGCATGGACCCATCCTTTTTCTTCAAAAATACGACCGGAGCACCCTACCGGGACACACTTGGGCGAATGAAGCCCAAGTCTAGCAACTCTTGCAACTGTGCCTTTAACTCCCATAGTTCGACCGGCGCCGTCCTATAGGTTAAGATGGAGATCGGTGCCGCCCCGGGCTGCAATTCAATGCAGAATTCAATTTCTCTTCTAGGCGGCAATCATGACAATTCCTCTGGGAAGACATCGGGGAACTCACAGATCACCGGAGTTCCACTAACCTCCTGAGCCGTGCCCCCTTTTTCCTCGGCCACAAATACGAAGGCCAAGAAGGACTGGCAGCCGCCTAACATTTATGAGCCTTAAGGGCTGAAATGACGCCCATTGGCTCCTCCTTCCCTTCTCCACAGAAGGTGAATTGCGGCAACCTAGGCTTAATGAACGTGACAGTCGTAGCCCTATAGTTAACTGACGCAAAATGCCCTGCTAGCCAATCCATGCCGAGAATGACATCAATTTTAAGCATAGGCAGAAGTGTCAATTCTGCCTTCAACACATGACCACATATTAGCACTTCGCAGTCACAGAAGATTGATTCTGCTATCAATGCATCGCCCGTAGGCGTTGACACCACATACGACACAACAAGAAAGGAATGTGTCATAGGCAATTCGGCAGCAAATTTGGCAAATACAAACGAGTGTGTGGCACCCGGATCAAACAGAACATAAGCAGTAGAAGAACTGACTAAAGCAGTACCTGTCACCATTGCCTTTGATGCCTCTGCCCCATCACGGTTCATGGCGAAAACTCTAGCAGACGGTCTCTCTGAATGGCTAGCCTGCGGTCTCCTGCTCTACATCTGACCTCTCTGAGCCACTAACCCTACTGACATAGGTGTCTTTCCTTTTGACTGCTCAGATCTCTGGCCAACTCTATCCAGACACTCCTTAAAATGCCCAACCTGACCGCATTTAAAGCAGGCATCCGAGCGGCCAAAACAAGCCCCCCAGTGCCTCTTATTACAATGACCACACTATGGCATGTCTAACTTCTGCGAAACATCCCCTAACCCTACCAGCCTCCCTATCCCAGACCCTAGGCCCCCACAGCCACAGCTACCACCCTGCTCTCGGCTCTGCTGGTGATCTGCGGTAGCTACAGTCCCCTCAGAGTGACTCGATCGGCCTCCAAACCCCTGCGGCCGAAATTTCTTCTTGGTCGGTCCGTCGTTCCTCTCGAACAACACCAAAGCTTCCTTCCGAAGGGCCTCATCCACCACCTGGGCAAGAGTGGAATCCTTAGTGTAGTGGATGAGCCTGCCTATCTGAGGTCTCAAGCTCCCAACGAACCTCTTGACCCTAGCGGTCTCAGATGCCACTAGGGTCGGATGATATTTGGAAAGCCAGTTAAATTCTATCTCATACTCTGACACTGAGATGCCACCAAACTGGGGCAGCATCTCAAAGTCTCGTGCCCACTTGTCGTGAACACTCATTGGCAAGTGTTGTTCTACCACAGCCGCCCTAAAATCTTCCCGGGTGGGAAGCAGCGCACCTGTTGCCCTGTGAGCCCTCCAAGTGTGCAGCCACACCTTTCCCAGTCCCCTCATTTGTAGCCCGACCATACGAGCCGCTGCTTCCGATGAGCACCCCAGTTCCATGCACAGTTCGTAGTAGTCCCCCAGAAACTCAGTGACTTCCACCTGCCGATTTGTTCCGGTGAATTCTGGCGGCTTCAGCATGATGAAGTTTCTATAAGATGGGACTCTTGGAACCCTGATCACCGATGCTACTATCTCGGCTACCTCCGGTACCACCGAAACCACAAGTACAGGCTACGGCGGCGATGGCTGCTGATGCTGCATCTGATGTCTCAACTCCTGCTCTCTTAGGAGCGCCTCTGTTAACTGAGCTACCTGAGCTTGCAGTTGAGCAACCGCAGAGTTTTGTCCCTGTTCTTCGGGCTGCTCTCTTTCCCTGCCCCAGCCTCGGCCCCAGCCTCGGCCCCGACTGCTCAGTGCGCTGAATTACTACCACTACCGCTCAGTGCAGCATTGTGAGTCTCCATCACACTATCATAGAGAGAAAAAGAGAAACAATTCTCTCGTTAACAAAAACAATTCATTCAACTGTAATTTAAATTACTAACCACAAGGTGCGCTGAGTGTAGTCATGGTTGCCAGATCTCGTAGCATATCTATAACGTATGTCGACACGCTAGCATATGTCTCAAGACCTAACCAAAAGCTCTGATACCAATATTGTCACACCCCAACTCGGGGTCGTGTGACCGGCCAGGGTCTATGTCCTACCCTGAAGCCTACAACATACACTGAATAATAAAATACTGAGAATGCACGCTAACCAGAAAACATACGAGTAAACGAACAATGATGCAAAATTTCATTTAATTTTAAAGAAAGTTCAACAATTTTAAAAGAGTTGCAAAACCAACCAACTATTAAGAACGACTCAAGTTAAAGTCAAATACATGTTTTTCAAATCAACATCTCTCAGTGTATAAAAAAAACACAATCCTAGACATCACGACTATGACTAATGGACGCTACTACGAGATCTACGCCACTGCCTGTCCTCCAGCTCCACCATGACTCCAAGCCTCACCTCACTGGTCAGGCGCTGCAAAAATAAGAGAAAGAAATCGTGAGTCCACATGGGACTTAGTGAGCGGTCCTTCCGAACCTCCACATAGATCCCCAATAATAACATGCATATAAGTCAGCAATTTATAGTTATAGGGATCTAATCTAGTCATGATATAACTACCGGCTCAAAGGCCAACTTGTATAAACCATACACCCGGCCAAAACGTCCCTACACCACAAGATAATAATCCAGCCGCACGGCCCACATATCATATAAGGAAAGTCAAACAATCAACGGGTCGTCGACTAGGATGGTCAACTAGTCTCAAGAACCCATCGGGTTAGGGATACCTAGTCCCACCCAACTCAGGTCTACCGTCAACATCGCCCACTGACGGAATCTCAAGACCCTTTGCCACCCGGGTCTAACACCTATGCCGGCCTGCTGGTGCAATCTCAAGACCCAAATCACCCGCTGAGTCAAGCATTAGTCGTTTCGATCGTTCATGCTTCTCAGCCGACCATCGCAATCACAATAGACAAACAAAGTGTTCTAAAGTTTTCTTATTTAAACCACGGGCATTCACCCCTATCTGGCCCTACCCCGGGCCCCATAGGGTCAACAACTCAATGTTACCCTTCCTCGACGTGTACACCTAATTTTTTCTAGGTTCCAAAAATGGTCACAAGAAGTCTTAGTAATTGTGTCATTTACTAGCGGAGTTTCACATCTTGTACTCGGGTCCGAGGTACTAAACAATTTCACAAATGGTTCTCTACCTAGTTCCATGTCACATACCATACATGTTCCTCAATATTTAGCATATCATTGACTAAACATATACCATAATTAATGAATTTCAGCATGCTAAAAATAAGAAGATTCAACAATTATGTCACCATGATTTCATGCCTAATCATAGCACTAATAATTCATAACAACTTGTAAACAATAATTTCAGCAATTAAATAATTATCTACAGCAAGTAATTATTTAGTCTCTGTATATAAAAATAAATTCCAGCAACATGAACATGTAGAAAATTCTCTAACACATCTCAAAGCAAGAAATAATTTATAATTAAAGCACATCAATTATCCATTAAATTCCAGCAATTTCTTGCTCAATTTCAGCATAGTAAAATAAATCACAGCAAGGTCATGCTAAAGTAAGAACCCAAAAGTACGTGTTCTATACAAGATAATAGCCTACAAGCAAGATATAATTCTATTCCTTAAGTTATTTTATCCTTACATATATGTCGATCACTTAGGAAACATGTTTTCCTACTCGGATTCTTCCCCTCCCCCACTCGGCCGACCCCTTAGACAAGGGTTCCCACATGCGGTCGGCCCCTTGCTCAAGAAAACATCGCAAAAAAAAATCACAAACCGATCATAGATCTACCAATTTTTTTTTAGTAGAAATTGATCATGAGGGGTTTAGATCACTCGAGGGAATTGAGAAAAATTTCGACATGACCTTTCCCCTTTCCCTTCTATTTGGCCGGCCCCTAGATCATCAAAACAAGTTCGTCTAAAGAAAATCTGATACATTAACGAAGAAAACGACAGAAAGATCAAAGAACGTCACCAATCGACAAGAACTTCACGAGAAAAATCCTCGATCTAGCATCTCTATTTGGTTCGGCCACCCGCCTCACCATACAACTAATATCCAACCACTCACCTTGATCTAAGGGAAAAATTGAACGAGCGACGACGATCTCGATTTTTTTTCCAATGGCAGCACGAATCCGGCACCGACCCCAAGGCTCTCCCTGTCTTCTGGGGCTGTGTGCGGCTCCAATGATGAGTCGCACGGCTGCAAGGGGGATGAGGGATTTATTCCCTCATTTCCCCTTGACCATTTTGCCCCTTCCACTTACTTAGCCCCTACTCGACTCAATCCGAGCCCGATTCGAGCCCCGAGTCGATCCGCGAACGCGATTTCAGACTCGACTCTACAAAATCATCTTATGATTAAGAAGGAAGGAACATTTATCAAATAAAATTTCATAAGGCTTAAATTATACCTTTTACTCGCGACGATTTCGCGACTCAACCCGACTAACTTCCGATCCGGTGTGCTGCGCGAAAATAAATTTTATATTAGGAAACCTCGGGGTCTTACATTGGGTTGGTCGATGGTGAATCTGAAATAGGTAAACATTTTAATTGATTTTAAAGGAGAAGGTAACTGGATTAAAATGGAATCAAATATCTAATAAGCTAAAATAACAGCTAAGAGTTTCAAAAAAAAATCCATGGAAACTTCCAAACACAAATTTCATTATCAGTAAATACAGAAAGTTAAGTAGCCACCAATTTTACTCTCCAAGACAAAGAAGGAGGATCATTACTTAGACTTAAACAATTGTAGTTAGTTTGCACTTTAGTGATATATCATATTTGATTTAACAAAGTATGCTTAAATAGCTGAGCTTTAGTTCTTAGAAGCCAAATAAAGGCTAAATGCCTGTCCTTCCTCCCTCTCCTAAATTTGTCCTTTTTAATTATTTGATTGAACTTCTGTAAGAGAAATCTCACTGTCACTATCCAAAACTATTTCCTAATATAGAATCTAATTGAAGCACCTTAATTTAATACAACTAGAAAACCAAAATTAAACCATATACACTTTGATTCTAAAAATTATGAACAACAAATGGGTATATTTTTTCCGTATAGTCCTGTAAGTGCAATGGAAATCCTATAAAGCTAGGCAAATCTTTATCTTCCTAAACTACTAAACAAAGCACAATGAAGTCCTGAAAACTTAAACATTCTCGATCAATCCAGAAACCAAACAAAAGATGTTTATTACTCTATCCTTTCAATTTTTGTTACGGATTGAAGCTAGTAGAACTAGATCAGAAGTAAAATATCAAGAATAACTTTTCATCATGTTGCAATCATTTTAGGTTAAGTACGGGATGTAATTGACTTTGTTCCTCCATTATACAGAATACTAATAGATATTTAAATTTATCATACAAGAAATAGCACAATGAAGACCAGGTTGCTTTTACATGTTGTTAGACATTCTCACGGCAGAAAGCTAGTTGTAATAGGATAATTAGACTAGGGCCATGCCATTTTGCACTAAGGATATTCTTTTAGATTAAAGAAGGCATTGTTTCTTTAGAAATGAGAATAGTGCATGTTTTCTCGAATGGATCTTATAGACTTATACAATAAGCTTGTGGTATTGTTTGATCACTACAAGAAAAATCATAATTAATGGCGGATTATAATAGGCGCCCTGCCTGTTCGCCGGTTATTAACTTGTTTAATTAGTCTATGTTCTCTCTCACACCCATGTACTTAGCCATGTGCTTAGGATAGCTTTGATGGGGCATTGTTCTGCCTTTTTCTTTTCCTTTTTTCCTCTTGTCGCAGATTTAAAGAAGCCCTCTACATAGGGGTGTAAGTGAGTCGAGCAGCTCGTGAGCTACTCGAGATCGACTCGATGAAAACTCGAGCTCAAGCTAAGTAATACTCGACTCGAGCGGCTCGCGAGCCTAATCGAGCTTCATATATTGATATATAATTATATAAATATTAATATTTCATATGGGGTTGAGCATAAACCCGAGTCGAGCCGAGCTTAATCGAGCTTGAACGAGCTCGGTCACGCTTGAGAAAAATAAACGAGCCTAAAGGAGCTTAAACGAGCCGAGCTCGAGTTACTTGAGTCAAGCCCGAGCCGATCTCGAGCCTGGATATTGAAGCTCGATCTAGCTCGAGTTCGAGCTCGACATTTCTTAAACGAGCAGAGCTTGAGCACAAGCAAGCTCGGCTCGGCTCGGCTCGATTACACTCCTGCCTCTACATAATTCAAGTAGCTCCCAATGAGATGCGGATTTAGGGTAGCAGATGGGATTTTACCTGTATTTGGTTTTAATTCACTATTTGCATTATGCATAGTTCTAATTTGCTCAGCAGGTCATTCTTTTATTTTGTAATTTCTAGTTTCTAATGTATTTGCTTTGCTACAGTCAATCATTCCATCCAATATTGTGGTCAAATTCGAGAACTTACTAGATTCTTCATTTGGGGTTTCTTTACGGAATCAGCTTACCATGTTGTGTAATTTCTCTACTTCTTAGGTGCATGCTATCATGAAAATAACCCATACCAACAACTACCTACGATTGACTAAACTGTACAAGGAACCTAAATAAGTAAACGGTGGATGACTTTTACGATCCTCATTTATTAGTTTGATATCTTCTTGACTTTTTAATCTTCCACCAGTTCAGATTAGATTAGTTTTGCTATCGGTGATCTTTCAGCCTGGTACTATTAACCATTACAACTCTGGTCAGCTGAGTTCCTGTGTTTGAAGCTTGAGCTATATTTAAATTGATAATCTGATAAATCCAGTATGCTATCATTTATGTATCTATTTCTTAAGTCTTTTGCAATTCTAGCTTCTGAATGTACTTGGGTATTGATGTAGGTTGTAATTGGCATCGATGTTACTACTCCAGAGAATTCTGTAATGATAGGGATAAGACATAGGATCTCAATTTCAAGGAGGAGGTGAGATTATCCTTGTTGGTTCAAAAATTTTACTAACTAGAGCTCTCTATGCATTTTGACTCATAATCACCTTAATTAATTGCGGTCTTATTACATGACCTATTACATGACTCATAATCACCTAGATATCAATTAGGAATGACAAAAAAGGATTTGATGGCATTTGGCTTTGACTACTGTTTTTATTTTTTTTATTTTTTTAACATTAATAGCGCTCAATATGGATATAACTTGACTCTAGACTATTTTATACTTCATATTCACAAATTAAAAATTACTTTCAATGAAACTAGAAACTAAGTTGCTAATTCTTGCCTTTTCAGGATATTGAGTTGTTATACCCTGCATTCACATGATACACTTCTTTGCTTTTATGGTATGCTTTGTGTTATTTATTCTTTATAATATCTTATTTTTTTCTGAGGGAAACTATGGTATGCTTTTATGGTAAGAAACTATGTATTTTACTCATTGCTTCTGTTCCAAGTTTTCTTTGGTTTGCACCAAGAACCTTTAACTTGAACTTGTTGAATTAACCCTATATTCAATATGATGTAACCCTATAAAAGGGATACGTCATTCTGAATGCTACTAACCATTAACTTGTTGAATTAACTTGAACCTTTAACTTGTTGAACTTGTTGAATTAGCCCTATAGAAGTATATAGTGTAGCCCTTATATTTTCAAGGAATTAATAATGCTATTATAGAGAAATAGAAAAATACAATTTAATCTTTCAAGAACCATAAAATCCTATGATACAGAAGGAAACAGTCCTAAGGTTGAGATTGAAACAAAATCTTATATAAATTCTTTGTATACTTTCAATTTTTCCTTACATTTATTTAAAATTTTGATGGTAATTAGAGTAATCGAATTGTGTTTAAATATGATAGGTGAAATGCTTTGAGAATTTTCAAATCTCATATATTTTTTGAGATATAATTATACTTATATATTTGCTTTTGTAGACTTCTAAGGTAAGTTATGCTATATCAAAAATTGTAACCTAGAAAGGAGTAAAAAAGTCGATCATCAAAGAAGGCAAATGAAGCAGAGCAAGCCATTATGAATAGAGTTAATTTTTGAACTCATATCTTTATGAATAGAAGGATGATGAATTGTGGCTCTTTGGTATTTTTTTGTAATTATTAAGTTTGAGAATAGACATTATTGCATACTTTTGCATTAGTCATTACTTTGTCTCATTTGTCATTAAGATTTGTATGCGATTTTTTATTGACGAAATAGAATAATAAAAAATTGGAGAAATTTGAATGATTTTTTTTAGTATTTCTTGATTTGGTATTGTCTAAATGTTTGATATTTACACTTCATGTTAATTAATTATAATTAATATGAATTAATATATATATTTTATATTAATTAATCATATATTAATTTATTTCAATATATTAAATATATTAATAAAAATATATATTTATAAAATATTTAGTAATAATATGTAAAATATTTAGTAATAATATGTAAAATATTTAGTAATAATATGTAAAATATTTATATACAATTCACTATTATATATTTATATATATGAAAATATTTATGTATACTATAATATAATATTATATAAAATTGCTATAGTGATATATATTATATTATATATAATAATTGGGTAATTAATATCCGGATAATTAATACCGGATAATTAATACCAAAGTAATTAATATTTGGTAACTAATACTCGGGTATTTAATAGAGCTAGGTATTAATTACCAGGAGTGGGGAAGAAATATTCAGGATAATATCATGATTGTTCAGGAAATAGCTCACTCAATTTATACTTCTAAAAGCTCCGGGCCTTATATTATTGTTAAATTATATCATGATAAAGCTTTTGATAAGCTCTCTTGGTTTGCTATTTTTAAAGTTCTGAATCTCGCTAACTTTCTCCATGTTTTCATTGATTGGATTAGAGCTTGAATTGTGTCTCTTCCCTAGTTTTGCATGCCTTATTAATGATCCTTCTTCCCTTCTTGTAAAGGTGTTAGACAAGGGAACCTTTTGTCCCCTTACTTGTATATTTTGGTTGCTCAAATTTTCATCAACCTGCTTAATAATGTTGTCTCTAAGAAGCAAATTATTAGTTTTAAAATTAGGGATTCTTTTAAGCTGTCTCATTTGATGTATGTTGATGATGTGCTTTTGGTCTTTAGAGTTACTGATAAAGGGTTGCAATGCATAAAAAACATTCTTGCTTGTTATAAAAATTTAACTGGTGAAGCTGTCAATTTTACTAAGTCTATGATTTACTTTCCAAAGCATGTTTCTTCAATAATTAAACAAAAAGTCTGCTCCATTTTGAATATGAGAAGTGGCCTTTTCCTTTTTAAATATTTAGGATCTGTTATTGCCCCTATAAGAGCTCCTGCTCATTCTCATGATTTTGTTCTTGATAATGTTAAAAGCAGAATTAGAACCTGGCAGAATAGGTTTATCTCTCAGTAGTGGCGGAACCAGAAATCAAAATCAAGGGGGGCAGACTTAAGCAACAAACAATCAATATAATTTTCAAAAGATAATTCATTATAATAGTATAAAATCAACAAATATCATCCATGCATAATTTATAAGCATAATATATATATATATATATTTTAAAAAATAATTATTCTCGATGAATTTTATACATTGATAACATTGCATAATAATCTCATTGTTAATTGTATTGAAAAATATTTCTCTTAACAAATGTGTGTTGGGGGCCGACAAGCTACGCGTTGAATGTCGACGGGCTACGCGTTGGGGGCTGACGGGCTACACGTTGGGGGCCAACGAGCTACGTGTCAATAATCATCCATGACTATGACCATGTGTGGGCGAGAATTGTAATTGCTTGTGAGTGGAGCCTAGGTGCAAGAATAAAAATGCATCACGGTGTGAGCGCAAGGATGAGACAACGTATACAACATCAAAAAAGAAGAAAAGAAGAAAAAATGGAGATAAAATTAAAGTGGACGTAGCAACTTTACTTATTAATTTTAAAATACAAAAATAATAATGGAAAAAGAATTTTATTTTAAAGAAAAAAGAAAAAAAATATTATTGTAAGACCCGAGAAAATTTCCTAATATAAAAATCTATTTTTGGTGCAGCACGCCGGACCCGCGGATAGTCGAGTCGAGCCTCAGGATCGCCTCGAGTGGAAAGGTATGACTCAACTAATGATGCATGGAATTTTATTGGGTGATTGACTTTCCTTTTATGCAATCATACCTTAAATCAAGTTTAAATCGACTCATGTTGTGGGTTGAGTCGGAACCCAAGTTGAGTTCGGGTTAGTCGAGTTTTGAGTATGAGTCAGGTGAGTCAAGAGCCTATATGGAAGGCTAGATGAGGGATTAAAACCCCTCATCCTTGTGTCGTGCGACTCATCCTTGGAGTCGCACAAGACAGCCTAGGGAGAGAGGGAGAAGAGCAAGGAGAAGGGGGACTTGGATCGATCCGAGATTTCGCGCCATCGCCGGAAGATTTAAAGTCGTCGTCATCCGATCTTTTGTTCTCCGTAATCAAGGTGAGTGGTTAGAATTTGAAAGCTTGGGGGAGGCGGGTAGCCGAACCCCTAGATGTGATAGGATGAGTTTTCTCGCGATCTTTCCGACGGATCTTGGTTTCATCGATGTGTATTCACTATTTTGTACGAGTTCTTGTCAGATCATCTTGTTTCTTCGTCGATTTCTTAAGTACTAGGGCTGCTAAGTCATGGGAAAACGGGAAAGGTCATGCCAAAATTTTCCCCAATTCCCTTGACGAAAAGAAAGCCCTTGGACGATCTCATGTTCATGAGTGATGTAGTCTTAATCGTCAATTTTACGTGTTATGAAGCATGTCTTCCCTAGAAACCTTTGATGTGGCCGAATGAACCCTACACCTCATGAAGAGAGTTCGGCCAAGGGTAAGGGAAGGGGTAAAACAGTCCACTTGATATTAAGTTATATCGGAATCGGAGAATTAGAGGCATAGTTAGAGTCCCCTTTCCCTTTTCTACCTTAAGGGCCACGGTCAAGCAAGGTTTTCCTTGTTCATGGCTCTGCCAAGACTAGGGAGGGGGAAAGAGGGTAGCGTTAGATGGAAAATTTCATGGTTATAAGGTTCAACAATAGAGGTATGACGATACTTAGGAAGAATACCAATCATAACAAGTAAATTGATTGATTATAAGATTGTAGGAATGCTAGCTTTATGATCATCCTTAGCATTAGATCTTTAATGTTGCAATTATTTACCATGCTTAGTATTTCCTACATTTTTGAATTCATTGCTACCTTGCCATGCTAGATAATTGTTTCTTATTGAGCTTAATTCCTAAGGTAGTGTAAAGTTGTTATGCATGAATATTATGATTATATATAGTAGATGTTGTAACATTTGAATATTTTTCTTTAGATTATACATGCTGTCCAAAAATGTTCATGGGCGGAATTCCAAAGTCGATACAAGGAGTTCCTCACCCAAGGTTGTGAGGAAGGTTAGATAACATGTAAGGCGTCGCGAGACGTTCATCGTACTTATATGGAAACTTAGCTAGGAGATAATATCACTTCTAGGACTTCTTGTAAACATTTGAAAACCTAGAACTCTTATGTGTACATATTTTGAAAGGGCGGCATAAATTGTTGACCCTGTAGCCCGGATTAAGGCCAGATACGGGCAATGGTCCGAAGTGTATATATGAAAACCATAGGACATTGATTGTGTGATGTGCTTGAGATGGTCCGCCGAGGAGCGTGGAGGTCGAGAATGACCAATGCTCAGCTTGGCTAGTGCTGGGTCTTGAGGTGCGCCAGCGGGCCCACTAGGTGCTAGACCCCAGTTGGGTGGGACTAGCTATCCTTACCCCAAACGGTGTCCAAAGACTAGTGGACCATCCTAGTCGACGGCCCAGGATTGTTTGCTTACATCTTGAGATGATGTGGCCGATGGCCAGTATGATACTACCTGATATGGTAGGGACGACTATAGTCGAGATATTTATTCCATAAGTAGGCCCAAGGCCCGGATGCTGGAGGCTTAATAGGCCGAGATGGCAAGTTATTACATGTTCAATTTGTACAAATTGACCCATTGGGGTCGGTAGTCGTATTATAAGTAGTTTACCTCCTTGTACATTCATTTTGTTGTCTTATATGATATGCATGCATAACTGAGGCTTAGGTGGAGGTTCGCTAGAGCCACTCACTGAGTCCCAAGTGGACTCACAGTTTATTATTTATTTTTGCAGAGTATAAGCAGTGACTTTGGCATGTCGTCATGGTGCAGCTGGTGGGCGGGAGGCGGTGTCATATCTCGTAACGGCGTCCATGAGTCTTAGACCAGGGTCTAGTAGTTGTTTTTAGTTTTTGCACTGACAGTTGTATTTAAAAGAGTTATAAAACTTGTTACTTGGAACGTTCAGTTATTTTGATGTTGGTGTTCTTACTTGTTTTGGAAAACATAAAATTATGACTTTGAAAACTTGAGGGTGGGGGCAATTGCCCCCCATCCCCTCCAAGTAGCTGTACCCCTGTCTCTCAGGCTGGTCGCTTGATTTTAGTTAATTCTGCTCTAAATGCTATCCCTTTGCATAACTATGTTATTTCTTGGATGACTAAGAATTCTGTTGAAAAAATTAATTCTTTAATTAGACAATTCATTTGGTCTTCCAACAGGAATAGTAAAGGCATGCATTTGATTAATTGGGAAACTATCACTCTTCCCAAGCATTTAGGCGGCATAGCTTGATTTACACTATAAAATCAAATCTTTGCAGTTAAAGAGAATTGCTTCTTATCTCGACAATGATGATACTATTGGGGTAAAGCTTGTTAAAAGCAAATATCCTTTACTCTCCCAATATTCTATTATTGTTCCTAATAATTGTGCTGGTGCCTAGAAACTCTTTGTTTCTACTTTTAAGCATCTTAGATTTGGTTTCAAAAGATATATTAATTCTGGTACAAACACTAGTATTTTAAATGACCGTTGGTGTGATGATCTTCCTTTGAGCCTTAAGTCTACATTCATCAATATAGATTTGGATATATCTAATTATTCTGTTGATTGTTTGATTTCCAATAATATGTGGAATAATGCATGCGGCTTACTTTACTTTCATGCTTCTTTGTGAGATTCCATTAAGCTAATTCAGTTGCCCCCCTCTCCCTATGAATATGTCTGGGTTTGGAATATTGAGGTTAATAGGTCTGTTACCACTAGTAGCGCATATTCTTTCCTTAGAAGCCGTAACATGCAGGTTTTTAGTGATACCATCCCCTGGTCTAGTCTTTGGCAGCTTAAGCTGCCTCCTAAGATTCTTAATTTTCTCTGGAAAATGTTATATTGTAGGCTTTCTACAAGAACTTACTTAAACCATATTGGTTTACTTAGTTCATCTAGTTGCCCTTTGTGTCACTCTGATTCTGTTTCTGAGACTATAAATCACATCTTCTTCACTTGTGCCTATGTTGACTCTATTTGGACTCTCCTCCAATCTAGAACCGGCCTACCTTTTAATAACCATTCCTCTTGGTTGAATGGAGGTTGGCTTAAGCTATCTTTTGATTCGACTAGGGGTGCTTCTATTAAAGTTTTGATTGCTATTACCTGTTGGTTTACTTGGCACGCTAGGAATGAAATGGTGAACTCTATTAGGCGTCATTCCCCTCTTAGCCTCATGCTTAATATCATTGTGTTTGCCTCTCGGATAAACAAAACCCAGGCTCCTAAGGGAACCTTTCTCTCACCCTCCAACTCCAATGCTTATAAATGGATTCCCCCAAAAAGTGGCTATATAAAATTGAATTGTGATGGCTCATTTTCTAATTCACAATCTGGCATTGGCTTTGTAGTTCAGAATGATTTAGGTGATTGCATCTTTTCTGCTATGAATTATCTTGATTATGTGTTTTCTCCGGCTTGTGCAGAAGCTTATGCTATTTTTTATGCTATCCAATTTGCTCATCGCAAATTTGATGAAGTTATCCTTGAATTAGACTCTAAACTGGTGATCCATGCTATCCAAGGCCATTGTCAAGTTCCTCCTTGGCTGAAGTCTAATGTTTCTCAAATTCAGTCTCTTGCACGAGACTTAATTTACTAGCTGTATTTTTTCCTTTTGTTTTCGAGAGTGTAATAAAGCGGCCCATTGGACGGCAAATCGAGCACGTAGTTTGAAGGAATCCAATGTTTGGACTTCAATCAGACATTTGGAGCTCAATGTCATCCTATACCAGGACTACCCCAGTTCTCTTTATTTGTAGTTACTGAACTTTTATTTTTTGGCAAAAAAAAAAAACTATCAGGAGTACGTGGAGCCAGATAATTAATACCCAGTTCCTTCTATTAGTGGCACCGGGTACTAATTATCTGGTGCCATATATAGAAGGCGCCGGTTAATTAATACTCGGCGCTATTTATAGAAGGCGTCGGGTATTAATTACCCGGCGCCATTAACAATGCCGGATATTAACTTTTATTCTCCCTCTATTTCCTGCATGATAACCGGCACTTTTGGAAAGTCGGAATTAAATTTTCGACCTCAAAAAGACGCTGATTTTTCCTATAATAAGAGCTGATTTCACTATATTTTATTGTAGTGTGCCTTCGAAGTGAGTGTAGGATCTTTCTGGTGAAAAGTCCTTAATTGTAAGCTACTCGTAATTTACTGGATTTGTGAGTTAAATCCTAAGCACGGTGCTTAGGTAGTGGAGTAGGCGGTGTTGCCGAACCACTATAAATTATTGTGTTGGCATTGTTTATTGTGGTTGCATTTAATTGTTATATCCATTACTTCATCTCATTATTTTAAAGTGAAAATTTGCCTAAGTAATTTAAGAAATGACTAAAACCAAATTTAGGCTAATTGATTAGATAACACACTATTCACCCCCCTCTAGTGTGACCATTTCGCCAACAATAATAACCAAGCTGAAGTTGGTGGTAGTAAACCTATCGAACTTTATTTACCAACACAATATTCAATATACTTCTGATTTGAAACTAAATCGACTACTACATAAGACATATGTTGGCCCAAGGAGTTCATGATAGGTATAGGCTCGATCTTAATTTTGATGATAACAAATATGAAACTAACTTATTTATCAAGTTTTGAGTTCATGTCGATAAAATGATACGCGCACAAAATTCGTCAAAATATTATGAAAATTCAAGTGTCGACGGCTATAGAAGCGATCGAGTCGGAAGTTAGGTCTAGGCTTAGATTTTGATGTATACTTTTAAGGCTCAAACAAACCCATTGCATATATTTATTCAAAGCCAAACCCAAAACGAAATCCGAAAATCAAAATTGGGCAAAAATAAAAAATGACTAATACTGCTAGGTTATCGGTCGACCGAGGATCAATCGATGATGGATTGACTAGTTCAATGGCTTTATTTCTAGCTGTTGAACGGTCATATTTCACCCCATAGCCACTCCCACTCTATATAAACTATTGTTTTCATATTATTTAGCTAGGTTCCTAACTATTCGTTGAGTCATTCCTGAACATTTGGAGCCTCCAAGCGTGATTTTAAAGTCCAAACCCTAGTTTCTCATCCTCAAACCTTCGATCTTCACTTCAAGCCATCAAATCCAAACTTCTTCATCATCGTGAGGCCTTGAAGTACTAGGAGGCTAGTTGGAGGAGCTTGCTTGAATTTGCTTTCATTTTCTAGCTCCTTTATTTATCATTTAGTTGTTATTAGATTGATACTTGAAATCGATAAGTGTAAGGTTTAGGTTTTACACCTAGTTTGCTTTGTAATTTACTGTTTCTCATTAGAATAGTAGTTGATACGTCATCTAGGATTGATGGACAAGTACTCTTTGTATTCTCTAGAAAACTTTTAATTTATAAAGTATTAAAGGTTAAAAATTCTTAGGGGAAGTCAAGATAGTGGAGTTGACAAGGTTGACAAATCACTATAAATTCAAATGTTTGCATTGTTCTTTGATTATATTCATGTTTGATATTGTCATTGCTCATTTGTGATACATTTTTAAAGCATGGAATCGAACTATTGAAAATTTGATATTTAGGTCAACTTGTGAAAAATATCATAATTGAACTTAGAGAATTAGCGAACACAGTATTCATCCCTTTTAATGTGATTATTTTGTTTACCCAATATATTAAACTAACATTAATAATAGTACTCATGCATCAATGGTGATGTAGAAATTTAGTTTAACTTTGATTTTATTTAATTATGAATAAATTATCATATAATTATTAGAGAGAAATTATTTTGATTGACACGGAAAATTTCCAACTTCTCAATATTTTTAATTTTAAATAATTAATTTTCGAAATTAAAGATTGGTAAGATAAAATATATTATTGTAATATTATTTTTAACTATGATTTTTCAAATAAATGATTAATATAAAATTAAACTAAATAATAGATAATTTAAATTATATTATATATATACTTTTATATTATAATTAATCCATCTACATAAATAACAAAATCAAGTGCAAATTTAATTTACACCTTTTTATTTTAAATAATACAGCGCTTAAAATAAAGCTTCAAATGTTGTTAACATTTACCATTAAAAACATGGAATATTAGCAATTAATTATATATATATTTTTTAAAAAAATCAAATATCATTAGTATAGACCAATAAAGAATATATTATAACAGTATGCAGAATTTTTTGTATTTTGAGTTTTCAACTTTATTATACTCAGCATATTGTCCTGATTAATTTTGTTATAGATTTTCAAAGAGGAGATTGTTTTTGCGGAGAATCTTTTGAAAGTGCTCAGAAAAAAAAAAAAGCAAAAAAGACAAGGGAAATAAGGAATACCTGACTTGTCACACCCCAACTGAGGGTCGTGTGATCGGCCAAGGTCTACATAGTACCCTGTAGCCTGCTACCTACACTGATCATCGAGAAAATCAGAACACATCGAATAAACGAAACCACAATGCAAATTTTATTTAAATTCTCGAATTTCACAAATATATTTTTCAAAACCAAAGAAGAAAATCTAACATCGTCACAAACTTGAACATCTCAAGTTCAAAGTTTATTACAAGCTTTAAAAACCACAACTGTCAGTGTAGGAAAACGACAACACGTACAACAACAAGGCTATGACTAAAGGACGCCGCTACGAGATTGGCACCATCGCCTGCCCTCCAGCTGCACCATGATGACAAGTCTCAACTCACTGATCATGCTCTGCAAAACAAAAAGAAACAAACTGTGAGTCCACTTGAGACTCAGTGAGCGGTTCTTCCGAACCTCCACATAATCCTCAATAGGCATGCATAAACATATAAGATAACATAGCATATAGTCAGGGAGGTAAGTTACTTTTGATAGGACTATCGACCCCATGGGTCGTTCTGTACAGATAATATATTAGCAAAACCTGCCATAATGGCCTAATTAAGCCACTTGGCATTCGACCCTTAGGACCTACTTATGATCTAGGAATTTCTGGCTATACCCGGTCCTACCATACAAGGTAGAATTACACTGGCTGCTCGGGCCACACCATATCTAGATGAAGTCAAGAAATCCCGAGACATCAACTAGGATGGTCTACTAGTTTCCGGACACCGTCTGGGTAGGGATAGCTAGTCCCACCCAACTGGGGTCTGACACCTAGCGGCCCGCTGGTGATATCTCAAGACCCAATCATTGGCCGAGTCATGCATTCGTCATTCCGAACACTCAGGCATCTCGGCAGACATCACAAACACATCACACAAGCAAGTGTCCTAGAGCTTCCTTATTTTAAATCCCGGGCGTCTGCCCGTGTTCAGCCCTTTATTTTCGGGTCAAAACATGCATGCACTATTGCTCGCTAATAATATCTTAGGTGTAAAACCTAACTAGTCTACCTTTGAGTTTCCATAAATAGCACACACCTCAGATTTTTTATGTTAATCATCTAGCGTCATATACTATTCTTGCTAATGTGAAATACATGTCATAAACTTGAAAATGTACCCAATAACAAAACGGGACAGCATATAGCTATAGATGAATTACTTCACGTCGCATACTATGTATAGCCACATGATTCAAAAATAAAGAATTTAAACAATTAATGAAATATTTCATGGATTAGACCAATAAGGAACATGTAATAAACATAGCAATAATTAAACATGATATCTGATATTCAATGAAACCTCTCCTTTGATACACATACCATAACCATCATATATGCATTAGCAAGAATATTTCCATAATTGTTAGAATATAGATCTACAGTTTCTATCAATTCTTAACATGGAAAACAATCATATAATATAATTTGAACCTAACACTAAGCATGTAAGTAGGAATTCAAAACGACGTAACATGAAATCCAGCGTATAGATCCGACAGCCCCGAGTTTTCTATCCCTCTCCATTGCTTGGCCGACTCAAGCAAGGTAACATCCTGCTCGGCCGGGCCCTCTAAGGGAGGTGAACATGTTGCGACAACAACACAAGTATCAATACAAAGATCCAACATATAACGAACATAAAGTGATCTACAAGTTGCAAGACGAGCGAGGAAATTGGGGGAAATTTCGGCATGACCTTTCTCCTTTTTCCTCAACTCGACTAGCCCATATAGAAGCAAGAAAATCATGATTTGAAAGTACGAATTCGCAAGTACACAAATCGATTAAGTTCCAATACGAAAGAGCCCGTCGATCAGCAAAACAACTCTCGGAGAAATCCGATTTCAAGATCCATAGGGTCGGCCACCCGCCTCCCTTCAAAAACATATTAACCACTCACCTTTGCTTGAGGAAGATGAAGGATCAGACGTTGGTGATCTCGAATCTTCCTACGGCGACGCGATCTCCGGATCGACCAAGATCTCTCCTCCTTGCTCCTTCTCCCCCTCTCCCTATGCGCTGCTTTGTGTGGCTCCTAGATGAGCCGCACGACAGCTATGATGAGGGATTTTATTCCGTCATCTAACATGCCTTCATTGCCCTTACAACTTAACACTGACTCGACTCAGTCCGAGTTCGACTTGGGTTCCGACTTTATCCGTAACACGAGTCGATCTTAATTCAATTAAGGTACAAATACATAAAAGAAAAGAGTCATTAAACTAATTTAATTTCAGACATCATAGTCGAGTCATATTTTCTACTCGAGACGATTCCGAGTTTCGACTCGACTAACCCTGGGTCTGGCGCGCTGCACCAAAATAAATTTTTATATTAAGAAAATTTTTTTAGATCTTACATGGCTGATGCAAAAAAGACAAAATTGGATTATATGTAATTTTCAATCCGGTGTTGACTGCCGGTATACAAAGGAATACCTGTAGCTCTTTGGACTTTGACAATCCAATTTGGAGGCTGAACAACATGTGCCGCATTGACTTCAATAGATTAAATCATATTTTAGAAAATAAAAAAGAACACATGTTTCATTTACCACTAACTAACCAACAAGGAAACCACTCACTGGCTTCCCCATTCAGCAGCCTGCAGCTTTTGAAGCTTCCGCCCTTCCCTCATCCACCGCTCCGCTCAACGTGCTTCCACTGCTCTTATGATTATTTTTTTGTTACTTACTTTATATATATATATATATATATATATATATATATATGTAAACATGAAACGTCACCGGTCACCACCCCATTCTTCTCTTCCTCCGACATCTCGCCCTAACTAGCTCTCTGCAAAATTTCAGTCACAATTTGATCATATCCTTTGATCAAATTTTAAATCCATATATATATACACGTACAGCAATGTCTAGTTCATCGCAGTCGATGGCGGACACAGGCACTCGGTGGTCACTGGCGACGACCACCGGGTTCATGGTGGCGGTCGCGATCGTCGTCTTCATCCTATTCATCTTCATCTTCGCCCTTTACCTCCACGCCAACCGCTGCTACGGCGCCAATCCAGTCTCCGAACAACGCCGCCGCCGCCGCCGCGCCATCGTCGCCGAGCACCAGCACTGCGAGCTCGACGCGGCCGCCATCGAGGCGGCGCTCCCGTCGGCGGTCTACCGGCGGCCGGAGGGCTCCGAGGAGGCGGACTGCGCCGTCTGCCTCTGCGAACTGGCGGAGGGAGAAGCGGCGCGGCTGCTACCGCGGTGCAAGCACGCCTTCCACGTGGAGTGCATCGACATGTGGTTGTATTCCCACTCCACCTGCCCTCTGTGCCGGAGCCCGGTGTTAGCGGCGCCGGAGAAGGAGGAAGCTGCTGACTCCCGAGTCGAATCGTCGTCGGTTTTGCATGCCTCTGACTTGAGCTCGCATCAGGAAGGGAGAAGCTCGAGCTCTTCGGTGTCTTCGTCTTGGAGGAGGCAAGGGGAGGTGGTGATAGAGATACCGAGGAGAGCAGCGGAGGGGCTCCCGGAGGAAGAGGTGATGAGTTCGCCGGGGGCGGCTGCGTTGAGGTCATTGCGAAGGATTCTGAGCTGTGGACCGCGAGAGGGAGACATGGAGCAGGGGCGTCTTCCGGCATCCAAAATGCCGACCACCTCGTGAAGGATTTTAATTGCTAGATTAGATTTGTACAGGAATCAGAATTATTTCGTTTCCGGATTTTTCCTTTTTTTTTCTTAAAGCTGTTGATTTGATGCAATTAATAATCCATATATTATTATTGTGTCATTTTACCTAAATTTCTCGATTTTATCTCATGAAAATTCTATATCAATTTTATCTCATGAAAATTCATTAATTCAATTAGCCTATAAATTCCTGAACATTAATTTTTTAAAATACAATCTTTTAAAACACGGTGTTTAGTTGCACATCATTTAAATAAATAGAAAAATTTATTAATACCGACACTAATAATTAGCTCCGCCATTGTAATTTCTTCTCATGAATATTTTAGCTCTAATTTATTCGCTTTGAAAAGAATAAATGAAGACTCACGTCAGACGCTAGTTTTTAAATTAGATGTGGTGACCATTTTTAATTATTTTTTATAGTTAAAATATTTTGATAAAATTTGTGGGACGGTTGCTATCATCTACTCCATAGTAAATTTGAAAATTGAGAGACTTGATGGAGCTCTCTTCACGTTCCATTTTTTTTTTCTTTTTTTTTTATATAAGAAATGGGCAGCACTAACCTGTGCCGCCCATTTTTTATTTTTTTTATTAAAAAAAAAAAAGTACATCACCGAGAGCAGCGCTCAAAGCGCTACAGTTTATAAAAAAAGGACAGCATTGGTTGTCCATTCTTCTTCTACTTTTTATTTAATATTAATTATTTTATTTTATTTTCTTACTCTAGAGTAATTTTGGAAGTTGGAAGATGTGGTCTTTTACGGAAGAGCTCTCTTCACATTCCATGTTATTTTTTTTATTTTTTTATATAAGAAAAGAGCAGCGCTAACTTGTGCTGCCCATTATTTTTTATTTTTTATTTAAAAAAAAGTACATCACCGTTGAGAGCATCGCTCAAAGCGCTAGTGAGCGCTGCGGTTTATAAAAGAAGGGCAGCATTGGTTGCCCATTATTCTTCTACTTTTATTTTTTAATATTAATTTTTTATTTGTTTTTCTTATTCAAATTATTTTATTTTTTATTATTTTTAATTTTTATTATATTTTATATATCAAAATTATGATTTCAAATTTTATTTTATTTTTTTATTTTGAGAGTATTAAATCATATTATTTTAAATAAATAATTAATAATATTATTATATTTTATTTGTTATCTATTAAAATTTGAACTTTTATAATTTGATTAATTTATTCAAAATTTTATTCAATTCTACTTTTACCTTAAGAAAATTCAAAATTTTGAATTTTAAAATTATTTTTTTAAAAAAAATATTTTAATTATTTTATATTTTTAATTCTTATTATATTTTATATATCAAAATTATGATTTCAAATTTTATTTTATATTTTATTTTGGTAGTTAAATTATATTATTTTTAATAAATATTTAACAATATTATTATATTTTATTTATTATCTATTAAAATTTAAATTTTTATAATTTGATTAATTTATTTAAAATTTTATTCAATTGGACTTATTAAATTAAAAAAATTCAAAAATTTGAATTTTAAAATACAGGTTATTTAAATCTCAATTTTAATTAGATTTAATTTGAATGTAATCAAAAATTTAAATTGATTCAAAAATTTTCAAATTATTGTGAGCAAAAAAATTACATGATTTTATCATTCCAAAATTTCCACACCTTTTAATATATATTTTTTTTACATAAAATATGTTTTATAAACATACATATTTTCCCTTTATATATTATATATCTTTGTTTTTTCCTTTTTTTAACTTTATTCTTGAATTTTTTTTTTCTAAATTTATAATACTATATATAATCTAATTTAATTTCCTTTTTACTTTTTTTAATTTAATTTTTTTATTTTGGTAGTATTAGTTCATATTATCTTTTGGTATATTTATTATTATCTTTTCTCATTTTTTTTAAATTTTTTTAACCAAGTTCGTATAAGAGCCATTCAAGTTGAAACTTTTTAATGCGGTATTAAATATTGTTGATTAAGAAAAAATTACTAATTATTTTTTATTTTTATCAAAATCTTACTTATATATTGATATCATATGACACTATACTTATATAGGTGATTAAGTCCAAAAAACCGCGCTTTCGATGTGGAAATAAATGCCAATATTTTTTTATATAGGATGAATATTGAAAAATTGGCGTGAAAACTAATCCCGGTCTCCCAAGTTTCTTCGTCAATTTTTTATCTAAAAAACTAATAATTTTTTTTTTATTCCCTTCATTGAAATTTTTAATTTGGTTTTTATTTCATATTTTCTTAACAAATCTGATTGAAACAACTATATATTAGTAGTATATTTTATTATATAATTATATATTAAATATATATTATATACAATATTTATTTATTATATTAATTATTTTTGTTATTCTTATTGTTTGTTAATTGTTATAGTTTATTAAAGATCTAATCTTTTACATTTATTTTCCTTAATTTAATTCAAGTTTTATAATTTTTGAGTAATTTTTTTTAGTTTGGATTGGTGTATCATTTTTTTTTTCTAAAATTCAAACTTTAGAATACGCTAATTATATATACTTATATATATTTAAAATTCTTCTTTTATTTTTCTTCTTATATATTGTATATTTTATATTATTTATTATTACGATCCTTATTTTATATATATTTTTTGTTATATATTATTTATTAAGAAAATATTATTTACCATTAACTTGATTTCATTGTCACATTCTTTTACTGATTTTTAAATTAGTTTAAGCTTTCATATTTTTGAGAGAGCTTAGAAATTTGAAGCAAAAATACTATAAATACCTAATATATATACCTAATGGATGTTGTAGTAAAATAAATGATATGCTAATCAAGTTATATATGAAAAGTGGTAGATGAGAAGTAAGGACATTTTTTAGTAAATGTGATCAAAATTTCGATTAATATTATACTAATTATTATTTATATTATCTATTTTTATTTTACTATTTAAAAATACGTAGGCATTTAGTCTTATTATCCTTAGTTA
Source organism: Canna indica (assembly GCA_034359265.1). NCBI lineage: Eukaryota > Viridiplantae > Streptophyta > Magnoliopsida > Zingiberales > Cannaceae > Canna > Canna indica. Next base: position 36,174,414 of record CP136892.1, on the reverse strand, counting down.
GTTAATTTTGTTCAAATTTTAAAGATTTTTAGTAGAATTTATTATTTAGTTTGATGATTCAAATTTTTCAAAATTATTTCAAAACTCTAAAATAAATTAAGTATAATTATATATTTTAAATCTTTATTTTATTTTTCTTATATATTTTATATATTTTATATTATTACTTTTTAGAATTTATATTTTTATTATTTCTTTATTTTTTAAGTGAAGAAAATATTATTTGTTCATTAAATTTGATTTTTATGTTTTTTTAATTAAATTATTTAGTTTGAGTTTTTAACTTTTACTTTCATTTTAGATATTGTAGTGAGATTACTTATATAATCAAGTGATACGTGATAAGTGAGACCTCTTAATCATTTTTTTATGTCTCTCTTTTTTATATACTTTTTATTTTTTAAAACCTTTGTCAGAATTGTAATTCACTAAAACTATGTTCCTTTTTAATTTATCAAATACATTATTTTGAATTTTTATGTTTAATATTTTTTTTAATTATAAATGTGTGTTTATTATTATATTTTTATTAAAATATTATATCTACCTTTATTAAATATCCAATAATTTTAATTATATATGTTAAAGTTTACTTATTATTGTTGATTTTAAATTAGACCATGGTAAAACTCATCTTTATTTTTACTTCTATTAATAGTTTAATACATGTCCATATATTTATATTATAATATTTAATTATACTTTATTCATTACGTCTTTTACTATATAATTGATTTCATAGATTTTTTGATTAAAAATTATTTTATAATATTTTTATTTTATTAGAAAGTGTAGTTTTTTGTTTTTATTTTTGAGATTGTAATTTTGCAAGCTATGATTTTTTTAATTATCAAATAAGTTATTTACTTATTAATATTTTTCTTTTGATTTTGTTTTACTATTGTATTTTATTTTTTAAAATTGTATCCACCTTTATTATATTTTCATTAATATTTTATCTAAAATATTAAAAAATTACTATTATGATTGAATTTATGTTTGCTACCGTAAGATTGATAATTATATTTAACTCTATTAACAAATGATATTATTTTCATATATTAATGTATAATTATGTTTTATTCATTTTATCTGATAATATAGAATCAATTTTTTTATTATTATTAATTTTAAAAATATTTTATAAAATTATTTGGATCTCGTTGCGTAGCGCGGGATCTTTTCTAGTATATAGTAAATTTGGTGGAGAACTCTCTTATCAAAAGATACATGTCAGCCAATTATCTCAAAACAAAAATTTTGAATTTTTTATTTCACTTAACTAGTTATACCAAAATATTATTCATTATGCTTGATTTTTGAGGCCCGAGCAAAATTTCTTGAACCTTCGATCCGAGAACTGTGTGTCGTTGTCATTGTCGCTGACGTGTTCGCGTGATATGCCATACCCGCAAATGATCCACACAAACTTTTTGATTTTTTTGGTTGCAATTGAGGCCAGCGGCTCGACCTCTATCCATTTTGTAAAATAGTCGATGACTACTACCAAGTATTTGACTTATCCCGAGGTTGGAGGGAAAAGGCCTAGGATGTCAATCCCCCATCTTTGGAACAATCAATTGGTTTTCGAGCTATTTAGCAGCTCACGATATTTCTATGAGACTTTTGAGAATCTCTATCACTTGTCACATGTTTTGACGTACAAATTGAAGTCCGCCAAAAGTATCCAGCTCAGAGAATTTTGGTTGCCAAGGATCTTCTATGATGTGATTGCCGCATATGGCTTCATGTACTTCCGCTTTCACAGTGCTATCGGAGGCTGGCTGTTGCATTTGAGTAACGACAGGGAATATTCCCTTATTTATAGTTGATCTTCTATATAACGGAGTGTAGTAGCTTGCCGTCCTCCGAAATTTCTTCTGGTTCAGGATGTATTATGGTATCTCTCCTTTCCTCCAGTCGATCGTGTGCTCAACCGGTTAGACCTCGACAGACCCTTATTCAGTTGGATGCTCGGGCGACTAAGAACCTATTGGATATCCATTATTTAGTTGGACCTCGATGATTGACATATTGTTTTGTGGGTTCTTGGCGAACTTAGATAATAGGTCAGCTCGGGTGTTCTCTTCCCGAGGGATGTGCTTGATTACACAATCATCAAAGTTAGTCATTAACGAATGTACTAATGAGAAATACCCTTTCAGGGAAGGGTCATTTGCTTGGAAGTTGTCGTTAACTTGTCCTAATATGAACCGTGAGTCTTCTTTCACGATCACTTACTATTCTCCTATGTCACATGTGAGCTTTAAATAAATTAAAAATTAGTTTTCTACAATTTTATAAAAACATGTCTAAACATCAATATATAATCATTAAAAACATGTCTAAACATCAATATATAAGTTTGAACTAAAAATAAAATCTCTAAATTAATTTGTCAACCTAGCATAATTTTGTTCAAGAACAAGCTACATTACATGAAATTGTCTAAGTATCTAAATTTGCATTTACGCATGGATTTTTAATATTAAGCACATAAATGCATGTCACGAGGAAATCTAAACATATTTGCAAAAAGTTTGAGGTATTATACTAGATATTAGCTAAAATGAAACTCATACAATTTTCTTGATAAATTTCCAACACTTTCATTTTCATTCATTTTTTGTCACGCCCCAACTCAGGGTACGCGTGACCGGCCAGGGTACGTGCCAGTACCCTGAAGCCTACAATATGCACTGACCAATGACTCATAAAACACAACAATACCGACATAGAAATCGTAAACAAAAGCAACAGTACCAAACTTTATTAGTAATTGAAAATAGTTCAACCAAACCAAATTCGAAAACATCACAAGGTTTTTAATAAACATCTAAAGGTTTGCAAAGAGACATCTCCATGTTTTACAGAACCAACTCAGTGCATACACAAGACTCTACTCAACCATGACTACGACTATAAAGCTGCCAACTACGAGATCTGCACCCACATCTGCCCTCCTGCGCGCCATGCCACCAAGCCGTACCTCACTGGTCGGGCTCTGCAAAATAATAATAAATAAACCGTGAGTTCACGAGGAACTCAGTGAGCGATTCTTTCGAAACTCCACTTAGAACATCAGCAAGATAACATATACAAGGTATGATACGAATAAGGAATTAAAATATGACCACACCACAGAAGTTAATCAGTTTGCCAAGACAGAAGAATGGATGAACCGGCCTCTCGGGCCCTTATCCATTTCACTAGCTCGGCCACTAATGGCCTAAAAAATTATAGATGGAAGGTTCGGTTCTTCCTTCTACATAACCAGGCCGATCGGCCTACCCAAAACTAGCCCATAAGGGCATCTCAATATGAACTTTCATGTCTCGGATTCGTCGACTAGGACAGCCACTAGCCTCAGGAATCATTCGGGTTAGGGATAGCTAGTCCCACCCAACTCGGGTCTACCGTCAGCGTGGCGCACTGACGGAATCTCAAGACCCTCCAACACTCGGGTCTAACACCTAGTAGGCCCGCTGGTGCAATCTCAAGACCCTATAAACCACTGAGTCATGTGGTAGTCGTTCGGTTAATGACACTCCTCAGTAGACCATCTCAACCAGAAACATAACTAGGTTGTGCAAGTTTTCCTGTGTTTTGCTTTCCGGGCATTGCCATGTCCGACCCTCGCCCTCGGGTCGCAATACTAGGATATTGATATCCTCTAACTATCCCTAGGTATAGAACCTAGTAAGTGTACTTTGTCTCTAGGTTAAATGTCACCGTTAGGTACTGAAACCATACTTTCTAAAGTTGTTAAAATTTACCGACTATAGATAAATTCTCGATCTACTATTCTCAACGACACTTTCCAAAAATAGTCATGAACAACAATTACCATGTGAAAGCCGAATTAAAGAGAATAAATTCCAATAATTAAATTGATAAGGAACATGCAATATACATAGCAATGATTGAACATAATATCTGAAAATTAATGAAACCTTTCCTTTAATTCATATGTCATAACAAACCTATCCATGTATGCATTAGTAAGAACATTTTCATAACCATGAGAATATAGATCTATAGTTACTAACCAGTCCTAAGATGAACAACAATCATATAATATAATTTCAACCTAATACTAAGCATGTAAGTGTGAATCAAGACAATATAACATGAAACCTAGCATATTAATCCAAACAGTCCTGACTTTTCCACCCTTGCCCTTGCTCGGTCGAGCCCTCTAGGAAAAGTGGGCATGTTTGCGACAATAACGCAAGCATCAATCCAAAGATCTAAAATATAACGAACATAAACGAGCCATGAGTTGCAAGACGATCGAGGAAATTGGAGAAAATTTCGGCATGACCTTTCCCCTTTTTCCTTTTCTCATCCAGCCCATAAAACACAAAGAAACCACGATTTAAAACATGAGATCACAGGTACATCAATCGTTTAGAGTCCAACTCGAGAAAACATGACGATCGACAAGAAACTCACGAAAAAACCCGATTTCAAAACTCCTAGGGTCGGCCACCCGCCTCCCTTCACAATCACACTAACCACTCACCTTGATTGGATCACAAGGTAACCTAGATGAAGATGAGCTCCGATTTCCTCAAGCGTCGACGTGAACTCGGTGCTGACAAGATCCCTCTCGCTCCCCCTTCCTCTTGGGCTGCGTGCGGCTCTCTTCTTGAGCCGCACGACTTGCTTGGGTGAGGGTTTTATTCCCCTCATCACTTGACTAAAATGCCCCCCCTACCACTTACTTAGTTCCTCATCTGACTCCACCTAACCCAGATCGAGTTCCGACTCGATCTGCGAACCCAATCTCAACCCAACTTGAGTCAACTAATTCCCATCCACCCAACTACCAATAATTGGTTATGATTTAAATTAATTTTAGGGAAAAGGTCTAAAATGGTTCCTAAACTTTTTCGGAATTTTCACATTGGTCCCACAATTTTTTTTCGAGTCAATTGGTTCCCTAAAGATTTGTAAACTTCACTTTGGTCCCTGCTCGTGACCATGCCGTTAAAAAAAATGCGTCACTTTGGTCCCTGGTAATTAGTCACGACCAAGGACCAAATAAATCTTTAGGGACCCAATTGACTCGAAAAAAAGTTGTGGGACCAATGTGAAAATCTCAAAAAAGTTTAGGTACCATTTTAGACCTTTTCCCATTTTATCTGCTATTCGAGGCGATCACGCGACTTGACCCAGCTAGCTCCCGACTCGATGGGCTGCACCACGAAAAAAATTTATATTAGGAAACCCCAGGTATTACAACCTTCTCCCCTTAAGGGAAATTCATCCTCGAATTTTATAGATTCATACGGACTTACTAGTTCTTCGAACAGGGATGGGTAACGTTCCCTCATGTCCTGCTCTACTTCCCAGGTAGCTTCCTACCTGGTGTGATGCTCCCACCTAACTTTTACCAAGGGAATTTCCTTGGATCTCAACTTCTTGATCTGTCAGTCAAGTACCTCCACTGGCCTCTCCTCATACGAGACCACCATGTCCACCTCAACCACACTCGGCTCGATCACATGGGACTCATCCCTCACATATCTCCGGAGCATTGACACATGGAAAGCTGGGTGAACTCTGCTCAGGCTAGGAGGCAAAGCCAGCTTATAAGCCACTGCGCCTCTTCGCTTGAGAATAGGGAAAGGCGCAATGAACCTAGGGCTCAACATTCCCTTCTTTCCAAATCGGACTACCCATTTCATGGGAGAAACCTTTAGGAACACCAAGTCGCCCTCAGCGAACTCCAACCCTTTGGCTTTCTAATTGACATATTTTTTTGGTGACTGTGAGCTGCCAACAGCCTTTCCTTTATCAATTGTACCTTCTTCACTGCCTCTTCGATCAAGTCAGAACCTACCATGAGAGTCTCTCCGGTCTCAAACTAGCCCACAGGAGACCTACACCGCCGCCCATATAATGCCTCGAAGGGAGCCATGCCAATGCTACTGTGATAGCTATTGTTGTAGGCGAACTCAATCAACGGCAGGTGTTTGGCCCAACCGCCTGCTAGGTCCAAAACACAAGCCCTCAGCATATCTTCCAAAGTTTGGATGGTTCTCTCAGACTGTCCATCTGTCTACGGATGGAAAGCCGTGCTGAAACGCTGAGTGCCCAAGGCTTCTTGAAAGGACTGTCAAAACTGGGCTGTGAACTGGGTACCTCGATCTGATATGATCATCACTGGGGTACCGTGACAAGCCACAATCTTGTCTAGAAACAGTCGGACGTACTGCTCCGTAGAAAAGGTCATTTTCACTAGAATGAAGTGTGCGGTCTTGGTTAACTGATCCACTACCACCCAAATAGAATCAAAATCTCTCCTTGACTTAGGCAACCCGGTCACTAGGTCCATGGTGATTTTCTCCCACTTCCGCTCGGGGATCTCGAGGTTCTACAGCAGTCCCGCGGGTTTCAGGTGTTCGACCTTCACCTGCTGGCAAACCAGACATTTGAATATAAACTCTGCTATCTCTCTCTTCATGCCCTTCCACCAATAGTGCTGCCTTAAGTCTCGATACATTTTGGTGGCTCCCGGGTGCATCGTATACGTGGAATGGTGACCCAATTCCAAAACCTGTCGACGAACCTTTGCCATATCAAGCACTACGATTCGGTCTCTGAACCTTAGAACACCCTCTGAGTCGACCCTGAATCCATCATCAGCGTTATCTCTGCGGACCAGATCCCTTGTTAGAGAACAAAATATGTCCTCCTCCTGCGTGGCACACAACATGTCCACCAAGGTGGACTGTACCCGCAGGTGCGCCACCATGGTCCCCGATGCTGACATAGTCAGGGTTGCTCCTCTATCTTGGCATAGCGCTAACTCTCGAGCTAGAGGCCTTCTTCTGATTTCCAAATCAGCCAAACTGCCCATGGATTTTCTGCTCAAAGCATCTGCTACCACATTGTCTTTCCTCGGATGATACATAATAATGCAGTCATAGTCTTTCAGGAGTTCTAGCCACCTTCTCTGCCTGAGGTTCAACTCTTTTTGGGTAAGCAAGTACTGGAGGCTCTTGTGATCTGTATAAATCTCACAAGTTTCTCCGTACATGTAATGACGCTAGAGCTTTAGTGCAAAAATCACTACTGCCAGCTCTAGATCATGCGTCGGGTAGTTCTTTTCATGCACCTTCAGCTGGCGGGATGTATAGGCCATGACTCTACCAAACTGCATCAGAACGCAGCCCAGGCCAACCCAAGAGGGATCAAAGTATAGACCACAAACTCTCCTGAGCTGGAAGGTACAGCCAACACGAGTGCCGACGTCAAGTATTCCTTGAGCTTCTAAAATCTCGCCTCACACTTGTCGTCCCAAACAAATCTGACCTTTTTCTGAGTTAACCGAGTCAAAGGGGCTGCAATCCTGAAGAAGTTCTCTACGAACTTCCGGTAGTACTCGGCCAATCCAAGAAAGCTACGGATCTCAGTCACGCTGGTTGGCCGCCTCCAATTCTGCACCTCCTCCATCTTTGCAGGCTCTACCCTTATCCCTTCCTTGGACACTACATGGCCTAGGAACCCTACGCTTTCTAACCAAAATTCACACTTGGAAAATTTAGCGAATAATCGGTGCTCTCTAAGGATTTCTAGGACCCTCCTCAAGTACTCGGAGTGCTCCTCCTCACTCTTGGAGTATACCAAGATGTCGTCAATGAAGACGATCACAAAATTGTCCAGGTACTCCTTAAATACCCTGTTCATCAGGTCCATAAAAGTAGCAGGTGCATTGGTTAGACCAAAAGACATCACTAGGAACTCGTAGTGGCCATAGCGAGTCCTGAAGGTAGTCTTAGGCACATCGCAGTCCCGGATTCTCATCTGATGGTATCTGGACCTTAAGTCTATCTTCGAAAACCATCGTGCCCCATGCAGTTGCTCAAACAAATCGTCTATCCTCGACAGTGGGTAACGATTCTTAATTGTCATTTTATTCAGCTGCTATAGTCAATGCACATGCGCATCGACCCATCCTTCTTCTTCACGAAGAGCACCGGAGCACCCCATGGTGACACGCTCGGCCGGATAAAACCCAGGTCCATCATTTCTTGCAGCTGCACTTTTAGCTCCCTGAGTTCGGCCGGCACCATCTTATAGGGTGGGATGGAGATCGGCTTCACTCCGGGCTGCAAATCAATGCAGAAATCCACCTCTCTCCTGGGCGGCAATCCCGGCAACTCCTCGGGAAATACATCGGGGAACTCACAAACTACCTGAGTACCCCCGATATCCCCTACCGCATCTCCCTTTTCCTCTGCCACCGATACGAAGTCCAGGAAGGACTGGCAGCCCCCCTGAAGCAGTTTACGAGCCTTAAGGGTTGAGATGACCCCAATCGGCTCGCTTCTTCCTTCTCCTTGGAAGGTGAACTGTGGCAACCTGGGCTTGCTGAACATGACTGTCTTAGCCCTACAATCCAGCAACGCAAAGTCCTCCGCCAGCTAATCCATACCGAGAATGACATCGAGTTCAAGTGTGGGCAGGAGTGTCAAATTTGCCCTCAATGCATGGCTGCAGATGAGCACTTCGCAGTCTTGAAAAATTGATTTGGCCATGATTACATCGCCCGTAGGCGTTGATATTAGAAATGGCCCGCCGAGTAAAAAAATGTGTCATTGGTAACTCAGCAGCAAATTTGGCAGATACAAACGAGTGCATGGCACCCGGATCAAATAGAACATAAGTAGCAGATAAACATACTAAAATAGTACCTATTACCACTGCTCTAGATGCCTCTGCCCCATCACAGTTCATGGCGTAAACTCGGGCAGACGGTTTCTTAGAGTGACTAGCCTGCGGCCCTCTGCTCTGCATCTGACCCTTCTGTGCCACTGACCCCACTGACATCGGTGCCTTTCCTCTTGACACCTCAGTTCTCTGGCCACCTCTGTCTGGGCAATCCTTCCTAAAGTGTCCCACCTACCCACATTTGAAGCATGCATCTGTGCGGCCATAGCAAGCTCCCCAGTGGTTTCCGATTACAACGACCACACTACGACATGTCTACCTTCTAAGAAGTGCTCCCTGTCTCTGCTTGTCTCACCGCCCCTGACCCTGAGCCTCCACGGCCCCGGCTATTGCTGTGCCCATGACTCTGCTGGTGATCTGCGGTGGTCACAGTTCCCTCTGATTGCCACGGCCGACCTCCTAACCCTTGAGGCTGAAACTTTTTCTTGGGCGGCCCATCTTTCCTCTCGAACGGCAGCAGCGCTTCTTTTCAGAGCGCCTCATCCACTGCCCGAGCAAATGTGAAGTCCTCGGTGTAATGGATAAGCCTACCTTTATGAGGTCTCAGACCTTCCATGAACCTCTTCACCCTGGTGGTCTCAGTAGCCACTAGAGTTGGGTGGTACCTAGAGAGCCGGGTGAACTCTATTTCATAGTTTGCTACTATCACACCTCCAGACTGGCGCAACAACTCAAAATCTCATGCCCGCTTATCGCGGACACTCATCGGCAAATACTGCTCCTCTACAGATGCCCTAAATTCTTCCCAGGTGGGAGGTGGTGCATGTGCTGCCCTACGGCCCCCTCTAGGTATGTAACCAGTATTTGACAGGCCCTCTTAGTTGCAGGCCGACCATGCGCGTCGCCGCCTCTGATGAACACCCCAACTCTATACACAGCTCGTAACAATCCCCCAAAAATTCAGTGACTTCCACTTGCCGGTCCGTACCGGTGAATACTGGCTGCTTGAATTTGATAAGTCTGCGTATGTAGGTGCTCCTGGGTCCCTGTCCTGTGGCGCTACCTGTTTAGACACCTCCAGTACCACAGGGGTTGCGGGTACCGGCTGGGGCGGTTGTTGCTGATGCTGCATCAGTTGCCTTAACTCCTGCTCCTTGCGGAGCACTTATGTTAATTGAGCTACCTGAGCCTGAAGCTGCACAACTTCTGAATCCTGGCCCTCTACCTCAGACTGTTCTCTTTCACGGCCCTGGCCCCGACCTCGCCCCCAGCCTCGGCCTCGGCCCCAACATTCGTTGGAGTTGCTACCGCTACCACTCAAAGCAACATTTTGGGCCTCCATCAAACTATCATAAAAAAATAATGATTTCACCATTAATATTAACCAACTCATTTGATTAAAATTTAAGTTACTAACCACATGGTGCGCTGAGTGCAATCGTGGTTGCCTGATCTTGTAGCATAACTATATCGTACGTAGACATGGTAGCATATGCCTCGTTCAGTACTCAATTTCTTGTCGTAGTCAAGACCTAACCTGACGCTCTGATACCAACTTTGTCATGTCCTAACTTAGGGTACGCATCATCGGGCAGGGTACGTGCCAGTACCCCGAAGCCTACCATATGCACTGACCAATGACTCATAAAACACAACCATACCGACATGGAAATCGTAAACAAAAGTAACCGTACCAAACTTTATTAGTTATTGAAAATAGTTCAACCAAACCAAGTTTGAAAACATCACAAGGTTTTTAATAAACGTCTAAAGGTTTGCAAAGAAACATCTCCATGTTTTACAAAACTAACTCAGTGCATACACAAGACTCTACTCAACCACGACTACGACTATAAAGCTGCCAGCTATGAGATCTACACCCATGTCTGCCCTCCTGCGCGCCATGCCACCAAGCTGTACCTCACTGGTCGGGCTCTGCAAAACAATAATAAATAAATCGTGAGTTCACGAGGAACTCAGTGAGCGGTTCTTTCGAACCTCCACTTAAAACCTCAACAAGATAACATATACAAGGTATGATACGAATAAGAAATTAAAATATGATCACACCACAGAAGTTAATCAGTTTGCCAAGACAGAAGAATGAATGAACCGACCTCTCGGGTCCTTATCCATTTCACTAGCTCGGCCGCTAATGGCCTAAAAAATTATAGATGGAAGGTTCGGTTCTTCCTTCTACATAACTAGGCCGATCGGCCTACCCAAAACCAGCCCATAAGGGCATCTCAATATGAACTTTCATGTCTCGGATCCATCGACTAGGATGACCACTAGCCTCAGGAATCCTTTGGGTTAGGGATAGCTAGTCCCACCCAACTCGGGTCTACCGTTAGTGTGGCCCACTAACGAAATCTGAAGACCCTCCGCCACTTGGGTCTCACACCTAGCGGGCCTGCTGGTGCAATCTCAAGACCCTATAAATTGCTGAGTCGTGTGGTAGCCGTTCGGCTAATGACACTCCTCAGTAGACCATCTCAACCACAACCATAACCAGGTTGTGCAAGTTTTCCTGTGTTTTGCTTTTCGGGTGTTGCCCATGTCCGACCCTCCCCCTCGGGTTGCACTACTAGGATATTGATATCCGCTAACTATCCCGAGGTCTAGAACCTAGTAAGTGTACTTTGTCTCTAGGTTAAATGTCACCGCTAGGTACTGAAACCATTCTTTCTAAAGTTGTTAAAATTTACCGACTATAGATAAATGCTCGATCTACTATTCTCAACGACACTTGCCAAAAATAATCATGAACAACAATTACCATGTGAAAGCCGAATTAAAGAGAAAAAATTCCAATAATTAAACCGGTAAGGAACATGCAATATACATAGCAATGATTGAACATAATATCTGAAAATTAATGAAACCTTTCCTTTAATTCATATGCCATAACAAACCTATCCATGTATGCATTAGTAAGAACATTTCCATAACCATGAGAATATAGATCTAGAGTTACGAACCTGTCCTAAGATGAACAACAATCATATAATATAGTTTCAACCTAATACTAAGCATGTAAGTGTGAATCAAGACAACATAACATGAAACCTAGCATATTAATCCAAACAGTCCTGACTTTTCCACCCTTGCCCTTACTCAGCCAAGCCCTCTAGGAAAAGTGGGCATGTTTGCGACAACAACGAAAGCATCAATCCAAAGATCTAAAGTATAATGAACATAAATGATCCATGAGTTGCGAGACGATCAAGGAAATTGGGGAAAATTTCGGCATGACCTTTCCCCTTTTTCCTCTTCTCATCCAGCCCATAAAACACAAAGAAACCACGATTTAAAACCTGAGATCACAGGTACATCAATCGTTTAGAGTCCAACACGAGAAAACACGACAATCAACAAGAAACTCGCGAAAGAATCCGATTGCAAAACTCCTAGGGTCGGCCACCCTCCTCCCTTCACAATCACACTAACCACTCACCTTGATTTGATCACAAGGTAACCTCGATGAAGATGAGCTCTGATTTCGTCAAGCGTCGATGTGAACTCGGCACCGACAAGATCCCTCTCGCTCCCCCTTCCTCTTGGGCTGCGTGTGGCTCTCTTCTTGAGCCGCACGACTGGCTTTGGTGAGGGGTTTGATTCCCCTCCTCATTTGACTAAAATGCTCCCTACCACTTACTTACCTCCTCATCTGACTCCACCTAACCCAGATCAAGTTCCGACTTGATCCGCGAACCCAATCTCAACCCAACTTGAGTCAACCAATTCCCATCCACCCAACTACCAATAATTGGTTATGATTTAAATTAATTTTACCTGCTATTCGAGGCGATCACGTGACTCGACCCGGCTAGCTCCTGACTCGATGGGCTGCACCACGAAAATTTTTTATATTAGAAAACCCCAGGTATTACATATTTCTTTAGACATCCATAAAAGATAATCTTAACTTATAAGTAAGCTTCATTAGTTTCTTAATGAAAATACAACTACTGTTAAGTTAACCAAACTAAACAACAAAGATAAAGTTCAAGTATCATTTTCAAAATTGAACTTTACTAAATAGTTCAAAATTCATTTTAAGTGACACAATATCATACCAAAATGAATTAAAGATGTATCAAAATATAAAATCTTTGAAAAGTACGTTAGATCTCCAAACCCTTGCTAAGTCAAACCATATAACATTTAATATAATGTAAATCAACATAAAGATAATCCAGGATGACTCCCTAGCGAGCTTCCCGCCCCGGGCCAATATCGCTAAGTCAAACCCTCGCTAAGTCAAGTACCAATCTCGTGTGCGTCTGCGCACACACTGGCCAATATCGGCCAAAACACGAGTAGCATATAATGAGCAAACACACGGGTCAGTCACTAGGATGACACCCTAGCGAGCTTCCCAACCCGGGCCCTATGAGCTAGGATGGCGGATCAGCCTCGGTGCCCCCTTCTGGTTGGTAATATCCCTCCAACCAATACTACTACAGGTTGGTCGTCAGTGTGGCTCTCTGACGAGCTTCCCGGCCCATAATCATACTCGCCGAGTCGGGCATTAGCTTCGCATGCTAACGTGCTTCTCGGCCCGACCATCCACCAATCACAAGCACAACCACATAGAATGAATATATACATGTGTGCTCACAAGCAAAGCTACTCGGATGGTTAGGGTATTTTGCCGGTAACATTGGGTGTGCACATAGGCACTACCATCCCAGTTCTCCCTCTGATATCAACTTGTAACCTCCTAAAATTTATCATCATAAAGGTATATATGTCCTATTAACTATTTCCAACATCTCACTTGAATAGGACAGTATCTCGATCTCCAAAACATGTGTCAAACATGCCAACTTATTAATCCGAGCAGATTTGCACATCCTTAGGCCATACACCTCTCAATCACCAAATCATGATATTTCGGCCCTTAAACATGGCCACAACATACCCATTTAATCCTACACCTAACATACATATCAGCATAAAGGCTTACCAAGGAAGAATTAGGAGATAAACATGAGTACATGGGTGTGACATTCCACCAAACACTTGGTGGGCATGTTTAGGCCACACATTGCCATGCACCTTGGACTATCACCAAGGGGAGTTCGGCCACCTCAAACATGCCTCGGCCCTTTCCGATCACTACCAATCACCTTACCCTTGAGAACCATGAAACAGAGGGTCTACCCTCTAGGGTTAGGGCCACATACGCTAAGGGGATCCTAGGGATTTTCTTCCCCCAAAACTTAACCAAAAGCCATACAAAGGTTCATCATCTTAACAGTCCAAGAACCCCACAACTAGGGCTCAAAATCCGACCCTAGCCCTTCTAGGGCTGCCCTATACCATCAAGACATCCCTAGGGCAGACTCTTTGGTCGGAACAGGATCAGTTTTCTGGCTCCACATTGTCTATGGAGGGCCTCAAGGAGGTTTTAGGAGAACGACGAAAAACAAGGATGGTTCAATTCCTTATGAAGCTTCGTCCCGACTTCGAATCAATCCATTCTAGTCTTCTCAACAGAGAAATTACTCCTGCTCAGGATGTGGTGTTGGCAGCCGTGCTACGTGAAGAAACGAGGTTGGGCACTCAAGCATCTATGGATGTCTCGCCCATAGGTGATGTTGCGATATATGATTGCTACAAAACAGCATGCCCCTGGTGTCACTACGGGTAATTCAAGAAGTATACGATGTTTTGATTGTCATGAGTTTTGTCATATTGCAGCACGCTGTCTCCGGAAGTGAAAATTTTGCAACTATTATAAGAATGCTGGTCATCTTTTATCTGAATGTCGCAAACAACCAAATCGTCCTCGCTGGACTCAACAAGCATATCACACTGCCCTGCCAACATCGTCATCTTCGTCATCTGATGGTCTTGATCTCCAATGGCTGATCATGGACTCTATTACTGCTGCCCTCCCTTCAGCCATCTCCAATGCTTTCTCGGCCACGTCTCCGAGTATGAAGGTTCCTGCGCTTACATCTGTATAGCATTTTGACTATGCAGCATCTATCCACATGACGGGAGATTCATCAAATTTCTCTACATTATCTAATGTTGATTCTAAGCACATTATTCATACTGCTAATGGTCATAAACTACTTGCGTCTGGCATTAGTACCATTGATACTCTTTCTGATGTTATTTACGTACCGAATTTGAAGGCTAATTTGGTTTCAGTTGGACAACTAGTAGATCAAAACAGTATTGTGCAATTCTCACCTAACGGTTGTGTCGTACAGAATTTGAAAACATGGATGATCATGACCGGGGGCGTAAGGTTGGAAGGATGTTTCTCTTACAGTCAGTCCATCATCACTTGCATCATTGTTTTCTTTCAATTTTCGCTGTGGACATCACATGCTCGAATAATCTAATCAAACTTTGGCATAATCGTATGGGTTATCGATCCTCATACATCTCGACTTCAACTAATGCTTAAATCATGTCTTCCAAAAGAATGTCTCTGTACTAGGCTTCCACTGTCATGTGCTAGTTGTGCTGATTCTAAAAGTCACAAGCTACCTTTCCCGACAAACTCATCTACCTATGACGTTCCGTTTGATTTAGTGCACATCGACGTCTGGGGTGCTTCGGCCATTTTATCAAGAGTGGGCTATATGTACTTTGTTTTATTTATTGATCATGTTACTAGATACACTTGGGTATTTTTTGTCGAAATAAAAGTGAGCTTCCAACACTTATTATGAATTTTGTTGCGGATTTGTTCATACACACTTTCATAAAACCATAAAAAAATTTCGTTCTGATCCTGGGGGAGAGTATATTAAGGCAAATGTTATTGAATTTTTCAAAAACAAGGTATATGGCTCAACGCACCTATCCTCATACCCCTGAATAAAACAATGTAGTGGAGAGGAAGAATCGACATGTTTTGGAAACTACACTAGCTCTTTTGGGTACGTCAAAGATGCCAAAAAGTTTTTGGCCAGAAGCTGTGCATACATATGTTTATTTGGTAAATTGTCAACCTTCACCAGTCATCAGTAATGAGACTCTGTACTTCAAGCTATTTCATATTCAGTCGGATTACTCTCATATGCGAGTCTTCGGTTGTGTCTATTTTGTACATCCCCCAACACACGAACGTCATAAATTTTCGGCTAAGGCAGCCTAGTGTGTTTTTTTTTGCTACAACGACATAGAAAAGGGGTATCTTTGTTATGATCCGTCTCGACGTCAATTAAGGGTATCCAGACATGTCATCTTCTTTGAGGAACAATTTTCTTACTCAATGCACTCTAATGATGGTTCTGAGTCTATTTCATTCTTGTACAATTTTAATGATGACTCTTCTCCTAGCAATATACTATCTGCAAATCCTCCACAACTACCGAATGACTATGACGGCGATAATATTCAGCCATCATCTAATTCTGATAATGCTTCTTCTTCATCGTCTTCTCATTTTGATGGTGATACTTCTCACTAAGCTAGTCCTCCTCGACGATCAGAAAGACCCGAGAGACATGCTCTCGAGTGTCATGGCTACTCTTCGGGGAGATATGACAAGTCCTATGCAGTGCTCACCACACTACAATCTGTCGATGTTCCAACATCCTACTCATAGGCCTCTCAACAACCATGCTAGCAAGAAGCAATGTCGGATGAACTCCGAGCCCTTGACGACAATGCAACTTGCGAATTATTTGTTGATAAACCATCAGATGGAGTTCTAATTGGGAACAAGTGGGTGTACTCCATCAAACTCAAGGCTGATGGTACAATTGATAGATATAAATCCAGGTTAGTCGCCCAAGGTTATAAACAAGAATATGGGTGGATTTTGAAGAGACATTTGCACCGGTTGCTAAAATGATAACAATGTGTACTTTGTTTGTAGTTGCTTCGATTAAAAACTGGACCTTACACCAAATGGACGTAAAGAATGATTTTCTTCATGGTGATTTGGAAGAAGTTGTGTTTATGAAACCACCACCTGGTTGTATCTTACCAAGACCAAATGTTGTTTGTCGACTTCGAAAATCTCTCTATGGGTTGAAACAGTCTCCCCGTGCTTTGTTTGGCAAAGTCAAATCCATAATTACCCATCCGATATTGCGAGTAGGAGAGAGAGAAACCCAATGACAGATCAAATCATTACCGAAACATGAAGAAAATAGAGAAATAATCAAAGAAGAGATCCCATGCTCAGAAATAAAAACCCATCAGATTGAGAGGCTCGTCAAAACAATAGAAGGAAGAAGGTTCCCATATTGGGAGGAGCAGCCATGCAAACCTACAAAGCGTGGACGAAGCCCTTGCTCCGCTCAAGGGAAGCCACGAATAGACATGGTAGCAAAGCACCGTGAAGTGGCTTACGAAAGCTTGTGTTGGTCGGCTTGGGGGGAGCATGTGTGGTAGCAAGCGATGAGGGTTTTGGAGAAGTGCAAGATCCGTGTAGTGGCTGGCTTGCGGGGGATTTGGGGAAGGTTTCGACGAGGAGAGTCGGTGGTGATCGACGCAGTTTGAGGTTTTGTCGCTAGAGGAGAAGGGTGCCGGACACGGGTTGAGGTTTTGTCGCTAAAGGAGAAGGGGGATGTGGGTTTAGGTTTTGTCGAGTGAGGGAAAAAAATAAGGGAGCGGGGCTTTTGTTGTTGACGGGAAAAAAAAGGAGGGACTTATCCCGCTTTACTAAAATTTTAGCTATTGTTAACCATAGCGTTTCAGTACAACGTTATCGTTAAATCCTATAGAAAGCCCTAAATGTGGTAGTGACTCTATCTTCTCGACGAAATATGAGCGTCGACGAGCGTCCTTGCTGATTTCTCCAATTTTTCCGATCGAGGATGTCGTGCGCTAATCGAATTGGAACTTGCAAATATTTTTCCATGAAAACATTAGATCCATATTTGTTATCATCAAAACTGAGATTAAGACCAAGGTTGAAAAACTTAGGCCAACACCGAACTAATCGCTCAGGAAACGAACTCTGAAGATTTATCGACTACATTGTCGGTAGATTCACAGGAGGTAGTGAATCAAGCTCGGCCAGAAAGAGGTCCCTCCGGGAAATCATGGCAGTTGGCAGCACTACTCGCCCACGCTAACCTGTCTCTATAATCCTGATAATATCATTTTATGAATCGAATTTCGAGGAGATTGATCGAAGCCTACACGACCCAATCGTAATTTTTGTGATTCTAGGAAACTTTATTGTCAAAAAGGTCCAAGTCGACCAAGGCAGCTCTACCGACATTCTTTTCTACTCTTCCTTCGAGAAAGCAAAGGAGACTTCGTAGACATCTCAGGATAGTCTCTAAGGGAGCTTTCTGTTGATGGACAGTTACGCAGGAAGTTGCAACTGCTATTGCAGCTGCTTTTAAAACATAGTGAGTAACAAATAAAAAATAACCACAAGGAAACACGCTAACATAATGATTTGTTTACGTAGTTTAGTGACAAACTTGTCGCCCAAGGTTATAAACAAGAATATGGGTGGATTGTGAAGAGACATTTGCACCGGTTGCTAAAATGATAACAATGTGTACTTTGTTTGTAGTTGCTTCGATTAAAAACTGGACCATACACCAAATGGACGTAAAGAATGATTTTCTTCATGGTGATTTGGAAGAAGTTGTGTTTATGAAACCACCACCTGGTTGTATCTTACCAAGACCAAATGTTGTTTGTCGACTTCGAAAATCTCTCTATGGTTTGAAACAGTCTCCCCGTGCTTTGTTTGGCAAAGTCAAATCCATAATTACCTATCCGATATTGCGAGTAGGAGAGAGAGAAACCCAATGACAGATCAAATCATTACCGAAACATGAAGAAAATAGAGAAATAATCAAAGAAGAGATCCCATGCTCAGAAATAAAAACCCATCAGATTGAGAGGCTCGTCAAAACAATAGAAGGAAGAAGGTTCCCATATTGGGAGGAGCAGCCATGCAAACCTACAAAGCGTGGACGAAGCCCTTGCTCCGCTCAAGGGAAGCCACGAATAGACATGGTAGCAAAGCACCGTGAAGTGGCTTACTAAAGCTTGTGTTGGTCGGCTTGGGGGGAGCATGTGTGGTAGCAAGCGATGAGGGTTTTGGAGAAGTGCAGGATCCGTGTAGTGGCTGGCTTGCGGGGGATTTGGGGAAGGTTTCGACGAGGAGAGTCGGTGGTCATCGACGCAGTTTGAGGTTTTGTCGCTAGAGGAGAAGGGTGCCGGAAATGGGTTGAGGTTTTGTCGCTAAAGGAGAAGGGGGATGTGGGTTTAGGTTTTGTCGAGTGAGGGAAAAAAATAAGGGAGCGGGGCTTTTGTTGTTGACGGGAAAAAAAAGGAGGGACTTATCCCGCTTTACTAAAATTTTAGCTATTGTTAACCATAGCGTTTCAGTACAACGTTATCGTTAAATCCTATAGAAAGCCCTAAATGTGGTAGTGACTCTATCTTCTCGACGAAATATGAGCGTCGACGAGCGTCCTTGCTGATTTCTCCAATTTTTCCGATCGAGGATGTCGTGCGCTAATCGACTTGGAACTTGCAAATATTTTTCCATGAAAACATTAGATCCATATTTGTTATCATCAAAACTGAGATTAAGACCAAGGTTAAAAAACTTAGGCCAACACCGAACTGATCGCTCAGGAAACGAACTTTGAAGATTTATCGACTACATTGTCGGTAGATTCACAGGAGGTAGTGAATCGAGCTCGGCCAGAAAGAGGTCCCTCCGGGAAATCATGGCAGTTGGCAGCACTACTCGCCCACGCTAACCTGTCTCTATAATCCTGATAGTATCATTTTATGAATCGAATTTCGAGGAGACTGATCGAAGCCTACACGACCCAATCGTAATTTTTGTGATTGTAGGAAACTTTATTGTCAAAAAGGTCCTAGTCGACCAAGGCAGCTCTACCGACATTCTTTTCTACTCTTCCTTCGAGAAAGCAAGGGAGACTTCGTAGACATCTCAGGATAGTCTCTAAGGGAGCTTTCTGTTGATGGACAGTTACGCAGGAAGTTGCAACTGCTATTGCAGCTGCTTTTAAAACATAGTGAGTAACAAATAAAAAATAACCACAAGGAAACACGCTAACACAATGATTTGTTTACGCAGTTTAGTGACAAACTTGTCACCTAATTTGCAGGGCCCTCACTGGACAGATGCCCAATCCACTATCAACAAAGTACAATATTAGTTTTAGTATTTCACACTCAGAAATTCAACTACTAGTACTAAAGTGAATTGGAAATAACAAACAAACTATTTGTTATTACAAGTACTAACTAACTTGCCTCTCTATGACAACTCAATCATAGAGTTCTGTCCTCCACACAGTCTTTGTGTTGTAGTGAGTTAACAACCCAACTCTATTTTGACTTGAAGATAATTAAAGTAGGTTGTTGCCGTCTACAACTCAACAGTTTTAACTCCTCATATAACTGACAACACTGCAACACAATTAGCCTATAAAGACGCAAAATTAGAGATAAATTAGATTTTTTATTTCTAAATCTTCACATTAGAAACTAATAGAGAATATGTCTCAATAGTTAATTTTATTTGTCTCTAAATCTTCACTTTTAGATACTAATTGTTAATTAGTCTCTATATGATAAATTATTTACCAAAAATATATTTCTTATTTGTAAAAAAATAAAGAAAAATATATTTAAATTTTTGACAAATAGAGTCTAATTTATTTGACAAATCTATTTAAATGTATATAAAATTATTATTTTGTCCATATGAGTTATTAAAAACATATGGGCTTTATGGTAATTATATGTGAATACCCCACTGCCCATTTACCTTAATTAAATGTAAATATTGTAACTTTCAAGTAGATATATTACTTTTTTGTGTTTTCTAAGGATTATGAATTTAAAATGACAAAATATTAAAAGCAATCATTTTAGAGAAAAAAAAATACATGCCATGATCAAGCTAAAAAGAAATTTTCGGTTTGGATAAAATGCCTCAGCCCATCTACTCATTTTTGGGTTCTGAGAATTTGACCGGCCTTGTAAAGTACTCAAAACCGGAAAAAGAAAACATGAAACACAAACAAGAAGCAAACAAAACCTAGATTGCATTCTCAAACCTTGGTCATGTGAGAGTGAGACATCTCTTCGTCTATCGAGTTGCTTTCGCAGGAGAGCCCGACCTTCGGCTCCACCGCTCGCCTTCGACGGCTCGACCCTGGCCGAGCCTCCAGGTAAAAATGTGCCTAGCCTGGCGAGGCGGGGGGGGGGGTCTCCAATTAGTCGCCCCCCCCCCCAACAGCTGATTCGACCGGGGAAGCAGTCCTCGCACCGCCAAACATGTTATCCTCGGTGGTCATCCCCAGTACATGCTTACAGCAAGTCAGTCCCGACATCCTCCTCGGATCTTTTGCTTCATTCGTCGCTTCAGTTCCCTTTTCCTTTTTAATGTTGTGGTGTTTTTAATATACTTCGCTTGATATCTTTGTGGCGTTACAATGATATTGCAATGGTAGCCTTAGTAACACATGCAAATTTGTTCTTAATGCAATTAGATTTTCATAAAGTATCTAATTTTTACATTTATTTCATTTTGGATACCATCATTTATCAATTTGGCGTCTACCAAGCAGTCAATCAATAGTATAATAGTAGCGTGCTTAAACTATTCTATTTCGAAGGTTCAAGTAGTAGTTAGCTCAACTGGTAAGGGCATTCGATGCCGATAGTAAAGGTCTTGAAATCGTAATATGATAAAAGGTGTGCGTATTAGGATCAAAAAGGCAATCCTATAAGTATAATATCATTAAACTGCAGTATGAAGACAAAAGCACTCAGTCCAAGCCTACCGATCAATCTTGTGCTCTTATTAATTAAACCAACACTACTAAAAAAATGGCTTTTTGCGACGACCCATTTGCGATGACACAGGATGCAGTCACAAATGTGATGGGTCTACCACCGCCGTCCATTGGGGTCGCGGACTTGCTAGGGTGACGACGGCATTGCGATCGCCTTGAGTGTCGTCGCAAAATAGCAACGACACTGCGACCGCTTAGACTGCCGTCGCAACATGGCGACGGTTTGGCGACCATTTGCGACCGTTAGGGCCGTCGTAAAATGTTATTAAATTCCCCGCCCAATCCCTTTTTTTTCACTTCCCCTGCTCGATCTCACTCGTTCTCGATCTCTGCCGTCGCACGCCGCACGCCGCGCGCCGATCACCGCACGCCGCACATCGATCACCACCCGTTGTTCATTGGCCGCCGCTCGCTGCTCATCGCCCGTCGCCTGCTACTCGTCGCCCACCGCAAGCAGGCCATCCGTCGAACACATTCTATCTGTGCCGCTAGTATTCCCCTCTCCTCTCCTCTCCTCTCTCTCTCTCTCTCTCTCTCACACACACACATCTGAAACCCTAGCCGACGGCTAGGTCATTCTTATATGATATCAAGTTTTGTCCGAGAAATCATGCTACATATATTTAGATTTTGCCGACGGCTAGGATTTTGTCGTAGCATATATTTAGATTTTCATATGCTACATTTTGAAAGAAACTGAAGCTTTTTGCCTCCACCCAAAAGCCTTCCTCAATAGGCTTTCTTAGATCAAGGAGCACATAAATCCTAGCAAATTTTCCCCTACTTCCATAAAGAGTTTAATTCTTGGTTTCCCTATTATTGCAGCTAACAGTAACAAAATGTTTTTGTCCAAAAATTCTAATGGTAAGCCTGATAATTAAATCCACACATCAGTTATGGAATTTTCAATGTGAAATTATATGGTGTTGTAGGACTGATGCCTTATGAAATAAAGCTGATATATTTACATATAATCAAAAGTGATGCCTTATACAAACTCAAGAGAAGTGTTAAATTAAATCAACTTCTGAAGTAATGGTTGGTTCATTTTCTGAATACAGTTCCTTCATCTTGACTCTTGAATCAGACTGGGCTTTGGACCAGTTTTTGAACCACTCTGCTCCAATTTAAATAACACTGTATATAATCCAATTTAAAAATCACCAAAACCACTAAAAAAAAGCCAGCATTCCAACACAATGATAGGCATGGAGAGTTGGACAATGAACAAGACAAAGTGTTAACTGTTCTCGGACCAAGGCCTTGACTACACAAAATTTAAGCAACAACTGTATTCTTCTTCAGATCTTCTCAGCCTCAAGTTGGTTGTCCAAGAGAAGAGAAGGACACTCTTTGCCTCAGACAAGAGTAGTACACATTGCTATATTCTAGTTTAGCAAATCCACTATATTACAGAATATAATGAGAAATTGGTTTCTCAAGTTTAGGAAAAGTTTCTCTCTCTTAATATCTGTTTCACTCTGAAATTAAAGGAATATTCAATCATTGCCTTCCTCTGAAATTTTACATGTCCAATTTGTATATTGGGGGATTTTTCTTTTCTGAAAGAGACCATGGAGAAAAATGAAAGGAATATTTTAATAAGAGAATGACTGGGCTAAATTGATAGTTTTTCTTCTATTTAGATGCTGGAGGGCAGTCAAAGAAGGTTTTAGAAGATTTATACTTTATTGTTGAAGGTGAAAAATTTAGAAGGGTATTTATTTGGCAATGGTAGGAATTAATTTAGAACGGTAGTACTGCTAGAGTCTTAATTCTAATGACCAATGGCATTATTTGATTACTTGATTTGCGTAGATATATTATTTTTCCTATGTACAATAGCTGAATTTTGTCAATCATACTCATTCTTCATGCTACTCCTTTATGTATGTTACTGTTATGCATATCTGACTATTTGCAGGCTTATCTCGTAATATCAAGTTTGCTTTCTAATGTATTAAGATCCAATTTTTCAATGATGTATGCTCATTATTTTGATTTAAATGATTGTATTAATATTTTCTTTTTTTAGGCCCGATACACATGGGATCCCGCCATTCAGGCTCAGGTGGAGGATGCTTGGGAAGCTTACAATAAGAAGCTTTTCAAGGATATCCTCCACTGTGCGTGGGATGAGGTGCGGGTAAATGTAGGCGGTAATCGGGATACGCCTATGGATGCGTTGAAGGAAAATATGCCCAACTGGATAACGAGCCACTTATAGGATCAACTATGAGACATCTGGGCATCCGAGAAGTGGCAGGGTGCCTCCTGAACGGCGCACCAGAACCGGATGACGCTAGTTGAGGGATCCGTGGCCCGACATACCGGTGGGTCCATCCCATTTACTAGTCACGAGTGTCGCATGGTAAGTAATTTAATAATAGTTTTTATTATTTATTATAGGAAAACTAATTATATTTATTTTATTGTAGGGCACGCGGGACGAGCCGGGGACGCTCATTCGGACTGATCCTTTGAGGGTCTTCGAGGAGACACATAGATATAGACATTGTCCTCGCCGGGTGATTTCATCAGCGGGAGGCCGAAGACGATCCTGGTAAGTTAATATTTTTAAAAAATTATATTAGTTCAATTATGTATAATTAATTTAATTAATCAATCTTTAAAGGCCACGTATACTGAGTTGGGGATCCAGCGGGGAGGTGATCCTGCGCAGCATCAGCTTGATGTTGACGCATGGATGCAGGTGACAAGAGTCGACCATGACCGTGTATATGACATTGGCACAATGGCCCACGCACGGACGTTAATTGTTGCAGCCATATGGTGCGGGGTCATCTGCCTTCACCTCTTCCACCGCTGGTCCATCAACATCACATGTCGGCTAGGATCAATTTGCAGCCTTAGAGGCTTCCCATGCAGAATTACAGTCTTCTCATGCATGCCTCATCAGTGAGGTGGCCGCTATGAGGGAGTACATGACACGTATTGGTTCTTCCATGCTAGGTGCTCCGGCCCCTCCGCCTCCCCCATCATTCGACGCGACGCCAGCTGATGCCCTCCCGACGCAACCCCTCTCCTCGCTGCATCCCTCGCCGCATATCCCTTGTCGCCATATGATGCACTTCATCATTGATATATACTTTATTTTCTCTTTTGATTAAACATGTTTTGATACGATGTAAATATAACATTTTGATATAAATATGTATAAACATTATAATTTGATGTACGTCTTGAATATTCCCTCATTGTGGCAGCATTTTGATATAATTTGATATCTTGTATATTCTCTCGTTGTGGCATTGCATTTTGATATAGTTTGATGTTAAATATTGTAAACATGTATTTTTTTTTAAAAATATTATTATAATTTTTTTTTTAAAATACACCTTTGCGACGGCTGTGCGACCGCTAGCCATCGCAAACTGTATATCAAACTAGTCGTCAAAAGCGGTCGCAGTTACAATTGCAATCTTGATGCGACCGCAAAAGCGATCACAGAACCGTCGCTGATATAATATTTGCGACGAGGACTGCCGTCGTAATGCCGTCGCAATGCCGTCGCCTATTTATTAGTTGCGACGGTCAAACACGGTCACAGATGTTGCGCGACCACATTATGCGACCGTTTTATACCGTCGCAAAATGGTCGCATAATGTTTTCATTTGCGACCACTGCTACTGTTGTCGTAAATTTTCTACGACAAGTTCTTTTGCTACCGCCCTGCGACCGCATCCTGTCGTCGCAGAAGGTCTTTAGCGACCGTTTTGCGACGGTAATGTCCGTCGCAGATATCCTATTTTTTAGTAGTGCAAATGCCATAGTGCTTTCTTTCCATGCTCATAGGAGTAAGTGATGGATATGAATGCTTTCTCTGTATGCTTATCATTTGGCATTGGCTACAAGCAAAACGAGTTAAAGATTGATTGAAGTGGTAGGTATTTTCTGCCTCTCTGATGTATTCGTTGCAACCATGGTTGATAAACCAATAATAGAAAGTTAAAGAGAGATATAAAATATGAAACAACATCTATCTAGAACATTTGTGAAATTGGAAGATAAGTGGGTGAAATAGTCCACTATAGTTACTTTTATGTTACACTGCTATAATTTATTTCCTTCTTCACGACAATCATTAAACAAATTAACATGTTTTCATTAAAATACATTGATAAATTTTGATATGCTGGTCTATTACTGTCAGATGTATTATTTAACAAAAAGTAGAGAATGGACAAGGTAGTTTATCATCACCCTTCAAATCTATGTTTATGTATGCAACTATGAATTCACGAATGCTATGCTAGTTATATATTATTGTTAAGTGCCTGACTTTCAAAGTCATGCAATTATTGTTTTTCTTATATAGAGTGAACTCTGAAATCAATATGTTAAGTGCCTGACTTTCAAAGTCATGCAATTATTGTTTTTCTTATTTCAGAGCTAAAAAATTAAGCTCATATCATAGACTCCCATCAAATTTGGAGATCGCACAACCAGTGATGCTATTGTTAGGCTCAGGACACTTGAGGGGCTTGACAATTGGTTTTACTGCCATTCTAAGATTCTCACATAGAAGAGCAAGTATTTTGTAGATAGCCTATCTGATGACTGGCCAACATGTCAGATCCTTGATTCCTGATACCGTGTGGAGTATACTATAAAGATGTGGAGTTTGATTCTCATGTTATTGCCCTACATCATCACCTCCAACATCAATGAAAGACCTGAAGTCTTCTGCCCAAGATCAGCTTGATTACATGCTTACAGAAGATGATGATGCCCCACTTTTAACCTTGGAAAATCAAGACATTAAATTGGAACTGCAGCATTGTGTGAAAGATCTATTGAGCAGATTTAATTGCCATCTAGAATCTCTTTTATCTGTACCTTAGGACACGATACCTGTAATAAGCATGGAGCATGAGTTACAATCTTTCTTATCTGACATCTCATGGATATGCTAGATCTTGATCAAGATAGAAAATTAGAAATGATGAAGCATTTGACTCAATATTGGTGAGAAGCATCTTCAAGAATAGTTGACGTCGCTCAGAAAGTGGGTGCAGATGTTGACATATTGAATAGCATATCCAAAGTGATTGAAGTGACCTCTATGGTTCTCGATTCAGTTGGATTTGGGCATGTGATAGTCCCAACATCATCCCAATTTGGTTTTCTTGAATGGCTTCTTGTTGTGCATGGTCATTGGTGCTATAAGAGGATAAAGTCCCACATAAATTGAGGTTGTGGTCTATATAATTTTTAAATAGATTGGACAATCCTCCTCCT
This sequence comes from Canna indica, assembly GCA_034359265.1. Classification (NCBI taxonomy): domain Eukaryota; kingdom Viridiplantae; phylum Streptophyta; class Magnoliopsida; order Zingiberales; family Cannaceae; genus Canna; species Canna indica. Next base: position 36,147,678 of record CP136892.1, on the reverse strand, counting down.
TTGAGGTAACTTTTGGGGTGGAGTTAGGTTCAAGGCTAATTTTCTAACATGGTATCAGAGTCAAACCTATGGTTGAGAGTGGGCCATCTGAAGAACTTCACGCTCCATATGTGGATCCTGAGTGTGAGGGGAGTGTGTTAAAGTCTTACATTGGTTGAGGTTGTGGTCTAGATAGCCTTTAAATAGATTGGACAATCCTCCCCCTTTGAGCTAGCTTTTGGGGTGGAGTTAGGTCCAAGGCTGATTTTCTAACAAGTCATACTAATCATCTAAATTTATTATTTGCAATCATGCATTATTTTCTGAATGGTTTTTATTGTATTTTATTCAGATATGTTATTTCTTCTACAAGAATATATTGGAGGTAGTAGTTTACCAGCCAAGCGTAGTCACATCAACTAAGGGATACCAGCACTTGTGCCACATCAACTTCATCAAACGACTCTCCACGAATAGCTATTCTCCACTTTCTTTTGTTATGATCGTTTTGTTCCTTACCTTGTTAATAACGATCTGGATCTATTTAATCATGTACAAACCTCTTCAGTAAATACAATTCCATTTTCTCTCTTTTGTTCATTTTAGTTTCCATTATGGTATCAGAGCCGATCTCTCTAGCGAGAAGGCTCCTTGATTTTTTTTTCTCTTTTTTGCAATCATCTTCGTCATCCTCTTTCTACCAACACATGGCGGCCACCGAAACCCAACCTGCAGAAGTGGTGAATCCCTTCACTAATGGAAGCTCGGTCATCACCATCAACCCTGTTGCTCAAATGTTGATCAAGTTGTCTGGCAGCAACAACTACATGATGTGGAGAACACAACTAGATCTACTATTACTCGGGTACGATCTCACTGCCTTCATCGACGGTAGCTCTCCCCGCTCATCCTCCTCAGATCCAAACTATAAGTCCTGGACTCGTCTGGATGGGTTGATCAGGCATGCCATGATGGCATTTGTTGATCAATCTGTGGCGTTAATAGTAATGACTGCTACTATTGCTAGAGAAGCCTGGCTGCAATTGGCCACCTAATTTGCCAACAAGTTATAGTCGCGCATTTACAGTCTACAGGATAAACTCACCAAGCTACACAAAGGAGGTAAATCTATTTTCGAATATTTTACCGAAGTAAAATCAATTGCGGATGAACTTTCAATTGCTGATGCTCATATTAACTTGTCGGCACTAACCATTAAGATATTAAGTGGCTTGGGGCTGAAGTTTAATGACATTAGTGCTGCCATAAGATCGAGAGACTATCCTATCTCATTGGTAGAACTCTACGACAAGCTCGTAGGCCATGAGAATTTTCTCAATTTGCGCAGTGAACAACCTGCTGTGATGGCCCATTACTCTCACCATTCGAACAACACAAACAAGCCACCATGGCAACACAAGAAAGAACAGAACATATCTGGCTCGTTTAAACCACAGAACAACTTCAACAACAACAGATCGCCGAGGTTCTTCAACAACAATCGACCATGGCTGCAATGCTAGATCTACGAGAAAGTCGGGCACTCTGTGAAGATTTGCAAAAACAGATTCAATAATGCAGATAGATCACCACAACTGAACTACTGTGAGCAAAACAACAAACCTACTTGGGTATTGGACTCTGGTGCGACGCATCACATAACGTCTGATTTTGAAAATCTTCAGTCAGCATCATCTGTTGGTAGTGATCAAGGCATCAACATTGGAGATGGCAATTCTATACCAGTATCTCATTCTGGTATGGTCTCCCTCTCTCCCTCTTTTCACTTAGATGAAGTTTTGTATGCCCCATTGATCACCAAGAACCTTATATCTGTTGCGAAATTTTGCATTCAAAATCATGTATATGTGGAATTCTTCCCTAACTACTTTGTGGTAAATGATTTGAATACAAGTGCTCCTCTAGCTCGTGGCCAGAATAACGACGACCTATATGAATGGAGTAATGCACAACCATCTGCTCTTGTTTCCATCTCTTCGAACAAACACACCATCACCACTTGACATCGTCGCCTGGGACATCCGCATCGTAAAGTTCTCCACTCTACATTAAATAATTTCAAGGTTCCTTTTACTCCTGCAGAAATTGAACACTGCATTGCGTGTTCGTGTAATAAAAGTCATAGAATTCCTTTTGCCACCTCTACAATTAAGAGTAGTCGACCGTTGAAACTGCTCTATTCCGATGTATGGGGTCCTGCCTCTTTAATTTCTTGTGAAGGTCATCGATATTATGTGATTTTTGTTGATCATTTTTCAAAATACACTCGGCTTTTTCCTATTGAAAACAAATCAGATGTTCTTTCTGTATTCTCCACTTTCAAATCTCTAGTGGAAAACTATTTTGGTTTATCCATTAAAAGTCTCTACATTGATGGCGGTGGAGAGTACACTGCTCTCGTTCCTTTTCTAAATAATCATGGAATTCAACATTTATGTACCCCTCCTTATACTCCTCAGCGTGTAAGTTTGGCTGAAAGAAAACACCGCCTTATTATGGAAACTACGCTCACATTGCTATCGCAAGCATCGGTTCCATTGAAATATTCAAAATTTGCTTGTTCGACAGTAGTGTATCTCATAGACAGAATGCTAACATTCACATTGAAGAACAAATCACCCTATTAATGTCTTTTTGGTGACAATCCAAATTACTCCAATTTAAATTTTTTTGGGTGTTTGTGCCTTCCCTGGCTAAAGCCGTACGCTCAAAACAAGTTTGGTTCAAAATCTAAACCATACGTTTTTCTTGGGTATTCGATCAAACATCACTGCTACATTTGCCTTGAACCCACCACCTGTCAAAATTTTCTCTCCCGGCATGTTGAGTTTGTAGAAAATGTATTTCCTTTCTCCTCCGTCTCTGTATCATCACCTCGAGTCACCCAAACAACTCTCAGTTCTTGGATAGACATTACACCTGACATTTGTGCGTCGATACCAATTGTTCCAGACTCACGTCCAATCGCATCTTTAGACATTTGCCCTCCACCATCCAATAATCCAATTCCTACAATCATTACTCCTTCTTCTCATGATGCAGAACCTCTGGCAACAGCAGGAGACCCTATAATAGTCCCGTCTCCACTATGCAACATTGAACCACTTGCTCCACGAAGAGTAAACACTCGGTCGCAGTCCAATATTTTCAAACCAAGAGTTCCCATAGATTACTCGGCACTCATAAGCATTGCCTGTTCATCGCCTGTTCCAAATACTTATAAACAGGCCGTTCAATACCCAAAGTGGCGACATGCGATGCAACAGGAGATTGATGCATTGATTAAGCACAACACTTGGTCACTAGTTCCTGCGGATAAAGCACATAACATAGTTGGTCGCCGTTGGATTTTTTGGATAAAACAAAAGCCAGATGGCCCGGTTGATAGATTTAAAGGAAGGCTTGTGGCAAAAGGCTTCCATCAGATCGAGACCCGGTATTGACTTCAAATCAACCTTCAGTCTGGTGATTAAACAGGCTACTGTGCGCTTAATCTTAAGTCTGGCCTCCAAGAAAAACTGGGAAATGTTCCAACTCGGTGTCAACAATGCGTTCCTTCATGGAACTTTACATGAAGAAGTTTTCATGCAGCAGTCGTCGGGATTTATCAGCTCTAAACATCCAGATGATGTCTGTAATTTGCATATGGCCATTTATGGCTTAAGGCAAGTTCCTCAAGCATGGTTCAATGAGCTAAAAACTTACCTAATATGTCTTGGCTTTCGCAATTCCGCATCTGATAATTATCTATTTATATTGAAGGACAATTACTACATTACACTATTATTGTTGTACGTCGATGATATTATATTAATAGGTTCTTCGAAAGAGAAAATAACAGATATATATTTGAAGCTGTCAATGCGCTTCTCTCTCAAGGAGATCAAACCCTAAGTTACTTTCTGGGCATTGAAGTAAGCAGAACAACATCTAGCATTGTTCTTTCGCAACAAAAATACATTTCAGATCTCCTGTACAAGTTCAACATGCATGAGTCCAACAACACCAAAACACCTATGTCTGCTTTTATTAAATTGACTGTCAATGATGGCTCTCAACCTGCTGATTCAAACTTGTTTCGACGAGTAGTTGGAGCCCTGCAGTGACATTTACGAGATCGAATGTTAGCTATGCTGTCAACAAACTATCCCAATACATGCACAACCCGACAACCACTCAGTGGCAATGTTGCAAGCGGGTTCTAAGGTATCTACGAGGTACTTCCAGCCTGGGCATTCTACTAAATTCGAATAACAATTTCAATATGGTGGCTTATTCAGATTCAGACTAGGGAGGCGATCTTGATGATCGGAAGTTTACTGGTGCATATATCATATTCCTCGGCAACTCTCCGATCAGTTGGAGTTCAAAAAAACAACGAAGTGTTTCAAGGTCCTCAACTGAAGCTGAGTACAAAGCACTCGCTAACACAGCTGTAGAGGTACAGTGTAAGACCCGAAAAAAGTTTCCTAATATAAAAATCTATTTTGGTGTAGTGTGCCGGACCCGAGGTTAGTCGAGTCGAGCCTCGGAATCTTCTCGAGAAGAAGGTATGACTCGACTAATGATGTATGAAGTTAAATTGGTTTAATGACTCTTTCCTTTTATGTATTTGTACCTTAATTAAATTAAGATTGACTCATGTTACAGATAAAGTCGGAACCCAAGTCAAACTCGGATTGAGTCGAGTCAGTGTTAAGTTGTAAGGGCAATTAAGGCATGTTAGATGAGGGAATAAAATCCCTCATCATAGCTGTTGTGCGGCTCATCTAGGAGCCGCACAAAGCAGCGCATAGGGAGAGGGGGAGAAGGAGCAAGGAGGAGAGATCTTGGTCGATCCGGAGATCGCGTCGTCGCCGAAGATTCGAGATCGCCAACGTCCGATCCTTCATCTTCCTCAAGCAAAGGTGAGTGGTTAACATGTTTTTGAAGGGAGGTGGGTGGTCGACCCTATGGATCTTGAAATCGGGTTTCTTCGTGAGTTGTTTTGTCGATCGACGTGTTCTTTCCTATTGGAACTTAATCGATTTGTGTACCTGTGAATTCGTACTTTCAAATCATGATTTTCTTGCTTCTATATGGGCTGGTCGAGTCGAGGAAAAAGGGGAAAGGTCATGCCGAAATTTTCCCCAATTTCCTCGCTCGTCTTGCAACTTGTAGATCGCTTTAGGTTCGTTATATGTTGGGTCTTTGTATTGATACTTGTGTTGTTGTCGCAACATGTTCACCTCCCTTAGAGGGCTCGACCGAGTAGGATGTTACCTTGCTTGAGTTGGCCGAGCAATGGAGAGGGGTGGAAAACTCTGGGCTGTCAGATCTATACGCTGAATTTCATGTTACGTCGTTTTGAATTCCTAATTACATGCTTAGTGTTAGGTTCAAATTATATTATATGATTGTTGTCAATCTTGAGAATTGATAGCAACTGTAGATCTATATTCTAACGATTATGGAAATGTTCTTGCTAATGCATATATGGACATGATGGTTATGGTACATGTATCAAAGGAAAGGTTTCATTGAATATCAGATATCATGCTTAATTGTTTCTATGTTTATTACATGTTCCTTATTGGTTTAATCCATGAAATATTTCATTAATTGTTTAAATTCTTTATTTTTGAATCATGTGGCTTTATATTTTTGATTCTACCTTGTATGGTAGGGCCGGGTATAGCCGGAATTCCTAGACCATATGTATGCCCTAAGGGCCGAATGCCAAGTGGCTTAATTAGGCCATTATGGCGGGTTTTGCTAATATATGGTCTGTACAGAATGACCCATGGGGTCGGTAGTCCTATCAAAAGTAACTTACCTCCCTGACTATATGCTATGATGTCTTATATGTTTATGCATGCCTATTTGAGGATTATGTGGAGGTTCGGAAGAACCGCTCACTGAGTCCCAAGTGGACTCACGATTTGTTTCTTTTTATTTTGCAGAGCATGATCAGTGAGTTGAGGCTTGTCGTCATGGTGCCGCTGGAGGGCAGGCGGTGGTGCCAATCTCGTAGTGGCGTCCTTTAGTCATAGTCTAGTTGTTGTGTTGTCATTTTCCTACTCTAACAGTTGTGGTTTTTAAAGCTTGTAATAAACTTTGAACTTGAGATGTTCCAGTTTGTGACCATATTAGCTTTTCTTTTTTGGTTTTGAAAAATATATTTGTGAACTTTGAGAATTTAAATAAAATTTGCATTGTGGTTTCGTTTATTCGATTTGTTCTGGTTTTCTCGATGGCCACTGTAGGTAGCAGGCTACAGGGTAGTATGTAGACCCTGGCCGATCACACAACCCTCAGTTGGGGTGTGACATACAGTGGATTACTCACCTTATAAATGAACTCGATTACTTTCACTTCTCCCCTCCGACAGTCTACTGTGACAATCTCGATGCTACCAAACTGACAAATCAACTGAGCAGTCACAACAGAATGAAGCATGTTGAATTAGACTTTCACTTTGTTCGGGATCAAGTTGCAACAAAACTTCTCTCGGTTCAACACATACCAGCAGCTCTGCAATTAGCCGATACACTGACAAAGCCTACATCAACAACTACTTTCCTCAACCATCGGATCAAGGTGGGCATTGTTGAACGACCCATCTTGCAGGAGGATATTAGAGGTAGTAATTTACCAGCCAAGCGTAGTTACATCAACTAAGGGATACTAGCACCTGTGCCACGTCAGCTTCATCAAATGACTCTCCACGAATAGCTATTCTCAACTTTCTTCTGTTACGATCGTTTTATTCCTTACCTTGTTATTAACGATCTGGGTCTATATAAACATGTACAAACCTCTTCAGTAAATACAATTCCAATTTCTCTCTTTTGTTCATTTCAGTTTCCATTAGAATATAGCCTTTGGCCTCACAATTTTCTATTTTGAGGCATATACTAGCTTCTATGAGCAATCTTTGTATGATGATTGGTACATGCTACTATTCAATATTATCATAACCTCACTTCCAGTTGTTTCTTCACAAGTATGCTTACAGGGATGCTCTGTTATATTGGTCTATAAACAACATTGTACCCTCTGTAGATTGAACTTAGGATCATATAAGGGTGTAATATTCATTTCTTCATGAACTATATACATCATATAAGGGTGTACTCAACTACTAATGCTATCATCTTATCAATGGAAGGAATATAGGTCTTTATATGGGTTCTATATTATTGTTCATTTTATAATTACAAATTCCTATAATACCTGGTATTTTTCAATTTTACTTTTGCAAACTTCCAAATGGCTGCTGCTTTAATTAGTATTGTTAGTCGATACTCTTTTTGCTACTGCTTTAATTTTCCTAGAAACAATCTCATAAAGCTGACATTTGCATGCTCTTCTCTTGCAGTGAGGTGTTTTTTCTGCTAACCTAGAAAGTGGAAATCTAATAGATGATCAAAGCGTTGAAGATGCATTTGAGATTTTTCATGAAGTAATAGATGTGTATGATTGCTTTGTGACAACAACATCCAATAATTTTAAAAATAAATATTTTTTCACATGTTCATTGAATTAAGTGCTTTTATGTATTTAACTATCATGTCAACTTATATATTGGTTGTTGATTTATATTTTGATCAATTTAATTGTCTAGTGTGGCTCATTTGAAACATTTGGAATGTAAGTTTGAAATGTTTGGAGTGTTGCATTCTAAGATATTTGAATTGTACAAAAGTTGTTTCCCAGAATTACTTATATTAGTTTCATTCTCAACCAAGCAATATGAAGTTTAATTATGTGTTCTAGTTATAGTATTGTTTAATTATTTATATAATATATTTAAATAAATTATATTCATATAATTAATATTAACTAATTTATAATATATTTAAATATATAATATCATTAATATATTAATATATATTTAAATGAATTATAAATGTGCCTCTAAATACATATTATAGAAACTAATGCATTTGCTTCTTGAACACCGAGACAATTAGATTTGTTTCTAAAAAGCTCATCTTATAACATATAAAAGTGTTTGTATTTGCTTCTAAAAAGTAATGAGAGGATACTAAGAATGCTCCACTTATAGCATATAGAATTATTTGTATATGTTTCTAAAAAATATATAGAGACAATTAGATTAGATACTTTTGGTTATTTTAGAGTCAATATCATTTGTCTCTATTTATATATTTTAGAGTCAAATAGAAATTTATTTCAAATTAGTCTCTAAAGATTTAACTGGTTTAGGAACTTGCTCAGTAGTTGAAACTAGAGTGTTAACTGCTGAAGGACTTGGAGGAGAGACTTTTGTGAGTGTCTCCTGAGCAAGAATAGGATTTGTTTCCTGATCCTTAATAGCAAAATCTACAAAAGCTATAGATGGACTAATCTCCACTGGAATCGAGTCATGAACAACATTAGATACAGAAATATGTTCATCATGAAAAGGACCAGTGTTTATTGCAGACAAAACAAGGATATTGATATCCAAAGTGACAAATTCAACTGGAATTTCATGAACACTAATACCAGATAAAGGAATGACATCTACACCACACCCCCCCTCAATAGGTAAATTCTCCCCCTCAGGAATTGAAACCCTAGGTGGAGATTTAGGGAATTTAGATGTCATACCTCGGCTGCTCCTTTGAAGTGGAAGGTTAGCCAGACGTCGACCATGCTTCTTCCTCAACTTGCGACCTTGAGACAAGGGATGAGCAGAAACTTCTTCAGGTGGCTGGGAATGAGGAGGCGATTCGACCCTTTCTTCAGCATTCGATGATTTCATGCATTTCGCCTTTTTAGCATAAATCTTCCGAACAAAACCCTTTTTTTCGCTTACCACCTGAGGCCTTCGATTGCTCCATTTGTAGGATGGAAAAGGCAGTTGAGAGGACAAGGAGTGGATACGAAGAAGGAGCTTCGATTTTAACTTTAGGGTTAGAAGAGGATTTCAGCATCGAGAAACTTTAATTTGGGCGTTACTCCTTTGGGAATTCAATTAATAGAGGCCACACGTGCGAGTCTCCAAAAAGGCATGCATAAGTAATTTAAATGCGCCCCTCCTTGATTGAATGATTTCTTCAATAGCCTTCAACGAAACTAGATGAGTGGAGAAATAAAGGTAAGAAATGATAACTGAAAACCATTCAAATTTCCACCCCCTTTTTTGTATGTAAAAAAAATTGTGTCATTTAACACACAGCCCTAGAGCAGATCGTAACTACTCAAATCTCCCTCTATCCAAAGCTTTTGTGAAAATATCAGCAACTTGTCTTTCTATAGAAATATATTCGAGTTGTAACTCATTCATTTCAACCAACTCTCTGATGTAGTGAAACTGAATATCAATATGTTTTATGAGAGAATGCATAACTGGATTCTTTGAGATGTTGATGACACTTGTATTATCACAATATAATATCATTTCATCTTGTTTGAAACCACAGTCTAACAACATATTTCTCATCCACATTAGTTGCATACTGCAACTGCATGCTGCCAAATATTCAGCTTCTGAAAAGAGAGAGAGAGATAGAGTTCTATTTCTTACTCAACCAAGCCATTAAATTTGACCAAATATAAAAACATCCACATGTAGTACTATTTCTATCATCAATATATCCAGCCCAATTTGCATTAGTAAACCCTACAAGGCAGGGATTAGAGTAAATAGAATATGAAATTCCAAAGTCCATAGTACCTTAACATATTTTAGAATTCGTTTAACTGCCTGAAGATGGGACTCCTTTGGATTAGCCTGATATCTGACACATAATCCCACACTAAAACTTTGATCATGTCTGCTAGCTGTCAAATACAATAGACTGCTAACCATGCTTATGTATAAACTATGATCAACATTCTTGCCTTCTTCATCTTTGCTCAGTTTTTCATGAGTTGAGATAGGAGTTCTAACTAGCTTAGAACTGTCCATTCCAAAATTATGAATGAGATTTATGGCATACTTACTCTGAGAGAAGAATAACCCTTCTTTAGACTGCTTCACCTAAAGATTGAGGAAATAATTCATTTCTCCAACCATACTCATGCCGAACTCAGATTTCATATCTTTCACAAATTTTTTTACATAAGATTTAGAAGTTGAGCCAAAAACAATATCATCAACATAAATTTGAGTAATTACCAATTGAGACTCCTTTTTTGATGAACAGGGTCTGGTCTGCACTTCCTCTTTTGTAACCTTTTAAAAGCACGAACTACGTGAGTCTTTCACACCATGCTCTAGGTGAATGTTTAAGCCCATAAAGAGCTTTCTTCAATCTGTATACATGGTCAGGATGAGCAGGATCTTTAAAACCTTTGGGCTGTTCTACATAGATGTCTTCATTAAGAAACCCATTCAGGAAGGCAGTTCTAACGTCAATCTGGAATAGTTTGAACTTCGTACAGTAGGATATGGCAAGAAGCAATCTGATGGATTCCAGTCTTACAACCAGTACAAAGGTTTTTGACAATATATATAAGTTTCTTAGGGAACTTCTGCAAAGGATAGTTGCGTAGGAAGTTGCAACTGCTCGAACACTAGCTTATTGTAGCAAAGTAAGAACTAAAACAAAAGACAACACAAACACAGGAGATTTGTTTACGTAGTTTAGTGATAAACCAGTCACCTAATCTGCGGGGCACTCACTGGACAGATGCCCAATTCACTATTTGTAAGTATAATATAAGTCCTCTGGAATTTAACACCCAAAATTCGACTACCAGTACTATAGTGAATCGAAAATAACAAAAACCTATTTGCTATTACAAGTAAATACCAACTTGCCTCTCTATGACATTACAGCAATGAAGTTTCGTCCTCCACAGCCTCGTGTTGTAGTGAGTTATCCGCCCGATAACCAATCTTCTCCTCAAATATAAAAAGGTTATTGCCTCCTCTATATATGGCAACAACGTTTCCGCGCAATGGAGTTGTCGACAATAGATCTCTTCTCCAATATTTATAGGTGTCACTGGAAGATTACTGGAAGATCTAAATCAATGTTGACTTCAATCACATTTAATCACCACAGTCTTCAGCTTGAAATCATCATCATAACTTAGGCATTTTTACAAAAGATCATTTATGTAAATAAAAAATGCCTAAAGAATAAATGAAGAAAAACTCTTCGAAACTAAACTGACCAAGAGGAAAATAATGATGATTTAAATGCCCATAATCAATTAACAAAATCATCATTAAACCAGAAGTTCATCGGTCATTAAGATCATATCAGACAGCCCATCCATAAATCCTTTAAGACTATAAGCTGTTAAGATTGCGTCTTCACAGTTGAAACGTTCATCATTCTCAAAGTATATTATGCTCACAATAACTCATCAACCGGGATGGATTGTAACTAAACAAACAACATAAGTTCCAACATAAGCTGCTCATCAACAAGAGCAGTTTATGAAATATCTTTTTACCTGAGAATAAATTTGAAAAAATGTTTTTGCCAAATATAGCCAACATTCACAGAATCAATATTAATAATCTCCCCCTTTAGCTTATTCGACAAAATCTCAATCTGTCATAAATATTGCTATAAAGAGAGCATAATAATAGAAGAGATTTTTCACAGATATAACCATACAATCTATCGAGATTAAATAGTTTTAAAACTTGAGCCATGATAGAGTTTAAAAGTATTCACCACGGAAAAGTTACCATTATCAACACCATCATAGGGTTTATATCCAGGCATCACAGAGCAGTTATAGAATAGTACCAAAAACCACCACAAAACCAATAGACAAACAACACAGACTGGTTCAGACTTTACCTCAGACCAGACCTTAACAAGACCAGGCTCCATTTATTCATAAACCACACATATCTCCCCCTTTTTGGCCAAATAAGCCAAAGGACCGGGACCAGTCACTTTTTCTCAAAAGATCAGTAGTTGCCTGGATCGGACCAACCATAATCTTCTCCCGGAGACTAGTAGGGAACCCTCATTACTGGCTATAAAATATTTGGTTATCTTTTTCTCGAGATATATTACCTACAGATGAAGAGTTGCCAACAACACTTGTGTTTTGAACAGTTCATCACGAATGGCTCTTTCTATCCTGGTTTCAAGAGCCGGATAGTACTCTAGTGCTTTAGATGCAAGCGCTGAAGTTATTTCAGCAGCAGTTGGCATAGAGATGTTCAACCTAGTGTCAGTCTTGACTACCTCAGCTGCAGTTTTACCTTTCACTGACTCAGTTTTAGAACCTATCTTTCCTGGAATTGAGTCATGTTTCTTGTCAGTTATAAAAATAGATCTAGACGAAATATCGATTTCTTCTTTATCCTCCCCCTCAGAACATAATACCTCCGCCTCAAAAGATAACTCTTCTTCAGAACTAGGAAAAATAGAAAGTGATATGAGGGTTACAGATACAATACCTCTACCAGAACGTTATGTAGCTTTTCCTTTGGATTTCTTTATCTACTTTTGACAATGAGAGGTAGACAGAGATGATCTCTTATCACGGGATGGTGTTGGATTTCATGTGTCGATAGTTTCAGCAGGACTTGAGAACACCTTCTCTTTTGCCAATGAAGCTTCTATCTCTTTCTCTGAGCTCATTGTTTTACCCTTTTACTGCTCTGTAATGGAACTTTGGCTAAAATGGATTGTAGAATGAGAGAAGATTGAGGCTGACGATTAAGATCGCAAGAAATTGAACCGAGTTGCAATGCGAAAAGGACTTTAAATGATGACATATCTGTTCACATTCTCATTAAAGTATAGTCTCCCATCGAAAAATCAATGGTGAAGTTATTTACATGAGAAACACCAACTGAAAATTGATTATGTAAGAGAATAATCATTTGAAAACCAATTTATCCATCATGTAACGCGTTGTCCAAGGAAGATTTAGAGATTCTTCAAATATCCCATTTAAAAGAAGAAAAAAAATCTGTGACATGACACACGATCCTTGGGCAGAAAAAGATTAGACTTCACTGTACTAATAGCCTTTGAGATGAAAGCTGCATCCTTATCCAATCTTATCTTTCATAAAAGAGAGCACACGTGCGAACTTAAAAGAAATTTTTCTCACGTTATCAATCATCATTTAGAAACCCTTCTTTGAGGAATTGAAGACTTTACCCACTATTCTCAGTTGCAGTCGATACCAGTTGCAACTGCCTCCTTTCAACTACAACCTTGATCTTAAATAAAAGAGTTTAGCACGTGAATGCATAATAGAATCTTTGAAGTTTTGATAGCACTCGTGTTATCACAATAAATTACGTTTTCTTCTTGATTAAGACCATAATCAAGTAACATACTCTTTATCAAAATTAATTTTGTACCGCAACTACCTATTGCCCAATATTCTGCTTCTGCTGAAGAAAGAGAAATATAATTTTGTTTCTTGCTTAACCATGCCATAAGATTTGATCCAACATAAAAACATCCGCCTGATGTACTCTTTTTGTCATGAATATTATCAGCCAAATCTGCATACGAAAATCCAGCTAGACAAGGATTATAATCAATAGAATACCAAAGACCAAAATCTAAAGTATCTTTCACATATTTGATCATTCTCTTAACAGCTTGAAGGTGAGACTCCTTTGGATTTTCTTGACATCTAGCACACAATCCAACACTAAAGCACAAATCAGGTCTACTAGCTGTCAAATAAAATAAGCTGTCAATCATACTTCTATAGTGTGATCAACACTCTTCCCTTCATTATCCTTGCATAGTTTCCCATGAGTAGAGATAGGAGTTGTAACAGCCTCAGAACTGTCTAGTCCAAACTTGTGAATTAGATTCTTAGCATATTTACTGTGTGCAATGAATACTCATTTTTCAGATTGCTTGACATGTAGACTGAGAAAATAGCTCATTTCTCCAACCATGCTCATCTCAAATTCAAATTTCATGTCATCCACAAATTGTTTAGCAAGGAATTTTAAAGTTGAACAAAAATTAATATCATCATCATAAATCTGAACAATTACCAGTTGAGACTCTATTTTCTTGATAAATAGAGTTTGATCAGCTTCTCCTCTTTTATAATCATTCATGAGCAAAAATTGAGTTAGTTTTTCATACCAAGCTCTAGGTGCATGCTTGAGACCATATAAAGCTTTCTTCAGCCTATACAGATGGTCAGGATAAGTAGAATATTGAAACCCTTTTGGTTGTTCAACATAGACTTCCTCAATTAGAATCTCATTCAAGATAGATGTCTTAACATCCATTTGATAAAGTTTGAATTTCAAACAGCAAGATAAGGCAAGAAGTAACTGGATAGACTCTAGTCTTGCAACAAGTGCAAATGTTTCACCATAATCTAGACCTTCAACTTGATTGGCCTTGTTTCTTGTGATGTTTCCTGCTTCACCAGTCTTGTTCTTGAAGACCCACTTGGTTCCATTTATATTGACACTTTTAGGTCTTGGAACCAATTCACAAACATCATTTCAGATAAATTTTTGTACCTCTTCTTGCATAGCCATGATCAGAATTCATCTTTTAGAGCTTCTTGATGTTCTCGGGTTCAATAGTTGAAGCATAGCAAGAGTATCTAGTCATGTCTTGATCAATCTTTGTGGACTGATTTCTAGTCTTGACTCCTTCATGAACATCACCAATAACATTCATCAAAGGATGATTCTTGAGAGTTTTTGCAGACTTCTCAATAGCACTTTCCTTTTCTTGATAAGTGTCAATCTCATAATCTATTGTATTAGCAGTTTCAGTAATATGTTCTACTGTCTTAAAAGAACTCTAGGTAGTCTTGTCAATAGTTGCATTTGCCTCTTCATCAACAATTAGAGTCTGGTAGAATTGTGAGTCATCAACTTTCACATTTGGTGACTCTATAATAGTTTGAGTGTGCTTGTTGTAGACTTAGGCTTTGCCATTTGTTGAATATCCAAGGAATATTGCTTCATCTCTTTTGCTTTGCATCTTTCCAAGGTATTCCCTATCATTCAGCACATAGCACCTGCTACCAAAGACATGAGAATATGTAAGGTTAGGCTTTCTGTTGGCTTTAAGTTTTCAACCTTGGTCTTAA
Organism: Canna indica; assembly: GCA_034359265.1. Classification (NCBI taxonomy): domain Eukaryota; kingdom Viridiplantae; phylum Streptophyta; class Magnoliopsida; order Zingiberales; family Cannaceae; genus Canna; species Canna indica. The sequence goes on along the minus strand of CP136892.1, from coordinate 36,132,672 downwards.
TCTCTGTTTTGATGATAACAAACATGGAACTAATATTTCATTGAGAAATCTTTCAGGTTCCATATCGATTAGAGTTCGATGTCCTCGATCAAAAAAATTGGAAGAAATCAAAAAATTGAAAGGACATTGATCGTCGCGCTCCGGTTCGTCGCAGAAATTTCTCAAAGATAGAAGTGTGCACCAAAGACGTCTTGGACGAGTTCAAAGATCACATGGAAAGCTCTCCAAGTTGATGCTCGTTGAAAGCCGAAACCCGAAAATGAAGCGCAGAAGAAAAAGGCTGAAGAAATCAAATTCATAATAGGCTTACAAAAACGGCAGTAGCTTGGTATGACCGAAGGATGCCGCAAAGCGGTAGTAGCTACTTCGGTCGATCGGGCAGTCGATCGATTGAAGCCAAAAATTGGCAGAGAACACATCGGTCGACCGGACTGCGTATCGCCAAAGACGCAACTTGCGTCGGTCGACCGAGAGGTCGACCGGATTACAGGAATGCAAGATTTGCGTCTGGTGGTCAACCCGTTGGTCGACCGCACAGAGACATCAGGGCAGCGGTCGCTTGAGCGGTCGATAGGTCGGTCGACGGGCCAATCGACCGAGCGACTGTAACATATAGTTTTCTACCTGTTGAGCTGTCGTTTCTTTGAGAGGGTATAAATATACCTCATATAACTCATTTAACCTTCTTCTCCTCCACTTTTATAGATTTTATTGAGCATTCTAAAGGGAGTTTTTGAGCCTTCTAAAGATTGATTGAAGCGCGCACTCTGTCTCAACTCGGCTTTTAATACAAGCTCTACCTCTTGACGAGTTGAAGGTGTTGAAGGCTTGAAAAAGAGCTGTGGTTCCTCTCTCATTTCTTAAGCTCTTTTGATTATAATTTTAACTATTTATTTGAACCTATTTTTTCTTGGATTTGAGATTGTGAAGACCTAGGTTGTTAGGTCTTGTGAGGAAGTGGTTACCTTGTTGTAATGGTGTAAAGCCACTTGTGTAAACTTAGTTTTACTCGAACTAGTTGAGTTGACCTTTAGAGTTGAGGTGGAAGAGTGCTCTTGATAAGAAGGCGGAGACTTCCGGGTGTGGAAGTGCCTTAGGTGTGAGAGTGCGACTCTTCGAGTCAAAGTCCTCATTGTAAGGGAAATAAGAATTAATCTAGTAAACCTAGTTTGGAAATTCTAAGCGGGGGGTGCTTAGGTAGTGGAGTAGGAATTGGGGACTATAAATTTGTGTGTTTGCATTGATACTTTATTTGTGCTTAATTGTTTTATCTTGCTTCCTCAATTAATCGCATAATTGCAACTTGCCTAAACGATTTGAGAAACCAATAAAATCAGATTTAGGCTAATTAATTAGATAACACACTATTCACCCCCCCTCTAGTGTTGCCATTTCGACTACAATTGGTATCAGAGCGGGTCGTAGATTAAGATTTCACCATCTCCTCTACATCGTCTCTCGATCTTAGAATGGCACTAGAGAGTATAGCATTTGCACTACCTAGGTTTGATGAAGAAAACTTTGGTGTTTGGAAGAGTAGGATGTATACCTTTCTTAAAACACAAAGTTTAGATTTATTGTGCTTGCTAAAGAATGAGTATGTTGAGCCCACCATTGATATAAATGATTGGACTCAAGAACAAGTTAGATTATTTGAATTGAATGCTAAAACAACGCATCTCCTATATTGCTCATTTTCAAATGAAATACTTGAAAAGGTTATGCATTGTTCTTCTGCTTTTGATATCTGGACAACATTAAATATGTTATATGATTATGCTAAAACCGAAGAGCTTAATTCTTTTGTTGAGGGTAGCGATGACAATGGTCATCCCCCTAGTACTAACCTCAGTTTTGATGCCCAAAGCACTTCTAGCCAAAGAAGCACAACCAAAAATTGGAAAAGAAAATTGTCCTCTCTTGAAGAAGAAATCCAAAAAGAAGTGTGTTTCTCCATCCACATCTCAATCAAGTGAAGCCTCTTCTAGACATGACGATGAAGCTACATCGAACTTTTGCCTCATGTTTCTTCGAAATGAGGTATATTTACCGTCTTCTAATCATGATCAAAATAGTGATTATAGTAGCTCTAAATCCCTTGACATGTCTTATGAAGAACTACTAGGAGAATGCAAAAAAATGTATGCCATCCTTGTAAAAAAGAAGAAGGAAAATAGAAAATTAAAGAAAGAAAATTTAAGGGTTAGTTCTCATGTGCATGAACTAGAGAATGAAAAATTGAATACAAGTACAATTGTTTCTTGCCATGATGATCTTAAGCTTGAAATTGAGAATTTAAAAAGTGAGTATAAGACTTGAAAAATGAAAATGAAGGTTTGAAATAAAAAATGAAACTTAGGAGTAATGATTTGAAAAATGATTTCAAACTTGAGAATGAAAAATTGAAAGTTGAAAATAGCTTGTTGAAATCTCAAATACAAGCTTTACACAAATCCATTAATGACTTAAAAAATGAGGTTGTTTTCTTGAGTAGGAAAACTAGTAATTTATCTCATGCTTCATCTTTTAAAAATCCTAGGAATGAAGATGCCTATGTAAAGAATGCCAATGTTCATCATCATTCTCATGTTAGGCATTCCACATTTAAACCTCATGTTCAAAAGAAGAATATTTCACTTAAGAATGCTCATGTCCATCATCCTTCTTATATCAAGCATTCTAACATTAAATCTCATGTCCATGTTAAAAATGAAAAGAAAAAATTTAATGGACATTGCTTTTGTTGTGGTACTTTTGGCCATGCCATTTATGATTGTGCATTCAAGAAAAATCCAAGTGTAGCTAGGACACTTTGGATTCCTAGACCGTCTAACCTCCAAGGACCCAAATCCATTTGGGTACCAAAGATCACATCTTCTATTGTAGGGGGGGCTACCACACAAGGGTGAAAGATTGATGATGCGTTGAAGTTGACCAAAGAGTTGAATGATGAATCCTTTTATGGTTGTAACTTCAAGCTTTCACCTAGATGCCTTAGGTAAAATTGGCATCAAACATTTTGGTATCATCTCCTTACTTTGGTTTGCTTTATTTAAGTTGGAGTTATGATACATATTTAATTTGAGTTGTTTCCCCGCTCTTGTTAAAGAGTTCTTTGGAAATGATTTTTTGATTTTGATTTCCTGGTCTCTTCGAAGACCTGTGTGCCCTGTAATGGGCCTAAGAGACCTTGCAGTTCTGAATCGTAGGCTAATTATGGCCTTTCGGTTTTCAACCAATAGGAAGGGTTGGAGATCTTATTTTTTAAATATTTTATATTTTGAGATCTCTTAATTCATTTTGGATTCATGATAACTCTATTTAAAACGGATTTCAAGCTATTTAGCAAAGTAAATTTTTATAATGATATTTGATTCTTCTCTTTGCTTTTTGGTTTGGTTAGCTTGCTAAGTAGCTATATTTTCACTAAAACATTAGTGTAGCTTACTTGCAAGTTATAAGTATTTTAGGAAGGCTAATAACTAGAATGAAAATGATTAGTTTGACAAATTATCATGAATAAGGTATAACTTCGATAAATTCAAAATCTTAGTGTTATACCTCAATGTTTAAGCTTAAATAATGTCTCAATACTCATGATTAATATTGCATGTTAAATCCTTGAATTTTCATGAGTAGGTAGATCTTAACACTTAGGCAAATGTCATTAAATGAAACTTGCTCTAGATTGATACTTACTATTAGAGACATTCCTTTAAGACCAAACTAGTTAAACATGTTTAGGGACCTTATTCCTCAAATGTTTCACATCTTACGATCCCTTAGATTCATTTTGATATCATAATAACCTCCTTAAAATGAATCTTTACTATCTAGCATAGGTTGAATTTTTTTTGTAACTTTGCATTAAACTTGTGCTATTTAGTAAAATAGCTTGCTAGTTCGCATACTATTTCATTATGATACTAATGAAGCCTACTTGCAAGTTAAGAAAGTGATAAAAATTTGGAAGACTATGCTATCTAAAAGAAAATGAAAAGTAAATGACAAGTTTGACAAAATTCTATTGAAATAGGTATGGATTTCATTTTTGCAAAAATCTTAGTATAATTCTTGAATATTCATGCTTTAATGATGTCTCTATATACTCATGATTAATTTTGCATGATAAATGTTTGAATTTTCATGAGTAGGCAATTTCATGTTAACTAGGCAATTTCATGATACTAATATTGAATGAAATTGGACTAGTTTGAAATTTCATATTAGAGATCTCATTTTGAGTTAGTAGTTGGAAAACATATTTAGATACACACATGATATGATTCTAGGTGTTTAATCATGAAAATTCATGTGTAGATGAAAAATATGATAACTAGATCACATTAGATGACTTAAGCTTGAGAAGTTTGACCGAAGTCAACAAATCGACTTGGACATTTCATTTTAAGTCCAAACTTCATAAACCTGTTTAGGAATAGGTATGCCATGTTTCCAAGCACTTAGAGTGAAAAATTCATATGGGTATGGATGAAATGACATAAGAGGTTAATTCATGCTTACCTCTTTTGAACCAAGTTGACCCAAGTCAACCAATTGACTTAGTGGTCTCATTTTCAATTCATATTTGAGGAACAAGTTTAAATTTACTCATGTAAGGTGTCCATAGGTTTACGTTTGAAAAATCATGAGTAAATGATAAGATTGAAACTTAGCAAGTTTCATGATAACTAGCTTAGTTTTGAATGAAATTATGCTAGGTTGATATCTTGACCTAAGGACATAATTTTCATTTCAAACTTGACATACACTATTTACACGATCATTTTATGGTGTCATAAAAGTTTGAATGAAAATTGAACACGTTTTGAAAATAACTGAAAATTATAAAAATGTCATTTCAACCAACAATTGGTATCATTTTCAGTTATTTCTAGAGAAATATTAAAAAATCCCTTTTAATTGATTCTTGAAACTGCACCTTTACTGAAAAATCTAGCTTCTTAAGTAAAATTTTTGAAAAGTCTCATCAAGAATATGATTTATAATGGAATTTTGAAGTTGGATTTTAAAAATGCAAAGTATCATCCTTTTTGAAATATCAATCTTTCCGATACATTGATTTTTCTTCAAAAGCTTCAAATGAAAACTCGTGCATACTATTTTATTCCATTTCTAATATCATTCACACAATTGCTTGAGTAAAATCATTTCTAGGAATGATTTTGATATCTTGGATGATAGCTAGAAATATCCATTTATTTATTAAAATCAATATAGGATGAAAAATGAACTTCGAAAATTCATTTTGAGTTCAAACTTGATACATGCATTTCAAATGACCATTCAACAATTGGTATCAAAAATTTTCATCCAACAATTGGTATCAAAAATCTTCTCGAAAATATGATTTTGTATGGATGTAAAAGTTTGATTTTTGAAATCTTGAAGTATAGTTTGACCTAAGTCAATAAAGTGACTTAGAAATTTCATTTTAAGCCCAAACTTGATTCATAGACTTACTTTCTCTCATGTTTGATGTATAGATGCCTAAGTTAAAGAAAACATGAGTAGATAGCCAAATTTGATACTTAGACATTTTCATGTTTTCATGCTTAATTCGAATGAAACCGTGCTAAGTTGAAACTTTGATTAAATGACATTAGTTTCACTTCAAACTTGATATTCATGATTTAAATAACCATATCTTGGTATTTTGAAAGTTTGAATGAAATCTAAAAATATCATGAAAAAAATATGAGTACATTCATACTTCAACAATTGGTATCATACTTGAGTGCATACATGATTTAGGTTTGGATTCTATCTATCACTCTTTGCTATCATGTATGATTTAAGTTCATATTAAATATTTGTTTTCCATCCCTTTGGTTGAGATTTTCATGTTTCATGAAAAACTATCTTTAGAGTCTCAACTTCATGAAAGAATATTTGTTTTTCATCCCTTTGACTAGAGTGACATTTCTTGCCCTTTTTGATTGATGTCAAAAGGGGGAGAAAATTATAAGTAAAAGGGGAGAAAATTATAGGTAAAGGGGAGGAAAATATAGGAAATCCATGCATATAGATAGGGGGAGTTTATTTTCATTGATATGCATGTTGATAGGGGGAGAAATCCCTTAGATGATATCCTCTATGCTTTAATGTATATATTTTCTTAAGGATGTTTGTCGTCATCAAAAAGGGCGAGATTGCTGGCCTTAGATATGCAACCTTGGTCTTAATCTCGGTTTTGATGATACCAAACATGGAACTAATATTTCGTCGAGAAATCTTTCGGGTTCCATATCGATTAGCGTTCGATGTCCTCGTTCGAAAAAATCAGAAAATCGGAAGGACATTGATCATCGCGCTCGGGTTTATCGCGGAAATTTTTTGAAGATAGACGTGTGCACCAAAGACGTCTTGGACGAGTCCAAACATCACATGGAAAGATCTCCAAGTTGATCCTCGTTGAAAGCCGGAACTCGAAAATGAAGCACGGAAGAAGAAGGCTAAAGAAATCAAATTCAGCCTAGGTTCAGTCGATCGGGCGGTCGACCGAATTGGGTTAGAAAAATGGTAGTAGCCATCTCGGTCGATCAGTCGGTCGATCGAAGGATGCCGTAAAATGGTAGTAGCTACTTCGGTCGATCGGGTGGTCGATCGATTGAAGCCAAAAATTGGCAGAGAACGCATCGGTCGACCAATCGGTCGATCGGACTGCGTATCGCCAAAGACGCAACTTGTGTCGGCCGATTGAGCAGTCGACCGGATTGCAGGAATGCAAGATTTGCGTCTGGCGGTTGACCGCACAGAGACATCAGGGCAGCGGTCGCTGGAGCGGTCGATCAGTCGGTCGATCGACCAATCGATTGAGCGGTTGTAACGGATAGTTTTCTACCCGTTGAGCTGCCGTTTCTTTGAGAGGGTATAAATATACCTCATATAACTCTTTTAACCTTCTTCTCCTCCATTTTTACAGATTTTATTGAGCATTCTAAAGGGATTTTTTGAGCCTTCTAAAGATTGATTGAAGCACGCCCGTTCTTCCGTCAAAATCCGCTACAAGTCCGCACTCTGTCTCAACTCGGATTTTAATACAAGCTCTACCTCTCGACGAGTTGATGGCGTTGAAGGCTTGGAAAAGGGTTGTGGTTCCTCTCTCATTTCTTAAGCTCTTTTGGTTATTATTTTAACTGTTTATTTGAACCTATTTTTTCTTTGATTTGAGATTGTGAAGACCTAGGCTGTTAGGTCTTGTGAGGAAGTGGTTACCTTGCTGTGAAGGTGTAAAGCCACTTGTGTAAACTTAGTTTTACTAGGATTAGTTGAGTTGACCCTTAGGGTGTGGAAATGCCTTAGGTCGAGAGTGCGACTCTTCGAGTCAAAGTCCTCATTATAAGGGAAATAAGAATTAATCTAGTAAACCTAGTTTGGAAATCCTAAGGGGGGTGCTTAGGTAGTGGAGTAGGCATTGGGGCCGAACCACTATAAATTTGTGTGTTTGCATTGATACTTTATTTGTGCTTAATTATTTTATCTTGCTTCCTCAATTAATTGCATAATTGCAACTTGCCTAAACGATTTGAGAAACCAATAAAATCGGATTTAGGCTAATTAATTAGATAACACACTATTCACCCCCCCCTCTAGTGTTGCCATTTCAACTACACTTTCTTCCCTTCCATTATTCATAAGGAGTTTTTGTAGTCTTTGGTTTGAGATATGCTCTATTTATAATGTAGCATGCAGTATTGATAGCTTCAGCCCAAAATCTTTCAGAGATATTCTTGGAATTTAGCTTGATCCAAGCCATCTCTTGGATAGTACGACTCTTCCTTTGAACAACACTATTCTGTTGAGAAGTCTTCGGAGCAGAGAATTCATGAAGAATACCATTATCATCACAGAATTCAGAAAAAGATACGTTGTCAAACTCTCTTCCATGTTCACTTCTTATTCTAATCACTTTAAGAATAGGAAGTTCTTGTTCATTCTGGAGTCTTAGACATAAGGATTTGAAATTGCTGATGAAGAATACCATTGTCATCACAGAATTCAGAAAAAGACACGTTCTCAAACTCTCTTCTATGATCACTTCTTATTCTAATCAATTTAAGAATAGGAAGTTTTTGTTCATTCTGGAGTCTTAGACATAAGGATTTGAAATTGCTGAAGGCATTGGACTTTTCCCTTAGAAACTCTGTCCAAGTGAATAGTGAGTAATCATCTAGACATACTTTTTACCTCCAAAGCTTGCAACTTGCATGGGACCAACCAAATCCACGTGAAGGAGTTCTAGAGGTTTTGAAGTTGCCACCAGTTGCAACTGCTTATGAGACTCCCTTGTTTGCTTTCCTTCTTGGCAAGAGCCACAAACCAACTCAGGTTCTCTAGTGAGTTTAGGAATTCCTCTCACAACTCTAGCATTAGCAAGCTTCTTTAGGTCCTGGTAATTTACATGACCTAACTTTCTGTGCCACAAGTTTACATCAGAGGAAACAACAGAAAGACAAATAGATGAGAAAGCAATCTTATAGCAGTTATCTCTAGATCTACTTTCTTCAAGAATACAATCACTATTTTTATCAAAGACCTTGCAACTATTTTTGTTGAACTTGATATCTAGATTCTGGTCACATAATTGACTGATACTCACCAGATTTGCAATGAGAAAGGGCACGTGAAGAAGAATTGACCTACTATGAAGAACAAGGCAAAACGGAGGTCAAATGCCTCCACTCACTCGCATGCATCAAGTGAAGCATCCTCACACGATGATCACTAAGCTAACATCATGAACGTTGATGTGGAGGTATGCTCTTCTTCTAGTCATGATCATCAGAATTATAGATCTAATTCATCTAGTTCCTCGGATCTTCTTTATGATGAATTATTAGACGAATGTAAAATTTTGTATGCCTTTATGGTTAAAAAGAATAAAGAAAACAAAAAATAAAAGAAGGAAAACTTGACTCTTAGCTCTCATTTACATGATGCTAAATTAGAAAATGAGAAGCTAAAACTTAGTGTCTCTAATCCATGCCATGATGTTTTAAGTATTGACACTAAGGAATTGAAAAACAAAAATGACATGTTAAAGAATGAAAATAATATGTTGAAAACTCTATTGCATGCTTTGCATAAAACTATGAATGATTTGAAGAATGAAATGTTGACCTTGAATAGAAAAGTTAATAATTCTTTTCGTAATTCAAAAATTCAAAATATCTCATTTAGGAAACCTCGGAAGAAAAATGTTTCCTTTAAAAATGTTCGTGTTCATCATAGGCATCCTAACATTATGCCTCATGTCCATAAGAAAAATGAAAAGAAAAGATTTAGTGGACATTGTTTTTGTTGTGGTACATATGGGCATGCAATCTATGATTGTGCCTTTAAAATGAACCCTAGTGTTGTTAAGACACTTTGGGTACCTAAGACCACTAACCCCCAAGGACCCAAAGCCATTTGGGTACCAAAAATCTCATCTTCTTTTGTAGGGGGAACTACCTCACAAGGGTAAACAAAAATGGAATATTAAAGTTGACCTTGGATCCCAATGAGAAATCTCGAAGAGGTTGCAACTTCAAATCATCATGATGCCTAAGTATGAAAATTGGCCTCTAGGTATACTTTGTATCATCTCCTTACTTTGGTCTGCTTTATTTAAGTTGGAGTTGTGATACTTGTTTAATTTGAGTTATTTTCCCTGCTCTTGTTAAGAGTCCTTTTGAAAATGTTTTTTATGTTTTTGATTTCCCGGTCTCCTCGGAGACCTATGTAGCCTGTAATGGGCTCATGTGACCTTGCGGTTTTAAATCATAGGCTTATTGTGGCCTTTCGGTTTTCGACCAATAGGAAGGGTCGGAGATCTTATGTTTCAAAATTTCGTATGTTGAGATCTCTCGATTCGTTTTGGTTTCATGACGATTTTACTTAAAAAATAAATTTTTAACTATCTAGCTTAGGTTGAAATTCTCAAATGAAGATTTTTTATTTTCACCTTGCTATTTAGTATGATAACTTGCTAGGAGATATGGTTTGATTACTATTACTGAAGTACACTTGCAAGTTGTTGTAAATGGAAGGCTACTATGAAGAAAATGAAAAAGGAAATGAAATGTTTGGAAAATTCTCAAGAATGAGGTATGAGCTTAATTTTTGCTAAAATATTTGTATAATAATTGATTATTCATGTTTAATGATGTTTTTATACTCATGATTGTCTTTGCATGATAAATATATGAAAGTTCATGAGTAGGTAAAACTTTGATAACTTAGGCAATTTCATGATATCTTGATTGGATGAAATTTGCTCTAGGTTAGAATTCTCATTAGAGACCTCATTTTTTTTATGGCCGGCAAACATGTTTAAAATACACATATCACATGAGTCTAGACACTTAAACTTGAAAATTCATGTGTAGATAACTAATGCGATAACTAGATTACTTTATGAAACTCAAAATTGAAAATGCTTGACCTAAGTCAACAATTTGACTTAGAAATCTCTGTTTAAGTTCAAATTTTCACAAACATGTTTAGATTCACTCATGTTAGATATCCAAGTGCCTAAGTTAGAGAAAACATGAGTAGATAGCTAAATTTGATACTTAGCACTTTTATGGTTTCACAGATACTTTGAATGAAACCGTGCTAAGTTCATATCTCGATTAAACGACTTTAGTTTCACTCCAAACTTGACAAACAAGTTTTAAATGAATATATATTGATATCTAGAAAGTTTGAACAAAATCTGAAATCGGTGGATAAATGACTTATATTTACAAAAATGCCACTGAGATCTTGTAGAATTTCTAGAAAATTGTAGAGATATCCTTTTTGAGTGATTCTTGATTTTTTGTAATCCTCATAAAGTCTAATTCATGTAAAAAAAATTTCATAAAATTTTAATGCTCACACCCTCTCAAAAATATTTTGTTAAGGATAAAAAAAAATACAGGGCAAATCGAGCGGTCGATCGGCCTGCGATCGCCCGATCAACCGGCAGGCAAAAATCGATCCAGATCGCCCATTTCTTCAGCCAGATTCAATCCCGGATGTTCAAACCTAATGTTTAAGCCCGAAACTAGGGCTTCCTTGCCCATTCGACCGACTGCCCCAACCTAAGACCTCTCCTATCATCTTCTAGGGTTTCTACCTCCTCTCCAATACTCTTCTCCAAGGTAAAAAGCTTTTCTTTATCCATCATTCATGAGGTGATTCTCAAAAACGTGATTTCTTCATCTCTTACTCTCTCAATGTGTCTTGATTCATACATAAAAATGTGATTCATGCTTACTTTACTTGGATAATAATTTCTCTTTGGCATGTTTACTCCAAAAACAAGTTTTTCTTCTTAACAAAAATCTATATCCCATGTCTTCTTCAAATGATTCAACATTTACTTTTTAAAAGAATTTTGTTGTTGTCAAAAATTGTTAGTCAAGAACTCTCTTGTTTTCTTTCATGAGTTTTTCTCAACTTTAACTTTGGCCTTCTTAAAAGAATTTTGTTTTGGTCAAAAAGAAGAATGTTTCTTATTCTCTTCTAGCCAAAACAATTTTTTTTGTATGATCTTTTCATTTATGGATCATTTTTTTTAATCTTATTTTTTTTTTTTTAATTCTTTATCTTAAAATTTAATGAGAAAATATTTTTGTTCTTGCATGAATCTATGCCGATCTTTAAATGTTTTTTTTGCCTTCTTCTATTTGCGTTAAAAGCATGCATCTCTCATTTAAAACTAATCATCTACATCATCCTCAAAATTATCTTACAGAATGGCACCCAAGACTAAACTCCCAACCTTACCCGATAACCTATTGACCTCTTTAGGTAAGAAACAAGCTGCTAAGTTTGTAGATAGGGCCATCATGCAGACACGTCCAGTCAATCTAGATGATTTAGAACAATTCGATATTAGAGGCAAACTTGTTAGCATGGGATGGGTAGAGTTTCTAGAAAAACAAGTACCTGTATGCCCCATCCTGATAAAAGTCTTTTTCTCTAACCTGGTGATAGAAAAGGCAAGGTATGGTGATGACTTAATTCTTCGGTCTGAAATCCTAGGAAAATCCATAGTAATCACCAAATCCCACATTAGAGATGAATTTGGGTTTCCACTAGTAGGAAGATCAATTTATAAGATGTCCACACACCATTTTCATGAGGATTTTCCTCCTCATGAAGTTGTGTCAACTATTTGTCCTGAGGGTTATCAGGGAATGATCCCTACCCAAAGCACCAAACTGTCAACCATTGCCAGGATCATGCATGTCATCATTTCGTATAATATCCTTCCTAGAGTAGGTCATTATGATGAGGTCACCACTATGAGTTCTAGAGTACTATTCTGTGTCAAGTCTTGCAATCCTATAGATGTCCCTGATCTTATTCTTAGGTACATAGCTGAAGTTCATGCCTCGAAAAAACAAGTCTTACATATGCCTCAGTGATCTCTCACTTCATATATGAAGTTGGGGTAAATAGGTCTAGATTGAAATAGAGCCCATTCCAAGAGCCATAGATTCATCCTCCCTTAGCGGAATGAAGATCTTTGAAAATCAGCGCGGCAAAAGAACGCGAGGAGAACCTATGGAAGAGCCTGAGCATGACACTGAGAGGGAGAAAGACGTAGCTGGCGGAGGTTCATCATCTGGCACTTCCCTTACGCGTCTAAGTGATTTGGAGGATCGCTTTGCTAAATTTCACATCAGTTAGATGGAATGGAACAAAAGCACATCAGAACGCATGGACGAGTACGGCCGTCAGATTGGCAACTACAGGCATTAGATGGACGAATATGGTATCATGATTGGTGACCATGGCCGGCGCATAGACGAGTCTGGTCAACGTGTTGACCAGTACGGACAACAAATCGATGAGTATGGTCGTCAAGTTGATGAAATGTATTGGAGAGTGGATGAGATGTGGCAATATTATCAGTCACATCTACCACCTCCTCCACCACTCGAGAACGACTAGTCCTCTTTGATGTATTGATGTTATTCATCTTATGAACATGTATTTCACACTCAACTTTATATGTATTTGGTTGACTATGTTAAGTGATGATTAGTATTGTAAGTATTATTTTTTTCTTTTTATGTATGCTTGCTATGTTATATATTGTTTTTGTTTGATGAATGACAAAAAGGGGAGAATTAGAAAATATATGCATATCGATAGGGGGAGCACAAAATGAATACATCATTTCAAGTACTATTGCACGATAGGGGGAGCACAAAATGAATACTTCATTTCAAGTACCATGCATATAGATAGGGGGAGAATTGGAAAATATATGCATATAGATAGGGGGAGCTCTAATTGAATACACTACTTCATTTCCTTGATGCTCCCATGTATCCAATTAACAAGTCATGCTTCATAATAATTATCAGATACATTACTTCATCTTGATATTTAGCTAAAGGGTTCCTCCTTCTGCTTTATTCTCCTCATATATTATTTTGATGATAATAAACCTATTTAACAAGGGCTTAAAGTATGAAAATTGCAGGATCGATGAAAGATACGTCAAGCCTTATGTCTCTCGATCAATCTCCAAAACAGATCAATGCTTGCATCAAAAATGTTTTGGATAGTATGGAGAATCCTTTAAAGTTAAAGCAAGCTGATGAACAAAGCTAGAAAACCAAGCGTGAAATGAGAAAGCCAAGATTTTTCCAGCTCTGGTTCGGTTGACCGGACGGTCGACCGAATGGTGTTAAGTAATCGCAGCAGCCTATTCGGTCAACCGGTCGATTGACCGAATGATGCGCAAAAGAGGCAGTAGCCATTCGGTCGACCTGTCGATCGACAAAAATAGGTGAAAAATTTGCAGAAGGGCTGCGTCGGTCGACCGGTCGGTTGACCGATCGAAGCCAAAATGGGGCAGAATGCTCATCGGTCGACCGGATGACAAATAACGAGTCGCGCAATTTTGGCATCACTGATTCGGTAGACCGATTGGTCGACCAGATCCGGGATTATCAATCTCGCGACAGTCCGTCGACCCATCGGTCGACCGACGATCGATCGGACCATCGATGGGGCATCTATAATGGTAAAATTTATGCTCGTTGATGCCCTATTTTAGCTGAGGATTATAAATACCTCTTCTAACCTCTTTTGTCGCTCTCACTCAAATTTTTGGATGCAAGAAAACCTTAAAAGAGTGATTCTATAACATCCTCCAAGCTTCAACCTGTCAACATTCATCAGCCCGACGCTTGATCCCTTGCTGTCAAGAGAGCTCTCCTTCAAAGGGTTCAACAAGTCGGTTAGGCGTGGAAAGAAGAGGCGTTTAAGTGTGATAAGTTGTCATTCCTCTTATTGTAACAATTTTTGTTTAAATTTGTTCTTCAACTCATTGTATTTGAATTGTAGGAAGACCTAGTGTTAGGTCTTGGATTTAAGTGGTGTGTAAAGCCACTTGTGCAAACGTAGTTTACTCGGTTAGTTCTAGTTGTCCCTTAGGGTTGAGGTGGAAGAGTGCTCTCGATAAGAAGACAGAGACTTATGGGTGTGGAAGTGCCTTAGGTTGAGAGTGAGACTCTTCGAGTCAAAGTCCTCTGTGTAAGGGAAACTAATTAATCTTGCAAAACTTAGTTTGGAAATCCTAAGCGGGATGCTTAGGTAGTGGAGTGGGCATTGGGGCCGAACCACTATAAATCTCAGTGTTAGCATTGTTAAATTTTGTTTGTGCTTGATTGGTTTATTTTTGCTTCTGCATCTTATCGACAAATTGTGATTTGCCTAAATAATTCAAGAAACATCTAAAACCGAAATAGGCAAATAGAATTAGAAAATACACTATTCACCCCCCCTCTAGTGCTATTTTATACAACAAGTACAATATAAGTCTTTTGGATTTAACACCCGAAATCTGACTACCAGTACTACAATGAATTGGAAATTACAAGTAAATACCAACTTACCTCTCTATGACATCAGAGCCACATAGTTTCGTCCTCCACACAGCCTAGTGTTGTAGTGAGTTATCCACCTGATAACTAATCTTCTCATTGAAGATAAAAAGGTTGTTGCCTCTTCTGATCTCGGTAGTATGCATTCAGCAGTCTCAACTCCTCTATATATGGCAACAATATTTTCACGCAATGGAGTTGTCGACAATAGATCTCTTCTCCAGTATCTATAGGTGCCACTGGAAGATTACTAGAAGATCTAAATAAATGCTGACTTCAATCACATTTAATCATTGTAGTCTTTAGTTTGAAACCGTTAGCATAACTTAGGCATTTTTACAAAGATCATTTATGTAAATAAAAAATGCCTAAAGAATAAATGAAGAAAAACTCTTCGAAACTATACTGACCAAGATGAAAATAATGATGATTTAAATATCTTGAAACAAGTTCTCATACATCACTCTTGATGAACTATTGTACCTCCTCTTGCATAGCAGAAATCCAAAATTCATCATTCAATGCTTCTTTCAAATTTGTTTGTTCAACTGTGGAAGTGTAACCGGAATACCTGATCATCCTGGTGATTTTTCCTTAATTGATTCCTGGTCTTGACTCAATCATTTACATCTACAATCACATTTTTTAGGTGATGAATTTTGAGAGTTTTTGTAGGTTTTTCAATTCTTGTGTCACCAATTAATTCATCTTCCTATTCAGTATCAATGTTAGTGCCAATTGGATCAGTAGTTTCAAGTGACTGATTAGTGACCTTGGTAGTATTCTGGGCAATTTTATCAATATTTGTAACTCCCTTCTCATGAGTAGGAAGAATCTGGCTAATTTGAGAGTCATCTACTTTCACATTTTCTAACTCCATTTACAGTTTGTGTTCATTTGTTGTAGACTCAGTATGTCTTGCTATTAGTAGAGTAGCCCAGGAATATGGCTTCATCACTCTTGCTTTGCATTTTGCCAAGTTACTCCCTATCATTTAGAACATAACACTTGCTACCAAAAACATAAAAATATGTAAGGTTAGACTTTCTTCCCTTCCATAATTCATAAGGAGTTTTATTAGATATTGTTCTGAGATAAACTCAATTGATGATGTAGCAAGCTGTGTTGATGGCTTCAGCCCAGAATCTCTCAGAAATGTGCGTGGAATTGAGCATTACTTGAGCCATCTCTTGGATTGTGCGGTTCTTTCTCTCAACCACACAATTCTGCTGCGGAGTGTTTGGAGCTGAGAATTCATGTAGGATTCCATTCTCATCACAAAATCCAGAGAATGAAATATTCTCAAATTCCCTTTTGTGATCATTCCTTATTATGATCACTTTCATAATAGGAAGTTCATGTTCATTTTGAAGCTATAAGCATAGAGTTTTAAAATTGCCAAAGGCGCTTGACTTCTCTCTTAAAAATTCTGTATGAGAAATCATCTACATAGATAAGTACATATTTTTTACCTCCAATACTTTCAACTTCCATAGGACCAACCATGTCTAGATGAAGAAGCTCTAAAGATCTTGATGTAGCAACTAGTTGTAATTGGTGATGGGACTGCCTTGTTTGCTTTCCTTCTTGACATGGCCCGCAAAAAGCATCAGGTTCTCCAGTCAGTTTAGGAATTCCTTTAACTGCTCAGCCATTTACAAGATTCTTGAGGTCTATGTAATTAACATGACCTAGCCATCAATGCCACAGGTTGATGTCAGATAAAACAATAGGAAAATAAACAGATGGATATGCTATTTTGTAACAGTTGTCCTTTCATCTGTTTCCTTCAAGGATGTAGTCACCATCCTCATCAAAGACTTTGCAGCTGTTCCTGGTAAACTGAACATTCAAATTTTGATCACAAAGCTGACTTATACTTACAAGATTAGCCTTGAGACCTTCAACAAGCAGGATATTTTCTAGATTCAGAATTCCTAGGACATTAAGAGTTCCAACTCCTACAACATTCACATGTCCTCCATCTCCAAATGTAACAGTTGCTCCTCCATTCTTTTGAATATCCTTTAGATTGTCTGGTGTCCTTGTCATGTGCTATGAACATCCACTGTCGAAATACCAAGAACCAAGAGAAGAAATAGTTTTTGATATAAATGCAACATGATAGTTTAGATCTACCTTCTTGACCTAAATTTGCTTAAATTTCTGCCTTAAGGATTTCACATGATCCTTTCTTCTCAGTTTGTTGGAGAGTTTGAAGTAGTTTGCTATAATATGCCCTTTGCGTCTGCAATAGTAGCATATGGGTACCCTCTAACTCTTTCTTGCAGAAGGCTGCTATTGACTTGAAGAACCCCTCTGGATGTACCTCAGTTGAATAGATAGTTGAGACTGAGGTTTTAACTGAGATGGACCAGTGTATCCCAGTCCATTGTGATTCGAAGGATATTTTCCTGCACTTAAAATTTCATTAAGAGTACCACTAAAGTTCATTATTCTAACTTCCTTTTTTACCTTTTCAAGTTCTCCAGTCAACTTAGATTCTCTTTCTTCCTTTTCTACCATCTTAGTTTGAAGATGTTGAATTTTTTGCTCAAAATTTTTCTTTTCTTCAGTCAACAACTTGTTTTGATTACTGAGAGATTTGTTCAGCTTTGCCACTTTAACCCATTTATCAAACATCTGATGGCAGGCTTCCTCAACACTGTCACCACATTGAACTCTGCAGTGATCATCTTATGCATACGAGCATTCTGAAGTTCTAACTGAATCACCAATGCTTGTTGTGAATGCTATAAAATTTCCTTTTTCAGATTCTTCTGAATCATTTTATTCTTCGTCATCACTCCAGGAGACAGTAAAGGACTTCTTGAGCCTCTTCTGAAGATTTGGACATTCTGATTTGACATGTACATGTCATTCACCTTCAAAACACGTGATACCTTTGGACTTCTATTTTGAATCGTTCTTGAGAGCAGACGACTGATCTCTTTTGTTCTCTCCTATTGCAAAATTGGATTTGGAACTACTGAAACTACTTGGTTGAAACTGTGGTTGAGATTGCGGTTGTATCCGAGAGCTCTGATTTTGCTTTTTTTAGCTTTTAGAAATCTTTTAAAATTCTTCGTCATAAGAGCAAAAACAACATCCATATCATCTTTTGACCAATCTTCTGACTTCACCTCATCTTCGGTAGCACTGAAAGCTAAATTTTTCTTCTTGTTGTTGTGAGAATATTTTTCAAAGAGTTCTAACTCCTATGTTTCAAGTTATCCCATCAATGCGTCAAGAGTCATAGTTGATGGATCATGAATTTTATTGGCCTAAGGTTTTCTACCTTGGTCTTAATCTCAGTTTTGATGATAACAAACATGGAACTAATGATTTCATGAAGATTTATTTTCATGTTCCAAGTCATTTAGCGCTCGACGTCCCCGATCGAAAAAATTGGAGAAATTGGAAAATCAGAAGGACATTGGTTGATGTGTTTGGGTTAGTCGCGGAAATTTCTAGAAGTTTGACGTGTGCACCAAAGACATCTTGGACAAGTCTAGAGAACATATAGAAAGCTCTCCAGGTTGACGCTTGGTGAAGGCAAGAACCCAAAAACGAAGCGCGCAAGAAAAATACGCAAAAAATCAGCCCTGCCCAGATTCGACCGACCAAGTCGGTTGACCAACAGAAGGCAAAAATAGGTAGAAGGCATTTCGATCGATCGAACAATGCCTGGAATGGGTAGAATGCCTCCTCCTAAGCTCTCCAGGTTGATCCTAAGCATCTCCTAAGCTCTTCCATGATCCAATCCCCAAAACCTAGCTCTTGATCCCTCATCCTCAAGTATTCTTCATTGAAGGGGTATTCAAGCTTGCTAGGCTCAAGAAGAAGAGGTGTACTTATTGTGATAAGTCATCTTTACTCTCTTCTTGTGATTAAGGTGTTTTTATTTTGTTTTGAATTGATTTACTTGAGTTTGTAAGAAGACCTAGTGTGTGGTCTTGTGTGTGAGTGGTTACTTTGGTGTAGAAGGTGTAAAGCCACTTGTGTAAACTATGTTAGGAGTAGGTATTAGGAATTAAGGTGGGAAAGCTCACTCTGTAGGAAGTCGGGTTACTTCCGGGTGTGGAAGTGCCTTCGATGTGAGTGTAGGGTCTTTCCTGTATAAAGTCCTCGATTGTAAGCTACTCTTAATTTAGTGGATTTGGGTGTGAAATCCTAAGCGTGGTGCTTAGGTAATGGAGTAGGTATTGGGGCCGAACCACTATAAATCATTGTGTTAGTATTGATATATTATCTGTGTTAATTGCTTTATCATTAATTACTTTCGTATTTAGTCGTTAAATTGTAAATTGCCTAAGTAGTTTAAGAAAAGATTAAAAATAGAATTTAGGCTAATTGATTAGTTAACACACTATTCACCCCCTCTCTAGTGTGGCCATTTTATCAATATTTGGTATCATTGCGGGTAGTAGATTGAGATTTTATAATATCGTCTACATCTAGTCTCGTTCCGAAAATGGCACTAGAGTTGGTAGCGTCTATACCTCCTAGGTTCGATGAGTCTAACTTTGATCTTTGGAATAGTAGAATATACACTTTCCTAAAGACTCAAGGTTTAGGTGTATTTGACATGGTAAAGACTAAATATATTGAACCTAAGGAAAACATGAATGCATGGACACAAGGACAAATAAATTTGTATGAATCAAATGCTAAAGCTATGAATAATATATTTTGTTATTTGAAAAATTGTATCTTTGGAGATGTCATGCATTGTACTTCCGCATTCGATATTTGAGCTTGCTTAAATGTCTTATATGATTATGTTAAAATCGAGCAGTTAGCAACTTTTATTGAAGGTGGTGATGACAATGACCATCCCTCCAATACTAACATGGTTTTTGAAGCCCATAGTGCCTCTAGTCATAGGAGCACAACAAATCGGAAAAGGAAGGTGATTTTCCATGTGTGCAAGGAAAAAGGGCATGTGAAGAAGAATTACCTTACCATGAAGAACAAGGCAAAGAAGAGGTTGAATGCTTGCACATCCTCATTCCACTCAAGTGAAGCATCCTCTTGCCATGACTATGAAGCCATCTCAAAAGATTGCCTCATGAATGATAACAATGAGGTACACTCTTCTCCTTCTAGTCATGTTAATGATAATTATAGCATTAACTCATCTAGCTCTCATAATTTGCTTTATGATGAATTAATGGATGAGTATAAAAACATCTATACCTTGCTTGTTAAAAATGATAAGGTAATCAAAATGTGAAAGAAAGAAAAATATAAGGTTTAATTCTCATTTGCATGAATTTAAACTAGAAAATGAAAAGTTGAAGTCTAGGTCATTCGATTAATGCCATGATAATTTAGAACTTGAGTTTAAATCTTTGAAACTTAAAAATGATGATTTGAAATCTAAAATGAAATCTAGAGATAATTATTTGAAAAATGATTTCAAATTTGAGAATGACACTTTGAAAAATGAGAATTGTATGATGAAATCTCAAATGCAAGCCTTACACAAATCCATTAATGTCTTGAAAAATGAGGTTGTTTTCTTGAGTAAAAAGCAAATAATTTATCTAATGTTTTATCTTTTAGAAATCCTAGAAAGAAAGATGTTCCATCTAAGAATGCTCATGCTCATCATGCTTCACATGTCGAGCATTCTAATGATAAATCTCATGTCCATAGCAAAAATGAAAAGAAGTTTAATGGACATTGGTTTTGTTGTGGTATGTTTGGCCATGCTATTTATGATTGTTCATTCAAGAAAAATCCAAGTGTAGCTAGGACACTTTGGATTCCTAGGTCATCTAACCCCCAAGGACCCAAAGCCATTTGGGAACCAAAGATCTCATCTTCTATTGTAGGGGGGGCTACCACACATGAGTGAGATGAAGTTGGTTGATTGAAGTTGTTTGAGGGTTTGAAGAATACATCACCTCAAGGTTGCAACTTCAAGTCATCATGATGCCTTAGGAATGAAAATTGACATCTAAGTAAACTTGGTATCATCTCCTTTTCTTTACTTGAATACATTTGACACTACTAGAATATACCACATCAGCCACGAGAATCACCGATGATCGCCTTGGCCGTCATAATCATTCATGACTTTTTGACTGTCGCAGCGGTCGTGGCTGATGCAACCAAATCAACCACGGCTCGTATACAGCCACCTACGGCCGTCGCTCATAGTTGATGGCGCGAATGGGGCACGAAATAAAATAATTTATTAGCCACGGCTTAGCGGATGTGCGAGAGCCGTTGGTGATATGAATAAGTCATTAGCCACGGCTAGAAGCAGTCGTCGCTTATTAATTAATGGGGCGAATGCAGCGGTTGAAAATAAAAGACACTTCACCGAAGGCTTAGAGAGGGCCAACCGTCGGTGATATTAAAATTATGAATCCATGGTTTTTCAATGGTTGGCTAGCCATCGGTGAAAATCCTTTTTATTTGCGTTCGCGCCTGACCTTTCCTCTTTCTTCTCTGCTCCTACAGCTATCGCCTGTTGCCGCCGCTATCCGTCTCTGCCGGTTGTCGTCTGTCACTGCCTATTGCCGCCGCTATCAATCACCGCAGGTGTCACTCTCCCTGCCGGTAAGCATCTCCTCCTCTCCCCATCTCCCTCCATCTCCCTGCCTTCTTGGTGCCGGCGTCGATCCGGCCCTCTCGACATCGACGACGATCCAGCCCTCTCTGCACCAGCGCCATGATTTGGGTCTAATTACAATCGACCCCAATGCAATAGTAGCCGACAGTGATGCCAGCTATTGTTGATGATTAGGGTTATCACTGTCGGCTACTGTTGATGATTTGAGTTAAACGCTAATCAATTAGTTGATTGGGGTGTAATTAAACCGTAATCAAATTATGATTAGGGTAATCACAATTTGATTAGGGTTTAATTAAACCCTATTATTTTTTAAATTTTTTATTGTTAATTATTAGAAATTAATTGTTAATTTGGTAATTAGTTTGGTTAATGTTAATTAATGGTTAGTGTTGATTAGGGTTTAATTATTTTTAGGTTATTTAATGAAATTAGTTTAATATTAATTAATTAGTATTAATGGAATCATCCTTTGAGGACTCGCGCTAGAATCGTCCACTGTGGACTCGCGGCCAAATCGTCCACGGTGGACTCCACCCAAATCGTCCACTTTGGACTCGCGGCCAAATCGTCCACAGTCGACTCGCATCAGAATCATCCACAATGGATGGACTCGTGCCGGAATCGTCCACTGTGAACTCGCACCGGCATCCACAAATTTAGAAAAAAATCAAGACGAGTTGATACGTTTCACGTATGCATTAACGAATCAAGTTTTAATTTTGCAAAATCTTAGATCCGTTCGGGGGTTGTATGTTCGTGTAAACGAAGTAAATGTTCTTTTATACAACGTACAACCCTTGAATTGCCCCTAATTGGACAGTTCGGGAACATAGTTATTTATATTGCACTTAGTTTATTTCTTTTTGTCATTATTCATTTTTAAATATTGACTTGTATCTCCCTTGTCCTCCGATACGCGCTCAGATGATATGCGTATTCAGAGAACTGTAGGGATGATGCTGCTGAAATTTAGAACGAAGTTAATGACTAAAAGAAATTCTAAGTGCAATATAAATAACATGAATCCCGAATGGAATTGGACCATCCCATCTAAAGACATTACCTAAAGATATTGCCAACTTTTTGATAGAACTTGTCGGACGATCGAAGTTAGATGTACCGACGAATTCATCGTGGAGCTATAACGGACGAATTTTGAGTAGGCGTAACTTACTTCTTAAATTTCGCCTACTCGAATAAAAAATTCCTTAGTGGTGATAAAATCCGATGTCCGTGCCGAAAATGTTCAAACATAAGATTTTTGGATCGGAAAACTTTCACAATGCATCTGTATACAAAAGGATTCACACCAAGATATTTTCTATGGAATTGTCATAGGGAGTCACGTCAAGTCGGGATGTCGAGAAATCCTGTTGTCCAAACTCATGGTGAATCTTCTTCTACTGGTGTTTTTTCTTCCAATCCATCTAATCCTCATAGAACAATGATTCTGGATAGTCTTAGAGGACAATTCGATTTAAATGATAATGTTGAGTTAGTTACTAAGATGGTAGTGCCACCAAATACTACGACAGTTGAAGTCACTAAAGAACAACCTGCGATACATATTGAATTGCCGAATAAGGAGGCTGTAGTATTTTACGAGATGTTGAAAGCTGCCGATGAACCTTTGTATGAGAATGATCCTAATTATACAATATTTTTGGTAATGATACAACTCCTGAACGTCAAGTCCAATTGTAATATCAGCGGGGTTGCGTTTGATCGGATTGCAGGCTTTATCAATGGTATGCTATCGCCAAATAATAAGTTTGAGCCAACTTTTTATAAGACAAAAAAGTTGATGAGGAAATTAGGGCTTGGGTACGAAAAGATACACGTGTGCCCAAATAACTGCATTTTATATTATAAAGAAAATGCACAGTTAGAGCAATGCCCGGTTTGTGAACATCCTCGTTACAAGGAGAAGAAATCCGTCCGACAAAAAAATATCCCCTTTAAGGTGCTTCGGTATTTTCCACTGACACTGAGGCTTTAAAGGTTATTCATGTCGGAAAAGACTGCCCCCTATATGAGTTGACATGCAAGAAGTCATGATGATACGGTAATGACTCATCCATCCGACAGTGAAGTATGGAAATATTTGGATAGGTGCTATCCTTCATTTGCTAGGGATACTAGAAATATCAAGTTGGGATTGTGCACAGATGGTTTTAATCCCTTTGTTAATTCGGCAACTCCGTATTCAGTATGATCAGTGTTGTTAACAGTTTATAATTTGCCGCCCTCAATGTGTATGAAAGATGAATTTATCTATCTTTGATTGTCATCGCTGGTTCCTACTATCTAACCATCAGTATTGAAGGAATCGTGACAAATTTACCAAGGGTAGAGTCGAAAGAGATGAGCCACCATCGATGTTGTCTGTTGAACATATGTTAGCATGTGTTCAGTTGCTTCCAGAGATTACTTTTGGTTGAAATGTAAGAATTTAGGCTTTGGTCAAACACATAACTGGGTGAAAAAAAGTATCTTTTGGGAATTGCCGTATTGGAGTTCATTACTGGTTCCATATCAGAAGCATATATAATTCAAGAAATTTCAATATTCTGCTCATTTTATTTTGAATCAACCATCAAGACAAGACTTAATCATCTTCCACGGAACGACGATGGGGGAGCTCGACCATCAGATGGTTGTTTAAATATCTTTTGTTACCCCGGTCATGCTTGGGTTCTCATTCGTCTCGATTCTTAAACGATGAAGAGTACCATTTGGCCTACTTGTACGTTTTACTAAACTGTCCAGAGATTGAAATGTTCATTGAAATATTTGACATTGAGATGGTGACAAAATACTCAATTTACAGCAATGAGGAATTAGAAAGATTACGGAATCGTGAGTTCCCTTATTGGTTTCAAGGTTACAACACAAAATACAGAGGCGAAATAGATAACCAAATCTTTGAGTTTGCTAGCGGACCGGCGTGACTTGTACAGTGTTATAATGGTTATTTTGTTTGGATATAAATTTCACACACTTGAATATTCATCTACAAAAAAGACTATGAATGCCGGGGTCTGCGTCAAAGGGACACCATATGTTGAATGTGATGTTGACTTTTACGGACTATTGGAAGAAGTCATAGAATTGTAATTTTTCGGGTGTAAATCAGTTGCCCTTTTTAAATGTCATTGGTTCGATACAAGCGATAGGGGCATGAGAGTTCATCCAAAGTATAAATAGCTGGTCGAGGTCAATTACAAATCAAAATTACCTTCAAATGAGCCATTTATATTGGCATCTCAAGCTGAACAAATATATTATATGCAATATCCGTCTTGAAAGAAAGATAGGGCAGATTGGCATGTAGTCAGTAAGACTAAAGCCAGAGGAAAAATTAACCTGGTAGTTGGAGAGAATGAACCAACAGATGACTTCTATCAATAAGAGGATCCTTCCGAAGTGGAACGAGTTAGTCCAATACTCGACGATGATGACACATAGTTAGTTCAATTGGAAATAGAATACGTTAATGATGACGATAGTAAAAATGCGGAAGGACAAAATGATGATGAGGGAGAAGAAGAAGAATTTCAAGATTCCGATATAGAAGAACAAGAAGAAGAGTATTACACGGATGATGATAATGACGATGATGAATAATTGTAAATGTGAAGTATATATTCAATTATTAAATATATCTATTGATCTATTATATATAATCTAATTATATTAAATTTTTATAGTTATGGTTCGAGATATCACTTTCCGGGAGGCATTCCTCATACGACCCCCCGACGATTACCACCCGCCCCACCTATACCCACTGGCCCTTCGCCTTCCACCATCATCCCCCCACCTGATTCATCCACCGTTCCCTCACTTGATCTGGCCACCATCCCCTAACCTCCAGCTACCATCCCTTCGTCACCCTCCGTAGATCCAAGACCATCGTCTTCCAGATGTAGGCCACGAGGGCCTAACAAAATTCTCCCTTTGCCACCCGAGGGAGAACTGCGCAGAGCAGTTAGTGTGCGCGAAAGACGATAAGTATATGCATTAATAATTTCTTATAATTTATTTATAATTCAAAATATCATAATATGAATTTATATATGGTGCATATTTGAGCAGGAGGACATCCCCCACACTATAGCGGGGATGATCTGGAAGTTTATGGACGGGGCGTGGCCTACATGGTCTCACGTGCGCAGTGAGCATATGGATTTATTGTGGCGAGAGTTCACAGTAAGTATATTTATTAAATTAATGTTAATGTTAAATATTAATCGGTAATAATATTTTTTTTTTGTAGGCTCATTATAATTATACATGGCCGGAGGACCAGACCACTTTTGTTGAGGCTGCGTGGGAGTGTGTTGCCCGCGCTCACTATAACAGGCTACTTCAGTAGGCCCATCAAACCGTGATGAGACGACTGAGGGCCACACAGATAGGATAGACTCGGGGACACGCCCCCGAGTGGATTCCTGGCCCTGTGTGGAACCAGCTCGTTGAGCAGTGGGACACGCCTGAGTGGCAGGAGGTCTCCAGGACTCCGTCGAGAAACCGCATGTCAGGAGGGGATGGCACGGGGGCGTGCCACACTGGTGGCTCCGTGTCTTTTGTGGTTCATGAGCATCGTATGGTATGTATAATTTAATTATTTTTAATTAAATTATATATTTTGTATAATGATACTAATGTATTTATTTTCTAATTTAAGGCGAGTGTGGCAGAGGACGACATCGTCCAATGCTCGTCGATGATGGAGGTGTTTGAGCGCACCCACCATCGTCGACGAGGAGCGGGGGACTACGTTGATAGTAGAGCCTCTTTCATAATGGTAAGTATTTATGTCTATTTGATTTACACAATTTTTATTTATAGTTTCTATATATTTAAAATATAAACACATGTAGGAAACATACACGAGGATTGTGATCGAGCGTGGAGGCACACCGGAGGAGTTCGACGCAGGAGCTTGGGTGGAGGCCGCAGGTGGCTGGGAGCATGATCGTGTTTATGGCTTTGTAGACAGTGGCCATGCACGCATCATGCTCGGGCCACTTGGGGCACCGACCCCTCCGGCTGCGGGTGAGCGGCCCTCGACATCCTCGACGCAGGACCAGAGCCGGATAGCGGCCTTGGAGTCAGAGCTCACCCAGTAGAGACAAGCGATGGAGGAGCAGAGGATGGCGATGGAGGAGCAAAGACTGACGAATGAAGAGTTGAGATAGATGATGCAGAACAAGCAGACACTCCTCACTCAGATTGCGTCTCACTCTGGCCTTCTACCAATGATGTCGCAGCCGTCGTCCTCCTCTACCCAGTCGACGCTCCCGACCAAGTCGTTGACGACTCCACTGCCTCCAGCGCCTCCACCGCAGCCGTGAGATTTTGGTTTATTGTATTTTGTTTATATTTTGATACTTGTTTGTATACTGATAGTTGTTTATATACTTATGGTTGTATATATATGATATTTTGATAATTGTTTGCCTCCAGTTTGAGGATTAGATTGATGATATTTGTGTAAAACTTGTATGTTTGGTTTCAAATGCATGTGTTTGATGTTTTTTGGTTGTAATCTGTGATTGAAAATAGATTGTAAGCTATAAATATCATTATATACAGGAATTTACAAAAAAAATATTTTTTTCAATTACAGGATATACCTTTACCACGGCTTACACATGGTCGACCGTCACTAAGCCGTGGCTAAAAGCTTATCGTAAATGGCTGATGGCCTGGGCAGCACCAAATATCACGGTTGCTAATAGTATCACCGACAGCTCGAGGCTGTGGCTGATGTGTTTGTATCAGTGACAGCCGTCTACAGCCGTCGCTGATGTGCTTAAATTAGCGACAGCGCCCGTGGCTATCGCGGATGATTATTTGTCATGGCTGAGAGACGCCGTTATAACTTATTTGAGACGCACACATCAGTGACGAAGTTTTTCCATGGCTGGCGTCGTCCATGATAATTGTCACCGACGGTTCATCCACGACTTGAGCCGTCGGTGATGACGACAATTCTAGTAGTGTGAGTTGGAGTTTTATGATATTTGATTGATTTAAGTTAATCTTATCTGCTCTTAATATGATTTTATTAAAATGATTTTTGATTTTTTGGTTTCCCGGTCTCCTCGGAGACCTATGTAGCCTATAACGAGCTCATGCGACCTTGCGGTTCTAAATCATACGCTAATTGTGGCACTTCGATTTTCAACCAATAGAAAGGGTTGAAGATCTTACTTACAAAATTTTTTGCATTTTGAGATCTCACGATTCATTTTGGTTTCATGTTTGATGTATTTGAAAATGAATATATGCTATTTAGTGAAGTTGAATTTGGAAAATGTAACTTGGTTTGTCACTTCGCTACTTAGTTTAATAGCTTGCATGTAGATTTGGTTTTATTTTCTATTGATGAAGTATACTTGCAAGTTACGTACCATCAAGAATGGAAGGCTATGTCCATGAAAAATGAAAAGTTTGGCTAAATTCGCATGGATGAGGTATGTTTTTGTTTATTGCAAATATCTAGTCCAATACCTCAATTTTCAGGTTTTATTCGTGTCTCTGTACTCATGATTAAAGTTGCATGTTAAATCTTGAAATCCTCATGAGTAGGTAGAATTTTTGTACTTAGGCAAGTTTCATTGAATGAAAGTTGCCCTAGGTTAAAATTTGACATTAGAGACTTCTATTTTAAGTCCAAACTCATAAAACATGTTTTGATATATACATGACATACTTCTAGGAATTTAGAGTTGAAAATTAAGGTCCTACACACCTACAGTGCCAGTTTACGGGATCTATCAAGCGGCGATGACCTTACGGGACTCAGATCCAATCTCTTCGACGCTGCAGGCACCTCGCCTCAGATCTGGATCGGGAGAGAGACGACGATCCCAATGTGCATTGGGTGATAACAGAATAGAGAGAGAATTAGAGAGATAGATAGAGAGCAGAGATAGATTAGAGAGGAGTGGTTTAAGCAACTGCATAAGTGTCCTTTCTTTATTTATCATCCCCTATTTATACTCTATGTCTTACATGTAATTATATTACATATTCGTCTAAGTGCTGCGGTCTTCTCCGCACCAGCCTAGCACCATTACGTGGCATTGCCACATCATCCGCAATCTTTGTTGGGTCCCGCGTCATCTCATCATTGACGCCTAACTCGTGACATTACTCCCCAGGTGAACCAAAACCTCGTCCACGAGGTTGTCTTTATGAACATTTTGCCGGTCCTGGTCTGGTATTTCGTTGCCGTCTATCAATGGCAGCGGTGTCACCTGAATGTTCGATCGACCCTTGCATAACTTGAGCACCGAGATATGGAACACCGGATGTATCCACGATGATTCAGGTAAACTAAGTTTGTAAGCGACGTGCCCAACCTTCTGAAAAACTTGAAATGGTCTGAAATAACGCGGACTCAATTTCTGGTTTCGCTGGAGCCGTAGAGAGAGCTGTCAGTATGGCTTCAACTTCACGAATACCCAATCGCCAACCTTAAACTCTACGTCCCTCCATTTTTGATTCGCCTGTACCTTCATTGATTCTTGAGCCTTAGTTAGATTGCCTTTTAATTGCTTTAATATTTGATCTCTTGTTGCCAAATTCCGATTGACAACTGAATCTCTCGCGCCTCCACTGTATTTGATCAGCTGAGGAGGGTCGCATCCGTACAATGCCTTTAACGACATCATCCCCGCCGACGTCTGGTATGAAGTGTTGTACCAGTACTAACCCTGTCGGTAACATATGTTCTGTCTTCATTCTTTGGCAAATCTGACAGCCTTCTACGTATTGGTTAACATCCCTTCGCATTGCGTTCCAATAAAAGTTGTATGTTAGTCGCCGATAAGTGGGATGCATGCCCGCGTGTCCTTCTATCGGTGAGCAGTGAAACTCTTGCAAGAGTATGGATTTCACGGTGCAGTCGTCAGGAATGAAGATTTTTCCATGGAAAAGAAAGATACCATCTCGTACCTCGTAACCCTCTCGTCCTTGCTCCGCCACGTTCTTGTGTAGTTGCTGGAGCTCTGCATCTTCGCGATTTAGCCTCCTAAGTTCCTCTAGGATGCTGCAGACCGGTTGCGACAGAGCCATCATCGACGCCATTGGTTCTATGGACAATGCATCAGCGGTTGCATTCAATCGCCCTAATCTATATTGGATATCAAAGTCGTATCCTAACAGCTTCACATGCCACTTTTGTTGCTCTGGTGTTTGAATCACCTGACTTTTCAATTCTCTTAAGGAGCATTGATCGGTGATGATAAGAAATTTTTGCCCAACAAGTACCGACGCCATTTCCTTACTGCCTGAATAATCGCGTACATTTCTATCTGATACACCGGTGCTGCTTGCATGTGGCCGGAGAGTTTCTGGATAAAGTAAGCCATAGGTCGTTGTTCCTGTGCCAAGACGGTGCCAATACCCACTCCCGAAGCATCTGTTTCCAATATAAACATCTTATTCAAATCAGGGAGTGCCAACACTAGTGCACTGCTCAATGCCTCCTTCATCATATTAAAAGAAGCCTCCCCCTCCCTCATCCAGCAGAATGCATCCTTCTTCAATAGGTCGGTCAAAGGAGTTGCCTTTTGAGAAAATCCTCGAATGAACCGGCGATAGTAGCCAGCAAGGCCCAAGAAGTATTGTAAAGCCTTCACTGACTTGGGTGGCGGCCATGCTTGAATAGCTTCAATCTTCGTTGAGTCCACTCGCAGTCCTTCTGAAGAAATCAAGTGACCTAGGTACTCGACTGTTGTACATCCAAATGTGCATTTTGATAGTTTGGCAACCAACTGGTTGTCTCGTAAGGTTTGAAGTACCTTTTGCAGGTGTTCAGTGTGCTCCGCCAAGTTGCAGCTATACACCAGTAGATCATCGAAAAAAACAAGCAAAAATTTATGAAGGAATGGTCCAAATATACCATTCATGGTCGCTTGGAATATCGACGGAGCATTGGTGAGGCCATATGGCATCACCAAAAACTCGTAGTGGCCTTCGTGTGTTCGAAACGCCATCTTTGGGACATCATCCACATGCACTCGTATTTGATGATAGCCCGCTAAAAGGTCAAGCTTGGATAAAATAGCTGCTCTGCCTAACTCATCTGCCGTCGGGATGGGAAACTGATCCTTGATGGTGGCCGAATTTAACGCTCGGTAGTCGATACAGAACCTCCATGTCCCGTCCTTCTTCCTCACCAACAACACTGGTGAGGAAAATGCACTTGTACTCGGCTGAACCAGACCATCCTGCAACATCGTCTTCACTTGCCTCTCAATCTCTTCTTTCTTAAAGTGTGGGTATTTGTAAGGTTTGACATTGACCGGAGATTGGCTTGTTGGCAAGAAGATGTGGTGATCAGTTACACATTTCGGAGGTAACCCCTGAACAGGTTTAAATATCTTTGGGAACTGGTCCAATAAGGGTTGCAATTCTTCAGAGTAACAGTTCACTAAAGGTTGAGGTTCCTCTATGAGTTCCAACTGATACAACTCAGCCATTGATAGCATGTGACACAATCGTCGCAGCGACTGACACTCACTTTGCTTTGGATGCAATCCACTCATGCCATTGCACAAATGCTTTTGTCCATTGAAATGGAACTCAAACAGCTGGTTATCAAAGTTCATCACCACCAGACCTAACGTCACCATCCAAGCTACTCCCAGGACAACGGCAGATCCTTTAATTGGCAACACATAAAAGTCAGTTGCGATGGTGGTGCTCTGGATGCAAATGCTGAGGTTGCGGATGATGCATTCATTCTTTATCCGTGCACCTCTACCTACCATCACACCGAATGATGGAGTGTCTTCAATTGGCAATCCAAGAAATTTTGCCACACGAGTTTGCACAAAATTATGAGTGCTCCCCCCATCCAGTAATACCTGAACTTTCTTCCCTGTGATTGTCCCCTGGAACTGTAGAGTCATCGGAGAAAAGCATCCGAACATTGCGTTAAAAGATATCAATGTAGACTCTGGTGATTCATCCTCACCAGGGCCATGTTGGAGCTCCTATTCAATCTCTTAGTCTTCGTTCGACGGCCCGTCATCTAACATAAATAGCTGGGGTGACTTGCACTTGTGCCCCTACGAATACTTTTTGTCGCAATAGTAACACAACCCCTGCTCGCGATGCTTCTGTGCTTCAGCTGATGTTAGGCGACGGGGAGGGACTCGTGGACTCACTACTATTGATGAGCTGTTCGGCTTATTAAACAATGTTGTGGATCCAATTTCCTTTCCTCCTTGACCAGGAAAAGAAATATGTCGCTGACCTCCATTCGGCGTTGGCAATAACGTTGAATTTTTATTCCCTATCCATGACGAAGAGAACCGTTTGGTGGCATTAATTTTTGCTTCAAATCGCTTTGCCATTATCACTGCTTCATGCATGGAGTTAGGCTGCTGTGTAAGTACTTCCATCTTAATATCCATTCGTAAGCCTGATACGAAGCAACTGACTAAAAAAGATTTCGGCAGGTTAGTAGTTCTCAAGGCTAACTCCTCGAATCTCCCCTCATATTCTTCCATGTTCGTAGTCTGCAGTAATTTAGTGAGCTGACCTTCCGGTGGCTCCAAATCCATCGACTCAAAGTGACGTCGGATGGCTTCAACCAGATGATTCCACCCAACTAGTTGTTTCTGCCATTGCATCCACCTAAACCACCGCTTTGCCAATCCCTCCATTCGAAACAAAGCCATCTTTACACGATGTTGGTCTTCGGTCGAGTAAAAGTCAAAAAAATCCTCCGTTAAAGCAATCCATTCTTCAACATCTGATCCACTGAAGAGTGGTAATTCCACTTGCGGAGGTTTTGGAGGAAAGGGGAATTCATATTCATCGCCTGCATCCTAGCGCGAATTAAATCTACCTCGTCCAGCTTGATTACTCTGGGATCCAGTTGATCCCACTGCTTCTCCTTTCAACTTCGGCATTTGGACCATCTGAGTATTCAATAGAGCAATCTGAGACAATACCTACTGGAGAATCTTTTGTTGCGCCTCCATGGCGTGTTGCTGGCCCTCTAGATTAGCTTGGATCGAGCCAAGCAATTGATCATGTCTCATACTCGTCTCTTGCAATTGTTTAATCGATTCTGCCATCCCTTGTGACCACGTTTCCATAGTCGAAGCAAGCAAGGGTAACAGGTAGAGTAGCAATGAAAGCACCAATGTAAGGTCCTACACACCTGCAGTGCCAGTTTACGGGATCGATAAGGCGGCGATGACCTTATGGAACTCAGATCCAATCACTTCGACGCTACAGGCACCTCGCTTAAGATCTGGATCGGGAGAGAGATGATGATCCCAATGTGCATTGGGTGATAACATAATAGAGAGAGAATTAGAGAGAGAGAGAGAGAGAGAGAGCTGAGAGAGATTAGAGAGGAGTGGTTTAAGGAATTGCATAAGTGTCCTTTCTTTATTCATCATCCCCTATTTATTCTCGATGTCTTACATGTAATTATATTACATATTCATCTAAGTGTTGCAGCCTTCTCCGCACCCGCCTCGCACCATTACGTGACATTGCCACATCATCCGTAATCATTGTTGGGTTGTGCGTCATCTCATCATTGATGCCTGACGTTTCCTCATCTACTCGACTCGTGACAGTAGATCAACAAGATGAAACAAGTTCACTTTAGGAGACCTTAAGTTGAGTAGAGTTGACCTAAGTCAACAAATTGACTTAGAAATTCTATTTTGGGTCCAAGCTTCACAAACATATTTAGATTTACTCATGTTAGGTGTCCGTGTGTTTAAATTTGAAAAACCATGAGTATAGATTAAAATTTGATACTTAGCTATTTCTTGATATCATGCTCGTTTTTTTTAAATGAAATCATGCTAAGGTGAAATTTTGATCAACTGACACTATTTTCTTCTCAATCTTGATAAACATTCTTTAAATGATTATATCTTTATATCTAGAAAGTTTGAATGAAAACTGAAAACTTTTGAAAAATAATTATATTTACGAAAATGCCACTAAATTTTAGTTAGTTTTAGAAAAATGCAGAAAATTGAATTTTGGATGATTCTTGAAACTACAAGTTCATTGATAAATCTAGTTTCTTGTATAAAATTTTCAAAAAAATTTAGCAAAAAATATGATTTGCTACGGATTTTTGAAGTTGGATTTCGAAATTTTAAAGTATCCTTCCTCCCAAATGTTGAATTTTTTGATACTTTGATTTTTTGTCCAATTTTAAAATAAGACTTCAAGTATGATGTCATAATTCTATTTTTGTTATTGTTCTCATTATTATTTGAGAAAAATAAATGATTTTTGATACTTTGATCGATACGTGCAATATCGATACTTGAATTAGTATAGATTAAGTTTCTAGTTTTAGATTAAGTTTATCTGTAAGACTCGGAAAAATTTCCAAATATAAAAATATATTCTAGTGCAGCACGCCGGACTCGGGGTTAGTTGAGTCGAGCCTCAGAATCGTCTCGAGTAGAGGGTATGACTCGACTAAGGATGTATGAAGTTAAATTGGTTTAATGGCTCTTTCCTTTTATGTATTTGTACCTTAATTGAATTAAGATTGACTCGTGTTACAGATAGAGTCGGAACCGAAGTCGAACTCGGACTGAATTGAGTCAGTGTTAAGTTGTAAAGGCAATTAAGGCATGTTAGATGAGGGAATAAAATCCCTCATCATAGCTGTCGTGCGGCTCATCTAGGAGCAGCACAAAGCAGCGCATAGCGAGAGGGGGAGAAGGAGCAAGGAGGAGAGATCTTGGTCGATCTAGAGATCGCATCGTCGACGGAAGAGTCGAGATCGCCAATGTCTGATCCTTCATCTTCCTCAAGCAAAGGTGGGTGGTTAGCATGTTTTTGAAGGGAGGCGGATGGCCGACCCTATGGATCTTGAAATCGAGTTTCTCTGCGAGTTGTTTTGCTGATCGACGTGTTCTTTCGTATTGGAACTTAATTCGATTTTTGTGCCTATGAATTCGTACTTTCAAATCAGGGTTTTCTTGCTTCTATATGGGCTGGTCGAGTCGAGGAAAAAGGGGAAATGTCATGCCGAAATTTTCCACAATTTCCTCGCTCGTCTTGCAACTTGTAGATCACTTTATGTTCGTTATATGTTGGATCTTTGTATTGATACTTGTGTTGTTGTCTCAACATGTTCACCTCTCTTTGAGGACTCGACCGAGCAGGATGTTACCTTGATTGAGTCGGCTGAGCAATGGAGAGGGGTGGAAAACTCGTGGATGTCGGATCTATACGCTAGATTTCATGTTACGTTGTTTTGAATTCCTACTTACATGCTTAGTGTTATTTTCAAATTATATTATATGATTGTTGTCCATCTTGAGAATTGATAGCAACTGTAGATCTATATTCTAATGATTATGGAAATGTTCTTGCTAATTCATATATGGACATGATGGTAATGGTACATGTATCAAAGGAAAGGTTTCATTGAATTTCAGATATCATGTTTAATTGCTGCTATGTTTATTACATGTTCCCTATTGGTTTAATCCATGAAATGTTTCATTAATTATTTAAATTCTTTATTTTTGAATCATGTGGCTATACATAGTATGTGACATGAAGTAATTCATCTATAGCTTATATGTTGTCCCATTTTGTTATTGGGTCCATTTTCAAGTTTATGACATGTATTTCACATTAGCAAGGATAGTATATGACGCTAGATGATTAACATGAAAAATCTGAGTGTGCGCTATTTATGGAAACTCAAAGGTACACTAGTTAGGTTTTATACCTAAGAAATAATTAGCGAGCAACAGGGCACGCATGTTTTTACCCGGAAATAAAGGGTTGAACACGGGCGGACGCCCGGGATTTTGAACAAGGAAGCTCTAGGACACTTGCTTGTGTGAAGTGTTTGTGATAGTCTGCCGAGATGCTTGAGTAGTCGGAATGACGAATGCATGACTCGGCCAATGATTGGGTCTTGAGATATCACCAGCGGGCCTGCTAAGTGTCAGACCCAGTTGGGTGGGACTAGCTATCCCTACCCCAAACGGTGTCTGGAGACTAGTAGACCATCCTAGTCGATGGCCCGGTATTTCTTGACTTCATCTTGATATGGTGTGGCCCGAACGGCCAATGTGATTCTACCTTGTATGGTAGGGCGGGTATAGCCGGAATTCCTAGACCATAAGTAGGCCCTAAGGGCCAAATGCCAAGTGGCTTAATTAGGCCATTATGGCGTGTTTGGCTAATATATGGTCTGTACAGAACGACCGATGGGGTCGGTAGTCCTATCAAAAGTAACTTAACTCCCTGACTATATGCTATGTTGTCTTATATGTTTATGCATGCCTATTTGAGGATTATGTGGAGGTTCGGAAGAACCGCTCACTGAGTCCCAAGTGGACTCATGTTTTGTTTCTTTTTGTTTTGCAAAGCATGATTAGTGAGTTGAGGCTTGTCGTCATGGTGCAGCTGGAGGGCAGGCGGTAGTGCCAAATATCGTAGTGGCGTCCTTTAGTCATAGTCCAGTTGTTGTGTTGTCATTTTTTCCTACACTGGCAGTTATTGTTTTTTTTTAAAAAAAAACTTGTATAAACTTTGAATTGAGATGTTCTAGTTTGTGACGATGTTAGCTTTTCTTCTTTTATTTGAAAAACATATTTGTGTACTTTGGAAAGTTAAATAAAATTTCATTGTGGCTTCTTTTATCCGATGTGTTCTGGTTTTCTTGATGGTTAGTGTAGGTAGTAGGCTACAGTGTAGTATGTAGACCTGGCTGGTCACACGACCCTAACTTGGGGTGTGACAAAGTTGGTATCAAAGCACTTGGTTAGGTCTTGACTATGACTAAGAGTTAGGTACCGAATGAGACATACGGTATAGTTATGCTACGAGATCGGGCAACCACGAATGCACTAAGCGCACTTTGCGATTAGTAAATTTTAAAAGCTTCAGTTAAAAATTTATTATGTGATAGGAAATTTTTCCTTTTCTGTGAGAGTGCAATGGAAGCTCCTATTGCTGCACTGAGCGGCAGCGGCAGTAACTCGACAGAACGTCGAGGCCGGGGGCGAGACTTCAGCCGGGCACGAGGTAGAGATACAGAGCAGTTTGAGGGTCAGGGGCAAGAGTCAGCAGTTGCTCAATTGTAGGCTCACGTAACTCAGCTAACTAAGGCGCTCCTTAGGGAGCAAGAACTGGGGCAACAGATGCAGCAATAGTAGCAGCAGCCACCGCCGCAACCATTGTCGGTAGTTCTGGCGGTACTGGTGGTGGTCGAGACTGTAGCACCCGTGGTCAAGACTCCAAGATCCCCAACCTATGCGAACTTCGTTATGCTGAAGCCACCAAAGTTCACCGAAACAGATCGGCAGGTGGAGGTGACTGAGTTTCTGGGGGATTGCTATGGATTATGTATGGAGTTGGGGTGCTCATCAGAGGCAGCGGTTCGTATGGTTGGACTTTAGATGAGGGGACCAGCAAAGGTCTGGCTGGCTGCACACTTATAGGGCTCGCAGGGCAGCAGGCGCACCGCCTCCCACGTGGGAGGAATTCGCGGTGGCTGTGGAGGAGGAGTACTTTCCTATGAGTGTTTCCGACAAGTGAGCCCGAGACTTCGAGATGCTACATCAGTCTGGAGGCATGTCAGTATCTGAACATGAGATGGAGTTCAACCGTCTTTCCAAGTATCATCCGACCCTAGTGGCATCGGAGGCCGCCAGGGTCAAGAGGTTCGTGGCAGGTCTGAGGCCACAGATCGGCAGGCTCATCCACTACACTGAGGATTCTACTCTGGCTCGGGTAGTGGATGAAGCCCTTTGAAAAGAAGCCTTGGTGCCATTTGAAAGAAATGACGGGCCAGCCAAGAAGAAATTTCGGCCGCAAGGATCTGGCAGTGACCACTGCAGACCATCAGTAGAGCCGTGGACATAATGGCAATCGGAGCCGTAGGGGCCCAGGGTCTGGATCAATGAGGCCGGCAGTGTCATGGGGTGGTTCTCAAAGATCAGTGGCACCGCACGAATGCTTGCTATAGGTGCGGCCGAGTCGAGCACTTCAAGAAGGATTGTCCAGAGGGAATTGGTCAGAAGCCTGAGCAGTCTAAGGGAAAGACACCTATGTTAATGGGGTTAGTGGCTCAGAGAGGGCAGACGCAGAACAAGGGGCCGTAGACTAGTCATTCAGAGAGACCGCCTGCTAGGGTATGTGCTATAAATCGTGATGGGGCATAGGTGTCCAAGGTAGTGGTAGTAGGTACTATTTTAGTATGTTCGTCTGCTGCATATGTTTTGTTTGATCCGAGTACCACACACTCGTTTGTATATGCTAAATTGCTACTGAGTTTCCAATGGCACCTTCCTTGCTTGACGGGCCATTGATTGTATCAATGCCTGCGGACAATGCAATCCTAGCCAATTCAATTTACCAAGGCTGTGAAGTGCTCATCTGTGGCCATGTACTGAGTGCAGATTTGACACTCCTTCCCACACTTGAACTCGATGTCATTCTTGGCATGGATTGGTTGATAGAGCAGTTTGCATTACTGGATTGTAGGGCTAAGATAGTTATGTTCTGCAAGCCTGGGCTGCCACAGTTCACCTTCCAAGGAGAGGGAGGAAGCAAGCCGATTGGGGTCATCTCAGCCTTAAAGGCTCGTAAGCTGCTTCAGGGCGGCTGCCAATCCTTCCTAGCTTTCGTATTCATGGCCGAGGAGGAAAGGGGTGAGATAAGAAATGTCAGTGGAACCCTGGTGGTCTATGAATTCCCCGATGTGTTTCCCGAGGAATTGCTAGGATTGCCGCCCAGAAGGGAAGTTGATTTTTGCATTGATCTGCAGCCGAGGGTGAAGCCAATTTCCATCCTACCTTATAGGATGGCACCGACCCAACTCATGGAGTTAATGGTGCAATTGCAAGAAATGCTAGACCTGGGTTTCATCCAGTCGAGCGTGTCACCCTGGGGTGCCCCGGTACTCTTCGTGAAGAAGAAGGATGGGTCGACGTGCATGGGCATCGACTATAGGCAGCTAAAGAACGTGACAGTCAAAAATTATTACCCACTACCGAGGATAGACAATTTGTTTGACCAGCTGCAGGGGGCATAATGGTTTTCGAAGGTAGACTTAAGGTCCGAATACCATCAGCTGAGAATCTGAGACTGCGATGTTCCTAAGACGGCCTTTAGGACTCGCTATAGTCACTACGAGTTCCTAGTGATGTCCTTTGGTCTAACCAATGCACCTACTGCCTTCATGGACCTAATGAAGATGGTATTTAAGGAGTACCTGGACAGCTTTGTGATTGTCTTCGTTGATGACATCCTGGTCTACTCCAAGAATGAGGAGGAGCACTCCAAGCACCTGAGAATAGTCCTGGGAACCCTCAGAGAAGTCCACTTGTTTGCAAAATTTTCCAAGTGTGAATTTTGGTTGGAAAGTGTAGGGTTC
The DNA here is from genome assembly GCA_034359265.1 of Canna indica. NCBI lineage: Eukaryota > Viridiplantae > Streptophyta > Magnoliopsida > Zingiberales > Cannaceae > Canna > Canna indica. Next base: position 36,093,764 of record CP136892.1, on the reverse strand, counting down.
CTGGGCCATGTAGTGTCCAAGGGAGGAATAAGGGTAGATCCTGCAAAGGTGGAAGTAGTACAGAACTGGAGTTGGCCGACTAGCGTGACTGAGATCCGCAGTTTTCTTGGGTTGGCCGGGTACTATCGGAAGTTCGTGGAGAACTTCTCCAGAATTGCAGCCTCTTTGACTCGGTTGACTCAAAAAAAAGTCAGGTTCATTTGGGACGACAAGTGTGAGGTGAGCTTTCAGAAGCTCAAGGAATGTTTGACATCTGCACCCGTGTTGGCTATACCTTCCAGCTCAGGAGGGTTTGTAGTCTAATGTGATGCCTCTCGGGTTGGCCTGGGCTGCGTTCTGATGCGGTTTGGCAGAGTCATAGCCTATGCGTCCCGCCACCTAAAAATTCATGAAAAGAACTATCTGACGCATGACCTAGAGCTAATAGCAGTGGTTTTTGCACTGAAGCTCTGGTGGCACTACCTGTATGGAGAGACTTGCGAGATTTATACGGATCACAAGAGCCTCTAGTACTTGCTTACCCAAGAGGAGCTGAATCTCAGGCAAATGAGGTGGCTGGAGCTCCTAAAGGATTATGATTTCACCATTATGTATCATCCGGGGAAAGCAAATATGGTCGCAGATGCTCTAAGCAGAAAATCCATGGGTAGTTTGGCTTTACTTGGAAATTAAGCAGAGGCCTCTTGCCCGAGAGTTGGCACTATGCCTAGATGGGGGTACAACCTTAACAGTGTCAGGTTCAGGTGCCTTGGTGGCACACCTACGGGTACAATCCACACTGGTGGACATGCTGCGTGCCGCTCAGGGAGAGGATGCCTTTTGTGCGCTGACCAAGGATCTAGTGAAAAGAGGCGATGCAGAGAACGGATTCCGGTTGGACTCAGAGGGTGTACTGAGGTTCAAGGACCGAATCATGGTGCCAGATATGGCAGAGGTGCGTAGGCAAGTCCTAGAGCTGGGTCATCGTTCCACTTATACAATGCATCCTGAGGCCACCAAGATGTACCGAGATTAATGGCAGCATTATTGGTGGAAGGGTATAAAGAGAGAGGTAGCAGAGTTTGTATCCAAATGTCTGGTCTGCTAGTAGGTGAAGACCGAACACCTTAAGCCCGCAGGACTACTGTAGAACCTCGAGGTGCCCGAGTGGAAGTGGGAGAAAATCACCATGGACCTAATGACCGGGTTGCCTAAGCCAAAGGGGGGCTTTGACTCTATTTGGGTAGTTGTGGACCGGTTAACCAAGATCGCGCACTTCATTCAAGTGAAGACTACCTTTTCTGTGGAATAGTACTCTAGACTATTCCTGGACAGGATTATGGCATACCATGGTACCCCCGTGACGATTATATCCGATCGCGGTATCCAGTTCACGACCCAGTATTGGCAGTACTTCTAGGAAGCCTTGGGTACGCAGGTGCGTTTCAGCACAGCTTTCCATCTGCAGACTGACGGACACTCAGAGAGGACCATTCAAACTTTGGAGGAGATGCTGAGGGCATGCGTCCAGGATATGGCCGACGGCTGGGAAAAACCACTACCACTGATAGAGTTCGCCTACAACAATAGTTATCACAGTAGCATTGGCATGGCTCCCTTCGAGGCCTTGTATGGGCGGCGGTGTAGGTCTCTGGTGGGTTGATATGAGGTCGGGGAATCACTCATGGTGGGTCCTGATCTGGTGGAGGAGGCGGTAGAGAAGGTGAAAACCATAGAGGAAAGATTGCTGGTGGCCCAGAGTCGTCAAAAAATGTATGCCGATAAGAAGGCCAAAGAATTGGAATTCGCTGAGGGCGATTTAGTCTTCCTGAAGGTCTCCCCTATGAAAGGGGTGGTTTGATTTGGGAAGAAGGAAAAGTTGAGCCCTAGGTTCATTGGGCCTTTCCCTATTCTCAAGCGGAGGGGGGGAGAGGCTTATGAGTTGGTTTTGCCTCCTAGCCTGAGCAGAGTGCTCCTGGTTTTCCATGTATCCATGCTTCGGATATATGTAAAAGCGGAATCGCATTGATCAAACCTTCTTCAATTGAGGTGGATTCAGCTGTCTCATTCAAGGGAAGGTCGGTAGAGATCCTTCACCGCCAAGTTAGGAAGCTAAGATCCAAATAAATCCCCCTAGTGAAAGTTAGATGGGAGCACCACTCCGGGCAAGAGGCCACTTGGGAGGTAGAGCAAGACATGAGAGAGCGCTACCCTTCCTTATTTGAAGAGCCGATAAGTCCTTGTCATCCATTTTAATTCGAGGACGAATTTCCCTTAAGGGGGGAAGGTTGTAAGACCTAGAAAAATTTCCTAATATAAAAATCTATTTTGGTGCAGCGCGCCGGACCCGGGGTTAGTCGAGTTGAGCCTCAAAATTCTCTCGAGTAGAGGGTATGACTCGACTAATGATGTTTGAAGTTAAATTGGATTAATGGCTCTTTCCTATTATGTATTTGTACCTTAATTGAATTAAGATCGACTCGTGTTACAGATAGAGTCGAAACCCAAGTCGAACTCGGACTGAGTCGAGTTAGTGTTAAGTTGTAATGGCAATTAAGGCATGTTAGATGAGTGAATAAAATCCCTCATCATAGTTGCCGTGTGGCTCATCTAGGAGCCGCACAAAGCAGCGCATAGGGAGAGGAGGGGAAGGAGCAAGGAGGAGAGATATTGGTCGATCCGGAGATCGCATCGTCGCCGGAAGATTCAAGATCGACAACGTTCGATCCTTCATCTTCCTCAAGCAAAGGTGAGTGGTTAGTGTGTTTTTGAAGGGAGGCGGGTAGCCGACCCTATGGATCTTGAAATTGGGTTTCTCCGCGAGTTGTTTTCCTAATCGACGTGTTCTTTCGTATTGGAACTTAATCGATTTGTGTACCTGCGAATTCATACTTTCAAATCATGATTTTCTTGCTTCTATATGGGGCTGGTCGAGTCGAGGAAAAAAGAGAAAGGTCATGCCGAAATTTTCCACAATTTCCTCGCTCGTCTTGCAACTTTAGATCGCTTTATGTTCGTTATATGTTGGATCTTTGTATTGATACTTGTGTTGTTGTCGCAACATGTTCACCTCCCTTAGAGGGCTTGGCCGAGCAGGATGTTACCTTGCTTGAGTCGGCCAAGCAATGGAGAGGGGTGGAAAACTCGGGGCTGTCGGATCTATACGCTGGATTTCATGTTGCGTCGCTTTGAATTCCTACTTACAAGCTCAGTGTTAGGTTCAAATTATATTATATGATTGTTGTCCATCGTGAGAATTGATAGTAACTGTAGATCTATATTCTAACGATTATGGAAATGTTCTAGCTAATTCATATATGGACATGATGGTTATGGTACATGTATCAAAGGAAAGGTTTCATTGAATTTCAGATAACATGTTTAATTGTTGCTATGTTTATTACATGTACCATATTGGTTTAATCCATGAAATGTTTCATTAATTATTTAAATTCTTTATTTTTGAATCATGTGGCTATACATAGTATGTGACGTGAAGTAATTCATCTATATCTTATATGTTGTCCCATTTTGTTATTGGGTACATTTTTAAGTTTATGACATGTATTTCACATTAGCAAGGATAGTATATGACGCTAGATGATTAACATGAAAAAAATCTGATGTGTGTGCTATTTAACATGAAAAAAATCTGATGTGGCTTGATCATCATGTTTAGAAGAGGCTTCACTTGATTCATTTATGGATGGGGAAACACACTTCTTTTTGTAGGATTTCCTCTTTAACATGGGACAATTCTTCTTATCGTGTCCCTTCTCTTGATAAAGGAAACACCTAAGTTTTCATTTCACATTCTTATTTGTGCTCCTTTGGCTAAAAATGCTATGGGCATAAAAAACCTCATTAGTAGTAGGGGGATCACCATTGTCATCATAGCATTCAACAAAACTAATCAATTCCTCGGTTTTTGCATATTTATATAGCATATTCAGTGTTACCCATAAATCAAAAGCCAAAGTGCAATGCATGACTTTTTCAATAATTTCATTAGGCAAAGAGCAATATATGCAATTCATAGCTTTTGCATTCAAATTAAAAGAATCAATTTAAATTTGCATCTAAGCATGCATTTCACTTTTAGGTCAACATATTCAACTTTTAACATGTTAAACACTTCTAAACCTTTTAAAAAAAAACAAAGATAGAAGGTCATAAGTGATCATACTAGTGTTTGAACCCTAGATTTCTAGACAATGTAGAAGATGTTGTCACCAACTATGCTACTCATAGTTGGCTAAACAGTTTTAACCTTGATTCTTTAAGAAAGTGTACATCTTATGTTTTCAAAGACCAAAGTTCAAGTCACCGAACCTTGGAGGTGTAGAAGCTAAACACTGTAGTGTCATTTTCGGATCAGAGTCCTTTGTAGAAAAGATGGTGAAATCTCAATATACCAATCCGCTCTAATACCAAATGTTAGATGAAATGGACACACTAGAGGAGGGGGGATAGTGTGTTACTAAAAAACTTATGCCAAAATTTTATTTTAACCAGTTCTTAAAATAATTAGGCAATTCACAATGATTAGGAAGGATAAGTAGTGTAATTTAAACAAGTAAGCACACACAAAATTAAGCAATGCAAACACAAAAATTTATAGTGATCCATAAATCTTCCTTACATCCACCACCTAAGCACCCAGCTTAAAATTTCTAACCATGAGCCTAATCAATTAATTAGGAATTAATTTATTTGGATAAATCCTAATTAATAGGAATTCGAATTATGGAGATAAACCACAAAATTAATAGATGTTGGATTTATGACGATAAATCATAATTCTATTAATTAATAGGAATTCGAATTATTTTGATAAACCTCTTTCCTATTGATTAGAGGATTGGTTCATTTAGATAATTATCATTCATGTTAATAGGCTTTTAATTTATGAAGATAAATTAAAGTTTATATTTATTTGGATTTAATTAATTTCAAATTAATTATAAATTCATTAAATATAAATCATTATGTTGGAGGCAAACCCCAAAATTTTGAATTTCAGGGAGAGATTTTTAAAGAGGGGCCAGGTCTACCTTAGTGGCCACCTATGGCCCTTATAAATAGGTGGCCTAACCTCCTTCAAGGGGTTAAGCAAATTGGTATTCATCTTGGAGAGATTAAGGTTTGGATCGATTCTTGAGAGGCTTCTTGAAGAGAAAGGCTCCCAAGAACTCCTCTCCATCTCCATGGGTGTGCCACCTACTTCATCTTCTTGGAGCAGTCCATGAAGGACAACGGGGGTAATCCTTCATCTATCTTCTCTTTCCATTATTTTCTCATCCCCTTTACCTCCCTTTTGTTGCTTGGTTCTTGGTGGAAGGGTCGGCTTCAATTTGGTGCCTTCCTGGGTTGAGATTGCCTCTCCGTTGAGCCACAACGAGTCCCGATATTCGTGGTCCCTTTGTTACGAGGTGCTTGATGTGGACTTACATTAGAGGACGTGTGCATGCATGTGCATCTTGAAACGGGGATAGGAGCAGTCATACCATCCGCGGTATAAGCTATATCTCTTCCATCTACTCGTAGATTTAATTCCTTAAAGATTGCTAAAATATATCGGTATTTTCAGGATAGTTTGAATATTTTAAATTGCTATTTTTGCTTCATTTTTTATTCCTATCCCAACATGAGTCTAGGTCTAGAGTGTCTAGATTTATGTATATCCTCTATTTGATGCATAAAAACTAAAAGAAAATCGAAACCCGAACCCCAAAATATGAAAACCCAAAAATTTGGAAAACGGCCCAAAATTGCTCTAAGCCTAGGGAGCTCATTGGAGGGCTATATGGATTAGATATTTTCTTTCACCAAAAGTCCTGGTAATTGTTTCTCAAGTAGAAGCAAGTTGAAGACCTATTTTAAAGGAATTTTTCGACCCGAGAGATTTCAAAATTTCTAGTTTTCGTAAATTTGTACTAGACCCCAAAAGTTAGATTTTGATTTTTTAGATATTTTTTTTGAATCCAAATAGGGGGTAATCCTTATTTAACATTTATGTTTTAAATTTTATTACTTAAAGTTTAGAAATGTTAAATAAGCCTTGTGAAGAATCATCGAGCCAGAAAAATCATCAAACTTCCCATACTTCCAATTTCGGTCGAATCTCGACCAATCATCACGACCGAAGATCGTCCGAAAGTATTCTGGAAGATTTCTAGAACCTATTTGGCCGACTTGCGGCCGAACCTTGATCGATAGAGAGTCACCCGGCAGTCGATCGAATTGTCCAACGAATCTAGTTAGATCTATTGAACATCTCTTTTTGAGCCCCTGCCCTTGGAATCTTTATAAATCATCCCAAGACGACCTTCCTTACCTACCTAATGCTTCAATGAGACAAGCCTTCATATTTGCTAAGATTTCTTGAGCCTTTATTTGAGCAAACCCAAGTTTCATAGTGAAACCTTGATTTGGCCTTCATCCTTCATTGATTCATCACCAGAAGACATCAAAAGGACTAGGCGATTACTGTTGGAGCTAAGTATTTGTGTTCGTATATTTATAGCTTCATTTACTTGTATCTTAAGCTTGTTTTCATCATTTGTAGCTTTGGTTTGAAGGTGTAGGTGATTCACATTGTTTACTTTGTAATTGAGTGTTTGGCTTCAGATTAGTAGTTGAGGTATCATCTAGTGTTCAAGAATAAGTCCTCTTTTTATTATTTAGGAATCATTCAAGTTACAAAGGGTTTGGTGGTTGCCTTGGTGTAGAGGCATAAGTCCATCGGTGTGCTTGTAATCTAGGATTAGAGTGTCCTTAGGAGATAGTGAGGTGGGAGAGTGCTCTTGGTGTGAAGGCGGAGACTTCTGAGTGTGAAAGTGCCTTCGGTGTGAGAGTGGACATTCTCCGGTGTAAAGTTCTCATTTTAAGGAACTCTATATCTAGTGGATTGTATGTGAAATCCTAAGTGGGCAGGGGCAGAGCTACTTGGAGGGGATGGGAGTCAATTGCCCCCCACCCTCAAATTTTAAATTGTTTTATTATGTAGGGGGAAAAAGTGAATTTCCCCCCTACAATAATATTTATCCCCTATGTATAATATTTTTCTTCTTTTTTGTTTAAAATAAAATTCCTTTTCCATTATTATTTTTGTATTTTAAAATTAATAAGTAAAGTTGCTACGTCCACTTTAATTTTATCTTCATTTTATCTTCTTTTTTAACGTTGTATACGTTGCCTCCTCCTTGCTCTCACACCGTGATGCATTTTTATTCTTGCACCTAGGCTCCACTCACAAGCAATTACAATTCTCGCCCACGCATGGTCACAGTTATGCGCATCAGTCCGACGCGTAGCTCGTCGCCCCCAACGTGTAGCCCGTCAGCCCCCAACGCGTAGCCTGTCGGCACCCAACGCGTAGCCCAACGGCCCCCAACACACATTTGTTAAGAGAAATATTTTTCAATACAATTGACTATGAGATTATTATGCAATGTTATCAATGAATAAAACTCATCGAGAATAATTATTTTTTAAATATATATATATATATATATATATATTGTGCTTATAAATTATGCATGGATGATATTTATTGATGTTATACTATTATAATGAATTATCTTTTGAAAATTATATTGATTGTTTGTTGCTTTAAGTCTGCCCCCCTTGATTTTGATTTCTGGCTATGGGATCTCCGTCTTTCTCCGGGCGGTGGGTGCTAGTGGCTTCATCGTGAAGGACAAGAATCAGTTTCTAGCTTCTTTCTAGAGTGGTTGCTTTCTCCATGCTTTGAGCAACATCGCTCGTGGTCAGCCGGGAGTTGTCCATGAGATCGCATTAGCACCTCGATCCAGGCTATTAGCCATTGGTTTTCAACCTCCAAATCGTTTATCTGACATTGGGGGCCTTTAGGCGGAGGATTGGCTAGTGTCGGAGCGTCGCTCCTCGTTGTTTTAGCTTTACCAGGTTGCGGTCGATCGTCGCCGTTGGGTCGTTGCTATTGGTGTGTAGAGGCGGTCGCTTGGCTTAATCGGAAAAGTTTTAACTACTACCCCTCTTCTCCTCTTCTTGCCGCCTCGACTGCTTCTGCTTGCCACAAATGGAGCAAGCCAAGTCTCCCTCGAGTAAACAGTGAAAAGGTTTTGTGCAGAAGGTGTACTAAAAAACTACAAAGGGTATGTCATCTTCGAGGCAAGATGAAAGGGCTGAATTGCCCCCCAATGAGAAGACTGTTGAAGAAGCCTCTCCTCCTCCATCTACCGGACACCCAATGAGAGTCAAGCAAGGCCATTATCCTGCTAACCGTCCTCCTCAAAAGAGCGACCGAGGTATGCGTTATGTCATCCCTGATTCTAAACCTAGGGTTTCTATTCCTTAGTGGGAGAATTATCATGTTGAGGGGGAGATTACTATGGTGATCATATCCTTGTTGGCCAAAGGTTTTCAACTTTGGTCTTAATCTCAGTTTTGATGATAACAAACATGGAACTAATGATTTCATGGAGAATTATTTTCAAGTTCCAAAACGGTTAGCGCATGACGTCCACGATCGAAAATCTCAGAGAAATCAGAAAATCGAAAGGACGTTAGTCGACGTGCTCAGATTCATTAGGAAAATAGAGTCTAGGTTTAGGGTGTCTAGATAAATTGTAAAATACTCAATATGATGCAAAGACCCCTAAAGAATCAAACCTGTAATCTGAAACCCGAACTTGAAGAAAGAAATCGGCTGAAACTCAATGTAGAGTACATGTACAATATGTAGAATACTGGCACTCTACTGCTGGTAGATAGGCCGACCGATCGAAAAGAGCCTAGAAAGCACAGAGGGCTCCAGTCACTCGGTCGGTCAACTAGCCTTCGACTGGACCAGCGACCGATCTTCAATACAAACACTTATGTATTTTCCTTGCTCGAAAAAAAATGATCGATGATCGATCCGAAGAACACGACCAAGCGAAGCAGCTATTAAAGCAATGGATTGTTCATTCTAGAGTTCCAATAGAAGCCCATGTAATCTGACCCAAACCGCAGTGGAAGAGATTTTCTCTTGACATGGCTAGAACATTGGTTTCCAAGGGATTAATTGAAGAAGGTTTCCCCGAAAGGACCAAGGTCCATTAGTAAGTACATCAGTGGCTTGAGAAATAGAATTGAAACAAAAGATGGTACAACCGTCGTCTATATCCAAAATAGACTTAAGACTGAAAGAAAGCAACAATGATTCAGCCCAAGAATGAAGAATATTAACAGGAGGAACCCAGCCAAAAATTTCTCGATGAGACTAGAGTGTCATGGTTCACTACATTGTTCTAATTGAGATTTTTGAAAGAAAACCCTGCCAATAGGGTTAGATCTAATCTTTATGCCCAGCCGGGCCCGGAAAAATTTGTGCCCGACCCAGCCTAAAAAAAGTTAATGCCCAGCCCAACCTAAAAAAATTCATGTCCGGCCCGGCCTGAAAAAATTGTGCCCTGCCTGTCCTGACCCAGTAAAATTCATGCACGGCCCTGCCCGAAAAATTTTGTGTCGGGTCCGGCCTGAAAAAATTCGTGCTCAGCTAGGCCCGAAAAAATTCGTGCTCGGCCTGGCCCGAAAAAGTTCGGGTTTGGCATGACCCAAAAAAAATCGTGCACAACCCGATCCGACTCGGCTGGACTCGAAAAAATTCGTTCCCGACTCGTCCATAAAAAAATTGTGCCAGGCCCGGCCCAAAAAAATTCGCAAGATGCAAGTTACAACTTGCAAGTGTAATTTCAACTTCCAATTGCGGCCAACCAAACGCATGCAAATAGATGTTGCAACTCTACTTGCGGGCAACCAAATAGTTGGCTACAAAATCTATTTGCGGACATTTACTTTTGCATGCAAATAGATTTTATAGCATTTACACTTGCGGAAAACCAAACATCCCCTTAATTCTCTACCTATTGAGTTCACTCAAATAAAAACAACCTACAATACCTTAAATAAAAAATGGTCTATTAATGATCTCATCACGAAATGTGTGGCTAAGGAAGAAAAACTCAAAAAGGAAAAGACTGATCTAGCTCTCCTAATCTTTCATTTAAAACCCCATTCTGGCAAGGGTCAAATGAAATTTAAGCGTTCCTCGCTTGCTGCTTCAAAGAAATCTTAGGATCAAAAGGGACATGGGTAATGGTTATAAAAACAAGTAGAAGGGTGGAAACCTACTTCTTCCAATAAATCTATGAGGTGCTTCTTTTGCAAAAACAAAGGACATAAAAGGAGCGAGTGCTCAGGGTTCAAAACTTGGTTAGAAAATATGAAAAAGGTGAACCATTTTCAGAATGAACTCTGACAGTAGACTCTTAGGAAACTTCTGTTAATCGACAGTTGCATAGGAAGTTGCAACTGCTATTACAACTGCTTGAAAGTAGCAAACTAAGAACCAAAACAAAAATCACACGCAAACACAAAGATTTTTTACACAGTTCAGTGACAAAGCATGTAACCAAATCTGCAGGGCACTCACTGGACAAATGCCCCATTCACTATCAACAAGTACAATATTAGCTTCAAGATTTCACACTACGAAATCCAACTATCAGTACTATAGTGAATTGGAAATAACAAAAACCTATTTGCTATCTATGACATCCCAACCACAAAGTTCTGTCCTCCGCACAATCCTTGTGTTATAGTGAGTTAACAGCACACAACCTTCTTAGCTTGAAGATAAGAAAGGTAGATTATTACTATTTTTGCACTTAGCAGTCTAAACTCCTCATATAACTGGCAACACAATGTACGCACATTGGAGATACATATTCAGATCTTCTCACTAGTATATATATGTGACAATCGACTAATCTGAATAAATGCTGACTTAAACACTGATCATTAACAACATCAATTCAAACCAAACAGTCAGCTCTAAATCACCATGAAGTATCGACCATTAAGCACAAGAAGTAACACATGGAAACGATAATGAAGACTACTCAACTACCCATAATTAAGTCCAATAATAAACATGTATTAAAGATGATTAAAAATATCAAAGATATAAAAGAGAGTCATCATTAATACTAGTAACCAAAGGTCATCATTGCACTGCATCCCCATCATGAAATCCAATGTTATAAGAGCAGTTGTAACTGTCTTCAATAAAAGCAAAACTCCTTGTAGTTGTGACTGTTCATTTAACTGAGTATAAACTAGAGTACTTTTGACAAATATAGTCAACACACAAAAGTCAACACTAATAATCTCCCCCTCTGGCTTATTTGGAAAAACCCAAACTGACAAGACAACTCAACATGACAAATAAATAATAAAGAGTTTAAAAAGAAATGGATTAACTGTCAAAATAGAACTTCACAGTTAATATAATATCCAAACATCACAGTCATAGTCATAGTCACATCCACCATCACAGTTAAAACAAAATATTACAATCAGTCAACATCAACACACAGTCATACAACCAGTCAAACAAGTGGATGTAACACAACCAGAGTTAAGGATGTCACCCACTAGAGAAATCTAGTTGCAACCATTAAAAAGACATAATAAAATAGGGTTGTAACTAGAATTGGATTATTGTCCCCCTTTTTGGCATAATAAGCCAAAGGAGAGAAAAGTCTACATCAATCAGAACTAGAGGAGTCAAATATGCTACTAGAAGAAAAAAGAAGCAGGACCTGCTGAAGCAGCTGTGACGTGTTCAATGATTTTCTTTTCAATAGAAATTATCTGTTGCTAGAGCTTAGCCATGGACTCCCTTGTAGAAAAAAGTTTCTCTAGAATAGATCTGTCAACAGCAGAACAAGTACCAGAAGTTTTCTTGAAAGAATTGGACTTCACTAGAGTGCTTACCCTCTTCAGAATCTTGTGGTGGATTTTTAAAGAAGAACCGAGAGGTTCAAGAAATTCCTCAGAATAACATTTAATACCTTGTTTTTCCAGAATACCATAAATCAGATTTGGAAAGATCAAGAGCATTCTAGACTTGGAATTGAGTCTAGATCTCAGTGAAGTAATCTGTTCAAAGATTAAACTGCCAAGGTCAAACACTACCCCATTAGTAATATTGTATAACACCACCACCATTACTCTGTTTATAAAGGTAATGTGAGAATTTGGGATCCAATAATTCCTTGCAATTAGAAACAAAATTGTATTTAAAGTATTCAGGGAAGAGGATTTGATGTCATGACCTCTAGTCCAGTTAGTGATTTCACCTTTAGATACTTCATACCCCATAGTTTTCAGAAAATCTTAGTTAGACTCATGAGGAATTCAGATGAAAAAGAAAATGGAGTAAAGCCTATAAACTCATTAATTATTTGAGGACTGAAGGAATACCATTTTCCTCTGATGAAGACTTGGTGAAAATTGTTTTCCTAAGTTGTTCAACCTTGGTCTTAATCTCGATTTTGGTGATAACAAACATGGAACTAATGTTTGAGCAAAAAATATTTTCAGGTTCATATTGATTTTCACGCGACGTCCCCGATCAAAAAAATTGGAGAAATCGGCAAGGATGCTCATCGAGGCTCAAATTTCACCGGGAAGATATAGTTTAGGTTTAGGGTGTCTAGTATACTTGTTTAATCCTGTATTGGATGCATAAGAACCCAAAAATCCAAAACCTAAACCCTGAAACATTGAAAATGAGCAAATGCACAAAACTACATTCTGCGATCGATTTGTGACCATTTTGCGACTGGTCATCTGCAACCACTTTGCGACAGATCTGCGACGGATCTTTTACTACCATTTTGCTACCAATCTGCTACCGCCCAACTATTTTTCAAATTATTGAATTGCTCTTTTTGAGCCCCTACCCTTGGGATCACTATAAATACTCCCAAGAGAGCCTTCCTTACCCACCCAATGATCCATTGAGCCATTCTAACTTCATATGCAAGCTTTTCTTGAGTCATTCTTGAGCAAACCCTAGTTTCATAGAGACACCTTGATTTGGCTGTCATTCTCGATTGATTCATCCTCGAAAGGCATCAAGAGGACTAGGGATATTGTGTTAGAGCTAAGTATAAGTTGCTTTGTTTATTTGCTCCATTACTTGTGTATTTTTGTGATTTATTATCTTGTATTTGAGTTTGTGAGAGCCAAGGGTGCTAGGATTGTGTGTATGGTGGTAGCCTTGGTGTGGAGGCTTAAATCCACTAGTCTAAACTTAGTTTGCTAGGATTAGTAGTGTAGTCCTTAGAAGAAGAGGTGTTGGAGGTACTCTCTGGTGTGAGAGTAACCCTCTGTTGTGAGGGTCGGTGCCTTAGCTTGTAAACCCTCTTGTAGGATACACTTAATCTAGTAAACTAGAGTTTGATATCCAAAGTGGGGTGATTAGGTAGTGGAGTAGGCATTGGGGCCAAACCACAATAAATTTAATGTGTTAGAATTGCTCTTCCGCTTGCTATTAAATTGTGATTTGCCTAAAGTGATCAAGAAACAGTTAAAACCGAATTTAGGCTAAAGTTCAGTTAACATACTATTCAACCCCCCCTCTCTAGCATGACCTTTCAGAGTCAGATATATCCTCAGTAATATTATAGTAAAACTCTGTCACACCCCAAATCCGGTATGACCGGCCAAGGTGCGCCACGTACCCCAAAGACTAACCCCAAAACAAACCACACATAACAAGTAATGAACCTCAACATTTTTATAACATTTTAAGACTTAAAAGAAAGACAGTAAATTTCAAAACAAACTAAACCACCAACTCGATAAAATGCTAAAGGTTCAATTTATTTCAAAACTTTAAGTTTCTAAACAAAAACACCTCAACTAAGGAAAATGCAAAAATGAATAAATCTAGTCTACATGACTCATACGACTTGATAAAAGATGACTGGACTCGATTTCGTATCCCCCTCAACCACAACATGTCACGAGACCTACTGCCCTACCACCACCAACCGCGCTACGACACCTCGGTACCTCTCTGATCTCGCTCAGGTGCTGAAAAATAACAACAATGAGGGATAAGTCCAACTAGAACTTAGTGAGTCCAACCACAACAGTTTAACGATTTGAACAAGCTAGACGTCTCGCTTGCCAAGCTCCTTAATATGCTGAAGATTGTTGAGTCCCACCTTCCGAAGGAAAAGGACAATCTTCTTAGTGGGTAGTGCCCCTAAAAAGGCAAAGAAGCGCTCTGTTAAGAACAAAGCGAAAAACAAAGATGTGAAACCTCAAAAGGATATCAAGAAGAAAGGGAAGAAGGCTCCTAAGGGCACTTGTTTCCAATGTGGTAAAGATGGCCACTCAAAGTGCAACTGCATGGAGTATATTGCAGAAGTTAAGCAGAAGAGGGCTTCTGAAGCCCCCTTCGCAGGTGCGTTTGTTATTGAAATAAATCTATCATTACAAAATTCTACTACATGGGTATTGGATATAGGTTGTGGTACTAACGTTTGCAATTCGTTGCAGGGGTTGAGAAAAAGTAGAATACTAAACAAAGGCGACTACAACCTTCGGGTAGGCAATGGCGCAAGAGTTGCATCTTTAACCGTAGGAATCTATTATTTGTATATGCCATCAGGCAAAACCATTGAATTGAGCAATTGTTATTACATTCCAGTTCTAATAAAGAACATTATTTCTGGTACTTTGTTGGTAGAACAAGGCAATGAAATGTCTTTAAAAGGCAATTGTTTCCACATATATCATTATGATGCATTATGTGGAACTGGACACATTTCAAATGGTTTGATTGTCTTAGATGTAACTGATAATGTTTTTCATATCGAACAAACGCACAAGAGCAAACAAGATAATCAGAACCTCACCTATCTTTGGCACTTGAGACTGGGTCATATTAATGAGAATCAGATTAACAAGTTGTACAAAGACGGGTTGTTTGACCCATTCGAATTGAAATCGATGCCAACTTGTTAACCATGTCTCAAAGGAAAAATGGCAAAGTCTCCCGTCACTGGGCGTAGCGAAAGGGCTACTGAGTTGTTAGAGGTGGTTCATACAGATGTTTGCGGACCATTGACAACTCAAGCCAGAGGTGGGTATTCCTACTTCATCATGTTTACAAACGATAGATCAAGGTATGAATATGTCTACCTGTTGAGACATAAGTCTGATAATTTTGAAAAGTTCAAATAATATAAGGCTAAGGTTGAGAAACAAGTAGGGGAAGTATTAAAATCCTTCGATCAGATCTAGGTGGTAAGTACTTATCCGTTGAGTTTCTACATTATCTAAAAGACAATGGGATTGTAATACCTGGGTTTCCTAAAATAAAAATTTTGTGGTGCAGCCCATCGAGTCGGGAACTAGCCTGGCCGAGTCGCAAGATCGCCATGAGTAGCAGGTATAATTAATTTAAATTATATTTTATTGTTGGCAATTGGGGGATGAGTGTATTGGTTGACTCAAGTTGGGTTGAGATCGGGTTCGCGGATTGAGTCAGGACTTAATCCGGGTTGGGTGGAGTCGAATGAGGGGGTTTAAGTGAGTAGGGGGGGTATTCTAGTCAAAGGATGAAGGGGAATAAAACCCCTCACCCAAGCCACCGTGTGGCTCAAAGGGGAGAGCCGCACGTAGCCCAAGGTGAACGGGAGGGGATTTGTGATCGGTGCCGAGTTCGCGTTGACGTCCGAGGAAATTGGGAATCATCTTCATTGAGCCTACCTTTTGATCTGATCGAGGTGAGCGGTTGGTTTTGTTGGTTGAAGGTTTCTTCCTTCATGCTTTATTCTCTTCATGACTATTTTGATGATAACAAACCTATTTAATAAATTCTTGAAGTATGAAAATAGTAGGATCGATAAAAGATAAGTCAAGCCTCATGTCCTTAGATCGATCTCTAAAACAAACCAATGTGTGCACCAGAAATGACTTGGACGACATGGAGAATCTTGTAAAGTTAAAGCACGCGGAAGAACGAAGCCGAAAAACAAAGTGCGAAATGAGAAA
Organism: Canna indica; assembly: GCA_034359265.1. Lineage (NCBI taxonomy): Eukaryota > Viridiplantae > Streptophyta > Magnoliopsida > Zingiberales > Cannaceae > Canna > Canna indica. The sequence continues at coordinate 36,077,900 of CP136892.1, read as the reverse complement.
GCTAAGATAAAAATTTCCAGCCTAGGTTCGGTCGACCGAATGGTCTTGAATATTGGCAGTAGCCGAATGATGCCACAAAATGGCAGTAGCCAATTGGTCGACCTGTTGGTCGACCGAAGATGGTGAAGAAATCGGCACAAGGCTATTTTGGTCGACTGGTCGGTCGATCGATTGAGGCCTAAAATTGGTAGAAAGTTCGCCGGTCGACCGATCGGTCGATCGGATTGCGGATTGCGGATCGCTGAAGTCGTGACTCATTCGGTCGACCCGTCGGTCGATCGAACAATGCGATTAATTCACAAAGATCCAGCGATCGCTAGGCGGTCGATTGGTTGGTCAACCAATGATCGATCGGCAAGCGACCGAATGGCAGAAACGGCTAGTTTTCCGCCAGTTGAGCTGTCATTTCATTGAGGGGTTATAAATGTCCCTCTTCTAACTTATTTTGCTCTCCTCTCCCAGATAATTTGTGATGCAAAAAGCCTTCAAATAGTGATTCCTTGCATCCTCCAAGTTTCAAAATGACAAAATTCATTAGACCTAGCTCTTGATCCCTCATCCCCAAAGAGTTCTCCTTCAAAGGGTTCGTCAAGGGTGCTAGGCTTGGAAAGAAGAGGCATTTATTTGTGATAAGTTTTTATTCCTCTGCTTGTAATGAAACTTGTTTTAATTTGTTTTTCAATTCATTGTATTTGAATTTGTAAGAAGACCTAGTGTTAGGTCTTCGATGTAAGTGGTTACGTTAGTGTAGAAGTTGTAAAGCCACTTGTGTAAACATAGCTTACTAGGATTAGTTGAGGTGTGCCTTAGGGTTAAGGTGGAAGAGTGCTCTCGGTAAGAAGGCGGAGACTTCCGGGTGTGGAAGTGCCTTAGATTGCGAGTGAGACTCTTTAGGTAAAAGTCCTCTTTGTAAGGGAATCAATTAATCTAGTAAACTTAGTTTGGAAATCCTAAGCGGGGTGCTTAGGTAGTGGAGTAGGCATTGGGGCCGAACCACTATAAATCAGTGTGTTAGCATTGATATTTGGCTTGTGCTTAATTGTCTTATTTTTGTTTCCGCATCTAGTCGATAAATAGCAATTTTCCTAAGTAATCAAATAAATATTTAAAACCGAAATTAGGCAATAAGAATGAGTAAACACACTATTCACCCCCCCTCTAGTGTGCCATTTCACCCAACAATTGGTATCAGAGATGGTCATAGATTGTGATTTCACCATCCCTTCTACAATTTATCTCGATCCACGAATGGCAGTAGAATCGGTAGTATCTTCACCTCCTAGGTTCGATGAATCGAACTTTGGTCTTTGGAAGTCAACGATGTACACCTACATGAAGACTAGTGGTTTTGGTGTGTATAACATGTTAAAATTTGAATACACTTTTTCTAAGATTGACATGCATGATTGGAGTGAACTTGATAAGAAAATGTTTCAATTTAATGGAGAAGCTATGAATTGCATATTTTGTGCCATACCAACATTCTTGAAAAAGTCATGCATTGTTCAACTGCTTTTGATTTATGGGCTACTTTAAATATTTTATATGAGCATGCCAAAACTGAAGAGATTGACACTTTTGATAAAGGTGGTGATGACAATGGTCACTCACCTACTTCTAATCTTAATCTTGATGCCCATAGCTCATCTAGTCAAAGGAGTAGCTCCAAGAGCCGAAAAAGAAAGGTAGTATGTCATGCATGCAGGGAGAAGGGGCATGTAAAGAAAAACTGTCATTCCATGAAGAACAAGGTTAGGAAGAAGTCAAACGCTTCGATATCATCATCTTATTCAAGTGAAGCATCCTCTTGCCATGACTATGAATCCATCTTAAAAGATTGCCTCATGAATGATAACAATGAGGTACACCACTCTCCTTCTAGTCGTATTAATGAAAATGAGAGCACTAACTCATCTAGATCTCATAATTTGCTTTATGATGAATTAATGGATGAGTACAAAAACATGTATGCCTTGCTAATTAAAAAGGATAAGGAAAATAAAAGGTTAAAGAAAGAAAATGAGACGCTTAATTCTTGCTTGCATGAGTCAAAATTGGAAAATGAAAAATTGAAATCTAAGTCATTTGAGTCATGTCATGATGATATGAAACTTGAGATTAAGGACTTAAAACATAGAAATGATAATTTAAAAATTGAAAATAGCATGTTAAAAACTCAATTGCATGCTATTCAAAAATCCATGAATGATTTGAAAAGTGAGGTTATTTTCTTGAATAAGAAGGTAAATGAACTCAAAAATGTTTCATCTACTAAGAACACTAGAATGAGAAATGCTTATGTAAAGAATCCCAATGTTCATCATCACTCCCATACTAAGCATTCCACCATTAAACCTCATGTTCAAAAGAAGAATGTTCTTTTAAGAATGATCATGTTCATCATAGCTCACATGTCAAGCATTCTAGTGATAAATCACATGTCCATAGGGAAAATAAAAAGTTTCATTGACATTGTTTTTGTTGTGGGACATATGGCCATGCAATCTATGATTGTGCATTTAAGAGGAATCCAAGTGTTGCTAGGACACTTTGGATACCTAGGACAACTAATCTCCAAGGACCCAAAGCCATTTGGGTACCAAAGTTTTCTTGCTCTATTGTAGGGGGATCTACCACACAAGGGTAAAGGAGATTGAAGAATTGAAGTTGACCAATGAGTTGAAGGAAGGATCCCTACATGGTTGCAACTTCAAAGTCTTCACCTAGACTAGATGCCTATGGTAAAGTTGGCATCAAATACTTTGGTATCATCTTCTATTCATCATTGATCTACTTGAGTTGAAGTTTTTGATACTATGCATAATTTGGTTGAGCTTTTCTTGCTCTTGACAAGAGTCTTTTAAAAATAAAAATGATTTTGATTTTTGATTTCCCGATCTCTTCGGAGACCTATGTGGCCTGTAATGGGCCTAAGCGACCTTGCGGTTCTAAATCGTAGGTTTATTGTTGGCCTTTCGGTTTTCAACCAATAGGAAGGGTTGGAGATCATATTTTCATTAATATTATATTTATGATCTCTTAAAAATTCATTTTGGATTCATGACAACATATTTTAAAACGAATCTCAAACTAGTCGGCAAAGCGGACTTTGAAAATGATACTTGATTTCTCCCTTTGCTATTTGGTTTGGGTTACTTGCTAGTAGCTTTGTTTGCATGAAATCTACTAATGAATTCTACTTGCAAGTTATGAATGTTAATGGAAGACTAAACTGTCATGAAGAAAATTGAAAGGTAAATGACAAGTTTGGCAAGACTCCAGAAATGAGGTATGAGTTTAAATTTGGCAGAATCTTTGTAGAATATTGAATGTTCATGCTCTCATGATGTCTATATACTCATGATTATTCTTGAATGCTAAATCTATGAAATTACATGAGTAGGTAAAACTTTGATATCTTAAGAAATTTGCTCTAAGTTAAAATTCACATTAGAGACTATCATTTTGAGCTAGTAGTTGGAAAACATATTTAGATTTACTCATATTAAGTGCTCATGTGTCTATACTTGAAAAACCATGAGTATAAGTTAAGGATTGATAATTAGCAACTTCATAGTAATATGCTTGTCTTTTGAACAAAATGATACTAAGATAAAATTCTTGACCAAATGACATTATCTTTATCTCAAACTTAACATACATGCTTTAAATGATCATATGTTGGTATCTAAAAAGTTTGAACAAAATATGAAATCATTGGACTAATGACTCATATTTACAAAAATGCCACTGAGAACTTGTAGATTTTCTAGAATATTGTAGAGATATCCTTTTTGAGAGATTTTTGATTTTTTAGAATCCTCGTGAAGTCTAGTTCTTGTGGAAGAAATTTCATAAAATTTGAACATACACATCTCTCAAAAATAATTTTTCTTTAAGGGTTAAAAACTCATGGCAGATCGAGCGGTCGATCGATGTGCGACCGCCGGATCGACCGTCGGATGAAAAACCATCAGGTTCGTCCATTTTTCTACCAGATTTAATCTAGACCCTTCAACTCAAGTTCTTAAGCCCGAAACTAGGGGTTCCTTGCCCATTCAACCGGCTGCTAAACCCATCTTTCCTTGCTTCTAGTCTTTCGACTTCCTCTCCAAGGTAAAATACTTGATCTTTAGCTCCCATTCATAAGTTTATACTCAATGTTGAGTGGATCCCTCATCTCTTCTTCTCTGAATGTCTTGATTCATCCATAAAAATTGTGATTCATATTTCTTTTTCTTGGATGATGATTTTCTTTGGCCTGTTTACATCAAAAACAAGTTTTTGGAGAAGAATAATCAAATATCTCATGTTTTCTTTGAATGATTCAACATTTATTTCATTTTTTTTTCTTTAAATGACTTTAAAAAAAAACAAGTTTTTTTTTCTTGCTTTCTCTCATGAGTTATCCTCAACATTTATTTTGTCTTTCTTCAAAAGGATTTTTTTTTCAATTTAAAAAATATTTGTTCATCCTTATCTAGCCAAAATAAAAGTTTTGTTTTAATGACTCAAATGTATGTGTGCTCTTTTATTTGTGGCTCACTTGATATTTTTGGATCCTATCTTTTATTTTTATTTTTTATTTCTTTTGTTTCTTTTTACATATTGGGATTTAATGTTAAAATCCATTTTTTTCAAGGAGGTCTTGCATGAATCTATGTCGATCTTAAAAATGCTTCCTCTCTTTAATTCAAAAGCATACATCTCTCATCAAAACTAATCATCTACACATCATCCTAATTGTCTTGCAGAATGGCACTCAAGACAAAGCTCCTAAGTCAGCCCGATAACCTTTTGACCTCTTTAGGCAAGACACAAGCTCCTAGCTTTGCAGATAGGGCCATTCTACAGACTCGTCTAGTTAACTTAGATGACCTAGAACAATTTGACATTAGAAGTAAACTTGCTATCATGGGATGGGTAGAGTTTATAGGAAAGCAAGTACCCGTATGTCCCATTCTGATAAAAGCTTTTTTCTCCAACCTTATGATAGAAAAGGCAAGATACAGTGATGAACTGATTCTTCGATCTGAAATCTTAGGAAAATCCATAGTAATCACCGAATCAGACATTAAAGATGCATTTGGGTTTCCTGTATTAGGAAGACCAGTTTATAAGATATCCACACACCACTTTCATAAGGACTTTCCTACTCATGAAGTTGTATCAGCCATCTGTCCTGAGGATTATCAGGGAATGATCCCTACACAAAGCATCAAACTTTCAACCACTACCAGGATTATGCACCTCATCATTTCATATAATATTCTACTTATAGCAGGTCATTTTGAGATTGGTCGGTCATCTTATAAATTATTAGTAGTTATAGATCTAGATTATCATGTTAAGGAAATGTTCTTATTAGTGCATACATGGATAGTATTGGTATGGCATATAAATCAAAGGAAATGTTTCATTAATTTTCAGATATTATGCTCAATCATTACTATGTACACTGCATGTTCCTTATATGTTTCCGGAATTTAACCTCCTTAATTTGGCATTCACGTGATAACTATTGCTGATAGTTTTTTTTTGTAATTGTTGTAGATAAGGGTAGTCCACGTACTCATCTATGCTCGGTATGTTCTAATAAATTCAGAAAGAAAGGTTTCGGTACCTAGTTGTGACAATTAACTGAGAGACAAAGTACACTCGCTAGGTTCTACACCTAAGGGTAGTTAGCGGACATCAATACCCTAAAAGTGCGACCCAAGGGGAGGGTCGGATATGGGCAATGCCCGAAAAGCAAAACACAGGAAAATTTGCACAACCTGGTTTCAGTTGTGGTTGAGATGGTCTACTGAGGAGTGTCATTAGCCGAATGGCTACCACACGACTCAGCGGTTTATAGGGCCTTAAGATTGCAACAGCGGGCCCTCTAGGTGTTAGACCCGAGTGGCGGAGGGTCTTGAGATTCCGTCAGTGGGCCACGCTGACGGTAGACCCGAATTGGGTGGGACTAGCTATCCCTAACCCGGAGGATTTCTGAGGCTAGTGGCTATCCTAGTCGACGGATCCGAGACATGAATGTCTAGTATGAAATGCCCTTATGGGCTGGTTTTGGTGGCCGACCAACCTAGTTTTGTAGAGAGGAGCACCGAACCTTCCACATCTTTTAGGCCATTAGTGGCCGAGTTATAGTGGAATTGTTAAGGGCCGAAGGGTCCAGTTTACTTATCCTTATGACTTGGTAAACTGTCTAACTACTATGGTGTGATCAATTTATAATTTCTTATCTGTGTCATATCTTTGCATATGTTATCTTGCCGAGGATTTAAGTGGAGGTTAGGAAGAACCGCTCACTGAGTTCCTCGAGAACTCATGGTTTATTTATTGTTGTTTTGTAGAGCCCGACTAGTGAGGTATGGCTTGGTGACATGGTGCGATTGGAGGGCAGACATAGGCGCAGATCTCGTAGCTGGCAGCTGTATAGTCGTAGTCGTGTTTGAGTAGAGTCGTGTGTATGCACTTAGTTGGTTCTATAAAACATTTAGATGTCTTCTTTGAAAACCTTTAGATGTTTGTTTAAAAACTTGTGATGTTTTCGAACTTGGTTTGGTTAAACTATTTTCAAACAACTAATAAAGTTTGGTACTGTTGCTTTTGTTTATGATTTCCATGTCAGTCTGGTTGTGCTTTATGAGTTGACGGTCAATGCATATGGTAGGCTTCGGGGTACCAACACTTACCCTGGCCGGTCACGCGAACCCTGAGTTGGGGCGTGACAGGAATTATCTCCGAATGGACCCCTCCAGGCACACCACAACATAATGGAGTATCTAAAAGGAGGAATCACACATTGTTAGACATGATGCGGTCCATGCTTTGCTTTACTGATCTCCCGATTTCCTTTTGCAAATATGCGCTTGAAATGACTATCTAGCTTTTGAATAGGGCTCCCACAAAGTCTACCTCCGGTACACCATATGAGATGTGAAGTGGAAAGAACCAAGTCTGAGGCATCTCAAGATTTGGGGTTGCCCCACGTACGTCAAGAAATTAGAGTCAGATAAGCTTTATGTTAAATCAATCAGGTGCAGGTTTGTGGGGTATCCTAAAGAGAGTTTAGCGTATTATATCTACTCGCCAACTGAAAAAAATGTGTTAGTTAGTAGGCATGCCACTTTCTTAGAAAAAGAGTTTGTCGAGGAAAGTGGGAGCGGGAGAGATATTGAGCTTGATAAAGTTCAACAACCACAAGCAAAATCGCAACCACCAGGGAGAACCAATCGCATAAACACTACCTCCCACCACTATTCGAAGATCAGGGAGATTGCATAGACAACTTGAAAGATTATTCCTGACTATTGACAATGACCAGAAAATCGTTGATCTGCAATCCTATGATCAAGCAATCAAGGATGTTGATTGCAAACAATGGCAGGAAGCAATGCAATCTAAAATGGAGTATATGTTCACAAACAAAGTCTGGACTTTGGTTGACTTACTCAAAGGAGTTACTCCTATAGGGTGTAAGTGGATCTTTAAAAGGAAGATTGGAGCTGATGGCTAGGTGGAGACCTATAAGGCTAGGCTGGTAGCAAAAGGTTTCACTCAATGGCAAGGTCTTGACTATGATGAAACTTTTTCTCCTATAACCAGGCTCAAGTCCATTAGGATAATGCTAGCCATTGCTGCATATCATGACTACGAGATCTGGCATATGGATGTCAAGACTGCATTCCTCGATGGTGAACTTGAGGAAGAGGTCTATATGACCCAACCAGAAGGAATCGTGTCTCCGATGGGACCGAAGAAGGTATGCAAATTGCAGAGGTCCATTTATGGACTTAAACAAGCCTCAATGAGTTGGAACATCCATTTTGATGAGACAGTCAAAGAGTTTGGCTTCATCAAAAATGTAGACGAACCTTGTGTCTATAAAAGGTTAGAGGGAGCGCCGTTGTGTTTATAGTGTTGTATGTGGATGACATATTACTCATGGGGAATGATGTTCCTCTGCTCCAGTCAGTGAAAGCATGGTTATCCAAAAACTTCTCCATGAAAGACTTGGGTGAAGCATCCTACACACTCGGCATTTAGATCTATAGGGATAGGTCTAGAAGGATTCTTGGTTTGTTCCAGTCTCGGTATATTGATATCGTGCTAAAAAGGTTTAGCATTGAAGGCAGCAAAAGAGGTTACTTGCCTATGAGTCATGACAGCACTCTTTCCAAGAGGATGTCACCTAAGACACCTGAGGAGAGAAAAAAGATGAGCGAGATCCCTTATGCTTCGATAGTAGGATCCATCATGTATGCTATGCTCTATACTCGGTCTAATGTTGCTTATGCCCTAGGGGTAACTAGCATATTTCAGGCTGATCCTAGAGAGGAACATTGGAAAGCGGTAACAAACATTCTTAAGTACTTGAGAATGACTAAAGATGTTCTCTTGATTTATGGTGGGTCAGATTTTAAACTGGAGGGCTACATAGATTATAGTTTCCAATCGGATCCGATTGATAGTAAATCCATTTCTAAGTATGTATTTACTCTGAATAGTGGCACAGTATGCAAGAAAAGTTCCAAGAAAGGAACTGTGGCCGACATGGTGATAGAAGTTGTGTACATCGCTGCAAGCGAAGCCGTAAAGGAAGGAGTGTGGATAAAGAAATTTATCTCTAAGCTGGGTGTTGTTCCTGAGGATTCCAGTTTGATCTCCATTTATTGTGATAACACTGGGTTGTTGCTCAAGCAAAGAAACCTAGATCCCACCACAAATCAAAACACATCCTAAGATGGTATCACCTGTTCAGAGAGATCGTTGGATGTGGTGATATAAATGTCGAACGTGTCGACACGAAAGACAATATAGCATATCCATTCACAAAGTCATTACCACAACAATAGTTTGATCGCCACTTTAGTTGTATGGGTATTAAATAGCGCAATGATTGGCCACAAGTGCAAGTGAGAGATTGAAAAAAATAGTGCCCTTGAGCCAATTACATGTTGATGTGTAGAGAACTATTTTTGGTTAATGAATAATATGAGGCAACTTTTCATCATATGTTGTATCAATATATTGTATATATTAGATTGTGATGAACTCCAAGAACCCGAGCAATTGATTCTGAGGCCATGATGAGATCATGCCAGTGAGACTTGGAATCCAGAAGCCCCTATTCTTAATGTTCCCAGTCGTAGAATCACCAATTATGGGATTGGTGATTCCGGATAGACTGGTGTGCTTGGTACATACCTTATACGTTAAGGGGTAGCTGATCTCACAGTTACCTATGAGCCATCATTACAAGTGCAGGTGCTCATTATCGAATGAGTTCACTGAACGGACCTACACAAGGAACACATAATGGAATCCTCACATGAGTGTCAATAGGATGTTCCTCGGTTGATAGTAGGTGCAAGCAGTACTAAGACCTGAGATTCTCATAGTTACCTTCTGAGTTACAATCCATTGCTTTGGTTCTATCCCTACATGACCCTTAGCATCACGTGTCGAGTATTACTGGGCATTGGAAGCATTCATGGAGGTAGGTGAGCGACCAACTCGGAAATCTCTGGCCAGAGTAGACATGAAAGTCAGGAAGATGTTTCTGACATTTCATTATTGAGACGACACCTTGGTAGGAGGAATACATATGAATCGGAATTAGGGTTTGACATTTATTCTATACCCTAATCGACTTTGGGACATTGTAGCTGGGGGATTTAGTTGCACGATAACTAATCATCGAAGGGTGTTTGATCCCCTGTAGATTGAACCTCACCCTATCCGGGTAGTCATGACATGTTGCTAGACGTCAATCTTGACTTGTGAGTTGAGTCTCTCATGACCACAAAAAAAGGGTTTAGTCGAGGCTCATATGATTCAGATAGAAGTCATTCTATCGGATCCGACTCTTTGTTATGCACAACTTACTACTGGCATAGTGTGCTGCCCAATGGGTCACACACAATAGGCAAACCTCGTAACGGACTTTATGAGATAAAGTTCGAATACGACACTATATGTCTACTAGAATGGACATGCTACAACACGATCACGGATCTCGTTTATGAACATAATAGAAAAGGCAAGGAAAGAGTTCCTCGAAAACCCTAATTTGTAGGGCATTCCTAAATTGTAGGGATTGACACATGATAAATCCTAATCAATAAGAATTTAATTTATAGAGATAAATTAAAATTTATATTTACTTGGATTTAATTAATTTAGAATTAATTATAAATCTATTAAATATAAACAATTGTTTTGGAGGCAAATCCTGGAATTTTAAATTCCGGGGAGAGGTTTTAAAAAGTGGATCCGAGTCTACCTTGGTACCCGCCTATGCCCCTTATAAATAGGTGGCCTAACCTCCTTCAAGGAGGTTAAGTAAATTGCTTATTGATCTTGGAGAAGATTAAGGGCTTGGTTCTTGAGAGGCTTCTTGAAGAGAAAAGCTCCAAAGAACTCGTCCTCATCTCCTTGGGTGGCCGGCCATCTAAATCATCCTTCCCTAGTTTTCTGAAGCCAAATTGAAGGTCTCTTCCTCTTGGGTGTGTCATCTACTTCATCTTCTTAGAGGAGTCGAAGAAGGACAGTAAGGTATTCCTTCATCTACCTTCTTGTTCCATGGTTTTCTCATCCCATGTTCCACCCTTTTGGTGCTCGGTTCTTAGTGAAAGGGCCGGCTTCACCTTGGTGCATTTAGGGGTTGAGATTGCCTCTCTGTTGAGCCATAATGAGTCCCAGTGTTTGTTGCCCCTTTGTTGCGAGGTTCTTAGTGTGGACTTTCCTTGGAGGACGTGTGTATGTGCATCTTGAAACGGGTATAGGAGCAGTCATACCATCCGCAGTACAAGGTATATCTACTCATTCTTCAAGTAGATTGAATTCCTTAAAGATTGCTAAAGTAGATAGATATTTTTAGGATGTTTTGAATTTTTTAAATTGTTGTTCCCGCTATGGTTCTTATTTCCATCCCAATAGTGCTATCAAAGCCACCTTTAGCAATTTTTTGGAACTTTTATTACGCGTTATCGTTGCGTTTATGAACCGTTCGCTCCCTAAATGTCATGCTGCCCGGTTTTTGTTTTCGGGATTTCTTGAGTTGTTCTCTTGGCTCCACGGTTCATGCGATGAATCAGGGTGGTAGCCTACTGTCCAAACTTGTCTTGGATAGATTTCGAAAGGAAGATCCCCATGGGTTCATGGTTGAAAAGTCCCTAAAATCAAAATTTTCAATATGTGTTGTTTGGACCGTTTTGGATGGAAACATAACCTGATTAATGCATTTTTAGATTCTATTTTTTCCTTTTTTTTTCTTAATTGTTAAGATGCATGATAGGAGGACGCAACCTAAACAGTCCTGGTGTTCGCTACCACTTTGTTGCGAGGCACTTGGTGTGGACTTTCCTTGGAGGACGTGTGCATGTGCGTCTTGAAACGGGGATAGGAGCAACCATACCATCCGTAGTATAACGTATATCTTCTCCTTCTACTCGTAGATTGAATTACTTAATGATTGCTAAAGTAGATCACAGTTTACGGGATGATTTGAATTTTTTAAATCGCTTTTCCTGTTGTGTTTCTTATTCCAATCCCAGCAGAAATACCAAGAGCTAAGGGAAGAAAGAGTCTTTGACATAAAAGCAACATGTCAGTTAATATCAGTTTTCCTTACCCAGATTTGCTTAACTTTTTATCTTGGGGTTTTTACATGATTCTTTCTCCTTAGTTTGTTGGAGAGTTTGAACCAATTTGCTATAATGTGCCCTCTGCACTTGCAATAGTAGCATATGGGAACTCTATCCCCTCTCCTAGGTTGTTGTCGACTTGAAGAGCCTCTATGAAAGTTCCTCTATTGAGTAGGTAGTTGCAACTGAGGTTTCATCTGCCATGAACTAGTGTATCTTAGTCCATTGTGATGAGAAGGGAATTTTCCCTCACTCAAAATTTTGTTAAGAGTACCACTAGAATTCATCATTCTAACTTCCTTCTTTAACTTTTCATGCTTAGCAATCAAGTTGGATTCTTTGTCTTCCTTTTCAGCAATTTGATTTTGAAGAGTTTGAACTCTCTCCTCAAGTTTCTTCTTTTCTTCAATCAAGAGATTGCTTTGATTACTAAGAGACTTGCTTTGAACATCTCCTGGTAGGCTTCCTCAAGACTATCACACATTGAACTTTGCAGTGATCATCATCTGCATCTAAGTTGCCATGAGTTTAAATTGCCTCCTCAATACTAGTTGTGAAAGTTCTAAAGTTGTCTTGTTCAGACTGTTTTGAGTCAATTTCTTCATCTTCATCACTCTAGGTAATAGTAAAGGACTTTTTGAGCCTCTTCTGTAGATTTGGACATTCTAATCTCACATGTCCAAATCCTTCACATTCAAAGCATTGAACATCTTTGGACTTCTGATTTGAATTATTCTTTTGTCCTGAGGATTGACTTATTTTGTTTTCTCCAATAGAGAACTTTGATTTTTAACTGGCCGAACTGGATGGTTGAAACTACTGTTTGAACTGTGAATTCGACTGCGAGTTCTGGTTTTGCTTATTCTTAGGTCTCATAAATCTCTTGATATTTTTTATCATAAGAGCAAATACAACATTCATCTCATCTTCAGAATAGTCTTTAGATTTGATCTCATACTTAGTAGAACTAAAGGCAAGATTTTTCTTCTTTTCTTTGTGAGAATTTTTTCAAACAGTTCCAACTCGTGGGTCTCAAGTTTGCCCATTAGGGTGTCAAGAGTAATAGTAGATGGGTCATGAACTTCACTAATTACAGCAACTTTCATGTCGAACTTGGTAGGCATGAATCTCAGAACTTTCCTTTCTACCTTTTCTTCTAAGAAAGATTCTCCAAGGTTGGCAGCATTGTTCATTAGGTCTTTGATATAACCATGGAAGTCTTGAATACTTTCATCTTCTCCCATCTTCAGATTTTCAAATCTGGTGTTAAAAATTTTAACTTTTGACTTTCGAAGAGTCATGGATCTTTCAAGATTTGTTTCTAAAATCTCCCATGCTTGTTTTGCCAAAGTGCAGGCAGAGATAAGTTTGAATAGAGAGGGATCAACGCCACTGAAGATAGCATTCAGAGCCTTATTGTCATAGTTTGCTGCAACAATTTCGGCTTCAGTATATTGGATTTTTGGCTTGTTCTCAGTTCCATCGGTTGTTGGAGGAGTATAGCCAACCTCTATAGTGTCCCATCAATGATCATCCAAGGACTTGATGAAAGCTCTCATCTGAGCCTTCCAATAAGCATAGTTTGTTTCGATAAGTAATGGAAGAACATTGGCAGAATTTCCCATAGGCATTCCTTCCATCTTGAGCCTGAAAGAAAAGAGACACTCCAAGGATCTGTGCAGGTAAAGGTTAGCTCAACTGCTTTAATACTAATTGATAGTAGACTCTTAGGGAACTTCTATTATTGGATAGTTGCAAAGGAAGTTGCAACTGCTTGTAAGTAGCAAACTAAGAACCAAAACAAAAATCACATGCAAACACAAAGTTTGTTCACGTAGTTCAATGACAAAGCATGTCACCTAATCTGCGGGGCACTCACTGGACAGATTCCCAATCCACTATCAACAAGTGCAGTATTAGCTTCAGGATTTCACACTCTGAAATCCAACTATTAGTACTACAGTGAATTGGAAATAACAAAAAACCTATTTACTATTACAAGTACATACCAACTTACCTCTGTATGACATCCCAGCCATAGAGTTTTGTCATCTACACAGCCCTTGTGTTGTAGTGAGTTAACAGCCCACAACCCATCTTAGCTTGAAGATAAGAAAGGTAGATTATTGTCAACTTTGCACTTAGCAGTCTAAACTCCTCATATAACTGGCAACACAGTGTATGCACATTGGAGATAGATATTCAGATCTTCTCACCAGTATATATGTGTGACAACCGACCAATCTGAATAAATATTGACTTAAACACTGATCATTAACAATATCAGTTCAAACCAAACAGTCAACTCTAAATCACCATAAAGTATCAACCATTAAGCACAAGAAGTAATGTCTAGAAACATTAATGAAGACTACTCCACTACCCATAATTAAGTTAGGCAATAAACAAGTAATTAATGATGATTAAAAATATCAGAGATATAAAAGAGAATCATCATTAATAATGGTAACCAAAGGTCATCATTGCGCTGCATCCCCATCCTGAAATCCAATGTCAAGAGAAGTTGTAACTGTCTTCAATATTAGAAGAACTCCTCATAGTTGTGATTGTCCATTTAATTGAGAACAAACTGGAATACTTTTGCCAACTATAGTCAACACACAAAAGCTAGCAATAACAAACTCTCTCGCACTGCAGAGTTATCATAAGTCATAGTCGTCAGTTCATTCATTAGAAGTGCAAACTCATCATTATCAGACACTTGATATCTCTATCCAATTGCAGTGAGAAATTCTTTGACCTTAGCAATTTTTGGCAAGCCACTCATCAAGTGCTCAGAACCTTTTGATTGTTATTAAACTTAGTCTATTGGATCTTTCTGACTTAGCTAACAATTCCTTTTGCTCAAGAGTACCCTGTCCTTCAGGAAAATTGGGTCTGCTCTTACGTATCACCATGGCAAGGTCAGCTATTCCTAGTGACACTACAACAATAATCATCTTTAATAGCATGCCTTGAACGCTACCATAGGTAGTCTATAGCATTATCTGAAACGCTGTTAAATCGCACGCTATCTTTTGTATGAAGGTTATAATAGCATTTTTGGGAATGCAATTGTGAATGCTAATGTTATTTTATAATATTTTTATTAATTATGATTAGTTTGTTATAGCATTCATAACCTTTAATTACTTCTTTCTACAATAGAAATATTAGTTTGTTATACCATGCTTGACTTGCTATTCTTGTTTCTACAATAACAATATTCTTTAGTTATCATATATACTTATATAGCTTTTTCAAACCATGATCTGTCACTAACGAGAGCATTTTAAAGTTGTTTTACAAAAGTAGGCTTAATCTCAGCTTGTCACAAAAGTAGGTTCTTAGCTTATCATACTGAAATATTAATATAGATAAATATAAAGAATATTTTTATATTAAATCAAGAGTATATTACATAAATCCAAACTACTATTACTAAAATATAACATTAATCCAAACTTAGTCACTATCAACAAAAGTATATTAAGTATAAGGTGTGCACAATAGCTAGCTTATTATGGTCAACAAAAGTATATTGTATTGTCTTCTAAAACAAAAGTAGCTAGCTTGTTATGAAGTAGGGCGGCAGAAATGGGCACGGCACGAAAACTGCGGGTCGGGCCAAAAAATTTAGCTCGATAAGCTTATGATGAAAAGTTATTATCGGCTCTTATCGTGCCGGGTCGATCCGTTTGGCCCGCAAGGTATTAAAAATTAAATTCATTTAATTTTAATTTTTGAAAGTTGGAACCCTAAGTGAGTGACCCACCTGCCATGCCTCACTCCTCATAACCTAATCACGCGATGTGACTCGAGTCACTCAACTCGCCTATGTCAGCACTCTGCAGTTCTGCTTCCGCCCTAAATCTCCAACTCTCTAAGAGACCAAGACTTCGTCGCAGATTCGCCAGCTCATTTTGTCGTTCGCCATTCTGCAATCTCCAAGACTATGCAGTTCAGTCATTCCATCGCAGCCTCATCTCCGTCCGTGAGATTCGACCTACGACTCTCCTCTGCAGTCCGCCCTGCTCCCCTCTGCAGTCCGCCACTTCGCCTTGCCTCCGAGCTCTCCTCCGTAGTCCGCCACTCTGCCCTACCTCCGAGCCCTAGGAGAAGCTCTCCTCTGTGGATTGCGGCTTTGCCTCATGCCTCCGCCGTCAGCTCCGACCTTCGGCTCTGCCTCCGACTCGAGGACAGCACTCTATTCTTGCTTAGTATTTGATCATAGGTGTACCCATGCATTGATTTAATCTAATCTGTATTTGATCTAATGTGTAATCCCAGTAATCTCTATCTTGCTTAGTATTTGATCTAATGTGTAATCACTATCTTGCTTAGTATTTGATCATAGGTGTACCCATGCATTGATTTAATCTAATGTGTATTTGATCTAATGTGTAATCACAATAATCAATTAATCACTATCTTGCTTAGTTGTGCTCATTGAACTGATTTATCATGCTCTGTAAATAGCATCCTATATTTTCAATCATCTTGGTTAACTATATTTCCTATTCAGTTGAGCTCATTAATTGCTTTAGTTAAACATACTTGATTTAGTTGAGCTCACTAATTGAACTGAGTTATACTGAATTCTTTATGCATGAGTTCTTTTTTGTTGTTTGTTTATAGATGCGAGGAGAGAAGATGATACCGTTGAAAATCTTGAGATTGGATTTTTCATCGATGATGATGCTGTCAATGATGACATTGAAGAAGATATGGATGCAATTGAAGGACATGTGGATGCTTCTCCACTTCCAACATCGAAGTCGGGGGTAGCGGACAAGAACAAAGGAATGAAGTGGCAAAGGAGATCAAAGTGTTGGCAGTAGTTCATTCGACTTCCCTTCGGTGAAGATAGAAAAGAGATGTGTCAATGCAATATTTGTCTTGATAAGATAAGTTCACTTGCAAAGCTAGGGGCGGGACCGGTCATCTCCTACGCCATATGGAGAAATGTAAGAAAAGAGACACATGCGATGTCAGACAAATGTTTTTCTCTTCTAATGCTCAGGATAATATGATTCTATCTGATTGATCATTTGATCTTGATAAGTTAAGGGAATTGGTTGCTTTAGCTATTGCAATCATAATTTTCCATTTCAATTTCTTGAGTATCGGGGAATTAGGACTTGTTTTGAATATCTACGTCCTAGTGTGCTACAAGTTTCTAGAAATAGTGCAAAGGCCGATATATTGAAGCTTTATGAGTTAGAAAAGAAGAAGATTAAGAATGTATTAGCAACGTCGTATGGTATTGTCAGTTTGACGTCGGATTTGTGGACTACTATAAATAGTGGTGGCTATCTTGCCGTAACTACCCATTTTGTTAATAGGGATCGCTATCTTGTGTTTGAGTTATATGACTTCTCCTCATACTGACGTGGCATTGGTTGACAAAATCTATGATGTTTTGAATGGTTGGGGCATCGTTCAAAAGTTATCTTCATTGACATTGGATAATGCTTCTACAAATGATTTGTGTGTTCAATACTTAAAGGCGAAGTTGAATAGTAGAAAAGGACTAGTGTTGTTGTGCACATATCTTGAACTTAATTGTCCAAGAGGGATTGAAGGATGTTGATAATGTGGTAGAAAAAGTGCGGGATAGTGTGAAGTATGTTCGGGGCTCTCAATCAAGGAATGAGAAGTTTCTTGAATGTGTTAAAAGTTTATGTTTCAATGGTAATCAAGGCTTGAGACAAGATGTTCAAACGAGATGGAATTCTACCTTCCTTATGTTGAAGAGCGCTCTTTATGACAAGACTGTGTTTGAACACTTGGCAATGAGTGATTCGAGTTATACAAATTGTCCTTCTATGTGGGAATGGAGCAAGGTTGAGAAATTATACACATTTTTGGGTACTTATTATAATCTGACTTGTTCATTCTCTAGCACGAACTATCCAACTTCGAACTTGTTCTTCCCCTTGGTGGTTAAGATGTATCATAATTTGAGAATGGAGTGTACAAGTGATGATGAGCCTATAGGAGAATGGCCAATAGGATGATAGGGAAATTTGAGAATTATTGGTCCAATTTCAATTAAACATTGGACATAGCGGTTGTTTTGCATCCACGGTTCAAGTTTAAATTTGTGGAATGGGGATATAGAAAGATTTATAGAAGCGACGCAAAACCATTTATTGAGGCGGTTAGTAGAAGGTTATTCAGTCGCTTTGATGAGTATGTTCAACGGTCTGTTGGTGAAATGGCCACACTAGAGAGAGGCTGAATAGTATGCTATCTAAATCAATTAGCCTAAATTCGATTTTAATCGTTTATTTGATTACTTAGGAAATTCACAAATCGAGTAGTAAGCGGAAGCAAGATATAAATGAGAAGCAATAAGAAATGCAAGGTAAACAATGCTAACACAATTATTTATAGTGGTTCGGCCCCAATGCCTACTCCACTACCTAAGCACTCTGCTTAGGATTTCCAAACTAGCTTCACTAGATTATATCGTCTACCTTACAAAGAGGACTTTACACCGAAACGTCTTCGCTCTCAAACCGAATGCACTTTCACACCCAAAAGTATCCCGCCTTCCTATTGAGAGCACTCTCCCACCTCAACCTAAGGGACAACTCAACTAATCCTAGTAAACTAAGTTTACAATGGTGGATTTAAGCCTTAACACCAAGGCAACCACCAACTCAATCAAACCTAGCAACCTAGGTTTATACAAATGATATACAATGAAAATAAACCACAAAATATACAAACAATGGAGCAACTAAATAATACAACAAATACTTAGCTCCAAAGATAACTCCCTAATACTCTTGATGCCTCAAGATGATGAATCGATGAAGTTTGAAGGCTAAATCAAGGAGTGGAGATTAAAACTAGGGTTCTTGCAAGGATGGCTCAATGAAAGCTTGTAGAGATGCTTAGGATCACACTTTAAGGCTTGGAAGCATCAATAGTTGCTTAGGAATGAGTTTGGGATGGGTATTTATAACCCTTGAAACAAGAGGGCTCGTCAACGGGCATTTTTTTGCCCGTTGGCGACGCCCGATCGCTTGTCGGTCGATCGTCGGTCGACCAATCGAGCGACCATCGAGCGACCGAAGGCATTCTTCCCATTTTGGGCATCGTTCGGTCGATTTGTCGGTCGACCAAAATGCCTCCTGCCCGATTTCTTCTTCAGTCGGTTGACCGAATTTGGGCACGGTTGATTTTTTGATGGCTCGTTTGTTCATTTATGGGTTCCGACTTTGCTTAGTCTACTTATATAATATTTTCTAAGTTAATTACTTTAAAACATAAATGTTATATAAGGATTATCCCCCATTTGAATTCAATAAAAATATCTAAAAAATCAAAATCATTAAGAATCAAAATCTAATTTTTGGGGTCAAGTACAAATTTTCGAAAATCGAAAATTTTATAATCTCCCGGGTCAAATATGCATTGGTTAAAGGCTTCTAAAAAATCCTTAAAAATATGACGTTTACTAGTTTTTACCTAAGGAACAATTACCGGAACTTCTAAAATTCAGGACTTTTTCTAATTTTTCGGGTTTTCGTATTTTGGGCTTCGGGTTTGGTTTTTGGGTTTCTTTTCATTATCATGAGGATTTACAACATAATCTAGACACCCTAAACCTAAACTCCATCTTCCCAAAGAATCCCGAGCGTCGACGAGCGTCCTTGCTGATTTCTTCAATTTCTCCAATTTTTTCGATCGGGGATGTCGAATTCTAACCGACTTGGAACCTGAAAGCATTTCTCAATGAAACATTAGTTCCATGTTTGTTATCATCAAAACTGAGATTAAGACCAAGGTAGAAAACCCTAGGCCAACACGGTCATCTTCCACTTTGGGATCATCTTCCGCGACTTCTTAAAGGAATTTTAAGTCTCAAGAAAGTGAAAGGGAATTGCAAGCTGAAGTTGAAGATGAGACATATTATGGGGCATGATAAATATTTTATATAGTTTTTGTTAGATTCTTCATATATCATTGATTAGTATAACTAATCTTGTATTCTTGTGTTACATTCTATGTAGGATTTTGACATAACTGGCGAGATGGACGGTGTATTACAAAAGTCGGAGGTAGATGCATATTTAGATGAGAAGAGGATCAAAAGGACCGAGAAGTTAAATATTTTGCTATATTGGGCGAAGCATCACCCTCGTTATCCGATCTTAGGTTCTATAGCTCGTGATTTTCTATGCATTCCTATCACCACTGATGCTTTAGAATCCACATTCAGCTATAGCGGCCGCATCATTGACCGCTTTCGTAGTACGATTAAGAATGAAATTGCTGAAGCATTGTTGTGTCTAAGATATTGGATTTATGGAGAGCAAGGTAAATTTATAATGTTTTATAGTTTAATTATAACTCATATACATATCAATAATTTGTTTTTTTAATTTTTTTCTTCTATTACAGATCTTGTGGAGGCCAATGCAAAGTTTCAAGAATACACCGAAGATGTTTTGTAAATCCAAATGATGCAAATAATTCGTCCATGCAAGGATCTAAAGTTGTTTTGTAATTTTTAAATTAATGAAACTAGTAGAACTTTTCATGTGGTTGGTTTTTGGTTTGGATTTTGAACTCATGCAAATCAGTTTGTTAAGCACTGATGTTTGGTTTGGTTTAGTTTGCTGTTAAGTACTGCTACAAATCGTTTTGTTTGATGTTAAGTATTGATATTTGGTTTGATTTGATTTGATGTTAAGTACTGATGTTTGATTTCATTTAATATTAAGTATTGATGTTTGATTTTATCGTGTTTACATTAAATTCATTGTGTTTGGTTAATTGGTTTTGTTGTGTTTATCGGTGTCTGAGGACCGATTGCTGTGAGGAGAGTAGACTTCCCCCAGTCATGTGCTCATTGCTCAGGAATAGCTCTTTGTGTCCATGTTGTCACACCCCAACTCAGGGTCGTGTGACCGGCCAGGATCTATGTCCTACCCTGAAGCCTACTACATACATTGACTAATGAGAAACCGGAACACATAAATAGAAAACAATGATGCAACTTTATTTGAAGTTCAAGAAAGTTCACAAATTTTAATAAAAGGGAAACTTGCTAACATCAAGCACAAAATGAAACAACTCGAGTTCAAAGTCGAATACATTCTTAAAAACAAACAACTCTTAGTTATGAAAATAACAAATCTAGACATCTAGTCTATGACTATTGGACGCCGCTACAAGATCGACACCACTGCCTACCCTCCAACTGCACCATGACTCCAAGCCTCAACTCACTGATCTGGCTCTGGAAAATAAGAAAAATAAACTGTGAGTCCACATGGGACTCAGTGAGCGGTTCTTCCGAACCTCCATATAATCCCCAATAAGCAAATATGTAAGTCAACAAAATATAGAGCTAGGGATCTAGTTTATTTCTGATATGACAATTGACCCTTAGGGTCATCCTGTATAGACCATACATACATACCACCGGCTATAACAGCCCAACCATGCCACATGGCACCCGGCCCCTATGGCCTGCTCATGATCTAGTGGTTCGGCTCTAACCAGCCCTACCACACAAAGATAGTAACATACTGGCCTTAAGGCCTATATAACACACAAGTACATCAAGAAAGTCTCCAGGCCGTCGACTAGGATGGTCTCCTAGTCTCCGGACACCTATCGGGTTAGGGATAGCTCTCTGTGTGAGTCGTGTGACTGTGTCCATGTACTGATCATTGAGCATTTAAATTGTTCTATGTCCATATAAGCTTTTTAAATTGTTATTTAGCATTTTAATTGTTCTCTAGGCCTTAGCTCTCTGTCCTTTGTGTGACTATGAGTTTATGTCCATACTCCATAGAACTATAGAAGCTTTGATTTTAATTGTTATTTAGGCTTGAAGCTTTGAAATCTTGAATTCAAAATTTAATTGCCAACCGAGTCTTGAAGTGAAGTCCATGGGAGGCAGCATGGTTGGAATGTTGGATTCACATTAAAGTTAAATATAATTTTGAGAAAAAAAAATTGTTAATTTTTACGGGTTCGCGGGCCATGCCGGGCAGCCTGCAAAATATTGCAGGCCGTGTTGGGCCACCAATTTCCGGCCCGCAGAGTTAGCGGGCCGGGCCAACCCGTTTTGCCACCCCTAGTTATAAAATCTTCCAACATAGTTTCCAAGTGCTTTCACCCTTGAAGTTCTAATTTCATAACTGCATAAGAAAAATAATTATACTTTAATGAAGAACTTAACATCAATGCATATAAATGTAACGTCGCTTCGTCAACAAAAAAATCATTAAAAAAAATTTTTAAAGTTGCATATATAAAATCAAATGGACTTACCTAAGAAGAGAGCATGCAACACGAAGTAGAAACAGTAGAAATTCTCTATAGATTAATGAAGCCAAGAACCTACAACATAATCCCCATCATGAAATGACAAGGGGCTTGAAAAGTAAAATAGAGAAATTTGTAGAGCTTTTTAGAGTTAGGTTACCATATCCCATCATGATAGAAATAATTTGAGAGTTGAGATCAAACATAATTCAAAGACTTGCTTTGCCGAAAATAGATCAATTTGAAGAAATTGCTAATTTATGAGTTGAGTTGCTATAACAAAATCTTTACATATTACATTACAGCTTACATACTACATTATAGGTTTATTCAATTAGCAATGACAGCTGAAGTGCTGAAGCCCACCGAGCCATCTCAAGGATTTGCAGGTGGATATGTTATTGATGAAGGCACCAAATGTGTATCAGATGATGTTTACCAATATGATTCTCAGCTTAACATGTACTTTTTGTTACTCTTCTCAAATTGCATTCATTTAATATTAGAATAAGAACGGCATATTTTCCCTCCCTCTCAGTTTCATATCAAGTTGTAGTTTGAGTTTCTTCTCGTTCTTCTTGCTCCAGGTAGCAAGTATTTACATTGATTGGCATGGTTTTAGCTTTATTGAATGATATGGTTTGAGTTTTATCAATATTGGACAACCTCTTCATAATGCTACTTGTTTTGATTTCAATTTAAATCTCACAGTAAAATATAGGGTAAATTACACGGAGCCCCCCTCGATTATAGTTATTGTGCGCAAATACTACCTAAACTACTAACTGTGCACGGAGCCCCCTCGACGACACTTTTTGTTCCAAAACCCCCATCTGCTAGCCCGCCCGTTAGTCACTTAACGGTAAAAATCACTCGTGCCAAAACCCCCATCCGACCCCTTCGATATAAATTAACTTTAAAAGTACCTCGTGCGGAAAACCCCCCTCCAATCCCTTTGACTCTCCACCCCAGCGACATTGGCGAACATGGCGATTGAACCGTAATCGTCCAAATCAAGAGCCAAACGCCGGACATTTTAATCAGCGAGGAACCCTAATCGTCCACATAAGGAAGACGCCAAGGATCTGCTGGGGAAGATGCAAACTTCTGGCTCCACTAGTGCAGGTAGCAGCTCAGGCATTGGCAATAGGTTGGGTGGGAGGTATTGTTACTGTGGAATGATTTCTCCATTGAAGACTGCAAGCACTGACACCAACGCAAAAAGGCAATTTTTTGGATGTCCCGCAAAATTGGTTAGTGTTTAAATCACTAAGAATCAATCACAGTTAAATCCCTAATTTTAAATCGCTATATGTATAGATTGGTGGTCCACATTGTAGTTGCTACGAATGGGTAGACCCTCCCAAGAAATGCTCAAAGTTGGAAGATCGTAATGTCATATTTGAAGATCTGCTTGAAAGAAATTTAGTTTTAACTAAACAAAACAAGGCTTTTATCGAGAAGATTGGTGAGTTGTAGCAATTAGAGATAAAGAACAAAGAATTGATATTGCAGATTGAATCTGGGAAGGACAAAGAACTTAAGTTTCTATTAATTGTAGTTGTAGCTTTTATTTTTATTGCTTTTGTTGTAGATTTATCTTTCAAATAAGATGTTGTAATCTATGCAATAAAACTACACTTTATCATATATGTATCAGACCCTTTGAAATATCAGTTTGTATCAGTTTGAACTATCAGTTTGAATATATTATCAGTTTGAATTATCAGTTTGTATCAGTTTGAATTACACTAACTATTTGCATTGATTCACATAATCCAGTATAAACAACACTAATACACATAATACTATTAATACACAAACATCATTCATACACATAACATCATTCATAATATTGTTATCAGTTTTTCCAATGTGAATCCAGTAATACACATAATACTGTTAATACACATAACTGAAACATCATTCACACTAATTCACATAATACTATGAATATCATTCACATAATACTGAAACATTTAGTTTAAACTATACTTAAACAAAAAAAGCTGAAACATTCAATTTACACCATACTGAAAACTCTAAAATCCATCTGAAAACATATACATCATGATCCACTAAATGAAAATAGTATACAAACATTTACATCATGGTCATCTTTCTAGCACATATTTTTTTCTTCATTCTATGAGTTGTCCCAAGGTTTGTTGGCTAAGCTGTCCCAAAATTTGTTGGCTGAGACATGTTAAATGGTTGCTGGTGCTGAAAGGTGTCAAATGCTGATGGTGTTGGTTGAGACATGCTGAAAGGTTGCTGAGACATTCTGAATGATGGCAGAGACATCCTTAATGATGGCTAAGAGCTTGGCTCACCTGAAGATGGTTGAGACATGCTGATTGGCCTAGTTGAATATGGCTGAGACTTGCTGAAAGGTGAAGCTGATGATGGTTGAGCTGAAGATGTAGTCTTTCTCCTTCCCCTTGTCTGGTTGGGGTTTACTGGACCCTTGTGGCTTCTACTATTATGCCCTGGCTGTCCACAATTCCCACACTTAAGGGTTTCTCCTTTTCTAATAACCTTGTGAGGATTGATAGGTTCATCTGCTGCCCTCTTTCTATGTTTTCTTCGTCTCCCTGTCAGGACCAATGGGTGCATGATCCTCATGTGGCCAATCTTCTTCTCTTGGAATTGTTTTGATAAATAATGAGTATGCCTTCATAAATATGTCTCTAGAATACCATTGATGTACATAGTTTTTAGGTATGTCCCCAACACTGCCAATACCATTCAAGTTAATACACATAACAATCAAAGTTAATAATCAATACAAGGAAAAAATGTCAAAACCAACCTGTATATACAAGAAATTGCATGCCCACATGGAATGCCAGTAAGTTGCCATTTCCCACAACGGCATGTTCTCTGTTTGAGGTCAACTACCTTTTGTCCATCTCTCACGTGATTTTTTTCAAATAGAAGTGTAATATCCTAGATATTTAAATTTATTATTTTTTCTTTTGTGTATATTTTCTAGCCTAGCGGATTAGTTCGTGGTCGAGCCGAGTCGACTCATGGTCCGGAGCGAGCTTGCGAGCTCGGGTAAGTAGAATATAAATTTATAAATTTATAAATTTTTAGGCTTGGGTAGTTGAGAGTATTTAATTTGGTGTTGTGTTCGCATAATTGCTAATTATGTTCATATGAGTATTTAATTAATTATTCGTGATTTATTAGAATGAGATTAATTAAATTATTTAAGTCTATCGGGTTAGGGGGTTTTGGTTTTGGCTTACGGTGGATGGGGGTTGTGAATTAAGGGTTTAATGGGTTAGGGTTGAGGAGGGTGTATAAAACCACCCCTCATGGCTTGTGGCTCCTATTTTGGAGCCACCTAAAAAGTTGAGAAAGGGAGCCAGCTGCCAAGCCAAGCCGCCAGCCCCCTTTCCCTTTTCTCCTTGGAGCCGCAGCCACCCAGAGCCAGGCCGAGCCACTAAATTCTTCTTCCTCTTCCTCTCTTCCTTGTTTCTCTTTGAAGCTGAGCCGAGAGGAGCCGAGCCGAGCCGCCTGCTTCCTTTCCTCTCTTCTTTTCCCTTGGAGCCATTTTTTTTGGGTTGACCCATCGGCCTTTTGAAACCAGATTCGAGGCCGTCGTCCGCGATTGCTTTCCTAATATTTTTCCAAATTAAGGTGAGTAGTTTTATCCCTCCTATTCGGGTTTTCTTCAAATTTGCTTGAAGCCGCCTTGAAGATTCTTGATCTTGACGATGTTATTTTGTGTTCTTGAGATTTTTTTGGTTTCCATGTCATGCTCACACTTGAATTTTGATCTCATAACATGAGGCATATATTTAATGGAATATTTGTGATTTTTAGTCTTGTGAATCTTGATTTAATCTTATGAGTCTTGGATGCAATCTCATCTTGTAGTTTTGGATGTTCTTGATAAAGGAATTCTTGTTATATATGCTAGTTTCTATTTAGTAAAAATTATGAGATTGTATGCATGATTGGCATGATGAGTTGAATTTGTGATGTTAGAAATTTGGGAATTTAATTATGCAAAATTTGGATTTTATTCCTTGAAGTGCTGGAAATTTCAGCTTTTTGAAATTTTTATGATGTTTGTTGAATCTGGGCTGATTTTTTATTTCTCTATTATTATGTGCTTAGATCTCTGAACATAGTCATGTAACCTAGAATTTCGACCAGAAAACATAATTTGGAAACATAGGACACACTTTGGAGACTAGATTCGGGCTAGACAGAGCAGTTCTGGGCAGAACAGTAACCTAAAACAAAACTCTAGAACAAAATCCTAATTGAGATGATCTAAATTTTAATTCTATAATTAAAATTCGGTCTGAGGGTGAGAATAATCGATTATGAACCAACTTACAAGGTATTCATGAAATAAAACCACACAGGTTCATGACGTTACGGGTCTAAGGGGTAGGGGTCGGGTTTGGAGTGTTGAGACGCTTCATAATGAGGACACCCTTAGGACACCCTAGAAGAATCTTGACTTAGGTCTTGATGCGGAGTGGCGGAGCGGAGCGGCGGAGCGGAGAGGCGGAGCGGCTCATTTAGGAGCTGAGTTACGGGCTACACCCGGGTGGTTGAACGCTAAATTCCCAACCTGCAAGATAAGTTCGGAGGGCTTTCCCCGATTATCCTAGTATGTGCGGTTGCCTCTAGGCATGGTAGGTATTCGACCCGATGCACCTCTTGATGGTGATGTTGCCTTTGGGCATGGTAGGGATTCGACCCGATGCACCTCTTGATGGTGATGTGGCATGGTAGGGCATCAACCTGATGCACCTCTTTCATGGTGATGTTGCCTTCGAGCATAGTAGGGCTTCGACCCGATGCACATTTTGTGGGTGATGTTGCCTTCGGGCATGGTAGGGCTTCGGCCTGATGCACCTCTTTGGGAGTTAGATGTCGTGGGCATGTTGGCCTGTTGGCCTGGTAGCTAGTCACACCTTTGTGACATTGCCTCTGTAGAGATAGATATATTCTTGTTATCTCCGTGATGCTGATTTGTGGGGGTTGGTAAAACTGCTCACTCAGTTCTTTGAACTCACCCGTTGTCATTGTTTTATTTTGTTTTGCAGAGCCTGACTGGTGAGGTGGGCTGGAGCACTTGGCGCAGCTGGAGGGCAGAGGAGCCACATGATCTCATAGCAGTCCTAGTTAGGGGTTGTAGTCGAGTCTGTAGTAGGTTATCGTGCACTTTTGTTTTGGTATTTGGAGTTGTAGTCCCGTGGGCACATTCATATTTTATTCAGTTTTATTTATTAAAAGAACTGTTGCTCTTCGATTCATTTTCGTACTTGAGATATGTATTTAAAACCTTGTTGTTTTGAAATAAAAATATGTTTTAGTTTTTTTATTATTAAAAGCTGTTATTTACTTTGTTGTTTATGATATTTGCATGTGCATGAGTTAGGCTGTTGGGTATAGGTACGTATATCCTAGCCGGTCACGTGACCCTGCTTTTGGGGCGTGACAAAGTTGGTATCAGAGCAAGTGGTTCGGTCCGACTACGACCTAGAGTTGTCACCGTATAGGGCATTGCTAGCGTGTCAGTATACTGTAGGGGTATGCTATAAGATCAATGAGCTAAGTCTGCACGTCAGCGTGACTTGTGGTTTGGTTTGCAAACAGTGGCTGAATTCAGTTGCTTAATCTTGAATTATTTCTTTTCTAGTGTTCCCAGATCAATGGAGGCCTTTGATGCCGCAAGGAGCGATAGTGATAGCAACTCCACTGAGCGCTGAGGCCGAGGCCGAGGCCGGGGTCGACGGAGACCACAGCAGGCCTGGGAGGAGGTGGGACCAGATCCCAGGGTTGTGCAGCTGCAGGCCCAAGTGGCTGAGCTAACTGAGGCACTCCACAGGGAGGAGGAACTGGAACAATCCCAGGGTAGCACAGCTTGAGGCCGTGAATGGCCCTATGCTAGAGAGTGCACCATTTTTGGGGGGGCTACCATTGTATGGGTGCTTGGATTAGAGATCCTTGTAATGATTGTTTAGTATCTTGAATGATTCATTGGGTCTCGTCATATAGTTAAATATTTATGGTGCAGTATAGTTAGGGTGGCCCTAGGGATCCTAGGGGGTCTGGTTGATAGAGTTCTGTAGAAGGGATCTACAGGGATTGGCTGAGAGTAAATTTCCCCTATAGATGAAATTTTGGATTGATTGGAGGAACTTTCTCTTAGATTTCAGGAAATATAAATTATGGGTGTAGAGCGACCTTATGCTTAGGGGCCATGGTTATGTACGACCAAAGAGCGGGTTCATTCCGAGGCATGTTTTGGGTGCGAACAGGTTGGGCACTTCAGGAGGAATTGTCTTGGAAGAGGTAGCCAGTAGCCAGATCAGACCAGAGGACAGGCACCGATGTGAGTGGGTTCCGTAGCTCAGAGGGGTCAGACTTAGGGAGGAGGCCAGCGAGCTGGTGGTTCAGAGAGGCCCGTTGCTCGGGTGTTCGCTATGAACCAAGAGGGCACTGAGGCGTCCAGGGCAGTAGTATTAGGTAACCATGTTGTAGGTTCAGCTATTGCATATGTCTTGTTAAGTCCAGGTGTTATGCATTCTTTTGTGTCTGCCTACGTTGCTGCTAAGTTGTCAGGGATATCTTCTGTCCTTGAATTGCCCCTTGTGGTGTCTACACCTACGGGCATTTCTGTGATGGCAGAGATAGTCTTTCGAGGCTACAAGGTTGTCATTTGTGGGCATGTGTTGATGGCTGATTTAACACTCCTGCCGATGTTGGAGCTTAATGTGATATTGGGCATGGACTGGTTGGCGAACCATTTCGCCTTAGTTGATTGCAAGGCTAAGACTATGACCTTCAGTAAGCTTGGGATGCCCCAGTTTACCTTCTAGGATAAGGGAAGGGGTGAGCCGTTGATGGCGATATTAGCTCTTAAGGCCTAGAAGTTATTGTTCGGCGGGTGTCAGTCATTTTATGGCCTTTGTGTTGGTGGCAGAGGAAGGTGGAGATGCGGCCAGAGACATCGGGAGGACGTCTGTAGTATGTGGGTTCTCTGATGTATTTTCGGAGTTGCTAGGGTTACCTCCAGAGAGAGATCGAATTCTGTATCAATTTACAGCCAGGGGTGAAGCCGATCTCCATTCCTCCATATAGGATGGCATCAGCTGAGTTGAGGGAGTTGAAGTCCCAATTGCAGGAGCTGCTTGATCTAGGTTTCATTCGCCCCAGTGTTTCGCCTTGGGGTGCTCCAGTGCTCTTTATATAGAAGAAGGATGGGTCCATGTGGATGTGCAATGATTACCGATAGCTTAACAAGGTAACAGTGAAGAATCGGTACCCGTTGCCCACGATTGATGATTTGTTTGATGAGCTTCAGGGAGCACAGTGGTTTTCTAAGATTGACCTGCGGTCAGGGTATCATCAATTGAGGATTCGGGATAGTAACGTCCCTAAGACTACTTTCAAGTCAAGGTATGGGCATTTTGAGTTTCTGGTGATGTCATTCGGGCTGACTCATGCACCTGCAGCATTTATTGACCTGATGAACCGAGTGTTCAAGGAATACCTGGGTAAGTTTGCGATTGTGTTCATTGATGACATTTTAATTTATTCTAGGAGCAGGGAGGAGCATGCTGAGCACTTGAGGGTAGTTTTGGAAACTCTCATGGAGCACAGGTTGTATGCCAAATTCTCCAAGTGAGAGTTCTGGCTAGAGAGCGTAGGGTTTCTTAGTCATGTGGTGTCCAAGGAAGGAATAAAGGTGGACCATGCAAAGATAGAGGCAGTTCAGAACTGGAAGAGGATGACCAATGTCTCGATGATTCGCAGTTTTTTGGGGTTGGCAGGTTACTACAGAAAGTTTGTGGAGAATTTCTCGAGGAATGCAGCGCCAATGACCCGCCTGATCCAGAAGAAGGTGAAATTCGAATGTGACAGTAAGTGCGAGGAGAGATTTCTAAAGCTCAAAGAACGCATGACGTCGACGCCAGTTCTAGCAGTACACTCGGGTTCAGGAGGTTTTGTTGTTTATTGTGATTCCTCCCGAGTCGGCTTGGGTTGTGTGCTAATGCAGAATGGCAGAGAAGATGGCTTGAGCTGTTGAAGGACTATGACTGCATGATCATGTACCATCCAAGGAAGGCTAATGTGGTAGCTGATGCTCTGAGCAGGAGGTCTATTGGCAATCTGGCGCATTTGACAGTCAAGATTTGGCCCTATGTTTGGATGGCAGAGCAGTCTTGTCAGTATCAGATTCTGGTACGCAGGTGGCTCACTTGAGAGTGCAGTCCACATTGGTTGACATGCTGCGGGTAGCGCAGGAGAGAGAGAGAGAGAGAGAGAGAGAGAGAGAGAGAGAGAGAGAGAGAGAGAGAGAGAGAGAGAGAAGAGAGAAGATGCTTGGCTCGACGGCTGATTGGCATGGCTCGGCGGCTGCAAGAGAGAGGAAGGGAGGGACGGCTAGCGGCTCCTCTCTTTCCCTCAACTGGTTTGTGTGGCTTCAATAGAGAGCCGCAAGCCCTAGGGGGGGGGGGGAATTTATAACCCTTCGCACCTCTTTTAACCCGCATCTGCCTCAACCCGGATCCATACCCACTAACTTCTCGACCTGCTACATCTTCTGGCGACTCTGGGCTGTCAACAGCCTCTCTCTAATTAACTTCACCTTTTCTATTGCCTCCTCCACCTGGTCAGGTCCCATCATAAGGGAGTCGCCTACCTCAAACCAACCTACAGGCGACCTGCATCTACGCTCATATAATGTCTCAAATGGGGCCATCCCGACACTACTGTGATAGCTGTTATTGTAGGTAATATCAATCAGGGGTAAGTGCCTCTCCCAACTACCCTCCAAATCTAGAATACATTCTCTCAGCATATCCTCCAACATCTGAATGGTCTGTTCCGACTGACCATCTGTCTGAGGGTGAAATGCAGTGTTGAACCAAACCTGAGTGCCCAATGCCTCCTGAAAAGATTGCCAAAATGGTATGAAATGTGAACTGAGTACCCCGATATGAGATGATCATAACAGGAACACCATGATAAGTGACGATCTGATCCAAGAACAACCTCGCACACTGCTCGGCTGAAAAGGTCGTCTTGACTGGTATGAAATGTGATGTATTGGATAGGTGATCCACCACTACACAGATAGAATCACTGCTCTTCCCAGACTTTGGCAACCCCGTCACAAAATCCATAGTTATCTTTTCTCATTTCCACTCTAGTTCTTCTAGGTTCTAGAGCAACCCTGCCGGCTTCAAACCTGCTAACACACCAGGCACATAGACACGAACTCGGCCACCTCTCTTTTCAGGCCTTTCCACCAATAATTCTGCCTTAGATCTCGGTACATCTTTGTGGCTCCCAGATGCATAGTGTATGTGGACCGATGAGCCATCTCTAGCACTTGCCTGCGAACTTCGGTCATATCTGGCACCACTATCCTATTCTTAAACCTCATAACGCCCTCCGAGTCAACACCAAAACCATTACGGCATCACCTTTCTTGGCCAGATCCTTACTGAGTACACAGAAAGCATTCTCCTCCTGCGCTGCCCGCAGCATGTCAACCAAGGTGGACTGTACCTTCAAGTGAGCCATCGGCGCACCAAAAGCTGACATTGAGAAGATTGCCCCGTCATCCAAACACATGCCCAAATCTTGACCCAACGGCCTCCTCCTGACTGGCAAATGCGTCAGACTGCCCATAGACTTCCTACTCAAAGCATTAGCCACCACATTAGCCTTCCTCGGATGGTACATGATCGTGCAGTTACAGTCCTTCAAGAACTCAAGCTATCTTCTCTGCCTCAGGTTCAACTCCTTTTGGGTGATCAAATACTAGAGGCTCTTATGATCAATGTATATCTTGCAAGCCTCGCAATAAAGGTAGTGACGCCATAGCTTCAATACGAACACCACTACTGCTAGCTCAAGATCATGAGTCGGATAATTCTTCTCGTGGACCTTCAACTACCGAGAGGCATAAGCCATCACCCTGTCATTCTGCATCAACACACAACCCAAGCCGACCCGGGAGGCATCATAATAAACAACAAATCCTCCCGAGCTCGAGGGTATAGCTAGAACTGGTGGTGCCGACATCAAGCGGTCCTTGAGCTTCAGAAATCTCTCCTCGCACTTACTGTCCGATTCAAACTTGACCTTCTTCTGAATCAGGCAGGTCAATGGCGCTGCAATCTTGGAGAAATTCTCCATAAATTTTTTGTAATAACCTGCCAACCCCAGGAAACTGCGAAGCTCGCTAACATTAATCGTCCTCTTCCAATTCTGAACTGCTTCTATCTTCGTGGGGACCACCTTTACCCCTTCCCTGGACACAATAAACACAATTACAAATTTATCCAAGTATTCCCTAAACATTCGGTTCATCAGATCCATAAATGCTACATGTGCATTAGTCAGCCCAAACGACATCACCAGGAACTCAAAGTACCCATACCTTGACCTGAAAGCAGTCTTCGAAATGTCACTATCCCGGATTCTCAACTAATGGTACCTTGTTCTCATGTCAATCTTTGAAAACCACTGAGCTCCCTGAAGCTGATAAAATAAATCATCAATCATGGGCAACGTGTACTGATTCTTCACCGTTACCTTGTTAAGCTGCCGGTAATCAATGCACATCCGCATGGACCCATCCTTCTTTTTCACAAAGAGCACTGGAGCACCCCAAGGCGAAATACTTGGTCGAATGAAGCCCAACTCAAGCAGCTCCTGCAACTGGGACTTTAACTCCCTCAACTCCGCTGGTGTCATCCGATACAGTGGAATGGAGATCGGCTTCACCCCTAGCTGTAAATCAATACAGAATTCGATCTCCCTCTCTATATGCAACCCTGGCAACTCCTCCAAAAAAACATCGGAGGACCCGCATAGCACGGGCGTCCCCTCGACGTCTACCCTCAGCCACAGACACAAAGGCCAAGAAGGACTGGCAAATGCCTAGAAGTAACTTCTGGGCCTTGAGAGCTGAAATCAACACCAGCAAATCTCCCCTTCCCTCACCCTGGAAGGTAAACTGGGGCAATCCAGGCTTATTGAAGGTCACAGTCTTAGCCCTGCAATCCACTGAGGCGAAATGGTTCGCCAACCACTACATGCCCAAAATTACATCAAGCTCTAACATCGGCAGGAGTGTTTATTCGGCTATCAACACATGCCCACAAATGATAACCTCGCAGCCCCGAAAGACTATCTCTGCCATCACCGAAACACCCGTAGGCGTAGACACCACAACAGGCAACTCAAGAACAGAGGGTTTCCCTGTCAACTTATCCGTAAACAAACTAGAAATAAAAGAGTGCGTAGCACACGGATCAAACAAGACATATGCAATGGCAGAACCAACAACTAAGGCTACCTAACACTACTGCCCTGGACGCCTTAGTGCCCTCTTGGTTCATAGCAAACACCCGTGCAGCGGGCCTCTATGAACCACCAGCTCGTTGGCCTCCACCCTAAGTCTGACCCCTCTGAGCCACGTAACCCACTGACATCGGTGCCTTTCCATTGATCTGATCATGCTGCTGATTGCCCTTACTAAGACAATCCTTTCTGTAGTACTCAGTCTGCCCACAGTTGAAACATACCTCTGACCGTCCCCAGCAAGCTCCCCAGTGCTTCCTGCGACATCAGTTACACGACTACGGCCCAGGCCTCCGCTGCGAACATCCAGATGACGCCCCTGGTCCTAGACCCATGTGGTCTCTAGAACTGTTAGGACCTCCGCCTTGCTGTGGATCCGCTGTCCTATGAGTACCCTCAGAGTGAACTGGCTGATCCCCTGAGTGCGCAGGTCGAAACTTTTTTTTTTGGTGTCCATCATGCCCGTCTATCGGTACCAGTGCCTCCTTTTGGACCGCCTCATCTACAACTCGAGCAAAGGAAGTGTCCTCCATGTAATGGATCAGTCTGGCGATCGGCGGTCTCAGCCCATCGACAAACCTCATGACCATGGCAGTCTCTGTGGCTATCAAGGTGGGATGTTACTTCAAGAGTCGTGTGAACTCCATCTCATAATCCATCACTGACATACTGTCTGTTTGATGTAGTAGCTCGAACTCTTTCGCCCGTTTGTCCCGGACGCTCAGCGATAGGTACTTCTCCACCATAGCAGCTCTAAACTCCTCCCAGGTAGGGGTGGTGCATCTTCGGCTCTGCGGTCGCTCTA
The DNA here is from genome assembly GCA_034359265.1 of Canna indica. Lineage (NCBI taxonomy): Eukaryota > Viridiplantae > Streptophyta > Magnoliopsida > Zingiberales > Cannaceae > Canna > Canna indica. The sequence goes on along the minus strand of CP136892.1, from coordinate 36,043,793 downwards.
GGTGTGAAGTCAATCCTTCGTTGTACCTCTCAGTTGCAACCCGATCAGTCGAGCGGTCGTCTCAGAAGACCAATCAAGCTCCCTACACAGCTCACAGCAATCTCCCAGGAATCTAGTAACCTCCACCCGCTGATTTGTCTCTGTATACTCTAGTGGCCTAAATGCAACAAAATCTGCATATGAAGGTGCTCTGGGGGCTCTGACCGTCGGTGCCACTGGCTGGACCACCTTTGGTACTGCGGGTGCTGCTGGTACTGGTTGTGGCTACTGCTTCGCTCCTGCTCCCTACGGAGCACCTCAGTCAGCTCAGCCACTCGGGCCTACAACTGTACAACCATAGGATCTTGTCCCACATCCTCTCGAGCCTACGGTGGTCTCCCGCGACCCCGGCCTCAGCCTCGGCGCTTAGTAGAGTTGCTGTCACTACCGCTCCTGGTAGCATCAAAGGCCTCCATTAATCTGGAATCACCAGGAAAAAAAATCATAATCAGGCAATAAAATTCACCCTAACATTTTGCAAACTTAACCACGAGTAGCGTTGAGGTGCAGACTTAGCCCATTGATCTCATAGCATACCCCTACCGTATATTCATACGCTAGCAATGCCCTATACGGTAACAACTCTAGGTCGTAGTCAGATCGAACCACATGCTCTGATACCACATTGTCACTCCCCAACTCAGGGTCACGTGATCGGCCAGAGTATACGTGCTTATACCCCGAAGCCTAAACCATGCACATGCCAACTCAATCGTAAAACATAGCGGAAATAAATAAATGAGTTTTATTTCAAATGGAAATCAAACCAGAGTTAATCATAAACAAGTTTTAGCAAAATAGCGCAGTGTGGAATTAACAAATCGAAGTCCAATAGTTTGTTTACAAATGAAATCTGAAATAAATGACATAAACGTCCCATAGGACTACAACTCCAAAATACCAACAGAAGTTCATAATAAACTACCAAAACTCGACTACGACCCCTAACTAGAACTACTATGAGATCATGCGGCTCCTCTGCCCTCCAGCCGCGCTAAGTACTCCAGCATACCTCACCGGTCAAGCTCTACGAAACAAAAACAAAATGACAACGGGTGAGTTTAAAAGAACTAAGTGAGCGGTTCTACCCACCCCTACGAAAAACCAAACACAAATATGAAGCATAAAGCAAAACTCCTGACTCAAGCAGGAAATGTCACAATGGAGTGACCAGCTAATAGGCCATCTGGCCACCACCTGCCCGAAGGCAGCCAACACCCAAACGGTGAAGATCAATAGGCCTAAGCCTACCATGCCCTAAGGCAACAGAACATACTAGGATAATCAGGATTGGCCTATTCGAACTTATCCTAATATAAAGAAACTCAGGAGCAATTGAGATTGGCCCATCGGAACTTGCTCCACGAGATGCGTAGGAACAATCGGGATTCGCTCGTCCGAACTTGCCCCTTTTAGATATCGTAGGGATAATCAGGATTTGCCCATTTGAACTTACCCCTTTAAGATATCACATAAACAATCGGGATTTGCCCATCCGAACTTATTCCTTAAAAACACCTAGGGAATAATTGAGATTTGCCCGTCCGAACTTATTCCACGAGGCCATACCGAAACAATCGAGATGTGCACATCCGAATTTGTTCCAAAGAAATAACGTAGGAATAAACGGGAATCGCCCATCCAAACTTATTCATTTAAATATAGAATCTTGGGAACAATCGGGATTTGCCCGTCCAAACTTGTTCCACAAGATACGCATGAACAATTGCGATTTGCCCATCTGAACTTGTTCCACGGGTTGGGAATTAGCTATCCAACCTTCTGGGCCTAACCCGCAATCCGGCTCCTAACCGAGCCTCTCTTCCATTCAATAGAATATGGCACAACATGACCTACGTCAAGTGTTTCCTACGGTGTCTTAGGGATGCCTCTATTGGGAAAAAGTCCAAAACACCCAATGCCCGATCCCAACTCCTAGATCCTTAATGTCATAACCCGTGAGGTTTTATTTAATGCATAACATTTATTGGTTGGTTAATAACAGATTATGCTACCTCTTGCATTTTAATTATGCAATTAAAATTTATCATCACCAAAATTAGGGTTTTGTTTTAGGGTTTTATTCTCAGTTTACTGTTGAACCCCAAACTGGTATATCTAACCCGAATATGGTCTCCAGAGTGTATCCTATGTTTCCAAACTATATTTTCTAGTCAAAATGATAGGTTACACGACTATATTCAGAATCCTATTTGCAACCCAACAGAGATTTCAAAATCAGCTCAGATTTAACAATTCAGCATGAACTTTCAGCAAGATTAAATTTTAAGCAGGCCATGGTAATTTAAATCCGAAATTCACAGAAAATAAATATTTAATTACCATTAACACAGAACTATAACATTTAGATAAATCTCACAAGATACATATTCATTTAAGAAGACTAGCAAGAATCTCCATCATCTTAAATCAAGAATCAATCTCCATGATCAAGAACCCACATCAAGATCACACATGGCATCAGGACTAAACCCAATCTTTGTAAAACATGATTACTAATCAAAATCATAGATTAATAACCAAGCATGTATTAACATGTAAAAATCTAAATTTGACAAGAAATCCATGGCATAGATCTCAAGGAATCACAAGAAAACCTCTCTTAGTCATTTTATCAAACACCTAGAGGGCACCTCTTCTTCCACCTTGGCCGAGCACCCCTAGGGTATTCATAGCACTGTCGAGCCACAAAGGGGGAGTCCTCGGGTTCTCTCCCACAAGTTGACATAAGATTCGGTGATCAAAACCCACGATTCAACAAAGAAACACAAGATACAAGAAAGAATCCCAAATCAACTCTAGAACCCGAGAAAGGAGGGGTAAAACCAAGCACCAAAAATAGCAAAGAAAACTAGAGGAGAAATCCTAGTCGACAGGCTCCAAATCCGGCTCCTAGAGGTGGTGGCTCAGCTCCACCAAGGGGGAAGAGGGGGCGGCGGCTCCTCCTCAAGCTAAAGGCTCCAAGAAGATGACAAGGAGGGGCGGTGGCTCTTCCTCAAGCCAACGGCTTGGCTTCCAAGGGAGAAGAAGGGAGAGAGAGAGAGAGAGAGAGAGAGAGAGAGAGAGAGAGAGAGGAGAGAAGAGGCTTGGCTCGGCGGCTGATCGGCTTGGCTCGGCGGCTGCAAGAGAGAGGAAGGGAGGGGCGTCTGGTTGCTCCTCTCTTTCCCTCAATTGGCATGTGCGGCTCCAATAGGGAGCCACAAGCCCTAGGGGGGAGAATTTATAACCCTTCCCAACTCTTCTAACCCGCATCCGCATCAACCCGGATCCATACCCACTAACTTCTCGACCCGTTAACCCACTAAACTTAATTAAACCCAAATTAATCCCATGCTTCACATAAACATCCAACGCATGCACACCCACATGCGACACAACTAAACAATCATGCATACCCAGCATAAAATTAATTAAATTTATCTACGCAAGAAAAATTTGCATAACTCATATTCCAACATACCCGAGCTCGCAAGCTTGCACCGAACCATGAGTCGACTTGGCTCGACCTCGGACTAGCCCGCTAGGCTGACAAATACAAACATAGATTAAAACTAAAATTAATATATAGGATATTACAATCCTCCCTCCTCAAACAAAATTCGTCCTCGAATTTTAGAAAAAAAACTTAAGGACTCACCGGATCATCAAACAAAAAAGGATAATGCTCCCTCATTTCCTGCTCCACCTCCCAGGTGGCAAATGTTGGGTGAAATGGCCACACTAGAGGGGGGGTGAATAGGGTATTAACTAATCAATTAGCCTAAATTTTGGTTTTAAGCTTTTTCTTAAACAACTTAGGCAATTTATAATTCGACGACTAAATACGGAAGCGAGTAATGAACATTAACAATGAATACACAAAAAGAACAATGCTAACACAATTATTTATAGTGATTCGGCCCCAATGCCTACTCCAATACCTAAGCACCCTCTATCTATATGCATGGTTAACGTATATTTTCTTCCCTTTTTACCTATATTTTTCTCCCCCTTTTGACATCAATCAAAAAGGGCAAAAAAGTCAACCTATAGTGAAAGTTGAGACTAAAGGGATGAAAAATCAAATATCTAATATGAGACTAACACATACATGATAGCATTAGATGATAAATACATTCCAACTCTAGAAATCATGTATAGGCTTAAGTATTAATATTCTCGTGTATCAATCAAGGAGTCAAAAAATCATTTTAGAAATGATTTTTCTTATCACATGAATGGAACGATACCAAATGTGAATTTAAAATATCGTACTTGAAGTCTCATTCGAAGATTGGATCAAAAAACAAAGTATCGGAAAAAAAAACATTTAGAAAGAACGATACTTTAAAGTTTTGAAATCCAATTTCAAAAATCCAAATCAAATCACATTCATAGTCAAGATTTTTGAAATTTTTATGCCATAAACTAGATTTTTCAAGGAAAATGCAGATTCAAGAATCAATAAAAATTTATTTTTTTGCATTTTTCTAAAATTCATTGAGTTCTAGTGGCATTTTCGTAAATAATTGGAATTTTTCAAAAGTTTTCAGTTTTCATTCAAACTTTCCAGATATTAAGATATCATCATTTAAAGCATGTTTATCAAGTTTGAAATGAAAATAATATCATTTGGTCAAAATTTCACATTAGCATGATTTTATTAAAAAAATAAGCATGGTATCATGAGATTGTTAAGAATCAAATTTTAACCTTTACTCATGGTTTTTCAAATTTAAACATATGGACACCTAACATGAGTAAATCTAAACATGTTTGTGAAGTTTGGACCTAAAATAAAGTTTCTAAGTCAATTTGTTGACTTAGGTCAACTCTACTCAACTTTAGGTCTCCTAAAGTGAACTTGTTATCAATTTATCCCTTTACATATGATTTTTCAATTTTAACCACATGGATGTAAATAAAGAGTAAGCTCAAACATGTTTATCAAGTTTTAACTAAAAATGAAGTCTCTAAGATGAAATTCTACCTAGAGCTCATTTCATTCAAATAAGGTTTCATGAAATTGCCTAAGTATCAAAAAATTTATCTACTCATGAGATTTCAATCAATTATCATGCAAAATCATTCACGACCATAGAGAAATCATTTTATCAAGAAAATAGAGATGTTATGCAAAAATTTTGCGAAAATAAAACTCATACCTCATTTCTTGAGAAATTGCACAATTTTCATTTTATTTCCCAATTTTCCTTTAGCCTTCCAAATTTACCACTTTCTCAACTTGCAAGTAGGCTTCATTAGTATCATAATGAAATCATATACCAACTAGCAAGCTAACTTACTAAATAGCAAAGGGTCAATGCAAAGTTTCATTTAAAAATCTCAACCTATGCTAGATAGTAAAGATTCATTTTAAAGAAGTTATCGTGATATCAAAATGAATGAAAGAGATCTTAAGATATGAAATATTTGAAGAATAAGATCTCTAAGCATGTTTAACTAGTTTGGACTTAAAAGAATGTCTCTACTGTCAACCTAGACCAAGTTTCATTTAATGAAATTTGTCTAAGTGTTAAATTCTGCATACTCATGAGAATTCAAGGGTTTAACATGCAATTCTAATCATGACTATAGAGACATAGTTTAAGCTTAAACATTGAGGTATAACACTAAGATTTAGATTTTATCGAAGTTATACCTTATACTTGAAAATTTAGCTAAACTAATCTTTTTCATTCTAGTTAGCCTTCCATTTAACCTTAGATTTAACTTGGAAGAGGAAATCATTGGTAACATAATTGCACAATTATTTCAAGCAAGTTAATCATTCTAGATAGCAAAGTAAGCATCAAATATTTCACTCAAAATCTAACATTGCTAAATAGTTCAAAATCCGTTTTAAATGAAATAAAGTCATACCAAAATGAAATTTAAGAGATCACAAAAATAATAATTATGAAAACTTGATCTCCAACCCTTCATATTGGTTGAAAACAGAAAGGCCACAATGAGCCTACGATTTAGAATCGCAAGGTCGCTTAGGCCCATTACAGGCCACATAGGACTCCGAAGAGATCGGAAATCAAAAGTCAAAAACGTTTTTGAAACTTCTCAAGAGCGGAAAATCTACTAATATTAAGTATATATCAAACTCCAACTATAATTTAAGCAAGAGGGTATAGGAGATGATACCAAAGTACTTTTGATGCCAACCTTACTAAGCCATCAAGATGACTTGAAGTTGCAACTTTGAAATTGTATTATCTTTGAATCCTCAAGCAACTTCATCTCACCCTTGTGTGGTAGCTCCCCCTACAATAGAGCATGAGATCTTTGGTACCCAAATGGCTTTGGGTCCTTGGGGGTTATAGGGCTAAGGAACCCAAAGTGTCTTTGCCATACTTGGATTCATCTTAAAAGCACAATCATAAATGTCATGCCCGTAAACACCACAACAAAAGCAATGTCCATTAAATCTTTTCTTTTCATTATTCTTATGGACATGAGGTCTAATGTTAGAATGCTTAGCATGAAAAACGTGATGAGCATGAGCATTCTTAAAGGAAAAATTTCTCTTTTGATTTCCTAAATGGGACATTTTGATTTTTAGAACTAAGAGAAGAAGTATTAACTTTTCTACTCAAAATCAACATCTCATTTTTTAAATCATTCATAGATTTATGAAAAGCATGCAATTGAGTTTTCAACATCTTATTTTCATTTTTTAACATGTCATTTTTGTTTTTCAAATCCTTAGTGTCAATACTTAAAACATCATGGCATGGCATGGATTAGAGACACTAATTTTTAGCTTCTCATTTTCTAGTTTAGCATCATGTAAATGAGAGCTAAGAGTCAAGTTTTCCTTCTTTAATTTTTTGTTTTCTTTATCCTTTTTAACCATCAAGGCATACATGATTTTATATTCATCCATTAATTCATCATAAAGCATGTCATTAGAGCTAGATGAATTAATACTATCCTTTTTGTTATCATGACTAGAAGAAGAAGAGTGTACCTCATTATTAGCATTCATGAGGCAATCTTTTGAACTAGCTTCATACCCATGGTAAGAAGATGCTTCACTAGAACAAGAAGATGATGTGGAAGCGTTTGACTTCTTCTTTACCTTGTTCTTCATGGAAGGACAATTTTTCTTCACATGCCCCTTTTCCTTGCATGCATGACACACCACTTTCTTTTTTCGGCTATTGGAGCTACTCCTTTGACTAGAGGAGCTATGGGCATCAAAACCAAGATTAGTGGTAGGTGAATGACCATTGTCATCACTACCTTCATTAGACGTGCCAATCTCTTCGGTCTTGGCATAATCATATAGCATGTTTAAAGTTGCCCAAATGTCAAAAGCCGAAGTACAATACATGACTTTTTCAAAAATGTTATTTTCCAATCAACAATATAAGCTATTTGTTGCCTTAGCATTTAATTCAAATATATTAATTTGTTCTTGAGTCCATGCATCCATTCTTTCCTTAGGTTCTATGTATTTTGACTTTACCATATTAAAAACACCTAAACCTTGAGTCTTTAGGAAAGTGTACACTCTACTCTTCCAAAGACCAAAGTTAGACTCATCAAACCTACGAGGTGTAGACGCTACCAACTCTAGTGTCATTTTTGAATCGAGACTAGATGTAGACGAGATGGTGAAATCTCAAACTACAACCTGCTCTGATACCAAATGTTGGGTGAAATGATCACACTAGAGGGTGGGGGGGTGAATAGTATGTTAACAAATAAATTAGCCTAAATTCCAGTTTTAAGCTTTTTCTTAAACTGCTTAGGCAATTTATAATTCAACGACTAAATGCGGAAGTGAGTAATGAAGATAAACAATGAATACACAAAAACAATAATGCTAACACAATTGTTTATAGTGGTTCGATCGAACCTAGGCAGAGCTGCTTTCTTTGCTTTATTTTTTTGCTCGTTTGGGTTTCGTCTTTGCTAAGCCTACTTATATAACATTTATATAACTTTAAATTAATAACTTTAAAACATAAATGTTATATAAGGATTACCCCCATTTGGATTCAATAAAAATATCTAAAAAATCAAAACCCTTAAGAATCAAAATCTAGTTTTTGAGGTCTAGTACAAAATTTTGAAAAACGTAAATTTTCTAATCTTTCGAGTCAATAATGGGTAGGCTAAAGGCTTCCAAAAAATCCTTTAAAATACGTCGTTATCAAGTTTTACCCCAAGGAACAATTACCGCTATTTTTTATGTTAAGAAAGTGTCTAGGTCATATAACTCTCCAAGGAGCTCCCTAGGGTATTTTAGGACGGTTTACGGGTTTTCATGTTTTGGGATTCGGGGATGGTTTTTGGGTTCTTATGCATCATCATGAGGATTTTACAATCTAAACTAGACACCATAAACCTAGACTCTATCTTCCTGACGAATCCGAGGGCATCGACCAATGTCCTTCCGATTTTCTGATTTATTCGATATTTTCGATCGAGGACGTCGTGCGCTAACCGATATGGAACCTGAAAGATATCTCAATGAAATATTAGTTCCATGTTTGTTATCATCAAAACCAAGATTAAGACCAAGGTTGAAAATCTTAAGCCAACAATCTCCCCCTTTTTGATGATGACAAACATCCTTAAGAAAATATATTCATTAAGGTTTAAAGGATATCAAACATGGGATTTCTCCCCCTATCAACATGCATATCTACATAATGAAACTCCCCCGATCTATATGCATGGTTAACCTATATTCTCTTCCCTTTTTACCTATATTTTTCTCCCCCTTTTGATATCAATCAAAAAGGGCAAGAAAAGTCAACCTATAGTCAAAGTTGAGACTCTAAAACTATTTTCCATGAAACATGAAAATCTCAACTAAAGGGATGAAAAATCTAATATCTAATATCCGACTAACTCATACATGATTGCATTAGATGATAACTACATTCCAAGTCTAGAAATCATGTATAGGCTTAAGTATTGATATTTTCGTGTATCAATCAAGGAGTCAAAAAATCATTTTAGAAATGATTTTTCTCATCACATGAGTGGAACGATACCAAATCAGTTTAGAAATCAAGACAGTTTCTGGGTTTTCTTGTTTTGGGATTCGGGGATGGTTTTTGGATTCTTATGCATCATCATGAGGATTTTACAATCTAAACTAGACACCCTAAACCTAGACTCTATCTTCCCGACGAATCCGAGGACGTCGACCAACATACTTTTGATTTCCCGATTTCTTCGATATTTTTGATCGAGGACGTCGTGTGCTAATCGATATGGAACCTGAAAGATATCTCAATGAAACATTAGTTCCAAGTTTGTTATCATCAAAACCAAGATTAAGACCAAGGTTGAAAACCTTAAGCCAACATGCCCGGAATGGTGCTCCCACCCGACCTTAACCAATGGGATCTCCTTGGACCTCAATTTCCTGATCTGGCAGTCTAGCACCTCAACTAGTCGCTCCTCTTAAGAGACTTCTGAATACACCTCTACTTTGGTAGGCTCAATCACATGGGACTCATCCAGAATATACTTCTTCAGCATAGACAGGTGGAACACCGAATGCACCCGGTCCATACTAGGAGGTAAGGCCAACTCATATGCCACAGCTCCTCTACGCCTGAGAATAGGAAATGGCCCAATGAACCTAGGGCTTAGCTTTCCTTTCTTACCAAACCTCACTACACCTTTCATAGGGGACACCTTGAGGAACACCATGTCCCACTACAAGAAAAATGGGCATCAGCAACGGCTGATGCCGTTGCTAAAGAGCATCAGCAACGGCCGAGCCATTGCAATGCAGCCGTGGCAGAAAATCGCGTTGCTGATAACTTAGCAACGGATCAGCAACGGTCGCTCGGGCCGTTGCTAAATATATTATCAGCAACGGTTTTGCCACGAACCCGGAGCCGTTACGGATAACATTAATAGCAACGGCCGCTGAGTCCGTAGCAACGCCGTTAGTAAAATCTCGTCGCTAAGCCGTTGCTGTAGGTCATCAGCAACGGCTTTCCCACAGACGGCCGTGGGAAAACCGTTGCTGATGATGTGAACCTGGTAACGAAAAAATTTAAAATTTCCAATTTCCATTGATACATTGATACATTATCTGATACATAACTCACACACCCATACACTCATACACACATTCATTCACACATCACAAATACACCAAGATATACATAAAAACAATTATATTTATATTGATAATTATCCACAATAGTATAAAAACTATTCAATGCAAAATCGAAGTATCAATATCCAAACAAAATAAATTAAACAAGTCCAATATCTCAGTAACAAAGTCAATATAAAAAAATCTCACGATGACGATGGAGGATGGTCTGGATCATATGGCGGGGTCTGGAGTGCTTGAGTGTACACTGGCATGGACTAACTCGAGGACGATGGATTAGATGATGCCGAAGAGATGCCTGCTTCGGGATGACCTGACATGTTGCGTAGCATAGCTTGTATATCCGCCATCATCTGACTCTGGCGCTCCATTATCTCAGTCTGACGCGCGACCGTGTCCTCTAGAGTCCTTATTCTGCTATTATGATCATAATTGGATCTAGAGGTGGACGACCGCTCACCAGCGACCGGAGGGGTCGGTGCCCCAAGTGGCCCTAGTACGGCTCGCGCATGACCACTATCTGCGAAGCCATATACGCGGCCATGGTCCCAGCCACCTGCGGCCTCGACCCACATTGCTGCGTCAAAGTCCTCGGGGGTACCCCCGCGCTGCACCACCGTCTGGTTGTAGGTCTCCTACTCGAGTTTGATTTTTTGTTTAATATTTATAATAAAACTTAAATTATAAATATATAATGAATAATTTAAACAAATATATTGTTACCATAATGTATGCAGCGTGGTTGTCGATGTACTCCCCCGTCCCATGTGCTCGACGGTGAGTCCGCTCAAACACCGCCATCGGGGAGGGTCGCTGGACAGTCCCGTCATCCGACACCGTCGTCTACATTTACAAAACAAATACATTAATTAGTACACATAGTAACAAATAAAATATATAATTAAAAGATATACTTACCATACGGTTCGCGTGCACTGCAAATGCAACAGAGCCGCCGGTGTGACGCGCTGCTTCCCCCGACATGCGATTTCTAGCCGCATTCCGAGAAACCTCCTGCCATCGATCCGTCGACCATATTCCCACGAGCTGGTCCCATATATCCGGAGTAATCCAATCGGGGCCGTATCCACGAGTCTCCGCGATGTTAGTGGTCCCAGCTCGGGCCATCGCCTGGGACCGAGCCTGCCCCAGCTGCCCGTTGTACCTTGCCCGGGAAATAGCTTCCCAGGCAGCGTAAATGAAGGGCCTTTGGTCCTCGGCCCATGTATAGTGAGTCTGCAAAATAATAATATCAGTACCAATATTAATCATCATGCATGTAAAAGAAATAATAATACGTGCCTCAAACTCGCGCCATAACATGTCGACATGCTCGCTAGGCACGTGAGACCACGTAGGCCATGCCCTGTGCATGTATCGTCGAATAGTAGAAGAAATGCTCCTCGACACTTCTTCTTGCTCGAACCTGCACAACAAAAATAAATTTTAATATTATATTATGATATAATGAATTTGTAATGATTCATAATTCATGATATATTACTGCTCCCCAATCATGCTAATCAATCTACGTGACTCTGTGGCTGGTGGAGGCAGCCACCTGTTCGGCCCGCGTGGCCGCCTGCGTCTGGATGTACTAGCCTCGGCAGTATCATCGGCATGAGGATCAGCAACAGGAGGATCAGCAGCATGAGTAAGTGTAGGAGTCTCACCGATCGGAGACTCCGAAGCTCTCCTGCGACGATAACCACGACCAGACATATCTGTCGAATAGACATATAATCAGATTATTGTATAAATAGTAGAGATATATTTAATAAAATATATACTTTACAATTATTCCTCGTCATCTGAATAATAGTCTTCGAATTCTTCCTCTTCTTCCTCTTCTTCCTCTTCTTCATCTTCTTCATCTCCAGCTTCCTCAATTTCATGATCGTCATCATCAGCATATTCAACAGTTAATTGAATTGACGTTGTGTCTGCATCCTCGAGTATTGAAATAATACGATCTACAGCAGGAGGATCATCTTCTTGATAGAAACCATGTGTCATATCAGGTATCAGCTCATTTTCTCCTACTATCGGATCAATTTTTCCTCTACCTTTTGTCTTACAGACTACACGCCAATCTGCTCTATCTTTATTTCGAGCCGGATACTTCGCGTAATATACTTGTTCGGCTTGTGATGCCAATATAAAAGGCTCATTTGCTGCCAATTTAGATTTGTAATTAACCTCAACAAGTTTGTATTTTGGATGAACTTTCATGCCCCTTTCTGTTGTATCGAACCAATGACATCTAAATAGAATAACTGATTTCAAGCCGAAGTAGTGCAACTCTATCACTTCTTCCACCAGTCCATAAAAATCCATATCACATTCAACATAGGTTGTCCCTTTCACACAGACCCTAGCATTCATCGTCTTCTTTGTAAATGAATATTCAACTGTGAGAAATTTATACCCATTAACAAAATATCCGCTATAGAACGACACAAGTCGCGACGGTCCACTAACAAACTCAAATATTCTTTCATCTATTTCAGCTCTGTGATCTTTGCTGTAAGTCTGAATCCAAGTAGGGAAATCACGATTCCATAATCTCTCCAATTCTTCATCGTTGTGAATAGAGTATTTTTGCACCATCTCAATGTCAAATATTTCAATGAATTGTTCAATCTCTGGACAATTGAGTAATATATACAAGTGTGCCAAATGATACTCTTCATCGCTTAAGTGTCGAGATGGACGAGAACCAAAAGCACGACAAGAGTGACAAAATATATTTAAACGTCCATCTGAATGTCGAACACCCCCGTCGTCGTTACATGGAAGACGATCAAATCTTGTCTGTACTGTCGATTCAAAGTAAAATGAGCAGAATGTTGAAATTTCGTGGATGATATACGATTCAGATATTGATCCATCAACAGCTGCGGTGTTCTTTACTTTTTTCTTCAGACGATTCATGTATCTTTCAAATAAGTACATCCACCGATATTGAACGGGGCCACCAACTCGTGCCTCGTATGCCAAGTGTATCGGTAGATGCTCCATCGAGTCAAAAAATGCAAGAGGAAAAAACTGCTCCAGCTTGCATATGATTTCAACAATATTATTTTCAAGTGTTGACATATCTTCGACTCGAAGGACATTTGCACAGATGTTTCTAAAAAACATACTTAATTCAGTCAACGGACCCCAAATATTATCAGGTAGAAGATCTCGAAATGCGATCGGAAGTAATCTCTGCATGAATACATGACAATCATGGCTCTTCATCCCTGATATTTTGCAATCATCGACGTTCACACATCGAGATAAGTTAGAAGCATATCCATCGGGTAATCTGAGTTCTTTTACCCATTGACAAACATCTTTGATCTGTTGTTTATTTAACACATATAGGGCCTTCGGTTTCAGATATCGTCCATTGACCTCTTGTAACTCCAACTCTGGTCTTTTACAAAGTATTTTCATATCATGTCGGGCTTTGACATTATCTTTAGTTTTTCCGAAAATATCCATCAAAGTGTTGAAAATATTATCAAACACATTTTTTTCAATGTGCATGACATCTAAATTATGTCGAATCAATAATGAACTCCAATAGGGCAATTCCCAAAAGATACTTTTTTTCACCCAGTTATGTGTTTGGTCAAAACCTGACACTCTTTCATTGCGACCAAATACTAAATCTGGAAGTGCTGAAACACGTGCTAACATTTGTTCACCAGACAACAACGGTGGTGACCCATCTCTTTCGACTCTGCCCTTAGTAAATTTATTACGATTCCTTCGATACTGATGATTAACCAGTAGGAATCGATGATGACAATCAAAGAATGAGATTTTTCGTCTGTTCTGAAGACTGATTGATTTAGAGTGTTCCATAAAATACGGACAAGAGAGTCGACCGTGAGTGCTCCAACCAGACAACATGCCGTACGCCGGGAAATCATTGATTGTCCACAAGACCGCGGCCTTTAAATTGAAGTTTTGCTTCCGATGACAATCATAAGTGACAGCTCCCTCAGTCCACAATGTTTTCAATTCATCTATCAAGGGTCTGAGAAATATGTCAATTTCTTTTCGCGGACCCGGAATAATCATCGAAAGATAAATAAATTCATCTTTCATACACATTGACAGTGACAAATTATAAACTATCAGCAGCACTGGCCAAACTGAATAAGGAGTTGCAGAATGTCCAAACGGATTAAAACCATCTGTGCACAATTCCAATCTGATATTTCTAGTATCCCTAGTAAATGAAGGATAACATGTATCCAAATGTTTCCATGCTTCACTGTCAGATGGATGAGTCATTACTGTATCATCACGACTTCTTGCATGCCAACTCATGTAGGGGGCTGTCTTTTCCGACATGAATAATCTTTGAAGCCTCGGTGTTAGTGGAAAATACCGAAGCATCTTAAACGGGATATTTTTCTATCGGACCGATTTCTTCTCCTTGTAACGAGGATGTTGACATACAGGGCATTTATCCAACTGCACATTTTCTTTATAATATAAAATGTAGTTATTTTTGCATGCGTGTATTTTTTCGTACCCAAGCCCCAATTTTCTCATCAGCTTTTTAGTTTTATAAAAAGTAGGCTCAAACTTGTTATCAGTAGGCAGCATTCCATTAATCAATCCTGCAATCCGATCATACGCAACTCCGCTGATATTACAATCGGCCTTGATGTTTAGGAGCTGTGTCATTGCTGAAAACCTAGTGTATTTAGGACAATTCTCATACAAAGGTTCATCGGCAGCTTTCAACATCTCGTAAAATTCTGCAGCTTCTTTATTCGGTAATTCAATCTCTACCGCAGTTTCTACTTCTGTGATATCAACCGCTGTAGTATCTGGTGGGACTGATGTCTGAAGAACTGGCCGATCAACATTATCATTCAGGTGGAATTGACCCCCAAGACTATCAAGTATCATAGTTCTATAGGGATTAGATAGACTGGATGAAGAAGCACCAACAGAGGAAGATTCACCATATGTCTGAACGACAGGATTGCTCGACGTCCCGACTTCGCTTGACTCCCCATGACAAGTCCATAGAAAATATCTTGGTGCAAATCCTTCGCTATATAGATGCAGAGTGACAGTCTCCCGATCCAAAAATCATCCATTCGAACAAATGCATACGGACATCGGATTTGATCACCAATGCTAACGAAATTCCGATTCGAATAGGCGAAATTTAGGAAGTACGTTACGCCTAATCGAAACTCATTCGTTAAAGCTCCACGATCAAGACGTCGGTACATCCAACTTCGATCAGCCGACATGATTCTGTCAATCAATGACAATTTCTTTGGTTAATGTCTTTAGGTGAGATTGTCCTATTCCATTCGGGATTTATGTTATTTATATTGCACTAAGTACTTATTTTAACCGCTAACTTCATTCTAAATTTTGGCAGCATCTCCCTACAGTTCTCCGAATACGCATATCATCTTGGCGCGTATCGGAGAACAAGAGAGATGTTGCCGAAATTTAGAATAATTAGTTAACAGTTAAAATAAAAACGTAAGTGCAGTACAAATAACTATATTCCCAAATTGTCCAATCAGGGACAATTCAAGAATTGTACGTCGTATAAAAGATCATCTACTTCTTTTACACGAACATACAATCCCCGAATGCATCTAAGGTTTTGCTAAATCATATCCGACTCGTCGATGCGTACGTGAAACATATCAACTCGTCGGATGGATGATTATTTTCTAAATGTTTCGAGACAGTTCGAGTCCATATTGGACAATTCCGACACGAGTCCAAATTCGACGATTCCGGCAAGAGTCCGAAGTGGACGATTCCGGCGCGCGTCCGAAGTGGACGATTCCGGCGCGCGTCTGAAGTGGACAATTCCGAAATTAATCTAAACCCTAAAAATTAATCTAAACCCTAATAATTGATCTAACAAATTAAACAATTAATCTAAATAATTAATTAACATATATAAAAAAATTAAAAAAATATGAATCTGCAATTTCCGGCGCCGGAGTTCGATGGACTCCGACGCCGGCGTACAGTGTCCGAACACTGTAAAAGCTCCGGCGGCGGCCATCGGCCAACCGCCGCCGGCCAAAACCCTAAAAATAGGGTTTCGGTCAGATTTCCTGCCGGCCGCAACGGGGAGAGACGGCCGGACGGCGATGATTACCTGAAATCGGCGGTCGAGGACGGACGGCAGCGTCGGCAGCGGCAGCTCGGCATCGTTGGCAGCGGCGGCGAGAGGCGGGAGGAGGAGACGGCGGCGGCAGCAGCGGGAGGAAGAAGGGTCGGGCGCGATCTGTGACCTATATAAACTTATCAGCAACGGCTCACTCACCCGTTAGAAAGCCTTTGCTATTAAGTTATCATCAGCAACGGCTCACTTGTCTGTTATAAAGCCGTTGCTGATAATTAAAATCATCAGCAACGGCTCGCATGTCCATTAGAAAGCCGTTGCAGATACAGCATATCTGCAACGGCTTGAGCGGCCGTAAGAATGCCGTTGCAAATAGCAACGGCTTGAACGGCCATTGCTGATAGTCGTTGCTGAAGACTCAATTTCTAGTAGTGTCCCCTTCAACAAACTCTACCTCCTTGGCCTTCCCATCAGCATACATCTTCTAGAAACTCTGAGCTACCAACAACCTCTATCTAATTAACTTCACCTTTTTCTAGTGCCTCCACCAGGTCAGGTCCCATCATAAGGGAGTCCCCTACCTCAAACCAACCTACAGGCGACCAGCATCTCCGCCTATATAATACCTCAAATGGGGCCATCCCGACGCTGTTGTAATAGCTGTTATTGTAGGCAAACTCAATTAGGGGTAAGTACCTCTCCCAACTACCCTCCAAATCTAGAACACATGCTCTCAGCATATCCTCCAACGTATGAATGGTCTGTTCCGACTGGCCATCTATCTGAGGGTGAAATACAGTGTTGAACCGAACCTGAGTGCCCAATGCCTCTTGGAAAAACTGCTGGAATCGAGCTATGAACTGAGTACCCCGATATGAGATGATCATAACAGGAACACCATGACAAGCGACGATTCGATCCAAGAACGACCTCGCATAGTGCTCGGCTGAAAAGGTCGTCCTGACTGGTATGAAATGTGATATCTTGGTTAGGCGATCCACCACTACCCAAATAGAATCATTGCCCTTCCTAGACTTTGGCAACCCCGTCACAAAATCCTTGGTTATCTTTTTTCATTTCCACTGTGGTACTTCTAGGTTCTACAGCAACCAAGCCCACTTCAAATGCTCAGCCTTAACCTGCTGACACACCAGACACTTAGACACGAACTCGGTCACCTCTATTTTCATGCCTTTCCACTAATAATTCTGTCTTAGATCTCGGTACATCTTTTTTGCTCTCGGATGCATAGTGTATGTGGAACAATGAGCCATCCTTAGCACTTGCCTACGAACCTCAGCCATATCTAGCACCATTATCCTATTCTTAAACCTCAGAACACCCTCTGAGTCAACACCGTAATCATTATCGGCATCGCCTCTCCTGGCTAGATCCTTAGCGAGTGCACAGAAAGCATTCTCCTCCTCTACTGCCCACAACATGTCAACCAACATGGACTATACCCTCAAGTGAGCCACCAGAGCACCAGAAGCTAACACTGACAAGACTGCCCTACCATCCAAACACATGGCCAAAACCTAAGCCAATGGCCTCCTACTGATTGCCAAATGTGCCAAACTACCCATAGACTTCCTGCTCAAAACATCAGCCACCACATTAGCCTTCCTCGGATGGTACATGATCGTGCAGTCATAGTCCTTCAAGAGCTCAAGCTATCTTCTTTGCCTCAGGTTCAACTACTTTTGGGTGAGCAAATACTGGAGGCTCTTATGATTAGTGTATATCTCACAAGACTCGCTTTAAAGGTAGTGACGCAACAGCTTCAATGCGAACACCACTACTGCTAGCTCAAGATTTTGAGTCGGATAATTCTTCTCGTGGATCTTCAACTACCGAGAGGCATAAGCTATCACCCTGCCATTCTGCATCAACACACAACCCAAACCGACCCGGGAGGCATCATAATAAACAACAAATCCTTTCGAGCCCGAGGGTACAGCTAGAACTGGTGCCGACGTCAAACGGTCCTTGAGCTTCAGAAAGCTCTCCTCGCACTTACTGTCCCATTCGAACTTGACCTTCTTCTGAGTCAGGCAGGTCAATGGCGCTGTAATCGTGGAGAACTTCTCCATAAATTTTCTATAATAACCTGCCAACCCCAGGAAATTATGAATCTCGGTAACATTAATCAACCTCTTCCAATTCTGAACTACTTCTATCTTCGCAGGGTCCACCTTTACCCCTTCCCTGGACACCACATGGCCAAGGAACCCTGCACTCTCTGGCCAGAACACGCACTTGGAGAATTTGGCATATAAGCTGTGCTCCCTGAGAGTTTCCAGAACTACCCTCAAGTGCTCAGCATGATCCTCCCTGCTCCTAGAATAAATCAAGATGTCATCAATAAATACAATTACAAATTTATCCAAGTATTCTCTGAACACTCGGTTCATCAGATCCATAAATGCTACAGGTGCATTAGTTAGCCCGAACGACATCACCAGGAACTCAAAGTGCCCATACCTTAATCTAAAAGCAGTCTTCGGAATGTCACTATCCTGGATTCTCAACCGATGGTACCTTGACTGCTGGTCAATCTTGAAAAACCACTGAGTTCCCTGAAGCTGATCAAATAAATCATCAATCTTGGGCAGCGGGTACCAATTCTTCACTATTACCTTATTAAGTTGCCGGTAATCAATGCACATCCGCATGGACCTATCTTTCTTTTTCACAAAGAGAACTGGAGCACCCTAAGGCGAAACACTTGGGCGAATGAAGACCAACTAAAGCAGCTCCTGCAATGGGGACTTCAACTCCCTCAACTCTGCTGGTGTCATCCGATACGGTGGAATGGAGATCGGCATCACCCCTGGCTACAAATTAATACAGAACTCGATCTCCCTCTCTGGAGGCAACCCTGGCAACTCCTCCGAAAACACATCGGAGAAACCAAATACCACAGGCGTCCCCTCGATGTCGATAGCCACACCTCCAATAGGGAGCCGCAAGCCCTATGGAGGAGAATTTATAACCCTTCCCACCTCTTTTAACCCGCATCGACCTCAACCCGGAGCCATACCCACTAACTTCTCGACCCGCTAACCCACTAAACTTAATTAAACCCAAATTAATCTTATGCTCCACATAAACATCCAACACATGCACACCCACATGCGAGATAATTAAACAATCATGCATACCCAACATAAATTAATTAAATTTATCTACACAAGCAAAATTTACATAACTCATATTCCTACTTACCCCGAGCTCGCAAGCTCGCACCGGACCATGAGTCGACTCAGCTCGACCTCGGACTAGCCCGTTAGGATGACAAATATAAACATAGATGGAAAACTAAAATTAATATCTAGGATATTACACGTCCTTAACATGTTAAGACTATAATTCATTGAACCTAAGGTTGACATGCATGCTTGGAGTGAATTAGATAAGAAAATATTTAAGTATAATGGAGATGTTATGAATTGTATTTTTTGCACGTTACCAAATGGAATCCTAGATAAAGTCATGCATTATTCTTCGGCTTGTGATTTATGGGTCACTTTAAATGTTTTATATGATTATGCCAAAACCGAAGAGATTGGCACTTTTAATGAAGGTGATGATGACAATGGTCACTCACCTACTACTAATCTCGGTTTTGATGCTCATAGTGCTTTTAGTCAAAGGAGCAACTCTAAGAGCCAAAAATGAAAGGTGATTTGTCGTGCTTGCAAGGAAATGGGGCATGTGAAGAAAAATTGCTCTACCGTGATGAACAAAGCAAGGAAAAGGTCAAGTGCTTCCACCTCCACATCTCACTCATTTGAAGCACCCTCTAGCCATGACTATGAAGCCACATCCAAAGTTTACCTCATGGTTGCAAATAATGAGGTACTTTCTCCTTCATATAGTCATGATAATGATAATGATAGTGATAGCTCTTCTGGTTCACATGATATGCCATATGATGAGTTAGTAAGTGAATATAAGAAAGTATATACCTTGCTAGTTCAAAAGGATAAGGAAAACAAAAAAATGAAGAAAGAAAATTTAGAGCTTAGCTCACATGTGCATGCCTTAGAATTAGAAAATGAGAAATTAAAGACTAATCCTATTGATTCTTGCCATGATACATTGAACCTTGAGCTAACGGCTTTGAAAAATGAAAATGTGGATTTGAAAGCTACATTGAAGTTTAGGAATAATGATTTCAAAATTGAGAATGAAAAATTGAAAATTGAAAATAACATGTTGAAATCTCAATTGCATGCATTGCATAAATCTATGAATGATTTGAAAAATGAGATGTTGATTTTGAGTTGGAAAGTTAATACTTCTTTTTTTAATTCTAAAAATCAAAATGTCTCATTTAGGAAACCTCAAAAGAAAAATATTTCCCTTCAGAATGCTAATGCTTATCATAGTCCTCATGTCAAGCATTCTAATATTAAATCTCATGTCCATAATGAAAAGAAGAAATTTAATGGACATTGTTTTTGTTGTGGTGTTTATGGGCATGTCGTCTATGATTGTGCTTTTAAAATGAACTTAATTGTTGTGAATACACTTTTGGTACCTAAGCCCACTAACCCCGTAGGACACAAAGGCATTTGGGTACCAAATGTCTCTTGTTCTCTTGTAGGGGGAGCTACCACACATGGTTAAAGGAAAGTGATACGTTGAAGTTGACCATGGACTTGAATTATGAATCCTCCCTTGGTTGCAAGTTCAAGCTACCTTGATGCCTTAGGTAAAGTTGGCATCAAAACTATTTCAGTATCATCTTCTAACTTGATTTGTTTTACCTTAGTTGAAGATTATGATACTATGCTTAATTCTAGTTGATTTCCGCTCTTGATATGAGTTTCAAAAATGTTTTTGACTTTTAGATTTTTGGTCTCCTCGGAGACCTTTGTAGCCTATAACGGGCTCATGCGACCTTGCGGTTCTAAATTGTAGGCTCATTGTGTCCTTTTGGTTTTCAACCAATAGGAAGGGTTGGAGATCTTATTTTTTAAAATTTTACATTTTGATATCTCTTTGATTCATTCCAGTATCACTTTGACTTATTTGTAAATGAATCTCTACTACTTAGCAAAGTATGTCTTTGAAAATGATACTTGATCCTCATCTTTGCTATTTAGTACGATAACTTGCTAGTAGATATGGTTTGATTACTATTAATGAAGTATACTTGCAAGTTATTGAAAATGGAAGACTATTGTGAAGAAAATGGAAAAGGAAATAAAAAGTCTAGGAAATTCCAAGAATGATGTATGAGTTCGGTTTTGCAAAAATCTTAGTATAATAGTTGAATATTCATGTTTTAATGATGTCTTTATGCTCATGATTGATTTTGCATGATAAACTATGAAATTTCATGAGTAGGTAAAATTTCGATACTTAAGCGATTTCATGATGTTGATATTGAATGAAATTGGACTAGGTTGAAATTCTTTATTAGAGACATCATTTCGAGTTGGTAGTTGGCAAACATATTTAGATGCATATATCACATGTTTCTGGGTATTTAAACTTGAAAAATCATATGTAGATGAACAAATTGATAACTAGAGCACTTTAGGAGACTTAAACTTGGAAAAGTTTGACCCAAGTCAACAAATCGACTTGGACACTTCATTTTAAGTTCAAACTTCATAAACATGTTTAGGAATAGATATGACATGTTTCCTTGCATTTAGAATGAAAAATTCATATGGATATGAATAAAATGACATAGATGCTATTTCATGATAACCTCTTTTGAACCAAGTTGACCCAAGTCAACAAATAGACTTAAGGGTCTCATTATCAATCCATATTTGAGGAACATGTTTAGATTTACTCATCTTAGGTGTCCATAGGTTTAAATTTGAAAAATCATGAGTAAATGATAAGATTGACACTTAGCAAGTTTCATGATAAGTAGCTTAGTTTTGAATGAAACCATGCTAGGTTGATATCTTGACTCAATGACATAATTTTCATCTCAAACTTGACATACTCTCTTTGCATGACCATTATGTGGTGTCATAAAAGTTTGAATAAAAAATGAACACATTTTGAAAAATAACGGAAAATTACGAAAATACCATTGAAATTTTTGCATTTTCAATTATTTTTAGAAAAATGTAGAAAAATACTTTTTAACTGATTATTAAAACTGCACCTTCAATGAAAAATCTAGTTTCTTCAGTAAAAAAATTAAATTTTTTTATCAAGAATCTAATTTATAGTGAAATTTTGAAGTTGAATTTTGAAAACACAAAGTATCACTTACTTGAAATACTCACTTTTCTGATACTTTGATTTCTCGTCAAAAACTTCAAATGAAAACTCACGTATACCATTTTGATTCAATGTCTAATATCATTCACATCATTGCTTGAGTAAAATTATTTATAGGAATGATCACTACAAAAAAATAGGGTATCACCAACGGACTAAATCCTTTGGTAATAGATTACCAACGAATTATCTGTTGGTAAATGCATCGGTGTTGACCATGCTAGGTATTACCAACGGATATAATAATATCCGTTGGTAACACCAACGGAAATTATAATCTATTGGGAATACCAACGGATATCATATCCGTTGGTAATACTAACAACACATCTGTTGGGATTACCAACGGAGTTCTTCGTTGGGAATACCAACGAAAACAGACGTCGGTATTATTCATAGGTATTATCAACAAAGGTACCCTTTAGTAATAGCAACTGATATCCGTTGGTATTACCAACGGGGATATCCATTGGTAATACATTTTATAATTAAAATATCCATACCCAAATGAATTTTCATTTTCCTGTATACAACCTAGAAAGCAAATCACACATCAAATTTCTTATTACCCAATCACAAATATATATATATAACCAGTCAAGAAAGAAAACTCATATTTTCATAACCAAATAATAGTGTCATTTTCATAACCAAAACAACTAGTGCCAAGCATCTACAATCGAGTATATTATTAAACAAATACAAACCTTACTAGAAGTCAAATCTTCCATAACAAAATTAACAACCAACACGAAAATCATAACCCATATGGAGGTGGAGGTGGAGGTGGAGGTGGAGATGGAGGTGGAGGTGCGGTGGAAGCTGAAGGTGAATCTGTTGATTACAAAGAGTTGACTGAAAAGTCGCGTTGTGTTAACATCAACCGAAGTTGAGCTTCCACTTGTGTTTGTGCTTGTACTTGTTCTTGTACTTGTGCTTGTAGTTGCGACTGCACTTGTGATTGTTGTGATTGCATTGATGCTTCAAATTCAATAATATACTGTCGCATGGATGTCATCTCAATCTGCATCGCATTCCACTCATCATTCGTTCGACCATGCCCATAACTCGATGTAATAGATTCTGCATTTCATTCCACACAAAAGGAGCATCAATATAAAGTTTTAACTTGTCATTGATTTCAACAAGTCCATGACGAGGATATACCCTAACTCCTTTTTTGGTATCAAACCACTCACATGTAAATAACACCACCTTATTTCCTTCACCAAAGTATTCTACTTGTACAATATCAATCAGGATGCCATAGTAATCACGATCATAATCATTGTAACAACTGCCCTTAACACAAACACCATTGTTTATTGTTTTCTTTCCATGTGAATATTCCTTGGTGTGGAACTTATATCCATTAACAAAATAACTGTCATGCCCCAACACTAGGTCGCGTGACCGGCCAGGGTCAATGTCTTACCCTGAAGCCTACCACATTCACTGAATATCAACATACTGATACAACAAACTATCCAGAAGAATATCTGAGTAAGAGAACAACGATGCAAACTTTTATTAAGTTTTAGAGAAGGTTCACAATTTTAAAAGAGTTGCAAACAAACCAACTATAAAAACAAACAGCTTGCGTTAAAGTCGAATACAAAATTTTCAAAACAACATCTCTCAGTGTATGTAAACAAAAAAGACAAATCTAGACACCATGGCTACGACTACTAGACATTGCTACGAGATCTATGCCACTACCTGTACTCCAGCTGCACCATGATTCCAAGCCTCACCTCACTGGTCGGACTCTAAAAAATAAAAGAAATAAACCGTGAGTCCACATGGGACTCAGTTAGCGGTCCTTCCGAACCTCCACATAAATCCACAATAACAACATGCATAAAAGTCAACAATTTATAATTGTAGGGATCTAATCTAATCAAGATGTAACAACCGGCCCGACGGCCATCCTGTATAAACCATATGCCCGGCCCAAAATGGCCCCATACCACAAGATAATAACTCGATCGCACGGCCCACATCTCATTTAAGGAAAGTCAAACAAACACCGGGACGACGACTAGGATGGTCAACTAGTCTCAAGAACCCACCGAGTTAGGAATAGCTAGTCCCACCCAACTCGAGTCTACCGTCAGCGTGGCCCACTGATGGAATCTCAAGACCCGCTGTCACCCAAGTCTAACACCTAGCAGGCCCGCTAGTGCAATCTCAACACCCAAATCACCCGCCGAGTCAAGCATTAATCGTTTCAATCGTTCATGCTTCTCAGCCGACCATCTCAATCACAGTACACAAACAAAGTGTTCTAAAGTTTCCTTATTTAAAAATCTTGGGCATTCACCCGTACTCGGCCCCCTTATTCCAGGCCATACCAGCCGCACACTATTGCCCGTTGGTTGTTCCCTAGGTGTGAAACCTAGCTTGTCTACATTCAAGTTTCTCCGAATAATTAAACACCCTTGAATTTCCTTATAGTCATCTAGCCTATTCATGCTCGGCCGAGAGCAAGCAGGGTAGGAGGGCATGGTTTCGGCCATGATTGAGAAGAATCAAGTCATCAATCACGCGAGAAACTCAATCCGAGGGCTTCCGACCACTCTAGGAAATTGGGGAAAAATTCAGCATGACCTTCCCCCCTTCTCCTTCATGTGGCCGGCCCTAAACATCGAGAAAAATGATTAAAAACTTCATACAAACAACATGTACATAACATTCAAGTCAAATATTGGAAGAACATCGGTGAATCGACGAAATTTTTCGAGAAATCAGAGAAAACCCCTAAACCTTGGGTCGGCTACCTGCCTACCCTTCACAACAAGGTACGATCCACTCACCTTGATTAAGGAAGAAGAAGGGACGAGCGACGACGATCTTGATCTTTCCGACGACAGCACAAATCCGGCGCCGACTCCAAAGCTTCCCCTCCTCCCTCTCTCTTCTTGGGTTTTGTGCGGCTCCAATGGTGAGCCGTACGGTTGGGGATGAGGGATTTATTCCCTCATCTTCACTTGACCATTATACCCCTCCTATTCACTTGGCCCCTACTCGACTCAATTCGAGTCCGATTCGAGCCCCGATTCAATCCGCACACACGATTTGAACTCGACTCTACTAAGACATCTTATGCTTAAGAAGGAAGGAAAAATTTAACAAATAAAATTTTATAAGGCTTGAATTATACCTTCTACTCGAGGCGATTCCGCAACTCAACCCGACTAACTCCTGATCTGGTGCGCTGCACCAAAAATAAAATTTATATTAGGAAACCTCAGGTCTTACAATAACCCTTCATAGAGCGAACAAATCTTTGCGGGCCTTGTGCAATGGCAAGAATTCGACTATCAATCATCTCAATATTATGATTAACCTATCACAAAACGAAGAAAAAGAATAATTTATAATTTAGTCATGATTATTCATATTGAGACAAAAATTATTATATTATTCAACTTACATAGTCTCTCAACCATTTTTGAAATTCTCTATCTCGTAACTTCTCAAGCTCTGCGTCAGTCAAGCGTGGTTCTCTTTGCATAACGATATTATTAAACTCACTAAAAAACAATAAAGTGTACATTAATATAAAGTAAATATATGAAATAATTAACACTACTACATACTCAATGAAAGGAGAGATCTCTTCACAATTCATAAGTACGTAAAGCTCAATTGCTTTATACTCATTTTCGTGGACCCTCCTATAACGCCCAACAGCCCTACAAGGTCGACCAGGATAGGTAAAGATAGATAGACGGTCACATGGTAGTTGGAACTCCACCATCATCATTTCGAGGTACTTGATTCAACCTTGTGTGTACCTTTTGGTCCAGGAATATAATGAACAAAAAATTAATATTTCTGAGATGATATATATATATATATATTCTTCACAAATCAATTCAACCTTGTGTGTACCTTTGGTTCGAAGTAAAAAGAACAAAAATTAGAAATTTCCTCAATGATATATGCTTCAAAATTGATCCTTCGACATATGCTCGATTTTCCACTTTTTTCTTCAATTGAAGCATATACCTGAATATATTCTTCGAAATTAAGAAGTAATTTTTAAAAAAAAAATCAATCAAGAATAAAAAGGAAGATATGTTACCTTTCAAATCTATACATCCATCTATATTGTACCGGACCACCAATTTTAGCCTCATAAGCTAAGTGAACGAGGAGATGCTCCATAGATTCAAAAAAACTTGGTGGAAATATTTTCTCAAGCTTGCATAGTATCTCGACAATATTTAACTCAAGTCTTCTACATCCTCAATTCACAACACACTTGAACAAAAGTTCTAAAAAAATAAACTCAGCTTACTTTATGCATCCCATACTAGATCAGGTAATAAATCACGAAATGCAATTGGAATAAGCCTTTGCATGAAAATATGACAATCGTGACTTTTCATTTCATAGAATTTGCAATCATCTATATTTACACACCGACTTATGTTTGAAGCATAACCATCGGGAAATTTTAATTCTTTGACACATTGACATGCTGCTTTGATTTGTTCTTTGTTCAACACAAATGAGGCTCTCGGCTTCAACATTTTCCCATTAACATGCTCTAATTCTAACTCGGGGCGCTTGCAATAGTTAGGCAAATAAGCTCTGGCCTTGACATTGTCTTTTGTTTTCCCCTTCATGTCCATCACTATATTGAATATATTTTCAAATACATTCCGTTCAATATGCATCACATCTAAGTTATGTTGAATTAAATTTATATGCCAATACGGAAAACTATAAAAGATATATTTTTTTAACCCAATTATGTTGTTGGCCAAATCCTGGAATTCTAGCATTAATACATTGATTTCCAAATTGAATACCAGGCAATTTATCGACACGTGCCTTTATTTCATCGCCCGATAATCGTGGAGGTGGAATATCTCTTTCAATTCGGCCTTTCATAAATTTGTCTCTTTGTCGCCGATATGGATGATCAAGAAGGAGAAACCTACGATGACAATCTAAAATTGATGTCTTTCTCCCATTTTCCAGAACAAAAGCTTCGCTACGCTCTAAAAAATAGGGACAAGCTAACCTCCCGTGTGTGCTCCATCCTGATAGCATAGCATATGTAGGGAAGTCGTTGATAGTCCACATAAGTGCTGCTCTCATTTTTTTTTTAAATTTCTAAACACATCATATGTCAAAATTCCGTCAAACCATAACATATGTTCAGTTCATCTATCAATGGCATTTTTACGTGGGCTCTTTGGTCCAGGAATTATCATACTTAAGAACATAAATTGATCCTTCAAACACATAGATGACAACAAATTGTATAAAGTAATGAGCACAGGCTAAACTGAATAGGGAATAGAAGAATGCCCGAATGGGTTGAAACCATCGGTGCACAATCCTAATCTGATATTTATTGGGTCAGAAGCAAATGAAGGATGGTGAGCATCAAACATAAATTAATTCGACATGTGCAGGATGTGCAACAACATCAGAAGTATGATTTCTTAGCATTCCAAATCATATGCTTTGCAGTTTTTTCGGACATAAAAATCCTTTGAAGTCTTGGTGCTATAGGGAGATACCGTAAGACGGTATATTTTGAAGTATACGGTATATTTTTTCGTCTACCGTTATTTAATAGTCTTGGCTTATATCGAGCATGTCCACACATTGAGCACTGAGTTAAATTTGTTGTTTCTTTATAAAACAACATGCAATTATTCTGACATGCATCTATCCTCTCGTACCCAAGTCCTAATTTCTTCATCATCTTCTTTGTTCTGTAAAAATTTTCTTCCAACTTCGCATCTTCTAGTAACATATCTTTAATTATTAACATCAGCCGATCATAGCAAGCTTCACTCGTATTAAACTCAGATTTGCAATTAAGCAACTGTTCTTGTATAAGATGGCACACTAGAGGGGGTGAATAGTGTGTTAGACTAATTCTTTTTGCCTAATTCAATTTTAATCATTTTCTTAAATTACTTAGGCAAGTTATAATTTGATAACTAAATGTGGAAGCGAGTAATGAAAATAAACAATGAATGCACAATGAGAGCAATGCTAACACAATTGTTTATAGTGGTTCGGCCCCAATGCATACTCCACTACCTAAGCACCCCGCTTAGGATTTCTAAACTAGGTTTACTAGATTAATTCTTGTTTCCCTTACAATTCTTATTTACTAGATTAATTCTTGGTACGGCCCCAATGAGTCGCACTCTCGACCTAAGGCACTTCCACACTCGGAAGTCTCCGCCTTCTTACCGAGAGCACTCTTCCACCTCAACCCTAAGGGACAACTTAACTAATACTAGCAAAACTAAGTTTACACAAGTGGCTTTACACCTTCACAACAAGGTAACCACTTCCAAACAAGACCTAACAACCAAGGTCTTACTCAAACTCAAATACAAAGAGTTGAAGAACAAAATTAAAACAAAAACTTGTTACAAGGAGAGGAATGACAGCTTATCACACTTAAACGCTTCTTCTTTCTGCGACTAACCGGCTTGATGAACCCTTTAAAGGAAGGCTCTTTTGACAGCAAGGGATCAAGACTTAGGCTGATCAACTTTAACACTTTGAAGGTTGAGGGATGCTATTGAATCACTCTTTGAAGCTTTTTTTCATCCAAAAAATCTGAGAGAGATTTTACAAAAGAGGTTAGAAGAGGGTATTTATAATCCCAGCTGAAACAGGGCATCAACGGGCATAAATTTTACCGTTACAGATGCTCGATCGATGGTCCGGTCGATCGTCGATTGACCGACCGATCGACCGCTGGCTTTATGGGAGATTTTTACACTGATCGGTCTATCGACGGGTCAACAGGTTGACACAAAACTATTGATCTCCAATCCGATCGACCAATCGGTCGACCGAAGCCAGCTATTACGCGCCATTCAATCACGAGATTTTTTGGAGATCCCGAATCCGGTCGACTGACTCGCGCTTTGCCATCCGGTCAACTGATGAGCGTTCTGCCATATTTTGGCTTCGGTCGGTCGATCGACTAGTCGACCGACGCAACCTTCTACGACTACTGCCTCTTTTGTGCATCATTCATTCAACCGACCGGTCGACCGAATTGGCTGCTGCCACTACTTAACACCATTCAGTTGACCGTCCGATCAACCAAATTAAAGCTGGAAAATTTTATCTTTGGATTTCTCATTTTGTGCTTGGTTTTCGGCTTCGTTCTTCATTGTGCTTTAACTTTAAAGGATTCTCCATGCTATCCAATACATTTTTGATGCACACATTTATCTGTTTTGGGGATTTGATCGAGTGACGTAAGGCTTGACGTATCTTTCATCGATCCTGCAATTTTCATACTTCAAGCACTTGTTAAATAGGCTTGTTATCATCAAAATAATCATGAGAAGAATAAAGCATAAAGGAGGAACCCTTCAGCTAACAACTGTGACATGGCTGATAGCCTACTTTGACTCTTACAACCACTCCACAATGGCTCATTTGCATAATTAAGTAATTCAAAAAACTTGGCAGCTTCATCATTTGGTATTTCTTCTACATTTGATGAGCCAATACCTTCAATACCGATTGCATCCGCCACCATAGTTCTATACGGATTTTGAGGAGCATCAAAGCTTTCTGATTAAGGAATGCTTGAGGATTCACCAATTTCTTCACTTGTCAACTCCCCATGTGCAATCCATTGTGTGTAGCCATATATAAATCCCTTCGAACATAAGTGATATTCCACCACATCTCCACAATGAAATTGAAGATTATTACATCGTCGACATGGGCACCTAATTTTATCACCAGAAATATATTGAGTTTTGGAGTACACAAAATCAAGAAATCCCTCGACTCCTTCCATAAATTCATTAGTTAAGGCTCCTCCAATTATCCGACGTTTCATCCAACTACGATCGGTATACATTTTGATTAACTCTTTTCAACCAAGCAACAATATTAAGCACATTAATTATTAACATGCACAACATACAAATGGAACCTTAGAGTTAGGAACTCCAGCGTCAGCTTATGCTATGTCCAAACATATACTTGAAATTTGACATATGGAATTTGACTTAAGAATAGCAACTCAACTCCATACAGGATGTTATCATCTACTCTTCTGTCTTCTATCCTGTATGGAGTAATAGATAAAGGATCTAAAATCTAATCACTAGATGCAAGTAAAAATTGCACTCTATTTATGAGAAAAAAATAATATAGAAAAAGAAAGTCAACATCAAAATTATAGAATCACCTTTTCTTCATTTAATTTGAACTTATGGCAAAAGAAGCAAATTAACTAGAACATATATCTAATGGTATATCATAATGTAGAGAAAATATGAATGGTATATCTGAATGTATAGAAAATTAACTAGAACATCTATCTAATGTACCACCTGATTCCAACCTGAGTTGTTGAAAGTGTCATCCTCATGTCCTTAGATGGGAGATTCATAACATGTAAGGACTTTGAGATCATCTCTTCTGGTATCAATATTTTGATGAATAAGAAGAAAGGTTTTATCTTGGAATTGGTATTCCAATGGAAGTATATTAAGTTTCTTTCCTACCACACTACCATAGGATCAATGATGAGATTTTGTTATTTCACAATTACAAAAACTGAGAAGCCTAATTGTAGATATAATATGATCTAGATTTCTGTATCTGAGTTATTTAGGGCAAATATTTTGCACACTTTATGATTAATATCAAATTCACCGTTAAAGAATATGTAACAAGTCCTATCACACAAGACAAATGATGGGTAAAGCTAACTAACTCGCAAGGATCAGGATTAATGACTAATGTATCGATTAACAAAGTAAACATCAAGCCACATAAAGAGTAGTAGCTTAGAAGATATTACTCTTGAAATGATTATTAAGTCATTCAAATCATGTTTTAATGATAATGTGGTATATGCAGGCTTTAATAAAAAAAATTAACAAGTCGATAGTAGCTCCTCTACCAAGTTCATACTCTGGTGCATTGTAAGATGTGGTTCTTATTTTCCTTTTCATTTTTGACTCAATAATATGTCCAATACTTGGTTGTTCTAACATTTCTTGATCATCATGGCCTAATTAAGCCACTTGGCATTTGGCCCTTAGGGCTAATTATGGTCTAGGAATTCTGGCTATACCCGGCCCTACCATACAAGGTAGAATCACACTGGCTGCTCGGGCCACACCATATCACGATGAAATCAAGAAATCCCGGGCCATCGACTAGGATGGCCGAGTCATGCATTCGTCATTCTGACTACTCAAGCATCTCGGTAGACCATCACAAACACATCACACAAGCAAGTGTCCTAGAGCTTCCTTGTTTAAAATCTCGGGCATCCGCGTAATATACCTTTGATGTAAAACCCCTCACCCAATTTCTTAGGTGTAAAACCTAACTAGTCTACCTTTGAGTTTCCATAAATAGCACACACCTCAGATTTTTCATGTTAATCATCTTCCGTCATATACTATCCTTGCTAATGTGAAATACATGTCATAAACATGAAAATGTACCCAATAACAAAACGGGACAGTATATAAGCTATAGATGAATTACTTCACATCACATACTATGTATAGCCACATGATTCAAAAATAAAGAATTGAAACAATTAATGAAACATTTCATGGATTAAACCAATAAGGAACATGTAATAAACATAGTAACAATTAAACATGATATCTAATATTCAATGAAACCTTTCCTTTGATACATGTACCATAACCATCATGTCCATATATACATTAGCAAGAACATTTCCATAATCGTTAGAATATAGATCTACAGTTGCTATCAATTCTCAACATGGACAACAATCATATAATATAATTTGAACCTAACACTAAGTATGTAAGTAGGAATTCAAAACGACGTAACATGAAATCTAGCGTATAGATCCGACAACCCCGAGTTTTTCACCCCTCTCCATCGCTCGGCCGACTCAAGCAAGGTAACATCCTACTCGGCCGAGCCCTCTAAGGGAGGTGAACATGTTGCGACAACAACACAAATATCAATACAAAGATCCAACATATAACGAACATAAAGCGATCTACAAGTTGCAAGATGAGCGAGGAAATTGGGAAAAAAATTGGCATGACCTTTCCCTTTTTTTCTTCACTCGACCAACCCATACAGAAATAAGAAAATCATGATTTGAAAGTACGATTCGCAGGTACACAAATTGATTAAGTTCCAATACGAAAGAACACGTCGATCGGCAAAACAACTCGTGGAGAAACCCGATTTCAAGATCCATAGGGCCGGCCACCCGCCTCCCTTCAAAAACATGTTAACCACTCACCTTTGCTTGAGGAAGATGAAGGATCGGACATTGGCGATATCCGGATCGACCAAGTCTCTCCTCCTTGCTCCTTCTCCCCCTCTCTCTATGCGCTGCTTTGTGCGGCTCCTACATGAGCCGCACGACAGCTATGATGAGGGATTTTATTCCCTCATCTAACATGCCTTAATTGCCCTTACAACTTAACACTGAATCGACTCAGTCCGAGTTCGACTTGGGTTCCGACTCTATCCGTAACACAAGTCGATCTTAATTCAGTTAAGGTACAAATACATAAAAGGAAAGAGTCATTAAACTAATTTAACTTCATACATCATTAGTCGATTCATACCTTCTACTCGAGACGATTTTGAGGCTCGACTCGACTAACCCCGGGTCCGGCGCGCTGCACCAAAATAGATTTTTATATTAGGAAATTTTTCCGGGTCTTACAACCTTTCCCCATTAAGAAAAATTTATCCTCGAATTTAATTGGATGACAAGGACTTACCGGCTCTTCAAATAAGGAAGGGTAGCGGTCTCTCATGTCTTGCTCTACCTCCCAAGTGGCCTCTTGCCCGGAGTGGTGCTCCCATCTAACTTTCACTTGGGGGATTTCTTTGGATCTTAGCTTCCTAACGTGGCGGTCAAGGATCTCTACCAGCCTTTCCTCGAATGAGATAGTTGAATCCACCTCTATTGAAGAAGGTTCGATCACATGCGAATCCTCTTTTACATATCTCTGAAGCATGGACACATGAAAAACTGGGTGCACTCTGCTCAGCCTAGGAGGCAAAGCCAGCTCATAAGCCTCCCCGCCCCTCCGCTTGAGAATAGGGAAAGGTCCAATGAACCTAGGGCTCAACTTTTCCTTCTTCCCAAACTAGACCACCCCTTTCATAGGGGAGACCTTCAGGAACACTAAATCGCCCTCAGTGAATTCCAATTCTCTGGCCTTCTTGTTGGCATACATTTTCTGTCGACTCTGGGCTGCCAGCAATCTTTCCATTATGGTTTTCACCTTCTCTACCGCTTCCTCAACCAGATCAGGACCCACCATGAGTGATTCCCCGACCTCAAACCAGCCCACCAGAGACCTACACCGTCGCCCATACAAGGCCTCGAAGGGACTCATGCCAATGCTACTGTGATAGCAATTGTTGTAGGCGAACTCTATCAGTGGTAGGTGTTTCTCCCAGCCGTCGGCCATATCCAAGACGCATGCCCTGAGCATATCCTCCAAGGTTCGGATGGTCCTCTCTGACTGTCTGTCAGTCTACGGATGGAAAGTTGTGCTGAAGCACACCTGGGTACTCAAGGCTTCTTGGAAGGACTGCTAAAACTGGGCTGTGAACTGGGTATCGCGATTGGATATGATCATCATAGGGGTACCATGGTTTGCCACAATCCTATCCAGGAATTGTCTGGCGTACTATTTTGCAGAAAAGGTAGTCTTCACTGGAATGAAGTGTGCGGTCTTAGTTAACCAATCCACTACCACCCAAATGGAGTCAAAGCCGCCTTCTGACTTAGGCAACCCAGTCACTAGGTCCATGGTGATTTTCTCCCAATTCCACTCGGGCACCTCGAGGTTCTGCAGTAGTCCTGCGGGCTTCAGGTGTTCGGCCTTCACCTGTTGGCAAACTAGACATTTGGACACAAACTCTGCTACCTCTCTTTTCATACCCTTCCACCAGTAATGTTGCCTTAAATCTCGATACATCTTGGTGGTCCCTAGATGCATCATATAAGTGGAACGATGACCTAGCTCCAGGACTTGCCTGCGCACCTCTGCCATATCTGGCACCACGATTCGATCATTGAACCTCAGCACACCCTCTGAGTCCAATCGAAATCCGTTCTCTGCATCGCCTCTATGCACTAGATCCTTGGTCTACGCACAAAAGGTATCCTCCCCCTGTGTGGCACGCAACATGTCCACCAATGTGGATTGTACCCGCAGGTGTGCCACCAAGGCACCTGAAGTTGACACTCATAAGGTTGTACCCCCATCTAGGCATAGCACCAACTCTCGAGCTAGAGGCCTCCGCTTGATTTCCAAATTAGCCAAATTGCCCATAGATTTTCTGCTTAGCGCATCTGCCACCACATTTGCTTTCCCCGGATGATACATAATGGTGCAGTAATAATCGCTTAGGAGCTCCAACCACCTCCTCTGCCTAAGGTTCAGTTCCTTTTGGGTAAGCAATTACTGGAGGCTCTTGTGATCCGTATAGATCTCGCAAGTCTCCCCATACAAATAGTGCCGCCAAAGTTTCAGTGCAAAGACCACTACTGCTGCGCTGCACCAAAATAGATTTTTATATTAGGAAATTTTTTCAGGTCTTACAATAGGCCAAGTGTATCTATCTTGACAATATAGTCCTCAACATGTATATCTCGACAATTTTAATAAAATAATTTATGATACTACAAGACTATTTTTTTTAATCTATTTCATTCAAAGCAATTGAAGCCTCTCTGAATATCATATCAACAGGCTACAGAACTACTGAAACATCCACATCTTCAACCTTATGTTCTTCAAGTTACTCTAAAGTCCAGCCCTACACGGAATATGCTTCCTATTCACCAAGCTACAAGCAACCACATAAGTCAATCTAACGTCCAATCCTTAGATAGAGAAACTTGTGTAATTGAAAAAAAAAATGACATTTAGCAAACAAAATAGACATTTCTGCAACACCACATAAGCAACCACGTTTGCTCGCTTACCTTTCCACACACAGGAAGGTCAAACCAGCACTGGAAGATAAGGTGAGATCAGCCGATCACAGCGTTGGGTTCGTTCAAGGGGATGTGTCACCGGGGGTGGGAGATAAGAAGTGGTCGCAGAGGGAGGGAGAGCAGCGTTGCAAGGAGAGGTGCCGCCGGGGACGGGAGATGAGAAGTGGTTGCCAAGGGAGGGAGAGCAGCGTTGCAAGGGGAGGTATCACTAGGGGCGGGAGATGAGAAGTTGTCACCGAGGGAGAAAGGGAGACGAGAAAGGTGTCATCGGCATTGCAAGGGGTGTCGCCGGGGGCGGGAGATGAGAAAGGGAGGTGTCGTCGCACGAGGAGATTGAGGAGAGAAAGGGAGGCACAGGGAGAGACGGATTGTGCGGGGAGTTTGTCGGCTACGGGAATTTTGTCGGGTGTAGAGAAAAGCCATTAGGGTTGGAGTTTGTCGGGTCGATTGCAAAAAATAGGGCTCGGAAATATTATTTTGATGAGGGAAAATATTTGATCGGCTGAAGGAAAAAATTATAGATTAATTTATCAACCGATTATTTTATACGTTGGTAATTTTTTTGGTAATACCAACAAATTGGGTCCGTTGGTAACAAATACATTGGTGATGCTATGTTTTCTTGTAGTGGATTTTGATAACTTGAATTATAGCTAGAAATATCGATTTTTTTTTATTGAAATCAAGATAGGATGAAAAATAAACTTAGAGAATTCATTTTGAGCTCAAACTTGACACACGCATCTTAAATGATCATTCAACGATGTCGGAAAAGTTTGAAGCAAAATTGACAACTTTTGAAGAAAAAAAATACCTAAAATTTACGAAGATGCCCCTGGACTTTCAGGAATTTTAGGAATTTCTAGAAAATTTATTTTTTACTAATTATTGAACCTGTACATTCCTAGAAAAATCTAGTTTCTCCAGTTAAAGTTTCAAAAAATTTCATCAAGGACATGATTTGATAGGGATTTAAGATTGATTTATTTATACTTAAGTATCCCTTTGACTTAAGTCAACAAAATGAATTAGAAATTTTATTTTAAGTCCAAACTTGACTCACATAATTAGATTCACTCATGTTAGATGCCTAGTTGCCTAAGTTTGAGAAAACATGAGTAGATAGTAAAATTTGGTATTTAGCATTTTCATGTTTTCATGCCTACTTCGAGTGAAACCGTGCTACGTTGAAATTTTGATCAAACGATATTATTTTCACATCAAACTTGATACACATGCTTTAGACGATCACATCTTGGTATCTGGAAAGTTTGAATGAAATTTGAAAACATTTTGAAAAATTCTAATTATTTACAAAAATGCCACTATAACTTAATTTAGAAAAATGCATAAATGTATTTTTTGTTGATTCTTGAATCTGCATCTTCCTTGAAAAATCTAGTTTATGGCATAAATTTGTTTTCAAAAACCTTGAGTATGAATGTGATTTGATTTGGATTTTTGAAATTGGATTTTGAAACATTAAAGTCATTCTTCCCAAGTGGCTCATTTTTCGATACTTTGGATTTTCATCGAAATCATCGATCAAGACTTGAAGTATGATATTTCAAATGAATTTATGGTATCGTTCTACTTATTTGATGAGAAAAATTATTTCTAAAATAATTTTTGACTATTTGATCTATACATGAAAGTATCTATACTTAAGCTTATACATGATTTCTAGACTTGAAATTTATTTATCAGCTAATGCTATCATGTATGACTTAGTCTCTTATTCGATGTCTTGTTTTTCATCCTTTGGGTTGAGTGGCTCTGTTTTCATGAAAATGGTTCTTATGTCCCAACTTTGACTATAAGCTAGTTGACTTTTCTTGCCCTTTTTGAGTGATGTCAAAAGGGGGAGAAAAATATAGGGAAAATGGAAGAAAATATAGGAAAATCATGCATATAGATAGGGGGAGTATAATTATTTAGATATGCATGTTGATAGGGGGAGAAATCCCATGTTTGATATCCTTTGTGCTTTAATTGAATATATTTTCTTAGGGATGTTTGTCATCATCAAAAAGGGGGAGATTGTTGGCCTAATATTTTCTACCTTGGTCTTAATCTCGATTTTGATGATAACAAACATGGAACTAATGTTTCATTGAGAAATATTCTCAGGTTCCATATCGGTTAGCACTCGATGTCCAAGATCGGAAATATCAGAGAAATTAGAAAATCGAAGGACATTGGTCGACGCGTTTGGGTTCATCGCGGAAATTTCTAGAAGTTCGACATGTGCACCGAAGATGCCTTGGATGAGTCTAGAGACCATCTGGAAAGCTCTCCAAGTTGACGCACGTTGAAAGCCGCAACTCGAAAATGAAGCACACAAGAAAAATACACAAAAATCAGCCCCTGCCCAAAATTTGGTCAACCGGCAGAAGCCGAAAACACGCAGTAGGCTATTCGGTTAATAGGTCGGTCGACTGAATGATGCCCGAAATGGGCAGAATGCCATCGGTCACTCAGCAGTCGCTCGGTCAGTCGACCGACGATCGATCGGGAGTCGGCAAAGGGCAAAAAAATGCCCGTTGACGAGCCTTCTTGTTTGGGGGGTTATAAATACCCACCCCAAACTCTCTCCCTTAAGGTTGTTGATGCTTCTAAGCCTCAAAGAGTGTTCCTTAGCATCTCCTAAGCTCTTTCTTGATCAAATCCATTTAACCTAGCTCTTGATCCCTCAATCTCAAGTTTTCTTCATTGGAGGGCTCATCAAGGGTGCTAGGCTCAAAAAGAAGAGGTGTTCTTATTGTAATAAGTTCTCTTCACTCTCTTCTTGTGATAGATTTGTTTTACTTTGATTTATTTGAGTTTGTAAGAAGACCTAGTGTGTAGTCTTGTATATAAGTAGTTACCTTGGTGTAGAAGGTGTAAAGCCACTTGTGTAAACTAAGTTAGGAGTAGGTCTTAGGAATTGAGGAGGGAAAGCTCACTCTGTAAGAACACGGGATACTTTCGGGTGTGGAAGTGCCTTCAAAGTGAGTGTAGGGTCTTTCTGGTGTAAAGTCCTCGATTGTAAGCTACTCTTAATTTAATGGATTTAGGTGTGAAATCCTAGGTAGTGGAGTAGGCATTGAGGCTGAACCACTATAACTAAATGTGTTAGTATTGTTTACTTTGCGTATATTATTGCTTATCGTTTATATCTAGATTTCGCTTGCTACTCGATTTATGAATTGCCTAAGTAGTTTAAAAAATGATTAAAACCATAATTAGGAAAAAAAGATTTATTTAACACACTATTCACCCCCCCCCCCCTCTCTAGTATAGGTCATTTCACCAATATTCCTCTGGTAGTCCTTCAAGTTCTTCTTCATAATGATACAATTCTTAGCTCCTTTGGCTTAATTGCCAAAAGGGGGAGATATGGTTGTTGGCTTAAGGGTCTCTCTTAAGCCTCGATCTTTATTTTGATGATAATAAACATGTATTTAATTCAAGTGTGAAGTTTTGAGTTCAGGTTGAGGTTGCGATAATCATGCCAAGTCCATTCAAATGAGACGAAAGAAAAGATCATCAAAGAAACGGAAAAAAAAAACATAGAAGAAAGGCTCGGGATTAGATCAAGTAGAATTCATGTAATATACCCCTAGGATAATCTTATCCCAAGCCTAATTGTATAGTTATCCAAGTTATAACTTCGTAACTAAATCCACAAAAAGGTATGTAAAAATTTTAAGAAGAAATCAGCCTCAGCCTGCATTCGGTCGACCGAACAAGGTAGTATTCTGCTAAGCAGCCCTTTCGGTCAACCGAATGATGGTAAAATTGGGCAGTAGCCATTCAAGGCTACGTCAGTCGACCGGTCGGTGGACAGACCAAAGTGAAAAAGAGGCAGAATGCTTAGCGATCGACCATTCGGTCGACCGAATTAGAGATAGTCTGTCGCACGACCCTAGCTCCAGGTATTCGATCGACTAACTGGTCGACCGAATGAAGGATCGACACTTTTCCATCAATGGATGGGTCGACCGAGCTCTCTCATCCAGCCAACGGTCGCAGTGGCGGTCGATCAGTCGGTCGACCGATCGATAGACCGGCCAGCGACCGAACGGCTTCAACGGCTATTTTTTTTCCCGTTGAACGGACCATTCGGGTGCGGGGTTATAAATACCCCTCACCCAACTTCTTTAAAACTTCTTATAGAATTTTATTGAGCAATTAAAGAAGTTTTTGAGCCTTCATAAAGAGTGAATTCATGCGTGCCCTCTGCTTTCATCGACATCTCATTTCGAGCGCTGCTTCCCTGCTTCCTTCAATCTTGCTGCAACACAAAGAGTCATCTTCCTGCAAGTTGGAGATGTGAAGGCGGTGGAAAGGAGCCTTGGTTCATTTTACATTCTTAAATCTCTTTCCTTTGTATTTGATTTTTATTGTAAACTTGTTTTAAGTTTGAGATAGCTGTTAGGTGTTCTAGAAAACACTTAGGGATAGCTTTATAGAATTATATTTTGCCTAGGTGAATAGGATTGAGGTGTTCTCGGAGTGGTGAGAAGGGTGTCCTCATTGTATTCAAAGGAAAACATTGATTCTATAAAGTAGTGGTTAGAAATCCTTGATGAGGAGCCAAGGTAGTGGAGTAGGCAGTTGGCCGAACCACTATAAGTATTCTTGTTTGCATTGCTTCCTTACTTGCTTTTATCATTGCTATTGAAATTTGATCACATTAACTATTAAGAAAAAATTCCATTAAGTGAAGCTAAATTGAGTAAGAAGAAAATATAGAGAAAGGGGACATACACTATTCACCCTTCTAGTGTCGTGTTTCACACAATAATTGGTATTAGAGCCAAGTCGTAGGTCTACATTTAACCATCTTTCCTACAATTCAAGATGTCTAGTGAAATCCAATTAGCTCAAGGGTCCTGTACTCATACTCCACCACTATATGATGGAAACAACTATGCCTATTGGAAGATCTGCATGAATGGCTTCCTACAATCTTTAGGCATGGATGTATGGAGGATGATCTAAGTAGAGCATAAGCAACCCACTAAGGACATGGATGAGTGGGACCAATAAGAGGTTAAACTCTTTAATGCAAATGCAAAGGCCGTCAATGCATTATATTGCGGCCTATCTATTAATGAGTTCAATAGGATCTCTACTTGCAAGTCTGCTTATGAATTATGGAAGGTCCTAGAGACCACACATGAAGGGACTTCACAAGTAAAGAAGTCCAAAATAAATCTACTCATGCATGACTATGAAATGTTTAAGATGCTGTCACATGAATCCATAGATGCCATGCATGCTAGATTTCAAAATATTACAAATGGCTTAGCTAACCTTGGCAGAGAAATAAGGGAAGAGGAGAAGGTAAGAAAGCTCCTTCGTTCCCTTCCAAAATCATGGGAACCCAAGGTCACAGCAATCATGGAAGCTAAGAACTTGAGCACATTGAAGATTTCCGAGCTCATTGGGTCTCTCATGACACGTGAGACCCACATGAAGTAATACCAGGAGGGAGATGCCCCCAAAGGCAAGACCATTGCCTTAAAAGCATCACATCGAGCAGAAGAGTCGTCATCATCCGAGGAAGAGACGGATGATCTTGAAGAAATGGCGATGCTTGCAAGAAGATTCATGAGTTTCATGAGGGGAGGCATGAGGAAGGGAAGAGGAGGCTACACATGCTACAACTGCAACAAGACCGGGCATCTAAGGAAAGATTGCCCACTTCTCAAGATGGCCTTCACCTCCAACCCTCACAAAAAGGAAAAGTACAAGAAAAAGAAGAATGCAATGATGGCCGCGTGGGATGAAAGCGAGGCCTCATCAAGTGAAGAAGAAGCAAAGAGTGAAAAGGCAAACCTTTGCTTGATGGTAAAGGATGATGAGGTAAGATTTACTTTTGGTGAAGTGTCATTTACTCAAGAAGAGTTAGAAAATGAATTTGAGCAAATGCATGATGAATTCAATGATATTAGGAGAAAATTTAAAGATCTCAAAAAGGACAATAGATCTTTAGATCTAGAGAATGATAGTCTATTACTTTCATTCAATGCCTTAAGGAAAGAAGTAGACACCCTTAAGGAAGAAACATGCACCCTAGAAAACCTAAGAAGGGCTTAGAGATTGACAACCAAAAACTAGAGAATGAAAACAAGTATTTATGTGATCAAGTAGAGCATCTGAATATTAGCATGCTAACAGTGAAAAAGGAACTTTGCATGCTTAATGAAAAGATGACAACCATACAAAATGTCATGCCTAAGGTTGTCCATAAAAAGAAATCATCACACTCTCATGCTCACACACATACT
Source organism: Canna indica (assembly GCA_034359265.1). NCBI lineage: Eukaryota > Viridiplantae > Streptophyta > Magnoliopsida > Zingiberales > Cannaceae > Canna > Canna indica. The sequence continues at coordinate 36,001,992 of CP136892.1, read as the reverse complement.
AGAAGAAAATTTAATGGAAATTGTTTTTCTTGTGGCATATTTGGCCATATGGCCAAGGAGTGTGCTTTGATGAGGAACCCACATGCAAGATTTACATGGGTTCCCAAAATAACTAACACTCAAGGACCCAAGAAAATTTGGGTACCTAAGATGGTTTCTTCTCCTCATGTAGGTGGAGAAGCATCCTCAAGCAAATAGGAGCACTTGGATATTGGATAGCGGTTGTTCGAAGCATATGACGGGTGATATCAATTTAGTATATCACAATTATGTGACAATGGATACATAATTATTTTTGAAGCATCTAAATGTATCATTAGAAGTGCACCTTCAAATGATATCATGTTTATTGGAAATAGGCAAGAAAATGTATACACCTTAGAATTAAATGTCTTGCCAAATCGTCATGTTAGATGCTTAGTTGCCATGGAGAATGACTCTTGGTTGTGGCATAGAAGGCTAGGACATGCCAGCATAAGCCTCATCCAAGAGATATCTAGAAAAGAATTAGTTAAAGGCTTACCCAAAATAAAGTTTGAAAAAGACAAACTTTGTGATGCATGTCAATTTGGTAAGCAAGTCAAATCTTCATTTCATAGCATTAATCAAGTTAGTACATCTAGAATTCTTGAGCTTGTGCACATGGATCTTTTTGGTCCATGTGATGTAGCTAGTCTAGGTGGAAAGCTATATTGTTATGTATTAGTTGATGATTTTTCAAGATTTACTTGGATTTTCTTCTTAGCCAAGAAAAATGAAACTTTTGAGTTTTTCAAAAAATTTGCAAAGAAAGTTTCAAATGAAAAAGGAGTGTCAATTTTGAAAAATAGGAGTGACAATGGAGGAGAGTTTAAAAATGAAAAAATTTCCGAGTTCTGTGATGATTTAGGTATTGAACATACCTTTTCTTCCCCTAGGACCCCTCAACAAAATGGGGTTGTTGAGAGGAAGAATAGAACTTTACAAGAAATGGCGAGGACAATGATATGCGAAAACAATTTGCCTAAGTATTTTTGGGCTGAAGCCATAAATACCTCTTGTTATGTTCTTAATCAAGTTTTACTGAGCCCAAAAATTAAGAAAACACCTTTTGAGCTTTGGAATGGTAAAATCCCAAATGTGGGATATTTTCATGTTTTTGGATGCAAATGTTTTATATTAAATACTAAGGAGAATTTAGGAAATTTTGATTCTAAATCCGATGAAGGGATTTTCCTAGGTTACTCTACTAATTCTAAGGCATATAGAGTTTATAACCGTGGAACAATGATTGTTGAAGAATCCATGCATTTAACGTTTAATGAAACTAATGATTCTTCTAGAAATGTGAAGATTGTGAATGTAGGTGAGGAACTTGAGGATCTTACACTTCATGATAAGGAAGTGGAGGATGAAGATAATGAGGAGACCCAACATGAAGAACCTCCATCCTCAAATCTACCTCAAGTTGAAGATGAAGAAGAAGAAGAAGCTCTACCACCTCTCTCTAAAGGATATCGATTGGTAAGAGATCATCCAATGGACCAAGTCATTGGAGAGCCTTCAACGGGAGTGGTAACGCGTTCTAAAGTCAAGAATATTTGTCAATATGTAGTTTTTTGTATCTCAAGTAGAGCCTAAGAACATTAAGGAAGCAATAGAAGATGAGTTTTGGGTACTAGCTATGCAAGAAAAACACAACCAATTTGCTAGAAATGATGTATGGGACTTAGTGCCTAGACCTAATGAACAAACCATAATTGGAACTAAATGGGTATTTAGAAATAAGCTAGATAAAGAAGGATTGGTTATTAGAAACAAAGCTAGGTTAGTGACATAATGGTACAATCAATAAGAATGAATAGACTATAATGAAATATATGCTCCCATAGCTAGATTAGAAGCAATTAGAATGCTTTTGACATATGCTAGCTTTAAGGGTTTTAATCTTTTTCAAATGGATGTAAAAAATGCATTTTTAAATGGTTTTATAAATAGAGTAGTTTATGTTTAACAACCCCCCAGATTTGAAAGTTTTGAGTTTCCAAACCATGTTTTCAAACTTAAAAATGCATTATATGGTTTAAAACAAGCCCCTAGGGCTTGGTATGAAGGACTTTCAATTTTCCTAATTCAACAAGGTTTTGATATTGGAAAAGCCGACGTTTCACTTTTCATTAAGCATCATGTTATTAGTTCAAATTTATGTTGATGACATAATTTTTGGTGCAACTAATGAAATGTTTTGTATGTGGTTTGCTAAATGTATGTAAGATGAGTTTGAGATGAGCATGATGGGAGAGCTCTCCTTCATGCTTGGTCTCCAAATCAAGCAAACCAACAAACGGATCTTCATCAATTAAGCCAAGTACACAAAGGATCTCATCAAAAGGTTTGGGATGAATAAAGCCAAGAAAGCTTCTACACCTATGAGTGCATCCATCAAGCTTGACAAAGATGAAGAGGGCATTAAAGTGGACGAAAAATGGTAGAGGTATGATTGGTAGTCTTCTTTATTTAACCGCAAGTAGACCCGATATCATGTTTAGTGTTTGTGTATGTGCTAGGTTTCAATCTTGTCCTAAGATGTCTTATTTAAGTGCGGTAAAATGCATATTGAGATATTTAAAGGGCACGATTGACTTAGGATTATGGTATCCATGTCATACATCATTTGATTTAATCAGTTTTTCGGACGCTAATTTTGCCGGATGTAAGGTAGATAGAAAAAGCACTAGTGGGTGTTATCAATTCTTAGGAGCGAGTCTTATTTCTTGGTTCTCAAAGAAACAAAACTCAGTTGCGCTTTCAACTACCGAAGCGAAATACATCGCTACGGCTAGTTGTTGTGCGCAAGTCCTTTGGATGAAACAAATCTTTTTAGACTATGGACTTAGGTATTCTTGCATACCTATACATTGTGATAATACTAGTGCAATAAATTTAACCAAAAATCCCATTTTACACTCTAGAACTGAGCATATTGACTTGAGACATCATTTTCTTAGGGATAATGTGACTAAGGGAAATATATCGGTAGAATTTGTATCCACCGATAAATAATTTGGCGATATATTTACAAAACCCTTGGTTGAAGAAAGCTTCACAAATTTAAGGATGCAATTAGGAATTTGTGTTTTTCCTAGTAATTAAAATGTTTTTCTTTAAAATGTATATGCTTTTCAAAAATTGCATTCAATGCAGTATCATCACACTTATGTATTGCTCTGTAGTGGGGCTTTGCGACCTATTGGTGTTTGCCTTCTGTAGGCTTACGTTAATGGGAGGACTATAGCGGTTGATGATACTTGGTTTTTGTGGCTTTCTTTCAATTTTTATGATGAAACTCATTAATTGTACCTTAATTCTTACCCTTTTTGATTGATGTCAAAAGGGGGAGAAAAAGAAAGGTCACACTTGGTTTTCACGATGCATATAGTTAGGATGAGTTTTATAGTTAAGGGGGAGTTAAAAGTTAAAAATGATATGCACATTGATAGGGGGAGCATAGGTTGAGTTATAAGTATTTGAATATGCACATTGATAGGGGGAGCATAGGTTGAGTCATAAGTAGTTGAATACATATGCTAAGTTACATATCTTGCATGCCCTAACTCATGAATGCCTTAACTCAAACTCACAAACACTTATACTTTCTAAAAATTTCATGTTATGTATGTCATCATCAAAAAGGGGGAGATTGTTGGCTTAAGGGTCTCTCTTAAGTCTCGATCAATATTTTGATGATAACAAACATGTATTTAATCCAAGTGTGAAGTTTTGAGTTCAGGTTGAGGTAGCGATAAGCATGCCAAGTCCATTCAAACGAGACAAAAGAAAAGATAGTCAAAGAAATGGAAAAATAAAATGTTAAAGAAATACTCGGGATTAGATCAAGTAGAATTCATGTAATATACTCTTAGGACAATCTTATCCCAAGCCTAATTGTATAGTTATCCAAGTTAGAACTTGGTAACTAAATCCACAAAAAGGCATGTAAAAATTTCAAGAAGAAATCAGCCTCAGCCTTCATTCGGTAGACCGATCGGTCGATCGAACAAGGCAATATTCTGCTAAGCAGCCCATTCGGTCAATCGGTCGGTCGACCGAATGACGGTAAAATCAGGCAGTAGCCGTTCAAGACTGCGTCGGTCGACCGGTCGGCCGACTGACAGAAGCAAAAAAGAGGCAGAATGCTTAGCGGTTGACTAATCAATCGACCGAATGAAGGATCGACACTTTTATGTCAGCTGGTCGACCCGTCGGTCAACCGAGCTCTCTCATCCAGCCAGCGACCGAACGGCTTCAACGGCTATTTTTTTGCCCGTTAAACGGACCATTCGGCTGCGGGGTTATAAATACCCCTCGCCCAACTTCTTTAAAGCTTCTTACAAAATTTTATTGAGCAATTAAAGAAGTTTTTGAGCCTTCATAAAGAGTGAATTCGTGCGCACCCTCTGCTTTCGTCGACAACTCATTTCGAGCGCTGCTTCCCTGCTTCCTTCAATCTTGCTGCAACACAAAGAGTCATCTTCTTGCAAGTTGGAGACGTGAAGGCGGTGGAAAGGAGCCTTGGTTCATTTTACATTCTTAAAGCTCTTTCCTCTGTATTTGATTTTTATTGTAAACTTATTTTAAGTTTGAGATAGCTGCTAGGTGTTCTAGGAGACACTTAGGGATAGCTTTATAGAATTGTGTTTTGCCTAGGTGAATAGAATTGAGGTGTTCTCAGAGTGGTGAGAAGGGTGTCCTCATTGTATTCAAAGGAAAACATTGATTCTATAAAGTAGTGGTTAGAAATCTTTGGTGAGGAGCCAAGGTAATGGAGTAGGTAGTTGACCGAACCACTATAAGTATTCTTGTTTACATTGCTGCCTTACTTGCTTTTATCATTGCTATTGAAATTTGATCACATTAACTATTAAGAAACACTATTCAATCCCCCCCCCCTCTAGTATCGGGTTTCACACAACAATGGTTTGATACTTTGATACTTTATTCAATTTGCAACCCTTGTGTCTTGTCTAATATGTGGTTGCAACTCTATTTTGGTGACTATGTGGTGACTAACTCTTTATCTTGCTTGTCTGGATGTTGTTACAATTGTGATACTTTGAGATGTTATCTATGTCTAGATATTATCTTTTTACTATTGACAGTTAGACTGCACTGCTTGGTTTTTAGATTCTTTGGTTTGTCTTGTTGTGATGACTGATTGACGGCTTGTGTTTTGCCTAATAAGTCAAAGGGGGATATTATTGATTTTTGGCTTATTCTGTGTTGGCTATATTTAGCAAAAAATCTTTAGTTATTTTGTCAATTGTTAAGTCAGTTGCAACTGCTCTTGTTGCTGAGAAATTTCTCTTGCTACTATGATGTTTTATGTTTCTATCATTATTGATTTATACATATGATATCTCTATAATACTTATTAAAGATATAGTTATTTATCTTTAACTACTTTTGCGGGCTTGGTCATTTATGGTGAATATGAAGTGGTCTTCATTATGGTGAGCTAGGCGTTTTTCTTGTAGCTTTTATGGTTGAAGTATTATGGAGTATTATTGCTGCCCTTTGAGGTGATGAGCTGATGGAGTTATGATCTTTTGAAAGAAGTATCTTTTAAAGATGATGGTTTGTTTTCTCTATATATAGAGAAAGATAAGATGTGGAATGCTATTCACTCCTGTCTACTCCTATGCGCATAAATTGAGTTGCCAGTCTTATGAGGAGATACAACTATTGAGAGTGTGTGGATCAATGGCAACAAGCTTCTACAATCAACTACACATCATGGTGGATTTGGGTTGTTGAACTCACTACAACATAGAGATTGTGTGGAGGACAGAACTCTATGATTGAGTTGTCATAGAGAGGTAAGTGGTTAGTACTTGTAATAACAAATAGTGCTTTTGTTATTTCCAATTCACTTTAGATACTGATAGTTGGATTTTGATGTGTGAAATGCTGGAACTTGTATTGTACTTTATTGATAGTAGATTGGGCATCTGTCCGGTGAGGGCCCCGCAGATTAGGTGATAGGTTTGTCACTGAACTGCGTAAACAAATCCTTATGTGTTTGCGTGATTTTATATTTATTATTTGTCTGCTACTTATTATATTTTAAACCAGTTCCAGTAGCAGTAGCAACTCAACTGCAACTGATTACCAGCAGAGAGTTTTCTTAAAGTTTGTCCTGTCAATTAATTTTTATAAGGGTTTGTCTTCATAAAAAATGAGGAGAATTTTAGCCGAGGTTTTGACCCCCGCATTTAAGTACTCTCAATAAATATTTTGAAGATAACAAACTGTGTCTAACGAAGAATTTAAGCATGAAATTCTCAGTTTGAAGTTGATGATGAAAACACACGCGCAATATAGTTTGGAAAGACAAGCTTTTTGGCATTTCAATCAGCGATGAATCAAATGAAGAATTTTGTACTTTTGGCGGGTCATCAGGGTGTGTGCACTTCAAAATTACGATACTCGAAACCCAAAACTCCATAAACGAGTAAAAGGAAATCCTAAATGAGTAAAGCTCTTCGCGATCGGGTAAAACAGAATCGTAAACGAGTAAAAGGAAATCCCAATCTGGGTAAAGATCTTCTTGATTGGGTAAAAAGAAATCCTAAACAGGTAAAAGGAAATCCCAATCGGGTAAAGTTCTTCTCGGTCGAGTAAAGTTCTTCTTAGTAGAGGTCATGTCTTTAGGTCAATCAGTTTGATCTTGTATTGGCGTGATAGAAAAGGTTATTGATTGTGAAGATGTTTGATCTATCATCCCATTTTCACCTTTGAGTTCTTGTGCAGTGAAATCTTTTTACTAAATTATAATGGTATTGCTGAGGTTGCACATCTCGGAGTCCACCGGCCACTACTAAAAATATGTTATTCAGCAACGGCGATCAGCAATGGCGATCAACAACGGTCGCTCAAGCCGTTGCAATTGCTAACAGTGTTCTTACGGCCTCGGGCTATTATAGATGTGATATATCTGCAACGGCTTCGTTACGATCGCTCGAGCCGTTGCTAACAAGTGCATGGCGTGAACACGGCGCGCAAATGAAATAACTTATTTGCAACGACCTACTAAATGCGGCAACGGCCGTTGTTAATGATATTATCCCATTAGCAATGGCTTATTTACGGCTACTGCATCTGTCACTCTTTAGCCAATCGTGCGCTCGCTGCGCGAAAATAAAATACTTATCAACAAAAGCGTTGCAAAGGCTGTGTAGCCGTTGCTGATGATGTTATTTATCAACAATGGCGTTCTAACGGATGAGTGAGCCATTTTTGATAAGTTTATTTAACTCAACCCCGACCACGTCCGCCCCTTTCCTTCTTCTTCCTTGCTTCTGCCGACGCTGCCGCCTGCCGATCTCAGCCTGCCATCGTCGCCCACCAACGTAGCCCCCGACGCTACTCGTCGATGCCACTAGTCGTCGAACCCTCTCCAGGTAATTTCAGCGCCCCGCCGAGCACTCTCTAGGTAATTTTAGCGCCCCGCCAAACTCTCTCCTATACTAGGGCCGGATGAAACCCTAGGTTTAGGGTTTTGGTCGATCGCCAGCCGCCGAAGCACTGTCCAGTGTCCGACATATGTTGGACACTAGACGTCGGCGCTGGAATAGTGAGTTAATTAGGGTTTTTTTAAACCCTAACTTTTTTAATTACTCTAATTAATGAAATATGTTTATTAAACCCTAATCGAGGTTGATTAAATGTTTAATGTGTAGATTAGATTAATATTTAATGTTTTTTTCAATGTTAATTTTATTAATGTTTAGATTAATATTTAATGTTTTTTTAGGTTAAATGTTTAATGCATGTTTAGATTAATTAGAAATTTTATTTTGTTATATCTATTAATTAAGTTCAGTTTAGATTAATTAGATTAATTTTATTGTTAATCTTTAAATTTAGATTAATTAGAATCGTCCACTTTAGACTCGCGCTTGAATCATCCACTTTAGACTTGTGTCGGAATCATCCAATTTGGACTCGTGTCGAATTCGTCCACTGTGGACTTGAACCGGCATCCACAAATTTAGAAAATAATCATCCATCTGACGAGTTGATACGTTTCACGTACGCATCGATGAGTCAGATATAATTTAGCAAAACCATATATCTATTCGGGGGTTGTGTGTTCATGTAAAACAAGTAGATGGTCTTTTATACGACGTACAACTCTTGAATAGTCCCTAATTGGATAATTTGGGAACATATTATTTGTAATGCACTTAGTTTTTTCTTTTAACCGTTAACTCATTCTTAAATTTTGGCTATTGTATCTTTCTTGTTCTCTGATACACGTCCAAATGATATGCGTATTCGGAGAACTCTAGGGAGATGCTACCGAAATTTAGAATGAAGTTACAAGAAATACTTAGTGCAATATAAATAATATGAATCCTAAATGAAATAGGACCATCTCACCTAAAGACATTAACTGAAGATATTGTCATTGATTGACAAAATCATGTCGGGCAATCGAAGCTGGATATACCGACGTCTTGATCGTTGAGCTTTAACGAATGAGTTTCTATTAGGCATATCTTACTTCTTAAATTTTGCCTATTCGAATCAGAAATTCATTAGCGTCGGTGATAAAATCTGATGTCTGTGCCGCATTTGCTTGAATGCACGATTTTTAGATCGGGAAACTATCACTCTACATCTGTATAGCAAAGAATTTGCACCAAGATATTTTCTATGGACTTGTCACGTGAAGTCGGGATGTCGAGCAATCCTGTCGTTCAAACACATGGTAAATCTTCCTCTGCTGGTGTTTCTTCATCCGGTCCATCTAATCCCTATAGAACTATGATACTTGATAGTCTTGAGGGTTAATTCTAGCTAAATGATAATATCGATCGGCCAGTTACTGAGACGTCAGTGCCACCAGATACTACAGGTGTTGATGTCACATAATTGCCACCAGAAGTACAACCTACGGTAGAGATTGAATTATCGAATAAAGAAGCCACAAAATTTTACAAGATGTTGAAAGCTACTAATGAACCTTTGTATGAGAATTGTCCTAAATACACTAGGTTTTCAGCAATGACGCAACTCCTGAACATCAAGGCCAATTGTAATATCAGCGGGGTCGCGTTTAATCGGATTACGGGATTGATTAATGGAATGCTGCCTACTAATAACAAGTTTGAGCCAACTTTTTATAAGACTAAAAAGTTGATGAGAAAATTAGGGCTTGGATACGAAAAATACACGCGTGTCAAAATAACTGTATCTTATATTATAAAGAACATGCGCAGTTGGATAAATGTCCTGTATGTGAACATCCTCGTTACAAGGAGAAGAAATTGGTCTGACAGAAAAATATTCCGTTTAAGTTGCTTCAGTATTTTCCACTTACACCGAGGCTTCAAGGATTATTCATGTCGGAAAAGACGGCCCCCTACATGAGTTGGCATGCAAGAAGTCATGATGATACAATGATGACTCATCCATCCAACAGTGAATCATGGAAATATTTGGATACATGTTATCCTTCATTTGCTAGGGATACTAGAAATATCAGATTGGGATTGTGCACAGATAGTTTTAATCCATTTGGTCATTCTGCAAACTCCTTATTCAGTTTGGCCAGTACTGCTAACAGTTTATAATTTATCGCCGTCAATATATATGAAAGATGAATTTATTTATCTTTTGATTATTATTCCGGGTCCTAAGGGTCCGCGAAAAGAAATTGACGTGTTTCTCAGACCCCTAATAAATGAATTGAAAACATTGTGGATTGAGGGAGCTGTCACTTATGATTGTCATCGGAAGCAAAACTTCAATTTAAAGACCGCGGTCTTGTGGACAATCAATGATTCCCGGCCTACGGCTTGTTGTTTGGTTGGAGCACTCACGGTCGACTCTCTTGTCTGTATTGTATGGAACACTCTATATCATTCAGTCTTCAGAATGGACGAAAAATCTCATTCTTTGATTGTCATCGTCGATTCCTACCGGCTAACCATCAGTATCGAAGGAATCGTAATAAATTTATTAAGGGTAGAGTCGAAAGAGATGAGCCACCACCGATGTTGTCTGGTGAACAAATGTTAGCACGTGTTTCAGCACTTCTAGAGATAGTGTTTGGTCAGAATGAAAGAGTGTCGGGCTTTGGTCAAACATATAACTAGGTGAAAAAAGGTATCTTTTGGGAATTATCGTATTGGAGTTCATTACTGATTCGGCATAATTTGGAGATTGTGCGCATTGAGAAAAATGTGTTTCATAATATTTTTTACACTTTGATGGAACTTCCTGGGAAAACTAAAGATAATGTCAAGGTGCGACATGATCTGAAAATAATTTATAAGAGGCCGGAGTTGAAGTTACAAGAGGTCAACAGACGATATCTGAAGCCGAAGGCCCCGTATGTGTTAAATAAACAACAGATGAAATATGTTTGTCAATGGATCAAAAAACTCGAATTACCCGATGGATATGCCTCAAACTTATCTCGATGTGTGATCGTCGATAATTGCAAAATATCAAGGAAGAAGAGCCATGATTGTCATGTATTCATGCAGAGATTGCTTCCGATCGCATTCTGAGATCTTCTACCAGATAATATTTGGGGTCCGTTGACTGAATTAAGTATGTTTTTTAGAAACATTTGTGCGAATGTCCTTCGAGTCGAAGATATGTTAGCACTTGAAAGTAATATTGTTGAAATTGTATGCAAGCTAGAGCAGTTTTTCCCTCCTGCCTTTTTTGACTCGATGGAGCATCTACCAATACACTTGGCATATGAGGCACAAGTTGGTGGCATATGAGGCACAAGCTAGAGCATCTACCAATACTGGTGGATGTACTTATTTGAAAGATACATGAATCATCTGAAGAAAAAAGTAAGGAACACCACAACTATTGAAGGACAAATATATGAATCATATATCATCCAAGAAATTTTAACATTCTTCTCATTTTACTTTGAATCGACAATGCAGACAAGATTTGATTGTCTTCCATATAACGACGACGGGGGAGTTCGACATTCACATGGACGTTTAAATATATTCTGCCACTTTGGTCGTGCTTCTGGTTCTCGTCCGTCTAGACACTTAAGCGGCGAAGAGTATCATTTGGCACAATTGTACGTATTTTGTTAATGGGTATAAATTTCACACGGTTGAATATGCATTTACAAAGAAGACGGTGAATGTCGGGGTCTGCGTGAAAGGGATAACATATGTTGAATGTGATATGGATTTTTATGGACTGTTGGAAGAAGTGCTAGAATTGCACTATTTTGGCTTGAAATCAGTTATCCTATTTAAATGTCATTGGTTTGATACAACAGATAGGGGCATAAAAGTTCATCCAAAATACAAACTTGTTGAGGTTAATTACAAATCAAAATTGACAACAAATGAGTCTTTTATATTGGCATCACAAGCCGATCAAGTATATTACGCGAAGTATCCAGCTCGAAATAAAGATAGAGCAGATTGGCGTGTAGTCTGTAAGACAAAAGCTAGAGGAAGAATTGATCCGATAGCGGGAGAAAATGAGACGATACCTATTGTGATAAATGATTTCTATCAAGAAGAGGATCCTCCCGCAATAGACCATATTATTGCAATACTCGAGGATGCGGACACAGCGTTAGTTCATTTAGAAGTTGAATATGTTGATGATGACGATCATGAAATTGAGGAAGGTGGAGATGAAGAAGTAAAATTTGAAGAAGATGAAGAAGAAGAATTCGAAGACTATTACTCAGATGATGAGGAATAATTGTAAAGTATATCTTCTATTAAATCTATCTCTACTATATATATATTCTAATTATATTCTTATTCAACAGCTATAGTGGGTCGAGGTTATCGTCGGACGAGAGCTACAAAGTCTCACTACAAGAAAACATGTTTTCATCGACGGATTTATTACCAACAGATCTATTTTGTTGGTAATACCGACCGAATTACCGACAGATATATAATCTGTTGGTAATTCAGCCGACAACTTTATGAAATCCCTTTTTTTTTTTTCAGCCAATAAAAACACTTTCTCACCAAATCCCGCGTGACTTCCGCCATGTTTTCTTGGCCGACGAAAACCCCGCGCGATTCTCCCCCTTTTTCTTTCAGCCAACAAAAACACTTTTCCTTCAAATCCCGTGCATGACTTCCCCCATTTTTTCTTGGCCGACGAAAACCCCGCGCGATTCTTCCTCTTTTCTCTGCTGATGGAAGCCTCTTGCAAATCTTCCCCATTTTCTCAGCCGACGGAAGCCTCACACGACTCTCGTCTTTTTTCTCGACGAGTATTGAAGCATGGAGGTGCCCCCCTCTCTATCCATCCCCTCCACCTTCCTCTTGCTCGTCCTCCGGCCTCCACCGTCGTGACCTCCAAGAAGAAGAAGATGCTGATGTATGGTTATGCATCGACGATGACGAGGTCGCTTGCATCCACTCCAACATCGCCACCCGCTCCAAGGCCCTCTCAAAGATGGATTCAAGGAGCCCCTCTCCAAGATCTAACAAGGTATTGTTCTTCTTCTGAAGAAGAAGAAGAAAAATGTAGTGTTGTTTGCAAATGGTGAAACCCAAACCGTGATGAAGGGAATCACGCATGGTGTGTGTTACTATCTACTAAAGCCTATGAGAATTGAGGAACTGACGAACATATGGCAGCATGCCATTCGAAGGAAGAAATTCGAAAGAAGATGGCACAATGATCTTAACAGTAACCAGAATGGCAAAAAGGCTCAAATCACGAATTCTGATGATGGCCAAGGAGTGGTTGATCACAATGGAAAAGTTAACAAGCGAAAAGATCAGAATGAGGATGATGAGGATGAGAGTGAATACAACATGCAAGAGAGTGAAGATTCATCCACTCAGAAAAAACCTAGGATTGTTTGGTCTGTTGAGCTACACAATTTGTTGCTGCTGTTAATCAATTGTGTATTGGTAGTAAGTATAATTAGTCATTGTTGTGGTTGAGCTTTTTCAATGATAGTTTGCTTGCTTTTGTTTGATTATAACTGAAATGAACACTTAACTTTTGTCATTTTGATGCAGGGTTGTACCAAAGAAAATACTTGATCTTATGAATGTTGAGAGGCTTACAAGGAAGAACGTCGCAAGCCATCTACAGGCATGTTCTTCTCATTAAGTCATAAATTTCATCAATTTATGGTTGTTGAAAAATGTCCTATATATAATAGGTTATATTCCTCAATTATTCCAGCAGCATTTTTCTTCAACCAAAATTTATAAAGAAAGAGAGAGGAAGATGAAGAGCATACATTTGCAAGCATCCCTCTTTGTCAAAGAGGCTTCAGGTTTTAGAGGTACTCTCTGTTATCTTTTTCATTTTTACATTTGGTTTGGATATTTAAGGTTTGTAATTGGGATGTATGTGAGGTTGATGATTAATTGCCTCAGTGAGAAAGACATGAAATTTGAAATTTGAATTTGACGGCTAGCTTTTCTTTGAAGATCACCGAGGAATCCTTTCTGAAAATCTACTTCTTTAGACTTCTCATATGTTTGTTAGCGTGATTGAGGTAACTCTTGGTTATGAAAAAGCATTTCACACTTCAATTCATGACCGGAAATTTCATGATATCAAAATTAATAATAAGTCATGAAGCAGGTGATCGGAAAATGGAAATTTCAATGTATTATAGGCACACATTTATATAGGTGGTGGAACTATATCGGGACTTTTAAGGCTATTGACATACTGCAAAAGGTATTTGATTGATGGAAATTTTGTTTTACTCTCCTTACCATTCTTTTTTTATCTATTGTGTGTCTCCTTACTATAGCTATGAAGAGTTCTTGGAGTTGAGCCAGAGAGGAAATAATATAGCAGTAGACTTGACTGTAGGAGACATATGCGGAGATGGGGGCTATTCAAAGGTATATTTTCCTTACTATTTGTATTATTATCCACCTAATATAAGCAATATATTATATAGGATGCATGTCCATCTTATTTTTTGTTCTTTGAAACTTATTAACTAATTACAATATGACGACTATATAGGGGGAGCTGAATCAACAACACTTGGTGTCTAGATTCATCTTAAACATCTATGTATGATTTGTTCTCCTTTACCATGCAGAAGATTACATGTCCAATGCTTAAAACAGTCATCTACTTATAGAGACTGATAAGGGAAACATAAATCATAATATAAAAATTATGGGCATTAATTAGTTAATCATCAATATTTTGAGGCATATCCCATACTAAGAGATAAGTAAATTCATATAGACAAAACTGACATATATAAATAAGTAAATGAAAGAAAAAAAAACTATTGGTACTAACCTGTACAAAACTTATTTATTCCCATCATGAAGTATTTACCTATTGAATTTGCAAAACTTTCTTTAACCTTCTTTAGGGTAACATATCCACAAAACTTGAGGAGTCAAGTGGAGTAAGGCTCACAAGCAAGGCTCTTGTATGAATAGAAGCAATCATGTATGCATATGTTTATGTTTAAATATGTCATTCATTTTTTTTTTCCGGCTTTTTGTCGTTGTGATCTGTGAGTGAATAGTTTAAGTTGGTGAATGATTTGGAGTCATAGTAAAGGAAAGCAGGTGGAATCAGTTCAGTAAAGGAGAGGTGCCTCCCTCTTGAGAAATATCAGTAAAATGAGAAGGTTCTCTTAGATGTTAGGACATGTAGGGCTCATTAAGATTTTCTACTAAATGTCATTGATATCAACACTCTAGGAAGAAGCAGAGTAAATCCAATACTTAGTAATACAAAAGTTCTCATATACCTAACATCCTTAACAATCAGACCTTGATCCAAGCTTCATAAAGTTCATGGTTTATCAGTGATGCCACTAATATACATCTTTGCTTTCTGATCCTATATAATGACACAAAATCAATTACTATCATGCATATATAATTACTCACATTAGTCTTTGAAATCTCTTCCTCGGAGTAATTGGTAACGAATTTCACTGCAACAATGTGGCAATATATATTTCAAATGGCAATAAATGCTCATAATCTCACATTGGCATTAGCCACAAGTATAGAAATTTTAGCAAGTGATTGTTGTAATGCATCATGATTTCTTCAGTCAAAGCAGCATGCCTAATCAGTATAATATGAATAATTATCAGGCCTTCAACTAAATTTCAGTTTCTAAGTTACTATTATATTGAAATTTCAGCTTCTAAGTTGTTATCATTTACCTAAGTTGTTGGGTCTTGTTAATTCTACTTCCTAAATGAAAGCTCTTTCCATTCTTTTATTGATCTACAAGAGTTTTCCACCAGCAACTAAAGATCGTAAACCAAGGATGTCCTTGCTTCTAGTGGAAACAAGGAATTGTGCACCGGGATCCCTTTTTGATACATCTAACATTGTATCAAGGAACCAACCACCTCCATAATTCTTTTTCTAGACACATGATATCCTAGACAATCTCTTGAGCATAGGGTTATGATGAAACCATCTTTCAGCGATTCACTAAGATTTCGTGGTAAACTAGATATATTAATTGTTAGGGACCCGAAGAGACGACTAACTATGAGGTTTTTTATAAGTACTTATTTGTTAATTAGATATATCAATTTTTATGAGAACACTATTTGAATCGTGGCCAAGATCAAAATTTTGTGATTGGCTACAGGGCTAATGCTAGTGAAGTATTGTTTTGCTTCCATCAAATATTACTGTGTTTAACACTAGAATGTTACTCTAGGATGGAATGAAGTGTTTACTCTAGGATAAGTTCTTCCAAATATGTACACAAATAAATAATTGTAAGACTCGAAAATTTCCTAATATATATATAAAAAATCTATGGATATTTTTATCTCGACCCATGAAAATATGAAGTTTAATTTAGCTCTATGGATATTTCCTTATATGCATAAGATGTCGTATTAAAGTCAAGTTCGACTCTTGAGTGCAGATAGAATCGGAGCCCGAATCGAACTCGGATCGAATCGAGTAAAGGTTAAGTCGTATGAGGGGTATTTGAGTCATTATTGGATAAGGGAATATAATCCCTCATCATGAGCCATGCAGCTCATCTTGGAGCCGCACACAGCCCGAGCAAGAGGGAGAAGGAAGAGAGGGGAGATCTTGTCTGCGCCGAGTTCGCGTCGACTCTCGAGGAGATCAGAGCTCATCTTCATCGAAGCTTCCTCGGGATCTAATTGAGTGAGTGGTTTTGGTTTTCTAAGTTTAGGTAGAGGCCTTGTGGCCGATCCTTGTTGTAGGGTAAGAGAAATCCCATTGGTTTTTGAGTTGTTCTCCGATTTCTTGATGATTTTTGATAGATAGATTTGATATTGTGATCGATTTCATGTTTTCTTGAAATTTTGTGAAGATTTTTGAGAACCTTAGGGTCGGCCGAATTGGGGAGAAATTAGGGAAGGTCATGCCAAATTTTTCTCCGAGTTCTCGACTTAGTTTTGATTAGTTAACACTTGCTAATATTTGTTTTGGATTGATGGTCACATGATGCGCATGGATTAGGGCAGCCCTATTTTCATTTGGGTCGGATGGTAAGGTTTAGGGAAAAGGGGAGGGGATAAATGCAATAATTGATGTCCCATGTTTGTTCTCTAGCCGCGCTTGCATCTTCCCTTATTAGAGCATTGGTATATGCACATCCTCAAGGGAATGGTCAAGCAAGGCAGCCTTAGGGAAACTCCTAGGGCGGCTGGTTAACTGAGATCATCCCCTAATCTAGATGTTCAAGTTGGAAACGAGTAGATGGGTAGATTAGATGTCAAGAGTTGTACACTTCCTGTAACACTGTTAAGCGTAGTGAAATTTGAATTTCTTATAGCAAATCAAGACGTGCTGTAATTATCTATATATGTGGTATTTATCTTTCATACGTGGTAACTATTGAATGCACAAGGAAGTGTTCTTAGAAGTTGTATCTATTTGCTATCATGTCGTAACTAGTTTAGAATGCAGTAATTATTTTTAGAAGGCTGCAATTATCTTTGGAATGCTAAGATTATTCATAGAATGTTGAAATAACTATTAGCATGTGAAATTTATTTTAATTAATGCTGGAATTATTTGATTGATGCTGAAATTATATCTCTTACGCTGGAATTGTTATCTTAGGCTGAAATTTCATTTAATTAATGAAGAAAGATTTCATTAATTGTTATATATTACATTCAATTGTTGATATGTATGTATATTGCATGTTCCTTATCAATTTAATAATGGAATTGTTCCTCTTGTATTTGGCTATCGGTGAATAATGATTGCTCATGATTAATTTAGGCAAGTGTTGTTGACAATGGTATGCCGAGTTCTTGTCTATAGTCGGCAAGTTCTGGCAACCTAGAAAGAATGGTTTCGTTACCTATTGGTGATATTTAATCTAGAGACAAGGTATCCTACTCGGTTCTACACCTGGGAAAGTAGGGTGACCCTAGGGGAAGGGTCGGTTAGGGGCAACGCCCGGAAAGCAAAACGTAGTATGACTTGCACAACCTGGTTCTGGTTGTGGATGATGGTCTACTGAGGAGTGTCATTAGCCAAATGGCTACTACATGACCCGAGTGGCGGAGGGTCTTGAGATTTCGTCAGTGGGCCACGCTGACGGTAGACCCGAGTTGGGTGGGACTTAGGGATAGCAACGGTTTAGTTAACTATATTTTTGTGGGTTAACCGAAACCAAAACCGACCTAAACACCCGCTAATCGAAACCGTTCGGTTTCAAAAACCTATATCTGAAACCGAAACCGAATATTTTTCAGTTCATATAGCCGGATAACCGGTTCAAATGCCAAAATAGTAATTAAAAAATAATATGCTATAAAATTATCATACCATACAAACATTCATCAATTTAACAATACGCAGCCATAGTAAATTTATCAATTTAACAATACACAGCTAACAAATAGGTAATACCATACAAAAAATAGAAAATCAGTGTTTGGTGCATTTACCTATAAAACTCTTCCTTAGCAAGCATAAAATCAAACACATGCAAGAACTTTATCTTCATCAACCATAGTAAAAGAAGCCCAAAATGTCAAACAAGCAGACATGGATCCACCTGATGCATTTTCGTCATTACTCCTCCCGGGAGAAGACATGGATCCACCTGATGCATTCGAAAAACCCTAATTTGCGAGGAAAGGCAAAAAATTAAATAAGGGGTTGCGAAAAGGAAATAAACTTTGGAAGACAGAGGAATTCAACCTGCGAGCCCTCGGCTGAAATGTGTAGATGGGAACGAGCGCTGGATGGGGAAAAAGTAAATAACCAAAATGAGGAAGTGTAAACATAGATTTAAACCTAGATTTGAGGTTGGGGGAGTCAGAAATGCTGGGCATGAAAACAACTGAGGAAGACGTACCGAAATGAGGAAGTCGACTGCTGGGAAACCAGAGGAAGCCATTGTCGAGTGAATCGGGTGGTCGGGAGTCGACGAGGGTCGCCGACGCCGAGGGCCGAGGGGGAAGGCCGGAAGGGAGTCGACTCGAGGGTGATCCGGTGATCGAAGTCGCAGTCGCCAGTTCACGGTGTTCGCCACTCGTCAATTCGTGACGTTCGCCAATCGCTACTGTCGTCGAGTCGGGTCAGCTGAGGGAGTGTGAGAGTGTCAGTCTGCGAGTGAGTGAGTCATCAAAGGAAGGGGACGAGTGGATGGTATTGAGTGGTGAAGGGAAGGGGAGTCGCCACTCGCCAGTTCAGCGTTCGCAAATCACCACTGTCGCGAATTGGGTCGGCTGAGGGAGTGTGAGAGTGTCGGCTGAGGGAGTGAGGGAAAATCTAGGGTTAGGTTTAGATTTTAGGTTTTTATATATAAGGGTAAATGGGCAAGTGGGTTAATGGTAACGGGTTCCGGGTTTAAATAATCTAATAACTTATATTTTAATGATTTTGGATACCGGTTAACTGTGAATAACCGATAACCAAAACCAAAACTTATAACCGGTTTCGGCTACCGGTTATCCGCAACTCGGTAGCCGAAACTGAACTATTTAGAAACGGTTTTTAAGTTTCACTAACCGAAACCGAAACCGAACCGCAAAACCATTATCCAAAACCGGATTTTGCGGTTCGGTTAACCGATTAATCGGTTCTAATTACCATCCCTAGTGGGACTAGCTATCCCTAACCCGGAGGATTTCTGAGACTAGTGGACATCCTAGTCGACGAATCTAAATTATGAAAGTTTATAACCTAAATGCCCTTAGGGGCTGGTTTGATTAGGCCGATCGGCCTGGTTTCATAAAGGGAAGAATCGAACCTTCCATATATAATTGGGGCCATTAATGGCCGAGCTAGTGAAATGGGTAAGGGCCTGAGAGACCGATTCATCCATTGTACTGTCTTGGCAAAACTAATTAACTCATGTGGAGTGATATTAGTTTTATTCCTTATATGTGCTAATTGTCGTGGTTTAAAATAGAGGGTCGAAAGAACCGCTCACTAAGTTCCTTGTGAACTCACAATTTCCTTTATTATTGTTTTGCAGAGCTCGACCAGTGAGGTACAACTTGGAGGCATGGCGCGCAGGAGGGCGAACGTGGGTGCTGATCTCATAGCTGGCAGTTGTTAGTCGTAGTCGTGTCTAGTAGAGTCTGGTGTATGCACTGTGTCCTTTCTGTAAAACTTGAGGTGTTTTATTTGGAAAACCTTTGGATGTTATTTTTAAAACTTGTGATGTTTTAGAAATTGGTTTGGTCAAACTGATTTTGAACAATTAATAAAGTTGGTATTATTGCTTTTGTTTATGACTTGATGTTATTCTGGTTATTTTTCTATGAGTTGTTGGTCAGTGCATAGGGTAGGCTTCGGGGTATTGGCTCGTACCCTAACTCGGGGCGTGACAATAATTTACTTAATAATTAATGAATTCTAAATGTGGCAGTTCAACATATTGGCCAATATGATTAGATGATTGGCCTAGGTCTATATGATCTAGCTTATTTCAATGTTTATCAGCAGTCAAATCAAGACAGTTCACTAATTCTGGTGGACATCTACTATTTTGAGTGGATGACTTTCATAAGACAGTGACCGGTTGCATCAAGAAGTAAATTGGAAATTCTTGGTTTAATATAAGAAAAGGCACGAGAAGCAGGAGACAAATATCATACTCAGTGAACTGTAAATAATGGAAAGAGAAATACATGTCTAGTTCTATTAAAAACAAGGACCAACTTTCTCCATAAGAAAGACATTTGCAACAACTACAAGCCAATTTTTGCATTGCCAAACCTAATAACCAAACTAAATAAGATGGTGCCACCCACATAAAATTCTTACAAATGCATATGGAAGGTTTTAGGCCAGATGAGGTAGCCTTTCTAAGTATGATTAATGCATGTAGTCCTGCTGGGCTGGTAGAAGAGGGGAAACATTTCTTCATGTCCATGGTAGAGCTGCATGGCATAAAACCTTGGATGGAACACTACGGAAGCATGGTGGATTTATTGTGTAGAGCAGGGTTGTTGAATGAGGCATTTGGCCTTGTAATGAGCATTCACTTGAAACCTGACATTATTATCTGGCACACATTAATTGGAGCATGCAGAGACTAAGGAAGCATTAGTTTAGCAAGGCAAATTTTGGATTACATAATTGAGTTAGAACCTGAGGATAGTGGAAATTATATTTTGAAATCAAATTTGCATGCTATAATGGGGAATTGGGACAATGTTGAGAACCTGAGGAGTTCTATGAGATGCAAGGGAGTAATCAAGACACAACCAGCTCTTAGCTATATCGAACCTCCAGCTTCGCAAACATTGATTTAGATATATGGCACATTCGACATGAACTCTGTTATACACATTTTTCTTGTATCGAAGTTTCATTTAGTAAACTTGGTTAATATTTGCTATAAATTCGATGTTATACATGCTAATGTAGATTTATTAAAAATAGAGCATTTGGATTCTTATTTCAGTGTGGCTAGGGCATTCCTATCTCACGAGACAGGGTATATAAACAATGAATGGTATTTAAAAACATTGAACATGAATGACATTCCTATCTTTACCTATAGTTGTTTACTTATTTTGTTTTCTAATTTTGATTCGTTATAGGCATGAAGCTACAACCAATAGGTCGAAAGAGCTTAAATTTAAAGCATGGCAAACCTTCAACTAGATTTTTAACTGACATTTCAATCATGCTTTGAACATTCACATGCCCAAGTCGTTTGTGCCACAAACAAATATCAAACTCAGTTGAATTCTCAGCTTTCAAAGCAAAGTTCATGCTATTCAATAGAAATGAATTGTTTCTGCTCATGCTTACTGAACAAAATACTTTATCAGTTTGTGAGTTAGAATATACTTGACATAGATTGCCAGTTGGGCAATATTGCTTCATTCCAGGAATTAATGAAGTGAGTATTTGTTGATTCTGATATCACCTATTTTGTTGAATGGCAACCTTGATAGTTCCATGTGAAAGCTAGATATTGTTAACCATTTCTTTGAATTAGAGTTTAAATTTTGGTCATGAATTTAGTTAGTGTCATGAATTAATGAAGCTCTTACATATTTGTTAATCTTTTTTTAAAAAAAAATATCTTTTGAATTTTCAAATTTTCAAAAATTATCTTCATCAATTCTGTTAGTCTTGGTAGAATCAAGTCTACAACATTTACTTCAGACCTTCTGCTACTACTTTCTACAGATGATCTAAAATTATTAGCTTCCATATTCTTACCCAATTTATTGCTTACAACATCTTTAGAATCATCATTTAAATTATTGTCATGCTTAGATGACATAATTATATTTGACATGGTGGCACAAGGGAATTGGGAAAAAGGGTAAGGAGCTTTAGGATCTGTTCTCCACTAAGGTAAATGGGTAATGCTTGTTGTGGCCTTAATTGATGATTGACCTTTCAGAATGAATTCTTTTGTGACTTTTGCTTGTAAATGTAACTCTCTATGGCTTGAGAGAAAGGAAACTATTTTATTTGTTTGGTAATCTTAGATGTTTCCCTTCTTAAAGTAGCAAAACCTTATATTGGGTTGTGGTTATTGTATACCTTATTTTTCCTTTTTATCATAAAATAGTCATTACCTTAAATAGCGTTAGTCTCATAGTAAATTTACTTTTTTGATAGCGTTAGTCTCACATCAAATTTACTTTTTTGATAAGGTTCACAACAACTGATCATGGCACTTTTCATGCTTCACTTACTAGCTTCTTAAGTTCACAGAGCCTATTGCTTCCCATCATTGTGTGGTTTCAAATGTTTGGTGCATGAACTAGAATAACATGATATGTACATATAGTTTTTTTGGCATTGTTTGGATTTAAATTTGCCTAGTCATAGCAAAGAAATACTAGTTGGAAACATTTTTTTTTCTTGCTATAATTCATCACTATAGTTCATGTAAAAGGAACAAAAGAATTGGCAAACATAATCACATTTGGAGCATTGCCATCAATTAATTATATGGTTATTTTGATGATAGGACACTAGAACTAGTACGAGGCATTGTGAAGTGTGTCCTTATGATCTAAGCTCAAAATGTTTTAGTGTGCTAGTAGGAACTTTATTTAGGCTTCTCCATGTGAGTTGTCCATTCTAGGCTTAAGTTCCACTAGGACCGGCCAAAAGGGAAAAGTAGCAAACTTGAATTAAGAGACTTGCCTTGGTTGATTGCTAGAAACTATTAGATACTTGCTTGTAGTCTCCTCCAAAAAAGTAGTTGCTTTATTCCCTTTGTAATTGTAATTCTTATTAGTTGACACAAAGTAACTAGGAGTAGGAATAACTACAAATTGTACTTAAGAATAACTACAACATATGCAATTTTCCGTGGTTACTACCATTCTTCTTTGTTGAGATAAATGAACAAAGGCAAATGGTAAACATATATATTTCAGCAATAACAAAAATTTCAGCACAATTATTTCTAAATAAAAAATTAGTTTATTATCCTATTGCAAGTGATAACATTGGGGATAAGAGATAATGCCACTCTTATTGTCTTCACTTGGTATATTGAAGTTTGGGAGAAAGTCTAGGTGGGTAGACCTAGGTATGAAATGAAAATTGTTTTAACCTTGCTCCCATTTTGTTAATTTGCTTAATATATGCCTTAATGTGTGATTTATCACATTAGTTGCTTTAGGAGAGTGTAAAGTCTGATGCAATATTCATTTTCTACTTATGTTGATTGTTAGGGTTTAAAATATATTGCCTATCGCAATGTCCCCAAGCTAGTTAATTAGATTTATGGGTTATAATTTATCATCATGTAGCAATCCAAATGCCTCGTATAGTTGAGGATTTTATTTTTTGATTTTATTCATATTTCTTTTGTTTTTACATGCAGGTATAAAAAGGATGAAGTGCAAGAATCTATTTTTTGGAAAAGACTATCACTAATATGTATTTTTGAAACAATCTTAATGTATTTGGAACTCTGAAATAATGTATTTGCTTGACTAGCATAATGTATTTTGACTAGCACAATCTTAATGTATACAATGGTTTCCTTAAGTTATTTATGATTGTGTGTGAATTTTTGTGTGTGTGTGATTTTAGAAATATAATGGTTAATATGTGGTTTCAAATTTTATTTTATGGTTTCGTGTAAATGTGATATGTTTTAGGTGTTCAGGATTGATTTAGGTATTAGCCAATAAAATATATTACCGACGGACATATTTTGTTGGTATTACCAACAAAAATATATCCGTTGGTATTACCAACGGAAACACTTCCGTTGGTATTACCAACGAAAATAATTTTGTTGGTAATACCAACTGAATAATTACCAATGGAAAAACATGTGTTGGTAATACCAACAAATGAAAAAATCTGTTGGTAATACCGATGAATTTTACCAAATCCATCGGTATTACCGAGCAGGCTTTTACCGACGGATTTTAGCAACAGAGTGTTCGTCGGTAATAGTATTATCGATGGATTTTGGACTATCACCGACAAATTTCGTCCGTTGGTGATACCCTATTTTCTTGTAGTGTCTCCGATCGGTCAGACTCCAGATTCAGCAGCACTTGCTCCTGCCGCTGATCCTCCTGTCGTCAAGGCTAGTTCATCGAGACGCAAGCAGCCAAGCGAGCCAAACAGGATTCAGCCTCCACCAGCCGCGGAACAACACCGACTTATTTCTGTGATTGGCGAGTGGTAATGTATTATGAATTATGAATTATATATAATCCATTATATCATAATATAATATTATACTTTATTTTGGTTGTGCAGGTTCGAGCAAGAGGATGTCCCGAGGACTATATCGGGGACAATCCAACGATATATGCATGGGGCCTAGCCCACTTGGTCTCACGTGTCCCGTGAGCACGTGGACATGCTTTGGCGCGAGTTTGAGGTACGTATTTAAAAATTTTATATACATGTATTTAAAATTTTTTAATCAACTTGATTATTATTGGTACTAATATTATTGTTTTGCAGGCACGCTATACTTGGCCAGAGGAGCAGAGGCCATTCATTTACAATGCGTGGGAGGCCATTTCCCGACAAAGGTACAATTGCTAGCTGGGGCAGGCCCGGGCATAGGCGATGGCTCGAGCTGGGGCCACAACCATAGCGGAGATTCGGGGATACGGCCCGATTGGATTACTCCAGATATTCGTGTCGATATGGTCGATCGAGCGGTAGCAGGAAGTATCACGAATCGCGACTAAAAATCGCATGTCGGGGGGAGGAGCGCGTCACAGTGGCGGCTCTGTTTCATTTGTCGTGCACGCGAGAGGCATGGTAAGTCGCGAGAGGCATGGTAAGTCGCGAGAGGCATGGTAAGTATTATACCTTATTTTGAATTATATATTTTATTTGTTACTTTGTGTACTAATTAATGTATTTATTTTGCAAATGTAGACAACGGTGATGGATGACAGGACTAACTAGCGACCCTCCCCGATGGAGGTGTTTAAGCGGACTCACTGTATAGGACATGGGGCGGGGGGAGTACATCGACACCCACGATGTAGTCATTATGGTAAGTATATTTGTTTCGATTATGCATTATTTATTTATATTTTAAGTCTTAGGAAAAATATGAAACAAAAACCAAACTCGTGTAGGAGACCTACACTTAGACGGTGACGCAGCGCGTGGGCACCCCCGAGGACTTTGACGCGGGAGCGTGGGTCGAGGCTGCAGGTGGCTGGGACCATGGCCGCATCTTTGGCTTTGCTGATAGTGGCCATGTGCGAGCCGTGCTTGGGCCACTTGGGGTACCGACCCCTCCGGCAGTCGGTAAGTGGCCCTCCACCTCCAGGATTAATGATCATAACAAGAGGATATCGAAACTAGAGGAGACAGTCTCACGACAGAGTGAGATGATGGCTCATCAGAGTCAGATGATGGCTGAGATGCATGCCATGCTGAGATAGATGAGAGGTCAGTCCAACGGTGTACACTCAGATCCATCGTCATCGACTCAGTCCACGCCGGTGTACACTCAAGCACTCTAGACCCCGCCATATGATCCCGATCCTCCTCCACCGTTGTAGTGAGCTTTTATTGTTTTATGACTTGATTGACTTGGATATTGACTTGCTATATACTTGTTACTTGGATAGAGTTACTTGTTTTCTGACTTGATATATTGATTTGTATCGTGTTGATACGATACTTTTGATTTTGTATATATTTTATACGATTGTGGATAATTATAATTATAAGTATAATTATTTTGATGTATATCTTGGTGTATCTGTGACATGTGTGTGAATGTATGTGTATTTGAATGAATATGTTTATGGGTGTGTGAGTTATGTATCAAATTATAAATGTATCAATGAAAATTTCTAATTTTAAAATTTCTCAGTTACAGGTTAACATTATCAGCAACGCCCTTCCCACGGTCATCTGTGTGAAAGCTTTTGTTGAAAGTGTATCGTAATACCTGGGCCGCAAACTTATAGTCATTCCTGATGAACAACAGCAACGGCTTAGCAATAGCCTTTCAACAAGGGCTTTGCAACGATGTGACGGTCGTTGTTGATTGCAATATCTACAACAGTCGTCGCGCCGTTGTAGAACCGTTGCTGATAAAAGTAGTAGCAACAGCCGCGTCTCTTTGCTGAGCCGTGGTTGATAATGTATCAACAACGGATATAATCCGTTGTGAAACCATTACTGATAATATCATTAACAACGGCGTGAGCGGCCGTTGCAGATCCGTTGTTAAGTTATCAGGTACGTGAACTTTTGCAACGGCTGCATTGCAATGGGTGTAGACGTTGCTGGCTGTTGCTGATGGTCTTCAGCAATGACGTAGCAACGGATCCAGTCGTTGCTGATGCTCGTTATTCCAGTAGTGCGGCGAGCATGGTTATCAAAGTCGCGAGTCAACTCGTAAACTCGAATGATTTTACGATCCCAAGTATCAAAATTAGGGATGACAATTCAAACCGGTTAACCAATTAACCGAACCATAAAATCCGGTTTTGGATAGTGGATTTGCGGTTCGGATTCGGTTTCGGATAGTAAAAACCAAAAACCGTTTAAAATCGGTTCAATTTCGGTTACGGGTCACGGTTAATCAGTAACTGAAACCGGTTATATATTCGGTTTCGGTTACCAATTTTTTGCGGTTAACCAGTAACCGAAACCGGTTTTGTTATTAATCTTTGAACCAGTTATCCATTTACTATCGGTTTTTTACGGTTAATCGATATCCAAAACTGGTTTTGTTATTAATCTTTGAATCGATTATCCGTTTACTACCGCTTAATCGATTAGTAAACGGATAATCGGTTCTATTCGAACCAAAAAATTCAGTTTCGGTTATCCGCGGATAACCGAAACCAAGCCGGTTTCGATTTCGGATATAGGCTTTTGAAACCAACCGGTTTCGGTTTCGGTTTCGGTTAGCGGGTTTGGAAAACGGTTTCGGTTTCGGTTAACCCCCAAAAATGCGGTTAACCGAACCGTTGTCATCCCTAATCAAAAATGAGCTGACTCGCACCCAAACTCATTTTTGGGTAAACTCGGGTGAACACGGGGTAAACTCGATAAACTCGCATAAACTCAGTCAAACTCGTGAATAAACTCGGGTGAACTCATTTTGATGATAATTAATATGGATTGAACTTGTACTTTTATATTTTATCTTTGAGTTATTGTGTGTGCTTTATTATAGATTTAGAATGCTTCATTATGTATGGATTAGACTTGTACTCTTATATTTTATCTTTATGTGTGTTTTATTATGGAGTTGAATTGCTTAATTATGAATTTCTTATTAGATTATATTTTTGTAGCATAATGATTTTGTTTAATATTTTTTAAATATCAAGTAAACTCTTACGAGTTTACGGAGGCTCCACGAGTTTAACAACCTTGGTGGCGAGGCCCAGCGTGACTAGTGGCCATGCGGATCAGATGAGCGACCACTACATGCTTTCGAAGAATAGATGCAGTTTGATCTCCGTTGCTCCCAGGGCAGACCCCATCCACTTTGCTGGGTCGCGCATCAGGAAAGGAGATCGCCGCTAGGGCAGTAATCGATGAGGAATCACACATAGTGTAAGGCGTTGAACCACGCGTACAAGGTCGGCAGAGACGAGTGGTCAATCTCCACAAGCGGGAGCACCTCCTCCCATACATGCCACATCTTGCCGACATTGTTTTCATCATCATCGTCGTTGGCAACGAGCTTGGAGACGTCAGAGGAGGGTGAGTGGTCATCATCGAAGCCATGGAAGCGGTAGTGAAAGATGCGGGCAAGGTGATCGGACCTGAGAGGTCGGAGGAGGTGGAGGTTGCGATTAAAATAAAATAAAAAACATTTTTTAATAAAAAAATAATAATAAAACATTTTGTAATAAAAAATAATAATATATTGGGTTAAAATAATAAAATAATAATCCATGTAGGACAAAATTTGCCACGTCGTCGTCGTTAATGTGACAGATCAGCAATTTCTATTAAAATCGACGGGGTGTGCTAAACGGCGTAACGGAACCAAAGTTCGTGCATTTCTATGCTAACGAAAAAAGTTTGTGCTAAATTTGAGAAAATGGGCAAAGTTCGTGTTCTTTTTGGCATATCTCTAAAAATAATGAAGCAATTGTTCATCATATGTTGCATCTTTAACTGTTAATAAGATTATGATGAACCCCAAGAACTCAAGCAAATGATTCTAGGACCATGATGAGATCATGGCAATGAGACTTAGAATCCACAGACCCTTGTTCTAAATGTCCCTAGTCGGAGGATCACCGAGTAGGGGATTGGTGATTTCGGCAAGACTAGTGCACTTGGTATATGCCCTATTTGGTAGGAGGTAGTTGATCTTATAGTTATCTATCATGCGTTATTAATGTACAAGTGCAGGTGCTCATTAGAGAATGAGTTCATTGAACGAACCTTGAGAGAGCAACCAACAAGGAATCGGTTACTCCTAGTAAGATGTGAGCAACCAACAAGGGATCGGTTACTCCTAGTAAGAGGAGAGAATGTCTTATGTGCTCCTGCAAGTGTCTTACTCGGGAATCTCTAGCCAGAGTAAATATGAAAGTCGGAAAAAGGTTTGAAACGACACCTTGAGAGAGTGGAATACATATGGATCGATATTAGGGTTTGACACGACTTCCGTACCCTAGTTGCATTTGGGACATTGTGTAATCGAAGGATATAGTTGCATGGTAACTAGACACCAAATGGCGTTCGATCCGTGTAGATTGAACCTCACACTATCCGGGTAGTCACGATACATTGCTAGATGTCAATCATGGCTAGCTTGTGAGTGGAGTCTCGCACGACCACACTAAAGGGTTTAGTTGTGGCTCATGGCTTCAAATAGAAGGGGTATTATCAGAAGGAGTTCTATTGAATTCGACTCTTCGTCTTGTGCGAGTCACTGTTGGCATAGTGTGGGGCCCAATGGTTCATACACAAATAGGCTTCCCTCGTAACGAGTTTTATGGGATAAAGCTCGAACGCGACACTTAATGTTTACTAGCACGAACATGGCGCGACACAATCACAATTCTCATCTACGAACAAAATCGAGAAAGGTGTTTCCCACTCGAACGAATTAAAAGTACTCGAAAAAGGAGTTCCTCGGAACCCGAATTGGTAAGACCTAGCCAACACACAATAAATTTCAACCAACCCATAGTTCAGTTCAAGGGTTGAACCGAACCCATGGTACTGTAGTCGATAAGGTGACAAAAGCTTTATGTCTTGCTACTTGTGAAGCCGCCAAGAAAAATGTCTGGATAAATGAGTTTATCATTTAGTGGGAGTTGTTCCTAAGGTTATCGATTCAGTGCCCGTATTATGTGACAATACTGGGGTTGTTGTTCAAAGTAAAGGAACAGAGATCCCGTGAATAATTGTTGCTTTTCCTAAGGCAATTTCACCTCGTCGTTGGAAAGAGGTGATGACAAAAGACATTGTTGCCGATCAAACTGATTACCTCAGCAGTAGATTCAATCGCCACTGAACATATTGTTATGGAGATACCAGGGTGATTGTATATAATGAAAGTGTGAGATTAAAATGAATAGTGCCCTTAAACCAATCACATGTCAATGTGTTTAGGGGTTATTCAAGGGTAATAAATATAATGAGGCAACCGTTCATCATATTTTGCATATTTAGTTGTTAATAAGATTATGGTGAACTCCATGAACTCGGGCAAATGATTCTAGGATCATAATGAGATCATGCCAGTGAGACTTAGAATTCAGATGTCCAAATTCTAAATATTCCTAGTCGTAGAATCACCGGGTAGGAGATCGGTGATTCCAACAATAGTAGTGCACTTGCTACATACGATAGGGGGTAGCTAATCTCGGAGTTAGCTACGTAGATCGGCAGACGATCATCCAATTGTTCGTCATAAATATTAAATTTTCTAGTAATGAATGCATGATGATACTATATATTACTTGATAATTATGATGCATAAATCTCAAGGAAAAAAAAATGAATGAATATAAAATGGTGCATGGAGTCTCATTCACTTAAATTGATGATAAGATCCAATCCATTAATACTATATTATATAGGACCATGAGTTGCAAGTCTGCATGCATCTGCACCTCCAATGAATCATAAAGATGGGCTCTCATGTCTTCTCTCCATTTATTAGTGATATCAATCATACCTTACACTGACTAAA
This sequence comes from Canna indica, assembly GCA_034359265.1. NCBI lineage: Eukaryota > Viridiplantae > Streptophyta > Magnoliopsida > Zingiberales > Cannaceae > Canna > Canna indica. The sequence continues at coordinate 35,971,899 of CP136892.1, read as the reverse complement.
TGCATTGTCTCTCGCTCGTACGAGTCAGCTATTCTCTGCTCCCTTAATCCATTCCATCCCTCTTCTAGTCTTTTTCCTCGATCTTTTATAGATTCATTTGCTGTAAAAGAGGCATTAATTTCTTTGATCTCTATATCTATAGTATATATCTGTAGGCCGCAATGTAATTTGGGGTACATTGCATCTATTGGACTGCATGCTATATAACTTCAATTAACCTCAGAATTAATGTATACCCCTAACTCTTCAGACTCGCCTTAAATCCCTCGACTCATCTTAAATCCCCGTACTACCATTGCAGAGGCTAAGGAGCTTGACTAGAATAGAGATGCAATCAATTAGAACATTGGGTTTTCAAATTTTGTATCTATGCAAGAAATTTCGTAGTTGGCCGTAGAATTAGAGCTGCACCTTCCACTACAAGTCTACAACACATCGTTTGAATTTTGACGACAAATTATAAATAAATTTTAACGTCGGTCGAAGTAAATATTTGCATACTGACGGCAGTAAATTCGTCGAAAACGCGTGTCAAACAACCAACGCTTAATTTTAAATATTGACGTCTATGTAGGTGTCAATATTTAAAATTCGACGCCTTCTACCGTCAAAAAGAGACGTCAATATTTAAATTTCGACGACGTGTACGGTCGAAACGAGATGTCAATATTTAAAATTTTGACAACCACCGAGGAAGATATATTGACGCCAACATACTGACGCCTTTGACGTCAATATGTGGCGTCAATATGCTACCATATTGACGCCAGTGAAGGCGTCAATATGCTTAGCATATTGATGTCTCCACAGGCGTCAATATGGCGCTTTTTATTTTGTTTTTTAAATAAAATTTCGTGAACCGCGTAATTAATATACTCGTAACAAATAATTAATATATTAATTAACTAATTAATTTAAAATTAATCAGATTACCTCTGACCATTAATCAAATTATGCATCAAATTCATAATCTCATTTGATTAGAACAGTAATACAAAATTTGATTAAAACAATAATGTGTGTAAAACTAACCGTAATTTTATTTACAAATAAAATTAAATAATCTAATCTTCATCGTCCATTTCCTCCTGCTGCTCCTCATCTTCTTGTTCTTCCTCATCGTCTTCTTTATATGGATCAACATCTCTATCTATACATTAATATCAATTATAAACATATAAATTTAAATATTATCAATTAAAATATTCAGTATTACAATATATAAATTACTTACAGTTTAGAAATGAATCTTTACTTGTAACTTCTCCGATATTAGCCGGCGGTATTTCATGAGGAAGACTTTCAGGAACACACAATCGACTCTGTTAGAAAAATATATTTAATTAATTACAATGCTAAAAATATCAACTACAAATAAATTAAATAAATACATACATAATCAATTGGTGAGGAAAACATATTAGCTTGATTAATAATTGGATTTAGCCCCTGTGACGATGAACTATCAAATTGATGTTGAAACCACATCTGCTCCATTCTGTTGAGTCTTTGTTGAACCTCCCTCATCCCAGCATCATGTTTTTGTTGCATTTCTTTCATTACAGCCTCTTATTGTCGTCGAAGCTCGTCATATGTTGCATCGTGGGAAGATGCAACAAAAGGTTGTCGCTGATGTTCATAAAATTGACTTGGTGTGACTCCAATCCCTTGTTGGCGAACTCGAGAATGATGTTCGGGACCAAATATTTCCCGATATACTTGGTTCTCAAGTTGAAATCGCTCTGTCGTTGGATTAGTCTCAAGTCGCTCATTAAGTGTTCGTTCAACGGTGGCCTACATTTCAAATAATAGATTATAAATTTAAAAAATATTAATTTAATTTATTCGTAAATGTGTTATATCATAAATTGAGCTCTTTCTTTACGTACGTGATCACTCGTGGGACTGTGAAGCAGCAGTCAGCAATAATTGTAAGAAACCACACAAGCATTTTAAAAAAATTGTTGAGAACACTTCACGTGTACATGCATTTAAAAACCATTTAATTATTTCCTAGACTTTTCTTTTTTTTCTTCCTTCCTCTTAAATGATATCATGAGGAGCCGTAATGCAGCATCCAATTTATATAAGGTAATTAATGCACTCACCTACATTTCTGATCACTTATATTTATTCTCAGTTGAAGTATAAACAACAATGCATCTTTATATTTTGAGCAAGTAATTTTTTTATATTCTTAATAGGTTCAGCCAATTTATACTATATTAATCAGTTTGATAATTAGTAAGATGATTTAATGTTTTAGCATGGTTTAAATTCATCATATTTACATATTGCAAATTATTTTGATTTATTGTAATTATGAAATATATGTACCAGTGAATACTTTTTATTTTTTATTGGTGCCGTGCGTTATCTTTATTTTTTATTTTTTATTTTTATTTCAATTTATTCACATCAAATACCTAAATGAAAATTAATTTATGTATCTAGTTTGTAATTAATTGTGATGCCAGCAGTGACACGTGGCTCTATGAGGTTAAATATATATATGGGGGTAACTCATCATGTGGAGTTGCTGAAGAGTCACATCAAACCCATATAAAGGATGATTACTGTTTCAGATGTGTAATCCTCCAGTTTGACATTAATAGCATCCCATTTGAAGTGATCATCTTAAATTATATAGTCAGCATTTCATCATCCAAATTTTCATTTCTTTTATCCCTTTCTCATACTTTGATCCATTTCAATATATATATATATCCAAAAAATATATAGTATTAACAATATTTTTTTTGGAAATTTTCTTGTAAAATATATAATTACAAACTCAATCAGATAATGTATTGTTGTTGTCCAATGTGCCGTTTTATTACATTGTAAAGACTAAAGATTGATTTTATTGATCCTGCTTAATTAATTATATTCGATTAATAATTAAAATGATGATTCTTTCTTTTTGCAAAAGAAAAACAAACTCAATTAAAAATGATCAATTAACTACAGCAAATATTTCTGAGCTAGCTGTACGTCACAAATTCTAGACACAAATAAAGTAATTAACTGTCTAAAAATTGGTGTAATATAAGATAAGTACACATATAAGTAATTTATCATTAATTATAAGTAAATTATACTTCTTTTCTGATTAGTTCGATCAAAACATTCTAAAAAAGAAAAGTAATATTAATTAAATCCTACTATATTAGCCAGAATTAAGACTAATAAATTAATTAAGAAGATAACTTTATCTCCCAAATTAATTAGAATAATAATTCACGCTTAATACCATCATCCACTGTCATGATCTCAAGAAAGTTTTCTTCGTCCCCATGCCCAAAGCTCTCATCAAGCAACCATGACTCAAGCCTCAGCAACGGCGCCGCTTGCGCCTCGAGCGACATGACGCAGTTCAAAGTAGTCGTGGTCGCGCTCTCCTGGCTGATGGTAGTCGTGATGGTCCCGGTGTTCACCGGAGAAGTAGTACTACTACTCCTCTTCCACCCATCGAGAAGCCGGGATATGTTCTCAGCGCTCGACGCGTAGGTCGTGGTCGTCATCGAGGAAGACGGCCTACTTGCAATGGTATTGTACGACAAGGCCTCGCGCAAAGCTCGCTTCGCCATGGCGATGTCGGTTTGGAGACAGCGCTCCCACTGGCCTTTGATGACGGAGCGGTGGCTCGCCGGCCGAGAAGTAGTTCCAGCTTCTAGCATCCGGAGCTTCTTCTTCAGATGAGTGTTCCAGTAGTTCTTAACGTCGTTGTCGGTCCTCTCCGGGAGATAAGATGCTATTGCTGCCCATCTGCACACAAGTCGACGCAGCTAAATAATTATCCACAGAAATTGCACTGATCAACGATACAGTCGTCGCAAAATAATTACCGGTTGCCTAGAAGAGCTTGGAGATTGATGATTTGCTTCTCCTCCTGCTCAGTGAAGTTGCCGCGCTTGATTCCAGGCCGGAGGTAATTAGTCCAGCGGAGTCTGCAACTCTTGCTGCATCTCATCAAGCCTGCCAATTAAAGAAAACAAATATTAGACATTAATGAAGTAGATTTCATTTGGAAGTATTATTATATAGATTATGAGTGACGCATGCTCACCAGTTTTGGTAGGAACAGCTTTCCAATTTCCAGGACCGTGTTCTTGGATGTAGGAGACAAGGATTATGTCCTCCTCGGGAGTCCACGGCCCTTTCTTCATGCCATCTTTGTCATGGCACGGTGGTCTTCCCATCTAGATATGAGAAGTGGAGGGGAACACAATATTTAAGGCAAAGAAGACAAGTTTGCAGAGTTATATATAGATGAAGTGAGGGAAAGGGGGGCGGCGATCGAGAGTCGGCTGAAATGAGCATGGAGCTCGCTAACAATCGAACAGCAATGGGCGTTTTAAATGGGTGAATAGTCAAAGGAGGACAGCAAGGCACATTTATTGCGTGGAGAGGCAGAGCGAGGCACTCAAGAGTCTGCTACCTTGAGGAGACGGGTGATGATGATGACGAAGACAACCTCTCTCTCTCTCTCTCTCTCTCTCTCTCTCTCTCTCTCTCTCTCTCTCTCTCATAGATTTGCGTCGGGAAGAACCCTAATCTCTATCGAATTGGTCAGTCCGATATATAACTTTTGAAAGAATTTTTTTACTATGTAAAAATTATAATAAATCTACTCTCCCAAGTTATTATTTGAAGGGTTGATGAATTTTTTTGATTTTATTATTTGATTATATACTTAAATATCCCAAAAGTGGCTCTTTTTTCGGCAAAATTGCATGCAGAAATGGTCCATTATTCATTCAATTCTCAATCACCATATGCAACTCTTATAATATTTAGGCACCAGTATAAAAGAATATTTGTCTTTTTCTGAAGTCCTAAGTACCTATAAATTTCATGTACTTGTGGTCCTCGTCTCTCCCAAACAAATCCATCATCTCCGAAACTTAGTTTGTTACTGTGAATTGAACAGTCGAGGATGAAAATCTTATGGACAAACTTTAATATCATATAATTCTTACTTTAGAAAAATATACAGGAATTTACCACTATAAGTTTTGAATTTACCATAACTGAATGTGGATTTTTTTATATCAAAATAGAACCTAACTTTGTCTATGTTGTTTTCACGTAGTTATTGAATAATATTCTGGTTTAGTCAAAACAACGTATTATATTATATATATATATAATTCAATTCTTTTTGTTAAAATGTTACATTGCTTACAGATATAGTCAAAATAATTTTTAAAATAACTTGATGAGTCTTCCTCTTTGAGCTAGTTTTTGGGGTGAAATTAGATTCACTAATTTCTTAACATGATATTAAAGCTAGCATATCATGTGATTAATATTGTGTCACTCGCAGATGTCCAGTCCTGCAAATTTCACGCTCCAGATGTTCAATACTGAGCGTGAGTGAGGTGTGAAAATCCCACGTTGCTTAAAGATATGATTAAAATAGTCTCTAAAATAGTTTGGACAGTCCTCCTCTTTGAATTAGCTTTTGGGGTGGAGCTAGACCCACCAATTTCTTAACACTTTCTGTTGTTTATCATCGCCATTGGTGCCATTGGTTCCTTTGGTACGCACCATTGCCAATTACCTCAACAAACAAAAATTCTTTTCCTACTCTTAAGGTCCAAACACAATGTTACGAATCCATGATGGCTAGAATTTAAGGAATTAAGGGGGAGAGGATAGAAGAAAATGCTAAAGAACTATTTTGGAATTTTATTTTGACTCTGGTTGATCAAAGAAGGATGATGAGGAGGAAGAAAGATGCAAAATAGTTGCAATTGTCGGATATGATCTACTCAATTTGAGCAAAAACGAAATATTTTTTTGTGTTCATTACGTTGTTTCACTAAAATATTTGTGAAAATAACATACAAGACCATATAAGGTGCATTTAGCTTCTCTTTTGGTAAGTTGTCTTTGTAGTTTCTACGAATTTATGACATGTTTGCTTCATAGGATAAGAAATAATATGATAATGGATTGATTAATATCCATTATTTATTTAGTGCATAGATTAGAAAAAAATGAGTATAAAATTGATATTATATTCGATATACATCAAATTTAAAAGCTTTATATCAAATTCATCCTTATTTTTTATCTAATTTTATCTTATCATCTCCAATAAAACAAATATACCATTATAATTTTAGTTTTAGTAACCAGTTGAAAAATATAAATGTGCTCTCAAAGTTAGCACCTAACAAGACATGGATTGCACGTGAGTGGAAAACAATGGAATAATTAATGTCATATGTAATTCGGAAGATTGAAGACTTTGTTAAAATGAAATTGAAAAAATCTAGGGCCAAATTAATATTTTCTTAAGTTAAGAAGACCAAGTGTGTTGATAATTTGAAATTTAACAATTTTTTAAATTTGTTCATGATTTATATACTTCTGAATGCATTCAAAAATATTATCTTTGGTTAAGAAATCATGATTTGTATCACTACAAAAAAAATAGGATATCACGAATAGATTAAATTCGTTGATAATACTAATACCAACAAATTTTTATTCGTAAAATTCATTGGTGATACTCTGCTAGGTATTACCAACGGATATTATCAACGGATAAAAATATATTTATTAGTAATTACCAACAAATGAGTTGATAATTTTGTTGGTAATATCAACAAATGATATATTTGTTGATAATTTTGTTGGTAATACTAATAAAATTTATTTGTTGGTAATTATTTGTTGATGAAAATTTATTTTCATGTAGTGTATACATAATTAGTAATACGATGAGTTCTATGTACTAATTATATATATATATTTAGAAAATCTTGTTACTAGCTATTTTTAAAATGATAGAGTTAAATGATAATATATATTTAAAATATTATAAGAAAATAATTAAATGTTGTATTAAACTGAATAAACATAAATATTTCAAATTTATTATGTTATTTAATATTTTTAATTGTATGTCACTACTATACACTTGGCGAATATTATAAGAACACATGTATTATTTTATATTCTCTTGTATATATTGGGTTCAAATTGACATAATTGAAAAATTGAACTCATTACATGTTTTCTTGAAATTGTATTTGTGTTAATTTTATTGTTCCTGGTTTGATTTATTTTATTTAATTTGCACATAGAATAGAGTAGATCACACCCTAATAATTAAATACAACTATAACATTATAAAGATATTTTTTTTTGTTAGATGTGTGTGGGTGTTCAGGATATATATACCATTGTAAATATAAAAGATAGAATACAGATTTCGTCATTTAATTTCCACTTATCTAGGGCTAATAATTTTTAACACGACACAATAATCCGACACGACACGATATGGAATTACACAAGTTCGAGTTTGGCTAAACGTGAGTTTTGATTAAATGGGTTCAACCCAGATTAACACGAATAAATAATCTTGTTAATCCGGGTTGAACCCGTGTAACTCGTATAAACACGATTAAACACATTTAACTAAACGCGTTTAATCGTGTTACTGGACTTATTTAATCCATTTACCTGTTTATTATATATATATATATAATAATAAGTAAAAAGTTACGAATGTTGGGTATGTCTTGTTATTAATAGTCTTTCTACTGTGTTTAATTTTTAATTTCAGTAGTTTTTATTTTGTTCACTATTGAAATTGTGTTTATCGTATTTTATCGTGTAGGGTGTACACATGTACACGTTTAAATACGTTTACTTAAACAGGTTAAGTGTGTCGTGTCGTGTCAACTCGGGAATAAAAGGGCCGAGTTCGGGTTTGCATATTTGCACACGTTTAATAAACGGATCGAGTTCAAATTTAACCTTTTACAACATGAGATACGTTTAGACATGACACGTAATACAACACGACACAAATTGCCACCCTTACATTTACCCTTTCATCTTCTTCAACAGCCGAAGAATCAACTGACTCTTTTTTCTTCTTTTTCAATTATAATATTTTCTTAAAAGGCAAACAACTTAGCGTACCATGTTAATTAAAAATTTGGACAGGAGGAGACTCCAAGACTAGGGATGGCACTGGGGAGGGTTTGGGACGGCGAAGTCAATCATATCCCAAATCTATTAAGAAAATTTAATCCTAAACTCGTCCCAAATCCGTTAGTATTTTGAAGGGTAATTCCTAAACTCATCTCATTTATTTAATGGGTACCCACCGGGTATCCGCTTTTCGCCCGTTAACAAATTTTATATATATAAAAATTGGTCAATAATCTACATACTTATCATAATATCAAGGAATAGTTAATAGAATTTATATAAAAAAAATTATTCTGCGTACTTATCATAACATCTAAAATTATACGACTTAGACAAATAGTTTAAAATTATAAAAATTGGTTGGAATTAATAGTTGACGAGCTACTTTTTCGAACCTCTCAACTCTTGATGGTGTATTGTTATATTATATAATGTGTTAGGAAATAGGGTATAGGTAATTAAATGTATTATTGTTGTATAATGTATACTTAGCTTTAATATAAAAAATAAATTATATTGAACTTTAATTAAAAAGTCATAATTATCATATATATATATATATATAGATAATATGATGGGTATTTTAGTAATTTTATACTTAACGGGTTTGGGATGAGTTTTATACTAAAATCCTGAACTCATCCCAAACCCTACAGAGTTTTTTACCTCAAAATTTTATACCTGTCTCACGACCCAATGGACAAAACTCGCTAATGACCTATCAGGATCTAAAATGGATAAATACTCATTTACAAAAATTCACTGCCATCCTTATCCAAGACAACGAGCATAAGAGCAGAAGTCAACTCATAAGCATCAGCATAAACGAAAATCATAATTAGTATCAGCATAGACGGTTCATTAGCAGAAATGCACTCTCCTTCTCGCTTTTCTCAACATCATTTTATTATTCTTTTTATTGAAATTAAATGATTATATACTTGACATATATTAATTAAATTATTGGTGCTTAATACGAATTATAATTTAAAAATATTACTATTTGTTCAATTACGTACCTGAAGTCTAGATGATGCAAACATCCGCGTCAACTTGTCCAGCGTGGCTCCGATGATGACCTGCAAAGACACTCTAACGCTCAAGTGAGAGAAAATTTTACATGATGGATTATGTCTATTTTATGAAGCAGGTCAGGGATGTTTGGAGATGATTGTTGGCCTAAGGTTTTCTACCTAGGTCTTAATCTCGATTTTGATGATAACAAATAAGGAACTAATGTTTTATTGAGAAATATTTTCAAGTTCCAAATCGATTAGCACTTGATGTCATCGATCGGAAATATTGAAGAAATCGAAAAATTGGAAGGACATTGATTGACGCGTTCGGGTTCGTCGTGGAAATCTCTCGAAGTTCGACATATGCACCAAAGACATCTTGGATGAGTCTAAAGAACACATGGAAAGCTCTCCAAGTTGATGCACGTTGAAGGCTGGAACCCGAAAATGAAGCGTGCAAGAAGAAGGCTGAAAAAATCAAGCTCCGCCCAGGTTCGGTCGACCGGTCGATCGATCGAATATGGTCAAAAATTGGCAGTAGCCAATTCGGTCGATCGGTCGGTCGACCGAACAAAGCAGAGAATTGGCAGTAGCCAATTCAATCGACCAACCGGTCGACCGAAGTGCGCCCAGAAGCGGTAGAATGCCGCGATCGCTTGGGCGGTCAATCCATCGATCGACCGACGATCGATCGGCAAGCGATCGGGCATCGGCAACGAGCAAAAAATACGCCCGTTGACGAGCCCTTTATTTTGGGGGTTATAAATACCCACCCCAAACTCTCTCCCAAGCTCTTAATGATGCCCATAATCCCCAAAGAGTGATTGTTAGCATCCTCTAAGCTCCTCATTGATCAAATCCTTCAAACCTGGCTCTTGATCCCTCATCTTCAAGTGTTCTTCATTCGACGGCTCATCAAGGGTGCTAGGCTCAAGAAGAAGAGGTGTTCTTATTGTGATAAGTCCTCTTTACTCTCTTCTTGTGATTAAAGTATTTTTATTTTATTTTGAATTGATTTACTTGTGTTTGTAAGAAGACCTAGTGTGTGGTCTTGTGTGTAAGTGATTACCTTGGTGTAGAAGGTGTAAAGCCACTTGTGTAAACTAAGTTAGGAGTAGGTCTTAGGAATTTAGATAAGAAAACTCACTCGGTAGGAAGGCGGGATACTTTCGGGTGTCGAAGTGCCTTCGAGGTTAGTGTAGGCTTTTTTCGGTGTAAAGTCCTCAATTGTAAGCTACTTATAATTTAGTGGATTTAGGTGTGAAATTCTAAGCGCAGTGCTTAGGTAGTGGAGTAGGCATTAGGGCCGAACAACTATAAATCTTTGTGTTAGCATTGATATTATTTTGTGTTAATATTTATTGCTTCCGCTTGCTATTAATATCGTGCTTAGTCTAACTAATCAAGTAAATGAATAAAATTGGAATTAGGCAAAAGATTAGTAAACACACTATTCATCCCCCCCTCTAGTGTTGTCATTTCACCAACATTTGGTATCAGAGCATGTTGTAGATTGAGATTTCACCATCTCCTCTACATCGTCTCTCGATTCGGAAAATGACACTAGAGAGTTTAGCGTCTTCACCTCCTGGGTTCGATGAGTCTAACTTTGGTTTTTGGAATAATAGAATGTATACTTTCCTAAAGACTCAAAGTTTAGGTGTATTTGACATGATAAAGATAAAATATATTGAACCTAAGGAAAATATGGATTCATGGACCCAAGAACAAATTAATATGTTTGAATTAAATGCTAAGGCAACAAATTGCATATATTGTTCTTTGGAAAATAATATATAATTTGAAAAGATCATGCATTGTACTGCTGCATTCGATATTTGGGCTTACTTAAATATGTTATATGATTATGCTAAAATCGAGGAGTTAGAAACTTTTAATGAAGATAGTGATGACAATAATCATCCTTCCAATACTAACATGGTTTTTGAAGCCCAAAGTGTCTCTAGTCATAGGAGCACTAAAAATAGAAAAAGGAAGGTGATTTGCCATGTGTGCAAAGAAAAAGGGGATGTGAAGAAGAATTTCCCTACCATGAAAAACAAGGGAAAGAGGAGGTAAAATGCTTCCACATTATCCTACTCTAAGTGAAGCATCCTCTTTTCATGACTATGAAGCCACTTCAAAAGTTTGCCTCATGGATACTAGTGATGAGGTACACTCTTCTCCTTCTAGTCATGCTAATGCTAATGATAATGCTAGCTCTACCGGTTCTCTCGACATATCATATAATGAGTTAGTAGATGAATACAAGAAAATGTATGTCTTTCTTGTTAAAAAAGATAACAAAAATAAAAGATTGAAGAAAGATAATATATATAAGGCTTAACTCTCATATCGATGAGTTAAAATTAGAAAATGAGAAAATGAAATCTAGTTCTTTTAATTCTTCCCATGATAGGTTGAAACTTGAGCTTGAGGACTTAAAGCTTGAGAATGAAAATTTGAAACTTGAGAATTCAAAAATTATAAGTGAAAATAATAATTTGAAATCTCAATCTAATGCCTTACATCAATCTCTTAACTCATTGAAAAATGAGATTGTGTCTTTAAATAAGAAAGTAAACGAATTGAAAAATGTTTCATTTCTTAAGAACACTAGAAATGCTTATGTAAAGAATGCCAATGTTTATCATCATTCACATGCTATGCATTCTACCATTAGACCTCATGATCATAAGAAGAAGAATGATGTTTCTAAGAATGCTCATACTCATCATGTTTTACATGTTAAGCATTCTTATGATAAAGCACATGTCTATATCAAAAAAAAAAAAGTTTCATGGACATTATTTTTATTGTGGTACATATGGTCATGCAATCTATGATTGTGCATTTAAGAATAATCCTAGTATTGCTAAGACACTTTGGATGCCTAGGCCAACTAACCCCCAAGGACCCAAAGCATTTGGGTACCAAAGGTTTCTTGCTCTCTTGTAGGGGGAGCTACCACACAAGGGTAAAGAGAAGTGAAGAGTTGAAGTTGACCATGGACTTAAATGAAGTATCATTCCTTGGTTGCAACTTCAAACCATCATGATGCCATAAGTATGGAAATTGGCATCTAGGTATACTTTGTATCATCTCCTTACTTTGATTTGTTTTATTTAAGTTGAAGTTATAATACATGTTTAATTTGAGTTATTTTCCCCGCTCGTGTTAAGAGTCTTTTGGAATTTATTTTTTTTCGGTATCTTCGGAGACCTATGTAGCCTATAACAGGCTCATGCGACCTTACGGTTCTAAATCGTAGGCTCATTGTGGCCTTTCGGTTTTCAACCAATAGGAAGAGTTGGAGATCTATCTTTCAAATATCTCATATTTTGAGATCTCTCGATTCATTTCGAATTCACGATAAATTTATTTTGAAACAGATTTCAAACTATTTAGCAAAGTGGACTTTGAAAATGATACTTGATTCCTCTCTTTGCTATTTGGTTTGGGTTGCTTGCTAGTAGCTTTATTTTCATTAAATCTACTAATGAAATCTACTTGTAAGTTGTGAATGTTATTGGAAGGCTATGCTATCACGAAGAAAATTGAAAAGTAAAACAATAAATTTGGCAAAATTTCTAAGAATGAGGTATGGGTTTAATCTTGCAAAAATATTTGTATAATAATTGAATATTCATGCATTAATGATGTCTCTATACTCATAATCAATTCTACATGATAAATATTTGAAAGTTCATGAGTAGGTAAAATTTTAATAACTTAGGAAATTTGATGATATCTTGATTGAATGAAATTTGCTCTAGGTTGAAATTTATATTAGAGACCTCATTTTGAGTTAGTAGTTGGAAAACATGTTTAGATACACACATGACATGATTCTAGATGTTTAAACTTGAAAATTCATGAGTAGATAAACAAGGTGATAACTAGATCACTTTAGGAGACTTAAGCTTGGAAAGGTTTGACCCAAGTCAACAAATCGACTTGGACACTTCATTTTAAGTTCAAACTTCATAAACATATTTAGGAATAGGTATGATATATTTCCATGCTCTTAGAATGAGAAATTCATATGGATATAGATAAAATGTCATAGATGTCATTTCATGATAACCTCTTTTGAACCAAGTTGACTCAAGTCAACAAATTGACTTAGATGTCTTATTTTCAATTCATATTTGAGAAACATGTTTAGATTTACTCATGTTAGGTGTCCATATGTTTAAATTTGAAAAATCATGAGTAAATGATAAGATTGACACTTAGCAAGTTTCATGATAATTGGTTTAGTTTTGAATGAAACCATGCTAGGTTGATATCTTAACTTAAGGACATAATTTTCATTCTAAACTTGACATACACTATTTACATGACCATTATGTGGTGTCATAAAAGTTTGAATGAAAATTTAGCACTTTTTGAAAATAACTAAAAATTATGGAAATGCCATTGAAAATTTAGCATTTTTAGTTATTTCTAAAAAAATGTAGAAAAATCATTTTTAATTGATTCTTGAAACTGCATATTCATTGAAAAATCTAGTTTATTTATTAAAAATTTCAGAAATTTTCATCAAAAATCGGATTTATAATAGAATTTTGAAGTTGGATTTCAGAAATGCAAAGTATCACCTTCTTGAAATATCAATTTTTCGATACTTTGATTTTTCGTCGGAAACTTCAAATGAAAGTTTGTGTATACCATTTTGATTATGTTTCTAATATCATTCATACCATTGCTTGAGTAAAATCATTTCTAGGAATGATTTTGATAATTTGAATGATAGCTAGAAATATCCATTTTTTCATTGAAACCAATATAGGATGAAAAATGAACTTAGACAATTTATTTTGAGCTCAAACTTAACATACGCATCTTAAATGATCATTCAGCGATGTCTGAAAAGTTTGAAGCAAAATTGACAACTTTTGAAAAATACCTAAAATTTATGAAAATGCCCCTGGAATTTCAAGAATTTTATGAATTTATAGAAAACTTATTTTTGACTGATTCTTAAACCTGTAGATTCCTTGAAAAATCTAGTTTATCCAGTTAAAGTTTTAAAAAATTTCGTTAAGAATATGATTATATAAGGATTAAAAAGTTTAATTTTTGTAAACTTGAAGTATACTTTAACCTAAGTCAACAAAGTGACTTAGAAATTTCATTTTAAGCCTAAACTTGACTCATATACTTAGATTCACTCATGTTTGATGTCTAGATGCCTATATTAGAGAAAACTTGAGTAGATAACAAAATTTGATACTTAGTCATTTTCATGTTTTCATGTATATTTCGAATGAAACCGTGCTAAGTTCATATTTTGATCAAATAATATTCTTTTCACTTCAAACTTGATATACATGTTTTACATGGCCATACCTTTGTATTTTGAAAGTTTGAATGATTTCTGGAAATATCATAAAAATCTCATTTATTTACGAAAATACCACTAAAAGTATCACTCTTCTCAAGTTGCTCATTTTTTCGATACTTTAAATTTTAATTAGATTTTCAAATGAGACTTGAAGTATGATATTTTAAATTCACTTATGGTATCGTTCTACTCGTTTGATGAGAAAATTCATTTCTAATATGATTTTTGACTATTTGATCGATACTTGAAAATATCGATACTTAAGTTACTATATGATTCTTGGTTTTGGATTTCATTTATCAGTTCATGATATCATGTATGACTTAGTCTCTTATTCAATGTTTGGCTTTCATCCCTTGATTTGAGACTTTTGTAGTTTTGAAAAATAATTTAGAGTTTCAACTTTGACTTTTGATTGACTTTTCTTGCTCTTTTTGATTGATGATATCAAAAACCTATGCATATAGATAGGGGGAGTTTATTTTCATAGATATGCATGTTGATAGGGGGAGAAATCTCTTAGTTGATATCATTTGTGCTTTAATATATATATTTTCTTAAGGATATTTGTCATCATCAAAAAGGGGGAGATTGTTGGCCTAAGATTTTCTACCTTGGTCTTAATCTCGGTTTTGATGATATCAAACACAGAACTAATATTTCATTGAGAAATATTTTCAGGTTCCATATCGATTAGCACTTACTGTCCTCGATCGGAAATCACAACTGGAAAAATAGGCAATAGCAACAGATCTAGCCGTTGCTGAAAACCATCAGCAACGGCTTGCAATGCACCAACCCGTTGCAACGGAGCCGTGGAAGAAAAGCGCGTTGCCGATAACTTAGCAACGACCGCTCGGGTCATTGCTAATAATACTATCAGCAACGGTTTTGCCACGGACATGGAGCTGTTGCTGAAAACATTAATAGCAAAAGCTGGTGAGTCCGTAGCAACGCCGTTAGTAAAAGACCGTTGCTAAGCCGTTGATGTAGGTCATCAGCAACGGCTTTCGATAAACTTTTAGCAATGGCTTTACCACGGACGGCCGTGGGAAAGCCGATGCTGATGATGTAAACCTGGAAACGAAAGAAATTAAAATTTCAAATTTCCATTGATACATTGATACATTATCTGATACATAACTCACACACTCATACACTCATACACACATTCATTCACACATCACAAATACACCAAGATATACATCAAAATAATTATATTTATATTTATAATTATCCACAATAGTATAAAAACTATTCAAATGCAAAATTGAAGTATCAATATCCAAACAAAATAAATTAAACAAGTATAATATCTCAGTAACAAAGTCAATATAAAAAAATCTCACGATGACAATGGAGGATGGCCTGGATCATTTGGCGGGGTCTAGAGTGCTTGAGTGTACACCGACATGGACTAACTCGAGGACGATGGATGAGATGATGCCAAAGAGATGCCTGCTTCGGGATGACCTGACATGTTGCGTAGCATAGCATGCATCTCCGCCATCATCTGACTCTGGCGCTCCATCATCTCAGTCTAACGCGCGATCGTGTCCTCTAGAGTCCTTATTCTGCTACTATGATCATAACTGGATCTGGAGGTGGACGGCCGCTCACCAACGACCGGAGGGGTCGGTGCCCCAAGTGGCCCTAGCACGGCTCGCGCATGACCACTATCTGCAAAGCGTTATACGCGGCCATGGTCCCAGCCACTTGCGACCTCGACCCACGTTGCTGCGTCAAAGTCCTCGGGGGTGCCCCCGCGCTGCACCACCGTCTTGCTGTAGGTCTCCTACTCGAGTTTGATTTTTTATTTAATATTTATCATAAAACTTAAATTATAAATATATAATGAATAAATTAAACAAATATATAGTTACCATAATGTATGCAGCGCGGTTGTCGATGTACTCCCCCGTCCCATGTGCTCGACGGTGAGTTCGCTCAAACACCGCCATCGGGGAGGGTCGCTGGACAGTCCCGTCATCCGACACCGTCGTCTACATTTACAAAACATAATACATTAATTAGTACACATAGTAACAAATAAAATATATAATTAAAAGGTATACTTACCAAACGGTTCGCGTGCACTGCAAATGCAACAGAGCCGCCGGTGTGACGATCCGTATTCCTAGAAACCTCTTGCCATCGATCCGTCGACCATATTCCCACGAGCTGGTCCCATATATCCGGAGTGATCCAATCGGGGCCGTATCCCCGAGTCTCTGCGATGTTAGTAGTCCTAGCTCGTGCCATCGCCTGAGACCGGGCCTGCCCCAGCTGCCCGTTGTACCTTGCACGGGAAATAGCCTCTCAGACAGCGTAAATGAAGGGCCTCTGGTCCTCAGCCCATGTATAGCGAGCCAACAGAATAATAATATCAGTACCAATATTAATCATCATGCATGTATAAAAAAAAATAATATGTGCCTCAAACTCGCGCCATAACATGTCGACGTGCTCGCTAGGCACGTGAGACCACGTAGGCCATGCCCCGTGCATGTATCGTCGAATAGTAGAAGAAATGCTTCTCGACACTTCTTCTTGCTCGAACCTGCACAACAAAAATAAATTTTAATATTATATTATGATATAATGAATTTGTAATGATTCATAATTCATGATATATTACCGCTCCCCAATCACGCTAATAAATCTACGTGACTCTATGGCTGGTGGAGGCTGCCACCTGTTCGGCCTGCGTGGCCGCCTGCGTCTGGATGTACTAGCCTCGGCAGTATCATCGGCATGAGGATCAACAACAGGAGTAAGTGTTGGAGTCTCACCGATCAGAGACTCTGAAGCTCTCCTGCGATGAAAACCACGACCAGACATATTTGTCGAATAGACATATAATTAGATTATTGTATAAATAGTAGAGATATATTTAATAAAATATATATTTTACAATTATTCCTCATCATCTGAATAATAGTCTTCGAATTATTTCTCTTCTTCCTCTTCTTCATCTTCTTCATCTCCAGCTTTCTCAATTTCATGATCGTCATCATCAGCATATTCAACTTCTAATTGAATTGACGTTGTGTCTACATCCTCGAGTATTGGAATAATACGATCTACAGCAGGAGGATCATCTTCTTGATAGAAACCATCTGTCATATCATGTATCAGCTCATTTTCTCCTACTATCGGATTAATTTTTCCTCTACATTTAGTCTTACAGACTACACGCCAATTTGCTCTATCTTTAATTCGAGCCGGATACTTCGCATAATATACTTGTTCGGCTTGTGATGCCAATATAAAAGGCTCATTTGCTGCCAATTTACATTTGTAATTAACCTCAACAAGTTTGTATTTTGGATGAACTTTCATGCCCCGTTCTGTTGTATCGAACCAATGACATCTAAATAGGATCACTGATTTCAAGCCGAAATAGTGCAACTCTATCACTTCTTCCATCAGTCCATAAAAATCCATATCACATTCAACATAGGTTGTCCCTTTCACGCAGACCCCGACATTCATCATCTTCTTTGTAAAGGCATATTCCACCGTGTGAAATTTGTACCCATTAATAAAATATCCGCTATAGCACGACACTAGTCGCGACGGTCCACTAACAAACTCAAATATTCTTTCATCTATTTTAGCTCTGTGATCTTTGCTGTAAGTCTGAATCCAAATTGAATAATATAAACTGTCAGCAACCCTGGCCAAACTGAATAAGGAGTTGCAGAATGTCCAAATAGATTAAAACCATCTGTGCACAATCCCAATCTTATATTTTTAGTATCCCTAGCAAATGAAGGATAATATGTATCCAAATGTTTCCATGCTTCACTGTCGGATGGATGAGTCATTACTGTATCATTACGACTTCTTGCATGCCAACTCATGTAGGGGGCTGTCTTTTCCGACATGAATAATCTTTGAAACCTCGGTGTTAGTGGAAAATATCGAAGCACCTTAAACGGAATATTTTTCTATCGGACCGATTTCTTCTCCTTATAACGAGGATGTTGACATACAGGGAATTTATCCAACTGCACATTTTCTTTATAATATAAAATACAGTTATTTTGGCATGCGTGTATTTTTTCGTACCCAAGCCTCAATTTTCTCATTAGCTTTTTAGTCTTATAAAAAGTTGGCTCAAACTTGTTATCAGTAGGCAGCATTCCATTAATCAATCCTGCAATCCGATCATACGCAACCCCGCTGATATTACAATCGGCCTTGATGTTTAGGAGATGTGTCATTGCTGAAAACCTAGTGTATTTAGGACAATTCTCATACAAAGGTTCATCGGCAGCTTTCAACAACTCGTAAAATTTTGCAGCTTCTTTATTCGGTAATTCAATCTCTACCGCAGTTTGTACTTGTGTGATATCAACCGCTGTAGTATCTGGTGGGACTGATGTCTGAAGAACTGGCCGATCAACATTATCATTCAGGTAGAATTGACACCCAAGACTATCAAGTATCATAGTTCTATAGGGATTAGATTGACTAGATAAAGAAGCACCAGCAGAGGAAGATTCACCATATGTCTGAACAACAGGATTACTCGACGTCCCGACTTCACGTGACTCCCCGTGCCAAGTCCATAGAAAATATCTTGGTGCAAATCCTTTGCTATATAGATGTAGAGTGACAGTCTCCCGATCCAAAAATCGTCCATTTAAACAAATGCGGCACGGACATCGGATTTGATCACCGATGCTAACGAAATACCGATTCGAATAGGCGAAATTTAGGAAGTACGTTACGCCTAATTGAAACTCATTCGTTAAAGCTCCATGATCAAGACGTCGGTACATCCAACTTCGATCAGCCGACATGATTCTGTCAATCAATGACAATTTCTTTGGTTAATGCCTTTAGGTGAGATTGTCCTATTCTATTCGGGATTTATGTTATTTATATTTCACTAAGTACTTATTTTAACCGCTAACTTCATTCTAAATTTTGGCAGCATCTCCCTACAGTTCTCCGAATACGCATATCATCTGGGCGCGTATCAGAGAACAAGAGAGATGTTGCCGAAATTTAGAATAATTAGTTAACGGTTAAAAGAAAAACGTAAGTGCAGTACAAATAACTATATTCCCAAATTGTCCAATCAGGGACAATTCAAAAATTGTACGTCATATAAAAGATCATCTACTTCTTTTACACGAACATACAATCCCCGAACGGATCTAAGGTTTTGCTAAATCATATCCGACTCGTCGATGCGTACGTGAAATATATCAACTCGTCGGATGGATGATTATTTTCTAAATATTTTGAGTAAGTTCGAGTCCATATTGGACAATTCCGACACGAGTCCAAATTAGACGATTCCGGCGGGAGTCCAAAATGAACTATTCCGGCGCACGTCCGAAGTGGACAATTCCGACGCGAGTCCACTTAGGACAACTTTGGACTAATTAACAATATTTTAACTAATTAATTAATATTAATCTACATCATTTTCATTAATTTAAATAAATAACCTACCATTATTAAATATTAATCTAACTAAATTAAACTAAAAATTAATATAAACTCTAAAAATTAATCTAAACCCTAAAAATTAATCTAACAAATTAAACAATTAATTAAATAATTAATTAACAAATAAATAAATAAATCTAAAACTACGATTTCTGGCGTCGGAGTCTGGTGGACTCTAGCGCCGGCGTACAGTGTCCGGACACTGTACAAGCTCCGGCGGTGGCCATCGGCCGTACGCCGCCGGCCGAAACCCTAAAAATAGGGTTTCGATCGGATTTCTCGTCGGCCGCAACGGGAAGAGAAGGTCGGGCGGCGAGGAATACTTGAAATCGGTGGTCGAGGACGGACGGCAGTGTCGGCAGTGGCAGCTCGGCGGCGTCGGTGTCGGCAGCGGCGGTGAGGGGCGGGAGGAGGAGGAGGCGCCGGCAGCAGGAGGAGGAAGAAGGGGCGGGCACGATCTGCGACCTATATAAAATTATCAGCAACGGCTCACTCGCCCGTTAGAAAGCCGTTGCTGATAAGTTATCATCAGCAACGGCTCACTTGTCCGTTAGCAAACCGTTGTTGATAATTAAAATTATCAGCAATGGCTCACATGTTCGTTAGAAAGCCATTGCAGATACAACATATCTGCAACGGCTTGGGCGGCCGTAAGAATGTCGTTGCAAATAGCAATGGCTTGAGCGGCCGTTGTTGATAGCCGTTGCTGAAGACTCAATTTCTAGTAGTGAATATTAAAGAAATCAGAAAATTGGAAGGACATTGATTGATGCGTTCGGATTCGTCATTGAAATCTCTCAAAGTTCAACGTATGCACCAAAGACGTCTTGGACGAGTCTAAAGAACACATGGAAAGCTCTCCAAGTTGACACACGTTGAAGGCTGGAATCCGAAAATAAAGTGCGCAAGAAGAACGCTGAAAAAATCAAGCTCAGCCTAGGTTCAATCGATCGAATATGGTCAAAAATTAATAGTAGCCAATTCGATCGACCGGTTGGTCAACCGGACGAAGCAGAGAATTGGCAGTAGCCAATTCGGTCGACTAGCCGGTCGATCGAAGTGCGCCCATAAGCAGTAGAATGCCGCGGCCGCTTGGGCGGTCGATCCATCGGTCGACCGACGATCGACCGGCAAGTGATCAGGCGTGGGCAACGGGCAAAAATACACCCGTTGATGAGCCCTTTATTTGGGGGATTATAAATACCCACCCCAAACTCTCTCCCAAGCTCTTAATAATGCCCATGATCCTAAAAGAGTGATCTTTAGCCTCCTCTATGCTCCTCATTGATCAAATCCTTCAAACCTAGCTCTTGATCCCTCATCTTTAAGTGTTCTTCATTCGAGGGCTCATCAAGGGTGCTAGGCTCAAGAAGAAGAGGTGTTCTTATTGTGGTAAGTCCTATTTACTCTCTTCTTGTGATTAAAGTGTTTTTATTTTGTTTTGAATTGATTTAATTGAGTTTGTAAGAAGACCTAGTGTGTGGTCTTGAGTGTAAGTGGTTACCTTGGTGTAGAAGATGTAAAGTCACTTGTGTAAACTAAGTTAGGAGTAGGTCTTAGGAATTGAGATGGGAAAACTCACTCGGTATGAAGGCGGGATACTTTCGGGTGTCGAAGTGCCTTCGAGGTGAGTGTAGGGTTTTTCCGATGTAAAGTCCTCAATTGTAAGCTACTTATAATTCAGTGGATTTAGGTGTGAAATTCTAAGCACGGTGCTTAGGTAGTGGAGTAGGTATTAGGGCCGAACCACTATAAATCTTTGTGTTATTATTTATTGCTTATGCTTGCTATTAATATCGTGCTTAGCCTAACTAATCAAGTAAATGATTAAAATCGAAATTAGGCGAAAGATTAGTAAACACAATATTCACCCCCCCTCTAGTGTTGTCATTTCACCAACAATGATGTCTCCCATAAACGGGTCAAAGTTTATTCCGAAGATGGTGGACTCATTACTGTTGTGTCCATGGTAATTAATGGTCGATGTTGATATTCTTGTTTGGTCGGGTGGAGCCCCAGACTAAATTATGGTTGGCTTGATTTGAGTCTGGTTCATGAGTGTGAGTGCATCTGGGCCTGGTCCGATCGAGCCCAAAGAGCTAGTCCAGTCCACAACCCTCGAGCTTGGTTGGAGTCCGAGGACTTCGTGGCGTGCTCTAATAGTATGTCGACTTTTGTTTGTTTGTTAGGATCTATGTATGTTCTGAGCGTCTGACCTCAGTCAGACTTCGGTAAGCAAACAAGTGCTGAGTTCTGCCCTTAATTGAATTGTCGAGGTAGGTGCGATCAACCTATCTTGATCTTGTCGTCTTGTGACTTTTCGGTTTCTACGCCCAATATGATGGTTGCATGAAGAGGGAATGATACTTTCGGCGTGTCAGCCTCCCGTTATTGCCCACTTTTTCTGGCATTTAATTCTGGTAGGGGGTAATCATGGCACAGAGATCTGGGTGTTCTTGCTTGAGGTGTTTGAGTATCCACCGCTGATGGAGAAATCGACCAAGATTCATTCTGCTATATGAACACTACTGTCAGCTGAGGTTGGGAGCCACGTTTGGAGCTTTAGAGGGTGTTGAGGACATCATAGTTGATCTCTCTTGGAGATGGAGGTCGTGTTCTGGGCTGAGAAAGACACTGGGAATACCGAGGTTTTCGAGGGTGCTAAGGCCGCAAGTAATGGTGTTGGGGTCGGGGACCGTACTTGGGGTCAAGTCGAGCTCGCGAGGACCACGCTTGGCGTCATGCTCGTTTAGAGCGAGGCCGCAATCTGGGCCTGGTCTTCTAGGGCATTGAGGCCAAAAGTTATGGTGCTGAGGTCGAGGACCGCGCTTGGGGTCAAGCCGAGCTTGCGAGGAGTTTAAGGCAAACCATGCTCGGGGTCATTCTTGTTTATAGCGAGGACGCAACCTGAGTTTGGTCTTCAAGGACACTGATGCCGGAAGTGGTGATGCTGAGGTCGAGAACCACATTTGGGGTCAACCCGAGCTCGCGGGGGAGCGTAAGGCATGATCACAATTATGGTCGTGCTCGATTAGAGTGAAGTCGCAATCCGAGCCTAGTCTTCAAGGGCGTTGAGGCTAACGACCGCGCATGAGGTCAAGCTGAGCTGGCGGAGAACGTAAGGCATGATCACGCTTGGAGTCGTGAAGGATGGATCGATGTGACGTGCATGAGAGAGGTTGCTACCGTCTACCGTCGCAGGGTGGCATTCGTGTCACAAGATCGTAGGGATTCTTTCATCGTGTATTACGAGATAGTTGTAAATTTCCTAGATGCACACACATAGATGCAGAGAAAGGAAATAATCTTTGTTAGATGAAAGGAGATTTATAATACATTAGATCCCCACCGAGCAAGGTGCTTGGCCTAAGCATGGTTATATCTCGTTAAAACCTTTAAAGGAAAAAACCATGTGAGAGAAAACCGCAGTGAAAGGAAAAGAATGTGTCGGCCACTTATACGTAGTTAAGAGGGGTAGGATGCTTTCTCCTCGTCTTGGGCAAGCTTTTGTTCGTTGGCGAGGTCCACTTGATCCTCACATGCATATGAATTGTTTTGTTTGTCGAGGTTCATCCTCGGGAGGCTAGGCTCCATGGTTTCCGCTGGGACCAAGGCGTTGGCTACCTCGGCCAAGCAATTGGTTGGGTGGTCTGTCGCCAACTTATGCTCTCAGACCTCAACCGAGGGGGAGGTCGGCTGGATGCTAGGTTAGTAGTGGGCTTATTGAATGATCATCGTGTTATTTTGTGTCTTCTTTGTACCGTCTGACTTGGGTGGCAGATTGGCTTGGGTGCTTTCCTTCGAAAGAATGAGCTAGATTACACAGTGGTTAGCGTTAGTTACCAATGAATGGACGAATAACTGATACCTTTCCAGGGAGGGGTTCCGTGCTCGAAAGTCATTGTTATTTTTTAGCGGAGCGCCAAGTTATGTTTTGAGCTCGGCTAGGAGGCGAGCTCCAATGAATGTCACCCAATCGGGCGACACTCCAGTCTGCAAAGGCTCCGAGTTGTTGACGAGTTGGGGCCGCTCTCGAACATCCTTATTCAGATCTAGCTTGGATATTCTCGGCTGCTGCTCCGTGAGAGATATTGAGAGCACTTAATAGGGTGGAATGCTTGACACTTCCTCTAAGTTGTCGATAGGCTTCTTTTTGGCCGGCATGGACCACCCTCATTCTTTTCTCTGAAATAAGGAATTTGATCGCCAGGTGGGGAATCGATACGACGACACCTAGGTTGTTTAATTAGGGTCACCCCAAAATCATGTGATAGGGGCTAAGGATGTCAATAACCAAGTATTGCACGTCAGTCATCTTCGCCTTCGGCTGGGAGCCGAATGTCATTTCAGCCATACATAGCCTCGGACGTTGAGTCGTCTCCCGAGAAGCCTACTAGGTCTCCGTTGTAGGGGTGGAGTGAAGCTTTAGTCAACTGCTTCTTTCTAAATGTTGTGTGAAGGAGGAAGTTAGCCGAACTTCACTGTTCTACGAGGACATTCCTAACAATAAAGTTGCTAGTGATTACAGAGATGACGATAGGGTCATAAATTTTTTTATCAATTCTTTAAAAATCATATTCATAAAATGATATTACTAGGGTTCTAGCGTAGGGCCTCTGCGGGCGAGTCGTGTCGTCAACCGCCATAATAGCCGTCCTGTCCTTGATGATCTCACTCATCTCCCTTCTTCTCGTCCTTTTCGCTTTCTTGTCTTCGGTGCTATTTTTGTTAGTTTGTCTATCGACCTTTCTGGCCCCTCTTAGCTCTTCCGTCTTCATTTAGCATACTACTCGTACCTAGAACTCGGCCATAGTTTTCAGCTTGGACTGAGAGATCTAGTTTGCGAACTGTCCTGATTTCAGGCCGCGCTTGATAAAATACAACTTGACGCGAGGGTCGAGGTTAGGGATTTTCATGACCACGGTTTGGAATCTCTTCATGTACTCCCTTAGTGGCTCGTTATGTCCATACTTGATGTAGTGGAGGGAGTCCTTAGTCTTGGAGTAGATTCGAGACGAGGAGAATCGGTTGATGAAGGCTCTGGAGAGCTCCTGAAGTCGGGATGATGCAAGCATTTGTGTCTCCTAGTCCTGCGTAACTCTAATGACGACCTACAAAGACACTCCAATGCTCAAGTGAGAGAGAATCTCAAATGATGAGTCTTGTATATTTTATAAAGCAGGTCAAGGATGTTTGGCAATGATGTCTCCTAGAATATTGCGGGAATATATCCTGAATAAGTTAAAATTTATCCCGAAGATGACAAACTCATTATTGCCAAATCTCTAGTAATTAATAAAGGAAGTTGATATCCTTGTTTTTTCTGGGTAGAGCCCCTGAGCTAAGTTTGGATGACTCGATCTGAGTTTGGTTCATGAGTGTGAGAGCATCCGAACTTGGTCCGACTGAACCCAAATAGAATGTCCAATCCACTTTCATTTAATCATCTTTTATTAAGCAGTAGTATTTATTAGTTTTGATAATAAGTCTATTAATAATTATGTAATATTTTAAATTATAAAATATAGAATATATATTGTATGATCGGTGTAAATTGTAATCTTAATTGAAAACTTTTTAGTAGAAAAATTAGTAAAAAATTGAATTAAAAATGTAAAATAATATTTGTTAGATATTTTATTATGTCTTAGATGAAGGTCCGACCCCCTCGGCACTATTCACAAGAGTCAAAAAATAAAATAAAAACTATTAGTTTTCGTCTTTTAATGCTTTACTTTAATACAGCAAGGCTTTGTTGAATTATTCTTCTCAAGAAACAGAAAGTTCATAAAAACTGTGGAAAACTGGAAACATGTGTAAAATTTTTCATTGTGATGATTCTATCACATGTTAAATATTTTTTAAAAGTATTTTTATATCATTCTTCTATAAAACTATTTCCTAAAAAATCTAATATAAATCATTAAATTGTGAAAACAGTACTGCTCTTTTTTTTAAAAAAATATATTTCTTATTTAATTTTGACAATATTATATATCATTAACAATAATTTTACACAAACAAGGGGGGAAGGATGCGCCAAGTCATAAGAAGACATCAACGTAATCATCGGAGCAAGACAAGCCCCAAGGTTCCGACTTCCAGAAGCAAGGCAAGCATTCGACATCCTTCTCAATGTCGGAATGATGGTGACACCCACTTCATCCTCTTCATAAGTCCAACGGTGCGAATCTGCCGCAATCCATTGGCTGCATAGCTTCGCAAAGCTCTCTTGGTCGCATGTTGCCGACCTTGGCCACTTCATCTTCTTCATAAGCCCCATGTTGCGAACGATAATCCCTAATCTACTTACTACCAACTGAAGGCTAACGTCCTTCTTCCCCATCAAACTGACAATGCGAGAAACCTAGATTGACGAAAGATGAGTCTACATCCGCTCAAGGCCAACTTCAGCAAAAGGCAAGGTTAAGGAAACATATTACCAAAGATGGTCGGGGGCTGACAGGATGATGAATGAAATGGCGAGATCGTAGGCGTGGATCGTCGGAGCGAGAATCGGAGGAATGAAAATCTACTTACTACCAACTGAAGGCTAACGTCCTTCTTCCCCATCAAACTGACAATGCGAGAAACCTAGATTGACGAAAGATGAGTCTACATCCGCTCAAGGCCAACTTCAGCAAAAGGCAAGGTTAGGGAAACATATTACCAAAGATGGTCGGGGGCTGATAGGATGATGAATGAAATGGCGAGATCGTAGGCGTGGATCGTCGGAGCGAGAATCGGAGGAATGAAAATCTGCAACACTCCCCATTCCATGCTAGAAGTTGAGACGCAATGGAAAAGGAGAGGGAGGGGTTTTTTAAAGACCCGAGGGAGCCTCCCATCTAACGCGTGTTGGTCACACTCCATTAACAGAGCAAAGCCCGTAAACCAGCAGTAGGTGCTCAAGTGCCTTGAAAATGAACAAATCTCTAGGTCATAATTACACTCTGTCATAATTACACTCTGTCATAATTACCCCCTGTTAGAATTAAGTGGAGTAAGTGCTGGTGTCCACAAGCGGCAAACACATGAAAAAGGCACCCCCTCATCCCCCTCCCCCATAACCACCACATTAGGCACAAAAATCGAAGAGTCGCGAAGCGACGAAACCGAAGCACACCGAGTTATCCTACTTTGAAAATTTGGTTACAGACATAACACGACTGACACTCACGAACACGCCCGGGGTCAGATACTCGGAACACATAAAGAGTTCGGGAGACAAATAAAAGTTGGTACACTACTAAAGCTCGACATGAAGTTCTCGAACAACGACCAATCTCAGGAGTTGTGGAATGGACTAGCTCTTTGAGCTCGACCAAACCAGACCCGAAAGCGTCCACAATCATGAACCAGACTCAGATCAAGTCAACTATAACTTATAGCCTAGGGGCTCTATTTGGCTAAACAAGGATATCAACATCCTTCATTAATTACTAGAGATTTGGCAGTAGTGAGTCCGTCATCTTCGAGATAAACTTTGACCCATTTAGGGCATATCTTCGCGAGATTTAAGGAGACATCATCGTCAAACATTCCAATTTTATTCCCATCATTTGGGATTCTCTCTCACTTGAGCGTCAGAGTATCTTTGTAGCTCATCATCGGAGTCGTGCTAGACCAAAGAGACAAGAAGGCTTGTAGCACCCCCAACTTCAGGTGAGAACACTCATAATTTTTCGATAATTTCTCTAGTGATACATTTAAGTTATGAGAGATTATAACGTAGTGATGTGTCAAGTGTTTGAATAATGCCCAAGAAGTCAATTTACTTTCATATAATTCGGATATTATTTAATATATTTTATTTGATTGAAGTGATAATAGGTATATATATCTTCGTTACTTGAATATGGATAATGATTGTGCATATGGATAATGATCATGAAATAATTTTGCATTAGATGATATTCAAAATGATCCCGATTGTAGATTTATCAGGACTATATACCAATACATCAACAAGACGAGTGCTTGACATGTACCCTTATTTGCAAGCAGGCGCGAAGCTACTTGGAGGGGATGGGGGGCAATTGCCCCCCGCCCTCAAATTTTAAATTGTTTTATTATATAGGGGGAAAATGTGAATTTGCCCCCTGCAATAATATTTATCCCCTATATATAATATTTTTCTTTTTTTTTCTTTAAAATAAAATTGTTTTTTCATTATTATTTTTGTATTTTAAAATTAATAAGTAAAGTTGCTACGTCCACTTTAATTTTATCTTCTTTTCTTCTTTTTTGACGTTGTATATGTTGTCTCATCCTTGCGCTCATACCGTGATGCATTTTTATTCTTGCACCTAGGCTCCACTCACAAGCAATTACAATTCTTGCCCACGCATGATCACAGTCATGAGCATCGGTCCAACGCGTAGCTCGTCGGCCCCCAACGTGTAGCCCGTCGGCCCCCAACGCGTAGCCCATCGACACCTAACGTGTAGCCAGTCGGCCCCCAACGCGTAGCTCGTCGGGCCCCAACGCACATTTGTTAAGAGAAATATTTTTCAATACAATTGACAATGAGATTATTATGCAATGTTATCAATATATAAAACTCATCGAGAATAATTATTTTCTAAATAAATATATATATATATATATATTGCTTATAAATTATGCATAGATGATATTTATTGATTTTATACTATTATAATGAATTATCTTTTGAAAATTATATTGATTATTTGTTGCTTTAAGTTTGCCCCCTTGATTTTAATTTTTGGCTCCGCCAATGTTTGCAAGGATCACTACTAGAAAAATGGGCATCAGCAACGACTGATGCCGTTGCTGAGCCGTTGCTGAAGAGCATCAGCAACTTCCGGAGCCGTTGCAATGGAGACGTGGCAGAAAATCGCGTTGCTGATAACTTAGCAACAGATCAGCAACGGCCGCTCGGGCCGTTGCTAAAAATATTATCAGCAACAGTTTTGCCACGGACCCGGAGCCGTTGCGGATAACATTAATAGCAACGGCCGCTGAGCCCGTAGCAACGCCGTTAGTAAAATCCCGTCGCTAAGCCGTTGCTGTAGGTCATCAACAACGGCTTTCGATACACTTTTAGCAACGGCTTTCCCACGGACGGCCGTGGGAAAGCCGTTGCCGATGATGTGAACCTGGTAACGGAAAAATTTAAAATTTAAAATTTCCATTGATATATTGATACATTATCTGATACATAACTCACACACCCATACACTGATACACACATTCATTCACACATCACAAATACACCAAGATATACATCAAAACAATTATATTTATATTGATAATTATCCACAATAGTATAAAAACTATTCAAATGCAAAATTGAAGTATCAATATCCAAACAAAATAAATTAATTAAACAAGTCCAATATCTCAGTAACAAAGTCAATATAAAAAAAATCTCACGATGACGATGGAGGATGGTCTGGATCATATGGCGGGGTCTGGAGTGCTTGAGTGTACACCGGCGTGGACTGACTCGAGGACGATGGATTAGATGATGCCGAAGAGATGCCTGCTTCGGGATGACCTGACTTGTTGCGTAGCATAACTTGTATATCTGTCATCATCTGACTCTGGCGCTCCATTAACTTAGTTTGACGCGCGACCGTGTCCTCTAGAGTTCTTATTCTGCTACTATGATCATAACTGGATCTAGAGGTGGACGGCCGCTCACCAGCGACCGGAGGGGTCGGTGCCCCAAGTGGCCCTAGTACGGCTCGCGCATGACCACTATCTGCGAAGCCATATACGCGGCCATGGTCCCAGCCACCTGCGGCCTCGACCCACGTTGCTGCGTCAAAGTCCTCGGGGGTGCCCCCGCGCTGCACCACTGTCTGGCTGTAGGTCTCCTACTCGAGTTTGATTTTTTGTTTAATATTTATCATAAAACTTAAATTATAAATATATAATGAATAATTTAAACAAATATATAGTTACCATAATGTATGCAACGCGGTTGTCGTGGTACTCCCCCGTCCCATGTGCTCGACGGTGAGTCCGCTCAAACATCGCCATCGGGGAGGGTCGCTGGATAGTCCCGTCATCCGACACCGTCGTCTACATACCATACGGTTTGCGTGCACTGCAAATGCAACGGTTTGCGGTTTGCGTGCACTGCAAATGCAACAGAGCCGCCGGTGTGACGCGCTGCTCCCCCCGACATGCGATTTCTAGCCGCATTCCGAGAAACCTCCTGCCATCGATCTGTCGACCATATTCCCACGAGCTGGTCCCATATATCTGGAGTAATCCAATCGGGGCCGTATCCTCGAGTCTCCGCGAGGTTTGTGGTCCCAGCTCGGGCCATCGCCTGGGACCGACCCTTCCCCAGCTGCCCATTGTACCTTGCCCGGGAAATAGCCTCCCAGGTAGCGTAAATGAAGGGCCTTTGGTCCTCGGCCTATGTATAGCGAGACTGCAAAATAATAATATCAGTACCAATATTAATCATCATGCATGTAAAAATAATAATAATACGTGCCTCAAACTCACGCCATAACATGTCGACGTGCTCGCTAGGCACGTGAGACCACGTAGGCCATGCCCCGTGCATGTATCGTCGAATAGTAGAAGAAATGCTCCTCGGCACTTCTTTTTGCTTGAACCTGCACAACAAAAATAAATTTTAATATTATATTATGATATAATGAATTTGTAATGATTCATAATTTATGATATATTACCGCTCCCCAATCACGCTAATAAATCTACGTGACTCTATGGTTGGTGGAGGCTGCCACCTGTTCGGCCCGTGTGGACGCCTGCGTTTGGATGTACTAGCCTCGGTAGTATCATCGGCATGAGGATCAGCAACAGGAGGATCAGCAGCATGAGTAAGTGTAGGAGTCTCACCGATCGGAGACTCCGAGCTCTCCTGCGACGATAACCACGACCAGACATATCTGTCGAATAGACATATAATCAGATTATTGTATAAATAGTAGAGATATATTTAATAAAATATATACTTTACAATTATTCCTCATCATCTGAATAATAGTCTTCAAATTCTTCCTCTTCTTCCTCTTCTTCATCTTCTTCATCTCCAGCTTCCTCAATTTCATGATTGTCATCATCAGCATATTCAACTTCTAATTGAATTGACGTTGTGTCTGCATCCTCAGTATTGGAATAATACGATCTACAGCAGGAGGATCATCTTCTTGATAGAAACCATCTGTCATATCATGTATCAGCTCATTTTCTCCTACTATCGGATCAATTTTTCCTCTATCTTTAGTCTTACAGACTACACGCCAATTTGCTCTATCTTTATTTCGAGCCGGATACTTCGCATAATATACTTGTTCGGCTTGTGATGCCAATATAAAAGGCTCATTTGCTGCCAATTTATATTTGTAATTAACCTCAACAAGTTTGTATTTTGGATGAACTGTCATGCCCCGTTCTGTTGTATCGAACCAATGACATCTAAATAGAATAACTGATTTCAAGCCGAAGTAGTGCAACTCTATCACTTCTTCCACCAGTCCATAAAAATTCATATCACATTCAACATAGGTTGTCCCTTTCACACAGACCCCAGCATTCATCGTCTTCTTTGTAAATGCATATTCAATCGTGTGAAATTTATACCCATTAACAAAATATCCGCTATAGCACGACACAAGTCGCGACGGTCCACTAACAAACTCAAATATTCTTTCATCTATTTCAGCTCTGTAATCTTTGCTGTAAGTCTGAATCCAAGTAGGGAAATCACGATTCCGTAATCTCTCCAATTCTTCATCGTTGTGAATAGAGTATTTTTGCACCATCTCAATATCAAATATTTCAATGAATTGTTCAATCTCTGGACAATTGAGTAATACATACAAGTGTGCCAAATGATACTCTTCCTCGCTTAAGTGTCATGATGGACGAGAACCAAATGCACGACCAAAGTGACAAAATATATTTAAACGTCCATCTGAATGTCGAACACCCCCATCGTCGTTACGTGGAAGATGATCAAATCTTATCTGTACTGTCGATTCAAAGTAAAATGAGCAGAATGTTGAAATTTCTTGGATGATATACGATTCAGATATTGATCCTTCAACAACTGCGGTGTTCTTTACATTTTTCTTCAGACGATTCATGTATCTTTCAAATAAGTACATCCACCGATATTGAACGGGGCCACCAACTTGTGCCTCGTATGCCAAGTGTATCGGTAGATGCTCCATCGAGTCAAAAAATGCAGGAGGGAAAAACTGCTCCAGCTTGCATATGATTTCAACAATATTATTTTCAAGTGTTGACATATCTTCGACTCGAAGGACATTTGCACAGATGTTTCTAAAAAACATACTTAATTCAGTCAACGGACCCCAAATATTATCAGGTAGAAGATCTCGAAATGCGATCGGAAGTAATCTCTGCATGAATACATGACAATCATGGCTCTTCATCCCTGATATTTTGCAATCATCGACGTTCACACATCGAGATAAGTTTGAAGCATATCCATCGGGTAATCTGAGTTCTTTTACCCGATGGATGATTAGTTTGAAGCATAGTCGGATGGATGATTATTTTCTAAATATTTCGAGACAGTTCGAGTGCATATTGGACAATTCCGACACGAGTCCAAATTCGACGATTTCGGCAAGAGTCCGAATTCGACGATTCCGGCAAGAGTCCGAAGTGGACGATTCCGGCGCGCGTCCGAAGTGGACGATTCCGGCACATTGCCAAAGTGGACAATTCCGAAATTAATCTAAACCCTAATAATTAATCTAACAAATTAAACAATTAATCTAAATAATTAATTAACATATAAATAAAAAAATATAAATTTACTCTTTCGGCGCCGGAGTCCGGTGGACTCCGGCGCCGGCGTACAGTGTCCGGACAGTGTGTCCGGACACTGTGCAAGCTCTGGCGGCGGCCATCGGCCGACCGCCGCCGGCCGAAACCCTAAAAATAGGGTTTCGGTCGGATTTCCCGCCAGCCGCAACGGGAAGAGACGGCCGGACGACGATGAATACCTGAAATTGGCGGTCGAGGACGGACGGCAACGTCGGAAGCGGCAGCTCGGCGTCGTCGGCGTCGGCAGCGACGGCGAGAGGCGGGAGGAGGAGGCGGCGGCAGTAGCGGGAGGAAGAAGGGTCGGGCGCGATCTGCGACCTATATAAACTTATCAGCAACGGCTCACTCGCCCGTTAGAAAGCCGTTGCTAATAAGTTATCATCAGCAACGACTCACTTGTCCGTTAAAAGCCGTTGCTGATAATTAAAATCATCAGCAACAGCTCGCGTGTCCATTAGAAAGTCGTTGCAGATACAACATATCTGCAACGGCTTGAGCGGCCGTAAGAATGCCGTTGCAAATAACAACGGCTTGAGCGGCCGTTGCTGATAGCCGTTGCTGAAGACTCAATTTCTAGTAGTGGATGCTTTGGCATGTTTCATGGATATTAGGATACCGCTACATGAATGTGGATGATTGTTAGAGATTGAGTTCATTGAGTTGATCGCTAAAAATCCTCAATCAAACTACTTATCGAGTTATCGAGTAAGATATTCTTATGTTGTGATTGTATAAGTCAATCCTCTAACCCAAATTGTTGTGATTACAATTTTGAATGAAGTCTATTCTTTGATGATGTCCTTTTCGGTACTTATCATGCATAAAGTTATATGCCACTCCTTAAAAAAAGAGAAAATATATTATATATTTCATTGATTCTTGACTTAAGGAATCCTTAGCCAATACGAGATAATGATTTAGAAAAGATTCACCGCTCTTTCACATTAACTAGGTTTTATAGCATGTTGCAAGCTAGTCGTTATCCACGTTTCATAACATTTTTTAATTAATAGAGGTTAATTTCAAAATTTCTAGATGAAAGTGTTTGATCAATTGTGTATTAAGTCTACCCAAAATTGCAATCCTACTATCACTACTAGAAACTTGGTCTTCAGCAACGGCTATCAGCAACGGCCGCTCAAGCCGTTGCTATTTGCAACGGCTTTCTTACGGCCGTCCGAGCCGTTGCAGATATCTGTATCTGCAATGGCTTTCTAACGGATAAGTGAGCTGTTGCTGATGATAACTTATCAGCAACGGCTTTCTAACGGGCGAGTGAGCCGTTGCTGATAAGTTTATATAGGGCACGGTCTCGCGCCCGACCCTTCTTCCTCCCGCTGCTGCCGCCGCCGCTCCTGCCGACACCTCTCGCCGCTGCTGCCGCTGCTGCCGACGCCGACGCCTCTCGCCGACGCCTCTCGCCGCTGCCGGTATGTTGATCGGCCGGCCTATACCGTTTCGGCCGGAGATGTTAAAATCCGACCGAAACCCTATTTCTAGGGTTTCGGCCGGCGGCGGTCGGCCTATGGCCACCGCCGGACCTTCTACAGTGGCCGGACAGTGTGTCCGGCCACTGTACGCCGGCGCCGGAGGGTGGACTCCGGCGCCGGAATATATATATATATATATATATATATATATATTATTGTTTTGAAATTGTTAATTAATTATTTTATAAATGTTAATTAATTGTTTAGATTAATTATTTAGATTAATTGTTTAGATTAATTGTTTAATTTGTTAGATTAATTATTAGGGTTTAGATTAATTTCGGACGCGCGCCGGAATCGTCCAATTCGGACTCGCGCCGGAATCGTCCAATTCGGACTCGCGCCGGAATCGTCCACTTCGGACGCGCGCCGGAATCGTCCAATTCGGACTCGCGTTGGAATCGTCTACTTCGGACTCGCGCCGGAATCGTCCACTTCGGACTCGCGCCGAAATCGTCCAATATGGACTCGAACTGTCTCGAAACATTTAGAAAATAATCATCCATCCGACGAGTTGATATGTTTCACGTACGCATCGACGAATCGGATATGATTTAGCAAAACCTTAGATCCGTTCGGGGATTGTATGTTCGTGTAAAAGAAGTAGATGATCTTTTATACGATGTACAATTCTTGAATTGTCCCTGATTGGACAATTTGGGAATATAGTTATTTGTACTGCACTTACGTTTTTATTTTAACTGTTAACTAATTATTCTAAAATTCGGCAACATCTCTCTTGTTCTCCGATACGCGCCCAGATGATATGCGTATTCGGAGAACTGTAGGGAGATGCTGTCGAAATTTAGAATAATTAGTTAATAGTTAAAATAAAAATGTAAGTGCAGTACGAATAACATAAATCTCGAATGGAATAGGACAATCTCACCTAAAGACATTAACCAAAGAAATTGTCATTGATTGATAGAATCATGTCGGCTGATCGAAGTTGGATGTACCGACGTCTTGATCGTGGAGCTTTAACGAATGAGTTTCGATTAGGCGTAACGTACTTCCTAAATTTCGCCTATTCGAATCGGAATTTCGTTAGCATGTGTGATCAAATCCGATGTCCGTGCCACATTTGTTCGAATGGACGATTTTTGGATCGGGAGACTGTCACTCTGCATCTATATACCAAAGGATTTGCACCAAGATATTTTCTATGGACTTGTCATGGGGAGTCACGCGAAGTCGGGACGTCGAGCAATCCTGTCGTTCAGACATATGGTGAATCTTCCTCTGCTGGTGCTTCTTCATCCAGTCAATGTAATCCCTATAGAACTATGATACTTGATAGTCTTGGGGGTCAATTCCACCTGAATGATAATGTTGATCGGCCAGTTCTTCAGACATCAGTCTCACCAGATACTACAGCGGTTGATATCACAGAAGTAGGGGCTGCGGTAGAGATTGAATTACCGAATAAAGAAGCTGCAGAATTTTACGAGATGTTGAAAGCTGCCGATGAACCTTTGTATGAGAATTGTCCTAAATACACTAGGTTTTCAGCAATGACACAGCTCTTAAACATCAAGGCCGATTGTAATATCAGCGGAGTTGCGTATGATCGGATTGCTGGATTGATTAATGGAATGCTGCCTACTGATAACAAGTTTGAGCCTACTTTTTATAAGACTAAAAAGCTAATGAGAAAATTGGGGCTTGGGTACGAAAAAATACACGCGTGCCAAAATAACTGCATTTTATATTATAAAGAAAATGTGCAGTTGGATAAATGCCCTGTTTGTCAACACCCTCGTTACAAGGAGAAGAAATCGGTCCGACAGAAAAATATCCCGTTTAAGGTGCTTCAGTATTTTCCACTAACACCGAGGCTTCAAAGATTATTCATGTCGGAAAAGACAGCCCCCTACATGAGTTGGCATGCAAGAAGTCGTGATGATACAGTAATGACTCATCCATCTGACAGTGAAGCATGGAAACATTTGGATACGTGTTATCCTCCATTTGCTATGGATACTAGAAATATCAGATTGGGATTGTGCACAGATGGTTTTAATCCGTTTGGACATTCTGCAACTCCTTATTCAGTTTGGCCAGTGCTGCTGACAGTTTATAATTTGCCACCGTCAATGTGCATGAAAGATGAATTTATTTATCTTTCGATGATTATTCCGGGTCCTAAGGGTCCGCGAAAAGAAATTGACGTGTTTCTCAGACCCTTGATAGATGAATTAAAAACATTGTGGACTGAGGGAGCTGTCACTTATGATTGTCATCGGAAGCAAAACTTCAATTTAAAGGCCGCGGTCTTGTGGACAATCAATGATTTCCCCGCGTACGGCATGTTGTCGGGTTGGAGCACTCACGGCCGACTCTCTTGCCCGTATTGTATGGAACACTCTAAATCAATCAGTCTTCAGAACGGACGAAAAATCTCATTCTTTGATTGTCATCGTCGATTCCTACCGGTTCATCACCAGTATCGAAGGAATTGTAATAAATTTACTAAGGGCAGAGTCGAAAGAGATGGGCCACCACCGATGTTGTCTGGTGAACAAATGTTAGCACGTGTTTCAGCACTTCCAGATATAGTATTTGGTCGCAATGAAAGAGTGTCAGGTTTTGGCCAAACACACAACTGGGTGAAAAAAAGTATCTTTTGGGAATTGCCCTATTGGAGTTCATTATTGATTCGACATAATTTAGATGTCATGCACATTGAAAAAAATGTGTTTGATAATATTTTCAACACTTTGATGGATATTTCTGGAAAAACTAAAGATAATGTCAAAGCCCGACATGATCTGAAAATACTTTGTAAAAGACCAGAGTTGGAGTTACAAGAGGTCAACGGACGATATCTGAAACCGATGGCCCTATATGTGTTAAATAAACAACAAATCAAAGATGTTTGTCAATGGGTAAAAGAACTCAGATTACCCGATGGATATGCTTCAAACTTATCTCGATGTGTGAACGTCGATGATTGCAAAATATCAGGGATGAAGAGCCATGATTGTCATGTATTCATGCAGAGATTACTTCCGATCGCATTTCCAGATCTTCTACCTGATAATATTTGGGGTCCGTTGACTGAATTAAGTATGTTTTTTAGAAGCATCTGTGCAAATGTCCTTCGAGTCGAAGATATGTCAACACTTGAAAATAATATTGTTGAAATCATATGCAAGCTGGAGCAGTTTTTCCCTCCTGCATTTTTTGACTCGATGGAGCATCTACCGATACACTTGGCATACGAGGCACGAGTTGGTGGCCCCGTTCAATATCGTTGGATGTACTTATTTGAAAGATACATGAATCGTCTGAAGAAAAAAGTAAAGAACACCGCAGCTGTTGAAGGATCAATATCTGAATCGTATATCATCCAAGAAATTTCAACATTCTGCTCATTTTACTTTGTATCGACAGTACAGACAAGATTTGATCGTCTTCCACGTAACGACGACGGGGGTGTTCGACATTCAGATGGACGTTTAAATATATTTTGTCACTCTGGTCGTGCTTTTGGTTCTCGTCCATCTTGACACTTAAGCGATGAAGAGTATCATTTGGCACACTTGTATGTATTACTCAATTGTCCAGAGATTGAACAATTCATTGAAATATTTGACATTGAGATGGTGCAAAAATACTCTATTCACAACGATCAAGAATTGGAGACATTACGGAATCGTGATTTCCCTTCTTGGATTCAGACTTACAGCAAAGATCACAGAGCTGAAATAGATGAAAAAATATTTGAGTTTGTTAGTGGACCGTCGCGACTTGTGTCGTGCTATAGCGGATATTTTGTTAACGGGTATAAATTTCACACGGTTGAATATTCATCTACAAAAAAGACGATGAATGCTGGGGTCTGCGTGAAAGGGACAACCTATGTTGAATGTGATATGGATTTCTATGGACTAGTGGAAGAAGTGATAGAGTTGCACTACTTCGGCTTGAAATCAGTGATCCTATTTAGATGTCATTGGTTCGATACAACAGAAAGGGGCATGAAAGTTCATCCAAAATACAAACTTGTTGAGGTTAATTACAAATCGAAATTGGCAGCAAATGAGCCTTTTATATTGGCATCACAAGCCGAACAAGTATATTACGCGAAGTATCCGGCTCGAAATAAAGATAGAGCAGATTGGCGTGTAGTCTGTAAGACAAAAGGTAGAGGAAAAATTGATCCGATAGTAGGAGAAAATGATCCTCCTGGTTTCTATCAAGAAGATGATCTTCCTGCTGTGGATCGTATTATTCCAATACTGGAGGATGCAGACACAACATCAATTCAATTAGAAGTTGAATATGCTGATGATGACGATCATCAAATTGAGGAAACTGGAGATGAAGAAGATGAAGAAGAGGAAGAAGAGGAGGAAGAAGAAGAATTCGAAGACTATTATTCAGATGATGAAGAATAATTGTAAAGTATATATTTTATTAAATATATCTCTACTATTTATACAATAATCTGATTATATGTATGTTCGACAGATATGTCTGGTCGTGGTTATCGACGCAGGAGAGCTTCGGAGTCTCCGATCGGTGAGACTCCAGCACTTACTCATGCTGCTGATCCTCCTGTTGCTGATCCTCATGAGGATGATACTGCTGAGGCTAGTACATCCAGACGCAGGCGGCCACGCGGGCCGAACAGGTGGCAGCCTCCACCAGCCACAGAGTCACGTAGATTGATTAGCGTGATTGGGGAGCGGTACGTAATATATCATGAATTATGAATCATTACAAATTCATTATATCATAATATAATATTAAAATTTATTTTTGTTGTGCAGGTTCGAGCAAGAAGAAGTGCCGAGGAGCATTTCTTCTACTATTCGACGATACATGCACGGGGCATGGCCTACGTGGTCTCACGTGCCTAGCGAGCACGTCGACATGTTATGGCGCGAGTTTGAGGCACGTATTATTATTATTTTTACATGCATGATGATATATTAATATTGGAACTGATATTATTATTTTGCAGGCTCGCTATACATGGGCCGAGGACCAGAGGCCCATCATTTACGCTGCCTGGGAGGCTATTTCCCGGGCAAGGTACAACGGGCAGCTGGGGCAGGCTCGGTCCCAGGCGATGGCCCGAGCTGGGACCACTAACATCGCGAAGACTCGGGGATACGGCCCCGGTTGGATTACTTCGGATATATGGGACCAGCTCGTGGGGATATGGTCGACGGATCGATGGCAGGAGGTTTCTCGGAATGCGGCTAGAAATCGCATGTCGGGGGGAGCAGCGCGTCACACCGGCGGCTCTGTTGCATTTGCAGTGCACGCAAACCGTATGGTAAGTATATCTTTTAATTATATATTTTATTTGTTATTATGTGTACTAATTAATGTATTTGTTTTGTAAATGTAGACGACAGTGTCGGATGACGGGAGTGTCCAGCGACCCTCCCCGATGGCGGTGTTTGAGCGGACTCACCGTCGAGCACATGGGACTGGGGAGTACATCCACAATCGCGCTGCATACATTATGGTAATTATATATTTGTTTAAATTATTCATTATATATTTATAATTTAAGTTTTATGATAAATATTAAACAAAAAATCAGACTCGAGTAGGAGACCTACAGCCAGACGGTGGTGCAGCGTGGGGGTACCCCCGAGGACTTTGACGCAGCATCGTGGGTCGAGGCCGCAGGTGGCTGGGACCATGGCCGCGTATATGGCTTCGCAGATAGTGGTCATGCGCGAGCCGTACTAGGGCCACTTGGGGCACCGACCTCTCCGGTCGCTGGTGAGCGGCCGTCCACCTCCAGATCCAGTTATGATCATAGTAATAGGATAAGGACACTAGAGGAGACGGTCGCGCGTCAGACTGAGTTGATGGAGCGCCAGAGTCAGACGATGGCGAATATAGAAGCTATGCTACGCAACTTGTCGGGTCATCCCGAAGCAGGCATCTCTTCGGCATCATCTAATCCATCATCCTCGAGTCAGTCCACGCCGGTGTACACTCGAGCACTCCAGACCCCGCCATATGATCTAGGCCATCCTCCATCGTCATCGTGAGATTTTGTTTATATTGACTTTGTTACTGAGATATTGAACTTGTTTAATTTATATTGACTATGTTACTGAGATGTTGATACTTCAATTTTGCATTTGAATTGTGTTTATACTATCGTGGATAATTATGAATATAAATATAATTGTTTTGATGTATATCTTGGTGTGTTTGTGATGTGTGAATGAATGTGTATGAGATGTTTGTGATGTGTGAATGAATGTGTGTATGAGGATATGAGTGTGCGAGTTATGTATCAGATAAATGTATCAATGTATCAATGGAAATTTGAAATTTTCAAATTTTCTGGTTGCATGTATAGGTCATCAGCAACGGCTTTCCCACGGGCGTCCGTGGGAAAGCCGTTGCTAAAAGTGTATCGAAAGCCGTTGCTGATGACCTACAGCAACGGCTTAGCGACGGAGTTTTACTAACGGTGTTGCTACGGACTCAGCGGCCGTTGCTATTAATGGTATCAGCAATGGCTCCGGGTCTGTGGCAAAACCGTTGCTGATAATATTTTTAGCGACGGCCCAGCGGCCGTTGCTGATAATGTTTTGAGCCACGGCCCGAGCGACCGTTGCTGATCCGTTGCTAAGTCATCAGCAACGCGACTTTCTGTCACGGCGCTATTGCAACGGCTCAGCCGTTGCTGATGCTCTTCAGCAACGGCTCAGCAACGGCATGAGCCGTTGCTGATGACCATTTCTCTAGTAGTGTATTAGCTTATGGTGAACCTTGAGACTAACACACGTTTAAGTGAAATAACTTCCATTAGATTAGAGAATAAATTCTAAGTGTTTGAATGTGTGAAATTTCAAGTACTAAAGAAAATATTTCATATCTTAAATAAATTATATGGTGCGGCAAAAACACGAGTATTATTTATAGGAGCACAAGTGAGCAGGACAAAGTTAAAAATCTTAAGAAATAATACCCTCAAGCTAATCACGTATTGATGTAATGGGGGACTATTATGTGATAATAATAATAATAATAGGAGGCATTTATTTTTCATCATATGGTACATCTACAAATTATAAATAGATTATGACGAAACCCATAAATCGGGGCAATGATTTTATGGTCATGTGATGAGATCATACAGTGAGACCTAGAATCTGAAAGCCCTAGTTTAAAAGGTTCCTAGTCATATGTACATTGAGTAGGGCATCTGTGTTACCGGTAAAAATAGTACGTACACTTGTTATATGCTCTATTGTAGAGGGTAACTAATCTCATAACTGCTTATGATGGGTCACTAATGTAAAAGTGTAGGTGCTCATTGAAGAACGAGTTCACTGAATAGACCTGCTCGAGGAATGCCTAAAAAAACTATACATGTATGTCAATTGATGATTCCTCAGGTGATAGTAGGTTAAGTAATCCTCGCACCCGAGATTACCATAATACTTTGTGACTGGTGATCTATGTTTTGGTCTATTATATATCATGACTCTTTGAGACATGTGTCGGGTATTCTGAACATAGTGAGCCTTTTATGGAAGTTGGTGAGTAATCAACAAGGGATCATTTACTCCTAGCCTATGTTTTCCAGCGAGTATCATCTCAAGAAATCACTGGCCAGAGTGGATATGAAAATTAGAAAGGAGTTTCAAATGTTTCATTTGAGATGATGACTCAAGAAATTGATTACATATATATGAACAAATATTACAATTTTACATTTCTTCCAAACCCTAGTTTGATTCAGGACACTGTGTAATCGAAAGATTTAATTACACAAGAACTAATCAGTGAAGGGCGTTCGATCCTGTCTAATTGAACTCCACATTATTTGGGTAGTCATGACATGTTGTTAGACGACAATCTTGACTTGTGGGTCGAAAGTTGATCGAGGATTGATCGAGCGATCTCATTAAAGAGTTTGATCATGATTGAAGAAATTAATTCAGATAAAAGGCGTTCTATAAAATTAAATATACTCGCATTGGGAAGACCCACCGCCAACTAAGTGTGAAGCCCAATAGGTTACAAACATATAAGTAACTCTCGCAATAAAATTTATCGAGATAAATTTTGAACTCGGCCAAAAATTTATCGAGATATGCTAAAAATGCTTGTCTATGAGAATTTATGAATTAATGAAAGATTCTTTAAATTCGAATGGTTACACGTAAGGAAATTTGAAATAAGGAAAGATTCCCTAATTAAGTTATAATTTTATTGAGGATGAGATTCTCATTTACTAAATTTTAGGAGTCAAATTCAAATGAGGAAAGAAGTTTTCCTCACCCCTAAAAATATTTAGGGATTCGGCTAGGGACTTGAAGAGTCGATTATCTTCTTTTTAGGAGTCGAAATCTTTAGATAAGAAAATAAGTTCAAAGGGATCGCTCGTTTTGGGACTGAAAAGAAAATTTTTAAAATTTACTTTTCGTCGCTTTCTATATTTTTCATACCCAATCGAATCCCAATAAAATCAAGATAAACTATACTCACACCCCTCCTTTACCCTCAATACAACTTGTTTAATTAAAATTACACTTCCACCCCCTCAATTATATATACGGGTTATCGAACTCTCTTATTATGTTAAAGATAATTTTGGTCACATCATTCATTATAAGTTAACTACATAAATTATTACATATTTTTAATAGTAAAAAAATAACTCTAGTATTATGTCGGCCTTATATATATATATATTTTGTACTTATCTATCAACATTATTATCTATATATCTTGAGATCATCAATCCAATTAGGGTGCCAACTGAGATGTACGTATGATTTAAATTGGGCGGCAAGTTCCATTCTCTATGAATCCAAGGAAAGGGAAACCTTGGAAACCTTTTAATTCTTGGTGCAGCAATATGTGCACAGTTGATCTGTCAACTTTAATTTAAATGCTTGACTTCAATGATAAGAATACAACTACATACGTGCATGCGTGCTTAGTTCTATCCACAAGGCATGGTCAAAAATTAATTCTCTAATTATCAACAATTAATATACTGGCTACGTGCCATGTATGTATAGATTCATATGTATTCATGCTTTCTTTTAATTTTTCCTTTTTTTTATTTTCAGCAATAAATCCTGAACTGGCCTTCTATTATTTATTCTATTATTTATTACATAATTTTTAATATCAAATTAATAATTTGAGCCACGTATTGTATTGAGACTTGAGTAAACTTGCAGGAGGCCTTGAATTCGATCTCTCTGGTTATATATAAGTTAAATTCATGGGAGGAGGACAGAGTACAAACATTGTCACAAATACATATTATTATTCTCACGAGTATATATTGATTTGAAAAAGTTAAATGCATCTCATTGCATTAGTTATGATAGAGGTGGCAACTGGCTGGGCCAGCCCATGGGCGGCACGGGCCGGACCTGGCCCGACACAATTGTGCCCAGAAGATGGGCCGAGCTCGCCTTCTGGGAATGCGGGCCGACCATGGTCCGCGTGCCCGTGCTCTGGGCGAGCACGGGAGGCCTGGCGCGCGCCAGGCCTAGGTCGGCTCGAGCCAAGTCTGGCTCGGGCCGACGAATATATTATATATAAAAAATTAAATTAAATGAAATTTTCCTATAAATACCCCATCTCCTTCTTCATTTCTTCTATCTTCATCTTCAACTCTTTCTCTCAATCCTCAACTCTCAACTCTCAATTCTTAACTCTCAACTCTCTTACTCTCAATAATCTAAGTTTATTTACAATCATTCTCAACAATATTTTAAGCTCATCAAGAAGACAAGGATTCAAGATTGTTGTTAATTTTTTTAATCTCTTCAATTTATTTCATTGATTAGTATAATATTTATACTTTTTATATTTTTAATTTTTCCTATGGCGGATGAAAATTTTTCAGGTTATACTCCACAAGCTGGATCAAATATGTTAGAAGAAATGCCTCCTACTACTCCTACCACTCCTACCACTCAACAAAATCAAAACATATAGATAAGTCCATCTATTAATTTATGTCCATCAGGTAGAGAAAAAGTATGATTTGAGAATATTTTGAGAAAAATATTGAACCTGATGACACCATAACAACAGCCCGGTGCAAAAAATGTCAAAAAATTCTTTCGACTTCAACAACAGGAGGAACTGGTCATCTATTACATCTTGCAAAGGGTCATGACACTAAGGTTGCACAAGCTCAACAAATTCTTAATTTATCTTCTTTTAGTTTAACACCTTTTTCGTATGATCATGATTTTCAACGTCGAGAACTTGCAAAATTAATTGTTCAAAGTGAATCTCCTTTTAGTTTTGTTGATCAACCAAGATTTTATAGTTGGATTCAAAATACTTTACAACCAAAATATAAAAAAATTACTCGAAATACAATTAAAAGTGATGCTTTAAAATTATTTTTTATATATAGAGAAAATATAATGACTAGTTTTTAAAATAGTAAATCAAAAATTTCTTTAACATCTGATGTTTGGTCTAGTCAACATACTACTAATTCTTACATTTGTGTTACTGCACATTGGATTGATGAAAATTTTATTTTGCAAAAAAGAATAATTAGTTTTAAAGTTTTTGAATATCAACACATTTCTGTTGCCATTTTTTCTACTATTAGATTTGTAACATCTTTCTATAATATAAAAAAAAAAAAAATTTGATTAGTTTTGATAATGCTAGTAATAATGATGCTGCTATTCCTCCCCCTATATTGTGTTTGTCATGTTCTTAGTTTATGTGTACAAGATGGTTTAAAATAAGTAAATATACATGTAGAAAAAAAAGAGAAGTTATTAGATATATGCGTTCTTCAAAAGCAAGAACACGA
The DNA here is from genome assembly GCA_034359265.1 of Canna indica. NCBI lineage: Eukaryota > Viridiplantae > Streptophyta > Magnoliopsida > Zingiberales > Cannaceae > Canna > Canna indica. The sequence goes on along the minus strand of CP136892.1, from coordinate 35,927,007 downwards.
GAATTTAAAAAATTATGTCAATCTTTTAATAAACCATTAAAAAAATTTAATGGTGATGTTATTACTAGATGGAATTCAACATACCATATGCTTATGTCTACTATAAGATATCAAGAGATCCTTACAATATTTTTTACAATCAAAATATGTCTGGTGATCCAATTAATAATAATGATTGGTTAGTTGCTGGACATATTACTCAAATTTTAAAACTTTTTAATAAAGCTACCGAACAACTTTTTGGTGTTTATTATCCTACATGTAATTTAACTCTTTCACATATAGTTCGTATTAGTGAAGTATTTTCTTCATATAGACATCATCCTTTACTTGCATAAATTATTTCTTTAATAAAATCTAAATTTAAAAAGTATTGGTCAGATATACCTACTTTATTTTGTTTAGCAATATGTTTAGATCCTAGAATGAAAATTGATGATTTAAATATGTTGTTAGGTGATTATTATAACAACATGAAATTAGATAATGTTGAAGAAAAAAAAATTAAAATTTTGAATTTATTAAATTCTATGTTTGCATTTTATGCTTCAAAATTTGGTGATACAATTACAAATAAGACAACATCTTCTTCTTCTAGATTAAGAGATGATCGTGGAAATAATATTAATTCTCAACTTGGTTATAGAATAAAAAAAACTAAATCTAGTAATTTTAATGAATTACTTTTTTTTCTAGATCATAATCATTCTAAAGAAATAGATGATAATGAAATTTTAGCATGGTGGAAAAAACAAGAAAATACGTATCTTATTATTTCCATCATGACACGTGATATACTAACTGTTCATGTGTCTACACTAGCTTCCGAGTCTTGTTTTAGTGCAGGAAATAGAATTTTCGACGAAAAAAAGAGCCGAATAAGTGAAGAAACAGTTGAAATGTGCATTTCCTTAAAAGACTGGTTGGATACTGAAGATAAATTATAAGATAAGTGAGGACACGATACTTCATCATCGGGAGAGGAAAAAGCTCAAACAAGCGAAGCTGATGCTGCTGGTCCAAGTACAAGTTAAATCACCGGGACTACGGGTGATTAAAAATGTAAAAAGAACTACGTAAATCTGATCCTTCTATAGTTACTCATTGGAGAATACAAGTTTAGCTATAGAAGGTATGTAGGCAATCTTTTAAGGTGCGGTCTATTATAATATTTTAAAAAATTATTTAATCATTGGATGAATATTTTTGTATTAAAGATAAATAAAAATTTAATTATAATTTGATTTTTAAAAAATATTTTTATTAATTTGTACTGCATTACAATGTTACATATAAAAAATGTATTAAAAAAATATAATAAATTTTAGTACAATGATTAAGCTATCTCAAATAAAATTAGAGGTCCAAGTTCAAAACTCACCCATAAGTTCGTAATCATTAATTCTTAAAATTAAATTTTAAACCTTTAAAAATTTAAGGCCGGCCCGAGCCCGACTGGGCGGGCTCGGGCCCGGGCTAGGCTTGGCTGCCACACATTCGGGCCGTGCCTGCTCGGGCACGACCCGTTGCCACCTTTAAGTTATGATAGACAACCTTCATCTTTCATATGTAATATATATAAGGGTTATTAGATGAAAATGACTTCAGCTTTTACAAATTTCTTAATTTTGGCTTCTTATTTTTTGGGTCTCAATTATGTATAAAAAATTTAATATTGGTTCAAATAATGACCCTATATATATATATATATATATATATATATATATATATACCATCAATCACCACACTAATATATATGTACCATCAAATACCATATAATATACTGATATATACACAACACTGCACACTATACTGATATCAATAGTATAAAAAGAAAAAGAATACTTCAATCTGATAACATCAAATACACCATCAAAAATATCGAAACATCATACTATACTGAAACATACATCATCAAAAATACACCATAAAAAATATTGGTGTTATCAATATGATATATCAATTTCAAAAAATACTTCATTTTTTTATAGTATGATGTTCCATCAGTATGATATATCAGTGTGGTGTTTGATAGTATAATATTATCGATATGATATATTAGTTTCAAAAGTTACTTCATTTCTTTTATAATGTTTGATAGTATTTGATGATATTTTAAAAATAGGTGTATTTGATATTTTAATATAGTGTTGTATTTTTTATGGTGTGTTTGATGTTATCAAATTGAAGTGTTCTTTTTCTTTTTAAAACTACTTATTTCAAATTGAAGTGTTATTTTTTTTTTGTGGTGTTTGATGATCGCTATATATATAAGGTCATTATTAAAATTAATATTAAATTTTTTATATATAATTAAGTTTAATTAAAAAACTCATCAAAATTAAAAAATTCATGAAAATTAAAATTATTTTTCTTCTAATAACTCTCTATATAATGGCAAACTTTTATACGTTTATCAAGAAATTTATGTAACATATCCATCAAATGTATGCTATTATCAATGTTAGTTATGGCATAATAAATATGAATAATCAATATCCATCAATCGGTCAGAAGTGTTATTTCTCATCTTAATTTCTATCATTATCCTTGTGCGGCATTTCCGCCGCTTTCAATGAAATATTAATTCGCCCCTCTTCAAGGCCTCCTCAAGTCTCAATACAATACGTGGCTCAATTTTATACGATAACGCCAAGTACGGAATAGTGAGGGGATCTCCAATCTTCTTGGTGCCAATGTATACATGGGCCACATGGCCTCAACAAGGGTTTGATAACTTGCACAAATTGTGTGGTCCTTTTAGCTTCAAGCTCTTAATCCTTTTGAAAGAATGATTGTCCTTGCAACTTTAAATTGAATAGAGAGGTCCCTACCTGTTTTCTAAGGGATGATGATAGTCTTCCTTTACCTAATTCATCTAACTTTGTGATTCTTGTCTTAGAATGAAATTGACCATGAAATTATTTTCGAAAGTAGAATATAATTTTTTTTTTCTCGATTGATGCAACAGTTAACCCCGTTAACCTCTGCTGTAATGGAGGTAGTACGTCTCATCCAATATTTTTACACTTATCGCACAATCCAATTTTACGTCCCGGCCCCAGTAAATCATTTAAACAGTTTAAGTGAAACTCTTAAATATGCTATTTCATCTTGGAAATGCATTATAAAATTATAAAAAAATCATAAAAATTCTATTTATTGAATGAAATGAGCAAAAAATATTTTCATGTTCCATGTCGGTTTGCGCGTGACGTTCGCGATTGAATTTTTTTTGGGAAATTGAATGTACGCTCATCAATGCTCGAGATTTCGTCAAAAGATAGAGTTTATGTTTAGGGAGTCTAGAATACTTGTAAAATCCTCATTACGATGAAAAATAAACCAACCAAATTCGAAACCGACACCCAAAATCTTGAAATAGTGAAAAGATTGAAATTTGCAATTTTGAACGAATCTCGACTAAATTTCCACAACAGCCGTAGATCAGCCCAATTTTGGTTGACCCCACCACAAGAAATACAAGCATTAGTGACAGAAAAATTCGTTACTAATGCTTGAAAATCCGCCACTAAAGGGTATTATGCTCCATTTGCTTTTCTGTGACGGATGTGTCGAAAGATTTTCATCACAAAATCCTTCACTAATATTAATGATCGAAAATAAATTTTTCATCACTAATTATGATTTCTTTTTAATAAAAAAACTATCAATTATATTATTATATTATTATAATATTAATATTATTAATATTATAATATATTATAATAATCTATAATAATATAATATAATATTATTATTTATATTTTTACAATATTGTTAAGAAATTTTTAAAAGATAGTATGATAATAAACTTTTAGGTCTTATGAGATATCAATTTATAAAACTTAAAAAAATCAGGAGAGAAGAAATTAATCCATATGGGACTAAATAAGTTATATTTATGATGCTTAAGAATAAGTAAGAAATAATTTAAACCCATGTGAGACTAAATATGATAAAATTTGTTTTAATAATATTTAGTTTAATTTTATGACGGACTTCTACTTCCGTCATTGATTAGTCACGTACTGTTATATTGATGGCTCAATAATAGATCTGTGACGGATATGAAGAAAAATTTTAGTGATGGATTAGTGTCGGAATATTAGTGACGAAAATAAAACCAGTCACTAATTTGTCACTGATGCTATTTAATAAAAATTGTAGGCCAAATTGGTCATAAATTCTGTGATTGATTTGTGATGAAACTGTCTTGTGTCGGATTTTTCGTCACAAATCCGTCTTTGTTTTTCGAAAAAAAAATTCATTTCACGCCGTCAAAAATTCGTCATAGTTTGTGACGAATTTTAGCCATCACAAAATTTTCGTTACTGATGTTCATTTTTCTTGTAGTGCCCTCGGCCGACCTCGATCGACCCTCGATTGACTTTGGTCGACTGAAACTACAAACAGATCTTTTTAGATCCGTTGAAAGCTCTTTTTGAGCCCTCACCCTTAGGATTTTGCTAAGAGTGTCTTCCTTACCCGTTCAACACTTCATTGAGCCATCCTTTGACATTTGCTAATCTTTCTTGAGCATTTCTTTGATCAAATCTAGTTTCATAGTGAAACCTTGATTTGGCCTTCATCCTCCATTGATTCATCATCAAAATACATCAAGAGGACTAGGAATCTTGTGTTGGAGCTAAGTATAAGTTGCCTTGTTTATTTGCTTCATTATTTGTTGTTCCTACTTGAGAGTTGGGGCCTTCCGGTCTGATTAAGTATCTCTAATTGTCTAGTTCAACGCCGGTAGGGGGGTGACCTGCGAAAGACACTCCGACGCCACATTTTGTTGATTATGTGACAGCTATTGCTCCTTCATGAGCCTATTTTGTTTTGTATACATAATAGTTCTTTTGCTTGATTTTCCATGGAGGAAATATCCTTGTCCGATCCTCTAGGATTTGGCTCAAAGTTAAGCCATCTGGTTCAGGGTTGGGCCACCTGATTGAACCGTGATAGCCCAGGGTTAAGCCACTTGGTTGAATCGTGATAGACGAGGACTGCACTCGGTGGTTCAGGCCGAGCTCGTCGAGGAGCGTCAGATGGAATCGTGCGCGAGGAGTTAAGTTAGAGGCGCTGAGGCCGGCGTGGTAGCGGAGGACCAGACTCGGTGAAAATCGAGCTTGCGAGGAGCGCGCTTGGAGTCGTTGAGGGCGTGAGAGCCCGAATTAGGCATTGAGGCCGGCGAGCCAAACTGGTGAAGACCGAGTCTTGGTTGCTGTGTGAGATGATTGGACTTCCGGAGCCGAATACCATGGGCTTAGAGGAGGAAATTCGTGCTTTAGAGGTCTGGGTCGAGTTTGTATGTGCAGCCTCGAGCATGTTTCAAGTAAAGTATTTGTTAAAGCAACGAGATTGCTTTAATGGTTCACTGATCATTTATATAGAAAAATGCAACAAATATAACTTTATTAGAATAATAAAGAAATTGTGCGTATAAGGAAAGTGCTCTTTTTTGAGCTTTATTGATGGTTTGATATCGCCTGGAGTTCTTTTCAAGGGTTGAGCCGGAGGTTGCTTCCGCATGTCTCATCCTAAGCTTGGTTCGGGATTTTCGGCCGGCTGTTTGTTCTTGTCCCTAGAAAGTGCCGGCGGGCTGATAAACGTGTTCCTTGGTTCGGTCTCTTTTGGTTTGAGGCATTCGTAGTAGCACCATCGAGCTTCCTTCTCATCGACATGCAACAGTCCTACCTTTGTCTCTAAGATAGGAAATTTTACTGCTAGGTGAGGAGTAGATATGACAGCCCCCAGAGTGTTTAAGGATGATCGTCCCCAGATTATATGATATGGGCTGAGAATGTTGATGCAAGATACCGCTCATCGATTGTCTTTGCTCATGGCTGCGAGTTGAATGTTGTCCTCAGCCATATGGCTGCACAGACATCAACCCTCTCAGTTGAGAAGCCCACTAGATCTCCATTGCTTGGTATGAGCGAAGCTTCTGTCAATTGCATTTTCTCAAAGGTAGAGTAGTTAAGAATATCGACCGAGCTCCCTTGGTCGACAAGTATCTTTTTAACAATAAAATTCCCTACAATAACGATCGGGTCATGTAGGTTCTGATCAGTGCCTTGGAAGTCGGATTCATAGAACAATATTACCGGGATTTTAGGGATAGGTCGACGTGGGCGAACGACGTTGTCAACTGCCATGATTGCCCAAAGAGACATTTTTCTTGCTGAGCTTGACTCTTTGCCTCTCGCGAATCTGCCGACGATGTAGTCGATTATCCCTCTGGGTTCATTTGCTTGGATGCACTCTTTTTGTGATCTTGGGGGTGTTCGGTTTTGTCATCGAGGGCTGTAATTTCTGCTTCGGCTTCTCCCTCATGTTATGGAGATATTTATCAAGTTGTCCTGCACAGACTAGGTCTCCATGCTGATCTCCAAGCACTACACACTCCTCGATAGTGTGTCCGTAAGTGTCATGTTATGCACACTTCTTGCTCATGTCGGCATCGGGTGATAACTTTTGTTTTCCTACGTTGGCAGGGTACTTGATAAACTCCATGTGATAGATATCGTAGAGGATAGTTTATTTCTTGGCGTTGAGGGGTGTGTGCCTCTTGAAACGGGCGCTTGGGCAAGGTGGTGACCTCGGTCCCCTATCAATTCCTCGTTTATGCCGGCTATAGTCTTCAATTCTTCTATCTTTCTTTTTGGACATTTTGTCCTCGATCGCGGCTTTGATATTTTTCCAATCGATCTTGTTTGTTTCTCTTTGATCTTCCAATTTTATAAAACTCGTCGCTTTTTTCCTCGAATTCTGCCATGTCTTTAGGCTCGATTAAGGCGATTTGGTCAGCAAAAGGTTCGGGTTTTAGCTCGTGTTGAATGCAGAAAAGATCAATCGCTGGATCGAGATTAGGGATGTCGAATGCTATAGCCTGAAACCTGCTCAAGTATTCTCTCAGGGGCTCATGTTGCCCCTGCCTGATATAGTGTAGGGCTATTCTTGTCTTATGATATACTTGCGATGTGGTTAATCGACGGAGGAAGACACCGAAAAGGTCATCGAAAGAGTGAATTGATCCCACCGGGAGGGAGGCAAACCATAATAGGGCAGTTTTCCCCAGGAAGATAAAAAAGGCTCTAGAAAGCGCGGAGTCGGTTGGTCCGTGATAGAGCATCGTAGTGTGGAACACCATTAGGTGTTTCGTAGGTTCATCTGTACCGTTCTAGGGTGTCAAGGTGGTGGGTAACTCATTTCTCGGAGGGAGATGAGTTGTCATGATGTGTTTGGCGAAGAGTCTTGCGTCAAGGTGGGAAGCCACCCCAATCCCTTGAGCCTTCAGAGCTTCATTTTTTTCCAGTCGAGGGGTGCTGGAGACCTCGTCCTGAAGGACAGAGATTGGTCTTCTTCTTTTTGGGTGGTTGGTCTCTCCATTCTCTGAGCGGTAGTGTTCGCGCTCAGCCAGGGGTTGCTCCCGAGGCCGCACTATTGGGTGTTAAGACACACTAGATGGGGGGCGAATAGTGTGAGTCTAGATTCTATCCCGACTTTAAATTTTACTCTAAATGTGGAAGCAATATAAGTGAATGAGAATCACACAAAATCAAGCAATGCTAACAAGATGATTGTCGCCGTTACGTCATTGTCGTTTGCGTGCGGTGGCGGTCGCTTGGCTCCGGGCTCCAACCATTTTGGGGAAGATAAGCTTCACTCGGTCCGACAGTGGGCACCAAATGTTCCTGTCTTAGGATCGGAGTAGTTCGGTCTAGCTCGGTGTCTCTCCTGGTCAGTTGTAACTCCGACGAGGGGGAGTGGGGGACATGCAAAAGACAATCTGATGCTTAAGTTAGTAGGACTCCAAGGTGGAGGTAACAAAATATGGAACTTAGGGTACTTGAGGCGTGCCGTGTCTATATTTATTATAGGTGGAGGTGATGATGTCGACTGCCAATCTCACAGGAATATTGCTTAGGGGTTGATGCTAATCCCGGAGATGGTGGGCTCATAGTGGCATATCCCATATGATAAGGAAGGACGTGGAAGTCAATGTATGATCATATGGAGCCCTTAGGCGAAGCTGTTTAGTCTGGCTCGAGTCAGGTTTAGGAATATGGTTGAGTGCAGCCCTCGAGCAGAGCCATCTGGTTTGGCTCGAGTTGGATCGTGGGGCATTGCTGGGTCTAATTCGATCGGGCCCAATAGTTCTAGTCCAGTCTAGTTACATACACCATCTTGAGAAGCTTGGTTCTCCTATTAGCCAAGAGTTGGCTACTAATCTGATTCTTGGTTCGTTACCTGATACTTTTGATCTGTTTGTGATAAACTATAATATGTACCACATGGAGAAATCAATTTTTGAATTCCTTGGGATGCTAAAGAATGCTGAACAAAATATTAAGACGGTTCCTAATGTTCTAATGACTCAAAAGGGGAAAGGTACTAAGAAGAGAGGTAAGGGTAAGGGCAAAGGAAATGACAAGGTCCAGAAGAACTTACATCAAGGGATGAAAGATTCAGATCTAAATGGAATCTCTTATCCCAAACCCAATCCTCAAAAGAAGGCTAAAACGTCCAAGGAAGGAGTCTATTTTTTCTGCAATGAGCCAAGTCATTGGAAGAGAAATTGCTAACTCTACCGGAAAGATCTGAAAAAGAAGAGTAGTGAGACTACTGCTTTAGTTACTTTCGTTATAGAAGTCAATCTATCTCTACTTCCTGGGTATTAGATACTGGATGTGGAACTCACATTTGTGTAAATGTGCAGAGTCTCAAAAGGAGTAGATTATTGACTAAAGGTGAGGTGGACCTGTGAGTTGGCAATGGACCAGGAGTTGCCGCGCTAGTTGTAGGGACTTATGATTTACCTTTGCCTAGTGGACTTGTTTTGTCACTTAATAATTGTTATTATGCTGTAAGCAAAAATATTATATCCATTTCATGTTTAGATTTTCACTTTATTTGCTTCATCTATAAGGGAGACATGCATTATAGTAATACTATTATATCTAATGGTCTCTATATTCTAAACTTGGAACAAACTAATAAGTCCATCTATAACATTAATGCAAAATGTTTTAAGTATAATGACTTGATCCCAACCTATCTCTCACATTGTCGATTGAGCCATATAAATGAGAAGCACATTTCTAAACACCATCAGGATGGTCTTTTAGATTCATTTGATTTTGAATCATTTGAAATATGTGAATCATGTTTATTTGGCAATATGGCTAAAACACCTTTCACAGGGTTTGGTGAGATGGCCAGTGACTTATTAGGTCTTGTACATAGTGAAGTATGTGGACCATTAAGTGTTCCAACTAGATGAGGTTGTTAGTACTTCATTACATTCACTGATGACCATCTTAAAAATTATGAGATTGTCTCAGCTTACCCCACTTGGAACGCCATATTGGAACGACGTTTCTGAATGGAGAAACCGAACTTATTGGATATGGTTTGATCTATGATATAGACTGAAACTATTGCATTCCTATTAAATTGAGTTCCACCTAAAGTAGTTCAAAAGACTCCATATGAGATGTGGGCTGGGAAGCATCCTAGTATGTCTTTCTTCAGAATTTGGGATTGTAAGGCTTATGTAAGACGTTAGGCCTCTCATAAATTAGCACCCAAATCTGATAAATGTGGGTTTGTGGCGTATCCAAAGGAAACTAAAGGATACTACTTGTACGTTCCAACTGAGAATAAAGTGTTTGTTGCTCGGAATGGTGTCTTCTTGGAAAGGGAGTATGTTTCCCAAAGAACCAATGGGAGTAAAGTACATCTCGAAGAAGTTTGAGAACTATAAATCACTTTTGAATCATATATGACTACTCAAACTGACTCACAAGTGGTTGATGATTCTGTGCCTGTAACACAAGGACCATGAAGGTCAAGTAGGATTCATCTAGAACCTGAGAGATATGAGTTTCTCGTTACCGATGATGAAAATGTAGTGAGTGTTGATCAGAATGAGCCCACATCCTACCAAGAGGCCATAGAGAGTTCAGACTCGATTTGTGGAGTGGCTAGAAAACATGAAATCTGAGATGAAATCCATTTATGATAATCAGGTATGGACCTTGATTGATCCACTAAGAGGGTTTTAGAACCATCGGGTGCAAGTGGGTTTTCAAGAAGAAGACTCACAAGGATGGCAATATGCATACCTATAAAGCACGGTTGGTTGCAAAGGGTTTCATATAAACTCATGGTGTGGACTATGATGATACCTTTTCACCTGTAGCCATGCTTAAATCCATTTGGATTCTACTTGCTATAGCTGCATATTACTACTACGAGGTTTGGCAAATGGATGCCAAAATAGTGTTCCTTAATGGGAACTTACTCGAGGATGTGTACATGACACAACCTGAGTCCTAAGAATCCTAAAAAGGTTTGCAAACTTCAAAGATCCATTTATGGATTGAAGCAGACATCTCGGAGTTGGAATTTTCGCTTTGATGAGATAGTCAAAGAGTTTGGCTTTATCAAAAATGAATATGAGCCTTGTGTTTACAAGAAAGTTAGTGGGAGCGCAATTGTTTTTCTAGTGCTTTACGTCGATGAATATTGCTCATTGGAAATGACATCCCAACCTTGCAGTGTGTAAAGTCTTGGCTAGGGAAATGTTTTTCAATGAAGGACTTAGGCGAGGCCACCTATATTTTAGGCATTCAGATCTATAGAGATAGGTCTAGAAGACTAATTGGCCTATGTCAGAGTGCATATATTGACAAGGTACTGAAGAGGTTCAGTATGCAGGATTCCAAGAGGGTATTCCTGCCAATGTCTCATGGCATTAAGTTTAACAAGTCTTAGAGTCCTGCTACACAGGATGAATGAGAGCGCATGAGCAAGATCCCATATGCATCTACCATTGGATCTATCATGTATGCCATGTTATGTACTCAACCAGATGTCTCGTACACATTAAGCATGACTAGTAGATACTAGTCAAATCCCGGTGACTGTCACTGGACAACAATCATGAGCATTATTAAGTACTTGAGAATGTGTCTTTTGCTTTATAAAGGATTGGAAGGTGAGCTGGTTGTAAGTGGTTACACCGATGCTAGCTTCCAGTCCGATATAAACGATTTTAGATCGCAATCAGGTTTTGTGATTTGTTTGAATGGAGGTGCCATCAGTTGGAAAAGTTCAAAGCAAGACACTGTGGCCTATTTCATTACAGAAGCTGAGTACATAGCTGCATCGGATGCTGCTAAGGAGGTCGTTCGGATAAGGAAGTTCATCTTTGGACTAGGTATAGTTCTTAGTATCTCAAACCTAGTGGATCTCTATTGTGACAACAATGGAGCCATTGTGCAGGCTAAGGAACGCAAATCACATCAGCGATCCAAATACATTCTGAGATGTTTCCATCTCATTCGAGAGATCCTTGAGAGCGGAGATGCGAAGATATGCAAAGTACATACCGATGACAATGTTGTTGATCTATTGACTAAACCACTCCCGTAGTCAAAGCATGATAGCCATTCTAGATCATTGGATATGATAAACATGGATGATTAGGCCTAGTGCAAGTGGGAGATTGTTAATAGTGTGCCCTAGGCCAATGGAATAATAATTGACATTGTTACTTTCCTTTTCATTAGATCGAATATTAGTTATATCTTGTTATTCATTGTAAGCATGTTTGACTTGATAAAAGATCCCTTGAATAGCTGATTCCGCCTAATGGTCATCAAGTATCAAACTTGATAGTAAAACCTTAAGGCTGTTGGAATCCTATTCTAAATAGTCCCTATTCGATCATTGTCTTGGAATGATAATGAATGAAGACTAGTATGTAGTTTCACCGACGATGATCATGTTTTACTAGTCATGGATATGTGATATCAAAGTAAAATCATAGACACGTTAGAGAACATGGTGTCGGACAGACCCACCGTGAGACTACTACGTGGATTAATACCATTAGTATATCTCATAATGGTAGTGATACGTTAGTCCTCCGACCTCATGTCACCATGGATTCCTATATGAGAAATTTTGTATTTTAAACTAGTCTGATATCATCTTTAATCGGATGGTAATAAAGACTACAATTGGTCATGTAATGAATCATACAGATGAATATGTGTAGTCGTGAGGGAATTTGTCCCTCTCGTATATGAGAGAGATATCTCTAGGCCCCTTGATGAGTGTTGAACAGTATATGTTTCTAAGGAAACTTCTGTTAAGGGCAGTTGAATGAGAAGTTGCAACTGCTATTACAACTGCTACTAAAAGCAAAGTAAGAACCAAAACAAAACCACACGCAAACACAAGAGGTTTGTTTACGCAGTTTAGTGACAAAACGAGTCACCTAATTTGCGGGAAACTCACCGGACAGATGCCCAATCTACTCTGTATAAGTACAATATAAGTCCTCTGAATTTCACATTCGAAATCCGACTACAATACTACAGTGAATTGGAAATAACAAAAACCTATTTGCTATTACAAGTAAATACCAACTTGCCTCTCTATGACATCTCAGCCACTGAGTTTCGTCCTCCACACAGCCTTGTGTTGTAGTGAGTTATCTGCCCAAAATCGACTTCATATAGAAGATAAAAGAATAGATTGTTGCCTTTCTGCACTTAGCAGTCTACACTCAGCAGTCTTAACTCCTTTCAATAACTAGCAACGCAGTGTTCGCACATAGAGAGTTGTAGATCAGATCTTCTCATCATAATTTATATGAGACAACTAAAAGATCTGAATCAATGTAGTTCATAACTATTTATTTTAATAAACCCATCAGTTTAACAACCAACAGTCATCAGTTTAAAAATAAATAGACAGTGCATAACTCCTAAGGATCATAAAGATCAAAGAGTGACGCCCGAAATATTTAAAGCAGTTATTCGGACAAATAAAGAATGAATGACGATTGAAAGATCTCAGAGACAATCAAAGAGAATCATTAATAATGCAGACCAAGAGTCATTATCTTTGTTGGAGACAAAAAATTCTCTTTTTGCGCTGCATCCTTGACAAGAAAACCATAAGTTGTTGGAGTAGCATGAGACTGTCTTCACACAGTTGAGGCTCTCTGCAATATATGCAGAGTTCCTCATGGTTAAGACTAAGATAATTACTTTTGCCAAATACAGCCAACATACAAAGGCCAACACTAACATTCTCCCCCTTTGGCTTAGTTTGTAAAAACCCAACCTGCCATAGTCAATTTTTTAAAAAAAGACAGATACCAATAACAAAAGAGTAGATTCACAGACAAGCACACTAACATTTAACAGTTCAGAGAAAATATCTAGCCATCACAGAGTCAGAACCATTACAGGAGTCACAGTCACCACAAACATAACCACCACATCACAGACAAGAGAAATATAACCAGACAACCAGTCATCAAACCAAACTCAATCAAACAACTTTTATTAGACACCCCATTATCAGACACCTCATATATTCACATACCCCATTTGTCTCCCCCTTTTTGGCCTAATAAGCCAAAGGAGAGAAAGCAGTCAGGAGTGGACTAACCAGAGACCTTTCCAGAATGTAGAGATGTAGAACCTGCAGAACCAGCTATGAAATATTCAAGCATCTTTTTCTCAATAGAGATTACATGCAGGTGGAGCTAAGCTATTGACACTTGTGTTTTAAATAAATCATTAAGAATGGCTCTTTCGGCTATGGATAGAGGTCCCAGGCTTTGAATGCAAAAGCTAAAGTTATCTCAGCAGTAGTCGGAATAGTGACTGTTTCAAATTTTGTATCAATAATTTTAACTGCTTCAGATACAGTTTTAACAATGACTATCTTAGTCTTCAGAACTCAAGAAAACAAACTAGGTCCAGTCTTTCCTGGAATTAAGTCAAGCTCTTCATCAGCAACAATAAAAATAATACCAATATTTATTGATTTAGAAGAATCATCATAAAAGACAGAAGAAACATTGACTTCATCTTTTACCCTCCCCCTCAGAAGATAATTCCTCCCCCTTAGGACCAGAAATTTTAGATAGGGATGTTGGAGAAATGGCCACACTAGAGGGGGGGGGGGTGAATAGTATGTTTGCTAATCTTAAACTTAATTCCGGTTTCAATTATTTTCTTGATTAATTATGTTAATGAATTATTCAACTACTAAATGAATACGAAAGCGAATAAAACAAGTCAAGTAATCAATACACAAAGTAAGCAATGCAAACAAAGAGATTTATAGGGGTTCGGCCCCAATGCCTACCCCATGACCTAAGCACCCTACTTAGGATTTCCAAATTAAACTTTACTAGATTAATTGTTTCCTTTACAACGAGGATGTTTTCACCGAAGAGTCTTCTCTCTCACACCAAAGGCACTTCCACACTTGGAAGTCTCCGCCTTCTTATCGAGACCACTCTCCCACCTCAAACCTAAAGGACAACAATACTAATCCTAGTAAACTAAGTTTGCACTGGTGGATTTAAACCTCAAACACCAAGGCTACCACCCAATTTCAAGACCTACACTCTAGGTCTTACACTAACTCAAATACAATGAATAAACCAAAAAAATACAAGTAAATGGAGAAAAAAAAACAATACTTAGCTCCAAACAATGAATCCTAGCTCCTCTTGATGCCTCAACGATGAATCAATCAAATTTTTAAAGGCGAAATCAAGTTTGTTTCATGAGAACTAAGGTTTGCAAAGGAATGGCTCAAGAAAGGATTTCGCAATGATAAAAAATGGCTCAATGGAATGATGGATCAAGGGAGGAAGGCTCTCATGGTCTTGTATTTATAGACCACGAAGAGTTGGCATCAAACAACCAACTCAATGACTAGAAAAATAGTCGTCTCCGCTGTTCGAACATTTGCCGGCCAGTCGTCAGTCGACCGACCGAGCGACCGAATGCCTTCTGCCAATTTTTGGCACCATTCGATCGACCGAAACTGGAAAATCAGCCTAATTTGCTAATTTTTCTGCTCATTTGTTCGAGTTTTGGATTACAGGTTTGGTTATTGGGTTTCTTTGCATCATCATGAGGATTTATAATTTATCTATACATCCTAAACCTAAACTCTATCTTCCCTGTTAAGCCCCAAGAGTTCATTATATTCATCTCAATGCGAGGAGAAATATATAGATGTACAAGAGTGTAAGATAGTCCTGAGGTATAATATAAGTAAACCTATACTAGCATAATAACATAACAAAATAACATAAGGTATTTAACACTCCCCCTCAAGCTGGAGCATATATGTTAATCATTCCTAGCTTGCTGCAAAGAAGGTTGAACCGAGTAGAGCTGAGTGCCTTGGTGAAGATATCGGCAAGCTGTTCTTGAGATGAAGTGTGAGGAGTGATAATTTTCTTGGAGAGAACTGCATCCCGAATAAAGTGACAGTCAACCTCAATGTGTTTGGTCCTTTCATGAAATATAGGATTGTTGGCAATATAGATAGCAGATGGGTTATCACAATACATAGTCATTGGCTCATTAAGAAATATTCCAAGTTCTTTGAGTAAATTTTCTACCCACATTAATTCGCAGGCTGTGTTTACCATGACCCTGTATTTAACTTCTGCACTAGATCAAGCTACCACATTTTGTTTTTTTACTTCTCCAAGTAACCAGATTTCCTCCAACATAAGTGCAATGTCCAGTGGTAGACCTTCTATCATGAGTAGACCCAGCGTAGTATGTATCAGAATAGCCTTCAACTCTCATGTGACCATTTTTCTTTTACCATAACCCACAGCCTGGTGATTTCTTAATGTAGTGCAAAATATTCAACATTGCATTCTAATGGGAACACTTTAGCTTATGCATGAATTGACTTACAACTCCTACTAGAAAGGAAATATCTGGTCGAGTCACAGTAAGATATATCAATTTTTCAACCAATCTACGAAAGCTTGCTAGGTCCTCGGAATTATTTTCTCCCTCTAGTGCTGGAGTGAGTTGAGACTCAATAGGAACTTCAACATGTTTACAACCAAGTAAGCCTACTTCATTGAGAAGATCCATGGCGTACTTCCTTGGAGATAAGACTACTCCCGTAGAATTGTAGGCAAATTCAATGCCTAAAAAATATTTTGGCGACCAAGATCTTTGGTGACAAAATGTTTTTTCAAGTGAACCTTTACATTGTCAATCCTTTCTTTATCACTGCCTATAAGGAGAATATCATCCACATATACTGCAAGAATAATGCTCCTAATAGAAAAATGCATAGTGAATACAGAGTGGTCGGCCTTACACTCTTTAAGCCTAATTTTTGAGGCAATTCTGCTAAGCTTATCAAACCAAGTCTGAGGACTTTGCTTGAGTCCATATATAGCTTTCTTTAATCTGCATACATAATTCTCCCCTTGAGCAACAAACCCAGGAGGTTGCTCCACAAAGACCGTCTCAGTTAAATCACCATAGACAAAGACATTTTTGACATCCATCTGAAACATGCTCCAACCGAGATTAATTATCATAGAGATGATAATCCTAACAGAATTGAGCCGAGCCACTGGTGAAAAAGTCTCAAAGTAATCTATCCCATATTCTTGAGTGAAACCCTTTGCAACAAGATGGGCCTTGTAGCGCTCAATTAACCCATTTGGTAGATATTTCACAGTAAAGACCCATTTGCAAGCTACAGGTATGGTGCCTTGCGGTAATTTTACCAGAAACCAAGTGCGACGAGTCCTAAGAGCATTCATCTCCTCATCCATAGCATGTTTCCAATTAGGGTTGAGCAGAGCTTCCTGATAAGTCCTAGGAATGGAGACGGTGGACAAGGACAATGCAAACTCACAAAATGACGGTGAGAGATGAGTGAATGAGATATAGAGACTAATAGGGTGAGCTGTACAAGTACATGTACCTTTCCGAAGAGCAATAGGAAGTTCAAGCTCAAATGAAGGATCTTGAGACTGAGGAGTGGAAGGCGAGGTCTGCTGCTTGGAGGGCCCATCTGTTGTCTTATGTCTCCTTTGATATACTTGTAATGGAGGAGTAGTAGTGGGAGGTGGCTCATATATAGGGGGTGGAAGTGGAGGCGGAAGTGGAGTGGACTCAATATTGGGATCCCGAGGACTTTTAGAAGAGATGAAGAAGGGTGTATCCTCAAAGAACGCCACATCAACAGTTATAAAGAGTTTCCTAGTTCCTGGATCATAACACCTATAACCTTTCTGGATCATAACACCTAATCCGGTCGACCGACGCAGCCCTCTATGATTTCTTCACCAACTTCGATCCGAATGGCTACTGCCATATTTTTGCAACATTCGGTCGACTGACCGGTCGACCGAATTGGCTGCTGCCAACGATACTGCCTTGTTCAGTCGACTGAACTCAGGTTGAGGCTGACTTCTACTTGATTTTGTTACATGCCTTTTTTTTTATGAGTCTAGTTACCAAGTTTCAACTTGGATAACTTTACATTTTGGCTTGGGATAAAATTATCCTAGGGGTATGTCACATGATTTCTACTTGACTTAAGCCCGAGCATTTCTTTGACGTTTTCTTCTTCCGTTTCTTTGACGATCTTTTCTTTCGTTTCGTTTGAGCGAACTTGGCATGCTTATCGCAACCTCAACCTGAACTCAAAACTTCACACATGGATTAAATATTTGTTTGTTATCATCAAAATAAAGATTGAGGCTTAAGAGAGACCCTTAAGCCAACAAACATGACAACAACATATAAACACCTCTAGATTCAGCTCCCCCACCAATCTTCCTCCTCGTCTTTAGATCATGCATAACACAATGAGAAGGGAAGAAAGTCACCGAACAACTATTATTTTTAGTGAGTTGGCTGATGGAGAGTAAGTTAATTGGGAATTTAGGTAAGTAAAACACATTATCAAGATTCAAATTGTCAGAAGTTATTATGGAACCTAAACCTTGAACAAGTGATACAGAGCTATCAGCTAGGTGAACATAAGGAAAACTAGAGGTAGTATGAAAATTTGAAAACAGGTTCATGTTACCTGACATATGATTAGAAGCACCAGAATCAAGGATCCAGGACATACCAGAAGAGACAAAAGCCGCTACCCTAGAAGTGGAAGCCATACTTGTGGAAGAGGAGGTGACACGAAGGACTCTAGCCATAGCGCTACTCAGGTGAGGAATAGTATTATCAGCCATAAGTTGGGTTCTTACACTCTGAAGTGATGATGGAAGCACGTTCAAAAATTTTGCAACAAGAAATTCATCTCTTTGTTTCTTCAGTATAGAGACATCAGCCACAAGAGGATGGTACTATGCTAATTCATCCGCCTTAGCCTGGAGAGTAGCATAATATTCCTACACAGATTTGTCTTCATCCATTTTTAGATTAGAAAGATCAGAGTACAGAGTATATATCTTCGATATGTTCTTGTCTTGATAATAAGTTTTTCTTAGGGCATCCCACATATTTTTCGCCCTTAAGTGGAAGACCATGTGGAAGCAATTTGTGGTTCAAGACTGTTTAATAACCAAGAGATAACAACACAATCATTTGCTTCCGAGTTAGCATATTCAGAAATATTTATAGGGTTTGAAGGATCCTGATCAAGATGATGGGCTTTCTTCTGTGAGCCACATAACACTTTGAAGGCTCTTGCACACAAGAGATAGTTAGCACCATTTAACTTGATAGAGGTGCATGCCAAATGAATTGATCTTAGGATCCTTTATGGAGTTTGAAATTTATAATATAAAGTAGCACGAGCGAAGGTGGCTGAACACAAATAGGAGATAACTCACAGGAAGATACCTCATTTGGAGAATTCCGGTAGAGAGAGAGAAGTCCAGATCCAAGGAATACAATAAATTTCAGCCGCTGAAATTTTACCCTAAAGAGCAGTATCTCTCAATGCTGAAAATTTCACCTGCTGCCTTGATGAGTGCGTGGAAGGATCAGAAGATAGAGGGGGCTGTTGAGTTCTTTTCGAGGAAGACAACCCTAAGATCATTGGAGATGCCTGAGACGTAGGTTGATGCAGGGCTTTTTTTTTTCTCAGCAGATTTGCAGGGCTGTAAAAAGAAATTCCAGCAGATTTGGAATTCCAGTAGAGTCTTTAGAGAAGAGGTGAACCAAAAGAGGCATTCGGAGAGGTGAACCAGGAGAGGTTCACAGGAGCAAGAAGGGGCAAACCAGTAGAGGTCACCATGGAACTTGATCTTGCTGTCCGCCTGGATCAAGAGGAGGAGAGGGGGACCAAGAGAGATCTGCCTGTAGCAGGGAGAGGCGGACCAGAAGAGATCCTCCTTGAGTATGCTACCCGCCTAGAATAAGCCAATCTTGAAGCTTCAAGGAGCGGCTGGTTTGGGTGATGCCAAACCCTAGCCGTTGGGTGTAGGTGGAGAGAAAAAAAAAGGAAAGAGGAAAAGAGAAAAGAAAACCCTTGGGCTCAGATACCATGTTAAGCCCCAAGAGTTCATTATATTCATCTCAACGTGAGGAGAAATATATAGATGTACAAGAGTGTAAGATAGTCCTGAGGTATAATATAAGTAAACCTATACTAGCATAATAACATAGGAAAATAACATAAGGTATTTAATATTCTTGAAGAATCTGAGCGCGTCGACGAGCGTCCTTGTTGATTTCTCCAATTTTTTCGATTAGGAACGTCGTGCGCTAACCGACTTGGAATCTGAAAGTATTTCTCAATGAAATATTAGTTCCATATTTGTTATCATCAAAACCGAGACTAAGATCAAGGTAGAAAACCTTAGGCCAACAATCTCCCCCTTTTTGATGATGACAAACACCCTTAAGAAAATATATTCAATTAAAGCGCAAAGGATGTCAAACAAAGGATTTCAACATGCATATCTATGAAAATAAACTCCCACTATCAAAATACCAAGATATGATCATATAAAAAACAAGCACGTCAACATGAAATTGCTAAGTATTAATTTTTATCATTTACTCATGATTTTTTAAACTTAATCACATGAACACCTAACATGAGTAAATCTAAACCTATTTGTGAAGTTTGGACCTAAAATAAAGTTTCTATGTCAATTTGTTGACTTAGGTCAAATCTACTTAAGTTTAGGTCTCTTAAGGTCAACTAGTTATCATTTTGTTGATCTACACATGAATTTTTAAATCTAAACACCTAGACGCATGTCATATGTATTTCTAAATATGCAATAACCAAAAACATACCTCATCCATGGGAATTTTGCCAAACTTGTCTTTTTCTTTCCAATTTCAAAAGCCTTCCATTTTATTATATCTTGCAAGCAATATTCATTAGTAGGATAATAAAAATGTAACTACTAGCAAGTTATCAAACTTAGTAGCAAAGAGAGGGATCAATTATTGATATCAAAGTCTAATTTCCAAAATAGTTTCAAATTCGTTTCGAAATAAAGTCGAGTGATATCAAAACGAATTTAAAGAGATAACATGTGAAATATAAATGAAAACATGATCCCCAACCCTTCCTATTGGTTGAAAATCGAAAGGCCACAATGAGCCTACGATTTAGAACCGCAAGGTCGCATGAGCCCGTTATAGACTATATAGGTCTCCGAAAAGACCGGAAATCAAAAAATCAAAAATCATTTGAAATATATTAAGAACGGGGAAAATCAATCAATTTTAAGCATGTATCATAAACACCAAATTCAAAAATACAAGTAGAGAAAAGGTGAAGATACCAAGTGATTTAGATGTCAATTCTTATACCTAAGACATCTAGTGTAGGTGAAAACTTTGAATATGCAACCATGTAAGGATCCTTCCTTCAATTTCT
Source organism: Canna indica (assembly GCA_034359265.1). Classification (NCBI taxonomy): domain Eukaryota; kingdom Viridiplantae; phylum Streptophyta; class Magnoliopsida; order Zingiberales; family Cannaceae; genus Canna; species Canna indica. The sequence continues at coordinate 35,906,319 of CP136892.1, read as the reverse complement.
TGGTCAACTTCAACTCTTCAATTTCCATTACCCTTGTGTGGTGGCTCCCCCTACAAAAGAGCATGAAACTTTTGGTACCCAAATGGCTTTGGGTCCTTGGGGGTTAGATGACCTAGGAATCTAAACTGTCCTAGCTACACTTGAATTTTTTTTGAATGCACAATCATAAATAGCATGACCAAAAATACTACAACAAAAGCAATGTCCATTAACCTTCTTTCCATTTTTACTATGGACATGAGGTTTATCATTAGAATGCTTGACATGTGAACTATGATAAACATGAGCATTCTTAAAGGAAATATTTTTCTTTTGAACATGAGATTTAATCTTAGAATGCTTGACTTGAGAAACATGATGTGATAACCATTTTTGAAACAAACATTTGTATTTCTAGAATTCTTAGAGGATGAATTACTAGATAGATTATTAACTTTCTTATTTAGAAAAACAACATCACTTTTTATGTCCTTTATGGATTTATGAATAGCATGCAATTGAGTTTTCAACATGCTATTTTCATTATTTAAGATGTCATTTTTTGTTTTCATTATTTAAGGTATCATGGCATGGATTAGAGACACTAATTTTTAGCTTCTCATTTTCTAATTTTACATCATATAATTGAGAGCTAAGGCTTAAGTTTTCTTTCTTCATTTTTTTTTTTACTTTATCTTTTTTAACAAGCAAGGCATACATGCTTTTATATTCATCCATTAATTCATCAAAAAGCAAATCATGAGAACTAGATAAATTAAGACTGCCATTTTTGTTATCATGACTAGAAGAAGAATATACCTAATCATTAGGATTTATAATGCTAGCTTCGTAGCCATGGCAAGAGGATGCTTCACTTGATGAAGATGAATGTGTCGAAGCATTTGACTTCTTCTTTGCCTTGTTCTTCATGGTAAATCACCTTCCTTTTTCGACTTTTAGTGCTTGTTTAACTAGAAACACTTTGAGCTTGAAAAACCATGTTAGTATTGGAGGGATGACCATTGTCATCACCACCTTCAATAAAAGTTGCTAACTCCTCAGTTTTAGCATAATCATATAATACATTTAAGCAAGCCCAAAGATCGAATGCTGAAGTACAATGTATGACCTTTTCAAAGATGCAATTTTCCACAGAATAAAATATGCAATTCATAGCATTAGCATTTGATTCAAACACATTTGTTTGTTCTTGGATCCATGCATTCATGTTTTCCTTAGATTCAATATATTTAGTCTTTACCATGTCAAATACACCTAAAGCTTGAGTCTTTAGGAAAGTGTACATTCTACTCTTCCAAAGACCAAAGTTAGTCTCATCGAACCTAGGAGGTATAGATGCTACCAACTCTAGTGACATTTTTCGGATCGAGACTAGATGTAGAGGAGATGGTGAAATCTCAACCTACGACCTGCTCTAATACCGAATGTTGGAGAAATGGCCACACTAGAGGGGGGATGAATAGTGTGTTTACTAATCTTAAACTTAATTCTGGTTTCAATTATTTTCTTGATTACTTATGTTAATGCACTATTCAACTACTAAATGAATGCGGAAGCAAATAAAACAAGTCAAGTAATCAATACGCAAAATAAGCAATGCAAACAAAGAGATTTATAGTGGTTCAGCCCCAATTCCTACTCCACTACCTAAGCACTCCACTTAGGATTTCCAAACTAAACTTTACTAGATTAATTGTTTTCTTTACAATGAGGACATTTTCACCGGAGAGTCTCCGCTCTCACACCGAAGGCACTTCCACACTCGGAAGTCTCCTCCTTCCTACCGAGAGCACTCTCCCACCTCAAACCTAAAGGACAACAATACTAATCCTAGTAAACTAAGTTTACACCGGTATTTAAACCTCAAACACCAAGGCTACCACCCAATTTTAAGATCTACACTCTAGGTCTTACACTAACTCAAATACAATGAATAAACAACAAAAATATGAGTAAATGGAGCAAATAAACAATACAATCAATACTTAGCTCCAAACAATGAATCCTAGCTCCTCTTGATGCCTCAATGATGAATCGATCAAAGTTTCAAGGCAAAGTCAAGTTTGTATCATGAGAACTTGGATTTGCAAAGGAATGGCACAAGAAAGGCTTTTGCAATCATAAAAAATGGCTAAATGGAATGATGGATCAAGGGAGGAAGGCTCTCATGGTGTTGTATTTATAGACCATGAAGAGTTGGCCTCAAACAACCAACTCAATGGCTAGAAAAATAGTCATTTCTGCCGTCCGATCATTTGTTGGTCGATCATTGATCGATCATCCATCGACCGATCGAGCGACCAAATGCCTTCTGCCACTTTTGGGCACCATTCGATCGACCGACGGGTCGACCGAAACTAGAAAATCAACCTAGTTTGCTAATTTTTCTGCTCATTTGTTCAGGTTTCAATTTACGGGTTTGGTTCTTGGGTTTCTTTGCATTATCATGAGGATTTACAATTTATCTAGATACCTCAAAACCTAAACTCTATCTTCTCGAAGAATCTGAGCGCGTCGACGAGCGTCCTTGTCGATTTCTCTAATTTCTCTGATTTTCCCGATCGGGGACATCGTGCTCTAATCGACTTGGAACCTGAAAGTATTTCTCAATGAAACATTAGTTCCTTGTTTGTTATCATCAAAACCGAGATTAAAACGAAGGTAGAAAACCTTAGGCCAACATGGGATTTGAGGGTTATAGAGCCATACCTTTACCATTTCTTCTTAGAGCATGGTCAGAAGCTCTTCTCTTGGATTTCTTTCTCAGATGTTGACTTTGAGAGGTAGAAGGTGAAGATATCTTATCAGGAGACATAATTGGAACATGTGTTCCTATTTTCTCAGGAGGACTTGAAAACACCATTTCCTTTGCTAAAGAAGCATTCATCTCTTTCTCAGAACTCATCTTCCTAATTTTACAACCTATCATTGAAACTTTTGATTATATAGATGAGAGGTAGACATGAGGGCACTTCTAGAGCTAGAATGTCGGTTATTTTTCAAGACATTGAACCGAGATGCAACGCCAAGAGAACATAATTGAGGATATAAAAACCTTCTGTCTGAATTCTCATATATAGTAGCCTCTCACCGAAAACAGGGATAAAAAAACAATGAGCAATAAGAGGAGAATTGAAGATATAAAATGCCTGCCGAAAACAATAATGAGGGAGAAAATAACCTTCAATGAGCAAGGTAAGTGGAAAATAAATTGAAAGTCTCTTCAAATATTCCACTCTCCCATAAAAAAATTACGTCACATGACACATAGTCCCAGAGCTAATCTCAACTGCTCAAACTTTTCCCCACTTGATGTCTTTGTGAAGATATCTACAACCTGTTTATCTGTAGGAATGTATTCCAATTGCAACTGCTTTCTTTCGACTAGCTCCCTAATGTAATGAAAATGAATATCAATATGTTTCGTGCGAGAATGCATAATAGGGTTTTTTGAGATATTTATAGGACTGGTATTATCAAAGTATAGAATCATTTTTTCATACTTAAAACCATAATTAAGTAACATATTCCTCATCCAAATAAACTGTGTGCTGCAACTGTCTGCTGCTTTTGCCGAAGAAAGAGAAATAAAGTTTTGTTTTCTACTTAACCAGATCACTAAATTTGTTCCAATATAGAAAGCAGCCACCTGAGGTACTTTTTTTGTCATCAATATTGCCAGCCCAGTCTGCATCCTACAATACAGGGGTTAGAATCAATAGAATACCAAAGACCAAAATCCAGAGTACCTTTAACATATTTGAGAATCCGTTTAACTACCTGTAGATGAGACTCCTTTGGATTAGCTTGATATCTGGCACACAATCCAACACTAAAACATAAGTCAGGTCTGCTAGCAATTAGATACAATAAACAACCAATCGTACTTCTGTAGAGACTACGATCAACACTTTTGCCTTCAACATTTTTACTCATTTTTACTACCTTGGAACTGTCTAGACCAAACTTTTGAATAAGATTTCTTGCATACTTACTCTGAGAGATAAATTGCCATCTTTAGATTGCTTTATCTGAAGATCGAGAAATTAACTTATTTCCCCTACCATGCTCATCTCAAACTCAGATTTCATGTCATCCACAAATTCTTTAACATAAATTTTAGAGGTTGAGCCAAAAACTATATCATCAACATAAATTTGAACAATTACCAGTTGAGACTCCTTTCTCTTGATGAACAAGGTCTGATCTACTCTTCCTCTTTTGTAGCCTTTCAAGAGCAGAAATTGTGTGAGTCTCTCATACCGAGCTCTAGGAGCCTGTTCAAGATCATATAAAGCTTTTTTCAATATGTACACATGATCTGGATGAGCAGAGTCTTCAAAGCCTTTAGGTTGTTCAACATAAACTTCTTCATTTAAAAATCCATTGGTGAAGGCAGTCTTAACATCCATCTGAAATAGTTTGAACTTCATACAGCAGGATAAGACTAGAAGTTACCTAATGGATTCCAATCTTGCAATTGGTGCGAAGGTTTCATCATAGTCCAGACCTTCAATTTGATTGAAGCCTTGAGCAAGAAGATGAACTTTATTTCTTACAATGTTTCCAGCTTCATCGGTCTTGTTCTTAAACACTCATTTAGTTCCAATAACATTGATATTTCCAGGTCTTGAGACAAGTTCCCAAACATCATTTTGGACAAACTGCTGTAACTCTTCTTGCATGACAGAAATCCAAAATTCATCTTCATATCCTGGTGATTTTTCTTGGATTGATTTCCGGTCTTAACTCCCTCATGTACATCTCCGATAACATTTTGTAGAGGATGATTCTTGAGAGATCTTGCAGGCTTTTTTTATCTGGAGTCATTCTCTTCATCTTCTAGTTCGGTATCAGTCTTATGGTCAAATGAATTAGCAGTTTCAACTGACTGTTCAGTGGCCTTGGAAGAATTTTGGGCAATCTTGTCAATAGTTGAGACTGTCTTTTCATCAGTCAGCAGGATTTGATATATTTGAGAGTCATCAACCTTCACGTTTTGTGATTCTATCACAATTTGAGTGTGTTTATTATAGACTCGGTATGCCTTGCTGTTTTTGGAGTAGCCAAGAAATACGACTTCATCACTTTTGCTTTACAATTTTCCAAGGTAATCCCTATCATTTAGAACATAGCACCTGCTACCAAAAATATGAAAGTATGTAACGTTATGTTTTCTACATTTCCATAATTCATAAGGAGTTTTTATAGATTTTGATCTGATATAAACTCGATTTATGATGTAGCAAGCTATGTTGATGGCTTTTGCCCAAAATCTTTCAGAAATCTGCTTAGAATTAAGCATAACTCGATCCATCTCCTGAATAGTACGATTCTTCCTTTCGACTACACCATTCCGTTTGGAGTCTTTGGAGCAAAAAATTCATCTAGGATACCATTTTCATCACAAAATTTAGAGAAGGAAGCGTTCTCAAATTCTCTTCCATGATCACTCCTAATTCTGATCACCTTTAGAATAGGGAGTTCTTGCTCATTCTGAAGTCTCAAATATTGAGATTTAAAAATGTTCAAAACATTGGACTTTTCTTTCAAGAATTTTGTCCAAGTAAAACGTGAGAAATTATCTACACAGACAAGGACATATCTTTTGCCACCAATACTTTCAACTTGCATGGGACCTACCAGATCCAAGTGAAGAAGTTCAAGTGGTTTGGAGGTAGTTACCAGTCGTAACTGCTTGTGAGACTGCCTAGTCTATTTACCCTCTTGACAAGCACCATAGATAGCTTCAGGTTCTCTTAAAAGTTTAGGAATACCCCTAACCACTTTAGCATTTATAAGCTTATTCAGATCTCTGTAATTAACATGGCCTAACCGTCGATGCCATTGATTAATGTTAGTAGAGACAGTTGAAAGACAAATTGAAGAATAGGCAATTTTGTAGCAGTTGTCTCTAGATCTATTTCCTTCATGAATACAGTCACCATCCTTATTGAGAACCTTGTAACTATTTTTAGTAAATTGAACATTTAAAATTTGATCACACAATTGGCTTATACTCACAAGATTAGCCTTGAGACTTTTAACAAGCAGAACATTTTCCAGATTAGGAATTCCTGGAACAATTAGAGTTCCAACACCTATGACATTTTTCTGTCCTCCATCTCCAAAACTGACAATTGCACCTCCATGTTCCTGAATATCTCTCAAATTTTTAGGACTTCCTGTCATGTGCTGAGAACAACCACTGTCGAAATACCAAGTTCCAAGAGAAGAAATAGTCTTTGACATAAAAGCAACATGACAGTTAAGATCAGTCTTTCTTACCCAGATTTGCTTAACCCTTTGCCTTGGGTAATTTATACGATTCTTTCTCCTGGGTTTGTTTAAGAGTTTGAAGAATTTTGCAATAATGTGCCCTTTGCACTTGTAATAGTAGCATATGAGTAGCCCATCTCCCTTTCTTGTAGTAGGCTTTTGATGACTTGAAGAGCCTTTATGAAGTTTCCCAGTTGAGTAGGCATTTGAGATCGTGGTTTCAACTGACATGAACTTATGTATCCAAGTGCCTTATGACTTGAAGGACTTTTTCCTACACTCAAAGTTTTGTTAAGAGTACCTGTAGAATTCATCATTCTAACATCCTTATTTACCTTTTCAAGTTCGGAAATCAACTTAGACTCTTTGTCTTCTTTTTGAACAATCTATATTTGAAGGGTTTGTACTTTCTCCTTAAGGGTCTTCTTTTCTTCAACCAAAAGCTTGTTCTGATCCCCGAGTGACTTGTTAAATTTTGCCACTTCAACCCATTTGTCAAACATCTGCTGAAATGCTTCCTCAAAAGTATCTGCGCATTTAACTTTGTTGTGATCATTTTTTGTATCAAGGATGTTGGCAATCTTAACTATGTCATTTATGCAGGCTATGAAAGCTCTAAAATTGCCTTGATCATGCTCTTCTAAGTCAATTTCTTCATCATCGTCACTTCAAGTAGCAGTGAATGACTTCTTGATCTTCTTCTGAAGATTTGGGCATTCTGATCTTATATGTCCAAACCCTTTACATTCAATGCATTTGATACCTTTGAGCTTCTATTTGGGATCATCTTTTTGTTCAGATGTCTGACTTCTTCTATTTTATCCAATACAGTAGTTTGATCTTGAACTGGCACACTCAAATGGTTGAAACTATTGTTTGGGCTACAAATTAGACCGAGAGTTTTGGTTTGCCCTATTCTTAGCTCTCAGAAATTTCTTGAAACTTTTTGTCACAAGAGCTGGTACAACATCCATCTCTTCTTCAAAATAATCTTCTGTCTTGATTTCATCTTCAACTACTCTGAAAGTAAGATTTTTCTTCTTTTCTGTGTGAGAATATTTTTTAGATAATTCCAACTCATAAGTTTCAAGTTTACCCATCAGAGTGTCAAGAGTAATAGTAGATAGATCATGAACTTCACTTATGGCAACAACTTTCATATCAAACTTGGTAGGCATGGATCTCAGAGCTTTCCTTACTACTTTTTCTTCAGAAAATGACTCTCCAAGGTTGGTAGCATTGTTCTGAGGTTTTTGATATGCCAATGAAAGTCATGTTCTGAGGTGTTGAGGATTTCAACTTTTTGACTTCCGAAGAGTTAGTGATCCTTCATGATTTGTTTCTAGAATTTCCCATGCATGCTTTGCCAAGTACAAGCCGAGATAAATTTAAATTGAGAATGATCAACTCCACAAAAAATAGCATTAAGGGTTTTATTATCATAGTTTGCAGCAACAATCTCTGCTTCGGTATACTGGCTTTTAGGTTTGCGCTCAGTTACACCAGGAGTTGTGGGCGGAGTGTAGCCAATCTCTATTGCGTCCCAGCAATGATCATCCAAGGACTCGATGAAAGCTCTCATCCTAGCCTTCCAATAGGCATAGTTTGTTCTGATAAGCAAAGGAGGAACATTAACAGAATTTTCCATAGGCATTCCTTCCATCTAGAGCTTGAAAAAGAAGAGACACACCAAGGATCTTGTGCAGGTAAAGGTTAGCACAACCGCTCTGATACCAAATGACAGTATATGTCTCTATGGAAACTTCTATTAAGGGAAGTTGAATGAGAAGTTGCAACCGCTATTGCAACTACTACTAAAAGCAAAGTAAGAACCAAAACAAAACCACACGCAAACATAAGAGGTTTGTTTACGCAGTTCAGTGAGAAAACTAGTCACCTTATCTGCGGGGCACTCACTAGACAGATGCCCAATCCACTATCTATAAGTACAATATAAGTCCTCTGAATTTCACACCCGAAATTCGACTACATTATTACAGTAAATTGGAAATAACAAAAACCTATTAGCTATTACAAGTAAATACCAACTTGCCTCTCTACGACATCCCAACCACAGAGTTCTGTCATCCACACAACCTTGTATTGTAGTGAGTTATTCGCCCGAAACCAACTTCACACAGAGGATAAAAAAATAGATTGTTGCCTTTCTGCACTCAGCGGTCTCAACTCCTCTCAATAATTGGCAACGCATTGTTCGCACATAGAGAGTTGTAGATCAGATCTGAATCATTGTTGTTCATAACTATTTATTTTAATGAACCAATCAGTTTAACAACCAACAGTCATCGGTTCAAAAACAAATAGACAACACATAACTCCTAAGGATCATAAAGATCAAAGAGTAACGCTCGAAATATTTAAAGAAATTATTCAGAAAAATAAAGAATAAATGATGATTAAAAGATCTCAGAGACAATTAAAGAGAATCATCAAAAATGCAGACCAAGAATCATTATCTCTGTAGGAGACAAAAAGTTATTGTTTTGCATTGCATCCTTTACAAGAAAATCATAAGTTGTTGGAGCAGTTGAGATTGTCTTTACACAGTTGAGACTGTCTGCAATATATGTAGAGTTCCTCATAGTTAAGGCTGAGATCATTAGTTTTGCCAAATACAGCCAACATACAAAGGCCAACACTAAGAAGTGTGACTGAAGAAATGCATGATTGTGTTCAAATGAATTGATATGAGTATCAATATCACACTACTAGAAAAATGGTCATCAGCAACGGCTGATGCCGTTGCTGAGCCGTTGCAATAGCGCCGTGAGAGAAAGTCGCGTTGCTGATGACTTAGCAACGGTTCAGCAACGGCCGCTCGGGCCGTCGCTCAAAACATTATCAGCAACGGCCACTGGGCCGTCGCTAAAAATATTATCAGCAACGGTTTTGCCATAGACCCGGAGCCGTTGCTGATACCATTAATAGCAACGGCCGCTGAGTCCGTAGCAACACCGTTAGTAAAACTCCGTCGCTAAGCCGTTGCTGTAGGTCATCAGCAACGGCTTTCGATACACTTGTAGCAACGGCTTTCCAACGGACGCCCGTGGGAAAGCCGTTGCTGATGACCTATACCTGCAACCAGAAAATTTGAAAATTTCAAATTTCCATTGATACATTGATACATTTATCTGATACATAACTCACACACCCATACCCTCATACACACATTCATTCACACATCACAAACATCTCATACATATTCATTCACACATCACAAACACACCAAGATATACATCAAAACAATTATATTTATATTCATAATTATCCACGATAGTATAAACACAATTCAAATGTAAAATTGAAGTATCAGCATCTCAGTAACATAGTCAATATAAATTAAACAAGTTCAATATCTGAGTAACAAAGTCAATATAAACAAAATCTCACGATGACGATGGAGGATGGCCTGGATCATACGGCGGGGTCTGGAGTGCTTGAGTGTACACCGGCGTGGACTGACTCGAGGATGATGGATTAGATGATGCCGAAGAGATGCCTGCTTCGGGATGACTCGACAAGTTGCGTAGCATAGCTTCTATATTCGCCATCGTCTGACTCTGGCGCTCCATCAACTCAGTCTGACGCGCGACCGTCTCCTCTAGTGTCCTTATCCTATTACTATGATCATAACTGGATCTGGAGGTGGACGGCCGCTCACCAGCAACCGGAGGGGTCGGTGCCCCAAGTGGCCCTAGTACGGCTCGCGCATGACCACTATCTGCGAAGCCATATACGCGGCCATGGTCCCAGCCACCTGCGGCCTCGACCCACGATGCTGCGTCAAAGTCCTCGGGGGTACCCCCACGCTGCACCACCGTCTGGCTGTAGGTCTCCTACTCGAGTTTGATTTTTTGTTTAATATTTATCATAAAACTTAAATTATAAATATATAATGAATAATTTAAACAAATATATAATTACCATAATGTATGCAGCGCGGTTGTGGATGTACTCCCCCGTCCCATGTGCTCGACGGTGTGTCCGCTCAAACACCGCCATCGGGGAGGGTCGCTGGACACTCCCGTCATCCGACACCGTCGTCTACATTTACAAAACAAATACATTAATTAGTACACATAATAACAAATAAAATATATAATTAAAAGATATACTTACCATACGGTTCGCGTGCACTGCAAATGCAACAGAGCCACCGGTGTGACGCGCTGCTCCCCCCGACATGCGATTTCTAGCCGCATTCCGAGAAACCTCCTGCCATCGATCCGTCGACCATATTCCCACGAGCTGGTCCCATATATCCGGAGTAATCCAACCGGGGCCGTATCCCCGAGTCTCCGCGATGTTAGTGGTCCCAGCTCGTGCCATCGCCTGGGACCGAGCCTGCCCCAGCTGCCCGTTGTACCTTGCCCGGGAAATAGCCTCCCAGGCAGCGTAAATGAAGGGCCTCTGGTCCTCGGCCCATGTATAGCGAGCCTGCAAAATAATAATATCAGTACCAATATTAATATATCATCATGCATGTAAAAAACATAATAATACGTGCCTCAAACTCGCGCCATAACATGTCGACGTGCTCGCTAGGCACGTGAGACCACGTAGGCCATGCCCCGTGCATGTATTGTCGAATAGTAGAAGAAATGCTCCTCGGCACTTCTTCTTGCTCGAACCTGCACAACAAAAATAAATTTTAATATTATATTATGATATAATGAATTTGTAATGATTCATAATTCATGATATATTACCGCTCCCCAATCACGCTAATCAATCTACGTGACTCTGTGGCTGGTGGAGGCTGCCACCTGTTCGGCCCGCGTGGCCGCCTGCGTCTGGATGTACTAGCCTCGGCAGTATCATCCTCATGAGGATCAGCAACAGGAGGATCAGCAGCATGAGTAAGTGCTGGAGTCTCACCGATCGGAGACTCCGAAGCTCTCCTGCGTCGATAACCACGACCAGACATATCTGTCGAACAAACATATAATCAGATTATTGTATAAATAGTAGAGATATATTTAATAAAATATATATACTTTATAATTATTCCTTATCATCTGAAAAATAGTCTTCGAATTCTTCCTCTTCTTCCTTTTCTTCATCTTCTTCATCTTCAGCTTCCTCAATTTCATGATCGTCATCATCAGCATATTCAACTTCTAATTGAATTGACGTTGTGTCTGCTTCCTCGAGTATTGGAATAATACGATCTACAGCAGGAGGATCATCTTCTTGATAGAAACCATGTGTCATATCAGGTATCAGCTCATTTTCTCCTACTATCGGATCAATTTTTCCTCTACCTTTTGTCTTACAGACTACACGCCAATCAGCTCTATCTTTATTTCGAGCCGGATACTTCGCGTAATATACTTGTTCGGCTTGTGATGCCAATATAAAAGGCTCATTTGCTGCCAATTTCGATTTGTAATTAACCTCAACAAGTTTGTATTTTGGATGAACTTTCATGCCCCTTACTGTTGTATCGAACCAATGACATCTAAATAGGATCACTGATTTCAAGCCGAAGTAGTGCAACTCTATCACTTCTTCCACCAGTCCATAAAAATCCATATCACATTCAACATAGGTTGTCCCTTTCACGCAGACCCCAGCATTCATCGTCTTCTTTGTAAATGAATATTCAACCGTGTGAAATTTATACCCGTTAACAAAATATCCGATGTAGGACGACACAAGTCGCGACGGTCCACTAACAAACTCAAATATTCTTTCATCTATTTCAGCTCTGTGATCTTTGCTGTAAGTCTGAATCCAAGTAGGGAAATCACGATTCCGTAATCTCTCCAATTCTTGATCGTTGTGAATAGAGTATTTTTGCACCATCTCAATGTCAAATATTTCAATGAATTGTTCAATCTCTGGACAATTGAGTAATACATACAAGTGTGCCAAATGATACTCTTCATCGCTAAAGTGTCGAGATGGACGAGAACCAAAAGCACGACCAGAGTGACAAAATATATTTAAACGTCCATCTGAATGTCGAACACCCCCGTCGTCGTTACGTGGAAGACGATCAAATCTTGTCTGTACTGTCGATTCAAAGTAAAATGAGCAGAATGTTGAAATTTCTTGGATGATATACGATTCAGATATTGATCCTTCAACAGCTGCGGTGTTCTTTACTTTTTTCTTCAGACGATTCATGTATCTTTCAAATAAGTACATCCACCGATATTGAACGGGGCCACCAACTCGTGCCTCGTATGCCAAGTGTATCGGTAGATGCTCCATCGAGTCAAAAAATGCAGGAGGGAAAAACTGCTCCAGCTTGCATATGATTTCAACAATATTATTTTCAAGTGTTGACATATCTTCGACTCGAAGGACATTTGCACAGATGCTTCTAAAAAACATACTTAATTCAGTCAACGGGCCCCAAATATTATCAGGTAGAAGATCTCGAAATGCGATCGGAAGTAATCTCTGCATGAATACATGACAATCATGGCTCTTCATCCCTGATATTTTGCAATCATCGACGTTCACACATCGAGATAAGTTTGAAGCATATCCATCGGGTAATTTGAGTTCTTTTACCCATTGACAAACATCTTTGATCTGTTGTTTATTTAACACATATAGGGCCTTCGGTTTCAGATATCGTCCGTTGACCTCTTGTAACTCCAACTCTGGTATTTTACAAAGTATTTTCAGATCATGTCGGGCTTTGACATTATCTTTAGTTTTTCCAGAAATATCCATCAAAGTGTTGAAAATATTATCAAACACATTTTTTTCAATGTGCATGACATCTAAATTATGTCGAATCAATAATGAACTCCAATAGGGCAATTCCCAAAAGATACTTTTTTTCACCCAGTTGTGTGTTTGGCCAAAACCTGACACTCTTTCATTGCGACCAAATACTATATCTGGAAGTGCTGAAACACGTGCTAACATTTGTTCACCAGACAACATCGATGGTGGCCCATCTCTTTCGACTCTGCCCTTAGTAAATTTATTACGATTCCTTCGATACTGATGATTAAGCGGTAGGAATCGACGATGACAATCAAAGAATGAGATTTTTCGTCCGTTCTGAAGACTGATTGATTTAGAGTGTTCCATACAATACGGACAAGAGAGTTGGCCATGAGTGCTCCAACCCGACAACATGCCGTACGCGGGGAAATCATTGATTGTCCACAACACCGCGGCCTTTAAATTGAAGTTTTGCTTCCGATGACAATCATAAGTGACAGCTCCCTCAGTCCACAATGTTTTCAATTCATCTATCAAGGGTCTGAGAAATATGTCAATTTCTTTTCGCGGACCCTTAGGACCCGGAATAATCATCGAAAGATAAATAAATTCATCTTTCATGCACATTGACGGTGGCAAATTATAAACTGTCAGCAGCACTGGCCAAACTGAATAAGGAGTTGCAGAATGTCCAAACGGATTGAAACCATATGTGCACAATCCCAATCTGATATTTCTGGTATCCCTAGCAAATGAAGGATAACATGTATCCAAATGTTTCCATGCTTCACTGTCAGATGGATGAGTCATTACTGTATCATCACGACTTCTTGCATGCCAACTCATGTAGGGGGTTGTCTTTTCCGACATGAATAATCTTTGAAGTCTCGGTGTTAGTGGAAAATACCAAAGCACCTTAAACGGGATATTTTTCTGTCGGACCGATTTCTTCTCCTTGTAACGAGGGTGTTGACATACAGGGCATTTATCCAACTACACATTTTCTTTATAATATAAAATGCAGTTATTTTGGCACGCGTGTATTTTTTCGTACCCAAGCCCTAATTTTCTCATTAGCTTTTTAGTCTTATAAAAAGTTGGCTCAAACTTGTTATCAGTAGGCAGCATTCCTTTAATCAATCCAGCAATCCGATCATACGCAACTCCGCTGATATTACAATCGGCCTTGATGTTTAAGAGCTGTGTCATTGCTGAAAACCTAGTGTATTTAGGACAATTCTCATACAAAGGTTCATCGGCATCTTTCAACATCTCGTAAAATTCTGCAGCTTCTTTATTCGGTAATTCAATCTCTACCGCAGCCCCTACTTCTGTGATATCAACCGCTGTAGTATCTGGTGAGACTGATGTCTGAAGAACTGGCCGATCAACATTATCATTCAGGTGGAATTGACCCCCAAGACTATCAAGTATCATAGTTCTATAGGGATTACATTGACTGGATGAAGAAGCACCAGCAGAGGAAGATTCACCATATGTCTGAACGACAGGATTGCTCGACGTCCCGACTTCGCGTGACTCCCCGTGACAAGTCCATAGAAAATATCTTGGTGCAAATCCTTTGGTATATAGATGCAGAGTGACAGTCTCCCGATCCAAAAATCGTCCATTTGAACAAATGCGTCACGGACATTGGATTTGATCACCCATGATAACGAAATTCCGATTCGAATAGGCGAAATTTAGGAAGTACGTTACGCCTAATCGAAACTCATTCGTTAAAGCTCCACGATCAAGACGTCGGTACATCCAACTTCGATCAGCCGACATGATTTTGTCAATCAATGACAATTTCTTTGGTTAATGTCTTTAGGTGAGATTGTCCTATTCCATTCGGGATTTATGTTATTTGAACTGCACTTACATTTTTATTTTAACTGTTAACTAATTATTCTAAATTTCGGCAGCATCTCCCTATAGTTCTCCGAATACGCATATCATCTGGGCGCGTATCGGAGAACAAGAGAGATGTTGCCGAACTTTAGAATAATTAGTTAACAGTAAAAATAAAAACGTAAGTGCAGTACAAATAACTATATTCCCAAATTGTCCAATCAGGGACAATTCAAGAATTGTACATCGTATAAAAGATCATCTACTTCTCTGACACGAACATACAATCCACGAACGGATCTAAGGTTTTGCTAAATCTTATACGACTCGTCGATGCGTACGTGAAACATATGAACTCGTCAGATGGATGATTATTTTCTAAATGTTTCGAGACCGTTCGAGTCCATATTGGACGATTCCGGCGCGCGTCCGAAGTGGATGATTTCCGCGCGCGTCCGAAGTGGATGATTCCGGCGCGCGTCCGAAGTGGAAGATTCCGGCGCGCGTCCGAAATTAATCTAAACCCTAATAATTAATCTAACAAATTAAACAATTAATCTAAATAATTAATTAACAATTAATTAACAATTATAAAATAATTAATTAACAATTATAAAACAATAAAATATTATATATAAATTTATAAATTCCGGCGCCGGAGTACAGTGGCCGGACACACTGTCCGGCCACTGTACAAGGTCCGGCGGCGGCCATCGGCCGACCGCCGCCGGCTGAAACCCTAGAAATAGGGTTTCGGTCGGATTAATTCGATCCCGCCGGTCGCCACGGGAAGAGACGGCCGGCCGGCGAGGCATACCTGAACAAGTCGGCAGCAGCGGGGGAGGCGAGAGCAGGAGCGGCGGCGTCGTCGGCGTCGGCAGCGGCGGCGAGAGCAGGAGCGGCGGCGGCAGCAGCGGGAGGAAGAAGGGTCGGGCGCGACTGGTGCCCTATATAAACTTATCAGCAACGGCTCACTCGCCCGTTAGAAAGCCGTTGCTAATAAGTTATCATCAGCAACGGCTCACTTGTCCGTTAGCACGCCGTTGCTGATAATTAAAATATCAGCAACGGCTTGCCTTTCCGTCAGAAAGTCGTTGCTGATAATTAAAATAATCTACAAGGGCTCGCGTATCCGTTAGAACGCCGTTGCAGATACAAATACCTGCAACGGCTCGAGCGGCCGTAAGAACGTCGTTTCAAATAACAACGGCTTGAGCGGCCGTTGCTGAAGACCTAATTTCTAGTAGTGAATGGGTCCTCTGGGTTGAACTCCGAGAGTTCTACTAACCATGATATCATTTGCCCTGTGAGCTCAGGTGTGGCTAGGACCTGCCTAATCCGCTATTTTGTGCATACCTAGATGTGGTGACTTTGGAGGTATGGCCTTAGTCTTCTGGCCAAGATGACCAGGGTGAAGGCGAGATTCTCTAGCCTTTAGTATCTGGTTTCGGGTCCTTGGAGGATCTTGCGGACAAAGTAGATTGATTTATGATCTTTTCCCTATTCGCGGACTAACATCGAGCTGAGGATGTTTCCTGTGATTGTAAGATAGAGAAAGAATCCTATTTAAATAAAGATCTCTTTTCTTTCTCTCTTAATCTTCTTCTCTCCTAATCTTCTTCTTCTTCTCTTCTTGAGTTCTGCACTTCTTCTCTTCTTCTTCTTCTTCTTCTTCTTCTTTCATTCAAGTTCTCAGTTCAAGAACTCTAGTTCAGTCCAAGAACTTTGACAAATTGGTATTAGAGCTAGAAGAAGAGATAGCAAACGCCTTCTTCAAGAGATTTGATGACGTCTTTTTCAAGAGGTTTGATGAATTCCTGCACCGTTATAAGGAAGATCAAACTGCTGCTAGGATGGAGCGGGAGCTATTGAGAGCAAACCAGCAAGAAATGATGAAAAAATATGAAGAATATCAAGCTGACATCCGGATTGAAAAAGAAGTATGGAGAGCTAGCTATAGAGACCTCTCCAATCGTTTGGAGATGATTGAAAAAGGAGCCACTGGCTCACAAATTTTGGCAGTGGCAGGTGTGCTACCTACCCCAATTGATAGAGACTTAATTTGGGAAATCGCCATGCACCATGGATGTTGTTCGGACCAAAGGGATGGTTAATTGTGAGGGAGATACTTGAAGATTCAATAAAGACAACAGAAAAGGAGGCCAGATTCTGATTGAGGAAATTTCCAAGCGGACATCAGATGAAGGTTGTCCTAACACACATCCTCCACCCCGTTACGTGAAACTGGATTTCCCCGAATTTGATGGTAAAGGAGATCCATTGTCATGACTGTGCAGAAGAGAGTTTCTTTCAGCATCAACAAGTTGCGGATGGCTGTGCAGATGAGAGTTTCTTTCAGCATCAACAAGTCGCGGAGGAAACAATGATGGCTTTAGCATTATTTCATTTGGAAGAAGAGGCCCAGATTTGTTTTTTCAAAGTGAGATAAAATAAACTAGAACTAAGGTGGGAAGAATTCAAAGATCTTAGATTTGGACTACCTGTTCGTAGAAGTAGACTTCTCCTATCAAAACAAAGGCAAACATATGAGTGTAGGTTTGAACTTCTCCTCTCTAGGGCTGGAAAATTAACGAACAAACAAGAAATGGAGATTTTCATTAGTGGGTTGCAACCAGATCTTCAAATAGAAGTGGAAGCCCATCAATCAAAAGATTTAATGGAGGCGATGTGCTTGGCTAGATTGTATAAAAGAAGGGTCCTTCCTAAGATTGTTAATATGAAACTTGTCGGTAATTCTTCAAATTCTTTCAAAGTTATTGAACCTTGATGTCTCTCCCGGCTGCGGCTTATCCATAATTGGTGGGTTGGTGAGGAAGTGCTTGAGCTCCTCGAAGGCTTTTTCACACTTTTCGTCCCTCTGGGCGTGCTATTTCTTTCTTAGGATTTTGAAGAGGTGTTCGGCTCTGTCGGCCGACCTACAGAGGAATTTGGACAGGTCGGTTATTCTTATTGTGAGTTGTTGTACCTATTTAATGTTGCGTGGGCTCCGTAGGCACACTTCTTCGGGTTTAGTCTCATATTGTAGCGCCTGAGTTGACTAAAGATCCAAATGAGGTTGCTACAATGGTCTCCGATGGCCGGTGTTTTGGTGACCATATCGTCTACATACACTTACATGTTCCGGCCGATCTATTGCTTGAAGACCTTGTTCATTAAGCACTGGTATGTGGATCCTACGTTTTTGAGCCCGAAGGGCATTACCTTGTAGCAAAAGTTGGAATGCTCAGTGATAAAAGCTCTCTCTTGTCGTGATCTTGGTCACGACGTTCTCAATCTTCTCCCATTTTGTCGGGCTTCTTGTATTTCTTATCTTTGGTGGTATCTTTGGCAGTCGACCTATCGTCCTTTCTAGCCCCTCGGAGATTTTTCATCACTCTTTGGCACCCGACTTTTTCTCAGAACTCGACCATGTCCTTCAGCTACGCTAGGGTGATTTGATCTGCAAAGTGCCCATGTTTAAGGCCATGCTTGATGGAAAATAGCTCGAAGCGTGGGTCGAGGTTAGGGATCTCCATGGCAATGGCTTGGAATCTCTTCAAGTAGTCTCGTAGCGATTCACGTTGTCCTTGCTTGATGTAATGGAGGGTGTCCTCGGTCTTGGAATAGATCCGCGATGAAGAGAACTTGTTGGTGAAGGCTCGGGAGAGCTCTTGGAAGGTATGTATGGACCCGATAAAAGGGTGAAGAACAAGAGTAGTGCGGCCTTCTCAAGAAAAGTTGGGAAGGCTCGGTGGAGTATGAGATCAGTTGCGTCGTTAAGGGGCGTCATAGATCTGAACATCGTCATGACTTTAGTTTTATAGACTATATGCCAATTTGTGCTATCTTTCTTTCGAGATGGAAACTGCATATAATTTACCTGTTCAGCTTGAGATGGCAATATAAAAGGCTCATTTGAAGCCAATTTCAACGAAGAAACAACGACACTATAAGATCCAACATGAGTTTTGAACCACAGGATTGCTCGACGTCCTGAGTTCACGTGACTCCCTATGACAAGTCCATACATAATATCTTGGTTCCTTTTGTATATAGATGCATTATGATAGTTTCCCGATCAAAAATCTGGCGTTCGAGCATTTCCAGCACGGACATCGGATTTGATCACCGCTAACGAATTTTTGATTCGAATAGGTGAATTTTAAGAAGTTACGCGTACTCGAAACTCATTTGTTATATCTTCACGATCAAATCGTCGGTACATCCAACTTCGATCACCCGACATGAATATGTCAATCAATGACAACATCTTGATCAGTTAATGATTTTAGATTGGATGGTCCTATTCCATTTGAGATTCATGTTATTCAAATTTCACTTAGTTTTTTCTTTTAGCGATTATCCATTCCAAATTTTGGCAGCATCTCCCATATAGTTCTCCGAATACGCATATCATCTAGGCACATATTGGAGAACAAGAGAGATACAATAACGAAAATTTATAAATGCTAAAAAAACTAAGTGCAAAATAACTATGTTCTCAAATTGTCTAATTAGGGACAATTCAAGGGTTCTACGTCGTATAAAAGATCATTTACTTCGTTTACACGAATATACAACCCCAAACATATCTAAGGTTTTGCAAAATCATATCCGACTCGTCGGATGCGTACGTGAAACGTATCAACTCATCATGATTATTCTTTAAATTTGTGAATGCAAGTGTGAGTCCGCAGTGGACAATGTCGACGCGAGTCCACAGTGAACGTCGGCGCGAGTCCACTGTGAACATTGACCCAAGTCCTTAGGTTTCAGCCCCAATGTCCGGCGCCACCGTCCACAATGGTTTTAATTTTTTTCCCTATAATTGAACTAACTCGGTGTCATCGTCTCGAGTATTGGACTAACCCTAATTGAATTATCTAATTAAAGTAGGGTTTAACTAAACGAGGGTTGAACTAAACTAGGTTTAGCTAACTAACATTAACATAAAAAATTAACACAAACTAAAATTAATTAACAGTATTAATTGACCCTAATAAACAAATAAATAACACTAATTAACATATAATTAAACAATAGATTAATTAAAACAGATTAGTTTAAACCCTAATTACCAAATTAGAAAAATTAAGAAATTAACACCCTAATTAATTAACAGATTAATTCCCAAATTAAAAAACAAAAAATAAGGATTAATTACACTATATATCCTGAACTTTAAAGGTATTCCCAATTTTGACCCGAACTTTCAGTTGTATTAATTTTATACTCCAATTTTCAATTCGTTTCAATAATATTCTATCATCAAGTCACCATGAATCTTGTCGTTTGATTGCTGACGTGGCTTTGCATATGTATACCAGAAAACATAAAATATGAAGAAAAAAATCTATTTACTGCCACGTCAGCATGCCACATCAGCAACAAATCTAAACTTGAATAAATAATGTGAAAAAAATACACGTCATCATTACACTATATATCCAGAACTTTAGGGGTATTCCTAATTTTGACTGTTGTATCAATTTTATACTCTAATTTTCAATTCGTTTCAATAATATCCTATCGTTTCTGCATCAACTTATTAATTTCCCCAATTTTCTACATTAAACCATTCAATTTATTTCTAGAACCTCAGGTATAATGTTGTTAACTGCATTTGGTATACTGATATGATGCTTATTTCTACATCAATATATAGTATACAAGGTGCAGTAAACATCAAAAATTGCATCGATAACATCAAACATAATATCATTTCTGAATGTTACCTGCTGTAGTTACATGCAGTATACAGTAATCTGCATGTAAATGTTTACATGGCATCCATTGACGTGGTAATGGATAGATTTTTTTTCATATTTTATATTTTCTGGTACATGTATGCAAGCCACGTCAGCAATCAAACGACAAGATTCACGGTGACTTGACGATGAGATATTATTGAAGCGAATTGAAATTTGAGGTATAAAATTGATACATTCGAAAGTTCGGATCAAAATTGGGAATATCCCTAAAGTTTAGGATATATAGGGTAATGTTGATGTGTATTTTTTAACATTATTTATTTTGATTTAGATTTGCTGCTGACGTGGCAGTGGATATTTTTTCATATTTTATGTTTTCTGGTACACGTATGTAAAACCACGTTAGCAATCAAACGGCAAGATTCACGATGACTGACAATAGGATACATATTGAAAATTGGGATTTAATATTGATACAACTAAAAGTTCGGGTAAAAAATGGGAATACCACCAAAGTTCAGGATATACAGTGTAATTAACCCAAAAAATAATGATGGTCGAGGGGGCTGAAACCTAGGGTTTAGGCCCCAATCGGCCGGAGAGGGGGAGGGACACGATTACGGGTAGCTTGTCGGCGGCCCGGAGATGGTCGGCGATGGAGACCCAGAGACGGCGGTGACTCAGAGATGGTGAGGCAGAGGTGCACTATAATCGGCGAGAGGCAGACCCGGGGAGAATCGGCTAGGGAGATGGCAAGAACTGGCAGCGAGGGAGACCCGTGGGCGAAGGAGATGGCGACGACGGCGAGAAATCGAGCAGGCAACGAAGAGGTAAAGAGTGGGAGAAGAGAGAGGAGAGAGTGGGAGAAAGAAGAGGGATGGGCACGAACGAAAATAAAAACATCTGTAAGCGATGATCGCATCAACTGTCGCTACTGTTGGGATGGGAATCAGAAACGCAGCAGAAATAGCAAATTAAAAAATTCGACACATCCCAAAACAACGACTGACTTTAGCAAGAATTAAGGAATTCAATCTACGAGTAGAAGGGGGAAGGTATACCTTATACTGCGGTTGGATAGGGTGCTCCTATTCCCGTATCAAGATGCACACATGCATGCCCTCCAATGATAGTCCACACCAGGTGCCTCACAACAAAGGGGCAGCGAACAACCGGACTCGTCGTGGCTCAACAGAGACGCTTTCTCAAACCCCGAAATCTCAAGAGCTTGGCCGGCCTTTCCACCAAGAACCGGGCTCCAAAGCGAGAGAAAGAGGAGATGAGAAAATAATGGAATGAGGAGGTAGATCAAAGAATACCTCGCTGTCCTTCTTCGGATTCCTCCAAGTGGATGAAGTAGGCGGCACACCCAATTCGAAGACACCTCCAATTTGGCTTCGTAAAAGACCATGAAGGAGGAAGTAGATGGCCGACCACCAATGGAGAGGGGGAAGAACTAATTCACCAACCTCTCCAATGCGGTGTTCGGCCAAAATTTATAGAGAGGGGGAGCGGCTACAAAGGTAGACCCGAGCCCCTAAAAACTATCTCCATGGAATTCAAAATTCCGGAATTTGCCTCCAAAAATAATTTATATTTTAATGGCTTCAGAATTAATTCAAAATTAATTAAATCCAATAAAATATAAACTTTAATTTATCTCCATAAATTAAGAGCCTATAAACAAGAATGTTAATTATCTAAATAAACAAATTTCCTAAACAATAGGAAAGAGGTTGATCTAAATAATTTAATTTCTTATTAATTAATATAAATATGATTTATCCTCATAAATCATATATCTATTAATTTTATGATTTATCTCCATAAATCAAATTCTTATTAATTAGGATTTATCTAAATAAATAAATTCCCAATTAATCGGTTAGGCTCATGGTTAGAAATTAATTTCCCACCATGTATATTTGATTCAAACTCAAATTATATTTAATTCATAATTAAACATATTCCCGGTCATGTAGTTAATTAAATATTTAATTCATTCTTAAATTTAATCAACTACATGAAATATTATCATGTCTCAATCCCTATAATTTAGGGATGCCATACAGAATTAGGGTTATCGAGGAACTCCTTCCTCGGTATTCGTTCCTATTGGAAATAACTTTCCTATCATATTTGTAAACGGGTTCTGTGATCAAGTTGCAGCATGTCCATGTTGTGTGTGACCAATTTGGCCCCACACTAAGCTAGTAGTGAGTTGTGCATAACGGAGAGTCGAATCCGATAGAATGACTTCTATTCGAATCTTACGAGCCACCACTAAACCCCTTTAGTATGGTCATGTGAGACTTCACTCACAAGTCAAGTTTGACGTCTAGCAATGTGTCATGACTACCAGGATAGTGTGATGTTCAATCTACAAGATCAAATGCCTTTTGGTGATTAGTTACCGTGCAACTAAGTCCCTCAGTTACAATGTCCCGAATACGGCTAGGGTACCGAGAAAGTGTTAAACCCTAATACCAATTCATATGTATTTTGCCTACCAAGTCTTCACCTCAATAATGACATGTTAGAAAACCTTCTTTCGGCATTCATATCTACTCTGGCTAGAGATTCCTGAGCCGACACTTGCATGGACACGTAGGATATTATCTCCTCTTACTAGGAGTAACTGATTCCATATTGGTTGCTCACATACTTCCATGGGTGCTTTCCCATGCCCAGAGGTATCCAACACATGACACTGAAGACACATAAGGATAAGTCCAAAGCAATGGGTCGATACTCACAAGGTAACCATGACAACCTTAGGTCCAAGGACTGCTTGCACCTACTATCACCCGAGAAACATCCTATCGACACTCATGTAAGGATTTCATTCTGTGTTCCTCGTGTAGGTCCGTTCAGTGAACTCATTCCCAAATGAGCACCTACACTTGTACATTAAATGACAGCTTATAGGTAACTGTGAGATCAGCATGTACCAAGTGCACTAGTGTATCCGGAATTACCAATGCCCTAATTGGTGATCCTACGACTCAGAATATTTAGATCAGGGGCATCTATATTCCAAGTCTCACTAGTATGATCTCATCGTGACCTTGGAATCAATTGCCCGGGTCCATGGGGTTCATCACAATCTAATATGTACAAAATATAGATGCAACATATGATGAAAAGTTGCATCATATTATTCGTTAACCAAAAATAGTTTCTTACACATCAACTTGTGATTGGCTCAAGGATACTATTTCTTTCAGCTATGTCGTCCCTGATAAGTGTTTCATTTTCATGCTTGGTATGGGTCATCTACCTTTCAGGGATGGCACAGAGCGACCGTCTCTGAACTATCATACATGTTTGTTAATAATGCAACTGTTGCACGTGCCATCACGAAACCATCACAGGTGTTCAATTATGAGTGACGACTCTGTCGACCATAGGCAGGTCATTGCTATTGGCAACGACGTTGTCAGTCGTCACTGATACAAGTAACAATTGACCAAATTTTAGTAGTGTTAGGTGAGTGGTCGGATTGCCTGTACCATCGTAGGGATGGAGTGTAGTCGGCAACTTAAAATTGTAGGGAAGACGAACTTCCATTATATGTTTGGCGAAGGGTCCTAAGTCAATGGTGGGGGGAGGAGTGGCCTTTGTGACCCTAGTGTCCTCCTCTTCTCTCTGACGATGCGTGCAGGAGAGCTCATCTTGAAAGGTAGAATATTTTGAATCAATGGCAAAACTTGTTATCATAAATTTAAAAAACTATACATTTTGAACGTTGACTCAATTATTAGTGACAAACATAATGGCAAAATTTGAATAATTTGCGCAAATTGTTCGAACTTATACTTTTAACCACAAAAATAATTTTGTCACAAATTTCATCGCAGATTACACCTTTTGTGGCCAATTATTGTTGGCTACTCCAAAATTTTGCCACAAATTCTTATTTTTTTTGTAGTGCTCCTGGGTTTTTCCAGGTGGTTGTCTTCATCGTAATTTGATTGGTGGCGCTCATGTTCAGCAGGGTGTTGTTCTTGAGACTGTGTCAATGCCTCGACCTGGGCCGCTAATCGTCGGTTCTCCGCCTGAAGGTCGTTTATCAGGCGCTGGGATTCTTTTGGTGAGAGGTTGGCTGGTGTTGGAGCGTCACTCCTCACTATTTCAACGTCTCCAAGTAGCGAGGGTACGTCACCGCTAGGGTGTTGCTTGTGTGCGGCGGCATTCGGCTAACTCCGAGTACCAACCATAGTGGCGTAGGTAATCTTTACTCGGCCCCATGGTGGGCATCAAATGTTCTTGCCTGAAGTTGGAGTGGTGCAGTCCGGCGCGTCTCCTGGTCAAGTGCAACTCCAGCAAGGGGGGGACCTGAAAAAGACACTCCGATGCTCATGTAAGAATGAGTTCCATGTGAGGTAATAGAAATTGGAATCTAGATGTACTTGGGAGCATCGTGTTTGTATATAATGTAGAATGAGGGGTATTTTGCGATTATGCCGCCGGATAATCTTGTAAGGATGTTGCTCAGAATGGGTCGAGTCTTATCCCGGAGATATCGGGCTCGTGAATGACGAATCTCTCGTAATTTATGAGGACAGAAGTGTCCTTGTATGGTCGGATGGAGCCTCTGTGCTAA
This sequence comes from Canna indica, assembly GCA_034359265.1. Classification (NCBI taxonomy): domain Eukaryota; kingdom Viridiplantae; phylum Streptophyta; class Magnoliopsida; order Zingiberales; family Cannaceae; genus Canna; species Canna indica. The sequence continues at coordinate 35,881,158 of CP136892.1, read as the reverse complement.
GCCGTACGTCTGGCTTGACTTGAGTCTAGTTCATGAATATGAGCACTTCTTGACCTAATCCGACTGCGTCCAAAATGTTTTTCGTTCAATCCATATTTTAATTGGAAAAAGATCGGACAGTGAAAATATCAAAGAAGGTGAAGGTATTTTTATGGAAGTTAGTGTAGGGGAAACTCCCTACTTCAAAATGGTTTTCAAAATTCTCGATATCTGAGGTGGAGAAATGTTGTGTGCAGAAATTATGAAGATTATGCTGAACACATTATTTTCAGATGTGAATTTTCACAAGAGTATTGGAAGATAGTGGAAAACAAATTAGGCATAAAGTTTAAGCATGTAGAAGCTTGGAGCAAAGGGGAGTGGTTAAAACAAGTTGTGGAGTTTGAATGGTCATCAGCTGAAAAACTAAAAACTTTTATGGAAAAATAGAAATAAAGTAAAATATGGAGAGAAAGGTTAGGATTTAAGCTTGATATTTAATAAAGCATTCAATGAAATTCTAGTTCGTGATGCATGAAAAGAATAGAGAGATCTAGAGAAAAGAAAAGAGACATGATGATATCGAAAACCTGGAGGTTGATGACAGGAAAGGTCTTTTATGTGTAAATATGGACTAAAAGCTGGATGTGGGGCTTTATATTAATAGCTGATGGAGAATATATACTGGAAGGAGATAAGACACTAGCAGCTAAGAATTCACAGTAAGTAGAGTTAGAGGCAATTTGGTTTGGCTTGGATAAGGCAAGAAGGGAAGGAGTGGAAGGTCTAGCAGTTTTTCCTGATTGCAGAACAACAGTGAAAATACTGAAGAAAGAAGAGAACATTCTGTGAAGTCTGCTGGGGTTAATCAAGAAGATTTGCGGTCTAGCGAAGCAAATTGAATCTTATAAATATTTTTGCATTCCAAGGAATAAGAATGAGGAGGCAAACAGTATAGCCGAGAGAGTATTAGATAATGGTTTAGATTTTATTTCAAAGTCAGTAGATGGAAATCATGGAATAAGATATGATGATATTTCGTTGTTCAAATGTCGTAAAGAAACCAAAGTATGGAATGAAATAAAGTGGTGATTGCTATTTTTAAAGTAAGAGCTAAATTAGTGTCACTGACCATTTAGCTTAACTATGTAAAACTGATACAAATATATATAATGCTATATTAATGACTATTTTTATCATCATTTGATTATTTCGTTTCAAGACAATTCCAACCAAAATATCACCAAAAATAGTTTCCAGTAGTAGTTATAATGACATAAAAAAGTATGGAACACGATTTCTTTTTCTTCGTTAATCATCTTGATTATTTAATTTCTCTCATTATTCTCCTCATCATTTCCACCGCTACTTACAATAAATTATTAATTCCTCCCTCTTGAAGACTTCAACTGTCAATCTAAGAATATGTGGCTTAGATTTATACCCTAGAATATGTTTGATTGCGATAAGTACTTCCTAGAAAGTACATATCAAATGACCAATATATTATTTTAAAATTTTTTTATATAAAATAATATTTTAATTGATATGCATTAGTATATATATGAAAAAAATAAATTTATTTATAAATTTATATATATATATAATATAATATAATTTTTGTATATATAATTAATATAATATATATTATTATATATGAGAAATTAATTTTTATTTATAGTTAATATGAAAAAATTATATATTTTTATTAAAAATAAATTAAAATAAAATAAATATATAAAAAATTCAAGGATTATCTAATCTACAATGTTGAGAATATAAATTATAAATTCTGTACTAAATGCAAATATGAGGATAAAATTAATTTTTTTCTTCAAATACAGTGCATGAAGTGCAACTTATCTAGGGGGGTCTAGGTAAGTTACTTCTTGTATTTTGCAAAAAATTGCACTTACTCAGGAAGTTGTACTTCCTATAAACTGCAGAAAGTGTGTCAACCAAATATGAATACTTTTTTTCTATTTTTTGAGAAGTACAATTTTTTGTAGAAAATAGTATCAACCAAACGAGGCCTATACCATGGTATGGAATAATTAGGGGATCATCCATATGTATCGGTGCCCATATATGCATCAAGATGATTAATTAATTATTGGGGCCAACTAGGGTTTGACTTGCACATCATTTCTGGTAGTTCTATTTTTTTTTTTACCAAGTGGTCCTTCCATTTCAATCTCCTAATCCTTATCAATCATTGGGTGTGCTTGAAACATCAAATTGAACAATAATTATATTGCTTTTGAGAAGAGAGAAGGATATGGACGATTAAGGTACATTAATTGTCTAAATCGACGTGATCGACCAAATTAGTTGTGAAAGATTATTACCTAAATAAATTTACTTGAAATCTGGCTAATTCTACACCACATGATCCACCTAAAGAAAATATCCTACTCTAGGTGATAATGGTGAAAAGATTATGGATCTGTTTGTTTTACAATACAAGGAGAGCTATTGTCCAATATTCATATTCATATGTAAATAATATTAAACAAGACAAGAGCGATACGATAGTTTTAAAATAATATATAATAGTGTTATTTTCTTTCTCTTTTTAACAAAAAAAACTTATATTCAATTCAAAAATAAAAAAAACAATATAAATAATGGAAGAGAGAGAGGAAAATCATAAAAACTTATAACCATAATTTTCACTTAACGCATGTCGTATAGCGTTTTAGTTATGACTACAAAGTAGCAACAAATGCATGATAACACTAAACTTATTGTCTATATAATGCTGCCAAAATGAACAAGGGATAATGCCTTGAAATGTCTTGCATAACCTTATATTATACTAACCAACCTTATACTCTACTACTTGACAGTTTGTAAAATAAATATACCCTAATTATATCATTTCCACTTTGATTGGAACACTCTAGTGTGGTCATGTATATTTGATAGGAATGATCGATACTAAGAATATATATATATATATGACATTCCTTTTGTTTGTCAAAGGTTTATTTTCAACTTTGGTCTAAATCTTGATTTTGATGATAACGAACTTGAAACTTAGACTGGACTAGAAATATTGGGCCCGATCGGATCAGACCCAGCAGCGCCTTATGACCCAACTAGAGCCAACCCAGACGGCTCCGCCTGGGGCTCCATCCGAAAAAAGAAGGACAACCATGTACTTTCTCATCACGAGAAATACGCCATTACAGGTCCACCATCTCCGAGATCACCTCGACCCATTCTGAAAAATATCTCTGTGAGATTGCCCAGTGGCGTCATCACATCCACCTGCAATAAATATAGCATGGCACACCTCAAGTAACATAAGTTCCATTTTCTATTTCCTCTACCTTAGAGTCCCACTAACTTGAGCGTAAGAGTGACTTTTGCAGGTCTCCCCCTCCCCGCCGGAGTTGCACCTGGCTAGGAGAGACACCGAATTGGACATGACTACTCCGATCCGGTAGATATTTGGCGCCCACTGTGGGGGCCGAGCAAAACTTGCCTCTCCCATAATAGTTGGAACCCGGAGCCAAGTGACCGTTGCTGCACACCAACGACAATGACCCAACGGCGACGATCATTTGCAACCTAGTGACGCTGAAATTGTCACACCCCAACTTAGGATTGTGTGACTGGCCTGGGTCCACGTCCTACCCTGAAGCCTACCACATACATGGGATGATAAGATACCGAAAGCATGCAAATAAAAACAACGATGCAGCTTTTATTTAATTTTTAAAGAAGGTTCAATAATTTTAAAAGAGTTGCGAAACACCAACTATAAAATAAAACAACTCGAGTTAAAGTCGAATACATATTTTTCAAATAAACAACCCCCAGTGTATGTAAAGAAAATAATACTAGACATCACGACTACGACTCCTGGACGCTGCTATGAGATCTACATCACTGCTTGCCCTCCAGCTGCACCATGACTCCAAGCCTCACCTCACTAGTCGGGCTCTGCAAAATAAGAGAAATAAATCGTGAGTCCACATGGGACTCAGTGAGCGGTTCTTCCGATCCTCCACATAAATCCACAATAATCACATGTATATAAGTAAAAAAAATAGAAAGTTAGGGATCTAATCTAGTCATGATATGACAATCGGCCCCAAGAGCCGTCCTGTATAGACCATACAGTCATATAACCAGCCATAACGACCCAACTAAGCAGAACAGCATCCGGGCACTAGGGCCTACTCATGAACTAATGGTTCGGCTCTAACCAGCCTTACCACACAATGACAGTAATACTCTGACCGTATGACCTACATAACACATAAGAAAATCAAAGCAAACACCGGGCCATTGACTTGGATGACCTGCTAGTCTCTAGACACCTACCAGGTTAGGGATAGCTAATCCCACCCAACTGGGGTCTAGCACCTAGCGGGCCTGCTGGTGCAATCTCAAGACCCAAATAACTGGCCAAGCCAAGCATTAATCGTTCCGACTATCCATGCTTCTCGTCTGACCATCACAATCACATCACACAAGCAAGGTGTCCTAAAGTTTCCTTATTTAAAAATCCCGGACATTCACCCGTGCTCAGCCCATTTATTCCAGGCCTTACCATTCGCAGACTAGCTCACTAGTTATTCCCTAGGTGTGAGACCTAGCTTGTCTATATTCGATTTTCTTTAAATAATAGGCACCCTAGAGTTTCCTAATATTCATCTAGCGTCATATGCCACATTTCAAGTGTGAACTACATATTATAAGTGTAGAAATGTCCGAATACATACATGTCACAACCCATAAGTTATAAGAAAATTAATCTACATCTACTACCTTGAATAACCGCATGATTGCAACAATAAAATAATTAAATTATGCATTTAATCAATAAATTCCAGCAAGGTAACATTTAATCTATCATGGTAGTTTCAATACTAGCATTAGAAATTTGATGAAGGAAATTCTACAATTCATATACCATACATGATCTTAGCCATATATGTACATTCAAGAAGATATTCTTCTAAAATTTTTAATTTCATCTACTAGCGTCAACAATTCCAATCGACGAACATATTTTCCAAGAGACGAAATCAACACATTGTGTCAAATCCACTCTCCTCTCCACTCGACCGAACCCTAAACAAGGGTAACATGTTCGGCCGAACCTTCTTGAATGGGAAAGGATGGAAAGTTTGATCATGAGATCGTAAGATCTAATTTACAAGTTATCTACACATGAAAAGGGATCAATCCAAGGGGTTTAAATCACTCGAGAGATTTGGGGAAAATTTTGGCATGACCTTTCCCCTTTTTCCCTCGATTGGTTGGCCCCTAAAATGAAGAAAATGATGCGGAAATGTTCATCGCACGATATAATTTGTCTACGGAAAATATAAACCTCGAGAAACTACAGATCTACAAGATCTGACGCGAAAAATGAGATTCCATCACCTCTAAGGGTCGGCCACACGCCTACCCTACTAAACTAAGTTTGACCACTCACCTTGATCAAAAAGGAAGATGATCTAGGCGACGACGACTCTGATCTCCAGCGACGACACCAATTTCTCGTGTCACCACTCGGAATCCTATTCTCTCCCTTCACCTCGGGCTGTGTGCGGCTCCTTCTTGATCTGTACGGCGGCTGGGGTGAGGGGTTTTATATTATTATTATTGTTTTGACTAAAAAGCCCCTACTCGACTCAATCCAAGTCTGATTCGAGCCTCGATTAAATCCACATACATGATTTGAATTCGACTCATACTAAGGCATCTTATATTTAAAAAAGGAAGGAACATTTAACTAATAAAATTTCATAAGGCTTAAATTATACCTTCTACTCGTGGCGATTTCGCGACTCGACCCGACTAACTCCCGATCCAGTGGACTGTACCAAAAATAAATTTTATATTAGGAAACCTCGGGTCTTACAAAAATAGTGAGGAGAGATGATGTTGAAACAACAAGGAGTGACGCTGAAACAGTGAGGAGCGACGCTCCGGCACCAATCCAACCCCCCCCAAAAGAACCCCAGTGTTTGATAGACTACTTGGAAGCGGAGAACCAACGGTTAGCAACCCAAGTCGAGATGCTAACATGGTGCCGGGGATAACTCCCGACTGATCATGAGCATTACAACTTAGTACAGATCAAGCAATCTCTCGAAAAGGTGGAGATCGACAGGTTTCCATGCTTCGGGATGAGATCTCTAGCACACCTCATCAAGAAAGAGAAAAAGACTCCAAAGCTATGGAGGTTGTGACTGCCCTCCCTCTTGATGCGGGACCATTCGCCGAGAACATCATAACAACCAGCCTTCCATCAAAGAACAAGTTACAATGCAAGAAAATGGATCTCCAAGGACGCAATTGTAGGGTCGCTTTTATTAGTGTTGGCAAATTTTTAAAACTCATATTATTTGGATACTCTATAAAAGGTCTTATCCTTTCTGCTATAATTGGGGAACACATTTTTTCTTAGCGTCTCAATTTTTTTCGATTAGGGACGCTTTATTATGTATGTCTCAGAATTAGAGACACAATTTACATTGCGTCCCCGAATTATTAAAAATAGATATGCATCCAATTTAGGATTATAGACACCAATTTATATGTGTCTTTGATTAAAAAAATTTGAAATGCAATTTATATTGTGTCTCTGATATAAAATTAGAGACGTCAATTTATATGTTTCTAATTTAAAATATTAGAGACGCAATTTATATTACTTCTTCGATTTAAAATTAGAGATGTCAATTTATATGTGTCTCAGATTTAAAAAATTAAAGACACATTAATTTATATTGCGTCTCTGAGTAAAATTAGTGACACAATTTATATTTCATGTTCGATTTAAAATTATAGACACAATTTATATTGCGTGTCCGATTTCAAATTAGATACAAAATTTATATTGTGCCTCTAATTATAAATCAGAGACACCAATTTATATGTGTGTAATATATCCTAGATGTTTTATTTATTTTTCCTTTATGTTTGTGTTTGTCAGTCTAGCGGGCTAGTATGAGGTTGAGCCGAGTCGACACATGGTCCGGTGCGAGCTCGGGTAAGTAGAAATATGAATTATGTAAGTTCTGGCTTGCGTAGATGAATTTATTTAATTATGTGGTTGCATGTGTTTGAATTATTAAATTATGTCGCATATTGGTTGATGCATGTGTTTAGCATGGGATTAATTTGGGTTTAATTAAGTTTAATGGGTTAGCGGGTCGAGAAGTGAGTGGGTATGGATCCGGGTTGAGGCGAATGCGAGTTAAAGGAGGTTGGGGTTGAAGTGGTGGGAAGGAAATATAAAATCCTCCCCTAGGGCTCGTGGCTCCCTAATGGAGCCACACAAGCAATTGAGAGAAGAGAGGAGTTGCCAGCCGCCACCCCTCCCTTCCGTCTCTTGGAGCCGCCAAGCAAGCCCAGCCGCCGAGCCGAGCCCCTTCCTCTCCTTCTCTTCCCTTTGGATCCGAGCAGGGAGCCGCCGCTTGAGCCGAGTCTCTCTCTCTCTCTCTCTCTCTTCCCCTCTCTTCAAGCCGGCGGCTTGAGGAGCAGGAGCCGCCCCCTCTTCCCCCTTTCTTTGAGTCGAGCCGCCATCTCTTGAAGATAGATTCGAGGGCCATCGTCTGGGATTTCTTTTCTAATCCTCCTTCATATTTAGGTGAGTTGTTTTACCCCTCCTTCTCGGGTTTTCTTCGAATTCTTGAAGCCGTTCATGAAGGCAAAGATGTTCTTGATTTTTTTTCCGACGATCTTTCGAATTCTCATCGTTCTTTTTGTGTGCCGTGCTTGAGGAGGCCCTAAACCCTCCCCTATGGGGCTCGGCAATCCTAGGATGATCCTAGGGGTGCTCAGCCAAAGTGGAAGAAGAGGGTGCCCTCAAGGTGTTCAATGAAATGCTTAAGTGAAGGGTATAGGTTATCTTGCTATCTATGATTCAATTTGTTTATCAATTTGGGTACTTATAATATTGATGCATGCTTTGATATAAACTCTGTGATTTTTGGAAATTTATCATGTGTTTCAAAGATGGGATTTGATCTTGATGGCATGGGGGTTTTTGATATAAATTCTTGATCTTAAAGGTTGGTTCTTGATTAAAAGATAATTGAAGTGCTTGTTAATCTTGTCTAACAAATATGGTTTTTGTGAGATTTATCTCAATGTTATAATTGTGATATGTTGGTGAATTAAAGTTTTAGTTTCTGTGAATTTTTGGATTTATTTTCATGATATACTGAAAATTCAATATTGCTAGAATTTCATGCTGAGATATGAAATCGTGTTATTTTTGAAATACTTATTGTGGTGTATATAGTTTACTGAACATAGTCGTGTAACCTATCATTTTGACTATAAAATATAATTTGGAAACATAGGACACACTCTAGAGACCAGATTCCGGTTAGATACATCAGGTTCGGGCATAACAAAAAGCTAAAACAAAACCCTAAAACAAAACTCTAATCTTGATGATCTAAATTTTAATTCCATATTTAAAATTGAGCAACGGGTCAGCATAATCTGTTATGAACCAACAAAGAAGTTATGCATGAAATAGAACCTCACAGGTTATGACATTATGGGTCTAGGAGATGGGGTCGGGTATTTGAGTGTTGAGACGCTTCTCTATAAGGACACCCCTAAGACACCGTAGAAGAGACTTGACTTTGGTCATGTTGTGCAATATCTTTATGAATGGCGGAGAGGCTCATTGAGGAGCCGGATTACGGGCTAGGCCTAGAAGGTTAGATGGGCAAATCCCAATTGTTCCTGTGTATCTTGTGGAATAAGTTTAGACGAGCAAATCCCGATTGTTCCCCAGATTCTATATTTAAAGGAATAAGTTCAGATGAGTGAATCCCGATTATTCCTACGTTATTTATTGGAACAAGTTCGGATGGTCAAATCACGATTGTTTCGGTTTGGCCTCGTGGAATAAGTTCGGAGGGCCTATCCCGATTATTCCCGAGGGTTTAAGGAATAAGTTCGGATGAACGAATTTTGATTATTCCTGTGATATCTTAAAGGGGCAAGTTCGGATGGGCGATTCCCGATTGTTCCTACGTGTCTCGTGGAGCAAGATGGGCCAATCCCGATTGCTCCCGAGTTTCTTTATATTAGGATAAGTTCGGAGGGCCTACCCGATTATCCTAGTATGTTTTGTTGCCTTAGGGCATAGTAGGTTTTGGCCTGTTGATCTTCACCGTTTGGGTGTTGGCTGCCTTCGGGTAGATGATGGCCAAATGGCCTGTTAGTTGGTCACTCCCTTGTGACCTTTCCTATTTGAGTCAGGAGTTTTGCTTTATGCATCATATCTGTGATTCGTTTTTCGTGGGGGTTGGTAGAACTGCTCACTGAGTTCTTTGAACTCACTCGTTGTCGTTTGTTTTGTTTTGTAGAGACTGATCGGTGAGGTGGGCTCGAGCACTTGGCACGGCTGGAGGGTAGAGGAGCTACATTGATCTCATAGCAGTCCTAGTTAGGGGTCGAAGTCAAGTTTGTAGTAGTTTTATCATGCACTTGTGATTTGATGTTGGAGTTGTAGTCCTGTGGGGACATTCATATCTTTTATTCATTTTTTTTTTGTTAATAGAACTGTTACTCTTTGGTTCATTTATTTCGGCACTTGAACTATTTATTAAAAACTTTGATGTTTTGAAATAAGAATCTATTTTAGTTCTTTTCTTATTGATAAAAGCTGTTGTTCTTATGCTATCTTTATGAGTTGGTATGTGCATGGGTTAGGCTGCGGGGTATAGGCACATATACCCTGGCCGATCACGTGACCCTGAGTTGGTGCGTGACAGTGTGGTATCGGAGCATGTGGTTCGGTCTGACTACAACCTAGAGTTGTCACCGTATAGGGCATTGGTAGCGTGTCAGTATACGGTAGGGGTATGTTATGAGATCAAGGGGCTAAGTCTGCACCTTAGCGCGACTTGTGGTTTAGTTACATAACGACTTAGAGTGAATTAAATTATCTAATTTTGATATTTTCTTCTGATGATTCCAGATTGATGGAGGTCTTTGATGCTGTAGGGAGCAGTAGTGACAGCAACTCTACTGAGCGCTGAGGCCGCGACCGTGGTTGCGGGAGACCACCGCAGGCCCGAGAGGATGTGGGATAGGATCCCATGGTGGTTCAGTTGCTGGCTCGAGTGGCTGAGCTGACAAAGGCATCCCGCAAGGAGCAGGAGCTGAGGCAGTAGCCACAACCAGTAATGGCAGCATCCGTAGTACTAGAGGTGGTCCAACCAGTAGCACCGGTGGTCAGTATCCCTAGAGCACCTTCATATGCAGATTTTGTTGCATTCAGGCCACCTACATATACAGGGACATATCAGAGGGTGGAGGTCACTAGTTTCCTGGGTGATTGCTATGAGCTGTGCAGGGAGCTTGGTTGTTCTTCTGAGACCACCGCTCGACTGATCGGGTTACAGCTGAGAGGTCCAGCCAAGGATTGGCTTCACACCTGGAGGGACCGCAGAGCAGGAGATGTACCACCTCCTACCTGGGAGGAGTTTAGAGCTGCTATGGTGGAGAAGTACCTACTGATGAGCGTTTGAGATAGACGAGCGAAAGAGTTCGAGCTACTGCGTCAGATGGACAGTATGTGAGTGACAGATTACAAGATGGAGTCTACTCGACTCTAGAAGTACCATCCCACCTTGATAGCCACAAAGACTGCCAGGGTCAAGCGGTTTGTTGAGGGGTAGAGGCCGCAGATCGCTAGACTTATCCATTACATGGAGGATACTTCGTTTGCTTGGGTTGTAGATGAGGTGCTCCGAAAAGAGGCACTAGTACCGACAGACAAGCATGATGGAGCCCAGAATAAAAAGTTTCAGCCCCAACACTCGGGAGGTCGGCCAGCTCACTTGGAGGGTACTCTCAGGACAGTGGATCCACAGCAGGGTGGAGGTCATGGTATTTCCAGAGACCACAGGGGTTTTTGACCAGGGGCGTCATCCGAAGGTTCACAACAGAGGCCTGGGCTGCAGCAGTGTAACCGATGTCATAGAAAGCACTGGGGGCTTGCTAGGGACGTTTAAAGGTATGTTTCAGTTGTGGGCAGACTGAGCATTATAAAAAGGATTGTCCTAGCAAGGGCAGTCAGTAGCCTGATTAGACCAGAGGAAAGGCACCGATGTTAGTGGGTTACGTAGCTCAGAGGGGTTAGACTCAGGGACGAGGCTAGCGAGCTGGTGGTTCAAAGAGGCCCATTGAACGGGTGTTTGCTATGAACCAAGAGGGCATTGAGGCGTCCAAGGCAGTGGTGTCAGGTAACCTTGTTGTTGGTTCTGCTATTGCATATGTCTTGTTTGGTCCAGCTGCTATGCACTCTTTTGTATATGCTATATTTGATGCTAAGTTGTCAGGAAAATCTTATGTGCTTGATTTGCCTCTTGTGGTGTCTACGCCTACGAGCGTTTATGTGCTGGCAGAGACAGTCTTTCGGGGCTGCGAGGTTGTCATTATGGGCATGTATTGATGGCCGAATTGACACTCTTGACGATGCTGGAGCTTGATGTAATTTTGCGCATGGACTAGTTGGCGGAGCATTTTGCCTAAGTGGATTCCAGGGCTAAGACTATGATCTTCAGTAAGCTCGGGTTGCCCCAGTTTACCTTCCAGGGTGAGGGAAGGAGAGATTCGTTTATGGTAATTTCAGCTCTCAAAGTTTGGAAGCTACTTCTGGGTGGATGCTAGTCCTTCTTGGCCTTTGTGTTTGTGGCAGAGGAAGGAGGAGATGCGGCTAGGGACGTCAAGGGAACGCTCGTGGTGTGTGGGTTCTCTGATGTGTTTTTGGAGGAGTTGCCAGGGTTGCCTCCAAAGAGGGAGATTGAATTATGTATTGATTTGCAGTCTGGAGTAAGGCCGATCTCCATTCCACTGTACTTGATGGAACCAGCTGAGTTGAGGGAGTTGAAATCCCAGTTGCAAGAACTGCTTGAGTTGGGCTTCATTCGCCCAAGTGTTTCTCCTTGGGGTGCTCTAGTGCTCTTTGTGAGAAAGAAGGATGGATCCATGAGGATGTGCATTGACTACTGACAGCTTAATAAGGTGACGATGAAGAATCGGTACCCGCTGCCCAGGATTGATGATTTATTTTATCAGCTTCAGGGGGCTCAGTGGTTTTCTAAGATTAACCTGCGGTCAAGGTACCGTTAGTTGAGAATCCGGGACAGTGACATCCCCAAGACTGCTCTCAAATCGAGGTATGGGCACTTTGAGTTCCTGGTGATGTCTTTTGGGCTGACTAATGCACTTGCAGCATTTACGGACCTAATTAACCGAGTGTTCAGGGAATACTTGGATAAATTTGTAATTGTATTTATTGATGACATCTTGATTTATTCCAGGAGCAGGGAGGAGCATGCTGAGTACTTTAGGGTAGTTCTGGAAACTCTTAGGGAGCACAGATTGTATGCCAAATCTCCAAGTACGAGTTCTAGTTGGATAGTGTAGGGTTCCTTGGCCATATGGTATCCATGGAAGGGGTAAAGGTGGACTCCGCAAAGATAGAAGCAGTCTAGAATTGGAAGAGGCTGACTAATGTAGCTGAGATTCGCAGTTTCCTCGGTTTGTCAGGTTATTACAAGAAATTTATGGAGAATTTCTCTAGGATTACAGCGCCATTGACCCGCCTGACTCAGATGAAGGTCAAGTTTGAATGAGACAGTAAGTGTGAGGAGAGCTTTCTGAAGCTCAATGACCGCTTGACGTCGGCACCAGTTCTAGCAGTACCATCGGGCTCGGGAGGATTTGTTGTTTATTGTGATGCCTCCTGAGTCGGCTTGGGTTGTGTGTTAATGCAGAATGGTAGGGTGATAGCTTATGCCTCTCGGCAGCTGAAGGTCCACGAGAATAATTACTCGGCTCATGATATTGAGCTAGCAGTAGTGGTGTTCACAATGAAGCTATGGCGTACCTTTATTTCGAGGCTTGTGAGATATTCACTGATCATAAGAACCTCTAGTATTTGCTCACCCAGAAGGAGTTGTACCTGAGGCAGAGAAGATGGCTTGAACTTTTGAAGGACTATGACTGTACGATCATGTACCATCCGGGGAAGACTAATGTGGTGGCTGATGCTTTGAGCAAGAATTCTATGGGCAATTTGGCGCATTTGGCAATTAGGAGGAGGCTGTTGGCCCAGGATTTTTCTATGTGTTTGGATGGCAGGGTAGTCTTGTTAGTGTCAGCATCTGGTGCGCATGTGGCTCACCTGAGGGTGCATCCACGTTGGTGGATATGTTGTGAGCAGCACATGAGGGGGATGTTTTCTGTGTTTTCACTAAGGATCTAGCTAGGAGGGGCGATGTCGATAATAGGTTCAGTGTTTACTCGGAAGGCGTTTTGAGGTTTAAGAACCGGTTAGTGATGTCAGATATGACCGAGGTTCGCAGGCAGGTGCTAGAGATGGCTCATCGGTCCATATACACTATGCATCCAGGAGCCACAAAGATGTATCGTGATCTAAGGTAGAATTATTGGTGAAAAGGCATGAAAAGAGAGGTGGCCAAGTTCGTATCTAAATGCCTAGTGTGTCAGCAGGTTAAGGCTGAGCATTTGAAGCCGGTAGGGTTGCTCTAGAACCTAGAAGTACTAGAGTGGAAATGGGAGAAGATAACCATGGATTTTGTAACAGGCTTGCCAAAGTCTAGGAAGGGCAACGAGTCCATCTAGGTAGTGGTGGACCGCTTAACCAAGACGTCGCATTTTATACCTGTCAGGATGACCTTTTCAGTCGAGCAATATGCGAGGTTGTTCTTGGATCGGATCGTCGCTTACCATGGTGTTCCTATTATGATCATCTTAGATCAGGGTACTTAGTTCATAGCTCGATTCTGGCAATCTTTCTAGGAGGCATTGGGGACTCAGGTTTGGTTCAGCACTGCATTTCACCCTCAGACAGATGGTCAGTCAGAATGAACTATTCTGACGCTAGAGGATATGCTGAGAGCATGTGTCCTAGATTTGGAGAGCAGTTGGGAGAGGGACTTACCTCTGATTGAGTTTGCCTAGGATAACAGTTATCACAGCAGCATCAGGATGACCCCATTTGAGGTATTGTATGGGCGGAGATGCAGGTTGCCTGTAGGTTGGTTTGAAGAAGGGGATTCCCTTATGATGGGACCTGACCTGGTGGAGGAGGCAATAGAAAAGGTGAAGCTAATCAGAGAGAGACTATTAGCAGCTAGGAGTCACCAGAAGATGTATGCCGATGGAAAGGCTAGGGAGGTAGAGTTTGCTATGGGGGACATGGTGTTCCTCAAGGTGTCCCCTATGAAAGGGGTGGTGAGATTTGGTAAGAAAGGAAAGCTAAGTACTAGGTTTATTGGGTCTTTTCCTATTCTCAGATGTAGGGGAGCTGTGGCATATGAGTTGACCTTACCTTCTAGTATGGACCGAGTGCATCCAGTATTCCATGTGTCTATGCTGAAGAAGTACATTCGGGATGAGTCCCATATGATCGAGCCTACCGCGGTAGATGTGGATTCGGCAGTTTCCTATGAGGAGCGGCCAGTTGAGGTGCTATACCAGCGGGTCAGAAATTGAGGTCCAAGGAGATTTGCTTGGTTAAAGTCAGGTGGGAGTACAATTCCGGGTAGGAGGCCACCTGGGAGGTGGAGAAGGATATGAGGGAGCGATCTCCTTCATTGTTTGATGATCTTGTGAGTCCTTAATCTTCTTTTTTTCCTAAAATTCGAGGACGAATTTTCTTTAAGGAGGGAGGATTGTAATATCCTAGATATTTTATTTATTTTTCCTTTATGTTTGTGTTTCTCAGCCTAGCGGGCTAGTCCGGGGTTGAGCCGAGTCGACTCATAGTCCGGTGTGAGCTTGCGAGCTCGAGTAAGTAGGAATATGAATTATGTAATTTCTGGTTTGCGTTGATGAATATATTTAATTATGTGATTGCATGTCTTTGAATTATTAAATTATGCCGCATATTGGTTGATGCATGTGTTTAGCATGAGATTAATTTGGGTTTAATTAAGTTAAGTGGGTTCGCAGGTCGAGAAGTGAGTGGTTATGGATCCGTGTTAAGGCGGATGCGGGTTAAAGGAGGTTAGGGTTGAAGTGGTGGGAAGAGATTATAAAATACCCCCCTAGGGCTTGCGGCTCGCTATTGGAGCCGCACAAGCCAATTGAGAGAAGAGAGGAGTCGCCAGTCGCCGCCGCTGCCTTCCCTCTCTTGGAGCCGCCAAGCAAGCCCAGCCGCCGAGCCGAGCCCCTTCCTCTCCTTCCCTTCCCTTTGGAGCCGAGCAAGGAGCCGCCGCCTGAGCTGAGTCTCTCTCTCTCTCTCTCTTTCTCTCTCTCTCTCTCTCTTTCTCTCTCTCTCTCTCTCTCTCTCTCTCTCTCCCTCTCTTCCCATCTCTTCAAGCCGGTGCCTTGAGGAGGAGCCGCCGCCCCCTCTTCCCCGTTTTTTTGAGTTGAGCCACCATCTCTTGAAGCTGGATTCGAGGGCCATCATTCGGGATTTCTCTTCTAATCCTCCTTCCTATTTAGGTGAGTTGTTTAACCTCTCCTTCTCGGATTTTCTTCAAATTCTTGAAGCTGGATTCGAGGGCCAACGATGTTCTTGCTTTTTGTGTGCCGTGCTTGAGTAGGCCCTAAACCCTCCTCTATGGGGCTCGGAAACCCTAGGATGATCCTAGGGGTGCTCGGCCAAGGTGGAAGAAGAGGGTGCCCTCAAGGTGTTCGATGGAATGGCTAAGTGAAGGGTATAGGTTATCTTGCTATCTATGATTCAATTTGTTTATTAATTTGGATGCTTATATTATTGATGCATGCTTTGATATAAATTCTATGATTTTTGAAAATTTATCACGGGTTTCAAAGATGGGATTTGATCTTGATGGCATGGGGGTTTTTGATATAAATTCTTGATCTTAAAGGTTGGTTCTTGATTAAAAGATGATTGAAGTGCTTGTTAATCCTGTCTAACAAATATGGTTTTTGTGAGATTTATCTCAATGTTATAATTGTGATATGTTGGTGAATTAAAGTTTTAGTTTCTGTGAATTTTCGGATTTATTTTCATGATATGGTGAAAATTCAATCTTGCTGGAATTTCATGCTGAGATGATGATTCTGTGTTATTTTTGAAATACTTGTTGTGGTGTATATAGTTTACTGAACATAGTCGTGTAACCTATCATTTTGACCAGAAAATATAGTTTGAAAACATATGACACACTTTGGAGACCAGATTCGGGTTAGATACATTAGTTTCGGGCATAACAGAAAGTTAAAACAAAACCCTGATCTTGGTGATCTAAATTTTAATTGCATAATTAAAATTGAGCAAGGGGTCAGCATAATCTGTTATAAACCAACAAATAAGTTATGCATGAAATAGAACCTCACGGGTTATGACATTACGGGTCTAGGATATGGGGTCGGGTGTTGGAGTGTTGAGACGCTTCCTCATAAGACACGCCAAAGACATTGTAGGAGAGACTTGACTTAGGTCATGTTGCGCCATTTCTTTATGAATGTAGGAGAGGCTCATTGAGGAGCTGAATTACGTACTAGGCCCGAAAGGTTGGATGGCTAATTCTCGACCTGTGGAACAAGTTCGGATGGGCAAATTTTGATTGTTCCTGTATATCTTGTGGAATAAGTTCGGACGGGCAAATCCTAATTATTCCAAAGATTCTTTATTTGAAGGAATAAGTTTGGATGGATGAATCCCGATTATTCCTACGTTATTTATTGCAACAACTTCGGATGGACAAATCTCGATTATTCCCGAGGTGCTTTTAAGGAATAAGTTCGGACGGGCAAATCTTGATTATTCTTGTGATATCTTAAACGGGCAAGTTCGGATGGGCGGTTCCTGATTGTTCCTTCCCATCTCGTGGAGCAAGTTCGGATGAGCCAATCTCGATTGCTCCCGAGATTCTTTATATTTGGATAAGTTCGGAGGGCCTACCCGATTATCCTAGTATGTTTTGTTGTCTTAGGGTATAGTAGGCTTTGGCATGTTGATCTTCACCATTTGGGTGTTGGCAGATGATGGCCAGATGGCCTGTTAGCTAGTCACTCCCTTGTGACATCTCCTGCTTGAGTCAGGAGTTTTGCTTTATGCATCGTATATGTGATTGGTTTTTCGTGGGGGTTGGTAGAATCACTCAATGAGTTATTTAAACTCACCCATTGTCATTTGTTTTGTTTTGCAGAGCCTGATCGGTGAGGTGGGTTGGAGCATTTGGCGTGGTTGGAGGGCAGAGGAGCTACATTGATCTAATAGCAGTCGTAGTTAGGGATCGTAGTCGAGTCTGTAGTAGTTTTGTCATGAACTTGTGATTTGATGTTGGAGTTGTAGTCCCGTGGGGACATTCATGTCTTTTATTCAATTTTTATTTGTTAAGAGAACCGTTACTCTTTAGTTCATTTATTTTTGCACTTGAACTATTTATTAAAAACTTTGATGTTTTGAAATATAAATCTGTTTTAGTTCTTTTTTTATTGATAAAACCTGTTGTTCTTCTGCTATCTTTATGAGTTGGCATGTGCATGGGTTAGGCTGCGGGGTATAGGCACGTATACCCTATTCGGTCACGTGACCCTGAGTTCGGGCGTGACAATGTGTCCCCGATTTAAAAAATTAGAGATGTTAATTTATATGCGTCTCCGATTTAAAAAAATTAGAGACACAATTTATATCACGTCTCTGATTTAAAAAATTTAGACAAATTTAGAGAAGTCGATAATGGTTTTGGTATTGACTCGGAGGGCGTTATGAGGTTTAAGAACAGGATAGTGGTGCCTGATATGGTTGAGGTTCGCAGGCAGATACTAGAGATGGCTCATCGATCCACATACACTGTGCGTCCGGGAGCCATGAAAATGTATCGTGATATAAGGCAGAATTATTGGTGGAAAGACATGAAGAGAGAAGTGGCCGAGTTCGTGTCTAAGTGCCTGGTGTGTCAACAGGTTAAAGCTGAGCATTTAAAGTCGGCAGGGTTTCTCCAGAACCTAGAAGTACTAGAGTGGAAATTGCAGAAGATAACCATGGATTTTATGATAGGGTTGCCAACGTCTAGGAAGGGCAATGATTCTATTTGGGTAGTGGTCGATCGCCTAACCAAGACGTCACATTTTATACTAGTCAGGACGACCTTTTCAGCCGAGCAGTATGCGAGGTTGTTCTTGGATCGGATCATTTCATATCATGGTGTTCCTGTTATGATCATCTCAAATCAGGGTACTCAGTTCACAACTCAATTCAGGCAGTCGTTCCAGGAGGCGTTGGGCACTCAGGTTCGGTTCAGCACCGCATTTCACCCTCAAACAGATGGTCAGTTGGACGGACCATTCAGACATTTGAGGATATGTTGAGAGCATGTGTCCTAGATTTGAAGGGCAGTTGGGAGAGACACTTACCCCTGATTGAGTTTGCCTACAATAATAGCTATCGTAGCAGCATCGGGATGGCCCCTTTTGAGGCATTATATGGGCAGCGATGCAGGTCGCTTGTAGGCTGGTTTGAGGCAGGGGTTTCCCTTATGATGGGACCCGACCTGGTGGAGAAGGTTGTAGAAAATGTGAAGCTAATCAGAGAGAGGTTGTTGGCAGCTCGGAGTCGCCAGAAGATGTATGCTGATGGGAAGGCCAAGGAAGTGGAGTTTGCTGAAGGGGACATGGTGTTCCTCATGGTATCCCCTGTGAAAGGGATGGCGAGGTTTGGCAAGAGAGGGAAGCTAAGCCCTAGGTTCATTGGGCCGTTCCCTATTCTCAGGCGTAGGGAGCTATGGCATATGAGTTGGCTTTACCTCCTAGTATGGACCGGGTGCATCTAGTGTTCAATATATCCTTGCTAAAGAAGTATGTTCGGGATGAGTCCCATGTGATTGAGCCTACTGCAGTGGAGGTGGATTCAGTAGTCTCCTATGAGGAGCGACCAATTGAGGTGCTAGACCGTCAGATTAGAAAAAATGGAGGTCCGAGGAGATTCCCTTGGTTAAGGTTAGGTGGGAGCAACATTCCGGGCAGGAGGCCACTTGAGAGGTGGAGCAGGATATGAGGGAGCGTTATCGTTCGTTGTTTGATGATCTGGTGAGTCCTTATGTTTCTTTTTCCAAAATTCGAGGACGAATTATCTTTAAGGAGGGAGGATTGTAATATCCTACATATTAATATTAATTTTTTACCCCTATTATTATTTGTGGTTGTCAGCCTAGCGGGCTAGTTCGAGGTCGAGCCTAGTCGACTCATGGTCTGGTGTGAGCTTGAGAGCTCGGGTAAGTAGGAATATGAGTCATGCGATTTATTTTCCTAAGTAGATAATTTATTTAATTATTTTATTGCGTGTGTTTGAATTATTAAATTATGTTGCATATGGGTGTGCATATAAGTGATGCTTGTATTTCGCATGGGGTTAGTTTGGGTTAGCGGGTTGCGGATCCGGATTGATATGAGTGAGGGTTAGGGTGTGGATAGGAGGCTTTTGGAGGGGATTATAAATCCCCCGCCCTTGTGGCTTGCGGCTCCCCATTGGAGCCGCACTAGCCGAGTAGGAGAGAGGAGCCGCCCAAGTCGAGCCGCCCCTCTCCCCTTTTCATTCTCTTGCAGCTACCGAGTGGAGCCAAGCCGAGAGCCTAGCTGCCTTCCTTCCCATCTCATCCTCCCTCTCCCTTGGAAGCCAAGCCGCCGCCCTCTTTCCCCTTTCTTGGAGCCGCCGGCTTGAGGTGGAGCCGCCGCCCCCCCTTTTTTATCTTTGTCTTGGAGCCGAGTGCTTGAAGGCCGAATTCGGAGGCCGCCGCTTGGAAGTTCTTCTCTAATTCTTTTTCATAATCAAGGTGAGTGGTTTTACCTCTCCTTTCTTGGGTTTTCTTCGTATGCTTGAGCTGTTCTTGAAATGAAGATGTTCTTGTTGGTTTTCCGTCGACTCTTGAATCCCCACCATTTCTTTTGTGGTTGCCATGTGATAGGAGACCCGAAAAATTCCCCCTATGGGGCTCGACCCTAGGGGAGCTCGGCCAAGGGAGAAACAAGGGTGCCCTCAAAACTTGCTTGGGTGTATTTTATGGAGGTGTCAAGTAGTTGACAAATCTGATTTTAGGACTAATCTGTTGGGATGTGTGGGGACTGATCGGTCCAAACCCTTTTATGTTGCGCTACGCAGAGTTTTCGGCGGTCCCGCTATCTCAGAGGCTGAAAAGGAGATATTTGGTTGAAGGGTCTTTTGAATGAATTGGGAAAAATACAGGGCAACAACGACCTATTCAGTGATAGTCAGAGTGTTATTCATCTTGCTAGAGATCCGGTATTTCATTCAAGGACTAAGCATATTCAGTTGAGGTATCATCATATTCGTCATTTGATAGGTGATGGAACGCTACAGCTGAAGAAAATTCTTGGATCAAAGAACCGTGCAAACATGTTGACCAAAGTCGTCACCACTGATAAGCTGAGGTTATGCATGACCTCAGTTGGCCTCCATGGTTAGTGATGCGGAGGTGTCGCACTAGAAGTGGATGAAGCTTGTACAAGAAGAGAAAGTTTATGTGAGCATTGTTGGTATCCCTAGATTGCGGAGCCCCCGAAGATTTTTGGGCCCTTTGGGCTGTGGGCCTGTGTCGCCCTATCTAAACTCGCATGTAATATTTGTCTTGTATATGAGAAAACCCTAATAGTGAAGAACTTCTAGTGCGGCCGTGGAAGTAAGCAATTTCGCTGAACCACGCAAATCTTGTGTGTTCTTGTGTGCGTTTCATTTTCCTCCCATTCTTGTCTATTGCGCTAGATCTATTCCCAACATAATCTTGCTAGTATCATGTCTCTCTACTATGTACTGCATGGTTAAGCTTTAGTAATTTCTAGTTTTAGGGTTTAAAATTTACATACCTTAATAGATCATATGTTACTCTTTGAAGATCTAATTTTAGTACACAGTTGTCTAGTAGGCAAACTGAGACAACCTGCAAATTTGTAATGTTATCAGAAGGAACTACATATATCAGACTTAGTAGATCATTTGTTTCACATGTATGTATACTAAAGTTTGTATCATTTGCTGTCCAAAAGCACAATTTGTGACAATCCTATATCAGACTTATTAATTTGTGATAATCCTATATCAGACTTTGGAGTGGACTAGAACTATTGGGTCCCGTCGGACTAGAGCCAGCAACGCCCCACTATTCACCCCGAATCAAACCACGCGGCCCCGCTCATGGAGCTTCGCTCAAGCAACACCTTTGAGCCAGACTCAAGCAGAGTCAGACAACTCTATCAGGGGGACCCACCCAGCCAAACATGGATTCTCACGTCCTCCCTTACCACAAGGAATATACCATCATAAACCTGCTATATCCAAGATTGACCTTAACCCATTCTGGACAACAATCCTAGCAAGATTATCGAGCGACATGATCACCTCCACCTCTAATATATATATAAAAACACAACGTACCCAGGTAACCTTAAGTTCCAAATCCATAAACCTTCACTTTAAAATCACCCTAACTTGAGCGTCAAAGTGTCTTTTGCAAGTACCCCGCCGACGTTGAACCAGACAAGGAGATACACCAAACCAGACCGGAAGATCCCAACTCTCAGGCAGGAACATCTGGCGCCCACCATAATGCTGAGTAAAGGTTACCTCCCCCATAATGGTTGGTACCTGAACCCAAGTGACTGCCACCGCATGCCAACAGCGATGATCGACCCCAGCCTGGTGATGCTGAAACAACGAGGAGCGATGCTCCATTACCAGTCCCCCTTCTCCCCGAGGAGCCCCGATAGAGGGCAAACGAGATAGAAGCACTGTAATATCCCAGATATTAATATTATTTTTTTCCTCCTATTATTGTTTGCGATTGTCAGCCTAGCGGGCCAGTTCGAGGTCTAGCCGAGCCGACTCATGGTCCTGTGCGAGTTTGAGAGATCGGGTAAGTAGGAATTTGAGTCATGTGATTTATTTTCCTGCGTAGATAATTTATTTAATTATTTTATTACATGTGCTTGAATTATTAAATTATGTTGCATATGGGTGTGCATATAAGTGATGCTTGTATTTAGCATGGGGTTAGTTTGGGTTAGGGGGTTGCGAATCCGGGTTGATATGAGTGAGGGTTAGGGTGTTGATAGGAGGCTTTTGGAGGGGATTATCAATCCCCCCCCCTTTTGGCTTGCAGCTCCGCATTGGAGCTGCACAAGCTGAGTAGGAGAGAGGAGCCGCCCAAGCCGAGCTGCCCCTCTGCCCTTTCCCTTCTCTTGGAGCCAAGCCGAGAGCCTAGCCGCCTTCCTTCCCCTCTCATCCTCCCTCACCCTTGGAAGCCAAGCCGACGCCCTCTTTCCCCTTTCTTGAAGCCGCCGGCTTGAGGTGGACACCCCCCCCCCCCCCCTTTTTTTTTCTTTGTCTTGGAGCCGAGTGCTTGAAGGCCGGATTCGGAGGTCGCCGCTTGAAAGTTCTTCTCTAATTCTTTTTCCTAATCAAGGTGAGTGATTTTATCCCTCCTTTCTTGGGTTTTCTTGGTATGCTTGAGCCGTTCTTGAAATAAAGATGTTCTTCTTGGTTTTTATGTCGACTCTTGAATCCTCACCGTTTCTTTTGTGGTTGCCATGTGAGAGGAGACCCGAAAAATTCCCCCTATGGGGCTCGGCAGCCCTAGGACGACCCTAGGGGTGCTCGGCCAAGGGAGAAACAAGGGTGCCCTCAAGGTGTTCGATGAAATGCCTAAGTGGAGGTTCTTGTTCATCTTTGAGGTCTATACCTTGAGTTACTTATCAATTTAGGTTCCTACATGTCAAAGCATGCCTTGCAATTATTCTATGATTTTTGGGATAGAACTCATGTTTAAAAAAATTAAGATTTTGATATTGATGCCATGTGTGTTCTTGAGATGGGTTCTTGATCATGATGCTTGATTCTTGTTTAAAGATGTTGTTGATGCTTGTTAGCCTTGTTTAATAAGTATGAAAGTTGTGAGATTTATCTCAAGATTAATGTGCTATTTTGATGTCAATCAAGGACCTAATTTCTATAAATTTCAGATTTATTTTCATGATATGCTAAAAATTCAATGTTGGTGAAATTTCATGCTGAGATGATGAATCTGTGTTATTTTTGGAATACTTGTTGTGGTGTGTTTCGTTTACTGGAACAAGTTGGGATGGGCAAATCCCGATTATTCCAGTGCTTCCTCATGGAACAAGTTTGGACGGGCAAATCCCGATTATTCCCGAGTTTCTTTAAGGAATAAGTTCGGATGGGCGAATCTCGATTTTTCCTACATTATCATTTTGGAACAAGTTCGGATGAGAAAATCCCGATTGTTCCTATGCTTCCTCGTAGAAAAAGTTCAGTCGGACAATCTCGATTGTTCCCGAGTTTCTCTAAGGAATAAGTTCAGACGGGCAAATCCTGATTATTCCTGATTATCCCGATTGCTTCCGAGTTTCATTATATTATGATAAGTTCGGATAGGCCAATCCCGATTATCCTAGTATGTTTGTTGCCTTAGGGCATGGTAGGGTTAGGCCAAATGCACTTCACCGTCAAGGTGTTGGATGCCTTCGGGCATGTGGTGGCCAGATAGCTTGTTAGCTAGTCACTCCCTTCTGACTTTCCTGTTTGAGTTATGTATTTTGCATTATGCTATATATCTGTGTTTGGTTTCTCGTGGGGGTTGGTAGAACCGTTCACTGAGTTCTTTGAACTCACCCATTGTCGTTGTTTTTGTTTTGCAGAGCCTAACCGGTGAGGTGGGCTGGAGCACTTGGTGCGGCTGGAGGGTAGAGGAGCTACATTGATCTCATAGCAGTCCTAGTTAGGGGTCGTAGTCGAGTCTGTAGTAGTTTGTGATGCACTGGTGATTTGGTGTTTTGGAGTTATAGTCCCGTGGGGACATTCATGTCTTTTATTCAGATTTTATTTGTTAAAAGAACTGTCGCTCTTTAATTTATTTTTCTTTCCGCACTTGAACTTTTTGATAAATTTTTTACTGTTTTAATGAAATTTGATTTGGTTTCTCGTTTATAATAAAAAGTTGTTCATTTCTTCCGTTATATTTTATGAGTTGGTATGTGCATGAGTTAGGCTGCGGGCTATAGGCACGTATACCCTCGCCGGTAATGTGACGCTGAGTTTGGGGCGTGATAAGCACAACATCAACAACCAGCATTACAAGTCGAGATACTGACGCATCCTCAGGGGCAGCCTCCAACTGAACATGAATGCTGTCGTTTAGAGCATGGAGAGACCAACCACTCAGAAAGAAGGAGACCAGTCTCTGTCATACAAGACAAAATCTCCAGCACTCCACGAATGAAAAAAGACACTGCTCCCAGGGCTCTAGAAATCAAGGTAGTCTCTCCCTTCGACGCAGGGCTCTTCGCAAGCCTATCATGGCAACTCGTCTCCCACCTAGAAGTGAGCTACCCAACTTAACACCCTACGATGGTACAGGTGATCCCGCACTACACCTAACAATGTTTCAAACCGTGATGTACTATCACAGGGCGATCGACTCTGCACTCTCTCGAGCCTTTCCGATCTTCCTAGGGAAGGTTGTCCTATTATGGTTTGCATCCCTCCTGCCGAGATCAATCCACTCCTTCGACCACCTTTCCCATGTCTTCCTCCGATGATTCACCACATCGCGAGTATATCACAAGACAAGAGCAGCCCTGCACTATATCAGGCAGGGGAAACATGAGCCCCTAAAAGAATACCTGAACAGGTACCACACCATAATATCTGACATCCCCAACCTCGATCCACAAATCAAACTTTTCTGCATCCAACACGGGCTAAAGCCCGGGCCTTTCATTGACCAAATAACCTTAGTCAAACATGAAGGCTTGGCCTAGTTCCAGGAAAAGGTGGCAGGTTTCAAAAAAATGGAAGATCAAAGAAAAGCAAAGAAGATCGATTGAAAAAACCTCAAAGCCGTGATCGAGGAAAAAAGGCCCAAGAAGGAAGATAGAAGGACTGAAGACCGCAATCAGCACGAACAGGGAAATGGCAGAGGGTCGAGGTCTCCACCTCACCCGATTGCCCGCTTTGAATGACATACTCCCCTCAATGCCAAGAAAGAAACTATCCTCCGGGACATCTACCACTTGAAGCTCATTAGATACCCCGCCAACGTAGGAAAACAAAACCGATCGCCCAACGCCGACAAGAACAAGAAGTTCATATACCATGATACCTATGGACACACTACCGAGGAGTGTGTAATGCTTGAAGATCAGCTGGAAGTTCTAGTCCGCACAGGACACCTTGACAAATACCTTCATCACAAGAAGGAGAGAGGTCGAAGCAGGAGTCGCGACCCTCGACGACGAAGCTGAACACCCCCATGGTCCCAGAAAGAGCGTAGTCAAGTGAACGAACCCCGAGGGGTAATCGACTACATCGCCGGCGGATTCGCGGGAGGCGGGGAGTTAAGCTCGGCTTGGATTAGGTACCTTTGGGCAATCATGGCAACCGACAATACTGTTCGCCCGCGCCGACCTATCCCCAGAACCCCGGTAATATCATTCTATGAATCCGACTTCCAAGGAACTGATCAGAATCTACATGACCCGATCATTATTTCTATGATTGTAGGGAATTTCATCGTTAAAAGGTCCTCATCAACCAAGGGAGCTCGGCCGATATCCTTTTCCACTCCACCTTTGAAAAGATGCAATTGATCGAAGCCTCACTCACACCTTGCAAAGGGGACCTGGTAGGTTTCTTACGAGAGAGGGTCGATGTCCACGGAGCCCTATGTCTAAGGACAACATTCGACACTCGACCTAAAGGAAAGACGATCGTTGTGCAGTATCTCATCATCAATATACCCAGCCCATACCATATAATCTTGGGGCGACCATCGTTAAACACTATGGGGGCTGTCGTACCTACTCCTCATATTGCAATAAAGTTTCCTATGTCGGAGTCGGAGGTAGGAGTATTACATGCTAATTAGAAGGAATCTCGGTGACACTACAATGAATGCCTCAAGCTGAAGATGGTCGATTTGAGGAACGCACCTATCGAACCACAAACATTTCCCAGGGAAAAGAACAAGCAATCGATTAAAAATCTTGAACCAAGCTCAGGACAAGACACACGAAAGCAACCCCGGTCAGCCCTTGAAAAGAACTCCAACCGAGATCACATCATTAATAAAGCTCAGAAAAAAAGCACTTTCCCTGTATGCACAACTTCTTTACCGCTCAAATAAAGTTATACTTCTTGCAGTTCTCCCTATGAATGATCAGGAAACTATTAAAATAATCTCGATGTTTGAAACTTACTTGAGTCTCCACATAAACTCTTAAGCATGAACTTTCATTTACGAGCTTATGGTCTTTGGCTCCAGAAGCCTTAACACTCCACACAGCGACTAGAACCTGGTCTTCACCAGTCTGGCTTGCCAACCTCAATGCCTATCTTGGTTTCCTACCCCCGCAAAGACCCAAAGCACACTCCTTTGTGAGCTAGATTTCACTGAGTATGGTCCTTGAATACCACACCTTTGTTCCTTGCCTCAATGCCCCCAACATAACTCCTCGATAGCGTTTTTTCCTTACGCTCCTTAGCGAGCTCGGCTTGAACTCCCCAAGTGTAGTCTTCGGCTACGACACCATTATTCTTGGCCTCATCGGCCCCCACATAACTCCTTGTGCGTGTTTCCTCATTACTCTCCTTAGCGAGATTGGCCTGTACCTCCGAGTGTAGTTTTCGGCTTCCACGCCATTATTCTTGGTATCAACGCCCCCTACATAACTCCTCTCATGGGGTTCCGCCTTATGCTGCTTGGCGAGCTCGGCCTGAACCCCCGAGTGCAGTCATTGACTATCACACCATTATTCCTAGCCTCAACGTGTAAGACCCGGAAAAATTTCCTAATATAAAAATCTGTTTTGGTGCAGCATGCCGGACTCGGGGGTAGTCGAGTCGAGCCTCATGATCGCCTCGAGTAAAAAGGTATGACTCGACTAATGATTCATGGAATCTATTTGGGTGATTAACTTTCCTATTATGAAATCATACCTTAAATTAAGTTAACTCTATTCATATTATGGGTTGAGTTAGAACCCAAGTTGAGTTCGGATTTAGTCGAGGATTGAGTGCGAGTTAAGTGAGTCAAGGAGCTTCCTTTGGAAAGCTAGATGAAGGATTAAAACCCTCATCTTGCAGCCGTGCGGCTCATCCCTTGAGCCGCACAAGGCTGCCTAAGGGGAGAGAGGAAGAGGAGCAAGGTGAAAGCTTGGTGGGCTTGGATCGATCCGGGAGTTCGCATCGTCGCAGGGAAATTTCAAGTTGTCGTCACCCGATCTTTGTTTCTCCGTAATCTAGGTGAGTGGTTAAGTTTTGAAGCTTGGGGGGAGGTGGGTAGCTGAACCGCTAGATGTGATAGGTGAGTTTCTCGCAATCTTTTCGACGAATCTTGGTTTCAACGATATATGTTCACTGTTTTGTGGAATTTTTTGTCGGGACTCGTTATTTCTTCGTCGATTTTTAAGTTTCTAGGGCTGCCGAGTCATGGGAAAAGGGAAAAGGTCATGCCAAAATTTTCCCCGATTCCCTTGACGGCAAGGAAGCCCTTAGATGATCTCATGTCAATGTTCGATGTAGTTCCACTCATAAATCTAATGCATTATGAAGCATGCCTTCCCTAGGAATTCCTTGAAGTGGCTGAATGAACCCTACAACTCATGAAGAGGGTTTCGCCAAGGGTGAGGGAAGGGTAAATCAGTCCTTTGACATTTAAGCTATATTCGGAATTGAAGAATTAGAGGTATTGCTAGAGTCTCCTTCCCCTTTCCTACCTTAAGGGCCATGGCCGAGCAAGGTCTTCCTTGCTCATGGTTCGGCCAAGGCTAGGGAGGGGAGAAGAGAGTAACTTTAGATCGAAATTACATGAGTATAAGGATCATACATAGAGATATGACAATACTTAGGAAGAACACCAAACATACTGTGTAGCTTGATTGATTTCGAATTATAGGAATGCTAGTCTTATAACCATCCTTAGCATTAGATCTTTAAACTTTGAAATGTTGAAATTGTTACCTTGTTTAGTATGTCTTACATTTTATTTGAATTCGTTACTACCTTGCCATGCTAGATACTTGTTCCTTATTGTGCTAAAATTCCTAAGGTGGTGTAAAGTTGTTATGTATATATATTGTGGTCATATTAATAGATGTTGAAATATTTTAATATTTTCCTTTGAATTATACATGCTGCCCTAAAATGGTCATGGGCCGGATTCCAAGGTCGACACAAGAAATTCCTCACCCAATGCAGTGTAGAAGGATAGATAACATGTAAGGTGTCGCTAGACGTTCATAGCAATTATATGAAAACGTAGTTAGGAGATGATAACACTTCTGTGACTTATTGTATATTTTTTAGAAACTTAGAACTCATAGGTGTTCACATCTTGAAAGGGCGGCATAAATTATTGACCCTATAGCCGGATTAAGGCCAGATGCGAGCAAAGGCCCGAAGTGTCTATATGGAAACCCTAGGATATTGATTGTGTGATGTGTTTGAGATGGTCCGCCGAGGAGCGTGGAGGTCGAAAATGACCAATGCTCAGCTCGGCCAGTATTGGGTCTTGAGGTGCGCCAACGGGCCCGCTAGGTGCGAAACCCCAGTTGGGTGGGACTAGCTATCCTTACCCCAAAAGGTATCCGAAGACTAGTGGACCATCCTAGTCAACGGCCCGGGATTGTTTGATTACATCTTGAGATGATGTGGCCAATGACCAGTATGATACTACCTGATATGGCAGAGACAGATGTAGCCAGAATATTATTCTATGAGCAGGCCCAAGGGCCAGATGCCGAAGGATTGATAAGCCGAGATGGCAGGTTATTATATTCAGTTGGTGCAGATGGACCCGTTGGGGGTCGGTAATCGCATTAGAAATATACCTTACGTCCTTGTACATTTCCTTTGTTGCCTTATATGATACATATGCATGACTGATGCTTATGTGGAGGTTCATTTGAGCCACTCACTGAGTCCCAAGTGGACTCACACTTTGTTCTTATTTTTGCAGAGCATGAGCAGTGACTTGGCATGTCGACATGGTGCAGCTGGTGGGCGGGAGGCGGTGCCATATCTCGTAGCGGCGTCCATGAGTCTTAGACTAGTGCTTAGTAGTGTTTGGTTTTGTTTCTGCACCGATAGTTGAAATTGAAAAAGAATTGTAAAACTTGTTACTTGAACATTCGGTTATTTTGATGTTGATGTTTCTACTTGTTTTGGAAAACATATAGATTGTGACATCGAAAACTTTTTATAAAGTATATTGAGATTTCTTTTACTCGATGTGTCTTGGCTTTTTGAGTGTCAGTGTAGATAGTAGGCTATAGGGCAAGACGTAGGCCCTGGCCGGTCACACTACCCTCAGTTGGGGTGTGACACAACGCCTCCTACGTAACTCGTTGTTGGCGCAAGGGTTGCACCTAGGCTATGATCTCTATTTTGATGATAACAAATATGAAACTAATTCATTTGTGTAGTTTTGAGTTCTGGTTGATGTTACAATACGCATGCAAACTTCGTTCAGGAAAATACCAAAATACGTCAAAAATGGCTCCGACGACGATCGTGTAGAAAATCTAGGATTAGAAATAGAAATCATGTAATATGACTCTAGGAATACATCCCAAACTTGATTTTAGTATTATCCAAGTCAAATCTCGAAAATGAAACCCGAAAATGAAGTTCGCGAGAAGAAATCAGCATGAAAAGGTTGATTCCCAGGTTCGGTGGCAGGGGCGGTCAACCGACCGAAGCTTGGAATGCATAGAGTGCTCTGGTTGCTGGGGCGATCGCTCTGTTGGTCGACCGACTTTTGTCCTGACCAGCGATCGGGCGGTGCCGACGGGCAAAAAAATGCCCGTTGGGTGCCACAACCGAGTGAGGGGTTATAAATATCCCTCACCAACCTTCATTTAACTCTCTTAATCATCCGCTAAGCACTTTTAAGAGAGATTTGAGCCTTCCTAAGTGGATTTCAACGCGTAAGCTTCGACAATCGTTCATTTACTCGAAGCGTTCTTCACACCTCAACTCCAACTTCGATTCAAGCTCTACGACTTGTCGAGTTGGAGGCTTTGGAGTCTAAGCAAGGAGTTCTATTGTTTGGTTTACTCTTTTTCTTCTTCAGTTCTTGTTTTCTTTGTTATTATAAACAAGGTTTCCATTGATAGCTTGTAAGGTGTGCTAGGTAAACATCTTAGGGTTCTCTTTGTAGATTTGTGTTTTGCCTAGGTGAATAGGATTGAGGCTTTCTCAAAGGGTTGAGAAGTGAGTCCTCATTTGTATTCAAGGGAAAACACTTAATCTATAAAGGAGTTGGTTAGAAATCCTTGGTGTGGAGCCAAGTTAGTGGAGTAGGCGGTGGGCCGACCCGCTATAATTATTTGCGTTTGTGTTGCTTTGTTTGCTTGCTCTCATTTGATATTTATATTTGTCAAAGCATCTCAATTAGTCGCACTTAGTTTTGGTTGCATTTGGAATTGAATTAAAAGAAATCAAATTGAACGTAGTTTTAACCCAACACTATTCAACCCCCCTCTTCTAGTGTGGGTATTTCAACAACATTTGGTATTAGAGCAAGGTCGTAGGATTAGATTTAACCATCTAACCTACAATTTAAAATGTCTAGCGATATCCAACTTGGTCAAGGGTCCTCTAGTCATACTCCACCACTATTCGATGGAAACAACTATGCTTATTGAAAGATACACATGAATAGCTTCCTTCAATCACTAGGCATGTATGTATGGAGGATGATCCAAGTAGAGTATAAGCAACCAACTAAGAACTTGGATGAGTGGAATCGAAAGAAATTAGACTCTTAAATGCAAATGCCAAGGTCATTAATGCACTATATTGTGGCCTATCTGTTAATGAGTTTAATCAGATTTCTACTTGCAAGTTCGCCTATGAACTTTGGAGTGTCCTATTGACTATACATGAAAGCACTTCACAAGTTAAGGAATCTACAATAAACCTCCTCATGCATGATTATGAAATATTTAAAATTTTATCGCGTGAATCAATTGATGCCATGTATGCTAGATTTCAAAATATTATAAATGGCTTATCTAACCATGGAAGAGACATAAAGGAAGACAAGGTAAGGAAGCTCCTCCGTTCCCTCCCTAAAGCTTGGGAGCCAAAAGTGATTGCAATCTTGGAAGCCAAGGACATGGGCACATTGAAGCTTCCCGAGCTCATTGGGTCTCTCATGACCCATGAGTTGCACATGAAGTAACAAAAGGAGGAAGATGCCCCCAAAAGAAAGACTATTGCTTTAAAAGCATCACACCGGGTTGAAGAACCTTCATCATCCGAGGAAGAAATGGCAATGATGGCAAGAAGGTTCATGAACTTCATAAGGGGCGGCATGAGAAGAGGCAAGGGAGGCTATACTTGCTACAATTACAACAAGGCCCGGGCATCTAAAGAAGGATTTCCCACTTCTCAAAATGGCCTCTACCTCTAACCCCCACAGGAAAGACAAGTACAAGAAGAAGAAGAAGGCAATGATGGCTTATTGGGATGAGAGTGAATCTTCGTCAAGTGAAGGGGGGACCAAAAGTGAGAAGACAAATCTTTGCTTCATGGCAAATGACAACGAGGTAAAATTTACTTTTAGTGAACTTTCATTTACACAAGAAGAATTAGAATTAGAATTTGATCAAATGCATTATGAATTTAATGCCATTAGAAAGAAGTTTAAAAAACATAAAAAAGACAACAAATCTTTAGAAATATAGAATGATAACTCTCTACTTTCATGCAATGTCTTCGATGATGTTAAGAAAAATCGAACGAAAAAATAGAAAATGAGAACAAGTTCTTGAGTGATCAAATAGAACACTTGAATGATAGCATGCTTAACATGAAAAAGGAGTTATGCATGCTTAATGAGAAAATGAATACTTTGCAAAATGCCATGCCTAAAGTTGTAAATGTTAGAAAATCCACAAATGGTTATGTTCATGCACACTTCCATGCTCACACACATAGCACTAGGAAATTTAATGGAAGTTGCTTTTCATGTGGTATTTTTAGAGATATGACTAGAGATTGTGCACTAAAGAGGAACCCCCATGCTAGATTTATTTGCATTCCAAAAATGACTAACAATCAAGGACCCAATAAGATTTGGGTACCTATGTTGGCTTTAGGTTTTCAACCTTAGCCGTAATCTCGGTTCTGATGGTTTTGATGATAAGAAAACATGGAACTAATGATTTCATTGAGAATATATTTCAGGTTCCATATCAATTAGTGTTCGATGTCCTCGATCCGAAAAATCAGAGAAATAAAAAATTGGAAGGACATTGATCGTCGCGCTCGGGTTCGTCGTGGAAGTTTATCGAAGATCGCCGAGTGCACCAAAATTGCTTGGATGAGTCCAAAGATCAAGTCAAAAGCTCTCCAAGATGATGCTCGTTGAAAGCCAGAACCAGGAAACCAAGCACGAAAGAAATAGGTTGAAAATGCAATTTCAGCCTATGGTCGGTCGAGTAGGCGGTCAACCGAATAGGGTAAGAAAGAAAGGCCCAGCCATTTCGGTCGACTGGTCGGTCGATCGATAGTGGCTGGTTTTGGGCAGTAAGGTTGGTGGTTGACCGAGCAGTCGACCGACCTACGAATAGCCGTGATGCAAGATCGCATCGGTCGACCGAAGATCGCGGATCAGGGATTTGCGTCAGGCGGTCAACCAGTCGGTCGACCGACCAGAGAGTAAAAGGAGCGGTCGATGCTAGCGGTCGAATAGTCGATCGACCGACCATTCGATCGGCGACCTGTAACTGATAGTTTTCTATCCGTTGAACAGCCGTTTCTTCTGTAGGGTATAAATATACGCTCATATGATTCTTTTTAACATCTTCCTTGACTTCTACAACATTCATTGAGTATTCTAAGAGGAAGATTTGAAGCCTTCCAAAAAGCTTGCGCTGATTCTCTATCCGCGACATTTTCTTCAAGCGTACAAGCTATGCTCCTCAACTCGGGTGTTGATTCAAGCTCCACTACTTGACGAGTTGAAGGATTGAAGGATTGCAAAAGAGCACGAAATCTTGGTTTCATTTTAAGCTATTTTGAATTGTAAATTTTATCTATTATTTAAACTATTTTTGGATTTGTGTCTGTGTAAAGACCTAGGGCTGTTAGGTCTTGTTGTGTGAAGTGGTATCCTTGGTGTAGAAGAAATAAAGCCACTTGTGTATACTTAGTGATTACAAGGATTAGTTCTAGTTGTCCCTTAGGTTGAGGTGGAAAAGTGCTCTCGGTAGGAAGGCGGGATACTTTCGGGTGTGGAAGTGCCTTCGGTTGGAGAGCGGAGACTTTCTGTTGCAGAGTCCTCGTTGTAAGGGAAATTCTAATTAATCTAGTAAAACCTAGTTTGGAAATCCTAAGCGGGTAGTGGAGTAGGCATTGGGGCCGAACCATTATAAATTGCGTGTTTGCATTGCTTTCATTTTGTTGTGCTTAAATTGCTTAATCATTTATAAGCTTCCGCATCTAATCATCGAATTGCAAATCGCCTAATAGATCAAAGTAATCATTTAAAATTGAATATAGGCTAATCAAATTAGTAAACACACTATTCACCCCCCCTCTAGTGTCGCCATTTCGCCTATATTTGGTATCAGAGCAGGTTCGTAGCTTGAGATTTCATCATCTCTTCTACACCTTGTCTCGATCTAGAAATGACTCTAGAGAGTGTAGCGTCTTCACCTCCTAGGTTTGATGAGTCAAACTTTGGTCTTTGGAAGTCTAGGATGTAGACTTACCTAAAGACTAGAGGTCTTGATGTTTACAACATGATTAAACTAGAATACATTGAACCTAACGTAGACATGCATGATTGGAGTGAACATGACAAAAAAATATTTCAATATAATGGAGATGCTACGTATTCCATATTTTGTACCTTACCTAATAGCATCCTTGAAAAGGTCATGCATTGCAATTCGGCTTTTGATATATGAGCAACATTGGATATATTATACGATTATGCTAAAACCGAAGAGCTTACTACTTATGTTGAGGGTGGTGATGACAATCGTCATCCCCCTAGTACTAACCTCGGTTTTAATGATTTTAGTGCTTCTAGTCAAAGAAGCAAATCAAAAAGCCGAAAAAGAAAAGTGATTTGCCATTTGTGCAAGGAAAAGGGGAATATCAAGAAGAATTGCCCACTATTGAAAAATAAAGCAAGGAAGACGTCAAATACTTCTACATCATCCTCCGAGTCCTCAAAGCATCCTCTCATCATGACAATAGAGCTACTTCTCAATTGTGCCTCATGGGATTAAAAAATGAGGTAAATCCCTCCACCTCTTGTCATGATAAAAATTTCATTGATAATGATAGTCATAGCTCCTCTAGTTCATTTGAAATGCCATATAAGGAACTAGTTGAGGAATATAAAAAAATGTATGCCTTGCTTGTGAAAAAGAATAAGGAAAATAAAAAATTAAAGAAAGAAAATTTAAGGCTTAGTTCTCATGTGCATGAATTAGAGAAAGATAAATTGAATACTAGTGTTGTTAATTCTTGTCATGACAATTTTAAGATTGAAATTGAAGACTTAAAAAGTGAGAATATGGATTTGAAAAATGAAAATGATGATTTGAAGAGTGAAAATGAAAAATTGAAAACTAACATGATTGATCCTTGCCATGATACATTAACTCTAGAAGTTAATGACTTGAAACATAAAAATGAAAATTTAAAGAATGAAAATAACATGCTAAAAACTCAATTGCATGCTATTCAAAGATCAATGAATGATTTGAAAAATGAGGTTGTTTGTCTAAATAAGAAAGTCAATAATTTATCTAGCAATTCTTCTTCTAAGAATTCTAGAAATACAAATGTTTCTTTCAAGAATGCTTATGCACATCATGCTTCTCATATCAAGCATCATAACATCAAATCTCATGTTCAAAAGAAAATTGTTTCCTTCAAGAATGCTCATACTCATCATGTTTCAAATGCCAAGCATTCTAAAAATAAATCTCATGTCCATAACAAAAACCAAAAGAAATTTAATGGACATTGCTTTTGTTGTGGTGTATTTGGGCATGCTATATATGATTGCACATTCAAAATGAACCCAAGTGTTGTGAAGACACTTTGGATACCTAAGCCCACTAACCCCCAAGGACCCAAAGCAATTTGGGTACCAAAAGTCTCATTTTCTCTTGTAGGGGGGGGGGGACCACACAAGGGTAAAGAAATTGAAGGATTGAAGTTGACCTTGGATCTTAATGAGAAATCTCCAAGAGGTTGCAACTGCAAATCACCTTGATGCCTTTGGTAAAGTTGGCATCAAAACTATTCCGGTATCATCTCCTATATCCCTTTGCTTTATCTAAGTTGGACTTATGATACATGCTTAAAATTGATTGATTTTCCCCGCTCTTAATATATTTCAAAAATATTTTTGATTTTTGATTTCCCGGTCTCTTCGGAGACCCAGGTGGCCTGTAATGGGCCTAAGCGACCTTGCAGTTCTAAATCATAGGCACATTGTGGCCTTTCGGTTTTCAACCAATAGGAAGGGTTGAAGATCATATTTTTCATTTATTATTTTTGTGATCTCTTAAAATTTATTTTGATATCACTCAGTTTCATTTTGAAACGAATTTGAAACCATTTAGCAAAGTGATCTTTGATAATGATTCTTGATGCCTATCTTTGCTTCTTGGTTGAGCTAGCTTGATAAGTAGCTATATTTTCACTAAAATATTAGTGTAGCTTACTTGCAAGTTATAAATATTTTAAGATTCTAGTGCTATACCTCATTGTTTAAGCTTAAGTATGTCTCTTTACTCATGATGGTAATTACATGTAAAATCTTTGATTTCTCATGAGTAGGTAGAACTTTAGTAGTTAGACAAAATTTCATTGAATGAAACTTGTTCTAGGTAAATATCCATTATTAGAGACATTCCTTTAAGTCCAAACTACTTAAACTTGTTTAGGGACCTTATTCCTCAAATGGTTCACATCTTGATCCCTTAGATTCATTTTGATATCATGGTAAACTTTCTTAAAAATGAATCTTTACTATCAAGCATATGTTAAGGTTTTAAAATGAAACTTTGTATTGATCCCTTGCTAGTTAGTATGTTAGCTTGCTAGTTGACATATTATTTCATTATGATACTAATGATGTCTACTTGCAAGTTATGAATGTAAATGAAGACAATGCTATCTAAAAGAAAATGAAAAAGTTGGGCAAATTTTCAAGAAAAAAAGGTATGAATTTTATTTTGCAAAAATCATTGAAAATAATTGAATTTTCATGTTTAATGATACCTCTATACTCATGATTGATGTTGCATGATATATGTATGAAATTTCATGAGTAAGAAAATGTTTTGATAACTTAGGCATTTCATGATATCTTGAATGAATGAAACTTGCTCTAGGTTAAAACTCATATTAGAGACCTCATCTTGAGTAAACATCAAACAAACATGTTTAGACACACATGATATGACTCTAGGTGTTCAATCTTGAAAATTCATGGGTAGATGAAAATGTGATAACTAGATCACATTAGTGGACTTAAGCTTAAAAGGGTTGACCGAAGTCAACAAATTGACCTGGACACTTGATTGACACTTGATTTTTAAGTCCAAACTTAATAAACATGTTTAGAAATAGGTATGACATGTTTCCATGCTCTTAGAGTGAACAATTCATATGGATATGGATAAAATTACAATAGAGGTCAATTCATGCTTACCTCTTTTGAACCATGTTGAACCAAGTCAACAAGTTGACTTAAAGGTCTCATTTTCAATCCATATTTGTGGAGCATGTTTAGATTTACTCATGTTAGGTATCCATAGGTTTAAATTTGAAAAATCATGAGTAAATGTTAAGATTGAAACTAAGCAAATTTCATTAAAACTAGTTTAGTTTTGAATGAAACCATGCTAGGTTGATATCTTGACTTAAGGATATAATTTTCATCTCAAACTTGACATACACTCTTTACATAACCATTATGTGGTGTCATAAAAGTTTGAATGAAAACTAAGCATTCTTTGAAAATAACTGAAAAATTATGGAATTGCCATTTGTTTAACAATTGGTATCACCAATTTCAGTTATTTCTAGGAAAATATAGAAAAATCCTTTTTAGATGATTCTTGAAACTACACATTCACTGAAAAATCTAGTTTTATCGGTAAAAAAAAAACTTCAAAAAGTTTCATCAAGAATCTAATTTAAAATAGAATTTTGAAGTTGGATTTCAAAAACACAAAGTATCACTTATTTGATATATCAATCTTTTCGATACTTTGAATTTTCATCGAAAACTTCAAACGAAAGTGTGTGTATACCGTTTTGATTATGTTTCTAATATCATTCACACCATTGATTGAGTAAAATCATTTTTAGGAATGATTTTGAATTCTTGAATGATAGCTAGAAATATCTAGTGTTTTCATTAAAAACAATGTAGGATGAAAATGGAACTTCGAAAATTCATTTTGAGTTCGAACTTGATACATGCATTTCAAATGACCATTCAATATTTGGTATCAAAATTTGATGAAAAAAATTGGTTTCAAAAATATTTATAAAAAACATGATTTTGTGTAAACTTAAAAGGTTGATTTTGAAATCTTGAAGATAGGTTGACCTAAGTCAACAAAATAACTTAAAAACTTCATCTTAAGCCCAAACTTGATTCATGGACTTAGATTTTCTCATGTTAGATGTCCAAATGCCTAAGTTTGTGAAAACATGAGTAGATAGCAAAGCTTGAGACTTAGCATTTTCATAGTTTTCATGCTTATTTCAAATGAAAACATGCTAAGTTCATATTTGGATCAAATGACATTAGGTTCACTTCAAACATGATATACATGATTTAAATGACTATATCTTTGTATTTTGAAAGTTTGAATGAAATTTAAAAATGTCATGAAAAAGAAACAATATTCATTTTTAGAACATACATGATTTATCTTGAATTCAAAAATTTAGCTTTAAACATATCATGTATGATTTTGTTTCATATTAATCATTTGTTTTCCATCCCTTGGTTGAGATTTTCTTGTTTCATGAAAAATCTTTAGAGTCTCAACTTCATAAAAAAAAAAAATACTTGTCTTTCATCCCTTTGAATAGATAGACCCTTCTTGCCCTTTTTGATTGATGTCAAAAGGGGGAGAGAAGAGTTTAGGTATAAAGGGGGAGAAATGTATAGTTAAAATGGGGAGATAAGTATAGGTAAAGGGGAGGAAAATATAGGAAATCCATGCATATTGATAGGGGGAGTTTATTCTTATATATATGCATGCGATAGGGGGAGAAATCCCTTAGTTGATATCCTTCTATGTTTTAATGTATATATTTTCTTAACGATGTTTGTTAGCATCAAAAACGGGGAGATTGTTGGCTTTAGGTTTTCAACCTTAGCCGTAATCTCGGTTTTGATGATTTTGATGATAACAAACATGGAACTAATGATTTCATTGAGAATATGTTTCAGGTTCCATATCAATTAGCGTTCGATGTCCTCAATCGGAAATATTGGAGAAATCGGAAATCGGAAGGACATTGATTGTCTTCCTCGGGTTAGTCACAGAAGTTTATCGAAGATCGACGAGTTCACCAAAGTCCCTTGGATGAGTCCAACTATCAAGTCAAAAGCTCTCCAAGATGATGCTCTTTGAAAGCCGGAACCAGAAAACCAAGCGCAGAAGAAATAGGCTGAAAATGCAATTTCAGCCTATGTTCGATCGACTAGGCGGTCGACCAAATAGGGTAAGAAAGAAAGGCCCAGCCATTTCGATCAACCGGTCGGTCGACCGAATACTGTCGAAAAATGGCAATGGGAACTTCGATCGACCAATCGGTCGACCGACAGTGGCTGGTTTTGGGCAGTAAGATTGGCGGTCGACCGACCTTTCGAATAGCCACGATGCAAGATCATGTCGGTCGACTGATGAGCCGACTAAAGATCGCGGATCAGGGATTTGCGTCTGGCGGTTGACTAGTTGGTCGATCAACCAGAGAGTAAAAGAAGCGGTGGATGCTGGCGGTCGAATAGTCGGTCGATCGACCATTCGACCGACGGCCTATAACGGATAGTTTTCTATCCGTTGAATAGCCGTTTCTTCAGTAGGGTATAAATATACCCTCATATGATTTTTTTTAACATCGTCCTTGACTTCTACAGCATTCACTGAGCATTCTAAGAGGAAGATTTGAAGCCTTCCAAAAAGCTTGCGCTGTTTCTCTGTCCGCGACATTTTCTTCAAGCGTACAAGCTCTGCTCCTCAACTCGGGTGTTGATTCAAGCTCCACTACTTGACGAGTTGAAGGATTGAAGAATTGCAAAAGAGCATGAAATCTTGGTTTCATTTTAAGCTCTTTTCAATTGTTTATCTGTTATTTAAACTATTTTTGGATTTGTGTTTGTGTAAAGACCTAGGGCTATTAGTTCTTGTTGTGTGAAGTGGTATCCTTGGTGTAGAAGGAGTAAAGCCACTTGTGTATACTTAGTGATTTCAAGGATTAGTTCTAGTTGCCCTTAGGTTGAGGTGGGAAAGTGCTCTTGGTAGGAAGGTGGGATACTTTCGGGTGTGGAAGTGCCTTCGGTTGGAGAGCGGAGACTTTCCAGTGCAAAGTCCTCGTTGTAAGGGAAACTCTAATTAATCTAGTAAAACCTAGTTTGGAAATCCTACGCGGGGTGCTTAGGTAGTGGAGTAGGCATCAGGCCGAACCACTATAAATTGCGTGTTTGCATTGCTTTCATTTTGTTGTGCTTAAATTGCTTAATCATTTATAAGCTTCCCCATCTAATCATCGAATTGCAAATCGCCTAATAGATCGAAGTAATCGTTTGAAATTGAATATTGGCTAATCGAATTAGTAAACACACTATTCACCTCCCCTCTAGTGTCGCCATTTTGCCTACAACCTAATGTTTCCTCCTCTCCTTTTGTAGATGGAGAACCCTCCTCAAGCAAGTAGGAGCACATGGATATTGGATAACGGGCATGTTACTTTTGGAGACAATACCAAAGGTAAGATTGTGGACATTGGAGATATGGGTATACTTCCTTACCCATGTATTAATAATGTTTTATTAGTTGATGAGTTGAAGCATAATTTGATAAGTATATCTCAATTGTGTGATAATGGATATGTCATCATTTTTGAAGCATCTAAATGTATCATTAGGAGTTCACCATACAATGATATTGTCTTTATTGAAAATAGACACCACAACAAAATTCATTTTAAGCTACAGTTATTTAGCTGCGATTTTCAAAATCGTAGCTTTAGAGATATTAAGCCAATGGTTTTTTGTTCTGTAGTCTAAATTATTTTTTTAACCTGCGATTATTAATTACTCACAGTTAATGTAATAAAATAAGCTGCAGTTAATTTTAAGTAGCAGTTAAAGTAATATAATTGGCTGCGGTTCTCTCCCTTTTTTTTCCTCCGCTTCTGCTTCCATTTCTGCGCGCAACTCGCACGTCTCCGCGTGTGTTCTTATCTCTGCCCTTCTCTGCGATTTCTTCCCTTTCCAATTTCTTCGTTCTTCTAGATTTCTCCGCGATTCTCTGCTTCTCCGTATGTGCTTATCTTCGCGATTCCTTCTTCTAGGTTTCTTTTTTCCCAATTCCTTCTTCTGGATTTTTTTTTCCTGATTCCTTCTTCTGGATTTCTTCCCTTCCCTTCTCCGCGTGCGTGCTTATCTCTGTGATTATCTGCTTCTGCTTCTGCGATTTCTTTTGGATTTCTTCGGTATCCATTTATGCGATTCTCCGCCGGGGCAGCTCGCTCATTTTTGCACTTCAGCGATTTCTTCTGCAATTTTCCCCATCTCCAACTACATCGAAAGATGATTTCAATTTGAGCTCAGCCCCTGGCGCTCCCCTAGTGGGAGATCCCGATGTTTTGCTCAATTCGATGTGACGGAGGCAGCATCAACTAAAGTCGAACGACTCAAAAAGGGCATAGCCGAGCTTTACGACGAGTCCTCGGGGCTGTGGGAGGACATTTGGGGTGACCACATGCACCACAGCTTCTACGACACTGGCACCACCGCGTCCATCGAAGACCACCTGGTCTCCCGGATCTGCATGATTGAAGAAGCCCTCCGATTCGCTTGTGTCTCAGGTAGCATTGATACTTCCCCCTCCTCATCTGCGTATATCAATCCTCACTTCTCTCTTATGCTTTACATTCGCCTTTCTTTCCAATTAGCCATAAACTGATCTATCTTTCATAGTCTCCACTCCTTTAGGAAAAAAATTCTCATGAGTTCACTAAGGGTACTCAATTGGCCTTTGTCAAACAAGACTTATCAGACTTGTTTATCTTTAATTAAAAATTTGCAAGGTTATGCAAATTTATGTATAGTATCAGTATACTTATCAAATTAAAGCAAATTATTATCAGTATACAATGATAAATATATACTTATCAGTATATAGTGATAACTGATAAGTCTTATCAGTACTTATCACTATATACTGATAAGTATTATCATATCAGTATAGCAGTATATATCAACTAAGATTTTATAACAGAGCTTATTTTAAGATAAGTATATACTGATATACTTTATATCAGTATATAAATATTGACTAAGTATATTCTAATTGATACTGATATACTTACTCAAAGGATATTAATTGACACTTACCACACTGACAAGCGTTATAGTACATTAAGTTCTGAAGTGCTCAAAATAATATCGACAAGATAGTCACTGCCTTTGTCACGAAAGCAGCTGAATAAAATTGCTGAAGTGCTAAGATGTTTTGCAATTTTTATGACCTAACTTCTCAAAGAAGATCTTTCATTTTGAAAATGTATTGGTCATATAAGTATACTTATCAGTACACTTATCAGGATAAGTATACTTATCAGTATACTTATCAGGATATACTGATAAGTGATGAGTATATACTGATCAGTATACTTATCAGTATATACTAATAAAAGAAGTGGCCTCCTTAGTGATAGTTCCATTTTACTTGAAACAAAGCTCTAAAGAATGATAGTTTCGTTGTTTAATGAGTTTTGTTGTTTCATTTTATTCAATTGAATTTCTTAACTCTGCTACAGATATGCATCTATACATTTAGCTACTAATTATTATTGTATTCATGTCTGCTACTGATATGCATTAATGCCTGCTACTGATATGCAACTGATATGCTACTGATATGCATTCATGTTTGCTACTAATGTCTCCTTTGAGTAACTAAGGGCATTATTTTTTTTCCTTCTGACTAGTCTTCTAAGAATATGTAGTATTATTTTTTACATCTCTTATCACCATACAATGTCATTATGTGATTTTGACAAATACAATAGTACAGTCACATAACATAACGAGATTCTGTAGTTTTTTTGTATTTGATCTCATGTTTATTTGCTGTTTATTTTATATATCCATGAATTGGGAATGAAGATTGCAATGCTAAAGTCTCGAAATGCACAACAGAGGAACCAATTAGATGGTTAGTGTGGAACTCTTCAATTGTTTGGCCTTTCCTTTCATCCTCAGGATTAACTCCTGGTATTATGTATTCTGAGTCATCTACTTTCTTCATTCATGCTATGTTTTCTACAACTCATGGTATTTCATGCTTTCAACTTTACATTTCAACAAAGAAAGGAGAAAAATAAAGCTCACAATAGTAAATTTCTCTGCTTCTACAGCTATATATTTCATCTACATTGATTTGTCATCAGATCCTTTCACATTTTGCAATAATGTCATTGAAGAAAAAATTTATAATAGTCGAATTCCAATTGCTAAAATCGAAATTAAAGAAAGGTCTCTTTATGTAGCACCATTCCCTACAATTTTTTTGTATGAAGAAATGAGTTTTCCCTGCGGTTTACACGTTTGGAGAACTGGCCTTTCTTCTCTCTTTATGCTTCAAGAAAAATTGTTAGAACAAATAATTGTTCATAACAATTTAATCTGCTGAGAAAAACACCTTCCTCAGCGGTTGAAATTGTTGGCACAAATTGCTTTTCCATGCGGTTTACGCTGCAGTTTTAACTGCTGGGAAAAACCTTTTTCCATGCGGTTTACACTGCAGTTTTAAGTGCTGGAAAAACCTCTTTCCATGAAATATCGCTGCAATTTTAAGCGATGGGAAAAACATGTTTGCGCTTTGGTTTACTAACTACAATGTAAAAGTCATTTTAACCTGCGGTTAGCAAATCGCAGAGAAAGAAATTCCCCACGGCAGTTTAGGCTACGGTTTTGAAATCGCAGGTGAAGCCTCCGCTGTGGTTAAAACTGCAGTGCAAAGTCTAAAAAAATTGCTGGCTAAAATAAACATTGTTGTAGTGAGGCATGAAAATGTATACACACTAGTCTTAAATGTCTTGCCTAATCCCCATGTTAGATGCTTAGTTGCTATGGAAAATGACTCTTGATTGTGGCATAGAAGGCTAGGATATGCTACCACGAGCCTCATCCAAGAAATAAGTAAAAATGACTTAGTTAAATGGGTATTGAGCATACCTTTTCTTTCCCTAGAACCCATCAACAAAATGGGGTGGTTAAGAGGAAGAATAGAACGCTACAAGAAATGACTAGGATCATGCTTTGTGAAAATAATTTGTCTAAGTACTTATGGGCCGAAGCCATAAATACTTCTTGTTATGTGCT
This sequence comes from Canna indica, assembly GCA_034359265.1. Taxonomy (NCBI): domain Eukaryota; kingdom Viridiplantae; phylum Streptophyta; class Magnoliopsida; order Zingiberales; family Cannaceae; genus Canna; species Canna indica. The sequence continues at coordinate 35,837,530 of CP136892.1, read as the reverse complement.
TAATCATATTTTATTGAGACCTAAAGTTAAGAAAACTCTTTTTGAGCTTTGGAATGATAGAATCCAAAGTGTGGGATATTTTAGAGTTTTTGGATGTAAATGTTTTATCTTGAACACAAAGGAACATCTAGGAAATTTGACTCTAAATTCGATGAGGGTATTTTCCTATGTTACTCTAATAGTTCTAAAGATTATAGAGTATACACTACTGGAATAACGAGCATCAGCAATGGCTGGATCCGTTGCTACACCGTTGCTGAAGACCATCAGCAACGGCTCCGCCCGTTGCAACACAGCCGTTGCAGAAGATCGCGTACCTAATAACTTAACAATGGATCTACAACGGCAGCTCACGCCGTTGTTAATGCTATTATCAGCAACGGTTCCGTAACAACAAACACCCATTGTTGATACATCATCAACCACGGCTCAACAATGAGGCGCGGCTGTTGCTACTGCTTTTATCAACAACGATTCTGCAACGGCGGGAGGACTATTGTGCATATTGCCATCAACAACGGCCGCCGAGTTGTTGCAACACCTTTGCTGAAAGGGTGTTGCTAAGCCGTTGCTGTTGTTCATCAACAACAGCGTTAATTTTGCGGCCCAGGTATTACGACACACTTTCAGCAATAGCTTCCACACGGACGACTGTGGGATGGCCGTTCCTGATGATGTTAACCTGTAACTGAGAAATTTCAAAATTAGAAATTTTCATTGATATATTTATAACCTGATACATAACTCACACACGCATACACACATCCATTCACATACACATCAAAGATACACCAAGACATACATCAAAACAATTATACTTATAATTATAAATATCTATAATACGAAATCAAAACTATCGTATCAACACGATACAAATCAATATCCAAACAAGTCAATCAAGTTACAAGTATCTCCAAGATCACTACATATCATAAAACAACAAAAGCCCCCGCGCTGCGTCACCGTCTAAGTGTAGGTCTCCTACACGAGTTTAGTTTTTATTACATATTTTTTCTAAAACTTAAATTATAAATAAATAATGCATAATTCAAACAAATACTTACCATGATGACTGCAGCGCAGGTGTCGATGTACTCCCCCGCCCCATGTCCTATACGGTGGGTCTACTCAAACACCTCCATCGGGGAGGGTCGTTGGATAGTGCCGTCATCCATCACCGTCGTCTACATTTACAAAACAAATACATTAATTAGTACACAGAGTAACAAATAAAAAATATAATTCAAAATAAGGTTTAATACTTACCATGTTTCTCGCGTACGTGACAAATGAAACAAAGCCGCCAGGGTGACTCACTCCTCCCCTCGACATGCGGTTTCTAGCCACAGTCCTAGATACCTCCTGCAATGCTCGGTCGACCATATCGATACCAGCTGATCCCAAATATTTAGAGTAATCCAATCGGGGCCGTATCCCCGAGTCTCTGCTATGGTTGTGGCCCCAGCTCGGGCCATCGCCTATGCCCTAGCCTGCCCCAGCTAGCAGTTGTACGTTTGTCGAGAAATGGCCTCCCATCGGATTTTATCACCGACGCTAACGAATTTTTGATTCAAATAGGTTAAATTTTGTAAGTAAGTTACGCCTAATAGCTCCACGATCAAGACATTGGTAAATCCAACTTCAATCGCCCGATATGATTCTGTGTCAATCAATGACAATTTCTTCAGTTAATGCCTTTAGGTGAGATGGTCCTATTCCATTCGGGATTCATGTTATTTATATTTCACTGACTATTTCTTTTAACCGCTAACTTCATTCTAAATTTCGGCAGCATCTTCCTACAGTTCTCCGAATACGCATATCATCTGGGCGCGTATCAGAGAAAAAGAGAGATACAATAGCCAAAATTTAAGAATTAATGAGTTAACGATTAAAAGAAAAAATAAAGTGCAATACAAATAACTATGTTCTCAAATTGTCCAATCAAGGACAATTCAAGGGTTGTACGTCGTATAAAACATCATGTACTTGTTTTACACGAACATACAACCCCCGAAAGGATCCTAAGGTTTTTCTAAATCATATCTGACTCACCGATGCGTATGTCAAACATATCAACTCGTCAGATGGATGATTATTTTCTAAATTTGTGGATGTCGGTTCGAGTCCACATTGGACGATTCCAGCGCGAGTCCAAAGTGGACGATTCTGGCGTGAGTCCAAAGTGGACGATTCTAATTAATCTAAATCTAAAGATTAACAATAAAATTAATCTAATTAATCTAAACTTAATTAACAGATATAACAATAAAATTATTCTAATTAATCGAAACATGCATTAAATATTTAACCTAAAAAAACATTAATAAAATTAACATTGAAATAAACATTAAATATTAATCTAATATACACATTAAACATTTAATCTAGACAAATTTAATTAATTAGAGTAATAAAAAAATTTAGGGTTTAAAAAAACCCTAAATATTAACTCAATGTTCCGGCGCTGGTGTCCTGTGGACGCCGGTGCCGGCGTCTAGTGTTCGACACTGGAAAATGCTCCGGCCACCACCCGAAACCCTAAACCTAGGGTTTCGGCCGACCCTAGTATCGGAGAGGGGGTGCTGAAATTACCTGGAGCGGGCGACGACAGCAGATGGCAGCGGCGGCAAAAGCAAGGAAGAAGAAGGAGTAAAGGGGCGAGCGCGATCAGGGTCGAGTTAAATAAACTTCTCAGCAATGACTCACTCATCCGTTAGAGCGCCGTTGCTGATAAGTAACATCATTAGCAACAGCTACGCGGCCTTTGTAATGCCTTTGCTGATAGGTATTTTATTTTCGCATCATGAGCGCGCAATCGGCTAAAGAGTGACAGATGCAGTAACCGTAAATAAGCCATTGCTAATGTGATAATATCATTAACAACGACCATCGCGGCCTTTAGTAAGCCATTGCAAATAAGTAATTTTATTTGCGCACCACGTTCTCGCCATCCACTTGTTAGCAACGGCTCGAGCGGCCGTAACTATGCCGTTGTAGATATATCACATCTACAATGGCCTAAGTGGCTGTAAGAACGCTGTTAGAAATTGCAACGGTTTGGGCGACTGTTGGTGATCGCGGTTGTTGAATAACATATGTCTAGTAGTGATATAATCGTAGAACTACGATAGTTGAAGAATCTATGCATGTTACTTTTGATGAAACTAATGATTCTTCTAGAAATGTTATGATTGTGAATGTAGGTGAGGAACTTGAGGGATTGACATTTCATGACAAGGAGGTTGAAGATGAAAACAATGAGGAAACTCATCATGAAGATCCTTCATCCTCATCCTTACCTCAAGTTGGAGAAGAAGAAGAGGAAGCTCTACGACCTCTCCCTAAAGGATACCAGTTGATAAGAGATCATCCAATTGATCAAGTCATTGGAGAGCCATCAACGGGAGTGGTAACTCGTTCTAGACTTAAAAATGTGTGTCATTATGTAGCTTTCATATCTCAAGTAGAGCCTAAAAATACTAAGGAAGTCATAGAAGATGAATTTTGGGTGATTGTCTTGTAAGAGGAACTACATCATTTTTTAAGGAATAATGTTTGGGATTTAGTACCTAGACCTAGTGAACAAACCGTGGTTGGGACTAAATCGGTCTATATAAACAAGTTAGATGAAGGAGGTTCAGTCATTAGAAACAAAGCTAGGTTAGTGGCCCAAGGGTATAATCAAGAGGAAGGAATAGATTATAATGCAACTTATGCTCCCGTAGCTAGATTAGAACCAATTCACATGCTTTTAGCTTATGCAAGTTTCAAAGGTTTTAAACTTTTTCAAATGGATGTCAAAAGTGTATTTTTGAATGATTTTATAGATGAAGAAGTTTATGTTGAACAACCTCCCAGTTTTGGAAGTTTTGAATTTCCAAATCATATTTTCAAACTTAAAAAGACTTTATATGGTTTAAAACAAGCCCCTAGGGCTTAATATGAAAGGCTTTCTAATTTTTTGATTGAACAAGGTTTTAGTGTTGGAAAAGCCGATGTGTCTCTTTTCATTAAAAATGATGGAAATGATACTTTTCTTGTGCAAATTTATGTGGATGACATTATATTTGGTGCTACTAATGAACTACATTGTGAGTGGTTTGCAAAATGCATGCAAGAGAAGTTTGAGATGAGTATGATGGGAGAACTCTCCTTCATGCTTGGACTCCAAAACAAGCAAACCAATAAAGGAATCTTCATGAATCAAGCCAAGTAGACAAAGGAGCTCATTAAAAGATTTGGGATGAATGAAGCCAAGATAGCTTCTACACCAATGAGCACACATCCATCAAGCTTGATAAAGATGAAGACGATTTAAAGGTAGATGAAAAACGATATTGATGTATGATTTGTAGTCTTCTTTATTTAACCGCAAGTAGACCCGATATCATGTTTAGTGTATGTGCATGTGCTAGATTTCAATCATGCCCTAAAATCTCTCATTTAAGTGCGGTTAAATGTATTTTGAGATATTTGAAAGGCACGATTGAATTAGGATTATGGTATCCAAGTGATGCATCTTTTGATTTAATTGATTTTCCAGAAGCCAATTTTGCCGGATGCAAAGTAGATAGAAAAAGCACTAGTGGGCATTGTCAATTTCTAGGGATGAGTCTTGTTTCTTGGTTTTCCAAGAAACAAAACTCTGTTGCACTTTCAACTACCGAAGCGGAATACATCGCCGCGGCTAGTTGTTGTGCACAAGTTCTTTGGATGAAGCAAACCCTTTTAGATTATGGACTTAGCTATTCATGCATACCTATACATTGTGATAACTCTAGTGCAATTAACTTAACCAAAAATCTAGTTTTACACTCTAGGACCAAACATATTGATCTAAAGCACAATTTTCTTAGAGACAATGTAGCTAAGGGTAATATATCTATTGAATTTGTGCCCACCGATAAACAATTTGCGAACATATTCACAAAACCCTTGAATGAAGAGAGCTTTACAAACTTAATGATGCAATTTGCCATATGCTTAAGATTTTAAAAATTTGCATGTCTTTTGAAAAATTAGTTTTTATGTCGTATCGTCACACTTATGTAATGCCTTGTAGTGGGGGCTTTGTGACTTATCGATGTTTGCCATTTATAGGCTCACACTGGTAGGGAGGACTATAGTGGTAGACGATACTCAGTTTTATGGATTTCTCAGTTTTCTTGACGAAACTCATTAATAGTACCTTGGTTCTTTCCCTTTTTGATGGATGTCAAAAAGGGGAGAAAATACTTGGTCATATTTATTTTATGATGCATATAGATAGGGCGAGTCATAAGTTGGATATGCATGTTGATAGGGGGAGCATATGTTAGTTCATGTTAGTTTTCCATATGGCTTATCAAGAACTCACAAATGAATACTTAGAATTGATAAAATTTCATGTTTTGTTTGTCATCATGGAAAAGGGGGAGATTGTTGGCCCAAGGGTTGCACCTAGGCTTTGATCTCTATTTTGATGATAACAAATATGAAACTATTGCATTTGTGTAGTTTTGAGTTCAAGTTGATGTTGCGATACGCATGCAAACTTCGTTCGGAAAAATACCAAAATACGTCAAAAATGGCTCCAACAACGATCACGTAGAAAATCTAGGATTAGAAATAGAAATCATGTAATATGACTCTAGGAATACATCCCAAACTTGATTGTAATATTATCCAAGTCAAATCTCAGAAACTGAACCCGAAAATGACGTTCGCGAGAAGAAATCAGCAAGAAAAGGCTGATTCCCATGTTTGGTCACAGGGGCGGTCGACTGACCGGAGCCCGAAATGCATAGAGTGCTCCGGTCGCTAGGGCGGTCGCTCGGTCGGTCAACCGGCCTTTGACCGGACCAGCGATCGGGGGGCGCCAACGGCAGAAAAACACTTGTTGGGTGCCACAACCGATGGAGGGGTTATAAATACCCCTCACCAACCTTCATTAAACTCTCTTAATCAATCACTAAGCACTTCTAAGTGAGATTTGAGCCTTCCTAAGTGGATTTCAACGCACAAGCTTTGACAATCGTTCATTTACTCGAAGCGTTCTTCACGCCTCAACTCCGGCTACATTTCGAGCTCTACGACTTGTCAAGTTGGAGGCTTTGGAGGCTATGCAAGGAGCTCTATGTTGGTGAAATGGCCACACTAGAGGGGGGATGAATAGTGTGTTATCTAAATCTTTCACTTAATTCTGGTTTTAATCGTTTACTTGATTACTTAGGCAAGTTACAATTTATTGACTAAATGCGGAAGCAATAATAAAACAATTGAAAACAAATAAAGATAATTATGCTAACACAATGATTTATAGTGGTTCGGCCCTAATGGCTACTCCACTACCTAAGCACCCCGCTTAGGATTTCCAAACTAGTTTATCTGGATTAATAAGTTTCCTTACAATGAGGATTTTACACCAGAAAGAGTTCGCTCTCAAACCAAAGGCAATTCCACACTCGGAAGTATCCCGTCTTCCTACCAAGAGCACTCTCCCACCTCAACCTAAGGACAACTCAACTAATCCTCGTAAACTTAGCTTACAATGGAGGATTTAAGCCTTAACACCAAGGCAACCACCAACTAAATCAAACCTAGCAACCTAGGTTTGCACACTTTATATACAATGAAAATAACCAAGAAAATGCAATAACAATTGGAGTAATAAAGAAATCAAACTGTACTTGGCTCCAAAAGAAACTCCCTGGTCCTCTTGATGCCTTGAGAAGATGAATCTTGAAGGTTCAAAGGCTAGATCTAGGGTAAATCATGGAAACTAGGGTTTGCAAAGAGATGGCTCAAGAAATGCTTTGGAGATGATCAAAGATGGCTCAAAGGAAGCTTAGATGCATTAACATTGGCTGGGGAGAGATTTTGGGGTGAGTATTTACGAACCCCCCAACCAAATGGCTCATCAACAGGCATTTTCTTGCCCGTCGGCGACGCTTGGTCGCTTGCCGATCGATTGTCGATCGATCGACCGCACGATCGTCGAGTGACCGAAGGTATACTGTCGCTTTTTGGCACACTTCGGTCGATCGTTCGAGCGACCGACTTGCCTACTGCCAATTTTTGGCAGCATTCGCTTGACTGACGATTCGATCGAAACTAGGCAGACTTCACTACTTGGTTTGGTTGAGTTTTTGCTTGTTTGCTCATTTTTGGGTTCCGTCTTCACTCTGTCTACTTATATAATATTTCTTAACTAAATTTATAACTTTAAAACATAAATTTTATATAAGGATTACCCGCCATTTGGATTCAATAAAAATATCTAAAAAATTAAATCCTTAAGAATCAAAATCTAACTTTTAGGGTCTAGTACAAATTTTTGAAAAACGGAAATTTTCTAATCTTCCGGGTCAGAGTGGGTCGTAGATTGAGATTTCACCGTCTCCTCTACATCGTCTCTCGATCCGAAAAATGTCACTACAGTCGGTAGCGTGTTCACCTCCTAGGTTCGTTGAATCGAACTTTGGTCTTTGAAAATCTAGAATGTACACCTACTTAAAGACTAGAGGTTTTGATGTTTATAAAATGATAAAATTAGAATACATGAACCTAAGGTTGACATACTTGATTGGAGTGAACTTGACAAGAAAAAATCTAATGGAGATGCTATGTATTCCATATTTTGTACCTTACCTAATAGCATCCTTGAAAAAGTCATGCACTGTACTTCGGCTTTTGATATTTGGGCAACTTTAAATATGCTATATGATTATGCCAAGACCGAAGAGATTGGCACTTCTAAGGGAGGTGGTGGTGACAATGGTCATCACCCTAGTACTAATATTGGTTTTGATGACCAAAGCACTTCTAGCCAAAGAAGCATAAGCAAGAATCGGAAAAGGAAACTTAGGTGCTTCCTTTGCAAAGAGACGGGGCACAAGAAGATGAATTGTCCTCTCTTGAAGAAGAAATCCAAAAAGAAGTGTGATTCTCCATCCACATCTCAATCAAGTGAAGCCTCTTCTAGACATGACGATGAAGCTACATTAAACTTTCGCGTCATGGGTCTTCGGAATGAGGTAAAATATTCTACTTCTAGTCATGATAGAAGTTTTGATAGTGATAATGATGATAGTAGATCAAATTCTTTACGTATGACTTATGATGAGCTATTAGAAGAATCAAAGAAGATGTATGCCTTGCTTATGAATAAGATCAAAGAAAATAGAAAACTAAAAAAAGGAAAATTTAAGGCTTGATTCACAAGTGCATGAATTAGAGAAAGAGAAATTGAATACTAGTTTTGCTAATTCTTGCCATGACAATTTTAAGATTGAAATTGAAGACTTAAAAAGTGAGAATATTGATTTGAAAAATGTAAGACCTAGAAAAGTATCCTAATATAAAAATCTGTTTTGGTGCAGCGCGCCGGACCCGGGGGTAGTTAGAGTCGAGCCTCAGGATCGTCTCGAGTAAAAAGGTATGACTCGACTAATGATTCATGAAACCTATGTGGATGATTAACTTTCCTTTTATGAAATCATGCCTTAAATTAAGATAACTCGAGTCATGTTATGGGTTGAGTCGGAACCCAAGTTGAGTTCGGGTTTAGTCGAGTTCTGGGTATGAATTAAGTGAGTCTTGAGGCCATCTTTGGAAAGATGGATGATGGAATAAAACCCTCTTAATGCAGTCGTGTGACTCACCCTTTGAGTCGCACAAGGCCGCCTAGGGAGAAGAGGAGAAGGAGCAAGGAGGAGGTCTGGGGCTTGGATCGATCCGGGATTCGCGTCGTCGCCGAAAAAATTTCACATCGTCGTCACTTGATCCTTGTTTCTCCGCAATCTAGGTGAGTGGTTATGTTTTTGAAGCTTGGCGGAGGCGGGTAGCCGAACCCTAGATTGAATACGTTGAGTTCTCGCGATCCTTCCGACGAATCTTGATTTCCAATGACGTGTGTGCACTGTTTTATGAGGTTTCTTATTGGAACTCACTATTTTCTTTATCGTTTTGCAAGATCTTGGGGCTGCCGAGTCATGGGAAAAGGGGAAAGGTCATGCTGAAATTTTTCCCGATTCCCTTGACGGCAAGAAAGCCCTTAGATGACCTTATATCACAGTTTGATGTAGTTTCCTTTGTACGTCTCGCGTATTATGAAGTGTGCTATCCCTAGAAATCCCTTGAAGCGGCCGAACGAACCCTATAACTCATGAAGAGGGTTCGGCCAAGGGTGAGGAAAAGGTAAATTAGTTCAATGCGGAATTGAAGAGGTAAATGTATAGCTAGAGTCCCCTCCCTCTTTTCCTACCACAAAGGCCATGACCGAGCAAGGTCTTCCTTGCTCATGGTTCGGCCAAGGTTAGGGAGAGGAGGAGAGATTAGATTTAGATGGAAATTGCATGATTATACGGATCATACATAGAGATATGACAATACTTAGGAAGAACACCAAACTTAGCTAGTAGCTTGATTGATTTTGAATTGTAGAAATGCTAGTTTTATAACCATTCTTAGCATTTGATCCTTAAACTTTGGATGTTGACATTGTTACCATGTTTTGAATTTCATACATGTTATTTAAATTCATTACTACCTTGCCATGCTAGATAGTTGCTCCTTAATGTGCTAATATTCCTAAGGTAGTATAAAAATTCCTATGTATATACATTGTGGTCATATGTGATGAAGGTTGCAATATTTGAATATTTTCATTTGGATTATACATGCTGCCCCAAATGTTCTTGGGTGGTATTCCAAGGTCGAGACAGGGAAATTCTCACCCAAGGCAGTGTAGAAGGATTGTAACATGTAAGGCGTCACTAAACGTTCATAGCACATATATGGAAACTTAGTTAGGAGACGATAACACTTCTATGACTCCTTATATACTTTTGTAAATTTAGAACTCGTAGGTGTTCATATATTGAAAGGTCGGCATAAATTGTTGACCCGGTAGCCAAACTTAGGCCAGATACGGGCAAAGGCCCGAAGTGTATATATATGGAAACTCTAGGATATTGATTGTGCGATGTGTTCGAGATGGTCCGCCGAGGAGCGAGGAGGTCGGAAGTGACCAATGCTCAGCTCGACCAGTATTGGGTCTATAGGTGCGCCAGCAGGCCCGCTAGATGCTAGACTCCAGTTGGGTGGGACTAGCTATCCTTACCCCAGACGGTGTCCAAAGACTAGTGGACCATCCTTGTCGACGGCCCGAGATTATTTTCTTACTTCTTGAGATGATGTGGCCAATGGCCAGTATGATACTATCGGATATGGTAGGGACGGCTGTAGTTGGGATATTATTCTATGAGTAGGCCTAAGGGCCGGATGCCGGAAGCTTGATAAGCCGAGATGGCAAGTTGTCATATTCAGTGGATACAAATGGACCCGTTGGGGTCGGTAATCGCATTAGAAGTAAAATTTACCTCCGTGTATATTTCTTTAATGCCTTATATGATATATGAATGATTGAGGCTTATGTGGAGGTTCATTTGAGCCACTCACTGAGTCCCAAGTGGACTCACAGTTTTTCTTATTTTTGCAGAGCATGAGCAGTGACTTGGTATGTCGACATGGTGCAGCTGGTGGGCGGGAGGCGGTGCCATATCTCGTAGCGGCGTGCATGTGTTTTAGACTAGTGCTTTGTAGTGTTTGGTTTTATTTCTGCACTGACAATTGTAATTGAAAAAGTATTGTAGAATCTTATTGCTTGAACCTTCGGTTTCTTTTATGTTGATGTTTCTATTCGTTTTGGAAAACATATGGATTGTGACTTATTTCTACACTGACAATTGTAATTGGAAAAGTATTGTAGAATCTTATTTCTTGAACCTTCGGTTTCTTTGATGTTGATGTTTCTATTCGTTTTGGAAAATATATGGATTGTGACTTTGCAAACTTTTTTTAAAGTATGATGAGATTTCTTTTACTCGATGTGTCTTGACTTTCTTGGTGTCAGTGTAGATAGTAGTCTGCAGGACAGGAGGTAGGCCCTGGCCGGTCACACTACCCTCAGTTGGGGTGTGACAAAGTTAGTATCAGAGCACTAGGTTAGGTCTTGTCTATGACTCAGTGTTGGGTACTGTACGAGGCATATGCTAGCGTGCCGACTTACGGTATAGTTATGCTACGAGATTGAGCCACCACTCCTGCACTCAGCGCACCATGCAGTTAGTAAGTTTAAGAGCTGTATGTTAAGAATTTATTATGTTATAGAATGGAGGCTCAAAATGCTACTTTGAGCGGTAGTGGCAGTAACTCTACAGAACGTCAGGTCGAGCCCGGGGCAGGGATAGAGAGCTGTCTGAAGGACAGGGGCAAGAGTCAGCAGTTGTTCAACTGCAGGCTCAGGAGAATCAACTGACTGAGGCGTTCCATAAGGAGCATGAACTAAGATAGCAAATGCAGCAGCAGCAGTCTTAGCAGCCACCGCCACAACCCGTACCCTTGATTTCAATGGTACCAGAAGTGGCAGAGGTGACAACACCGGTGGTCAGAACTATAGGGGCCCAAACTTATGCAAATTTTATCACACTGAAGCCACCGGAATTCACCGGGACAGATCGTCTGGTGGAGGTGACAAAATTCTTAGGGGATTGCTACGAGATATGAATGGAGCTGGGGTGTCCATTAGAGGCAGCTGCTCGTATGGTCAGTCTTTAGATGAGGGGACCGGCAAAGGTCTGGCTGCAAACTTGGAAGGCCCGCAGGGCAGCTGGCGCACCACCTCCCACGTGGGAGGAATTTCGAGCGGCTGTGGAGGAGCAGTACCTACCCATGAGTGTCTGTGACAAGTGCGCCCGTGATTTTGAGATGATGCGCCAGGCTGGAGGCATGACAGTGTCAGAGTATGAGATGGAGTTCAATAGTCTCTCCAAGTACCACCCAACCCTAGTGGCGTCTGAGACCGCCAGGGTTAAGAGGTTTGTGGCAGGATTGAGGCCGCAAATTGGCAGGCTTATCCACTACACTGAGGATTCTACTCTGGCTCGAGTAGTGGATGAAGCCCTGTGGAAAGAAGCCTTGGTGCCATTTGAGAGAAATGACGGGCCAGCTAAGAAGAAGTTTCGGTTGCAGGATTCTTGTAATCGGCCTTGGCACTCCAAGGGGGCAATGACTACAGCAGAGCAGGAGGAAAGCCGGGGGCAGAATGGAAGTCGGGGCCATGTGGGCCTCGGGACCGGGTCAGTGAGGCTAGTAGTGTCAGGAGGTGGTTCTTAGAGATCTGAGGTGCCACAGTGTGGCAGCTGCAGTAGGAGGCACTGGGGGTCCTGCTTCAGCCGCACTAATGCATGCTTCAAGTGCGGCCGAGTCGGACACTTCAAGAAGGACTGTCCTGAGGGAACTGGTCAAAAGCCTGAGCAGTCTAGGGGAAAGGAACCTATGTCAGTAGGGTCAATAGACCAGTCATTCGGAGAGGCCGCCTGTGCGGGTATACGCCATGAACCGTGATGGGGCAAAGGCATCTAAAGCAGTGGTAATAGGTACTATTTCAGTAGCTTCATCTGCTGCATATGTTTTATTTGATCCGGGTGCCACGCACTCGTTTGTGTCTACCATATTTGCTGCAAAGTTGCCAATGGCACCCTCTATGCTTGACGGGCCATTGATGGTATCAACGCCTACGGGCGATGCAATCTTAGCAAATTTAATATATCAAGGCTATGAAGTGCTCATCTGTGGCATGTGTTGAGTGCGGATTTGACACTCCTACCCACTCTTGAGCTTGATGTCATCCTTGGCATGGACTGGCTAGTAGAGCACTTTGCAATGTTGGACTGCAGAGCCAATGCAGTGATGTTTAATAAGCCTGGGCTGCCACAGTTAACCTTCCAAGGGAAGGGAGGTAGTAAGCCGATAGGGGTCATCTCAGCCCTAAAGGCTCATAAATTTCTTCGGGGCAGTTGCTAATCCTTCCTGGCCTTCGTATCTATGGTCGGGGAGGAAGGGGGTGAAGCTAGGAATGTCAGCAGAACCCTAGTGGTCTATGAATTCCCTGATGTGTTTCCAGAAGAATTACCGGGATTGTCGCCCAGAAGGGAAGTTGACTTTTGCATTTATCTGCAGCCCAGGGTGAAACCAATTTCCATTCCTCCCTATAGGATGGCACCGGCCGAACTCAGGGAGCTAAAGGTGCAACTGCAGGAAATGTTAGATCTGGGGTTCATCCGGCCGAGTGTGTCACCCTAGGGTGCCCCGGTTCTCTTCGTGAAGAAGAAGGATGGGTCGATGCGCATATGCATCGACTATAGGCAGCTGAACAAAATGACTGTTAAGAATCGCTACCCATTGCCGAGGATAGACGATCTGTTTAATCAGCTTCAGGGGGCTCAATGGTTTTCAAAGATAGATCAGAGGTCCGGATACCATCAGCTGAGAATCTGGGACTGCGATGTGCTGAAGACAGCCTTTAGGACTCACTACGGTCACTATGAGTTCCTAGTGATGTTATTTGGCCTAACCAATGCACCTGCTGCTTTCATGGACCTAATGAACAGGGTATTTAAGGAGTACCTGGACAGCTTTGTGATCGTCTTCATTGACGACATTCTGGTTTACTCCAAGAATGAGGAAGAGCACTCTAAGCACCTGAGAATGGTCTTGGAAACCCTCAGAGAGCACCGCTTATTTGCCAAATTTTCCAAGTGTGAATTTTGGTTAGAAAGTGTAGGGTTCTTGGGCCATGTAGTGTCCAAGGAAGCAATAAGGGTAGATCCTGCCAAGATTGAAGTGGTGCAGAGCTGGAAGCGGCCGACTAGTGTGACTGAGATCCACAGTTTTTTTGGTTTGGCCGGTTATTACCGAAAGTTTGTGGAGGATTTCTCCAGAATTGCAGCCCCTCTGACTCGGTTGACCCAGAAGAAAGTCAAGTTCCTTTGGGATGATAAATGCGAGGCGAGCTTTCAGAAGCTCAAGGCATGTTTAACATCTGCACCGGTGTTGGCAGTACCTTCTGGCTCAAGAGAGTTTGTAGTCTTCTGTGATGCCTCTCGGGTTGACCTGTGCTACATCCTGATGCAGTATGGCAGGGTCATTCCTTATGCATCTCACCAGCTGAATGTTCATGAGAAGAACTATCCGACGCATGACCTAGAATTAGCGGCAGTGGTCTTTGCACTAAAGCTTTGGCGGCACTACCTGTATCGGAAAACTTGCGAGATCTACACAGATCACAAGAGCCTCCAGTACTTGCTTACCCAGAAGGAGCTGAACTTCAGGCAGAGGAGGTGGCTAGAGCTCCTAAAGGATTATGATTGCACCATTATGTATCATCCGAGGAAAGCAAATGTGGTAGCAGATGCTCTGAGCAGAAAGTCCATGGGCAGTTTAGCTCATATGGAAGTTAGGCGGAGACCTCTAGCTCGAGAATTGGCTTTCTGCCTAGATGGGGGTGCAACCTTATCAGTGTCAGTTTCAGGTGCCCTGATGGCACACCTGTGGGTACAGTCCACATTAGTGGACATGTTGCGTGCCGCACAGGGGGAAGATGCCTTTTGTGCACTAACCAAGGACCTGGTGCAAAGAGGTGATGCAGAGAACGGTTTCAGATTGGACTCAGAGGGTGTACTGAGGTTCAGAGACCGGGTAGTTGTACCAGACAGGGCTGAGGGATGCAGGCAAGTTCTGGAACTAGGTCATCGTTCCACTTATACGATGCATCCGGGGGCCACCAAGATGTACCGAGATTTAAGGCAGCATTACTGGTGGAAAGGTATGAAAAGAGAAGAGCCGGATTTTGTTTCCAAATGTCTAGTCTGCCAACAGGTGAAGGCCGAACACCTTAAGCCTGCGAGGCTTCTGCAAAACCTCGAGGTGCCAAAGTAGAAATGGGAGAAAATCACCATGGATCTAGTGACCGGATTGCCTATGTCAAAAGGCGGTTTCGATTCCATTTGGGTGGTAGTGGACCGGTTAATCAAGATCGTGCACTTCATACCAGTGAAGACTACCTTCTCTGCGGAGCAGTATGCCCGACTATTCTTGGAGGATTGTCGCATATCATGGTACCCCGGTGATGATTATATCCGACCGCGCTACCCAGTTCACAGCCCGATTTTGGCAGTCCTTCTAAGAAGCTTTGGGTACCCAAGTGCGTTCCAGCATAGCTTTTCATCCGCAGACTGACTGGCAGTCAGAGAGTACCATCCAAACCTTGGAGGACATGCTGAGAGCATGCGTCCTGGATATGGCCGACGGCTGGGAGAGGCACCTACCGTTGATAGAATTCGCCTACAACAATTGCTTTCATAGTAGCATGGGCATGGCTCCTTTTGAGGCCTAGTATGGGCGGCCGTGTAGGTTTCCAGTGGGCTAGTTTGAGGTAGGGGAATCACTCATTGTGGGCCCCGATCTGGTTGAGGAAACGGTAGAGAAAGTAAAGGTCAGTAAGGATAGATTGCTGGCGGCTCAGAGTCGACAGAAAATGTATGCCGACAAAAAGGCCAGGGAATTGGAATTTGCAAAGAGTGACTTAGTATTCCTAAAGGTCTGTCCTATGAAAGGGGTGGTCCGATTTGGGAAGAAGGGGAAGCTGACCCCTAGATACATTGGGCCTTTTCCTGTTCTCAAGCGGAGGGGCGAGGTGGCCTATGAGCTGGCATTGCCTCCTAGCCTGAGCATAGTGCACCCGGTCGTTCATGTATCCATGTTGCGGAAGTATGTAAAAGATGATTAGCATGTGATCGAGCCCTCTTCTATCGAGGTAGATTCGGCCATCTCATTCGAGGAAAGGCCGGTAGAGATTCTTGACTGCCAGATCAGGAAGCTAAGGTCCAAATATCAAGAAGCTAAGGGCAAGAAGCCACATGGGAGGTAGAGCAGGACATGAGAGAGCACTACCCTTCCTTGTTCGAGGAGCCGGTAAGTCCTTGTTCTTCAACAAAATTCGAGGACGAATTTCCCTTAAGGGGGGAAGGTTGTAAGACCCGAAAAAGTTTCCTAATATAAAAATCTATTTTGGTGCAGCACGCCGGAGCCGGGGGGCAATCGAGTCAAGCCTTAGGATCGTCTTGAGTGAAAAGGTATGACTTGGCTAATGATTCATAAAACCTATGTGGATGATTAACTTTCCTTTTATGAAATCTTGCCTTAAATTAAGTTAACTCGAGTCATGTTATGGGTTGAGTCGGAACCAAAGTTGAGTTCGGGTTTAGTCGAGTTTCGGGTTTGAATTAAGTGAGTCTTGAGGCCATCTTTGGAAAGATGGATGAGGGAATATAACCCTCTTATTGCAGCCGTGCGACTCACCCTTTGAGTCGCACAAGCCAGCCTAGGGAGAAGATGAGAAGGAGCAAGGAGGAGGCTTGGGGCTTGGATCGATCTAGGATTCGCGTCGTCAGCGGAAAAATTTCAAGTCGTCGTCACCCAATCCTTGTTTCTCCGCAATCTAGGTGAGTGGTTATGTTTTTGAAGCTTGGGGAAGGCGGTAGCCGAGCCCTAGATTGAATAGATTGAGTTCTCGCGATCCTTCCGACGAATCTTGATTTCCAACAACGTGTGTTCACTATTTTATGAGGTTTCTTATCGGAACTCATTGTTTTCTTCATTGTTTTGCAAGATCTTGGGGCTGCCGAGTCATGGGAAAAGGGGAAAGGTCATGCCGAAAATTTTCTCGATTCCCTTGACAACAAGAAGGCCCTTAGGTGACCTTATATCACAGTTTGATGTAGTTTTCTTTGTACATCTCGCGTATTTTGAAGTATGCTCTCCCTAGAAATCCCTTGAAGCGGCCGAACGAACCCTACAACTCATGAAGAGGGTTCGGCCAAGGGTGAGGAAAAGGTAAATTAGTTCAATGCGGAATTGAAGAGGTAAAGGTATAGCTAGACTCCCCTCCCTCTTTTCCTACCACAAGGCCCATGGCCGAGCAAGGTCTTCCTTGCTCATGGTTCGGCCAAGGTTAGGGAGAGGAGGAGAGATTAGCTTTAGATGGAAAATGCATGATTATAAGGATCATACATAGAGATATGACAATACTTAGGAAGAACACCAAAATTAGCAAGTAGCTTGATTGATTTTGAATTGTACAAATGCTAGTTTTATAATCATTCTTAGCATTTGATCCTTAAACTTTGTATGTTGACATTGTTACCATGTTTTGAATTTCATACATGTTTTTTAAATTCATCACTACCTTTCCATGCTAGATAGTTGCTCCTTAATGTGCTAATATTCCTAAGGTAGTATAAAAATTGCTATGTATATACATTGTGGTCATATATGATGAAGTCTGCAATATTTGAATATTTTCCTTCGGATTATATATGCTGCCATAATTGTTCTTGGGTGGTATTCCAAGGTCGACACATGGAAATTCTCACACAAGGCAGTGTAGAAGTATGGGTAACATGTAAGGCATCACTAAATGTTCATAGCACATATATGAAAACTTAGTTAGGAGACGATAACACTTCTATGACTCCTTATATACTTTTGTAAATTTAGAACTCGTAGGTGTTCATATATTGAAAGGGCAGCATAAATTGTTGACCCGATAGCCGAACTTAGGCTAGATACAGGCAAATTCCCGAAGTGTATATATATGGAAACTCTAGGATATTGGTTGTGTGATGTGTTTGAGATGGTCAGTCGAGGAGAGAGGAGGTCGAAAATGACCAATGCTCAGCTCGGCCAGTATTGGGTCTAGAGGTGCGCCAGCGGACCTGCTAGGTACCAGACCCTAGTTGGGTGGGACTAGCTATCCTTACCGCAGACGGTGTCCGAAGACTAGTGGACCATCCTAATCGACGGTCCGAGATTGTTTGCTTACTTTTTGAGATGATGTGGCCAATGGCGAGTTTGATACTATCGAATATGGTAGGGGCGACTGTAGCCGGGATATTATTATATGAGTAGGCTTAAGGGTCGGATGCCGAAGGCTTGATAAGCCGAGATGGAAAGTTATCATATTCAGTGGGTACAAATGGACCCGTTGGTGTCGGTAATCGCATTAGAAGTAAACTTTACCTCCTTGTACATTTCTTTAATGCCTTATATGATATATGCATGATTGAGGCTTATGTGGAGGATCATTTGAGCCACTCATTGAGTCCCAAGTGGACTCACAGTTTACTCTTGTTTTTGCAAAGCATGAGCAGTGACTTGGTATGTCGACATGGTGCAGCTGGTGGGCGTGAGGCGGTGCCATATCTCTTAGCAGCGTCCATTAGTCTTAGACTAGTGCTTAGTAGTGTTCGGTTTTATTTCTGCACTGGCAATTTTATTTGAAAAAGTATTGTAGAATCTTGTTTCTTGAACCTTCGGTTTCTTTGATGTTGATGTTTCTATTCGTTTTGGAAAACATATGGATTGTGACTTTGCAATCTTTTTTTAAAGTATGATGAGATTTTTTTTACTCGATGTGTCTTGATTTTATTGGTATCAGTGTAGACAGTAGGCTACAAGGCAGGAGGTAGGCCCTGGCCGATCATACTACCCTCAGTTAGGGTGTGACAAAAATTAAAAATGATGATTTGAAAATTGAATTGAAAAATATCTCAAAAGTTGAGATTGAAAATTTGAAAGAAGAAAACACAAAGATCAAAAATGAAAATAGTATGATGAAATCTCAATTACATGCTATTCACAAATCCCTGAGTGATTTGAAAAATGAGGTTGTATTCTTAAATAGGAAAATCAATGATTTATCAAATGCATCTTCCTTTAAGAACTCTAGAAATAAAAATGCTTATGTAAAAAATGCTAATGTTCATCATCATTCTCATGTCAATCATTCCTCATTTAAACCTCATGTTCAAAAGAAAAAGTTTCATGGAAATTCTAGAGGGAGCTACCACACATGGTTGAAGGAAAGTGATGTGTTGAAGTTGACCATGGACTTGAATGATGAATCCTCCCTTGGTTGCAACTTCAAGCTACATTGATGCCTTAGGTAAAGTTGGCATCAAAACTATTCCGGTATCATCTCCTAACTTGCATCGTTTTACCTTAGTTGAAGATTATGATACTATGTTTAATTTGAGTTGTTTTCCCCGCTCTTGCTAAAGAGTTCTTTTGAAAATGTTTTTGATTTTTGATGTAATGGGCTCATGCGACCATGCGGTTCTAAATCGTAGGCTAATTGTGGCCTTTCGGTTTTCAACCAATAGGAAGGGTTGGAGATCATGTTTTCATTAATATTACATTTGTGATCTCTTAAAATTCGTTTTGATATCACTTGATTTTATTTTATATAGATTTCAAATCATTTAGCAAAGTGATCTTTGATAATGATACTTGATGCGTCTTTTTGCTTTTTGGGTGAGTTAGCTTGCTAAGTAGCTATATTTTCTCTAAAATATTAGTGTAGCTTACTTGCAAGTTATAAGTATTTTAGGAAGGCTAATAACTAGGAAGAAAAAGATTAGTTTGGCAAATTATCATGAATAAGGTATAACTTTGATAAATTCAAAATCTTAGTGTTATACCTCAATGCTTAAGCTTAAATAATGTCTCAACACTCATGATTGTAATTGCATGTTAAACCCTTGAATTTTCATGAGTAGGTAGAATCTTAGCACTTAGGCAAATTTCATTAAATGAAACCTGCTCTAGGTTGATATTTATTATTAGAGACCTTATTTTTAAGTCCAAACTAGTTAAACTTGTTTAGAGATCTTATTCTTCAAATATTTCATATCTTAAGATCTCTTTGATTCATTTTGACATCATGATAACCTCTTTAAAATGAATCTTCACTATCTAGCATAGGTTGAAATTTTGAAATGAAACTTTGCATTGTCCCTTTGCTATTTAGTAAATTATCTTGCTAGTTGGTATATGATTTCATTATGATACTAAGGAAGCCTACTTGCAAGTTGAAAAAGTGGTAAAATTTGGAAGGTTAAAGCAAAATTAAAAGGTGGAAATTTTGAAATTTCTCAAGAAATGAGGTATGAGTTTCATTTTGGCAAAATTTTTGCATATCACTTCTATTTTCTTGCTAAAATGATTTCTCTATGCTCATGAATGATTTTGCATGATAATTAATTGAAATCTCTTGAGTAGACAAAATTTTGATACTTAGGCAATTTCATGTCATCTAGATTGAATGAAATGTGCTCTAGGTAGAAATCTATCTTTGTCACATCCCAACTGAGGGGAGTGTGACCGGCCAGGGCCTACATCCTACTATGTAGCCTACTGTCTACACTGACATATAAGAAACCAGAACATATCGATAAAAAGAAACCACAACGAAATCTTTATCTAAAGTTTTCAAAGTTCACAATATATATTTTCAAACCAAAGAAGAAAACCATCATCGTAACAAATAGAACATCTCAAATATCAAGTTTTACAAACTTTTCCAAAACACAATGTCAGTGCAGAAAAGGAAACAACTATTATAAGACACTGGACTATGACCCAAGGACGCCGCTACGAGATACGGCACCACCACCTACCCTCCAGCTGCGCCATGCCGATAAGCCAAAATCGTGCTCTGCAAAAAAACAAAGAAACAAACTGTGAGTCCACTTGGGACTCAGTGAGCGATTCTTGCGAACCTCCACATAATCTTCAATTACTCATGCATAACATATAAGGCAACATAATGTATATTCAAGGAGGTAAGCTACTTTTAATGTGACTACTAACCCCATGGGTCATTCTGTATACACAGTATATGTGAAAACCTGCCATCTTGGCCTATCAAGCCTCTAGCATCCGACCCTTGGGCCTACTTATGGTATAAAAATCCCGACTACAACTGGCCCTACCATACAAGGTGGAATCACACTGGCCGTTCGGCCACATCATATCAAGATGTTAACAATAAATCCTGGGCGATCGACTAGGATGGTCTACTAGTCTCCGGACACCATCTAGGGTAGGGATAGCTAATCCCACCCAACTGGGGTCTGACACCTAGCTGGCCCACTGGTGCATCTCAAGACCCAATCACTGGTCGAGCTAAGCATTGGTCATTCCCTATATACACTTCGGGCCATTGCCCGTATTCGGCCCTAAGCCGGTCTGCAGGGTTAGCAAATTAATGCTACACTTTCAAATTGTGCACATTTAGTGGTTCAAGGTTTCCAAAAATGTTTACTAGCAGTCCGAGAAGTTATGTCATCTCCTAACTAAGTTTCCATATATGCTGAGCATCTCACAACGTCCTACACGTTGTTTAGCGTTATACGCTACCTTGGGTGAGGAATTCTATGAATTGATCTCATAATTTCACCCACGAATATTTCTGGACAGCATGTGTACATCACTTACCAAATTAATTTCGGATAGTAACATCATGAAGAACCGAAATAAAAAAGTAAGTAATGTAGAGGTTAAACCCATATGGAACGTACACTAAGCATAGCAACAATTAAACATGATATGAGCAATTAAATGAAACCTTTCTTGTCTACATATACTATATAAGCATTAGAAAGAACATTTCCAATTTGATAATATAAATCTATCCCAACAATTCACAACATGAATATGGATTAACATTAACGTGAATATGAATAAACAAGTACACAAAATCGTTCGCTTCCTCCCCCTTTTCCTTGATCGGTCAAAGCTTGATCAAGGTCACCCTTGCTCGGCTGATCAATCCATGTGGGAAGGGGCTAGAATCTATGCATTTTAACCAATGGAACAGTAAATATAAACTTCAAATTGAATCTAACATTCAAATGTGACGGTGCGAGTTAAGACGATAAAATACGAGATCCAACAATCCAATACAAATAATCCTACTTTTCCCCCTTATACTGCTCGGCGAACTTGAGCAGGATGATAACCATGCTTGGCCGAACATCTAGGGGTGGTGGACTTGGCTGCGATATCCACATGATTGTCAATACAAAAGCAAAAACAAGCGAATACAAGTCGATGCGCAAGTTGCAAGACAATCGAGGAAATTGGGGAAAATTTTGGCATGACCTTTCCCCTTTTCCTCGACTAGGCCAGCCCCTTAAAACAAGAAATTGACACGTATAAAACCTCAAAATCACAGCATATACAATGATCTAAGAATCTAACATGGAGAAACAACTCGATCGGCAAAACTCGCGAAGAAGAATCCCGATTTCAAAATCTATGGGGGCGGCCACCCGCCTCCCCTCAACATCTATCCAACCACTCACCTTGATTAAGGAGGATGAAAGATCGGATGACGATAACTTCGAATCTTCGGGCGACAGCGTGAAAATCCTGGATCGACCAAATCCCTTTTCCCCTTGCTTCTTCTCCCCCCTCTTAGGCGTTGCCTTGTGCAACTCAAAGATGAGTCGTACGGCACAAGGATGAGGGATTTTAATCCCTCATCTAGCCTTCCATATAGGCTCTTGACTCACTTGATTCCTACTCAAGACTCGACTAAACCCGAACTCGACTTGGGTTCCGACTCAACCCACAACATGAGTAGATTTAAACTTGATTTAATGTATGATTGCATAAAAGGAAAGTCAATCACCCAATTAAGTTTCATACACCAATGGTCGAGTCATACCTTTTCACTCGAGGCGATCCTGAGGCTCGACTCGACTATCCCCGAGTCGAGCTCGCTGCACCAAAACATATTTTTATATTAGGGAATTTCTCCGGGTCTTACAATCTTAGAGACTTTATTTTAAGTTAAAACTTGATAAACATGTTTGGTCCACTCATGATTTGCTTCCATGTGATTAAAATTGAAAAATCATGAGAAAATGGATAAATTGATAACAAGTTCACTTTAGGAGAACTAAAGTTGAGTAGAGTTGACCTAAGTCAACAAATTGACTTAGAAACTTCATTTTAGGTCCAAATTTCACAAACATGTTTAAATTTACTCATGTTAGGTGTCCATATGTTTAAATTTGAAAAACCATGAGTAAAGGTTAAAATTTTATACTTAGCAATTTCATGATACAATGCTTATTTTTGAATGAAATCATGCTAAGGTAAAATTTTGACCAAATGACATCATTTTCATTTCAAACTTGATAAACATGTTTTAAATGATTATATCTTGATATCTTTCCATGCAGAAAAATGATTTTTCGATGATTCTTGAAACTGCATGTTCTCTGAAAAATCTAGTTTTTTCAATAAAAATTTCAAAAAATTTCGGCCGATGTCTTGTGGACAATCAATGATTTTCGGCCTACGACATGTTGTCTGGTTGGAGCACTCACGGCCGACTCTCTTGTTCATATTGTATGGAACACTCTAAATCATTCAGTCTTCAAAACGGACGAAAAATCTCATTCTTTGACTGTTATCGTCGATTCCAACCGGCTAACCATCAGTATCGAAGGAATCGTAATAAATTTACTAAGTCGAAAGGAATGAGCCACCACGAACGATGTCTCGTGAACAAATGTTAGCATGTGTTTCAGCACTTCCAGAGATAGTGTTTGATTGGAATGAAAGAGTGTTGGGCTTGGGTCAAACACATAACTGGGTGAAAAAAAGTATCTTTTGGGAATTACCTTATTGGAGTTCATTACTGATTCGACATAATTTAGACATCATGCACATTGAGAAAAATATGTTTGAAAATATTTTTAACACTTTCATGGATGTTTTTGAGAAAACTAAAGATAATGTCAAGGCCCGACATGATCTGAAAATACTTTGTAAGAGGTCGAAGTTAGAGTTACAAGAGGTCAACGGATGATATCTGAAGCCGAAGGCCCCGTAAGTGTTAAATAAATAACAAATGAAAGATGTTTGTCAATGGATCAAATAACTCAGATTACCCGATAGATATGCCTCAAACTTATCTCGATGTGTGAACGTCGATGATTACAAAATATTAGGGATGAAGAGCCATGATTGTCATGTATTCATGCAGAGATTGCTTATGATCGCATTCTGAGATCTTCTACCTAATAATATTTGGCATCCGTTGACTGAATTAAGTATATTTTTTAGAAACAACAGTGCAAATGTCCTTCGAGTCGAAGATATGTCAGCACTTGAAAGTAATAATGTTGAAATTGTATGCAAGCTTGAGCAATTTTTTCTCCTACCTTTTTTGACTCAATAGAGCATCTACCGATACACTTGGCATACGAGGCATGAGTTGGTGGCCCCGTTCAATACCAGTGGATGTACTTATTTGAAAGATACATGAATCGTCTAAAGAAAAAAGTAAAGAACATAGCAGTTGTTGAAGGATCAATATCTGAATCGTATATCATCCAAGAAATTTCAACATTCTGCTTATTTTACTTTGAATCGACAATGCAGAGAAGATTTGATCGTCTTCCATGTAACGACGACAAGGGAGTCTGACATTCAGATAGACGTTTAAATTTATTCTGCCACTCTGGTCGTGCTTTTAGTTCTCATCCGTCTTGACACTTAAGCGACGAAGAGTATCATTTGACACAATTGTATGTATTACTAAATTGCCCAAAGATTGAACAATTCATTGAAATATTTGACATTGAGATGGTGCAAAAATACTCTATTCACAACGAAATGATAGAGCTGAAATAGATTCAGGCTTACAGCAAAGATCACAGAGCTGAAATAGATGAATGAATATTTGAGTTTATTAGTGGACCGTCTCGACTAGTGTCATGTTATAGCGAATATTTTGTTAATGGGTATAAATTTCACACGATTGAATATGCATTTACAAAGAAGATGAATGCCGGGGTCTGCGTGAAAGGGACAACATATGTTGAATGTGATATGTATTTTTATGGACTAGTGGAAGAAGTGATAGAATTGCACTACTTCGGCTTGAAATTAGTTATTCTATTTAGATGTCATTGGTTCGATACAACCGAAAGGGGCAAGAAAGTTCATCCAAAATACAAACTTGTTGAGGTTAATTACAAATCGAAATTGGCAGCAAATGAGCCTTTTATATTGGCATCACAAGCCGAACAAGTATATTATGCGAAGTATCCGGCTTGAAATAAAGATAGAGCAGATTGGCATGTAGTCTCTAATACTAAAGCTAGAGGAAGAATTGATCCGATAGCGGGAGAAAATGAGCCGATACTAGATGTGGAAGACAATTTCTATCAAGAAGATGATCCTCCTACTGTAGACCCTATTATTCCACTACTTGAGGATGCAGACACAATGTTAGTTAAATTAGAAGTTGAATATGTTGATGATGACGATCATGAAGTTGAGGAAGCTGGTGATGAAGAAGATGAAGAAAATGAAGAATTCGAAGACTATTACTTAGATGATGAGGAATAATTATAAAGTATATATTCTATTAAATCTATCTCTACTATATATATAATCTAATTATATCCTTATTCGACAGATATGTCGGGGCGTGGTTATCGTCGGACGAGAGCTTCGGAGTCGCCGATCGGTCAGACTCCAGCACTTCCTCCTACTGCTGATCCTCCTGCCGATGATACTCCTGTCGTTGATCCTCATGTCGTCGAGGCTAGTTCATCGAGACGCAGGCGGGCACGCGGGCCGAACAGGTGGCAGCCTCTGCCAACCACGGAGTCACATAGACTCATTAGTGTGATTGGGGAGCGGTAATGTATTATGAATTATGAATTATTACAAATTCATTATATCATAATATGATATTGAACTTTATTTTTGTTCTGCAGGTTCTAGCAGGAGGATGTGCTGAGGACCATATCTTCACTACAAGAAAACTAGGTTTTAGTGACGAGATTTAGTGGGGGTCGCGCATCAACCCTCACTAAATCAATCTATTTATGGGGGTTGCTAGTCGGCCCTCACAAAAACATGTCACTAAAAGTTGAACTTTTTGTGAGGATATCGTGACCCCCATGAAATCCTGCATTTAGTGAAGGTCTAATGTGACCTTCACTGAAAAGTATATATTTGTGAGGATCACAAGGCGACCCTCACAAAATTCTACATTTTGTGAGGGTCGAATATGACCCTCACTAAAAATGATATCTTGTGAGGACGTGTGACCCTCACGAAATCTTGCATTTAGTGATGGTCTAATATGACCCTCACTAAAAAGTATATATTGTGAGGATAATATAGTTACCCTCACTAAATTCTATATTTTGCGATGGTAAGTAATGACCCTCACCATTTCTTACATCTCACTTATAAATTTGAAAATAAATAAAAATTAATTTAAAATTAAAATAATTTTAGATAATTAAATAATTAAATAAATATATTTTAAAAATCTAAAATATTATTAAGTAAAAAATAAAATAATTAAAAATTTTACCCCTCATCCCTCAAAATTATTTACTTAATAAATTATTATTAAATAATAATTTTAATAATAAAATTATTAAAAATATGAAGTAATAATAATTGATTAAAATTTAATAATCAGTTATATATTTAAAATTTATTAAAATATAAGTAATCAGTTATATGTTTTATTTTCTTGATGCTGCGGTTGGTAATTAATTGATATTCATTAATATAATGTTATATTAATTAGTTTTCATGGTTTTTTTTTTTCGACCCCCAGGAAATGTGAGTTTTCCTGGGGGTTTTTTCTGACCCCCAAGAAATGGTTCTTCGCGCGTCGTTTCGTCACTCGTGCCTCCAGGCTCCATCAACATTTCTTCACTCGCGCCTCCATATTTCTTCATTTCGCACCAGATCGCACGCCTAGGGCACCAACTTCACTCGCGTCTCCCCCATCGCGTTGTCTCCACAGTCTCCACCCTAGGGCACCAGTTGCACTCGCGAAGATACTGCAGTATCCCCGCTACACCATCTCCACTCGTGGAGATACTTCATCAACATTGCGTCGTCTCCACCATCTTCATCAACACTCTTGATACTACAGTAATACTCCAATGTCATCAACATTACTTCATCAGCTTCACTCGCCACCCCCAATCCCTAACCTTCCTGCCCGATTCCTCCCTGCAAGTGTCGGATCATCATCGCACAGATTGTGCTTGTTCGATTAATGCTTGTTTCTAGTATTTTCTATCCTTTTATGCACACATAATTTCATTTGATTTTAAGTTTTTGATGATTGCATATTTGTTCTGTGTGTTTTTTCTAGTACACAGATTGTTTGTTTGTACTATTATTATGTATTGTGCTCAATTGTTGATGGGGGAACTTAGCATCAAAGCTATTTTAGTTTTATGATTGTACTATTTTCATGGCTATTTGTACTATTTGTGCTATTTCCCTGCTATTTCCCAAGGGGAACTTAGCTATTTGTGCTCAATTGTGTTTTTTCTAGTGCGGATTGTTTGTACTATTTTAGTTTATGACATTGGTCACGTATACAGTAACACCCAAAGAGCAGGGAGCATGTTTTATGATGATGAGGCCAAATGCAACCCTTGCTAGGGCACACTTTTATTGTTTAAAATTGGTCAGAGTTTCGTAACTTGGGGATTCTAGTGCCTCCAATATTGTTGCATTTTAATCCTTATATGACCAAAGTAGTAATACTTATGAGCAAAGATAAAAGATTGAGATTAACATCTCTCATGATCTAATCATGGTTCTAGTGTGATGAGACGTGAGAGCTAGTTATTAACTATAGATTCCCTGTTTTCATGGCTTGTTTGTTTTGAAAAAAAAAAAAAACTTAGATAAGGTAGTGTCATAGAGGCCTAATTTGTTATTAACTGTTTTCTATGCCTGTTTTCATGGCTTGTTTGTTATTAACTAATTTAACCCTACTAGAGAGTAGGGTTTACTTCCTACTCTCTTAGTTATTAATTTAAGGCCTCATAAGGCCTCAAAATTAATTCCATTTTATTCTATGTTCACACAGAGGAAAAGATGAAGGGTAACACTCAATAAGTACGTGGGAACTTATTTTCTGTTGCTACTAAAATGGTAGAATTTGTGTTATTCTAAGTTTTGTGCTCCCGGTTAGTAAATTGCAATAATATAAGTTGTTCTGTGTGTTTTTTCTTTTTCTTACTAATATTCTAATTTGTTCATTTGCTTCACTCATCTCTATTTTTGGTAGAGTAATTACTGATTAAAAGTTAAATATTCTAATTAACAATAATATATACGTTTATGTTTTAGTGATTTTCATGTTGTTTTTGGATCTATTATTAATATCTTTTTATATTTTTTCTTATATTAGGTTTACTTTAATTTCTTTGAGAGGTTAAATATTGTTTTATCTATGGATAACATTGATAAGAGTTCGATGAAGGCTCACAGGCTTAGTGCAGAATATATGAGAGGAGTAGATCAATTTCTTGACTATGCTTTTCGCAATTCAACTCGAAATGATAACAGAATCAAATGTCCATGTATTAATTGCAACAATGTCCACTTGAAATCTTGAGAAGAGGTTAAGTATGACTTGTGTAAGAAAGTGATAGTGCAAAGCTACATTGTTTGTTACTTTCATGGTGAAGAGGAAGATGTCGTTGTGCAGGATGATGAGGAGTCAAATGAAGAGTATGCAGATGATGTAGTCACAATCATTACAAGAAAACATAGCTTCACCAACAGAATTTTTACCAACGGATATAATTTGTTGGTATTACCAACAAAATTACCAACGGATAAATAATCCGTTTGTAAATTAGCATGTTTTTTTCCTCTCTCGTTACAGCCGACCAAATTTTTTTTTCCCTCTCTCGTTTTGGCCGAACACTTTAGTTTCCCCCTCTCCCACACGCCAAAATAATTTATAGCGCCTCTTTTTTTTTCAGCCGACGCCGACAAAGCATCATCTTCGTCTTTCTTCCCCCTCTACCACTCGTCATCCTTCTTCCCCCGCCGCCCCGACAAAGCCACTTCTTCCTTCCCCACAGTTTCCTACCCTGCCGGTTCCCTCCCCGCAGGCTCCTTACTCATTGGTTCCTTCCCCGCAGACGACAAAATAATTGGTTCGAGCTAGTCATCATAGATAGCGCAGGTTCCTTCTAATTCCCCGCAGCTGATCCGAGCTTTTATTTCTTTCCTCCCCTTCTATAGGTTCCTTCCCTTCCTCGTGCCCTAATCCTCTATTACTTTGTGGCGAAGCGCAGGAAGCGCTCAGAGGAAGCGCAAGTCGTCACAGACAGCCGACCGACGAGTGGATTCCTTCCCTTCTACGGGTTTGGAGCGCTCGGTTTCCCATTCGATTGTGGAGGTTTGATTTCAGTTGCGATTTCATGTCACTTATTCTGAACATTTGGATGATCAATGTGTACATTAGTCAAAGATTAGAGATGCTTTTAATTTTAGTTAATGAAGGTCAAATTTTCGTTAATGCTCGTCTCCACTCTCACCATCTACCCACATTTTTTATTAATCACAAGATCTCATATAAAGATGAGATGCTTACACGAAGAGAGATCCCATACTGATAGAATTTATTATAACATGACCATTTTAACTCGTTGCTAGAGCTTGATAATTTTCATTCTGGCGTCTTTTGGCTAAGAAACAGATTCTATCCCTTGATCTAATTTAACCTGATAACACTTCATGCATTAGGTCTTCTCTTTTTAGTAACAGTTGCAAACAAAGGGCATGTATATATCATGATTAATAAAAAATAGATTAAATAGATGTAAGCAAGTAAATGGGATGTCCAAAACAAGTGACAATGTAGAATGGAAATGGTACTGCTGCACAAGCAACAATAGCAGTGCAAGCTAGTGACGGAAAAGTGATGTCAATCCTGATGCATGTATGAACTACTCAGGCATGCATGGAGTCGTTCGATTATTTGTAAACTGCTCTAGCTCATCATATTTGTGAGTTGACTGATCAGCTTTCTCTCCATCTGTAGCCACAAGTTCGATTACAGCAGACATAGAATAAGGTCATTCCTTCCTCCCCATGTGAGGAAACCTGTAAACATTGCAAAATACACCTCGTTAACTATATGGAAATTATAAGGAGAAAGAAAGAATCTAAATCACGAACTAGTTGTGCCGCCAGTTTTAAAATGGCAACAAAAAAAGGTCATTCTTGGTTTGAACTTGCTAGTACGTATTCAAGTTATCAGAACCAGAATTTATTTTTGAAGTATTTAGTTGATACAGCACAGAACACTTGCAAATAGGATCAGGTCAGTAAGGGCCATCTCCATCACTAGCCATATGGTGCAAAAGAAACAAATATTACTATATGTGCTAGAAATTTCAGACATAACAAGGCTCTATTATAAGATAGTAGAATGCATCTTGAAACATTTTTTAGAGACTTTGAGATAGATGACCCTAGACTTCATGCTTGATTATTAATCACAAACTTGTTGAAGGAGCTTCTTGAAAATTCACTACTGATTTACAATCCGAGTATACATTGGCATTCCTTAGGTTTAGACATTTTGCTTTGTTCAATGCTAACCAAACAGCCCAAGTTTGAGCATGAAGAGGAGACTTCATTTGTTTGCAATCAGAAATTTCAAACGGAACCGCTTTCTCATTTTTTAGAGCAAAAACTCCAAAACCAGATAAACTGAACTCAGAAAACCAAGAAGCATCACAGGAATTTTTTATCTGCTGAGTGTCTACAATCTAGATAGGTTCAGCTTCAATTATTCCTGGCCGAGGCTGATTTTTTGATGTTGACCAACAAGTTGTTCTACCATGGCCTTGAGAAGTCTCTGTTCTGGCCAATTGAAAAGTAGTTGTGTTGACATTTATTTTTGGGCCTTTGTTTACCATCACTTCAGATAGAGCTTTGTAGATGAAAAACATAAGCTATTTCTGTTTTTCCAGACCTTTCGGCCTTTGTTTACCATTAGGATCTTGTTCATTTCTGAACCGACAGACGCAATAGAAAATTGAATGGAGAAAGTTAGTATGATTTATTTTTCACTAGTTGAGTAATAAACTGCAGTTCACAGGCAAAGAATTGCTTAGCTAGTTGCGTAAGTAGTCTCTAGACTGATAAAATCATAGAAGTCTGAACTGAATATAGGTAAGAAGCATATTGTGCAAGGAAATCTAGACTGCTACTAGATTCTCCCTTAAGACCGATATTTAAGACCTAAACTGCCTCATTCATAACATATAAGTTACTTGTCACACCCCAACTGAGGGTAATGTGATCGGCCAGGGCCTACAAACTACCCTGTAGCCTATCGTCTACACTGACATAGAGAAAACTAGAATGTATCGATAAAGGAAATCTCAACACAACTTTATTAAAAGTTTTCAAAATCCACAGTTTTATATTTTTCAAAGCAAGTAAGAAAACCGACATCAGAATAACTGAACGTCTTAAGTATCAAGTTTTACAAACTCTTTCCAAATAGAACTTGTGAGTGCAGAAAATAAAAAAAAACAACTACTAGACACTAGTCTGACTCATGGACGCCGCTATGAGATATGGCACCACCTCCTGCCCACCAGCTACACCATGTCGACATACCAAGCTACTGCTCATGCTCTTCAAATTAGGAATAAACTATGAGTCCACTTGGGACTCAGTGAGTGGCTCAAATGAACCTCTACATAAGCCTTAACCATACATATATCATATAAGGCATTAAAGAAAATGTACAAGAAGGTAAGGTTTATTTCTAATGCGATTAGCGACCCTACGAGTCCATTTGTACCAACTGAATATGATAACCTGCCATCTTGGCTTCTCAAGACTTCGACATCCGACCCATAGGCCTACCCATAGAATAATATCCCGGCTACAGTCGTCCCCACCATATCCAGTAGTATCATACTGGCCATCGGCCATCTCATCTCAAGATGTAAGCAAATAATCTCGGGCCGTTGACTAGGATGGTCCACTAGTCTTCGGACACCGTTTGGGGTAAGGATAGCTAGTCCCACCCAACTGGGGTCTGGCACCTAGCGGGCCCTCTGGCGCACCTCTAGACCCAATACTGGCCGAGCTGAGCATTGGTCATTTCTGACCTCCTCGCTCCTCGGCTGACCATCTCAAACACATCACACAATCAATATCCTAGGGTCTTCGGGTGTTTGCCCATATCTGGCCTAAGTCCGGCTACCGGGTCAACAATTTATGCCGCCCTTTCAATATATGAACACCTACGAGTTCTAAGTTTCCAAAAGTATATAAGGAGTACTCATATAAGTGTTATCGTCTCCTAACTAAGTTTCCATATATGTGTTATGAACGTCTAGTGACGCCTTATATGTTACCTATCCTTCTACACTGCCTTGGGTGAGAATTTCCAAGTGTCGACCTTGGAATACCACCCAAGAACATTTAGGGCAGCATGAATAATCCAAAGGAAAATTCAAATATGGCAACCTTCATCATATATGGCCACAATGTATATACATAACAATTTTTATACTACCTTAGGAATATTGGCACAATAAGGAACAACTATCTAGCATGGCAAGGTAGTAATGAATTTAAATAACATGTATGAAATACAAAACTAATGCTATGAATGGTTATAAAACTAGCATTTCTACAATTCAAAATTTATCAAGCAACATACTAAGTTTGATGTTCTTCCTAAGTATTGTCATATCTCTATGTATGATCTTTATAATCATGAAATCTCCATGGCCCTTGTGGTAGGAAAGAGGGAGGAGACTCTAGCTATACCTTTACCTCTTCAATTCCGCATACAACTTAAATACCAATGAACTAATTTACTTTCCCTTCACCCTTGGTCGAACCTGTGGGCGAAATGGCGACACTAGAGGGGGGGGGGTGAATAGTGTGTTTACTAAATACTTAGTCTAAATTCACTTTTAATCGTTTACTTAAATAGTTTAGGTGATTTGCGATTCGATGAATGTATGCGGAAGCGAAATAAATAATTAAGCGGAAGCAACAATAAAAACAATGCAAACACAGGTATTTATAGTGGTTCGGCCCCAATGCCTACTCCACTACCTAAGCACCCCGCTTAGAATTTCCAAACTAGTTTTTACTAGATTAATTAGAGTTTCCCTTACAACGAGGACTTTGCACCGGAAAGTCTCCGCTCTCCAACCGAAGGCACTTCCACACCCGGAAGTATCCCGCCTTCCTACCGAGAGCACTTTCCCACCTCAACCAAAGGGACAACTAGAACTAATCCTAGTAAGCTC
The DNA here is from genome assembly GCA_034359265.1 of Canna indica. Taxonomy (NCBI): domain Eukaryota; kingdom Viridiplantae; phylum Streptophyta; class Magnoliopsida; order Zingiberales; family Cannaceae; genus Canna; species Canna indica. The sequence goes on along the minus strand of CP136892.1, from coordinate 35,804,702 downwards.
TAAGTTTACACAAGTGGCTTTACCACTTCCAATCAATAAGACCTAACACTCTAGGTCTTTACACAGACACACAAATCCAAAAATAGTTTAATAACAGATAAAATTTACAATCAAAAGAGCTTAAGAATAAACCAATAGTAGAAGCCCCTTTGCAAGCATTTGACACCTTCAACTCACCAAGGAATGAGCTTGATCAAAAACCTGAGTTGAAGCAGTAGCTGGCACTTGAGAAAGGTTGCCGCGGAAAGAAACAGAACGCCGCTTGATCAATTGTTGGAAGGCTTAGATCTTCCTTTTAATGGCTCAATAATATCTGTAAGAATGAAGGAGAAAGAATAAAGGAATCATATGAGGGTATATTTATACCCTGTTGAAGAAACGACACTCAACAGATAGAAATCTATCCGTTGCAGGCCGCCGATCGAATGGTCGGTCGACTGACTGGTCGATCGGTCCTTCGACCACTCCTATTTTCTCTTTGGTCGGTCGACCGACGGGTCGACCGCCAGACATAAATCGCGCGATCCACGATCTTTGGTCGACCCATCGGTCGACCGACACGATTGCGTCTTAGGCTTATACGTAGGTCGGTCGACCGCCAAGCCTACTACCCTTTTTGGGCTTCGGTCGGTCGACCGACAGACGCAATAAGCTTGCGATTTCTCTTTCGGTGGACCGACGCAAGCTGCGTCTGCAGCTAGCCTCAGTCCGGTCGATCTCTAGGGCTACTGCCCATTTCTTACCCTATTCGGTCGACCGCTCGATCGACCGAATTTAGGCTGAGATTGTTTTCTTCAGCCTTTTTCTTCCGCGCTTCATTTCCGGGTTCCAACTTTCAACGAGCATCATGACGGAGAGCTTTCCATATGATCTATGAGCTCGTCCAATGCGACTTTGGTTCACTTGTCGATCTTCGATAAAGTTTCGCGATGAACCCGAGTGCGACGATTAATGTCCTTCCAATTTTGTAATTTCTCCGATTTATCCAATCGATGACATCGAATGCTAGTCGATATGGAACTTGAAAGATATTCTCAATGAAATCATTAGTTCCATGTTTGTTATCATCAAAACCATCAAAACCGAGATTAAAGCTAAGGTTGAAAACCTAAAGCCAACAATCTCCCCCTTTTTGATGATGACAAACATCCTTAAGAAAATATATATTCATTAAAGCATTAAGGATATTAACTAAGGGATTTCTCCCCCTATCAACATGCATATCTATGAATATAAACTCCCCCTATCTATATGCTTGGATTTCCTATACTTTCCTCCCCTTTCCTATATTTTCTCCCTATTTACCTATACATTTCTCCCCCTTTTTTCTTATACTCTTCTCCCCCTTTTTTCTTATACTCTTCTCCCCCTTTTGACATCAATCAAAAAGGGCAAGAAAGGTCTATCTATTCAAAGGGATGAAAAACAATATATTTTTCATGAAGTTGAGACTTTAAAGATTATTTCATGAAACATGAAAATCTCAACCAAGGGATGGAAAACAAATATTTAAGAGAAACAAAATCATACATGATATGTTCAAAAGCTAAATAGTTGAATTCAAAATTAAATCATGTATGTTCTCACAATGAATATTGTTTCTTTTTCATGACATTTTTAGATTTCTTTCAAACTTCCAAAATACAAAGATATAGACATTTAAATCATGTATATCAAGTTTGAAGTGAAACAAATGTCATTTGATCTAAATATGAACTCAACATGTTTTCATTTGAAATAAGCATGAAAACTATGAAAATGCTAAGTCTCAAGTTTTGCTATCTACTCATGTTTTCTCATACTTAGGCATCTAGACATCAAACGTGAGAGAGTCTAAGTCCATGAATCAAGTTTGGGCTTAAGAAGAATTTTTAAGTTATTTTGTTGACATAGGTCAACCTATATTCAAGATTTCAAAAATCAACCTTTTAAGTTTATACAAATTCATGTTTTTGACAAATATTTTTGAAACCAATTTTTTCATCAAATTTTGATACCAAATATTGAATGGTCATTTGAAATACATGTATCAAGTTTGAACTCAAAAGAATTTTCAAAGACCATTTTTCATCCTATATTGGTTTTAATATACACATGGAGACTTCTATCTATCATCCAAAATATCAAAATCATTTCTAGGAATGATTTTACTCAAGAATTTATGTGAATGATATTAGAAATGGAATCCAAATGGTGTACATGAGTTTTTATATGAAGTTTTTGAAGAAGAATCAAAGTATCAGAAAGATTGACGTTTCAAGAATAATGATACTTTGTGTTTTGAAATCTAACTTCAAAAATTCACTTTAAATCCGATTCTTCATGAAACTTTTTGAAATTTTTACTGATAAAACTAAATTTTTCAGTGAATGTGTAGTTTCAAGAATCATCTAAAAATGATTTTTTTATATTTTTCTAGAAATAACTGAAATTGGTGATACCAATTGTTGAACAAATGGCAATCCTTGTAATTTTCAATTATTCTTTAAAACTTGTTCAATTTTCATTCAAACTTTCATGACACCATGATGTGATCATGTAAAGAGTAGATATCAAGTTTTAAAAGAAAATTATGTCCTTAAGTCAAGATATCAACCTAGCATAGTTTCATTCAAAACTAAACTAGTTTTTATGAAACTTGCTAAGTTTCAATCTTAACATTTACTCATGATTTTTCATATTTAGACCTATGAATACTTAACATGAGTGAATCTAAACATGTTCCACAAATATGGATTGAAAATTAGACCTTTAAGTCAACTTGTTGACTTGGGTCAACTTTGTTCAAAAGAGGTTTTCATGAAACCACCTCTATGTCATTTTATCCACATCCATATGAATTTTTCATTCTAATTGCATGGAAACATATCATACCTATCCCTAAATATGTTTACGAAGTTTTGGACTTAAAATGAATTTTCCATGTCGATTTGTTGGCTTGGGTCAAACTTTTCAAGCTTAAGTCCCCTAAAGTGATATAGACATCACATTGTTCATCTAGACATGAATTTTCATTTTTTAAACACCTAGACTTATGTGATATGTATATCTAAACATGTTTAACAATCACTAACTCAAGATGAGGCCTCTAATATGAATTTTAACCTAGAGCAAATTTCATTCAATCAAGATATCATGAAATTGACTAAGTTATTAAAATATTTTCCTACTCATGAAATTTCATATATTTGTCATACACAAACAATCATGAGCATAGAGACATTATTAAGCATGGATATTCAATTTTTATATTAAAATTTTTGCAAAATTAAATTCATACCTTTTATTGAAAGTTTGCCTAACTTTTCATTTTCTTTTTCATTTTCTTTTAGATAGCATAGCTTTTCATATTTTTATCACTTGCAAGTAGACATCATTAGTATCATAATGAAATACTATGACTACTAGCAAGCTAACATGCTAAATAGCAAGGTTCAAAACAAATTTTACTTTTAAAAACCTTAACCTATGCTAGATAGTAGAGATTCATTTTTAAATAAGGTGCCATGATATCATAATGAATCTAAGAGATCCTAAGATGTGAACATTTGAGAAATAAGATCTCTAATCATGTTAAACTAGTTTGGACTTTTAAAATAAGGTCTCTAGTATCAACCTAGAGCAAGTTTCATTTGATGAAATTTGCCTAAGTGCTAATATTCTACCTACTCATGAGAATTCAAGAATTATACATGCAATTCTAATCATGAGTATAGAGACAAACTTTAAGCTTAAGCATTGAGATATAACCCTAAGATTTTGAATTTATTGAAGTTATACCTTATATTTGAAAATTTAGCCAAACTAATATTTTTCTTCCTAATTATCCTTCCTAAAATGTTTATAACTTGCAAGTATACTTTATAAGTAGATGATGAAACTAAATCTACATGCAGGCTATCAAACTAAATAGTGAAGAGAAAAACCAAGTATCATTTATCAAATTCCACTTCACTAAATAGCATGGATTCATTTTCAAATGAATTATTCATGATAACAAAATGAATCAAGAGATCCCAAATATAAAATTTTCAAAAAATAAGATATCCAACCCTTCCTATTGGTTGAAAACCGAAAGGCCACAATGTGCATACGATTTAGAACCGCAAGGTCGCTTAGGCCCATTATAGGCCACCAGGGTCTCCGAAGAGACCGGGAAATCAAAATAAAAAATGTTTTTAAAACTTATCAAGAGCGGGAAAAACTAACTCAAATTAAACGTGGTATCATAAACTTCAACTAAGGTAAAATAATGCAAGATAGAAAATGATACCAGAATAGTTTTGATGCCAACTTTACCTAAGGCATCAAGGAGCTTGAAGTTGCAACCAAACGATGAATCTTCACTTAAGTCCATCGTCAACTTCAACTCTTCACTTCTCTCTACCCTTGTGTGGTGGCTCCCCCTACAAAAGAACATGAGATCTTTGGTACCCAAATGACTTTGGGTCCTTGGGGGTTAGAGGGCTTAGGTACCCAAAACACTTGGGTTCATTTTGAATGCGCAATCATATATAGCATGCCCAAATACACCACAACAATAGCAATGTCCATTAAATTTCTTTTTGTTTTTGTTATGGACATGAGATTTATTCTTAGAATGCTTGTCATTTGAACTAGGATGAGCATGAGCATTCTTAAAAGATACATTTTTCTTTTGAGCATGGGGTTTCATGATAGAATGCTTGATATGAGAAGCATGATGTGCATAAGCATTGTTGAAAGAAACATTTGTATTTCTAGAATTCTTAGAAGATGAATTTCTAGATAGATTATTGACTTTCTTATTTAGAAAAACAACCTCATTTTTTAAATCATTCATTGATTTATGAATAGCATGCAATTGAGTTCTCAACATGCTATTTTCATTCTTCAATATGTCATTTTTATTTTTCAATTCCTTAGTGTCAATACTTAAAGTATCATGGCATGGATTGTTGACACTAATTCTTAGCTTCTCATTTTCTAATTTTACATCATGTAATTGAGAGCTAAGATTTGAATTTTCTTTCTTCAATTTTTTGTTTTCTTTGTCTTTTCTAACAAGCAATGCATACATGCTTTTATATTCATTCATTAATTCATCATAAAGAAAATCATGAGAACTAGATGAATTAATACTACCATTTTTGTTATCATGACTAGAGGAAGTGGAGTGTACCTCATTGTCATCATTCATGAGGCATTCTTTTGAGATGGCTTCATAGTCATGAAGGGAGGATGCTTCACTTGAGTAGGATGATGTGGAAGCATTTGATCTCCTCTTTGTCTTGTTCTTCATAGTAGGGCAATTCTTTTTCACGTGCCCTTTCTCATTGCACAGGTGACATATCACATTTCTCTTCCGGCTTTTAGTGCTCCTATGACTGGAGACACTTTGGGCTTCAAAAACCATATTAGTATTGGGTGGATGACAATTGTCACCACTCCCCTCATCATAAGTAGTAATCTCTTCGGTTTTTGCAAAATCAAAGAGCATATTTAAAGTAGCCCAAATATCGAAAGCGGAAGTGCAATGCATGACCTTTCCAAGTATATCATTTGAAAATGTGCAATATAGAAGATGTGTTGTTTTACCATTTAATTCAAACAACTTAATTTGTCATTTGGTCCATGCATTCATGTTTTCCTTAGGTTCAATATATTTTGTCTTTACCATGTCAAATATACCTAAACCTTGAGTCTTTTGAAATGTGTACATCCTAGATTTCCATAGACCAAAGTTAGAGGCATCGAACCTAGGAAGTGTAGACGATACCGACTCTAGAGCCATTTCAAGATCGAGATAAGGTGTAGAAGAGATGGTGAAATCTCAAGCTACGAACCCGCTCTAATACCAATTGTGGGCAAAATGGCGACACTAGAGGGGGGGTGAATAGTGTGTTTACTAAATACTTAGACTAAATTCACTTTTAATCGTTTACTTATATAGTTTAGGCGATTTGTGATTCGACGAATGTATGCGGAAGCGAAATAAAAAATTAAGCGCAAGCAACAATAAAAACAATGCAAACATAGGTATTTATAGTGGTTCGGTCCCAATGCCTACTCCACTACCTAAGCACCCCGCTTAGGATTTCCAAACTAGTTTTTACTATATTAATTAGAGTTTACCTTACAACGAGGACTTTGCACCGGAAAGTCTCCGCTCTCCAACCGAAGGCACTTCCACATCCGGAAGTATCCCGCCTTCCTACCGAGAGCACTTTCCCACCTCAACCTAAGGAACAACTAGAACTAATCCTAGTAAGCTCTAAGTTTACACAAGTGGCTTTACTCCTTCTACACCAAGGATACCACTTCCAATCAACAAGACCTAACACTCTAGGTCTTTACACAGACACAAATCCAAAAATAGTTTAATAACAGATAAAATTTACAATCAAAAGAGCTTAAGAAAAAACCAATAATAAAAGCTCCTTTGCAAGCCTTGGGCACCTTCTACTCGTCAAGGAATGAGCTTGATCAAAACCCGAGTTGAAGCAGCAACTGGCACTCGAGAAAGGTTGCCGCGGAAAGAAACAGAGCGCCGCTTGATGAATTGTTGGAAGGCTTAGATCTTCCTTTTAATGGCTCAATAATATCTATAAGAATGAAGGAGAGAGAATAAAGGAATCATATAAGGGTATATTTATGCCCTGCTGAAGAAACGGTCTCAACGGATAGAAATCTATCTGTTGCAGGCCGCCGATTGAATGGTCGATCGACTAACTAGTCGACCGGTCCTTCAACCGCTCCTCTTTTCTCTCTGGTCGGACGACCGTCAGACGCAAATCACGTGATCCGTGATCTTCGGTCGACACGACTGCGTCTTAGGCTTATACGGAAGGGTAGCGCTCTCTCATGTCCTGCTCTACCTCCCATGTGGCCTCTTGCACGGAATGGTGCTCCCAACTAACCTTTACCAGGGGAATTCTTTGGACCTTAGCTTCATGATCTGGCTATCAAGGATGTCTACATGCCTTTCCTCGGATGAGATGGCCGGATCTACCTCGATAGAAGAGGGCTCGATTACATGTGAATCATCTTTTACATACTTCCGCAACATGTATATGTGGAAGACCGAGTGCACCCTGCTTAGGCTAGGAGGCAATGCCAGCTCAAAGGCCACCTCGCCCCTCCGCTTGAGAATGGAAAAAGGCCCAATGTATCTAGGGCTCAGCTTCCCCTTCTTCCCAAATCGGACCACCCATTTCAAAGGAGAGACCTTCACGAATACTAAGTCACCCTCTACAAATTCTAATTCCCTGGCCTTTTTGTCGGAATACATTTTCTGTCGACTTTGAGCCGCCAGCAATCTTTCCTTAATGACCTTTACTTTCTCTACCGCTTCCTCAACCAGATCGGGGCCCACCATGAGTGATTCCCCTGCCTCAAACCAGTCCACTGGAGACCTACACCGCCACCTATACAAGGCCTCAAAAGGAGCCATGCCAATGCTACTGTGATAGCTATTGTTGTAGGCGAATTCTAATAACGGTAGGTGCCTCTCCCAGCCATCGGCCATATCCATGACGCATGCTCTCAGCATGTCCTCCAAGGTTTGGATGGTCCTCTCTGACTGCCCGTTAGTCTACAGATGGAAAGCTGTGCTGAAATGCACCTGAGTACCCAAAGCTTCCTGGAAGGACTACCAAAATCGGGCTGTGAACTGGGTACCGCTGTCGGATATAATCATCACCGGGGTACCATGATATGCCACAATCATATCCAAGAACAGTCGGGTATACTGCTCCGTAGAGAAGGAAGTTTTCACTGGTATGAATTGCGCGGTCATGGTTAACCGGTCCACTACCACCCAAATGGAATCAAAACCGTCTCTTGACTTAGGCAATCCGGTCACTAGATCCATGGTGATCTTCTCCCATTTCCACGTGGGCACTTCGAGGTTTTGCAGAAGCCCCGCAGGCTTAAGGTGTTTGGCCTTCACCTGCTGGCAGACTAGACATTTGGAAATAAACTCTGCCACTTCTCTTTTCATACCTTTCCACCAGTAATGCTGCCTTAAATCTCGGTACATCTTGGTGGCCCCCGGATGCATCGTATAAGTGGAACGATGACCCAATTCCAAGACTTGCCTCATAGTGACCGTAGCGAGTCCTAAAGGCCGTCTTCGGCACATCGCAGTCCCGGATTCTCAGCTGATGGTATCCGGACCTCATATCTATATTTGAAAACCATTGAGCCCCCTGCAGCTGGTCAAATAGATCATCTATCCTCGGCAGTGGGTAGCGATTCTTAATAGTCACTTTGTTCAGCTGTCTATAGTCGATGCACATGCGCATCGACCCATCCTTCTTCTTCACGAAGAGAACCGGGGCACCCCAGGGTGACACAATCAGTCGGATGAACCCCAGATCTAGCATTTCCTGTAGTTGCACCTTTAGCTCCCTGAGTTCGGCCGATGCCATCCTATAGGGAGGAATGGAAATTGGTTTCACCTTGGGCTGCAGGTCAATGCAAAAATTGACTTCCCTTCTGGGCGGCAACCTCGGCAATTCCTCGAGAAACACATCAGGGAATTCACAGGCCACTGGGGTTCTGCTAACATCCCTTGCTTCAGCCCTTTCCTCCTTGGCCACATATACAAAGGCCAGGAAAGATTAGCAGCTGCCCCGAAGCAACTTACGAGCCTTTAGGGCTAAGATGACCCCTATCGACTTGCTACCTCCCTCCCCTAGGAAGGTGAATTGCGGTAACCCAGACTTATTAAACATCACTGTTTTGGCTCTGCAGTCCAACATTTCAAAGTGCTCTACCAGCCAGTCCATGCCAAGAATGACATCAAGCTCAAGAGTGGGTAGGAGTGTCAAATCCGCACTCAGCACATGGCCCCAGATGAGTACTTCACAACCTTCATAAATTGAGTTTGCTAAGATTGCATCGCTCGTAGGCGTTGATACCATCAATGGCCCGTCGAGCATAGAGGGTGCCATTGGCAACTTTACAGCAAACATGGCAGACACAAACGAGTACGCGGCACCCGAATCAAATAAAACATATGCAGCAGACGAACATACTAAAATATTACCTGTCAACACTGCCTTGGATGCCTCTGTCCCATCACGGTTCATAGCATATACCTGTGCAGGCGGCCTCTCTGAATAACTGGTATGTCGCCCCGTGTTCTGCGTCTGCCCTCTCTGAGCTACTAACCCTAATGACATAGGAGCTTTCCCCCTAGACTGCTCAAGCTTCTGACTAGTTCCCTCAGGACAGTCCTTCTTGAAGTGTCCGACTCGACCGCATTTGAAGCAAGCATTAGTGCGGCTAAGACAGGACCCCAGTGCCTCCAACTGCAACTGCCACACTACAATGCCTCAGATCTCTGAGAACCACCTCCTAACACTGTTGCTCTCACTGACCCGGTCCTTGGGCCCCCACGGCCCCAGTTACCACTCTGCCCCCGGCTTTGCTGATGATCTGCTGTAGTCATTGTCCCCTCAGAGTGCCAAGGCCGACTACCAGAACCCTATGACCGAAACTTTTTCTTAGTTGGTCCGTCATTTCTCTCAAACGGCACCAAGGCTTCTTTCCGCAGGGCTTCATCCACTACCCAAGCCAGAGTAGAATCCTCAGTGTAGTGGATAAGCCTGTCAATTTGTGGCCTCAATCCTGCCACGAACCTTTTGACCTTGGCGGTCTCAGACGCCACTAGGGTTGGATGGTACCTGGAGAGACAGTTGAACTCCATCTCATACTCTGATACTGTCACGCCTCCAGCCTGGCACAACATCTCAAAATCATGGGCACTCTTGTCGCGAACACTCATGGATAGGTACTACTCTTCCATAGTCGCCCGGAATTCCTCCCACGTGGGAGGTGGTGCGGCAGCTGCCTTGTGAACCTTCCAAGTTTGCAGCCAGACCTTTGTCGGTCCCCTCATATGAAGACCGACCATACGAGCAACAGCCTCTGATGAACACCCCAGCTCTATACTTAGCTCGTAGCAATCCCCCAAGAATTCTATCACTTCCACCAGACGATCTATCCCGGTGAACTCCGGTGGCTTCCCTGTGACAAAATTTGCATAGGTTGGGGCCCCTGGAGTTTTGACCACCGGTTCTATCACCTCTGCCACTTCTGGTACCACTGAAACTACGAGCACAGGTTGTGGCGGTGGCTGCTGAGACTGCTGCTGCATTTGTTGTCTCCGTTCCTGCTCCTTAAAGAGCGCTTCAGTCATCTGATTCACTTGAGCCTGGAGTAGAACAATCGCTGACACTTGCCCCTGACCCTTAGACGGGTCTCTATCCCTGCCCCGGGCCCGGCCTCGGCCTCGACCTCGACCTCGGCCTCGCCCCCGTCTTCGACGTTCTGTCGAGTTATTGCCACTGCCGCTCAAATCAGCATTTTGAGTTTCCATTTCACTAACACATGAAAGAAAAGAAGTTGTCTGTCACATAATAAATTCTTAACACAAAGCTAATTAAACTTCCTAACCGCATGGTGCGCTGAGTGCACGAGTGGTCGCCCAATCTCATAGCATAACTATACCGTAAGTTGTCACGCTAGCATATGCCTCATACGGTACCCATCATATACCGGCGGCGACGTGAATCCCAGATCGATCCAAGCCCCAAGCCTCCTCCTTGCTTCTTCTCCTCTTCTCCCTAGGCGGCCTTGTGCGACTCAAAGGGTGAGTCGCACGACTGCAATAAGAGGGTTTTATTCCCTCATCCATCTTTCCAAAGATGGCCTCAAGACTCACTTAACTAATACCCAAAACTCGACTAAACCCGAACTCGACTTGGGTTCCGACTCAACCCAAAACATGACTCGAGTTAACTTAATTTAAGGTATGATTTCATAAAAGGAAAGTTAATCATCCAAATAGATTTCATGAATCATTAGCCGAGTCATACCTTTTCACTCGAGACGATCCTGAGACTCGACTCGACTGCCCCCGGCTCCGGTGCGCTGCACCAAAATAGATTTTTATATTAGGAAACTTTTCCAAGTCTTACAACTGATCTGAGGCTTGAATGCTTTTGATCTGCTGAAATGATATTCAGTGTTCAATGTTCACTATAAATCAAATCACAAAGTTGCAAAAATGAAGCCGTGGTGAGGTTCTTATAGAATAAAATGATTGCAATCTTAAAACATGGTTCAAGATTAGCTGGTTCAAGATAGTGTTTTGTTTCGGGAGGCATGACCATTGTCTTACCTTGTTGAGAGTTTCTTTGTGTGTTTCAATCTATTTTACTTCTCCAGTTTGAAACATATATAGACATGGCTAAGTGATCAAATTTGAGCCTCCTAGAGTTCAATTACATTAGTACCTTATAGCTTTAACATCCATGTGAAAATATTCTTGTATGAGTTTTCCATAGTGAACTTTGATAATTATTCTATTGTAGAAAGGAATGACCCATATGCTTTCTTGCCCTAAATATAATTAAAATGAATCAAGGCAATTAGGCAAGAACAATTAGGGTTTTGCAGCATCGGGTTTAAGAAACTTGGCCCCACCAGTTCATTTAACTATTATGGTTGAAGGTCCCATGCCATTTGTCATGCTCCTTGTTTGTAAGTAAAGTCATCAGCATAAGTTGAATGGTTTCTTTTGAGACATTGACAGGGAAAAAAATTTTGGACCCTTTGGAAGGTCCTGAAAGTGACCAAAGAGAAATTTCTATATTGATAATTGGGAAAAGGGAGTTGGTGTGCAACCCAATGGGAACGTGTCATGTGGAAAGCGATGCAGCTTGACAAAAATAAGGAGGGATTTTCTATGTATCTCTGTCTTTACTGGTTCATTTACATTTTCCAATGGCCTTAAATATGAACCAACATGATTTATGAATTTATGTTATAGACTAGCGCAACAAACACACTTATGAATTTAAAAAGTATTTGTTTGGTTGGGAGTTCAATTGTAACATAAGGTTTCTCTTTTTATCTTTGCAAAAAGTACAAACCTTGGAAGAATAAGCAGAACCAATATCACGCATGAGAGCTTTATAGTAAATGGTAGGTGGTGAGGGGATGAATTGGGACAAATAGATTAGGGAGAGCCGATTCTTGGCACACAACCCCTTCATTGTTATGATGTTTTTGAAAAGTATGAAAAGGCTCAAATATTTGAGATTAGTCAATGTTTCTTCCATTTGTTTCAGCTCAACACACATATTTGAGTTAATGAACATAGTTCCTCTTGCATTTAGTTTGATTCTTAGTTTGATTGAGTTGCTAGCGTCATTTCTAAATTACTTTGATTCTTTGATGAAATGAATTTGACTTGTGTTCTTACTTTTCTTCTTTTGCAGAAGAAGAAGAAGAAGAAGTAATGAGTTGGTAACTTTTTTTTTAATGAATAACATACCTTGGAGTATTTTGTGTTGGTAAACAATGTTGTTTTTGATGTATTTGGATTAATGTTGAATTTATTTTGGATTATTGATGGTTGGATTTGTTGGTGGTTGGTTGTATACCTGCTAAGTTTTAGGTTTTGTAATTAGCAGGTGAATTATTGTATTAATGAATGGTTAATTATAAAATTTTGTGTTTGTGGCAAATTTATTTATCATATATTCTTAAAGTTGTGGCAAAGTCATCACATATTGTGGCAAAATCATCACTGATATTATGGCAATAATCCAAATTTGAAATTGTGTTAGTGGCAAATTCATTTTAACGTTTAATGACAAGAGATCAAACATGTAGTGGCAAAAAAAATTATAGCAAATTTGATATGTAATGGCAAAATATAATACAATATTAGTAGCAAATTTTATATATTTTTGTCATAAAAAAGATTCTAGAAAGGGTAGAATAATGACAAATATTTATTAATTAGCGACAAAAATTTTTGCCATAAAAGATACGTGACGTCAGCAAGCCCCGTTTGCCACAATAGAATGGAGGTAGTTTGACTTTTTCGTTTGCCACTAAAGAAATCACAATTCGTGGCAATCTGTTAAAGCTCATCGCGAAAGCCAAAAATGACTTTTAGCGGCAGACCAAATGTGACAAACGACTGGCGACCATTTTTTGCCACTATATATCACCGTCGTGGCAAAAAGAGATTGTTACTAATTCCAATTTTTTTTGTAGTGTCATATAACTGGCAACACAGTGTACGCACATAGGAGTCTTGACAAATCCAAATCTTCTCACCAGTATATATAAGTGACAACCGACAGATCTGAATTAATACTGACTTAAACACTGATCATTAACAACATCAGTTCAAACCAAATAGTCAACTCTAAATCACCATAAAGCACCGATCATAAAGAACAAAGAGTTGAAAGAAATAGTGCCATTGAGCCAATCACATGTTGATATGTAGGGAACTATTTTTGGTTAATGAATAATATGAGGCAACTTTTCATCATATGCTGCATCTATATTTTGTGTATATTAGATTGTGATGAACCCCATTATAAAGGATCAAATGTTTTGTGTGGAAGAATCCGTGCGGCGCCCTTGCTTCCCGTGCAAGGGGTTAGCCTTAAGCCAATGTGCTTGGCCAATGTCAAAAAGTCACGGGTCCCACTTCACATGGGTCGAAGCCTCTGTGTGCTTGGACGCAAAAACATTGTTGGGCCAAATGACCGATTACATGAAAATGCTAGCAAATGCTTGAACGAAAGCTAGAGTGAATGAACTAAAGTGTGCCTAGGCTATACCTGGGTAATATAGTTGTAGAGCCTAACCCCCAAGTGCCACCGCCAAGGATATCAAAAGCACGAGGAGCATGATAAAATTCCTATGTTCGCACACCCCCACAGTCCATGCCACGCCTAGGCAAACGAGGCTGTTTGCCTAGGCGTGAGCAAGAGCAGTGGGCGGTGCACGGGCGCATTTTACAATGTACATGGATGCTCATGATGCAATATTTACAATGCACGTTAGGGACCATCATAACACATACAGGAATTGACAACCCCGAAGGTCCCTAACATTCTCCCCCACTTAAGAAGTCGACACCCTCGTCGACTTGTTCTTGAAGGCGTTGGAGAGGTCTTGTTCCTTGATCTTCCACTTCTACATCTTGCAGACTGGGAACTGTCACTCCGTGTCTTTCAACTTTCGACTATCATAAGTGGTGGAATATCCTTCCTGCATGAGAATGCCTCCAACTGCGAAGTCCGCCAACTCTGGTGGGGCCCTTCTGTAAGGAGGTCGATATGGGGCTTGCTCCTCGGTCCCTACTGTGGGTTCGCGCTACCCACTGCGTCTTACAAGCCATCTGTGCTATGTGAGTGTCTTTCGAGCCATCTGCTCTGCACACAAATATTGTGACTTAGAGGCCATCTTCCATGTGCACAAGCCTTGCGTCTTATGAGCCATCTGCTCTGCGAACGAACATTGCGACTTAGGGGTCATCTGCCCTGCACACACTTGCGTCTTTTGAGCTATCTACTCTGCGCGCACTTGCATCTTATGAGCCATCTGCTCTACGCAATCAGGATGGTCTTCTAATTTTACTGCAACCATCTTTGTGAATTAACCCTGATGGACTCTTTCCTTCACTTGTATGGCGGCAAGGAGTTTGTTCTAGCAAGGTGTCGAATGCACTATTGGAACGATGCTGGGGTTGTCCTCCCCCACCAAGCATATTGTGTCGAGGAAGGGCATGGGAACCGCCTTTACCAATTTGAGGAACTCAATCCCTAGAATGACTTGATAGTCATCGAGGGGCATGACCATCAGGTTGATATGCCCTTTCCATCTTCCAACCTTCAATGGAACGTTTCTTGTGATGTCGTCGATCTTCCGTGTTTTAGAATTCACTGCTTTGACTTGACTTAAACTTTTCCTTAGTTTGAGTCCAAGTTGCTCTGCCTCTTCTCTGGCAATAAAATTATGATTGGATCCCGAGTCTATCATCGCTCGGGTGGTTTTGTCATTCAGCTTGATGTCGATGAACATCAGCTCATTCGTCGCTTCTAGATGCTTTGTCGTGGGTTTTTGCTCCCCAACTTGAGTCTTGAGAGCATTGAGAAGTTGTACTGCTTCCATGTTGGTTCTACCAGTGTACTCACCTTAGCTAGAGTGGTCGCTCGATGACCCCCCGCTATGACTCGATGAGGCAATAGCTTTCCCTTCGCCATTATCTTTCTTAGCAGGGGTGCTGGACATGGTCTCCTCCACGACCTTTGTTATCAGGGCATTCAAGGATTGTCGTTGAGGACATCTTTGGTTTGAGTGAGGCCCTTTACACCATACACAAGTATGCAAAATTGTCGAATGGTCCCTTCTCGGAGGGGAGCCCCTTTAAGAATGCTCTTTCGGGGTGTATCGTTTGTGGGTGTGATTTCTCCACCTTTTATCGCCTACGACTCTTTTGCCATTAGAGTTGTTGGACCCCCAAAATCTTGATTTGAAGGATGTCGCCTTAGTAGTGTCCACCTCTAAGCTATAGCCATTGGAGTTGTTGGGTCCCCAAAATCTCGGCGTGTAAGGTGCCACCTTAGCAATATTCTCCTCTGGATTATAGTCGGTGAGTTGTTCCACTGCGATCTTTGATTTCGACAAACTCTTAAAGTTCCTCCTGGAGAGTTCTTGCTATGCCCATAGTTCTAATCCTTCTAGGAAGGTAACCAATTGATCAGTCTTGGCCATGTCTGTAATGTCCAGCATTATAGTCGAGAACTTCTTCACATACTCTCGAACTGAATTGTCTTAACGAAGGTGTCACAACTTTCGTCGGGTGATGAACTCCACATTCTCGGGCAATAATTGTGTTTTCAGTTCGCGCTTGAGCTCATACCAAGTGTCAATCTTGTCTTGCCCCTTTTGAATTTCATCATACTTGGTCCGCCACCAAAGTTTTGCATCCTCAGACATGGTTGCAACAAGCACTTTCATGTCATCCTCAACTGTCCTCGTGACCTTGAAGTACTACTCCAAGTCGAAGAGAAAGTTCTCCACCGCTTTGGCATCCAAGGCCCCATTTAGTAAGGCTTTGCTTTGGGTGCTCTGAGGTGGTGTGGTAGCACCTCGTTCAGCCGTGAACTACCACCGCCCGAGTGAATCTCTCGGATTAGAAATTTAACTGTAGTCTTTAGCTCTGCAATCTCATCTTGCAGATTTTTGACTTCATCTTGAGTATCATCATGGAGTCCCTCTAGCCTTGACTCCAAGATTTCTTGCGTGTCGGCTAACTTACCGACTAGGGCCATGCCGGCCTCGTGAGCATCAACCAGTTTCTCCAATTCTCCAAGCCGTTAGGCAGTAGATCTTGTCTGCTTAACGGGTTGTGTTTGTGTTGGCTCTTCCACCAACGCTTCCTCCGGAATGGTCGTCATTGTATCGACGACACCACTTGTTTCACCGATTGTCTTGCGACCCATGATTGGTCAAGATAATCGCTCTTGCGATATTGTTTAGTGCCCTAACGTAGTTTGTGTCACGCCCCAAATACAGGATCACGTGACCGGCCAGGGTATACGTGCCTACACCCCGCAGCCTAACTCATGCACATGCCAACATCATAAAACAACAGAGTAAATAACAACTTTTATTAACGAAAAGAACCAAAACATATTTATGATTTCAAAACATCAAAGCTTTTAATAAATAGTTCGAGTGCGGAAATAAACAAACCAAAGCAATAGTTCTTTTTAACAAATAAAAATCTGAATAAAACATGAATGTTCCCACGGAACTACAACTCTAAAACATCAAATCACGAGTGCATGATCAAAACTACTAAAGACTCGACTACGACCACTAACTAGGACTGCTATGAGATAAATGTAGCTCCTCTGTCCTCCAGCCGCGCCAAGTGCTCCAGCCCACCTCCCCGGTCAGGCTCTGCAAAACAAAACAACGAAAATGAGTGAATTCAAAGGAACTCAGTGAGCGGTTCTACCAACCCCCACGAAAAACAACATAGATAAGATGCAAAAAGCAAACTTCTGATTCCAGCAAGAAAAAATCACAAGGGAGTGACCAACTAACAGGCCATCTGGCCATCACCTGCCCGAAGGCAGCCAACACCCAAACGGTGAAGAACAACAGGCCTAAGCCTACCATGCCCAAAGGCAACAACACATACTATGATAATCGGGAAGGCCCTTCGAACTTATCCTAGTATAAGGAAACTCGGGAGCAATCGGGAAGGCCCTCCGAACTTGCTCCATGAGGCGCGAAGGGACAATCGAGATTCGCCCGTCCGAACTTGCCCCTTTTAGATATCACAGGGGTAATCGGGTAGGCCCTCCGAACTTACCCCTTTAGGATATCATATGAATAATCGGGTAGGCCCTCCGAACTTATTCCTTAAAACTACCTCGGGGATAATCGGGTAGGCCATCTGAACTTATCCCACGAGGCCAAACCAGAACAATCGGGAAGGCCCTCCGAACTTGTTCCACAGGTTGGGAATTAGTCATCCAACCTCTTGGGCCTAGCCCGCAATCCGGCTCCTCAACGAGCCTCTTCGCCATTCATAAAGATATGACGCAATATGACCGAAGTCAAGTCTCTCCTACGGTGTCTTAGGGGTGTCCCTATTGGAAAGCGTCTCAACACTCCAATATCCGACCCCAACTCCTAGACCCGTAATGCCATAAACCCATGAGGTTTTATTTCATGCATAAACTTTACTTGTTGGTTCATAACAGATAATGCTGCCTTTTTGCCCAATTTTAATGACGCAATTAAAATTTAGATCACCAAGATTAGAGTTTTGTTTTAGCTTACAGTTGTGCCCCATACTGATGTATTTAGCCTGAATCAGGTTTCCAGAGTGTGTCCTATGTTTCCAAACTATGTTTTTTGGTTGAAATGATAGATTATACAACTATATCCAGAGAAATACACACATCACAATAAGCAATTTAAAAACAGCACAGATTCATCATTTCAGCATGAAATTCTAGCAACATTAAGTTTCAGCATAACTAAGATTTAAATCTGAAAATTCACAGAATACAACTCCCTAATTACCATCACATCAGAATTAAAATTGTCAAGATAAACCTCACATAAACCAGCTTGGTAAACAAGAATAATAAGCATCACAACCCTCTTTAACCAAGAACCAACCTGTGTTCAAGAATTTAAATCAAGAACCCTCATGCTCTAAAAATCAAACTCATCTTTGAATTTCAAGATATATTTCCAAAAATCACAGATTTAATATCAAGCATGCATTTAAATTATAGGCATCAATATTAATGAACAAATTGAATCATAGAAGGAAAGAAAATCTACAACCTTCACATAGGCAATTCATCGAATACTTGGAGGGCACCCCCTTTCTCCACCTTGGCCGAGCACCCCTAGGATTCTCCTAGGGCTGCCGAGCCCCATAGGCTAAGGGTTCAGGTCCCCTCTCGCATGGCAATCACAACAAATGATGAGAACTCGAAAACAAACGGTAAAATCAAACAAGAACACCTTGTTTTCAAGAACGACTCAAGAAGATGGAGAAACCCGGAACAAGGGTAAAACCACTCATCTTGGTCTAGGAAGAAGGAATACGAGGAACTCTAAATCAGCGGCCTCTGAATCTGGCCTCAAAAGGGGGCAGCTCAGCTCAACAAGGGGCGGCGGCTCCACCCAAGCTGTCGGCTTGGCTCCAAGGAGAGCGGAAGAGAGAGAGAGGAATAGAGGGAAAGGAGAGGGGCTCGGGGGCTGGCTCAAGGGCGGCGTCTCCAAGGAAGAAGAAGAGGAGAGAGGGGCGGCTGGGCTTGGCGGCTAGCGGTTGCTCCTCTCTTCAAAATTTTGTGCAGCTCCAATGTGGAGCCGCATGCCAATGGGGGATGGTTTTTATACCCTCCTCCTTAGACCTAATCCGCCTTGAGCCAAATCCAAACCCGCTAACCCGAACAAGCTTAATTAATACAATCTAAACCCATAGATGAAAACAAGCAACCAACACATGCACATCCACATGCAACCTAATTAAATCAATTAGCTATATATAATTATAAACTATAATTCAACTCATTCGAGCTCACAGGCTCAGTCCGGACCATGAGTCGACTCAGCTTGACCTCGAACTAGTCCGCTAGGCTGGCAAACACAACCATAAAGGAAAAGAATATAATTAAATATCTAGGACATTACAGTTTGTCTCCAACGACGAAGGCACGAGTCTATTGACAGTTTACGTCGATTGCTTGGACCAAAGCTTTGCGAGCTTGCCTCGCTCTGATACCAACTATCATGGATCAAATGTTTTGTGCGAAAGAATCCGTGCGGCACCCTTGCTTCCAGTGCAAGGGGTTAGCCTTAAGCGAATCTGCTTAGCCAATGTCAAAAAGTCATGAGATCCCACTTCGCGTGGGTCGAAGTCTCTGTGTGCTTGGACACAAAAATGTTATTGAGCCAAATGGCCGATTGCATGAAAATGCTAGCAAATGCTTGAACGAAAGCTAAAGCGAATGGACTAGAGTGTGCCCATGATTTTGGTAGAGCCTAACCCCCAAGTACCATCCCAAGGATACCAAAAGCAGGAGGAGCATGACAAAATTCCTATGTTCACACACCCCCACCATCCATGCCATGGCTAGGCAAATGAGGCCGTTTGCCTAGGCATGAGAAAGGGCGGTGGGCGGTGTATGAGCCCGTTTTACAATGTATATTTACATGGATGCTCATGATGCAATATTTACAATGCACGTTAGGGACCGTCATGACACACACAAGACTTGACAACCCGAAGGTCCCTAACACCATGGACCAGGGCAATTGATTCCAAGGCCATTATGAGATCATGCTAGTGAGACTCGAAATCCAGATGCCCCTGTTCTAAATGTTCGTAGTCGTAGGATCACCAATTAGGCATTGGTGATTCCAAAAAGATTGGTGCACTTGGTACATGCCTTATACGATAATCGGTAGTTGATCTCACAGTTACCTATGAGCCGTTAGTTAATGTAAGTGCAGGTGATCATTAGGGAATGAGTTCACTGAACAGACCTACACGAGGAACAATAAATGGAATCCTTACATGAGTGTCGATAGGACGTTCCTCGTGCGATAGTAACTGTAAGCAGTCCTTAGACCTGAGGTTGTCATGATTACCTTGTGACTGTCTACCCAATGCTTTGGACTTATCCTGATGTGGCCTTCAGTGTCATGTGCTGGATACTTCTGGGCATGGGAAAGCACCCATGGAGGTATGTGAGCAAACAATATGGAATCGGTTACTCCTAGTAAGAGGAGATAATATCCTATGTGTCCCTGCAAGTGTCAACCCAGGAATCTCTGGCTAGAGTAGATATGACGTCGAAAAAAGGTTTTTTGACACGTCATTATTGAGACGATGACTTGGCAGGCATAATACATATGAATCGGTTTTAGGGTTTGAGACCTTTTTCGCACCCTAGTCGTATTCGGAACATTATAACTGAGGGACTTAGTTGCACTGTAACTAATCACCAAAAGGTGTTCGATCGCTGTAGATTGAACCTCACACTATCCGGGTAGTCATGACACATTTTTAGACGTCAATCTTGACTTGTGAGTGGAGTCTCTCACGACCACACTAAATAGATTTAGTGGTGGCTCATAAGATTCGAATAGAAGTCATTCTATCGGATCCGACTCTCTGTTATGCATAACTCACTATTGGAATAGTATGGGGCCCAATGGATCACACACAATATGCTAACCTCGTTACGGACCTTATGAGATAAAGTCCGAATGTGGCCCTATATGTCTCCTAGCATGGACATGATAGGAAAGTTGTTTCCTATAAGAACGAATGCACGATGAAGGAGTTCCTCGGTAACCCTAATTTGTAGGGCATCCCTAAATTGTAGGGGTTGACACATGATAATATTTGATGTAGTTGATTGAATTTAATAATGAATTAAATATTTAACTAACTACTTGACTAGTAATATATTTCATTATGAAATTAAATATAATTTGATTTTAAATTAAATATACATGGTGGAAAAATTAGTTTCTAACCATGAGCCTAACCGATTATTTGGGAATTAGTTTATTTGAATAAATCCTCATTAATAAGACTTTGATTTATGAAGATAAATAATAAAATTAAAAGATATATGATTTATGAGGATAAATCATAATTCTATTAATTAATAAGAAATTAAATTATTTAGATAAACCTCTTTCCTATTATTTAGGGAATTAGTTTATTTAGATAATTATCATTCTTGTTTATAGGCTCTTAATTTATGGAGATAAATTAAAGTTTATATTTTATTTGATTTAATTAATTTCGAATTAATTATGATGACATTAAAATATAAATTATTTTTTGGACGCAAACCCCGGAAATCAAAATTTAGGGGAGAGAGTTTTTAGGGAGTCAGATCTACCTTTGTAGCCGCCCCCTCTCTATAAATTGTGGCTGAACACCCCATAGGAGGGGTTGGTGAATTAGTTCTTCCTCCTCCTCTCCATTGGTGGTCGGCCATCTACTTTCTCCTTCCTAGTCTTTTGCGAAGCTAAATTGGAGGTGTCTTCTACTTGGGTGTGCCGCCTACTTCATCCACTTAAATGATTCTGAAAAAGGACAGCGAGGTATTCTTTGATCTACCTTTTCGTTCTATTTTCTTCTCATCTCCTCTTTCTCTCATTTTGGAGCCCAGTTCTTGGTGGAAGGGTCGGCCTAGCACTTGAGATTTTGGGGTTTGAGAAAGTGTCTCCGTTGAGCCACGACAAGTCCGGTTGTTCGTTCCCCCTTTGTTGCAAGGAGTCTGGTGTGGACTATCATTGGAGGACGTGTGTGTGTGCATCTTAATACAGGAATAGGAGCACCCTATCGAACCGCGGTATAAGGTAAACCTTCCCCCTTCTACTCGTAGATTAAATTCCTTAATTGTTGCTAAAGTAGATCGTTGTTTTGGGATATTTCAAATTTTTTAAATTGTTATTTCCACTGTGTTTCTTATTCCCATCCCAACAGTGGTACCAGAGCCACCTTTAGCAAAATTTTGGAATTTTTACTTCGCATTTTGGTCACGTTTACGAACCGCTCGCTCCCTAAACATCAAGCTGCCCAGTTTTGGTTTTCGAGTAATTTTCTTGGCTCCACGGTTCATATGATGAATTGAGGTGGAAGCCTACTATCCATATTGATTTTGAACTGAATTTAAACTCAAAAATCCCGTGGATTCATGGTTGAACAGCCTCGAGAACCGAAAAAATTCAGTATGTGTTGTTTGGACCATTTTGGGTGGAAACATGATCTGATTGCGCGATTTCGGATTCTATTTTTTCCTTTCTTTTTCATATATGATGTGATGCATGAAAGGATGATTATGGATGAGCCCTATGATTGCTTGTAAATTTTTAAAATTTCAGCATTCTAATTTTTAAATAGGGCCTGCATACCCCTCCCTTCCTCCTGAGAATTCTGATTG
Source organism: Canna indica (assembly GCA_034359265.1). Taxonomy (NCBI): domain Eukaryota; kingdom Viridiplantae; phylum Streptophyta; class Magnoliopsida; order Zingiberales; family Cannaceae; genus Canna; species Canna indica. The sequence continues at coordinate 35,782,395 of CP136892.1, read as the reverse complement.
TAATTCACTTCTCCCTCCCCTTAGACCTTTCCCTAAGGGTTGTTTCGGGTCTTCTTCTTTTAGTTTTGTAAAATTATAAGTTTAGAGGCAGATTCACGACGAGCACGCTTGCTGCCCCGTTTTGGTACACGCGTAGAGAGGAGGTGTTCATGTAGTTGACACGCATAGTGGAGTGTCTAAATGGTCCTTGATTGCTTTACTGATCGTAGGGGTTGGCACATGATAATATTTCATGTAGTTGATTAAATATAATTATGAATTAAATATTTGATTAACCACTTGACCGGTAATATATTTAATTATGAAATTAAATACAATTTGATTTTGAATCAAATATATATGGTGGAAAAATTTGTTTCTAACCATGAGCGTAACTGATTAATTGGTAATTAGTTTATTTGAATAAATCCTCATTAATAAGACTTTGATTTATGGAGATAAATCATAAAATTAATAGATATATGATTTATGAGCGTAAATCAAAATTCTATTAATTAATAAGAAATTAAACTATTTAGATAAACCTCTTTCCTATTGTTTAGGGATTTGGTTTATTTAGATAATTATCATTCTTGTTTATAGGCTCTTAATTTATGGAGATAAATTAAAGTTTATATTCTATTAGATTTAATTAATTTTAAATTAATTATGATGCCATTAAAATATAAATTATTTTTTGGAGGCAAACCCTGAAGTTTTGAATTCTGGGGAGAGAGCTTTTAGAGAGTCTGGTCTACCTTTGTAGCCGCCCCCCTCTCTATAAATTGTGGCCGAACACCCCAAAGGAGGGTTGGTGAATTAGTTCTTCCTCCTACTCTCCATTGGTGGCCGGCCATCTACTTCCTTCTGCCCTATCTTTTACGAAGCCAAATTGGAGGTGTCTTCTACTTGGGTGTACCACCTACTTCATCCACTTGGAGGATTCCGAAAAAGGACAGCGAGGTTTTCTTTGATCTACCTCATCGTTCCCTTGTTTTCTCATCTCCTCTCTCTCTCGTTTTGGAGCCCGGTTCTTGGTGGAAGGGTCGGCCTAGCTTTTGAGGTTTTCGGATTTGAGAAAGCACCTCCGTTGAGCCACGACGAGTCTGGTTGTTCGCTCCCCCTTTGTTGCGAGGCGCCTACTGTGGACTATCATTGTAGGACGTGTGTGTGTGCGTCTTCATACGAGAATAGGAGCACCCTATCCAACCGCGATAAAAGGTATACCTTCGCCCTTCTACTCATAGATTAAATTCCTTAATTGTTGCTAAAGTAGATCGCTGTTTTGGGATGTTTCGAATTTTTTAAATTGCTATTTCCATTGCATTTCTTATTCCCATCCCAACACGAGTAACACCTCGAAACATTCATGAAGCACATTCCACTACCCATAATTAAATCAGGCAATTTAAACAAATAATTAAAGATGATTAAAAATATCAGAGATATAAAAGAGAATCATCATTAATATTAGTAACCAAAGGTCATCTTTGCGCTGCATCCCATCCTGAAATCTAATGTTACATAAGCAATTGTAACTGTCTTTAATATAAGCAGGACTCCTCATAGTTGAGACTGTCCATTTAACTAAGAACAAACTTGAATACTTTTGCCAAATATAGCCAACACTAACAATCTCCCCCTTTGTCTTATTTTGCAAAACCCAAACAGTTAGAGTCATCTTTAACAAGATAGATAACAAGAGAGTAGATTAACTGAAGAGAAAATATCCAGTCATCACAATCACAGTTATAACCACCATAGTCAAAGTCATAACATAGCCACCATCACATACAAAATATTACAATCAGCCAACATCAAACATACAGATATACAACCATTATCACAGTCAAACAAGTTTAAGTATTATCACCCACCAGAGGAATCCAGTTGCAACTATCAAATAGATAGAATAAATAGAGTTGCAAATGGACCTTGTTCTCCCTCTTTTTGGCATAATAAGCCAAAGGAGAAGAAAAAGTCTAAGTCTGTAAGAACTATCACAATTGGAGGAATCAGAGATACTACCAGAAGAGAAAGAAGCAGCCCCTGCTGAAACAGCTAAGAAGTGTTCAATGATTTTCTTTTCGATATAAATTATCTGTTGCTGGAGTTGGGCCATGTTTTCTTTTGCAGAAAAAAGATCTTCTAGAATAGATCTTTCAAGTGCAGATGAAGCTTCAGAAGCTTTCTTGAAAGAATTGGACTTCATTGGAGTGTTTACCCTCTTCAGAATCTTATGGTGGATTTTCAAAGAAAAATCGATTGGATTTTGAAATTCCTTAGTAGAACATTTAAAACCATGGTTTTCCAAAATACAATAGATCATATTAGGAAATATCAAGAACATTCTTGACTTAGAATCTAGTCTAAATCTCAGAGAAACAATCTGATCAAAGATTAAACTGCCAAGGTAAAAAACAATCACATTTGTAATCTTATAGAGTAACACCACCATTTCTTTGTTTAGAAAAGTAATGTGGAAATTTGGGATCCAATAATTTCTTGCAATAAAAAAGGGAAGAGGTTTGATGTCTTGACCTCCTGACCAATTGATGATTTCATCATTAGAAACTTATTTCCCCACAAATTTCAGAAAATCTAAGTTAGACTCATCAAGCATATCAAATAAAGAAGAAAAAGGAGTAAAGCCTAAAAACTCATTTATTGTTTCAGGACAAAAGTTGTACCATTTTCCTCTAACATAAACTTGATGAAAATGACTGCTCTCAAAATCAGAAATGTCTTCAGAAATATTGTAGTAAAACTTCAAAATAAGCAGTTTGCAGTATGGTATGACAGTCATAAATGCTGTAGACAAGTTCCTCTGTTCAAGTATTTTCATAAAACATATTTGCATTTTAGAGAAATTTGATCTAAGTCTAGAGATCTCTAGGGGATTATACCTCTGGATTGAAGAGTCTAACATAATGGATAGAAATCATCAGAAAGGGGCCCCTTGTGAAGCTTGTTGACAATAGTTTTTTCTCAGACTTCTTGCCTGATTTTGAGGGCTTTCTTTTTGAAGTAGGTGACTCTTCTCAAGTACAGAAGCGTTTTCTTTTCCTTTAGAAACTTTTGGATTGGGCTTCCTCTTCTTTGATTTTCTCAGCTCAGTAGCCTTGTTCACCAGTGGCTCATTATCAAAATTAGTTTCCAAGTTCACAGTCTGCCCAGATAGTAGTTTTGACCTTCCAAAGAACTTTCTCTTAGAACTTCTTTTCTTATCATGTAGGGTAGATGGTTCCTTCTTCTTTTTGGATGAAACATGCTTGACATGAGTTGAACTGGGTTCCTTCCCCAGTGTAGTAGGATCTTCTAAAGATCGCTGAACTGATGGACCTTGATGTTTATCCTCGATTTCAAGAGTAGAGACAGAACTTGCTTCCGGTATAGTTGTCACGCCCCATCTCAGGATCACGTGACCGGCTAGGGTATACGTGCCTATACCCCGAAGCCTAACTCATGCACATGCCAAAACAAATAATGTAGCGGAAAGAAAACAACAAGTTTTATTTTAAAGGAAAAGCGAACCAACACCAAGTTCAACAATTCAGAATAACATTTCAAAATACGATTAAGTTCAACAATTCAAAAGTTCAGTCAAATAAAACCTGAAATGAATAACATAAATGCCCTTAGGGCTACAACACCAAATTAAGCTAATACAAGTGCATGACAACTATCAAAAGACTCGACTACGGCTCTAACTAGGACTGCAATGAGATCATGCAGCTCCTCTACCCTCTAGCGGCGCCAAGTGCTCCAACCCATCTCACCGGTCAGGCTCTACAAAACAAAACAACGACAACGGGTGAGTTCAAAGAACTCAGCAAGCGGTTTTACCCACCGTCGCAAATAAACACAGAGATAATAGGAATAAAATCTATCTCTAAAAAGGAAACGTCACAAAGGTGTGACTAGCTACCAGGCCAACAGGCCACCCATGCCCATGGCATCTATCCCTCCAAGAAGTGCATCAGGCAGAAGCCCTACCTTGCTCGAAGGCAACCGCACATACTAAAGAAGTGCATCAGGCCATAGCCCTAGCAAGCCCGAAGGCAACCGCACATACTAGGAAAGTGCATCAGGCCGAAGCCCTACCATGCCGAAGGCAACCTCACATACTAGGGAAGTACATCAGGTCGAAGCCCTACCATGCTGAAGATAACCGCACATGCTAGGGAAGTGCATCAGGCCGAAGCCCTACCATGCCGAAGGCAACCGCACAAAGTAGGATAATCGGGAAGGCTCTCCGAACTTACCCCACGAAGTTGAACCATAACAATCGAGAAAGACCCTCCGAACTTGTTCTACAGGTTGAGAATTTGGCGTCCAACCACCCGAGCGTAGCCCGTAATTCGGCTTCTAATTGAGCCGATCCGCCATACTCAAGGATTTGGCGCAACAAGACTTAGGCCAAGATTCCCCTACGGTGTCCTAGAGGTGTTCTCATCATGAAGCGTCTCAACACTCCAAACCCAACCTCTATCCCTTAGACCCGTATTGTCATGAACATGTGTGGTTTTATTTCATGCATAATTTATCAATTGGTTCATAACATATTATGCTCACCCCCAACCCAATTTTAATTATATAATTAAAATTTAGATCATCCCAATTAGGGTTTTATTTTAGGGTTTTATTTTAGGTTACTGTTCTGTCCAAAACTGATGTGTCTAACCTGAATCTAGTCTCCGAAGTGTATCCTATGTTTTCAAACTATATTTTCTGGTCGAAACAATAGGTTACACGACTATGTTCAGAGATCTAAGCACATAATAACAGAGAAATCAAAAATCAGCCCAGATTCAACAAACAGTATATAAGTTTCAGAAAGCTGAAATTTCCAGCACCTCATGAAATAAAATCCGAATTTTACAAAATTAAATCCCTAAATTTCCAACATCACAGATTCATGTTATCATGCCAATCATGCATGCAATCTCATAATTTTCACTAAATAAAAACTAGCATATATATAAAGAATCCATAAATCAAGAATCAAGGAGATTAATTAATCTATGGCATCAAGAACATCTAGAACTCCAAGATGAGGTTGCATCTAAGATTCACAAGATTAAATTATAAAATCACATATCTTCCATTAAACATATGCCCCATGTTATGAGATCAAAATTTAAAATCTAAGCATCGCATGGAAACCAAAAAAATCTCAAGAACACAAAAAAAAATATCATCAAGATCAAGAATCTTCAAGGCGACTTCAAGAAAATTCGAAGAAAACCCGAATAGGAGGGATAAAACCACTCACATGAAAAAGGAAAAGGATTGGAGATGGATTTCCAATCGGCGGCCTCCGATATCGGCTCCGAGCCCCGGCGACTCAACCCAAAGGAAGAAGAAGATGGAGAGAGGGAGATAGAGGAAGAAGAGGGCGGCTCGGCTGACTCCTCTTGGCTTGGCTCCAAGGGAAGGAAGAGTGAGGGAAGGAGAAGGAGAGGTTCTGGCGGCTCGGCTAGGCTCCAAGTGGCAGCGGCTCCAAGGGAAGAAGAGGTGGGGGCGGCTGGTGGCTTAGGCTGTCGGCTGGCTCCTCCTCTCATAATTGTGTGGCTCCAAAAATTGGAGCCACAACCTAGAGGAGGGGGTTTTATAATTCCTCCTCAACCCTAACCCTTCTAACTTAAATCCAACTCGCATCCACTTAAGCCAAATCCAACCCGCTAACCCGATAAACTTAATTAAATTAATTTAGGCTTCATTAAACACATAATTAAATTATAAGTATCTAATTAAATGCACCCACATAGGCATAATTCATAATTATCCAAACACCACAATAATTAAAATAATTCCAATCACTCAAGCCTTATTTCATAAATTCATAAATTTATATTATACTTACCCGAGCTCGCAAGCTCGCTCCGGACCATGAGTCGACTCGGCTCGACCACGAACTAGTCCGCTAGGCTGGCAACACACGCAAAACGAAAATAATGAATTAAATATCTAGAATATTACAATAGTATGTTGTATGAAATCCGACACTAGAAGGGGGGTTGAATAGTGTCAGTCTGTTTTCTATTTTATCAATTTTCTTTTTGCTTAGTTTCAACTTCAATTAAATGCAAATGTAACTTAATAATGTATGTTATCAAATATCAAGAACAATAATGAGAAAACATTCAAAGCAATGCAAACACGATGAAATATAGTGGTTCGGCCAACCGCCTACTCTACTACCTTGGCTCCTCACCAAGGATCGACCGAATGAGTCATGAGTTCAGTGATCCCAAATCTGGTCGACCGATCGATCGACTGAAGCACCTTCTATCAATTTTTGGCATTGGTCGGTCGATCGACGTAGCCCTCTACTATTTTTTCACCATTTTCGGACAACCGAGTGGCTATTGCCGTTTTGTGGCATCATTCGGTTGACCGTCTGATCGACCGACAAGGCTACTGCCAATTTTTCTGCCTTGTTCGGTAGACCGACCGGTCGATCTAACTCAGGCTGAGGCTGATTTTTTTCTTTATATTTGTTACATGCTTTTTCATAGGTTTAGTTACCGAGTTCTAACTTGGATAACCTTACAATTAGGCTTGGGATAAGATTGTCCTAGGGGTATACCAAAGCCTTTCTTTGACGTTCTATTTCTATTGATTCTTGACGATCTTTTCTTTCATTTCTCCGAACGTAGTTTGCATGCATATCGCAACCTCAACCTGAACTCAAAACTTCATACATAGATTAAATATATGTTTGTTGTCATCAAAATAAAGATCGAAGCTGAAGAGAGACCCTTAAGCCAACAATCTCCCCCTTTTTGATGATGACAAATATTTCATAGAATTTTAAGAAAACATATGCATATTCTTTGTGAGTTTGAGTTAAGACATACAAGATATAAACATAGGCTCCCCCTATCACTGTGCATACTCCTCCTATCACTGTGCATATCATTTTTGTAACTCCCACTAACTATATGCATCATAAAAATAAGTGTGACCTTACTTTTTCTCCCCCTTTTGACATCCATCAAAAAGGGTAAGAATTAAGATACAATTAATGAGTGTCATCATGGAAACCAAGAAAGCCATAAAACTAAGTATTATCTACCACTATAGTCCTTCCTATTAATGTAAGCCTATAGAAGGCAAACATCAATAAATCGCAAAGCCCTACTACAGAGCAATACATAAGTGTGATGACACTTTATAGAATGTAAATTTTTGAAACCATATAAGTTTTGAAAAAGAACATCTTAACCAATAGGAAAAGCACAAATCCCTAATTGCATCCTTAAGTTTGTAAAGCTTTCTTCAACCAAGGGTTTTGTAAATATATCGGCAAGTTATTTGTTGGTGGATACGAATTCTACCGATATATTTCCCTTAGTCACATTGTCTCTAAGAAAATGGTGCCTTAGATCAATATGATTAGTCCTAGAGTGTAAAATAGAATTCTTTGTTAAATTTATTGCACTAGTGTAGTCACAATGAATAGGTATGCAAGAATACTTAAGTCCATAATCTTAAAGAGTTTGTTTCATCCATAGGACTTGTGCACAACAACTAGCCGCAGCGATGTATTCCGCTTCGGTAGTTGGAAGTGCAACTGAGTTTTGTTTCTTTGAGAATCAAGAAACAAGACTTGCTCTTAAGAATTGACAAATCCCACTAGTACTTTTTCTATCTACTTTACACCCGGCAAAATCCGCGTTCGAAAAACCGATTAAATCAAAAGATATATGACATGAATACCATAATCCTAAGTCAACCGTACCCTTTAAATATCTCAATATGCGTTTGAACGCACTTAAATGAGACATTTAGGGCAAGATTGAAACCTAGCACATGCACAAACACTAAACATGATATCGTGTCTACTTGCGGTTAAGTAAAGAAGACTATCAATCATACCTCAATATCATTTTTCGTCGACTTTGACACCATCTTCATCTTAATCAAGCTTGATAGATGTGCTCATTGGTGTAGAAGCTATCTTGGCTTCATTCATCCCAAACCTTTTGATGAGCTCCTTTGTGTACTTGGCTTGATTGATGACGATAAAACCTAGGGGCTTGTTTTAAACCATATAATGTTTTTTTAAGTTTGAAAACATGGTTTGGAAACTCAAAACTTTCAAATCTGACGGATTGTTCAATATATACTTCCTCATTAATGAAACCATTTTAAAATCCACTTTTAATATCCATTTGGAAAAGTTTAAAACATTTAAAGCTAGCATATGCCAAAAGCATTCTAATTGCTTCTAATCTAGCTACGGGATCATAAGTTTCATTATAATCTATCACTTCTTGTTGATTATACCCTTGTGCCACAAACCTAGCTTTGTTTCTAATGACTAATCCTCCTTCATCTAACTTATTTCTAAATACCCATTTAGTCCTAATTATAGTTTGTTCGCTAGGTCTAGGTACTAAGTCCCATACAACATTTCTTGCAAATTGGTTGAGTTTTTCTTGCATAGCTAGTACCCAAAACTCATCTTCTATTGCTTCCTTAATGTTTTTAGGCTCTACTTAAGATATAAAAGCTACATATTAACAAATATTCTTGAGTTTAAAGCGTGTTACCACTCCCGTTGAAGGTTCTCCAATGACTTGATCCATTGGATGATCCCTTATCAACCGATATCCTTTAGCTAGAGGCGGTAGAGCTTCTTCTTCTTCATTTTCAACTTGAGGTAGATTTGAGGATGGTGGATCTTCATGTTGAGTTTCCTCATTATCTTCATCCTCCACCTCTTTGTCATGAAATGTGAGGTCCTCAAGTTTCTCACCTACATTTACAATCTTCACATTTCTAAAAGAATCATTAGTTCCATTAAACGTAACATGCATAGATTCTTCAACAATCATAGTTTTGCGATTGTATACTCTATATCCCTTAGAATTAATGGAGTAACCTAGGAAAATCCATTCATCGGATTTAGAATCAAATTTTCCTAAATTCTCCTGAGTTTTTAATATAAAACATTTGCATCCAAAAATATGAAAATATCCCACATTTGGGATTTTACCATTTCAAAGCTCAAAAGGTGTTTTCTTAATTTTAGGTCTTAATAAAACGCGATTAAGCACATAACAAGAGGTATTTATGGCTTCGGCCCAAAAATACTTAGGCAAATTATTTTCACATAGCATGGTCCTAGCCATCTCTTGTAAGGTTTTATTCTTCCTCTCAACCACCCCATTTTGTTGAGGGGTCCTAGGGGAAGAAAAGGTATGTCCAAAACCTAAATCATCACAAAATTCGGAAATTTTTTTATTTTTAAACTTTCCTCCATTATCACTTCTAATTTTTAAAATTAAAACTCTTTTCTCATTTGTAACTTCCTTAGTAAACTTTTTGAAAAACTCAAAAATTTTATTTTTCTTAACTAAAAAGATAATCCATGTAAATCTAGAAAAGTCATCAACTAACACATAGCAATATAGCTTTCCACCTAGACTAGCTACATCACATGGACCAAAAAGATCCATGTGCACAAGCTCAAAAATTCTAGATGTACTAACTTGATTAATGCTATAAAATGAAGATTTAACTTGCTTTCCTAGTTGACATGCATCACAAAGTTTGTCTTTTTCAAATTTTATCTTGGGTAATCCTTTAACTAATTCTTTCATAGATATTTCTTGGATGAGGCTCATGCTAGCATGTCCTAGCCTTCTATGCCACAACCAAGAGTCATTCTCCATGGCAACTAAACATCTAACATGGGGATTAGGCAAGACATTTAAATCTAATGTGTTGACATTTTCTTGCCTATTTCCAATAAACATGATATCATTAGATGGTCCACTCCTAATGATACATTTAGATGCTTCAAAGATAATTATGTATCTATTGTCACACAATTGTGATATGCTAATCAAGTTATGTTTTAACCCATCAACTAGTAAAACATTCTTAATGCATGGGTAAGAAATTATACCTATATCACCAATGCCAACAATCTCACCTTTGGCATTGTCTCCAAATGTGACATGTCCACCATCTTTGCTTGATAGGGTTGCAAATAAGTTGATGTCACCCGTCATGTACGTTGAGCAACCACTATCTAATATCCAAGTGCTTCTACTTACTTGAGGATGCTTCTCCATCTACAAAAGGAGAAGAAACTATTTTAGGTACCCAAATTTTCTTGGGTCCTTGAGTGTTAGTCATTTTAGGACCCATGTAAATCTTGCATGTGGGTTCCTCCTCAAAGCACAATCCTTGGCCATATGGCCAAATATGCCACGAAATTTTTTTTCCAATAAATCTCCTATTGTGAGTGAGCATGGAAGTGTGATAATTTCTTTTTATGAACAACCTTAGGCATGGCATTTTATAGGGTTGTCATCTTTTCATTAAGTATGCAAAGTTCCTTTTCCAATGTTAGCATGCTATCATTCAAGTGCTCTACTTGATCACTTGAATACTTGTTTTCATCTTCTAATTCTTTGTTGTCATTTTCTAAATCCTTCCTTGCTTTCTCTAGGGTGTGTTTCTCTTCCTTAAGGGTATCGATCTACTTCTTTCCTTAAATCAGTGCATGAAAGTAATAAACTATCATTCTCTAGCTCTAACGATTTATTGCCCTTTTTAAGCTCTTTAAATTTTCTCCTAATAGCATTAAATTCATTATGTATTTGTTCAAATTCATTTTCAAGCTCTTGTTCAGTAAAAGAAAGTTCACCAAAAGTAAATCTTACCTCATCATCATTTGCCATCAAGCAAATATTTGTCTTTTCACTCTTTGTGTCTTCTTCACTGGATGAAGCCTCGCTTTCATCCCACGAAGTCATCATTGTCTTCTTCTTCTTCTTGTATTTGTCCTTTTTGTGAGGGTTAGAGGTGGAAGCCATTTTGAGAATTGGGCAGTCCTTCCTTAGATGCCCGACTTTATTGCAATCGTAGCATGTGTAGCTTCCTCTACCCTTTCTCATGCCTCCTCTCATTAATCTCATAAACCTCCTTGCTAACATTGTCATTTCCTCAAGGTCATCCGTCTCTTCCTCGGATGATGAGGATTCTTGTACTTTGTGTGATGCTTTTAAGGCAATGGTCTTGCCTTTGGGGGCATCTTCCTCCATATATTGCTTCATATGAGTCTCATGTGTCATGAGAGATCCAATGAGCTCGGTGATCTTCAAGGTACTCATGTCCTTTGCTTCCATGATTGCAATCACCTTGGGCTCCCAAGTTAGCTAATCCATTTGTAATATTTTGAAAACCAGCATACATAGCATCAATGGATTCATGCGATAACATTTTAAATATTTCATAATCATACATGAGTAGGTTTATTTAGGATTCCTTTACTTGTGAAGTCCCTTCATGTATGGTCTCTAGGACCTTCCATAGTTCATATGCAGACTTACAAGTAGAAATCCTATTGAACTGATTAATTGATAGGCCGCAATATAATGCATTGACGGTCTTTGCATTAGCATTAAAGAGTTTAATCTCATCTTGGTCTCACTCATCCATATCCTTAGTGGATTGCTTATACTCTACTTGAATCATCCTCCATACATCCATGCCTAGAAATTGTAGGAAGTCATTCATACGAATCTTCCAGTATGCATAGTTGTTTCCATCGAATAGTGGTGGAGTATGAGTAAAGGACCCTTGAGCTAGTTGAATTTCACTAGACATCTTAATTTGTAGGAAAGATGGTTAAATCTTATCCTACGACCTTGCTTTGATACTAATTGTTGCATGAAATCCGACACTAGAAGGGGGGTTGAATAGTGTCTGTCCTTTTTCTATTTTATCAATTTCTTTTTGCTTAGTTTCAACTTCAATTAAATGCAAATGTAACTTAATAATGTATGTTATCAAATATCAAGATCAATAATGAGCAAACATTCAAAGCAATGCAAACACGATGAAATATAGTGGTTCGGCCAACCGCCTACTCCACTACCTTGGCTCCTCACCAAGGATCGACCGAATGAGTCATGAGTTCAGTGATCCTGAATCTGGTCGACCGATCGATCGACTGAAGCACCTTCTATCAATTTCTTTTTGCTTAGTTTCAACTTCAATTAAATGCAAATGTAACTTAATAATGTACGTTATCAAATATCAAGAACAATAATGAGCAAACATTCAAAGCAATGCAAACACGATGAAATATAGTGGTTCGGCCAATCGCCTACTCCACTACCTTAGCTCCTCACCAAGGATTTCTAACCAACTACTTTATAGAACTTGTGTTTCCCTTTGAATACAACTGAGGACACAATTCTCATCTCTTTGACAACTCCTCAAACCTATTCACCTAGGTAAAACACAAATTTACAAAGCCTAACCCTAAGTGTTTCTCTAGCACATCTAGCAAACTATTACAGGTGAAAATAAGTTTAAAACAACTTCAAATACATTGAAAAAGAGTAAAGAATTTAAAGAGAAACTAATGCTCTTTTCCCAATCCTTCAAGCCTTCAACTCGTCCAGTAGATGAACTTGAATCGCAGCAGAGTTGAGGAATAGAACTGGGCGCTTGAGAAGAATGTTGATGAAAGAACAGGGCGTAGTAATCAATCTTTTTGAAGGCTCAAATCACTTCTTAAATGCTCAATAGAATATCTAAGAAGTCTTAAAGGAGTTAGGTGAGGGGTATTTATAACCCCTCAACCGAACGGGATGTTCAACGGGCAGAAAACTAGTCGTTACCGTCGTTCGGTCGCTTGCCAGTCGATCGTTAGTCGACCGATCGATCGACCGCCCCCGACCACTGCTTTAATAGCGTTGTTCGGTCGACCGAATGAGTCGCGAGTTCAGTGATCCCCAATCCGATCGATCGATCGGTCGACCAAAGCACCTTTTGCCATTTTTTGGCATTGGTCGGTCGACGTAGCCGTCTGCCACTTTTTCACCATCTTCGTTCGACCAACAGGTCAACCGAGTGGCTACTGTCATTTTGTGGCATCATTCGGTCGACCGTCCGATCGACCGACAAGGCTACTGCCAATTTTTTTTCCCTGTTCGGTCGACCGACCGGTTGACCAAACTCTAGCTGAGGCTGATTTTTTTCTTTATATTTGTTACATGCTTTTTCATAGGTTTAGTTACCATGTTCTAACTTGGATAACCTTACAATTAGGCTTAGGATAAGATTGTCCTAGGGGTATATTACAAGATATCTACTTTGTTTATACCCGAGCCTTTCTTTGACGTTCTTTTTCTATTGATTCTTGACGATCTTTTCTTTCGTTTCTCCGAACGAAGTTTGCATGCTTATCGCAACCTCAACCTGAACTCAAAACTTCACACATAAATTAAATATATATTTGTTGTCATCAAAATGAAGATCGAAGCTTAAGAGAGACCCTTAAGCCAACATAGTAGAGGTAGTTACAATAGCCTCTGGAATAGTAGCAGCAGTCTCGACTGCTTCACGAACAAAATCAACAATTTTAACTACTTCAGGTACTGACTTAACTAGAACTGATTCAGATATAGGAATAGGAGTAGGTTGATCCTCACAAACTTCACTAGCAATTTCGATTGGAATATCTTCAATTGAGACGGGTGGTAGACAGTCAGTAGGGATTGTTACAGAGACATTGGTGGTAGTCTCTTGTCCAGGTGCAAGATCTTTTTCTTAATCATCAAAACTAGTATCTATAGAAGTCAAAGTGGGACTAGTCTTCACTGGAATTGAGTCAAGAGCTTCATCAGCAATAACACTATTAATATCAAAACCAGGACCAGTGTTTACTGGAGTTGAGACTGGTAAGTTAATATCAAAATCGATTGTTCTAGCTGTATCAACATGAGCAAAAGAACTAGATGAAACATTGACATCATTTCTACACTCCCCCTCAGTGGATAATTTCTCCCCCTCAATAATAGAAACCCTAGATGGGGATTTGGGGGGTTTGGACGTCATACCTCTACCACTTCTTCACAGAGGTTGATCAACAGGTCTTCGACCGTATTTCTTTCTAAGCTTATGTCCTTGAGAAGTTGGAGGTGGTGAAACTTCTTCAGGAGGCGAAGCAGCAGGAGGTGATTCAATCTTTTCAAGCGAATTTGAAGAAGACATTTGCTTGGCCGATGATGCATACACTTTCCTCACGAAGCTTTTCTTCCTTTTTTCTCTAGCCATCTTTGATACCTTTATTTAAGAGACGAGAGGCAATTGAGAGGTCGAGAGAAGAGGAGAGGAATTCGTCGGTGTACAACTTTAGGAGACGAACAAGGTTGCAGCGCCGAGAGATTTTTTAAATTTGGGGCAGAAATCCAAGGATTCCAATAAATGAGGCCACATGTGTGGGTCTTCTTAAAAGGTATGCAATAAAGTTTGATCCTCCGCCGAAAATTGAGGAAATCTTCATCAGCCTTTAATGAACAAAATAAGTGGATAAATAAATGATAAAAACGCTTGGCGAAATTTGATGGAATCTTCATCATCCTAAAATGAACAAGGTAAGTGGAGAAATAGATAATAAAAACTAAAAGACTTTTCAATTTTCCACCCTTTTTTTATGTAAAAAAAATTGCGTCATATGACACAAAGTCCTAGAGCAGATCTCAACTACTCAAACCTTTCTCCATTCAATGCATTTGTCAAAATATCTGCAACTTGTATATCTGTACAAATGTATTCTAGTTGAAACTCCTTTCTTTCAACTAACTCCCTAATGTAATGAAATCAAATATCAATGTGTTTGGTGCGAGAATGCATAACTGGATTCCATATAGAATCATTTTCTCTTGTTTGAAACCATAATCTAATAGCATATTCCTCATCTAAATCAACTGTGTGCTACAACTACCTGCAGCCAAATATTCTGCTTCAGTAGAAGAAGGATAAATAGAATTCTATTTTTTTCTTAACCAAGCAACCAGATTTGAATCAACATAAAAACAATCACTTGTAGTACTCTTTCTGTCATCAATATTACCAGCCCAATCTGCATCAGTATACCCTACTAGATAGGGATTAGATTCAATAAAATATCAAAGACCAAAATCCAGAGTACCTTTAACATATTTTAGAATACTTTTAACTGCCTGAAGATGAGACTCCTTTGGATTAGCTTAATATTTGGTACACTATCCAACACTGAAACATAGGTCAGGTCTGCTAGTAGTTAAATACAAAAGACTGCCAATCATACTTCTGTATAAACTAAGATCAACATTCTTGTCATTTGCATCTTTGCTCAGTTTTTCATAAATAGTGATAGGAGTTCTAATTGTCTTAGAACTATCCAGTCCAAACTTGTGAATCAGATTCCTTGCATACTTACTTGAGAGATGAATATCCATTCTTTAGATTGTTTCACCTGAAGACTAAGAAAATAATTCATTTCCCAAACCATGCTCATCTCAAACTCAGATTTCATGTCATCCACAAATTATTTAACATAAATTTCAGAGGTTGAACAAAAAATAATATCATCAACATAAATTTGAGCAATTACCAATTGAGACTCCTTCCTTTTGATGATCAGGGTCTAGTCTACACTTCCTCTTTTGTAACCTTTCAAAAGCAAAAACTGGGTGAGTCTCTCATACCAAGCTCTAGGTGCTTGTTTAAGTCCATAAAGAGCTTCATTCAGTATGTAAACATGGTCAGGATGAGCAGGATCTTCAAAACCTTTGGGCTATTCAACATAGACTTCTTCATTGAGAAACCCATTCAGAAACACAATTTTAACATCCATTTGGAACAGTTTGAACTTCATACAGTAGGATAGAGCATGAAGTAGTCTAATGGATTCTAGTATTGCAATTAGAGCAAAGGTTTCACCATAGTCCAGTCCTTCAATTTGATTAAACCCTTGAGCAACAAGTCTTGCCTTATTTCTAGTGATGTTCCCTGCTTCATTGGTCATGTTCTTGAAAACCCATTTTGTTCCAACCACATTGACACCTTCGGGTCTTGGAACAAGTTCTCATACCTCCTTTCTGATGAACTGTTGTAACTCCTCTTGCATAGCAGAAATCCAGAATTTATCTTTCAAAGCTTCCTTGACATTTTTGTGTTCAACAGTGGAAGTGTAGCAAGAGTATCTAATCATATCCTGGTGATTTTTCTTGGATTGATTCTTGATCTTGACTCCATCATAGACATTTTCAATCACATTTTGCAAAGGATGATTCTTGAGAGTTCTTGCTAATTTTTTAGCTCTTGAGTCATCACTTTCATCTTCCTATTCAGTGTCAGTCTCAAGGTTAGTTGGATCAGCGGTTTCAACTAACTGTTTAGTGGCCTTGGAGGAATTCTGGACAGTCTTATCAAAAGTTGAAACTGCCTTCTCATCAACAATCAGAGTCTGGCAGATTTGGGAGTCATCAATCTTCACATTTGGAGACTTCATCACAGTTTGAGTGTGTTTGTTGTAGACTCGGTAGGCCTTGCTATTTGTGGAATAGCCAAGGAATATGGCTTCGTCACTTTTGCTTTGCATTTTGCCAAGTTATTCCCTATCATTTAGAACATAGCACCTGCTACAAAAAATATTAAAATATGTAAGGTTAGGTTTACTACCCTTCCATAATTCATAAGGAGTTTTAGAAGATCTTGGTATGAGATAAGCTCGATTAATGATGTAGCAAACTATGTTGATGACTTCATCCAAATATCTCTCAGAAATGTGCTTAGAATTAAGCATTACACGAGCCATCTCTTGGATAGTACAGTTCTTTTTTTTTTATTACACCATTTTGTTGAGTCTTGAGAGCAAAAAATTCATGCCATATACCATTTTCATTACAGAATTCAGAGAAAGAAATATTCTTAAATTCTCTTCCGTGATCATTCCTTATTCTGATCACCTTCATAATAGGAAGTTCCTACTCATTTTGGAACCTTAAGCAAAGAGATTTAAAATTGTTAAAAGCACTTGACTTCTCTCTTAAAAATTCTATCCATGTAAAATGAGAGAAATCATCAACACAACCAATAATGTACTTTTTACCTCCAATACTTTCCACTTACATAGGACCAACAAAGTCCATATGAAGAAGCTCTAGAGGTCTTGATGTAGCAACCAGTTATAACTGCTGATGAGACTTCCTTGTATGTTTTCCTTCCTGATAAGGGCCGCATACAGCTTCAAGTTCTCCATAAAGTTTAGGAATTCCTTTGACAGCTCCACCATTTACAAGTTTCTAGAGATCTCTGTAATTAACATTGCATAACTATTGATGCCACAGATTGATATGTCAGAAAAAAACAACTGAAAAATAGATAGATGAGTAGGCAATTTTGTAACAGTTGTCTCTTGATTTGTTCCCTTCTATAATACCGTCACCATTCTTATCAAAAACTTTACAACTATTTTTGATAAATTGAACATATAAATTTTAATCACACAATAGGCTTATACTCACAAGATTTGCCTTGAGACGTTCTACAAGTAGGACATTTTCCAGATTAGGAATTCCTAGAACATTAAGAGTTTCAACTCCTACAACATTCTCATGTTTTCCATCTCCAAAAGTAACAGTTGCACCTCCATATTTTTGAATATCTTTCAGATTGTCAGAACTCCCTATCATATGCTGAGAACATCTACTATCAAAATACCAAGATCCAAAGGAAGAAAGATTCTTTGACATAAAAGCAATATGACAATTAATATTAGTTTTTCTTACCCAGATTTGCTTAACGTTTTGCCTTGGGGTTTTTGCATGATTCTTTCTCCTTAGTTTATTGGAGAGTTTAAAGCAATTTGTTATAATGTATTCTCTGAACTTGCAATAGTAGCATATGGGAACCCTATCCCCACTCATTGTAGTAGGTTGTTGTCGACTTGAAGTGCCTCTATAAAAGTTCCTCACTTGAGTAGGTAGTTGAGACTGGGGTTTCAATTGGTATGAACTAGTGTATCTTAGTCCATTGTGATTGGAAGTAGATTTTCTTGCACTCATGATTTTGCTAAGAATACCACTAGAATTCAACATTCTAACTTCCTTCTTTACCTTCAAGTTCAGCAATCAAGTTGGATTCTTTATCTTCCTTCTCAGCAATCTGATTTTGAATAGTTTGAACTCTCTCCTCAAGTTTCTTCTTTTCTTCAGTCAAGAGCTTGTTTTGATTACTGAGAGACTTGTTGAGTTTTGCCACTTTGACCTATTTATCAAACATCTCCTGATAGACTTCCTCAAGAATGTCATCACATTGAACTTTGCAGTGATCATCATCTGCAATGAAGTAGTCAGGAGTTTTAACTGTGTCCTCAATATATACTAGCCGTGAAAGTTCAAAAGTTGCTTTGTTTCGACTCTTTTGAGTCAATTTCTTCATCATCGTCACTCCAGGTAACAGTAAAAGAATTCTTGACCCTCTTCTGAAGATTTGGGCATTCTGATCTCACATGTCCAAATCCTTCACATTCAAAGCATTGGACACCTTTGGACTTCTATTTTGAATCATTCTTTTATCATGAGGATTGACTTCTTTTGTTTTCTCCAATAGAGAATTAAGTTTGATTTTGAACTAGCAAAATTGAGCGGTAGAAACTGTTGTTTGAACTGCGAATTTGACTGCGAGTTATAGTTTTGCTTATTCTTAGCTCTCAGAAATCTCTTGAAATTTTTCATCATAAGAGCAAATACAACATTCATCTCATCTTTGGAACAGTCTTCAGACTTGATCTCATCCTCAATAGCACTGAAGGCAAGATTTTTTCTCTTTTCTTTATGAGAATATTTTTCAAATAGTTCCAACTCATATGTTTCAAGTTTACCCATCAGAGTGCCAAGAGTAATAGTAGACGGGTCATGAACTTCACTAATGGCAGCAACTTTCATGTCAAACTTGGTAGGCATGGATCTCAAAACTTTCCTCACTACCTTTTCTTATGAGAAAGATTGTCCAAGGTTGGTATCATTGTTCATAAGATTTTGATACGCCCATGAAAGTCTTGAATACTTTCCTCTTATCCCATCTTCAGGTTTTCAAATTTGGTGTTGAGAATTTCAACTTTTGACTTTCGAAGAGTTAGGAATCCTTCATGATTTGTTTATAAAATCTCTCTTGTTTGCTTTGCCAAAGTGCAGGCAGAGATAAGTTTAAATTGAGAGGGATCAACACCACTGAAAATAGCATTTAGAGCCTTATTGTCATACTTTGCTGCAACAATCTCAGCTTCAGTATATTGGCTTTTTGGCTTGCGCTCAGTCCCATCAATTGTTGGAGTATAGCAAGCCTCTATAGTGTCCTAGCAACGATCATCCAATGACTTAATGAAAGCTCTCATCCGAGCCTTCCAATAAGTATAGTTTGTTCCGATGAGTAATGGAGAAACACTGACATAATTTTCCGTAGGCATTCCTTCCATCTTGAGCCAAAAAGAAAAGAGACAATCCAAGGATATATGCAGATAAAGGTTAGCACAATCGCTCTGATACCAATTGACAGTGTAGTCTCTAAGAGAACTTCGATTAAAGGACAGTTGCATAGGACACTACAAGAAATATGACATTTCGCGAGGGCCAAGACCCCTACTAAACCCCTTCTTGGCCCCCAATAAATCCTTTTAGTGAGGGCCACCCAGCCTCCAAATGTCCCCACAAAAAACCCCATCGGTAAATGAATTCCCGAAGGTCAACAAGAAAACCTCAAAAAAAAATAGTTATCCCGAGGATCGAGACCCCAAGAAATAGTAGTTTTCTCGAGGGCCGATACCCCCAGGAAATAGGACTTTTCCCGAGGGCCCCAACCCCCGGAAAAGTACTATTATTTTTTGAGGGCCGAGAGACCCCCAAGAAATAGTCCTGGGCAAGCATGAGCATTCCATGGATAGGTTTCTATAGTATGAAATTAATAAGGAACACAATGATGAAGCATGAAGAGATCTTCACAAATAATGTAAAACTATATTTCTAGAATCCGTGACACAACCAAGCTTATTATCACGACCAAAAAAATTTCGCAGTAGCGAACCTTGATATCGATATATCGTTTCGCGACCGATATATCGTCCAATTCACGACATATCAACAATATAATATATATTATAAAATTATATATATTATAATATATATATATATATATATATATATATATATATATATATATATATATAATAGCAAACATAAATCATTTAACAAGGGCATTCGCTTGAAACAATAGAAATCAAATGGCTAATAACTAATTAAGTAAAATAGTTTAGGAGGGACATAGTAGAGCAATCAGCAAACACCTTATAATATAAGACATGTTTTAAAAATTGAAAATAATTTAAAACAATATAAAATATCTCCATAAATCAATTGAACAAGGCAACAAGCTAATGTTTCACCCAGTTAAACAGCATGAATTGAGAAGCAAAGCTAATGAATATTTAAGTATTACTTGTACCAGTCAACAGTCAACAGTCAACACTCTTTGAAGGAAGAAAAACTACTAAGCACAAAATGAAGAAGAAGACCACAACAGAAAATGAAGAAGAAAAGAAAAAGAAGACAAGAAGAAAGAAAAGAAAAGAAGACTCGTAGACCAGAAGAAGAAAAGAAAGAAAAGAAAAGAAGAAAATAAAGAAATTTGTGAATCTGGAAAGGGAGTTGGGTTTTTTTTTTGAAGTTAGGGTTTTCTCCATATCTCAGCCATCTCATCGAGATCTCGTCCATCTCGTCCATATCTCGCCATCCATGGACGAGATCTCGACGAGATGAAAGAAATCTCGAGAATATTCTTCTCATCCAGACGAGATAGGATTTCTGGCCGAGACAACGAAATCTCGTCGATATCTCGACGAGATGATAACACTGGACACAACCTTATCAAGAATTTGTTATATTATATGAACATCAATTTGAAATACAAAATATCTTCCCTGATTCATTAAAGAATAAAAGAAGAAAACAGAAAAAGATAGTAAAACCAGGAATGCTGGTTTTATATCGATACAAATGAATATCCTGCTATTCACTCATTCTGCCTTCGCTAGCCACAACAATGAATATATATAGATGGTCCTGGTATGACAGAGAACACAACAGACTCCTTTGGTGGAAGAAAGCAACGATCAACTTCGAACTTATCAAACTTCTAACTTATCAAAAGGTTGTGTATACCGTGAAATGTAAGGTGCTGTTTGGTTAGCGAAAATTATTTTCTAGTTTGGTTTCAGTGAAACTGAAAACTTGGTTTCGAAAACTTGGTTTTGGTTTCTAATTTTCAGTTTTCTGAAAACGCGTTTGGTTAATAAAAACAACATCAGTTTTAGTTAGTTGAAACCAATAAATATTTATTTGGTTATAGAAAATAATATTAATTTTCCTTGAACATTTTTAAAAGTAATTAAATGTTTAGTTAGTTTACAAAATTAAATATTTGTTAATATGGTTACAAAATATTTAAATGATTTAATTAATTAAGTTATTGGTAATTTAAGATTTTTTTGTTCAATTAGATATAAAAATTAATTAATGGTTATTATAAAATTTCAACAAAAAAAAAATAAATCCAATGATCTAAAATTAGGTTTGATTAAATTATAAATAGATCAACTTTAATAAAATTGAGTTATTTAAAATTTGGGTTTGAGTCAATTAGATATAAATTGGTTTAATTATTTTATAAATTTAGGATAAAAGTTTGAGTTAAAAATGATGATTTTTATTTTTATTTTTAAAAATTCGATATAGTTTGATTTATTTTTAAGTTAATTAATTTTATAAAAAAATATTTATAATTATAAAATTGTCACAGCATTTTAATAACGAAATCGACAGTCTCGAAACCACAGAAAACAACATTCTGTTGTTTTCATTTTTATTAAGAAAACTGGTTTCGTTTTCATTCTGGTTTCGATCCAGTTTTACGAAAACACTAAACCAAACACGTTTTCGTAAGCAGTTTTGGTTTCAGTGAAACTGAAACCATGAAAACGGACTTGGTTTCGCTAACCAAACAGGCCCTAAGGATTTAAGGGAATCCCTCGAAGAATTTGAGGAAAGCCCTGGACAAGTTTGCCAAAACAATAACATCATTTAGTTTATCAAACGGATGAAATGAATATGTTGCTCAATCAAAAATATGAAAGGAATAGTTGCAAAACATATCACTAAGTACCAAAATAGCTAGCTACAAATATGTTTCACTAACTAATGTCATTACCAACAGGGGTTATACTAATTGATCCTTCTCTAACTTAAGGAAGAGAAACATCCAAGTAAGAATAAAAACAGAAAAGAGCATGTTTCTGGCTAGGTTTGACCTATACTTGTACAATTCATTAGTACAGCCAAGTAGAAAATATTTTCAACTTAAATACTACTGTAGCAAATCAAAATAGTTTCCCACTTAATGATGCCTTAAGACTCTTCCATCCATTGTCTATATTAGAAAACTTAAATTAAGATGATTCTAGGTGCATGTGATGGTGCTTCAAAAGTCTTGAAAAAAAATATTATTTCAGTATAGCCTAGAATAAAAGTTTCTACAATTCTACCACTATAGTTCGCAAGGCACAGGAAAAGAAAATATCACAAACAAATACATCTCACAAAAATAAAAAGTTGTCTATTCATAATTTCAAATTTTCAAGGAGTAACATGGATGGATACATGTCACAACTACAGAACTGATGATAGGAAAAGTTAGCATGGATAACAAGGAATATATCTTTTGTTAGGCTACAAAATCTCGTTAGCAAAGAAACCAAGGAGTTCCAATGATGGTAAAGCTTGATCAACGATTTTATTGAAGGAAACACAGATAAATGAGTCTGCAGATGCAACAATGCAGTTTCCTTCCCAACGTTTACAGATGGCCAAAAGAATACTTCTACATCAAATTCTACAACAATGTCAGGCTACGACCAATCCGAGCTTTCCATCTCCTATTATGATGTCTGCATGTAATATTAGTATGTCACAAAAAATAATTGAAAAACTCTTCTAAAAAATCCGGAGATTTGTAAATGAGGATCAGAATAATCTAAAGCAAAATTTCTATTATCTTCGAATGGATCAAAAACTGTTGAAGTAAAATATTAACAGAACCATCAATGTCAAATTAGATAACATTCCTTACTTATAAATCTTTGGGTAGGTTCCTAGTCCTGTCACTTTCAACTTCAAAAGAAAAATATATACTGCTGGATAATTTTTTAAATGGTAAACTAGGCAGATAGGTAAAAAGAGAACAAATATATATTACTCTGTTTACAAGAATTATTTTAAGGAAAACTTTAGTCATGTAAAGAACTTAAAACCAATAAATAGTAATTTATATTTTATACCTTACAACCCCTCTGTATTTTGAGATTCCTCTTGAAAATCCACTGCTTTTCCTGCATAATCCAATTGAAAAAACTTACAGCTAAATATTAATTATAACTTTGAACTCTTTTCATTATGATTAAAGCATGAGACACCTTCTCAAATATCCAATATATTCCTCTCAATTGGCTTTCCATCTCCTTGATCTCTTCTTGGTATGTTGATAACTATGAATCATTTAACAATACAAAGTCAATTAGTCAAACAGTTGTAACTGGAAGAAATACAAAGTCAAATCAATTAGTCAATTTGTCCAATCAGGTAGTTCGAGATTGGAAGAAATGTAAATTACTAGAAAATTGATAATGATGTCATTCCCCCAATACTTTAATGCTGCCAAGTCATAAGCATGAGCCGTAGCCTCTTCATCATCATAAGCTCCTAAATTAGAAGGAATTGATTATGAATGAGTCTAGAAATATACATTTATGTATCCATCATTCACCCAATCAATAACTTCGCTCACCAAGATAAACTGCATCCACCATCGATTACCATCCACCAACACAAAACATAGACAAAAAGGAGAAAGAAAACAAAGTAATGTTAGATGTTATCGAAAAATATGCAGTACTAATCGTGAAGAACGAAAGGGGGGAAAAGAAAGTACCTTGTTTTCGTTTCTTACTCTGGGATTCATTCCAGATGTTCTTGTCCTACAAATGATCCTCATATCGGCATGTCCATAGATGCCTGAACTCAACAAACACAAAATAGATTTAGCAATAGGTGGGTGAAGAACACAGAAAAACTAATTGAACATGAAGGGATCGATGGGAGAGCATAATAAAATTAAGATGACCTTGTAACACCGCGATAATAAACTTGTTACGTCAAACAAGTTTCAGTTCAATATAAAATATGTTTGGTGCGAATTTCTTTGAGCTGCACATGAACTTATCAAATCCATGTACCAAGGAAAGAATCAAACAGTATCAATTCTGTAAATCGTTTCCTTACCAAAGGAAGACCTTAGGCTGTTTAAGAAATGCCTTCTCGTTAAACACAAAACATTATTGCCAAAGAAAAAAACAATAATTGTGCAATTATTCATTCAATTATTTACAGTCTACTTCCGAACAAAAAGCTTAAAACTAAGGTATTATTCCTACTTCAGAAAAAAAAAAAGAATAAAAACAAAATAACAAGAGAAATTAGGGATTACCAGTAGGAAAGGATGGAGACGGCAATGGATGTGGATGGTGGGGGGAGGACGAGCTAAATCCAGCTGCAGTGGCGCCTCACATCCTCTTGGCAGCCAAGAAGGCCAATGTTGGGTCGGTGTAGAAGTCGAACCTGGGGACTGGCGGGGGGCTATCAAACACTTGAGGGTCTTCGAGATGCGGCAGCGGCATCGCCGGAGCTGGGGATAAATTGGAGGGTTGGGAGTGAGCAGCAGAGTGAGAGGCCTCCAAGCGCATGGCCTAAAGCCTCTCCCTCCTCTTCACTGACTCCTCCATGGAAAGCGTGAAAGGAACTGTCGGAGGAAAGAAGGGCTCGGATCTAAAGAAAAAGAACAATAAGGAGGAGGATCTGAACAGGAGGCTGCACAAGCTCGAGAGGTGAAGTGGGATGCAGTGGTGGAGGAGGAGAAAAACCAGGAAATGAGCAGGGAAAGATTACCGAAATAAAAAAAACAGGGATAGAAAGAAAACATTCCTAGGAAATATGATCGCGGGAACGAAACATTTCCCGGGAAATATGATGGCGGGAAAGATTACCGCTATCATATGATCGGGGTAAAGACAGATAAAAAAGTTAAACAAATACGATCGCGGGGAAAATTAACGAAGCCTTAGGTCTCATTTAATTGACATGAAAAATAAAATTTTATAAAAATTATATAAAAAAAATTTTATGAATTAACTTATATTTTTCGAGAAGTATTTAAAAAATATTCGGTTCATAAAAAATTAATTCATAGTAAGCGTAATTTTTTATCTATAATATATTTGGTTGACATGAGTACTTCCGATGAAGTACATATGAAATGATCAATATACATGTTTTTTTATAACTTAATATTTTAATTTAAGTGTTAGTATATATATAAAAAATTATTCGTAAAATAATATATATATATATATATATATATATATATAATATAATATAATATTTTTATATATAATTAATATAATATATATTTTATTATGTAAAAAAAAAATTATGGTTAATATGAAAAATTATATATTTTACTAAAAATAAATTAAAATAAAATAAATACGAGGCTAATATTAAATTAAAAATTATAAAGTTTGCATTAAATGTAAATATGAGACTAATATTAATTTTTTCTTTCAATTACAATGCAGAAATTACAACTTACCTAGGTCTCCTAAGTAAGTTATTTCCTATATTTTGCAGAAAATTGCACTTGCTAAGGAAGTTGTACTTCCTGCAAAATGCAAGAAGTGTGTCAATCAAACAAGAACTGCTTTGGCTATTTTCTGCAAGAAGTTGTGTCAACCAAATGAGTCCTTAGTTTTTCTGAAGGTCCGAAAAAGTCTTCAGAAAAATATAATTTTCCTGGGAGCTATTTCCGACTCCCAAGAAATATAGTATTATAAATATAGTATAATATAAATGTAGTAATATAAATATACAAGTTTATAAATATAGTAAAATTAATGTAGTATTAAAATATGATTAAATATAGTTTTATGATTCTCTTAATTGTTTTAATTATAAATTATAAACATAGCATAAAGGCAAATTTCATTTCATATTTTAAAATATATTTAATCAATTATTATTATTTCATATGATTAATAATTTTATTATTAAATTATTATTTATTTAATAATAATTTTATTAAGTAAATAATTTTGAGAGCTGAAGCGTGAGAATTTTAATTATTTTTTTAATATTATTTACTTAATAGTATTTTAGGTTTTAAAATATATTTAATCAATTATTTAATTGTCTAAACTTATTTTTATTTTTATTTATTTTCAAATTTAAAAGTAAGATATAAGAATTGGTGAGGGTCATCATGTTGTTCTAACAATACATACTTTTTAGTGAGGATCATATTAGACCCTCACTAAATGGAGCATTTCGTGAGTGTCATGATATTGTCCTCACAATATATATTTTTTAGTGAATGTCATATTAGACCCTCACTAAATGCAGGATTTTGTGAGGATCACGATGACCTCACAATATACACTTTTTAGTGAGGGTCATATTCAACCCTCACCAAATGTAGGATTTTGTGAGGGTCACGATATTATTCTCACAATATATACTTTTTAGTGAGGGTCATATCCGACCCCCAAAAAATATAGGATCTCGTGAGAGTCACGATGTTGTCCTCACAATATATATTTTTTAGTGAGGGTCATATCCGACCATCACAAAATGTACGGGTTTTCGTGAGGATCGATTAGCGACCCCTATAAATAAGTTGATTTAGTGAGGGTCGATGCGCGACCCCCACGAAATCTCGTCACTAAAAGTCAGATTTCTTGTAGTGGGAAGTTCCAACTAATAGTAAGTAGCAAAGTAAGAAACAAAACAAAAATCACACGTAAAAACAAAGATTTGTTTACGTAGTTTAGTGACAAAGCATGTCACCTAATATACAGGGCACTCGCCAGACAGATGCCCAATCCACTATCAACAAGTACAAAAACTAGTTTTAGGATTTCACACTCTGAAACCCAACTATTAGTACTATAGTGAATTGGAAATAACAAAATCATATTTTCTATTACAAGTACATACCAACTTGCATCTCTATGACATCCCAGCCACAAAGTTCTATCCTCCACACAGTCTCTGTGTTGTAGTGAGTTAAGAGCTCACAACTATCTTAGCTTGAAAATAAGAAAGGTAGATTATTGTTGTCTTCGCACTCATCAGTCTTAACTCCTCATATAACTGGCAACACAGTGTACGCACATAGGAGACTTGACAAATCCTTATCTTCTCACCGGTATATATAAGTGACAACCGACATATCTAAATTAATACTAACTTAAACACTGATCATTAACAACATCAGTTCAAACCAAATAGTCAGCTCTAAATCACCATAAAACATCGATCATTAAGTACAAGGAATAACGCCCGAAAGCATTCATGAAACAATTCCACTACCCATAATTAAATCAGGCAATTTAAATAGGTAAATAAAGATGATTAAAAATATCAGAGATATAAAAAGAGAATCATCATTAATACTGGTAACCAAAGGTTATCTTTAATATAAAGCATCCTGAAATCCTATGTTACATAAGTAGTTGTAACTGTCTTTAATATAAGCAGAACTCCTCATAATTGAGATTGTCCATTTAATTGAGAACAAATTAGAATACTTTTGCAAATATAGTGTCACACCCCAACTAAGGGTAGTGTGACCGGCCAGGGCCTATAATCTGTCCTGTAGCCTACTGTCTACACTAACACCAAGAAAGCCAAGACACATCGAGTAAAAGAAATCTCAACATACATTATAAAAAGTTTTCGAAGTCACAATCTATATGTTTTCCAAAACAAGTAGAAACATCAACATCAAAATAACTGAATGTTCAAGTAACAAGTTTTGCGATTCTTTTTCAATTGCAACTGTTAGTGCAGAAACAAAATCAAACACTACTAAGCACTAGTCTAAGACTTATGGACGCCGCTACGAGATATGGCACCGCCTCCTGCCCACCAGTTGCACCATGTCGACATGCCAAGTAACTGCTCATGCTCTGCAAAAATAAGAATAAACTGTGAGTCCACTTGGGACTCAATGAGTGGCTCAAATGAACCTCCACATAAGCCTCAGTCATGCATATATATCATATAAGGCAATAAAAGAAATGTACAATGAGGTAAAGTTTATTTCTAATGCGATTACCGACCCCCAACGGGTCCATTTGTACCAACCGAATATGATAACCTGCCATCTCGGCTTATCAAGCCTTCGACATCTGGCACTTGGGCCAACTCATAGAATAATATTCCGACTTCAGCCGTCCCTACCATATCAGGTAGTATCATACTAGCCATCGGCTACATCATCTCAAGATGTAATCAAACAATCCTGGGCCGTCGACTAGCATGGTCCACTAATCTTCGGACATCGTCTGGGGTAAGGATAGCTAGTCCCACCCAACTAGGGGTCTGGCACCTAGCGGGCCCGCTGGCGCACCTCAAGACCCAATACTGGTCGAGCTGAGCATTGGTCATTTCTGACCTCTACGCTCCTCGGCGGACCATCTCAAACACATCACACAATCAATATCCTAGGGTTTCCATATGTACACTTCAGGCCTTTGCCCGTATCTGGCCTTAATCCGGCTACAGGGTCAACAATTTATGCCGCCCTTTCAAGATGTGAACACCTACGAATTCTAAGTTTCTAAAAAATATACAATAAGTCATAGAAGTGTTATCATCTCCTAACTACGTTTTCATATAAGTGCTATGAACATCTAGCGACACCTTACATGTTATCTATCCTTCTACACTGCATTGGGTGAGGAATTTCTTGTGTCGACCTTGGAATCCGGCCCATGACCATTTTAGGGCAGCATGTATAATTCAAAGGAAAATATTCAAATGTTTCAACATCTATTAATATGACCACAATATATATACATAACAACTTTACACCACCTTAGGAATTTTAGCACAATAAGGAACAAGTATCTAGCATGGCAAGGTAGTAATGAATTCAAATAAAATGTAAGACATACTAAACAAGGTAACAATTTCAACATTTCAAAGTTTAAAGATCTAATGCTAAGGATGGTTATAAGACTAGCATTCCTATAATTCGAAATCAATCAAGCTACACAGTATGTTTGGTGTTCTTCCTAAGTATTGTCATATCTCTATGTATGATCCTTATACTCATGTAATTTAGATCTAAAGTTACTCTCTTCTCCCCTCCCTAGCCTTGGCCGAACCATGAGCAAGGAAGACCTTGCTCGGCCATGGCCCTTAAGGTAGGAAAGGGGAAGGAGACTCTAGCTATACCTCTAATTCTTCAATTCCGAATATAGCTTAATTATCAATGGACTTATTTACCCTTCCCTCACCCTTGGCCGAACCCTCTTCATGAGTTGTAGGGTTCATTTGGCCACCTCAAGGAATTCCTAGAGAAGGCATGCTTCATAATGCGTGAGATTTACGAGTAGAACTACATCGAACATTGACATGAGATCATCTAAGGGCTTTCTTGCCATCAAGGAATCGAGGAAAATTTTGGCATGACCTTTCCCCTTTTCCCATGACTCGAGAGCCCTAGAAACTTAAAAATCGACGAAGAAACAGAGAGTCCCGACAAGAAATTCCACAAAACAGTGAACATACATCGTTGGAACCAAGATTCGTCGGAAAGATTGCGAGAAACATGACCTATCACATCTAGGGGTTTAGCTACCCACCTCCCCCCAAGCATCAAAACTTAACCACTCACCTAGATTGCGGAGAAACAAAGATCGGGTGACAACGACTTGAAATTTTCCGGCGACGACGCGAAATCCCGGATTGATCCAAGCCCCCCATGCTTTCACATTGCTCCTCTTCCTCTCTCCCTTTAGGTATCCTTGTGCGACTCAAGGGATGAGCCGCATGACTGCAAGATGCAGGTTTTAATCCCTCATCTAGCTTTTCAAAGAAAGCCCCTTGACTCACTTAACTCGCACTCAATCCTCGACTAAACCCGAACTCAACTTGAGTTCCGATTCAACCCACAATATGAATCGAGTTAACTTAATAAAAGGAAAGTTAATCACCCAAATAGATTCCTTGAATCATTAGTCGAGTCATACCTTTTTACTCGAGGCGATCCTAAGGATCGACTCGACTACCCCCGATTCCGGCACGCTGCACTAAAATAGATTTTTATATTAGGAAAAAAAAATTCTGGGGTCTTACATATAGCCAACATACAAAAGCCAACACCAACAAAGTTTTTAACGAATACACTATTCACCCCCCTCTAGTGTAGGTCATTCGATTTACAATGATGAGTGATGAAAGTTGCATGAGGATTCAAAACTTAGACGAGTCAAAGTTGCAACTTTGTATCACTCAAATGCCTTTGGTATGGTAAATTGGTATTGTCAAACTCTCTAGGCATCATCTCCTTACTTGTCTTGTCATTTAATTAGAGCTTATGATACATACTTGATATTGGTTGATTTACCCTCTCTAGATATGATTTTATAAAATAATTTTTGATTTCTCGATCTCTTTAGAGACCTATGTGACCTCTAACGGGTCTAAGCGACCTTGCACTTACAAACCCTAGGCTACTTGTTGGCCTTTTAGTTTTCAACCAATAGGAAGAGTTTTATATATCCATTTTTTAAAAGATTTTATCTTTTGAAATCTCTTAATTTGATTCATTTTGGTGTCTAGGTACCCAAGTTAGTTAGACCATAAGAAAATTGCAAAATTTGATACTTAGCAAATTTCATGATAACTTGCATATTTTAGTTGAAATCAAATTTTGCTAAGTTGATATTTTGATCAAATGACATTATTTTCACTTAAAACTTTATATGACCATATCTTGGTATTTTGAAAGTTTAACTGAAATATGAAAATATCATGAAAATTCTCACTTATTTACGAAAATGTCAATGATGTTCACTAAATTTTAGAAAAATGCAAAAAAATAGTTTTTGATTGATTCTTGAATCTGCATTTTCATTGAAAAATATAGTTTGGAGGAAAATCATTTCTAAACTAATTCTTGTTATTTTGACCGATACTTGAATATGTCATTAATTACTTGGATTTGACACACGATTATTAGACTTGGAATTCTTTGATATCATGTATTGATTTGTCTCATAATGGATATGTTGTTTTCATCCCTTGACTTGTTTGACTTTGTTTTCATGAAAAATATTTTCTAGTCTCAACCTTGACTTTAGTTGACTTTTCTTATCCTTTTTAATTGATGCCAAAAGGGGGAGGAAAATATAGGTTAAAAGTGGAGAAAACTTAGGAAAATCATGTATATAGATAGGGGGAGTACATTTACTTTGATACACATGTTGATAATGAAAGAAATCCCATAGTTGATATCTTTTATGCTTAATTGAAAATATTTTCATAAGAATGTTTGTCATCATCAAAAGGGGGGAGATTGTTGGCCTAAGGTTTTCAACCTTGGTCTTAATCTCGGTTTTGATGATAACAAACATGAAACTAATACTTGAGCAAGAAATATTTTCAGGTTCCAAGTCGGTTTGCCCGCGATGTCCGCAATTGGAAAAATTAGAGAAATAGGAAGTATGTTTGTCGACGCTCGGATTTCGTTAGGAAGATAGTGTTTAGGTTTAAAGTGTCTAGTATACTTGTATAATCATCTTCACGATGCAAAAGAACCCCAAATCCGAAAACCAAAACTCGAAACCCGAAAAATTAGCAAACTAAAATTTTAGCCCAAAGCACTAGGTTATTGGCCGACCCCCGGCCGATCATAGGCTGACCGACCATCGGTCGGTGGTAGATCGGCGGAGAGCCAACGACTCTTTTTTGAGCCATTGGGTACTATTTCACGCAGGCCACTCCTTAGTTCCCTATATATTTGAGTGACCTGCCTTCCTTCATCATGTTGAACACTCCTTGAGCCATCTTTGATCATTCCTAAGCTTGATTAAGCCATATTTGTTGTGAAACTCTAGCTTGAAGTCAAAAACCCTTGATTAAGCCTTGTCTTCGTTGTTTCATCATCAAAGGAATCAAGAGGAATCTAGGATTCATTGTTAGAGCTAAGTATTATTTTCATGGTATTTATATCTCCATTTATTTGTATTTTGGTGTTTATTTGATTGTATCTCAAAGTGTGTATACCTAGGTGTAAGACCCGAGGTTTCCTAATATAAAATTCTTAGGAGCGAGTCATACATCATTTGATTTAATCGGTTTTTCGGACGCTAATTTTGCCGGATGTAAAGTAGATAGAAAAAACACTAGTGAGTGTTGTCAATTCTTAGGAGCGAGTCTTGTTTCTTGGTTCTCAAAGAAACAAAACTTAGTTTTACTTTCAACTACCGAAGTCGAATACATCGCTGCGGCTAGTTGTTGTGCACAAGTCCTTTGGATGAAACAAACCCTTTTAGACTATGAACTTGAGTATTCTTGCATACCTATTCATTATGATAATACTAGTGCAATAAACTTGACAAAGAATCCTATTTTACACTCTAGAACTAAGCATATTGACTTAAAACACCATTTTCTTAGGGATAATGTGACTAAGGAAAATATATCGGTAGAATTTGTATCCATCGATAAATAACTTACCGATATATTTACAAAACTCTTGGTTGAAGAAAGCTTTACAAATTTAAGGATGCAATTAGGAATTTATGCTTTTCCTAGTAATTAAAATATTTTTCTTCAAAGTGTACATGTATTTCAAAACTTGAATTCGATAAAGTATCATCACACTTATGTACTGCTCTGTAGTGGGGCTTTGCGACTTATTGATGTTTGCCTTCTATAGGCTTACATTTATAGGAAGGACTATAGTGGTAGATGATACTTACTTTTATGGCTTTCTTTGTTTTTATGATGAAACTCATTAATTGTACCTTAATTCTTACCCTTTTTGATTGATGTCAAAAGGGGGAGAAAAAGTAAGATCACACTTGGTTTTTACGATGCATATAGTTAGGGGGAGTTATAAAAGCTATAAAAATAAATGATATGCACATTGATAGGGGGAGCATAGGTTGAGTTATAAGTTAGTTGAATGCATATGCTAAATTACATATCTTGCATGTCCTAACTCATGAATGCCTTAACTCAAGTTCACAAAAAATATACATATGTTTCTTAAATTCCTTGTTATGTTTGTCATCATCAAAAAGGGTGAGATTGTTGGCTTAAGGGTCTCTCTTAAGCTTCCATCTTCATTTTGATGATAACAAACAAATATTTAATCAATGTGTGAGGTTTTGAGTTCAGGTTGAGGTTGCGATAAGCATGCTATCTTTGTTTGGAGAAACGAAAGGGAAAGATCGTCAAGAAACGATAGAAAAGAATGTCAAAGAAAGGCTCAGATATAAATTAAGTAGAAATCATGTAATATACCCCTAGGATGATTTTATCCCA
Source organism: Canna indica (assembly GCA_034359265.1). Taxonomy (NCBI): domain Eukaryota; kingdom Viridiplantae; phylum Streptophyta; class Magnoliopsida; order Zingiberales; family Cannaceae; genus Canna; species Canna indica. The sequence continues at coordinate 35,749,114 of CP136892.1, read as the reverse complement.
ATCCAAATTGTAAAGTTATCCAAGTTGATACTTGGTAACTTAACCCTAAAAAAGCATGTAACAAATTTAAAGTAAAAATCAACCTCAGCCTGAGTTCGGTCGACCGGTCGGTCGACCGATCAAGGCAGATCTTTGGCAGCAGCCAATTCGATCGACCGAATATTGTGAAAAAATGGCAGTAGCCATTCGGTCGACCGAAGTTGGTGAAGAAATCATAGAAGGCTGCGTCGTTCGATTGATCGAAGCCAAAAATTGGTAGTAGGCACGTCGGTCGATCGATCGGTCGACCGGACTAAAGATTGCCGATCGTGCGCCTTCCTTCCCTGCATTGGTCGACCGATTCGGTCAACCGAATCTGGGATTAGGAAGTTGCGACTCCTTCGGTCGACTGAACAGAGGAAAAAACCCACAGAATGGGTAGCGATCGATCGGTTGATCGACCGAACGGACTGTAACAACTATTTTTCTATCCGTTGCATCACCGTTCAGCTGAGGGGTTATAAATACCCCTCACCTACCTTCTTAAAAGTTTTTTAGTGAAATTATTGAGCATTTAAGAAGAGATTAAAAGCCTTTAAAGTGATCGATTTGCTGCGCCCTAATTTTCAGTCAGATTCTTCTTCAAGCGCCTGTCTTCTTCAACTCTACTACAACTCCAGTGCATCCTCTGGCGAGTTGAAGGCGTGAAGGCTTGGAAAAGAACTTTGGTTTTTTTCTTTCTATTCTCAAGCTCTTTTACATTGTATTTGAAGTTTTATTTCAGACTTGTATTCCATCTGTAATAGCTGCTAGGTATGCTAGGGAAACACTTAGGGGGAACTTTGTAGAATTGTATTTTGTCTAGGTGAATAGGTTTGAGGGGTTCTCACAGTGGTGAGAAGAGTGTCCTCATTGTATTCAAAGGGAAACACAAACTCTATAAAGTAGTGGTTAGAAATTCTTGGTGATGAGCCAAGGTAGTGGAGTAGGCAGTTGATCGAACCACTATAATTCATCTTGTCTGCATTACTCTTTTGTTTGTCTTTCATTGTTATTAATATTGGATCACATTTATTGTTAAGAAACACGTGCACTTAAGTGAAGTTAAAATTGATTAAATCAGAATAGGGGACAGATACTATTTAACCCCACTTCTAATGTCGGATTTCCTACAACAAAGTGCCCTCGATGTGAAAGTAGAAACTCTCCGAGTAAATGATCCTCGTTGTAAGGAAATAATTATAATCAACAATGAAATAGAAATAACTGGAGCATTTGAAGATTCACTAGTGACAAAATGAAAAGATTCTCCATGAGATATTCATCATGTCTATCAATGAGTGAAATCTTTTAAATACAAGTGAATATGAATTGTTTATTGATTAAAAAATCTAAAATTTCTGCAATCATGACACAAAACATCTTGTTTTATTATTAACTTACAAAGTCTATGTTTGAAAAGGGAAAATCTAAAAACTTCTACACTCCATTCTTAAATTCCACGGTTAAGGCTCCTTCAAGTTTCTCCCATCGAATATCTTCTAACAAATAAAGTACATTAATACATTTCTAATATTATCAATAATATTAATTAAGTATGATTAACAATAATCTTGAGATATGTAAGTGATTAACCATAATATTTGATTTATATATATTAAGATCCTAAATTTATTTTTAAGATTAACAATAATTAACATCGACTCATCTTCGTAAGAAGAAGACAGGGAAGATCAAGAGGGCAAAAGTAGAAGACTCGAAAAACAAGAAGAAGGGCAAAAGTACATTTGCTTCCATTGCAATAAGCCCAAACATTTAAAGAAGATTGTCCCCAACTCAAGCTCTCCTACACGTGAAGAAGAGAGTCTGCAATTCCTTAGAAGACTCAGAAAAGCAAGAAGAAGGGCAAAAGTACATTTGCTTCCAATGCAATAAGCCCAGACATTTAAAGAAGGATTGTCCACAACTCAAGCCCTCCTCCACTTGAGGGGGATAAATAGTGTGTGCCGTTAATTTTTATGCTAAATTTGTTACGCCCCGCCTAGGTTCATTCTTAAATAAGGAACACCGCCTAGGAGAAGCGCAACTAACAATCAATCCAACACCACAAGTCTTCACGAGCAACTTATAACATAAAAGTTATTAGAATTCAAACAGATAAGAAACGAGAAGAACAACTAACAAAGGAAGCATTCTCAACAATAAGGTTCAACAACTAAAATATGACAACTAGAATAGAACTACTAAGCAGGGGATGACGTCTCATCCTCCAGGACTCTAGCTACCTAACTCCAACTACTGACATACCTATAAATATGACGCAACAATAAACAACGTCAGCGAAAAGCTGAGTAAGAGTGTCAATATGTCAACAAGAAGGGTAAATAATCATGATGCGATGATATTACCAAATGCAACAATATATGACTCGGTAATAGAATGCAATATGTCAACAACAAAGACATATGTTCAACTATCGTCTAATGCAACTCATACCAATCAAGAGCATAGTGGACAAGTGGGTTTCCCTTGCACTCTCGCACATCGAGAGTGGCACCTCGCTCAAGCCCGCTCCAGCAAGAGATGCGATTATCAAAAGGATAGCCTGCCGACGTCTAACAACACGACGCCGCATATGCACCCGTGTGGATATTTGGTGATCACCGGTGTCACTTGCCCAACACCTTAGGCAAATGACACTACTAGAATATACCACATCAGCCACGGGAATCACCGACGGCCGCCTCAACAGTCAGAATCATTCACGGCTATTCGACAGTCGCAACGGCCGTGGCTGATGTAAGCAAATCAGCCGCGGCTCGCATACGGCCGCATAGGGCTGGCGCTCATAGTTGATGGCGCGCACGGGGCGCGAAATAAAATAATTTATTAGTCATGGCTTAGCGGGGGCACGAGAGTCATTGGTAATATGAATAAGTTATTAGTCACAACTCAAAGCGGCCGTCGCTTATTAATTAATGGCGCAAACGCAGTGCAAAAATAAAACACTCATCACCGACGACTTAGAGAGGGTGGACTGTCGGTGATATTAAAATTACGAATCCATGGGTTTTCGACGACTGGCGAGCTGTCGGTGAAAATCATTTTTATTTGCGTTCTCGCACGACCCTTCCTCTTTCTTGTCTGCTCCCGCCGCTGTCGCCTATTGTCGCCGCCGTCCGTCGCTGCCTATTGCCGCCGTCGGTGTCCCTCTCCCTATCGTTAAGCATCTCCTCCTCCCCATCTCCCTCCATCCCCTTGCCCTCTCCGCGTCGGTGTCGATCCGACAGTGATGGCGGCAGTGATTTGGGGCGCCATGATTTGTGGCTGATTACCATTGGCCCCAATGCAACAGTAGCCGACAGTGATGCAGACTACTATTGATGATTAGGGTTTAATTAAACCCTATTATTTTATTTAATTTTTTATTGTTAATTATTAGAAATTAATTGTTAATTAGGTAATTAGTTTGGTTAATGTTGATTAGGGTTTAATTATTTTTAGATTATTTAATGAAATTAGTTTAATATTAATTAATTAGTATTAATGGAATCGTCCACTGAGGACTCGCGCCGGAATCATCCACTGTGGACTCGCGGTCAAATCGTCCTCGGTGAACTCGGCCCAAATCGTCCTCTTTGGACTCGTGGCCAAATCGTACATGGTGGACTCGTTTCGGAATCATCCATAATAGGCTTACACCGAAATCGTCCACAATGGATGGACTCGTGCCGAAATCATCCACTTTGGACTCGCGTGTAATCGTCCACTGAGGACTTGCACTGAAATCATCCACTATGGGCTCGCGGCCAAATCATCCACGATGGACATGGCCCAAATCGTCCACTTTGGACTTGCGGCCAAATCAGCCACGGTGGACTCGCGCTGGAATCGTCCACAATGGATGGATTCGCACGGAATCATCACCGAAAGCAAAACTTCACTTTACGAGCTGCTATATTATGGACAATCAATGATTTCCCGGCCTATGGCATGTTGTCTGGTTGGAGCAAGCATGGGCGACTCTCTTGCCCGTATTGCATGGAACACTCAAAATCCTTCAGTCTTGAGAACAATCAGAAAATTTCCTTATTTGATTGTCATCGCCGGTTTCTACCGTCTAACCATTAGTATCGAAGGAATCATGACAAATTTACCAATGGTAGAGTTGAAAGAGTTGAGCCACCACCGATATTGTCTGGTGAACAGATGTTAGCACGTATTCAATTGCTTCTAGAGATTACTTTTGTTCGAAAGGTAAGAATTTCAAGCTTTGGTCAAACACATAATTGGGTGAAAAAAAGTATCTTTTGGGAATTGCCGTATTAGAGTTCATTACTGATTCGGCATAATTTGGACATCATGCACATTGAAAAAAATGTGTTTGATAATATTTTTAACACTGTGATGGATATTTCCTGCAAAACTAAAGATAATGTGAAGACCCGACATGATGTGAAAATACTTTGTACGAGGCTTGAGTTAGAGTTGCAAGAGGTCAACGGGCGACTTTATAAGCCAAAGACGGTGTATGTGTTAAATAAACAACAGATGAAAGATGTGTATCAATGGATCAAAGAACTCAAATTACCCGATGGATATGCCTCAAACGTCGATAAATGCAAAATATCGGGGATGAAGAGCCACGATTGTCATGTATTCAAGTAGAAATTGCTTCCAGTCGCGTTTCGAGATCATCTACATGATAAGATTTGGGGTCTGTTGACAGAATTAAGTATGTTTTTCAGAAATATTTGTGCAAATGTACTTCGAGTCGAAGATATGTCAGCACTTGAAATTAATATTGTTGAAATCATATACAAGCTGGAGCAGTTTTTCCCTCCTGCATTTTTTGACTCATGGGAGCATCTACCGTTACACTTGGCATACGAGGCATGAGTTGGTGGCCCCGTTCAATACCGGTGGATGTACTTATTTGAAAGATACATGAATCGTCTGAAAAAAAGTAAAGAACACCGTGGCAGTTGAAGGTTCTATAAAAGAAGCATATATAATTCAAGAAATTTCAACATTTTGCTCATTTTATTTTGAATCAACCATCAAGACAAGACTTAATCGTCTTCTACGGAACGACGACGGGGGAGCTCGACAATCAGATTGTTATTTAAATATCTTTTGTTGTCCCGGTCGTGCTTTGGGCTCTCATGTGTCTCGATTCTTAAACGACGAAGAGTACCATTTGGCCTACTTGTACGTTTTACTAAACTGCCCAGAGATTGAAAAGTTCATTGAAATATTTGACATTGAGATGGTGACAAAATACTCAATTTACAACGATAAGGACTTAGAAAGATTACGGAATCGTGAGTTCCCTAATTGGTTTTAAGCTTATAGCACAGAACACAGAGGCGAAATAGATAACCAAATCTTTGAGTCTGCTAGCGGACCGGCACGACTTGTACAGTGTTATAACGATTATTTTGTTAATGGATATAAATTTTACACACTTGAATATTCATCTACAAAAAAGACTATGAATGTCGGGGTCTGCGTCAAAGGGACAACGTATGCTGAATGTGATGTTGACTTTTACGGACTATTGGAAGAAGTTATAGAATTACAATTTTTCGGATACAAGCGATAGGGCATGAGAGTTCATCCAAAGTATAAACAGCTGGTCGAGGTCAATTACAAATCAAAATTGGCTTCAAATGAGCCATTTATATTGGGCATATTATATTACAAATCAAAATCTCAAGCTGAACAAGTATATTATATGCAGTATCCGTCTCGAAAGAAAGATAGGGCATATTAGCGTGTAGTCTGTAAGACTAAAGTCAGAGGAAAAATTGACCCGGTAGTTGGAGAGAATGAGCCAGTAGATGACTTCTATCAAGAAGATGATCCTTCTGAAGTGAAACGAGTTAGTCCAATACTCGAGGATGATGACACAGAGTTAGTTCAATTGGAAATAGAATACGTTGATGATGACGATAATGAAGTTGAGGAAGGACAGAATGATGATGAGGATGAAGAAGAAGAATTTCAAGATTTTGATATAGAAGAACAAGAAGAAGAGTATTACACGGTTGATGATAATGACGATGACGAATAATTATAAATGTGAAGTATATATTCAATTAATAAATATATCTACTAATCTATTATATATAATCTAATTATATTAATTTTTTAGAGCTATGGTTTGAGATATTAGTTCCCGAGGAGGCATTCCTCGTAGGACCCCTCAACGATTACCACCCGCCCCACCTGTACCCACTGATCCTTCGCCTTCCACCACCATCCCCCCACCTCCAGCCATCATCCCCCCACCAGATCCATCCACCGTTCCCCCACCTGATCTGGCCACCATCCCCTCACCTCCGGCTACCATCCCTCCGCCACCTGAGGGAGAACTGCGCAGAGCAATTAGTGTGCACGGAAGACGATAAGTATATGCATTAATTATTTCTTATAATTTATTTATAATTCAAAATATCATAATGTGAATTTATATTTGGTGCAGATTTGAGCAGGAGGACGTCCCCCGCACGATAGTTGGGACGATCCGGAAGTTTATGCATGGGGCATGCCCTACATGGTCTCACGTGCCCCATGAGCATATGGATTTATTGTGGCGAGAGTTCTCGGTAAGTGTATTTATTAAATTAATGTTAATGTTAAATATTGATCGGTAATAATAAATTTTTTTATTGTCTCATTATACATGGCCGGCGGACCACACCATTTTTGTTGAGGCTGCATGGGAGTGTGTTACCCGCGCTCGCTATAACGGGCTGTTTCAACAAGCTCGTCAGACCGTGATGAGATGGCTGGGGGCCACACAGATAGGGCAGACTTGGGGACACGCCCCCTAGTGAATTCCTAGCCCTGTGTGGGACCAGCTCATGTCTTTTGCGGTTCATGAGTGTCGTATGGTATGTATAATTTAATTATTTTTAATTAAATTATATTTTGTGTATAATGATACTAATGTATTTGTTTTCTAATATAAGATGCGCGTGGCGGAGGACAGCACCGTCCAACGCCCGTCGATGATGGAGGTGTTTGAGCGCACTCACCGTCGTCGACGAGGAGAGGGGGACTATGTTGATAGCAGAGCCTCGATCATAATGGTAAGTATTTTTGTCTATTTGATTTACACAATATTTATTTATAGTTTATATATATTTAAAATATAAAGACGTGTAGGAAACATACACGAGGGTTGTGATTTAGCTTGGAGGCACACCGGAGGAGTTCGACGTAGCTGCTTGGGTGGAGGCCGCAAGTGGCTAGGAGCACGACCGTGCTTATGGCTTTGCAAACAGTGGTCATGCAAGCGTCGTGCTTGAGCCACTTGGGGCACCAACCCCACCGGCTGCGGGTGAGTGGCCCTTGACATCCCGGGCACAGGACCAGAGCTGGATAGCGGCCTTGGAGTTGGAGCTCACCCAGTAGAGACAGATGATGGAGGAGCAAAGGCTGGCGATGGAGGAGCAGAGACAGACGAATGAAGAGTTGAGACAGACGATGTAGAACATGCAGACACTCCTCACTCAGATTGTGTCTCACTCTAGCCTTCTACCGATGATGTCGCAGCCTTCGTCGTCCTCGACCCAATCGACGCTCGCGACCCAGTCGTTGTCGACTCCATCGCCTCCACCGCAGCCGTGAGATTTTGGTTTTTTGTATTTTGTTTATATTTTGATACTTGTTTGTATACTGGTAGTTGTTTATATACTTATGGTTGTATATATATGATATTTTGATAATTGTTTACCTCCGGTTTGAGGCTTAGATTGATGATATTTTTATAAAACTTGTATATTTGGTTTCAAATGCATGTGTATGATATTTTCTGGTTGTAATATGTGATTGAAAATAGATAGTAATCTTTAAATATCATTGTATACAGGAATTTACAAAAAAATTATTTTTTTTCAGTTTCAAGATATACCTTAAGCCATGGCTTACCCACAGTCGACCGTCACTAAGCTGTGGCTGAAAGCTTATAGTAAATGGCTGATGGCCTGGGCAGCACCAAATATCACGGTTGCTAATAGTATCACTAATGACTCGAAGTCGTGGCTGATGTGTTTGTAACAGTGACAGCCACCTACAACCGTCACTAATGTGTTTAAATTGGCGACAGCGCCCGTGGCTATCGCTGATGATTAGTTGTGACGACTGAGAGAGGCCGTCATAACTTATCTAAGACGCGCACATCGGTGACGGCATTTTTCCACGGCTAACGTCGTCTGTGATAGTTGTCACCGACAGTTCATCCACGGCTTATGCCATCGGTGATGACGATAATTCTAGTAGTGTAATAAATAGTGTCAAGGGCCTCCGCCAAATAATAGATCAACAGATGCAACATGACAACTAGATCTCACCACATGACAAATCACACTTTGATCTACGATGCTAACAATAATAATTGCTACCACAAACTATTAACTGAAGATGCAACCAAAATAATTCATGCTAGCAAATACAATTTATGACAATACTAATACTACAATGTGCATCATGCCTAGCATAATATCATGCTCAAATAATCATCAATAAATAACAACTAAATTAAACTCTTGCAATTATCAACATGGCATGTCCAACAAAATAATGCAACAGGATATCAACGGATTTCAAAAGCAAATCAAGCAAATATTGGCAAGGGGTAAAACCATCATTTGACTCATTCAACATTCATCGGCTACAACAAGAGTCAACTCACAACTACACAACTATCTATACTCTAAATCACCACCTAACATAGAATATAACTATTCTACATTATTTAATTATTTATCAAACTAAAATAATAACTCTTAACAAACAAATAATACCGAAATATAGAAAATGAAAGAAATAATGCCCTTGAGCCAATCACATGTTGATGTATAGGAAACTATTTTTGGTTAATGAATAATATGAGGCGACTTTTCATCATATGCTGCATCTATATTTTATATATATTAGATTATGATGAACCCCATGAACTTGGGCAATTGATTCCAAGGGCATATGAGATCATGCTAGTGAGACTTGGAATCTAGATGCTCATGTTCTAAATGTTCCCATTCGTAGGATCACCAGTTAGGGGATTGATGATTACGGATAGACTGATGCACTTGGTACATGCCTTATACGATAAGGGGTAACTGATCTCACAATTACCTATGAATCATCATTAATGTACAAGTACAGGTGCTCATTAGAGAATGAGTTCACTGAACGGACCTACACGAGGAACACAAAATGGAATCCTTACATGAGTGTCAATAGGATGTTCCTCGGGTGATAGTAGGTGCAAGCAGTCCTTGGACCTAAGGTTGTCATGGTTACCTTGTGAGTGATGACCCACTGCTTTGGTTCTATCCATGTGTGGCCCTCAACGTCATGTGCCGGGTATTACTGGGCATGGGGAAACATTCATTGAGGTAGGTGAGCAACCAAAATGGAATTGATTGCACCTAGTGAGAAGAGATGATGTACTCTTTGTCCCTGCAAGTGTCGACTCGGGAATCTTTGGCCAGAGAAGGCATGAAAGTCACGAAGATGTTTCTATCGTTTCATTATTGAGACGATATCTTGGCGGGTGGAAAACATATGAATCGATATTAGAGTTTTACATTTCTTCTGTACCCTAGCCGACTTCGGGATGTTGTAACCAAGGACTTAATTACACGATAACTAATCACCGTAGGGCGTTCGATCCCCTATAGATTGAACCTCACACTATCTGGGTAGTCATGACACGTTGCTAGACGCCGATCATGACTTGTGGTAGAGTCTTTCACGACCACACTAAAGGGGTTTAGTGATGGCTCGTAAGATTCGAATAGAATTCGTTCTATCGGATCCGCCTATAGTTATGCATAACTCACTACTGGCTTAGTGTGGAGCCCAATGGCGCACACATAACAGGCTAACCTCGTAACGGACCTTATGAGATAATGTCTGAATGCGGCACTATATGTCTACTAGCATGGACATGCTGCAACTCGATCACGGATCTCATTTACGGACATGTCTACTATATGTCTACTAGCATGGACATGCTGAAAGGTTATTCCTATAAGGAATGAATACGCAAGGAAGGAGTTATTGATCTTGGAGAAGAGCAAGGGCTTGGTTCTTGAGAGGCTTCTTGAAGAGAGAAGCTCCAAGAACTCCTTCTCAACTCCTTGGGTGGCCGGCCATCTAAAGCTTCCTTCCCCGGTTTTGTGAAGCCGAATTGAATGTCTACTCCTCTTGGGTGTGTCAACTGCTTCATCTTCTTGGAGGAGTCCAAGAAGGACAGCGAGGTACTCCTTCATCTTCCTTCTCATTCTGTGATTTTCTCATCTCCTCTTCCTCCCTTTTGGTGCTCGGTTCTTGGTGGAAGGGCTGGCTTCACCTTGGTGTGATTTAGGGTTGAGATTGCCTCTCCGTTGAGCCACAACGAGTCTTGGTATTCGCTGCCCTCTGGTTGTGGATTTTCCTTGGAGGACATGCGTGTGTGCGCCTTGAAATGGGGATAGCAGCAGCCATACCATCCGTAGTATAAGGTATATCTTATCCTTCTACTCGTAGAATGAATTCCTTAAAGATTGCTAAAGTTGATCGTTGTTTTTGGGATGGTTTGAATTTTTTAAATCACTTTTTCTGTTGTGCTTCTTATTCCCATACAAATAGAAGAAACCTACCAGATGACTTCTGATAAAAAATATGACACCACCATCGCGTTCAGAATTCAAAAACCTACAACTTTCGTACGCACCTCGACTCGATCCAACGATCCTACAACTTGAAAGGAATAGTGCCCTTGAGACAATCACAAGTCGATGTGTTTGGGGACTATTCAAGGGTAATCAACTTAATGAGACAACTTTTTCATCATAAGTTGCATTTTTATTCATAAAATTTGTGATGAACACCATGAACGTGGGCAAATGATTCCGAGGCCATGATGAGATCGTGCCAGTAAGACTTGGAATCCATATGCCCATGTAGATAGAACCTCACACTATCCGTGATTGTCTCTCACACGGATAGTAGATAGAACCTCACACTATCCGTAGATAGAACCTCACACGGATAGGCGTTCGTTCCCTGTAGATAGAACCTCACACTATCCGTTTAGTCATGATACGTTGCTAGATGTCAATCTTGACTTGTGTGTGGAGTCCCTCACGACCACACTAAAGGGGTTTAGTGGAGGCTCGTAAGATTCGAATAGAATTCGTTCTATCGGATCTGACTCTCCGTTATGCACAACTCACTACTAGCTTGGTGTGGGGCCCAATGGGTCACACACAATAGGCTATTCTCGTAACGGGCTTTGTTAGATAGAGTCCGAATGCGGCATTATATGTCTACTAGCATGGACATGCTGCAACTCGATCACGGATCTCGTTTATGGACATAATAGGAAATGTGTTTTTTATAAGAACGAATGCGCGATGAAGGAGTTCCTCGATAACCCTAATTTTAGGGCATCCCTAAATTGTAGGGATTGTCACATAATAATATTTTATGTGATTGATTAAATTTAATTATGAATTAAATATAATTTAATTCTGAATCAAATATTTGTAGAAAAATTAGTTTCTAACCCTGAGCCTAACCAAATAATTAGAAATTAATTTATTTGGATAAATCCTAATTAATAGTAATTTGATTTGTGGAGATAAATCATAAAATTTATAGATATATGATTTATGATGATAAATCATAATTCTATTAATTAATAGGAATTTAATTTATTTAGATAATTATTATTCCTATTTGATAGGAATTTAATTAGTTTAGATAAATCATATTTTATTTGGATAAAACTCTTTTCTATTGTTTAGGATATTGGTTTATTTAGATAATTATGATTCCTACTGATAGGATCTTAATTTATGAAGATAAATTAAAATTTATATTTAATTGGATTTAATTAATTTCGAATTAATTAAATATCAAATTTTTTTTGGAGGCAAACTCCAAAATTTTGAATTATGGTGAGAGTTTTTAAAGGTGGGGCGACGGGTCTACTATTGTGGCCACCCATGCGCCCTATAAATGGGTGGCCAAACCTCCTTCAAGGGTGATGAAGAAATTGATTCATGAGAGGGTTCTTGAGTGGAAAATTTCCAAAGAATCCCTCCTCCTCTCCCTTGGTGGCCGGCCATCTTCTTCCTCCTTCACCGGGCTTTTGGTGAAGCCAAATTGAAGGTGTCTTCTACTTGGGTGTGCTGTCTACTTCATCTCCTTTGAGGAGTCCAAGAAGGACAAAAAGGTATTCTTTTATTTACCCTCTCGTTCCATTGTTTTCTCATCCTCCTTCATCCCTTTTTGGTGCTTGGCTCTTGGTGGAAGAGCCGGCCTTGCCTAGGTGGATTTTGGGATTGAGAAAGCTTCTCCGTTTAGTCACAACGAGCCCGGGTGTTCGCTGTCCCTATTGTTGCAAGGTGCTTGGTATAGACTATCATTGGAGGACGTGCACATGTGTGTCTCAAGACGGGGATAGGATCAGTCATACCGACCGCGGATTGAGCTATACCTTCTCCCATATCTCCGATGTTGAATTGCTTAATAATGCTATTTTCGCTGCGTTTTCGATTCCTATCCCAGCTGTGGATTCAAATTTTTTGGAATTTTTATTACACGTTTTGGTCACGTTTATGAATCATTCGCTCCCTAAACATCATGCTGCCTGGTTTTGGTTTTCGGCGGTTTCTGAGTTGTTTTATTGGCTCCACGGTTCATGCGATGAATCGATATGGAAGCCTACTGTCCATATTGATTTTAGACAGAGTTTAACTCAAAAATCCCATGGGTTCATTGTTGAACAGCCTTGAGAACCGAAAAAATTCTGCATGTGTTGTTTGAACCATTTTGGGTGGAAACGTGATCGGATTTGCACGATTTCGGATTCTACTTTTTCCTTTCTTTTTCATATATGATGTGATGCATGAAAGGATGATTATGGATGAGCCCAATGTGCATGTGACTATGTGTAAAATGTGATTGTGATGATTGCTTGTAAATTTATAAAATTTCAGTATTGTAATTTTTAAATAGGGGCCTGTGTACCCCTGCTTCCTCTTGAGAATTCATATTGTAATCCTCTTCTCTCTCTTCTTTTAGTTTTGTAAAATTAGAAGTTTAGGGGCAGATTCGTGACGAGCATGCTTGCTGCCCCATTTTGGTGCGCGCGCGGAGAGTTGTTCAACACCATGTTGATGACGGCTTGAACCCCGGGATGGCACTGATGGAACCGACAACCTACAAGGTGGTTTTGGGCAGCGCCTTGGTGAGACGGAGCTCCCTAAAAACCCTAGGATGATGACCTTGGTTCGCCCGATGGCTCGTGTCACGCCCCGACTCAGGGTACGCGTGACGGGCCAGGGTACGAGTCAGTACCCAGAAGCCTACCCTATGCACTGACCAATAACTCACAAAAAGATAACCAGAACGTATCAAGTAATAACCAAAACAACAATACCAACTTTATTAAATGTTCGAAATCAATTTGATTACACCAAGTTCTAAAACATCACAAGTTTCAAATAAACATCCGAAGGTTTTTTTTTCCAAATAAAACATTTCAAAGTTTTACAGAAAATAACACAGTGCGTACATCAGACTCTAATAGACACGACTACGACTAACAACTGCCAGCTATGAGATCTGCACCCACGCCTACTCTCCTGCACGCTATGCCACCAAGCCATACCTCACTGGTCGAGCTCTACAAAACAATAATAAAGGAAAACCGAGAGTTCACGAGGAACTCAGTGAGCGGTTCTTTCGAACCTCCACTTAAAATCTCAATAATCACATATATAAGGAATTAATATAAAATCACATTTCATAAATAATCAGTGTGCTAGTACGGATGAGTGGATGAACCGGCCTCTTGGGCCCATATCCATGATGAAAGCTCGGCCAATAATGGCCTAAAATATATATAGAAGGTTCGGTTCTTTCTTCTACTTAACCTGGCCGATCGACCTACTCAATCAGCCCCTACGGGCTCCTCAATTAAAAACTTTTATGCATCGGATCCGTCAACTAGGATGGCAACTAGGATGGCCTCCCACTCAGGTCTACCATCAGCATGACCCACTAACGAAATCACAAGACCCTCCGCCACTCGGGTCTAACACCTAGCGGGCCCGCTGGTGCAATATCAAGACCCTATAAACCGCTGAGTCGTGTGGTAGCCATTCGGCTAATGACACTTCTCAGTAGACCATCAACCACAACCAAAACTAGGTTGTGCAAGTATATTGTGTTTTGCTTTCCGGGCATTGCCCATATCCGACCCCTTACCCCAGGGTCACATTGTTTCCTTAAAGGAAGAGCCTAGTAAGTATATCTTGTATCTAGGTTAAATGTCATCACTAGTCACCTAAACCATTCTCCCTAGATTGAGCGAACTTGCCGACTATGAGGGCACTTGGCCTACCATTATCACGTCACTTACCAAATTAATCATGGGTAGCAACATCATGAAGAAATCGAATTAAAGAGGTAAATAATTCAGTGATTAAACCAATAAGGAACATAAACTAAGCATAGCAGCAATTAAACATGATATGAGGAATTAAATGAAACCATTCTTAGAATACATATACCATAACCATCATATCCATATAAGCATTAGCAAGAACATTTCCAAAATGTGATGATGTAGATCTATCACTAAATAATTCATATGACAAGCGAGAACTTTTGTAACATGAATATGAATTAGTATCGAACGGGAAGGTATGAACAACTACTCAAAATCATTCGGTTTCCCCCTTTTACCCTTGCTCGGCCGAACCCTATAGATGGGAAGGGGCTGAAATTTCATCCATAATTATATGCATTGGTCTACGAATCTAATGTTTAACAAGAAAACACAACTCGGAACCATGCATTTTAACTCAAGCAGTCCACACTCCCCACTCATACCACTGCTCGGTTGACTCAAGCAGGGTAAACCCTTGTTCAGTCGAGTTCTCAAATTGAAGGGGCATGGCTGCAACAAGAACACAAAATAAATCCATCGATCTAACATATCGTGAACACCAAAGTGATCTACCGGTTGCGAAACGAGCGAGGAAATTTTGGGGAAAATTTCGGCATGACCTTTCCCCTATTTTCTCAACTCGGCAGCCCACAAAATGCGAGAAAACACGATCTAATACATAAAATCATAGATACATACATTGATTTAAAACTCTACTCGAAAAAACACATCGATCGGCAAGAACTCCTGAAGAAAAATCAAATTTCAAATCTCTTAGGACCGGCCACTCGCCTCCCTTCAAAAGCTACACTAACCACTCACCTCGATTTGATCTAAAGACAAGATCGAAGAAGACGAACTCCGAGATCCCGGCGTTGACGCGAGCTCGGCACCGATCTCCCTCTCCTCCTTGGGTTGCGTGTGGCTCCTCCCTTGAGTCGCATAGTTGCCAAGATGAGGGGTTTTATTCCCCTCATCACTTAACCCTTTTACCCCTACTCAATGACTTAAACCCCTCTCATACGACTCCACCTAACACGGTCCGAGTCCCGACTCGATCCGTGGACTAAACTCAACCCAAACTTGAGTCAACAATATGATCATCCACTCAACCACTAACACTTCAATAAGACTTAAATAAATTTTTACCTACTATACGTGGCGAGCACACGACTCGACCCGGCTAGCTCCCGACTCGATGGGCTGCACCACAAGAAATATTTTTATTAGGAAACTCCGGGTATTACAGCTCGGGTGAAACCCTTAGAACATTCATAATCATCTTTATTTACTTTTTGCTTTTATTTATTGCTCTTGCTTCAATTGTTGATTGTTTAGATAAATTATTATTGCATAAAGAAACCCTACAATAATATTGAGTCTGAATGGCTAAGATATTAAGAATATTGGTCACGCCTTCCATCGTTATGAGGGACAAGTGTGTCTATTATCACAACGGGTTTGTTGTGCACACACAAGGCCTTTTGTGCTAATAGACACGTTGTACCTCATATGGCACATATCACTTTTGCGTCTCTGCTACCAGCTTGAATATAACTTACCTTGTTGAGCTACACTCAAGGGTGGTTGTTTTCTCGCTAGGGCATACGAACGATGGGTCTGACTCAACTAGGGCTCCTTGGTTTGTTGTGCACACACAAGGCCTTGGTTGCCCTAGAGGCAAAAACATATGGAAGTCACATAGTGATGTGATCGATAAAGAGTTATCTACCCATGGACCTATTATGGTTTGTCGTGTTACATGCGAGACCTGAGTAGGAGAAGTGAGATTCCATTTTCCCTTAAGGAAGTCTACCAACGAGGGCTTCCCGCTTCCAAACCGAAAGGTATTATGGAACCGCAAAGATTAGTGAGAGTCATGATTAATTAAAAGACCTCAATAAACATGCATGTAAAATATCTGCCCATTCATGTCTTTATTTTCTTTGTAGTATATCATGTCACCTTACTGTCATTAGACTGCTTCATCAATGAAAATAAATTAATTGGACCAAATTACGTCGATTGGATGCAAAATTTTAGGATCGTCCTTATTTATGAGAATCTATCTCACATTCTTGATTCTCCGGGACCGATGCCACCCCTTGGGGAAGGGGATTACAAAGAGAGGATGACTTATGAGAAACTACAAGAAATTTGGAGTGAAGGTAGCACCATTGTTAGATGCATAATGTTGGCATCCATGTCTGATGAGTTGCAAAAGCAGCACAAACATTTGGATACCGAAGCTTTCACTATAAAAAATTGGTCATCTACGACAAACACAACCGTCGCAAAATGGTCACTAAAGACCTTCTGCAACAGCGGGCGGCTATCGGAAAGATCTGTAGCAAAAGAACTTGTCGCGGAAAGATTGCAACCACGGTTGCGGCTGTCACAAATAAAAATATTATGTGATCGTTCTATGACGGTACTAAGCGCTCGTAGAATATGGTCGTGTGACATCTGCAACCTTCATTTATCGTCGCAGTGCTGCCGCAAATGTGTATTTTGTTTTTTAAATGATTTAATAATATTTGATTAAAATGCCTATTTACAGTATTTGACTAAAATGCCTGTTTACAGTATTTGACTAAAATGCTTGTTTACAGTATTTGACTAAAATGCCTATATATCAAACAAGACATCAAACTATAATATAAACGATCATATTTATATCAAAATGCAATGTTTACATTGTATCAAAATATATTACATCGAATCAAAATATATTTACATCAAAATAGAAAATAATGTATACATCAATCATGAACTCACCCCGGCGAGGACCATGCCTATATCTATGTGTCTCCTCGAAGACCCTCAAATGATCAGCCGGGATGAGCGTCCCCTGCTCATCTCGCATCCCCTGTAATAAAATAAATATAATTAGTTTTTCTATAATAATAAAAAATAATAATAACTATTATTAAATTACTTACTAAGCGACGCTCGTGGCTAGTAAATGGGATGGACCCATCGGTATGTCGGGCCACGAATCCCTCAACTAGCGTCATCCAGTTTCGGTGAGCCATCCGAGAGCACCTGCCACTCCTCGGATGCCCAGATATCGCATAGCTGATCCCATACGTGGCCCATTATCCAGTTGGGCCCATGTCCCTTGAGCGCGTCCATAGGCGTATCCCGATTACCGCCTACATTTGCCCGCACCTCATATTTTTGTTGTTGCTTACTGAGAACATAAGAGGCTTTTGATTTTACTTATTTGTCTTTCACCTCCTGTAGATCTAAATTTGGGCGTTTGCAATATACTTTTAAGTCTATTCTTGCCTTCACATTATCTTTTGTTTTTCCTGCAAAATCCATCATTGTATTAAAAATATTTTCGAACACATTCTTTTCAATGTGCATCACATCGAAATTATGCCGAACTAGTAATGAGCTCCAGTAAGGCAGTTCCCAAAATATACTTTTTTTGACCCAATTGTGTCTTTCTCCGAAACCACTAATTATGTCAACCTCTTCGAATATGATGTTCGTTAACATAGAAACCTGAGCTAACATTTGATTACTAGACAAACGCGGAGGTGGTCCATCTTTTTCCACTCTGCCCCTGATGAATTTATCTCTATTTCTCCGATATGGATGATCAAGTGGCAAAAAAAGACGATGACAGTCAAAGTATGAAATCTTTTGTCCATGCCGAAGACTGAATGTTTTTGTTCGTTCCATACAATACGAATAACCAAGCCTCCCGAGTGTGCTCCAACCAGACAACATAGCATATACCAGGAAGTCACTAATTGTCCACAACAATGCGACCCTCAAGTTGAAATTCCTTTTTTGATGAATATCATAAGTGATGACTCCATCCTACAAGTTCTTTAAATCGTCAATTAACGGTCAAAGGAACACATCCAATTCTTTTCTTGGTCCCCTTGGGCCTGGGATTACCATACTCAAAAATATGATATCATTTTTCATGCACATCGACAGTGGAAAATTGTAGACTATGAGAAGCACCGGCCAAACAGAATATAAAGTGGATGATTGACCGAATGGATTAAACTCATTCGTACATAACCGTAGTCTAACATTTCTAGGATCACTTGCAAACCATGGATAACATCGATCAAGATGTTTCCATGCTTCACTGTCAGACGGGTTAGTCATAACATTCGGGTCACCACTCTTAGCATGCCATATCATATGTTGGGCTATTTTTTCAGACATGAACAATCGCTTTAATCTGGGAATTATCGAGAAATACTGAAGAACCTTAAACGATATTTCTTTTTACCTACTCGAATATTTCTCTTTGTACCGTGGATGTTGACATGTTGGACACTAGGTCAAGTCTGCGTATTCACGGTAAAAGAGAAAGCAGTTCTTCTGACATGCATGAATTTTCTGATACCCTAGACCAAGTCTCTTCATCATTTTTTTTGTCTTATAGAAACTATCCTCCAGTTTCTTATCTTTAGGCAATGCTTTGTCAAAAAGCTCAGAAAATCGATTATATGCTATCTCGATTATGTTGCAGTCAGACTTAGTATTTAGCATTTGAGTCATTATTAACAACTTTGAATATTCATCACAACCTTCATAAAATGGTTCATCTGTAGCTTTTAGTAAATCATAAAACTATGTTGCTTCTGATTTTGGTGACTCTATTTGAATTTTCGATTGTACTTGTGGCTCACACTCTATATCCTTTGCCGCTTCAGTACTTGACGACTGAGCTCCTAATTCTATGTGAGGCATTGGCAACCTTTGGAATTCATGATCGTCCAGAGCATCCAAAACCATATTTTGATACGGCTGCTCAACAGATGTCGTATGAGTTGCGAACGAAGATCCAATATTAGATGATGACATGCCTATAAATGACTCCCCGTGTGAAATCCATCTATAGTAACGATTCATGAAACCATTTATGTATAGGTGCAATGTCACTGTCTGTCGGTCTAGGAAAAACAAGTTGACATACCGACGACACGGACATCTGATTTTGTCAAGACTAACTATTGCGGATTTGAAAATGCGAAGTTCAAAAATTCCTGAACACCGCTCTTGAATTCTTCAAGTAAATCTCCACAGTACATTCGACGGTACATCCAACTACGATCTTCCGTCATGATTTTGTACCTGATATATCACAACAATCATTTCTTTTGAACTCTTCATAGGTGGGGTGGTCCTATTCCATTCAGGAATCAAATTATTCTACTTGTATTTAAATATTTTTTTTAACATTCAATTTTAGTCAAAATTTTGGCAGCATTTTCCTACAGTTCTCCAAGTATGCATATCGTCTGGGTGCATACTTGGAGAAAAAGGGATATCTGCTAGAATTTCAAACTGAAATGAATGTTAAAAAAAATATTTAACTGCAAGTAGAATAATTTTGATTCCAAACTGTCCAATGAGGAACAATTCAAAAATCGTAAAGAATCTATAAGTTTTGTACTTCTTATAGACAGCAATATGATCTCCGAACGGATCTAAGGTATTGTAAAAAAAAATATGATCCAATGGTCGATAAGTTCGTGTCACTTTATCAACTCGCGAATCATAATATTATTTTTTCAGTTTCAATTCTAAAATTACTTAAGCAGGTGATATGGGCATTAGCAAGAAGTTAAGAAATTGATTGAAAGAATTGAAAGAAAACCCATACAAGATAGAAATGCATTATTCAATTACTTTAATTTGAATCATATAGTCGTAAAAGATAGAAAACTTTTGCATTATTAAACCCATAACAGCGTAACAACAGGTGAAGAATCATTCCGCTTAATTTATGTGATTGAAAATGGCAAAGAAAAAGATTTCACCTAGGTTTAAAGTTCTAAAGTTTCATATTATATCAACCACACTTGCATATCGACTTAAATTGAAGTAAATGGTTTTGAAGTAAAATAAGCAATGAAATCTGTTTTGAAGTAAAATATCTTTGTTCCGTTGGTTATTACTGTTAAAGTCCCATATTAGTTGAGGTAGTGGTCTAGATAATCTTTAAATAGATTGAACAATTCTCCTCCTATGAGCTAACTTTTGGGGTGGAGTTAAGTCCAAGACTGATTTTCTAATATGGTATCAGAGCCAAACCTATGGTTGAGAATAAGCTACCTGCAAATTCAATCACATACTAAAAAGATTACTATATGCAGAACTTCACGCTCCAAATTTTCTAACTGATTTTCTAACAATTACTTGTGGTGTTTGCTTTATGCAAATTCCTTGTATTATGTACAACGTAAAGAACAGGAATATGTTCTTGACAAAGCATACTAAAAGGAAGCATCCATCCATACTAAAAAGATTTCACCTAGGCTTAATTTATGTTTCACCAATACAACATAAGCAACTTAATTTCTATTTCACCAATATAGAATAAATCAAAATTGTATTACTAATTTCAAATGGGATGAAATAAAAAGAAAGATAGCTGCCGATTATTTTAGATTCTTTTGCATGTTAGGTTAATAATACTTTTTTTTTTTATTAATGTAATATCTAACTTAATTACCTTAAATCAGTCCAAAGCAAATATCTCGATAGTTTGAATTGACACCCAGATGTTGGGATATCTATCTCAGCTGTATGGACAGGGATAATCTGTTTTGGGAAGGAAGAAAAAAGAAAATAAGAAGAGCATAATATAATACAGTTAATAGGATAATAGATAACATCTATAAAACAATGAGCTAAATATATATATGAAGGAGAAAATAGTACCCAAAGATACGGATAAACTACTCTTGATATTTTCCAACATGAACACAGCTTGAACTAATTGAAAATAGTACACAGCTTGAACACAACTTATATTTCTAGAGATCTAGAGAGGAAACTTCACAAGCAACAACAACACACATCTCATTCAAACCACTTTTCCCCATCTGATCTATTCTCAATGCAAAATATGTTTTCTCCACTCAATTCAATTATTTAGAAATGGAATTACTAAAACACAAATCAAATATATAAAGGAACATGAACGGGAAAGATAGGTTTTTGATGCAGAAAGTCGGTAGCTTACCATTGTTTAATATTTAGGAATCAACAAATTATGATGCATATATTCAACATACTTGACATAAGCGACGATTATAATAGTCAACAATATAAATAAGAATTACTAGACAATTGTGCCAACCAATCTGCTGCCTTAATTGTTAGCATTCCTATTGACAAAATCAAATTTGATAACTTTGATGAACCTGCAATTTGAACATTTTTCACACAACCATACCAGTTGGATTAATTCTTACACATGTCAATAGGGGTGGAAATAGACATGACGGCCTGTCAGGGACCTATGGCCTGGCTTATATTCGGCCTGGCCTGTATTCGGTCTGGCCTGGCCTGACCTCTTTAAAAAAAAATAGGCCTAGGCTTGTTTTCCTTATCAAGTCAGGCTCAGGCTCACTATAAGACCTATTAAGCCTGATAGGTCGGTCTGAGTCTGTTAAGGTGGTATATATAATATATAATAAATATATAATATTATTACTTTATTACATATTTTAATTATATATAATAAAATATATATTTTTAATTTAATAAAATAACAACTATGGTTAAATTTATTATTATCATTTTTATATTGAAATTTAAAAATAAATTTTATAAATATATTTTAGATATTAGCAAGCTTTATAAACATGCCACGGGCTAGGCCAGGCCTATGAACAAGTCAGACTCAAGCCAAAAAAATAGCCTATAACAAACCACAGGCCAGGCCCATACTTATTTTTTACTATGCAGGCCTGGCCTGTTTCCACCCCTTCATGTCAATCACAAACTTATCCATGTGGAAAATACAATTGATACTAAAATGAAAGATTCCTTCACTTTAATTTCTTGATTCATTAGGTTCCTATCATTTGGGCTTTTGCGCTTCCAGAAATAAGAGATGTCATCAAATTTTCTCATGTTTCGAATCAGAGCAGCACTAATATGAAAGTAGATTCCCAGGCAACATGCCTAGATGTCTTTGGAATCTATAATCAACTTCGTGCTAATGCATATATAAGAACCTCCCTGAGACTAGCCAAAAAATTGGAAGATCCTTAGATTTATCTACAAGCTTCATAGTTGTTTCATCCCTTTACACAAATTCACATTGGAGAAAGAAATAAATTCCTCCATTATATCCTCTCCACCAAAATAGGACACACATATTCCCTTTGTAAGACCCGAAATTTTTTTCCTAATATAAAAATCTATTTTTGGTGCAGCGCACCGGATCAAGAGTTAGTCGAGTCGAGCTGCGGAGTCGCCTCGAGTAGAAGGTATAACTCAGCTTATGAAGTTTAAATTGGTTAGATGGATATTTCCTTATTAAGCACTAGATGTCCTTTATGAGTCGAGTTCAAATCGTGTATGCGGATCGAATCAGGGCCCGAATCGAACTCAGATCGAGTCGAGTAGAGGCTAAGTCAGTTAGAGGGGCATTTATGTCATTGGTGGATGAGGGGATAAAACCCCTCATCATGAGCCATGTGGCTCATTCTTGAGCCGCATGCCGCCCGAGCAAGAGCGGGAGGAGGGGAGATCTTGGGTCGGTGCCGAAAATCGTGTAGCCATCGGAAGGATCGAGGTCGTCAACGTCCACCCTTTCTTCTTCCTTGATCAAGGTGAGTGGTTACTTTTCGTTGATTTGGAGGAGGCAGGTAGCCGAACCCCTAGGACTGCTAGGTGTCGAGTTTCTCGCGAGTTTTTCGTCGATTCATGGTACCTTGACCTTCTTACCGATGTTTTAATTATTGTTTCATCGGATCTCCGCAGTTTTTGTCGGATTCTTGATATTTTAGGGACTGCCGAGTCAAGGAAAAAGGGAAAAGGTCATACCGAAATTTTCCCCAATTCCCTTAACGGATGTAAACCCCTTTTGAACGATCTTCAACCCATATCGAGTGGATTCATGATTTACTTACTAAAAGTGACGATTGGAACTCATCCTCTAAAGCCAAGTAGGCTCGGCCAAGCAAAAGGGAAAACTCAATGTCCATGGGTTGGCCGAGCAAGGGGTGTGCAGCTTGATCAAGGTCTTAATTAGGATAGATCGGAAATAAGATATTAGGGTTGGGGTTGGTCCTTCCCTCTTGTTCCTATCCTTGGAGGCTCGGCCGAGCAAGGCATGCTTTGCTTAAGTCTCGACCGAGCAAGGATTGGGGGAGATGGTGATCTCTAGAAGATAAACTTCATGGTTAGGAATACTCAAAACAATAGGGCATGACAAGTTGCCTAGATTGACAATTAGAATCAAGATGACATTTAGGTAAGATCTAACTAAGGCTTCTATGTTAATGCATGTAGTTAGTAGAATGGTAGGATAGTAACCATCCTTAGACCTTTCCTCTTTAAATTCTGAAATGTGGTGATATTTTTACCATGTTAGATAATTTATTTCCTTGTTGAATTTATGGTATAATGTAAAATTTAAATTCTTTATCATTCAATCATGTGGCTATACATAGTAGGTGTTGTGAAGAAATTTCATTATAGTTTATATGCTATCCGGTATTGTTAATTGGTGCATTTCCAAGTCTATAACATATAGTTTACATTAGCAAAAGGTAGAATATGACACTAGATGATTTACATGAAATTATAAAGTGTGTGTTATATATGGAAACTCAAAAGTAGACGAGTTAGGCCTCACACCTAAGAAACATTTTGCGAACAATAGTGTGCGCATGATACGGCCGAAATTAAAAGCCTGAGAATGGGCGGACGCCCGGGACTTTAAATAAGGAAACTTTAGGACACCATGTTTGTGTGATGTGATTGTGGTGGTATGCCGAGAAGCATGGGTAGTCGGAATGACTTATGCTTGACTCGATCAGTGATTGGGTCTTGAGATTGCACCAGCGGGCCCGCTAGGTGTCAGACCCCAGTTGGGTGAGACTAGCTATCCCTACCCCAATCGGTGTCCGGAGACTAGCAGATCATCCTAGTCGATGGCCCGGAGTTTGCTTTGATTCACTTATGTGCTATGTGGCCCGAACGGCCAGTATGTTACTATCTGTATGTGGTAGGGCTAGTTATAGCCGAATCACTAGACCATGAGTAGGCCCTAGGGGCCGGGTGTCATGTGGCGTAGTTAGGCTATTATGGTTGCTTACATGAATGTATGGCCTATACAAGACTACCCCTAGGGCCAATTGTCATAACAGAAGCAACTTATATCCCTAACTTTATATTTTGCTACCATATTTATATATATGTGATTATTGGGGAATTATATCTTGGTTCGGAAGAATCGCTCACTGAGTCCCATGTGGACTCACGATTTATTTTCTTATTTTGCAGAGCCTGATCAGTGAGATGAGGCTTGGAATCATGGTGTAGCTGGAGGGCAGGCGGTGGCGTAGATCTCGTAGCAGTGTCCACTAGTCATAGTCTAGAGGTCTAGGGTAGTTGTTTCTTTAATATTCTGAGATTGTCTATTCGAAAACATGTACTTGCTTTTAAGCTTGAGTTGTTTCCTATGGTGATTGATGTTTCGAAACTTTTCATATTTTAAAGCAAAATTGTGAACCTTCTTTAAAGATTTGAATAAAACTGTATCGTTGTTTTCATTATGTGTTTCAGTTTCTGTTAGTCAGTGTATGTAGTAGGCTTCAGGGTAGGACATAGACCCTGGCCGGTCAAATGACCCTAAGTTGGGGTGTGACACCCTTACAATTAATGTGTAATAATTAGCTAAAGATTACCGAGCATCTTGAGCTGCCGCCTATATTTAGTTATTTCGGTAGATTCCAAGTGAGAAACAATTAATTAGCATCAATCTGTTACTAAACTAACTAAATGTAACGTCACAAGTAATATAATTCAGACATGTGTTCTCCAAGTCCTTTTGAACTTGTGTTGCATAGGGAAGTTGGCAAAATAGAATCTAATTGATCTACGTACTTAACAAGTTGTTTGCCTACTTGTCTTTCACATTTGTCACAAACTCAATTAATCCACAAGCTGTTATTTACATACAAATCATGTGGAAGATGCAATTGATACTAAAACTAAAAATTGCTACTAAAACTAAAAATTAATATTAATCTACAAGCCCAAATTTTAGCATTAACTTAAACACCATCAAATCATCTGGAAGATGCAATTGATACTAAAACTAGAAATTGCCTCCTAGTTTCACTGGCTACCAACTATACCTCAGTAATAACAAAATTACCCATGAATTAAATTGATAAAGCATACAAGCTCAAGGTGTTAGACTACTCTACAAGTTTAGAAGTAAAAATCCTAAACTTAGTAATGTTAAACCCTACAAATTTCAGCAATGACTACTTAGCAGGAGGAGGAGAACATGCACCAAGCAGTCTCAATGTATAAAGATGAGGAGAACATGAATTTAGGGTTTAGCATTTCTAGGATAAAATGCTAAATCCTAAACTTAGTAATCAAATTAAAGGGGAGGAATGTAGCCCTACAGCTACGGTTTCAGTTAGGATTAAAGGGGAGGATTATTTTGCAGAGTTAAAATTGAAGAGTTAAAATTGAAGATGGTTTTTGAAATCGCTGCTTCAGGTGTGTACATTATAGAAAATACTTGGTCATTAAACTTTACTTTATGGTATTCGATACCGAGTATTTGATATCAATCATCATCTGCAAGATGTTGTAGGAGAAGAAGAAAAGTAGAAGACTTGACAAAAGGCAACTACGATCTTTGGGAAGGCGTTAGGCGCAAGAGTTGCAGCCTTAGCTGTAGGAACCTAGCTATTGTATAAGTCTGCTATTCGGCAAAGACCATTGAATTGTATAATTGATTTGCTCCAGTGTTAATAAAAGAATGTCATTTTTCCTTTGTTGTCTGAACAAGGTTGTGAAAAGTTCTTTAAAAGGCAATAGTTGCCGCATGAACCATTCTGATGAGTTGTATGCGACTGGACACGTCTCAATTAGTTTAATGGTTTTGAAGTTGATGATAAATATTTTTTGTACGAACGCACAAAGAGATAAATTAACCTCAATCTACTTCTGGCTTTCATGACTTTGGGCGATTATGAATCACAGTCAGAACTTGAGAAGTGTGTCTCAAGGAGATTCTAGTCGAGTCTCTGTTCATCAAACCTGATGAAAGACACGTTGAGTTGATTAGAGTTGGCCAACATAGGTGTATGCAGGTCAATAACAACTCAAGCCATAAAAGGATACTCCTACGATATGATTAGGCACGGGTACGTCCACCTACTTTGGCACAAACCCGATACCTTTGAATTGTTTAAGGAGTAAGAAGGCGAAGTCAAAGAAACATATTTGAAAAGGTATTATAGGCCTTCAATTGGATCGAAGCAGAGAATACTTATCCACTAGATTTGTGAATTATCTCGAACACAATAAAATTGTCTTTGTATGGATCCCTCCTGACACAATGGTGTGTCTGAAAGGAGGAATCACACCTTATTGGATATAATGTGATCCATACTTAGCTTCCAATCTCTTTTCAGAGGATAAGCTATTGTAACGACCATAATTTTGTCTGTCTCTAATATACGATATAAGATATAGAATGGCAAGAAACCAAGTCTGAGACCTCTCGTGATTTGGGGTTGCCTAGCGTATGACAAACTTGACCAGGTGCAAATTTTGAGGCATACCCTAAAAAGTGTTTTGGGTATCAAGTTCTCCCAA
This sequence comes from Canna indica, assembly GCA_034359265.1. Classification (NCBI taxonomy): domain Eukaryota; kingdom Viridiplantae; phylum Streptophyta; class Magnoliopsida; order Zingiberales; family Cannaceae; genus Canna; species Canna indica. Next base: position 35,722,053 of record CP136892.1, on the reverse strand, counting down.
CTCAACAAAAGGAGTTTTGTCACCATTTTTTCAGAAAAGGTGTCTGTCGAGGAAAGTGGGAATGGAAGATATGTTGAACTTGGTGAAGTTCAGCAACCACAAATAGAATCGCAATAACTAGTGGAAAGTACACAAGTTAAACCAATCCATGTAATTATTACTTCCCATCACACTTCTGGGAGACTGCATAGACTGCATTAGTGATGATATCTAGCCATAGGGTATGACCTAGATTCAGGCAATCCACAATATCTTAATGTAGGTCAAATGTGTTGACACTATGCGATGACATTATGCAAATTCAAACTGGACTCAAACCAAGTACAAACTTTGGTTGACCGGCTCAAAAAGGATAACTCCTATAGGGTGCAGGTGGATCTTTAGGAAAGATCTGAATAGCTAGCAAGGTGTGGACCTATAGGACTAGACTGGTTGTGGATGAGATCTAACCCAAATAATAGCTTGTCTACAATAAGACATTCTCACCAGCTCCAGCGCTCAAGTCCATTAGGATATTGCTAGCCATCAGTGCATACTATAAATACGAGATCTGGCTAGTGGGTGTCTAGACTGCATTCTTCCATTATGAAGAAGTGTATATGATATAGACAGAGGAGTTCGTATCCTCGGATGGACCGAGTAAGGTATGCAAGTTGCAGAGGTCCATTTAAACATACTTGTGAGAAAAGTGTTCTCATGCAATAACTCATACTGATTCTCTATTGTACATCTGGGAAAGGCTTCCTATATGCTTGATATTAGGATCTATGTTGATAGGTCTGAAAGGATGCTTGGTTTACCCCAGCCCATGTATGTCGATATAGTGCTCAAAGAGTTTTAGCATCAAAGGTAGTAAAAGAGGTTACTTTCCTAAGAGTGATTGCATCAGTCTTTCTAAGATGATGTCTGCTAAGACACCTGAGGAGAGATAAAAGATGAGTGAGATCCATTATGCTCCGGGAGTGGAATCCAGTAGATTTTGGGCAAAACACTAGAGAATAACATTGCAAAGCAAATGGAGAACTCTCCTAGGCACTTAAGAAGGATGAGAGACGTTCTATACGACAATGAAACCATATGATGGTAGCTTTAATGGTGGTGCAATAAGTAAGAAAGTGTTCCTAGCTGGGTACTGTAACCGGTAAGGTGACTAAGGCTTTGTGCTTAGCTACTTACTCTATCGCTTAGGATAGCATGGGATAAAGGAGTTTATCATTCATTGGGAGTTGTTCCTCAGGTTTCCAGTTTAGCACCGATATTGTATGACAATATTAGGATAGTTGCTCAAAGTTAAGGAACTAAGATCCCGTGAACATCATTGCTTTTCTTAAAAAGCGGTATCACCTCGTTGTTGAAAGAAGTGATGATTGAAAGACATTAATGTAGATTAAACAGATTACCACAACTGTAGATTCGTTCACCATTGAAATTTGGTATACAGATATCAGGATGATTGGCTAAAGTGCAAGTGGGAGATTGAAACGAATAGTGCCCTTGAGCAAATCACATGTCGATGTGTTTGGGACTATTCAAGGGTAATAAATTTAATGAGATAACTTTTTAATCATATGCTGCATCTTTATTCATAAAGATTGTGATGAAACCCATGAACCCGAGCAAATGATTCTGAGGCCATGATAAGATCATGCCACTAAGACTTGGAATCTAGATGCCCATGTTCTAAATGATCCTAGTCGTAGGATCACCAATTAAAGGATCGGTGATTTCAGATAAACTAGTGCACTTGGTACATGCCCTATACGATAGGGGGTAGCTGATCTCACAATTACCTATGAGCCATCATTAATGGACAAATGTAGGTGCTCATTAGAGAATGAGTTCACTGAACGAACCTGCACGAGGAGCACAAAATGAAATCCTTACATGAGTGTCAATAGGATGTTCCTCGGGTGATAGTAGGTGCAAGCAGTCGTTGGACCTGAGATTATCATGGTTACCTTGTGAGTGATGACCCATTGCTTTGGTTCTATCCCTACGTGGCCCTCAGCGTCATGTGCCGGGTATTACTGGGCATGGAGAAGCATTCATGGAGGTAGGTGAGCAACCAATATGGAATCGGTTATTCCTAGTAAGAGGAGATAATGTCCTATATGTCCCTACAAGTGTCGACTCGAGAATCTCTGGCCATAGTAGAAATGAAAGTCAGAAAGATGTTTCTAACATTTCATTATTGAGATGACATCTTGGCGGGTGGAATACATATGAATCAGTATTAGGGTTTGATACTTCTTTTGTACCCTAGCCAACTTCGGGACATTATAACCGAGGGATTTAGTTGCACATTAACTAATCACCGAACGATGTTTGATCCCTGTAGATTGAACCCCACACTATTCGGGTACACATGACACATTGCTAGATGTCAATCTTGACTTGTGAGTGGAGTCCCTCACGACCACACTAAAGGGGTTTAATGGAGGTTCGTAAGATTCGAATAGAAGTCGTTCTATCATATCCGACTCTCTGTTATGCACAACTCACTGTTGGCTTAGTGTGGGGCCCAATGGGTAACACATAACAGGCTAACCACGTAACAGGCATTATATGTCTACTAGCATGGACATACTGCAACTCGATCACGGATCTCGTTTATGGACATAGTACGAAATGTGTTTCCTATAGGAACGAATGCGCGAGGAAGGAGTTCCTCGGTAACCCTAATTTGTAGGGCATCCATAAATTTTAGGGATTATCACATAATAATATATTGTGTGGTTGATTAAATTTAATTATGAATTAAATATTTAATTAACCACTTGACGGAGATTGTATTTAATCAGATATTGTTTAGGATATTGGTTCATTTAGATAATTATGATTCCTATTGATAGGCTCTTAATTTATGGAGATAAAATAAACTTTTTATTTAATTAGATTTAATTAATTTCAAATTAGTTATGAAACAATTAAATATGAAATATCTTTTGGAGGCAAACCCCGGAATTTAGAATTCTAGGGCGGGTCTACTCTTGTAGCCTCCCATGCCCCCTATAAATTGGTGGACAAACCTCCTTCAAGGGTGATGAAGAAATTGATTCTTGAGAGGGTTCTTGAGTGGAAAAGTTCCAAAGAATCCCTCCTTCTCTCCCTTGGTGGCCGACCATCTTCTTCCACTTTCCCCGGGCTTTTGGTGAAGCCGAATTAAAAGTGTCTTCTACTTGGGTGTGCCGCCAACTTGATCTTCTTGGAGGAGTCCAAGAAGGACAATGAGGTATTCTTTTATTTACCCTCTCGTTCTGTCGTTTTCTCATCCTCTCTTCCTCCCTTTTTGGTGCACGGTTCTTGGTGGAAGGGTCGGCCTTGCCTAGGTTGATTTCAGGATTGATAAAGCTTCTCCGTTGAGCCACAATGAGCCCTGGTGTTCGCTGCCCCTATTATTGTGAGGCACTTGGTGTGGACTATCGTTGGAGGACATGCACGTGTGCGTCTCAAGACGGGGAGAGGATCAGCCATACAGACCGCAGTTTGAGCTATACCTTCTCCCACATCTCCGATGTTGAATTCCTTAATATTGCTAGAGTAGATCATTGTTTTCGGGATGGTTTCAAATTTTTAAATTGCTATTTTCGCTGCGTTTTCGATTCCTATCCCAACACAACCAACTCCAAATATTACCTCAATAATCTACATATCAACCCTATTTCATGCGATACAGCTCTCTTTTTTAATTAATCTATTTATAAAATCAACATAAATACTCCTCCTCCACTCGTCTCAGCCCCCGACCTCACTGCCCCGACGTCGCCACCTCTTCTCTCGGGTCCATGCCAGCGCGGCCCTCTCGCTCGTCGGCGACCACACCACCGGTTCGGTGCCCGCCTACCACGCCCTTCGCCGTAGACAAAGCATCGATTCAAGGCTGGGAGGCCACGGTGGCCTCCCTGCAGCAGCCTTGACTAATGCCAAGGGGCGGGCAACTACACAGTTGCCACACCAAGTCCGGCGTCGCCATGCCGAATCCGCCCCCTCCATCCGGCTCTGTCGGGTCTACCTCATCATTTGTCTCTCTGATTGCCGACGATGAACATGAACGAAGAAGACGAAAACAATGGAAACAACATAATGTAATAGAAGATTAGACTCCTTCCTAAATAGTCCTCTAAACCTCTGGTTCTTCACCGGAGTCTTCACCGTCGTGCATCGCCACTCCTTTCACCCACCTCCTCAGCCGCTGCCAACACCAACCGCATGTGATTAGAGGAGAATTAGGGCTAATTAAATAAGATTAGACATTCTTCAAAAAGGCCCCTCCAAATATATAATTACAACTTAGTCCTTTTTAATGTTATAACATTCTTCCCACCTACAGGAATCTGGTCCCCAAAATTTGAGTACCTGTCTTAGGAAAATTGTGTTGGTCAACACCAACATCTCTCTCGGCTTACTCCTAGGTTAATGCAAATGCTCTTGTTGAATGTGGTGCACTCTGGTGTGAGCCCCTCCGATGCTGCTGCTGAGAACTCTGGCCTCTTGGCTGGATTTTGACCATGCACTCTCTCCTATGGTGTCCCGGCTACTTGCACCTATAGCAAACACTCTGATCATGCAGGCAATCCCTCGTCAAGTGACATACATCCCCACACATGAAACAATGCAACTGATATATACTCGACTGATCCCCCTGCATAAAAGATCGTTGTGGTTGAGTCAACATAACCCTCGCTCTCTTCTATTGAGGCTGAGAAATTTGAATATCATCCTCGCTACCACCCTTGTCATATAGTGGGTAGAACTACTCTACCTGCTTGGCCTGCTCATCATAACCTCCACTCATATGCTCTCGAGTCTAAACCGTCCAACTAGCTGTTGCCTGCTGACGATCCAAATACATCTCAGCATGAGTCGCCTCTATTCGCAGTGCCCGCCTCAAAACTCTATCATACTTCCCCAGCTCCTCGCTAGACATCAACCCCTTAATAGAGTTTTTTAGTCCACCGAAGAAGAACTCTGCCCGTTTGCGATCCATGGAAACCAGATCCAAGATAAGCCTCGCGAGCGCTTCAAACTCAACGACATACTCCACCACTCGCATCGTACCATGACGCAGCTGAAGGAACTCTTGCGATTTCTACCTCGTATAAGTGGCTGGGTAGTACTTCTTCAAGAATACCTTCTGGAACATATCCCAAGTGATGAGTTCTCCATGTTTCATCCTCCGCTGTACCTCCCAACAATTTAGAGCCTCTCCAATGAGACAGTAGTACGCTAGGCCGACCGACTCCTCCTCGAGACAACTCATGACATCAAAAGCCCGCTCCACCTCGTGGATCCACAACTGGGCCACAACAAGGTTAGTGGCCCCAGCAAAACTGTCAAACTTACCTTTCCCTAGGCCCAAAACTAGTTCAATCGACTCATCTTCTGCCTCTCATGGGACTCGGTCTGCACAATATCATACTGGGCTATGGCTATGGCTGCACCGACGTACCCTCTAAAGGTTCCTCAAAAGAAAGCTCATAAGTCGCATCATCATTGCGTACTAAATCAGAATCAGACTCAAGTTGTTGCTCCGCCCGCTTGGTCTGTCCTCCCACTCGGTCACCCTGAGTGCTACTCTTGATAGTCTTACGATTAGAGCGTGCCCTGCGCTGGAACTGAGCTAACGGAACATCATCCGCTAGTTCTGTCTCAACTCTGGTCGAAACTGGACTGACCCACTGAGTCTGCATAGTCTACCTACCGCCTCGACCCCATTGTCCACCTCTTAAGGCAGTGATGATGCCTCAGTTACCTCTAGCCGCCATACTTCATAAAAAGAAGAAATAGCTCAGGTTTAAATCAAACATCCAAACAAATTAACAATCAACTTAAAGTAAGGTTAAATCTCATCCTTAGCCCTTAACACCCAACCCTAAATCCTATAGAGGAGGATGAACCTATGCTCTAATATCAAATTGTTATGCCCCGCCTAGGTTCATTCCTAAATAAGGAACACCGCGTAGGAGAAGCGCAACCAACAATTAATCCAACACAACCAAGCCTTCATGAACAACTTAGAAAATAGAAGTTACTAGAATTCCAATAGATAAGAAACGAGAAGAACAACCAACAAAGGAAGCATTCTCAATAATAAGGTTCAACAACTAGAATATAATTACTAAGCAGCGAATGTCGTCTCTCCTCCAGGACTCTAGCTACCTAATTCCAACTACCGACATACCTTCAAATATGAGGCAACAACAAATAACGTCAGCAGAAAGCTGAGTAGGAGTGTCAATATATCAACAAGAAGGGTAAATAATCATGATGCGATGATATTGCCAAATGCAACAATATACGACTCCGCAATAGAATGTAACATGTCAACAACAAAGACATATGTTCAACTATCGTCTAACAACTCATACCAATCAAGAGTGTAGTGGACAAGTGGGTTTCCCTCGCACTCTCGCACCTCGAGAGTACCATCTCAAGCCCGCTCCAATAGGAGATGCGACTATCTAAAGAATAGCCCGTCGACGTCTAACAATGTGACGCCGTACACACACCTGTGGATATTTGGTGATCACTGGTGTCACTTGCCCAACACCTCGGGCAAATAATAAATAGTGTCTAGGGCCTCTGCCCAATAATAGATCAACAGATGCAACATGATAACTAGATCTCACCACATGACAAATCACTATTGATCTACGATGCTAACAGCAATAAATGCTACAACAAACTATCAACTAAAGATGCAACCAAAATAATTCATGTTAGCAAATATAACTTATGACAACGCTAATACTACAATGTGCACCATGCCTAGCATAATATCATGCTCAAATAACCATCAATAAATAACAACTAAATTAAACTCATGCAATTATCAACATGGCATGTCAAACAAAATAGTGCCACGGTATATCAACGGATTTCAAAAGCAAATCAAGCAAATAGAGGAAATGGGTAAAACCGTCATTTTCTTAATCAATATTCATTGGCTACAACAAGAGTCAAGTAACACCCAACAAAAACATCTATACTCTAAATCACCACCTAACATAGAATATAACTATTCTACATAATTTAATTATTTATCAAACTAAAATAATAACTCTTAACTAACAGATAATACTGAAACATAGAAAATACCTACCAGACAACCTCCGATCAGAAATCCAGCACCACCATCGCGTTCAAAATGCAAAAACCTACAACTTTGGTATTCACCTTAACTCGGCCCAATGATCCTACAACTAACTCCAAAAATACCCCAATAATCTACAAATCAATCCCATTTCATGCAATACAACTCTTTTTTTAAATTAAAATATTTATAAAATCAAAATAAATACTCCTCTCCCAGATATCGGATATTATCAAATCTAGGCATCATTTTAGGGAAAATACATTATACATAGCTAGACACACTAGCTCTACATTTGCTTTTTCCGTCGATGATCACACATCGGACCACATCCTTTCGATTTCCTTTAACAATATGTTGACTTTTTCGATCAAGGATACATTGCACAGGTCGACTCCGAACCTGAAACTATCATGCTAAAAGACACCGTCAAAAGTAGTTTGTTATCATCAAAATAGTTTCAGGAAATACTTGGGTGCGAGGATGAAACTGTAAGACCCGGAAAAAAAATTTCTAATATAAAAATCTATTTTGGTGCAACTCACCGGACCCAGGGTTAGTCGAGTCGAGCCTCGGAATCGCCTCGAGTAGAAGGTATGACCCGACTAATGATGTATGAAGATAAATTGGTTAAATGACTCTTTCCTTTTATGCATTTATACCTTAATAGAGTTAAGATCAACTCGTGTTGCGGATAGAGTCGGAACCCAAGTCGAACTCAGATTGAGTCAAGTTAGTGCTAAGTTGTAAGGGCAATTAAGGCATGTTAGATGAGGGAAAAATCCCTCATAATAGCTGTCGTGCAGCTTATCTAGGAGCCGCACAAAGTAGCGCATGGGGAGAGGGGGAGAAGGAGCAAGGAAGAGAGATCTCGGTAGATCCAAAAATCGCGTCGTCGCCGGAAGATTCGAGATCACCAACGTCCGATCCTTCATCTTCCTCAAGCAATGGTGAGTGGTTGAATTCGGTGGATTGGGGAAGGCAGGTAGCCGAACCCCTAGGATTGCTAAGTTTCGATTTCTCGCGAGTTTCTGACGATTCTTGATATCAGGATTGTTTTATCGCTGCTTTACATCGATTATTGTCGGATCGTCATGGTTTCTCATCGAATTCCTTGAATAATAGGGGCTGCCGAACCAAGGGAAATGAGTAAAGGTCATGCCAAAATTTTCCCCAATTCCCTTGATGGAAGTAGAGCTCTCGGATGATCTTAATTTCATGAAAATTGTGTTCATAGTTGTTGTTTGCAAGTGTTGATGGAACTCATCTTCCCTAAGGTTATAGGTTAGACCGAGCAACATCAAAGCTCCATGATCAAGGCTCGGCCGAGTATAGGGGGAGGGGTAAATTGATCAACGTGAAATTAGGATATAGCGGAGACAATGAATTAGGGTTGGGGTTAATCCTTCTCTTCCATTCCCACCCTAAGAGGCACGGCCGAGCAAGGTTTACCATGCTCAAGGCTCGGCCGAGCATAGTGGGAGGGAGAGGATGAGCGTTAGATGGTAAACTCCATAGTTAGAGTACTCAAAATAATAGAGACATGATGATGATACTTAGGAAAGACTCTAACTATAGAAGGCTATTTTGTTGATGCAAGTGATTATAGGAATGATAGTATAGTGACCATTCTTAGGCCATCCCTCCTTAAATTTTTGAATTGATGTGACATTTTACCATGCTTAAAAGTATATTCCTTGTTGATTTCATTTGATATCATACCATGTTAGATAACCTGTTCCATGTTGAATTTATTTCTAAATGCAGTATATAGATTTTTATCGTTGAATCTTGTAGTTATACATAGTAGTTTTTGTGAATTAAATTTACATATTTTTGATATATGCTGTCCGGTATTGTTAATGGGTGAAATTCCAAGTCCGGTACACGTAAATCTTCACCCAAGATAGCGTATGATGCTAGATAACATGTAGGACATTGCAAGGTTCATATGAGATAAGGAAACTTAACTAGGGAATGACACAACTTCTAAAACTTTGTGTATTCATTTTTGGAAACCTAGTATTATTAGGTGTACACATTTTCGGAAGGGTAACATTGAATTGTTGACCCTACAGGCCGGGTTAGGGCTGGATGCGGGCAATTGCCCGAGGTGTATATAAGAAAACCCTATGACATTTTGATTGTGTGATGTGCTTGCGATGGTCTGCCGAGAAGCATGGGCGGTCAAAAATGACAAATGCTTGGCTCGGCCAGTGATTGGGTCTTGAGATGCACCAGCGGGCCCGCTAGATGTCAGACCCAGTTGGGTGGGACTAGCTATCCCTACCCCAGATGGTGTCCGGAGACTAGTGGACCATCCTAGTTGATGGCCCAGGATTTCTTAACTTCATCTTGATATGGTGTGGCCCGAGCGGCCAGTGTGATTCTACCTTGTATGGTGGGGCCGGGTATAGCCGAAATTCCTAGACCATAAGTAGACCCTAAGGGCCGAATGTCAAGTGGCTTAATTAGGCCGTTATGGCGGATTTTGCTAATATATGGTCTATACAGAACGACCCATGGGGTCGGTAGTCCTATCAAAAGTAACTTACCTCCCTGATTATATACTATGCAACCTTATATGTTTATGCATACCTATTTGAGGATTATTTGGAGGTTCGGAAGAATCGTTCACTGAGTCTCAAGTGGACTCATGGTTTGTTTCTTTTTGTTTTGCAGAGCATGATCAATGAGTTGAGGCTTGTCGTCATGGTGCAGCTGGAGGGAAGGCGGTGGTGCCAATATCGTAGCAGCGTCCTTTAGTCATAGTCTAGTCGTTGTGTTGTCATTTTTTCTACACCGACAATTGTTGTTTTTAAAGCTTGTAATAAACTTTGAACCTGAGATGTTTCAGTTTGTGACGATGTTAGTTTTTCTTCTTTGGTTTTGAAAAATATATTTGTGAACTTTGAGAATTTAAATAAAATTTGCATTGTGGTTTCATTTATTCGACATGTTTTGGTTTTCTCGATGGTCAGTGTAGGTAGTAAGCTACAGGGTAGTATGTAAACCCTGGCCGATCACACGACCCTCAGTTGGGGTGTGACAGAAACCTCTACCATTAAAGAAGAAGAAGATGATGATGAAGAAGAAGAAACATTTAGGACGAAAGTGAATCCTCATCAAAACACCAAAGAATACAAAACAAATATTTGCCGCATGGCAAAGAATGATGAGGTACCTACATTTTTTTTTGAGATAATGTTTACACGCAAGAAGAGTTAGAAAATGAAATTAAACAAATGCATATTTGATTTAATACTATTAGAATGAGATTTGAGGAGCTCAAAAAGAAAAGGAAATTATTAGAATAAGAAAACAATAAGTAATTTGCAACTTTCATGCAATGATTTAAAAAAGCAAGTTGAAAATTTCAAAAATGATAAAATTTCTCTGGAAAAGAAAAATGTAGAATTTGAATGCATGAATGACACCTTGAAAGTAGAAAATGTCTCTTTGCATTTTCAAATTAAGGAATTAAATGATGACATGCTTTCTTTAAAAAATGAATTATTTTCTTTAAATTGAGATAATGAAGACTTTAGAAAAATTATCCTCTAGTAATACACATGCTTCACATGCTTTAAGTGATAGACATACTAAAGTGCATTCATCTAGTTATTCTTTTTCATGCTCATCCCCTATAGTATTTTAATTTTTACACCCCTACTTTTTCTATATTTTTTCTCCAAAATTTATATAAAATAATATATTGAATTATATTTCATTCTCCAAATTTTGATCAATCATATATAATTTTTAAATATGAATAAATATTATGGTACACAAGTCTCTAAAATATTATAATACATATTTTTGCTAAACAAATATTTGAATTTCATGTTGAACATATCCAATTCAAGGATTATTCATGATAATGTTATTCTTGTTTTGACTTTTTATTTATAAGTATTATGTTTGATTTGTATTTTTTATTTTGAAGTACTTCAACATTTTATTATTTTTATATGTTAAAAATTGTTATTGGTTAACTAATAATTATTGGTTAACCGAACCACAAAAACCAAAACCGAAATACCGGTTAACCGAAGTTAATGGACTGGTTTATAATTAATGATTTTGAAAAACCGATGTTAATGGACCGGTTAACTAGTCCATGCTCACCCCTATCTAGAACCCCTCAAAAATGAGGTGGTTGATAGAAATAATAGGACTCTATAGAGTTCCAAATGTAGGATACTTTAGAGTTTTTTGATTAAATGCTTTATTTTGAATAATAATGATACCTAGGGTAAATTTGATTCAAAATCCTTAGAAGTATTTTCCTTAGTTATTCATCCACTTCGAAGGCTTATAGAGTTATAATCATATCACTTTAATTGTTGAAGAATCCATATATATTACTTTTGATGAAACTAATGATTCGTCAAACAATGTCAATGTGGTTAGTGTAGATGAAGAATTTGAAACTTTGAAAATTGATGGAGAAGGGGTTGATTATGAACAAAATGAAGAACCTCAAGGGGTTGAATGTCATGGTTAAGTTTTCATAAATGCATATAGGTAGGAGGAGTTTAATTTAATGCATTTTAGATATGCATGTTGATAGGGGGAGAATATATTAGCATTTGATTTAAATTTGATAAATTGATACTATCATTAATATTTGGGTTAATTACAAAATATATCCCGACTTTTGAAGTGTTTCCCTAATCTATCCTCACTTTCTAATTTTTCCAATTCAGTACATCACTTTTCGATTTGTAACAAATCTATCCCACCATCTATCCGACATCAACTTTGTCGTCTGAATGCTGATGTGGCTACTAATCCTACTTAGCATTCAGACGCGAATTTTTTTTAACTTATTTTTTTTATCAACAAACCCACGTCAAAGCTGGCTTCATGGCTACGACTGCGCACAAAGTGTTTGATCAGGTTCTCCATGATCTCGACGTCAAGAGGTGAGACCTTCTCGGTGGCAGTGATGCTCTCTACAAAAATAGCATCGCGGTCGACAGAGGCGGCAACGACGGGGACGGGGACAAAATGCGGCTAGACGCGGCAGATCTCTTGGCCAAGTACACACTACAAGAAATCTGGCTTTTAGTGACAAGATTTGATGGGGGTCGCGCATCGACCCTCACTAAATCAACCTATTTTGGGGGGTCGCTAGTCGACCCTCACGAAAACCCGTCAGTAAAACAACACTTTTGTGAGGGTCGGATATGACCCTCACTTAAAAGTGTATATAGTGAGGACAACACCATGATCCTCACGGAAACCCGTCAGTAAAAATAAAACATTTTGTGAGGGTCGAATATGACCCTCACTAAAAAGTATATATTGTGAGGACAACACCCTAGTCCTCACGAAATCCTACATTTTATGAGGGTCAAATATAATCCTCACTAAAAAGTATATATTGTGAGGACATCGTGACCCTCACGAAATCCTGCATTTAGTGAGGGTCTAATATGACCCTCACTAAAAAGTACATTTTGTGGTGACAACATCATGACCCTCACGAAATCTTGCATTTTGTGAGGGGTCGAGTATGACCCTCACTAAAAAGTATATTTTGTGAGGACATTGTGACCCTCACGAAATTCTGCATTTAGTGAGGGTCTAATATGAACCTCACTAAAAATTATATTTTGTGAGAACATTATGACCCTCATGAAATCTTGCATTTAGTGATGGTCTAATATGACCATCACTAAGAAGTATGTATTGTGAGGACAACATGGTGACCCTCACCAATTCCTACCTCTCACTTCTAAATTTGAAAATAAATAAAAAACAATATAAAAATAAAAATAAATTTAGACAATTAAATAATTGATTAAATATATTTTAAAAATCTAAAATATTATTAAGTAAAAATTAGAAATGGACCAAATGGAGCAGATTACTTCATATGAAGCCTATTAGAGAAGTCAGTGGGCAAGCCCGAGAACAGCCTAGTATATATATAAAGAAACTTACTACATTGAATAGATTTCAACCACTACAATATTTAGGGCTTTTTATAGCATTTAACAATAGTATTCTACCTAAACACTATTGTAAACTATGGCTAAAATTAAAATTCTCTCCTAAAAAACTCCCACTTTTTTGTTCCCTCCCGACCAAAAAATCCCACTACAAAAGCCTTCCCTTTTTTTCACTCAACCTGCGAAACCCTCTAAAACCTTCTCCAAATCCCCACACTGCTCCTCCACTTCCCCAAATCCCTCGCAACACCAGTAAGCACGGCTCCGGTGTCTACCAGATCTATGGCGTCCCCGTCGAGTTCCCCCTACAAGCCCTCATCTCCCAGTCACCTTCATGCGTCGTGTCATCTCGGCCCTTGGCCGCACTCGCCAGATGGGCCACTGCCATGCCCTCCTCGACTCCCCCATCGACAGCGGTAAATCACTCACTACAACAAAAACCTCAATTAGAGGCAATTATTTAGAAACATATAATTATTTGTCTCTAAATAGAAGATTTAGAGACAATAAAAAAAAATTGCCTTTAATTCCAATTTTACAAGTAACATAAGCCTCTAAATTTATCACCATTAAAATTTAATCATATTAAAATTAAATAAAAATAAACATTATTAATTAATTCTATATATGGCCGCAGCCGATTTTTTATCTCCTAATAATATTTCATTCTCCCTCATTTTTTTAGCAGACGCGCCTTCTCCTCCAATCTACAGCCCTATCACCAAATGTCTCGCGTTGCCTTCTCCTCCAATCTCACCAATCTACAACCCTATCACCAAATCTCACGCGCCTTCACACTCGCACCATCTCCCGAATCTCCATTGTCGTCCATCTCCTTCTCCGTGCTCTATCTCGGGACCGACTACTCCGGCCACCAGACTCGTCCATTGCCGCAGTCACAATACCGATCATTCCTCATCCCGCCGCAACTAGTAGCAAAGGGTTTATGAATGCGTGTTCCCAGTACCTCTGGCCCTCAATTCAATGGGCCTATCTCCTCTGCCTCCATTCATCAATGCCGGGGAGGCTAGCACGGCATTATTAGTCTTGGTAATTCACTACAACATTTAGGGCTTTCTATAGCATTTAGAGATAGCGTTCTACCGAAATGCCATCATTAACAATAGCTAAAATTTCAACGTGCGGCATAACTACCTCCTTTTTTACCCATCGACCCCGCACCCTTATTTTACCCCCCAAATCGGTGAGTGGCCTAGGTTGAAATCGGCAAGCGACTCCCCTCTCCCCTTCCTCCACCTCTGCCTCCTCCGACCTCCTTTGCCCGTGCCACAACCCCCCTTACCGATCCATCCCCTCCACCTTCAGTAGGGAAAATGAGATCGCGCTGCAATTTCCCCTCTCGATCCTTCTCCTCGACTTCCTCCTCATGCTACCTCCACGCACGTTAAGAACAACTTGTAAAGCCTCTCTCTCACCTCTGTAGTCGTTGCATTATGAGGTCATTGACGAGGGTCAGCACGAAGCTGCAGACCTCGGAGTCGACGACAGCAACCGATTCGTCTTCATCATCATCGTCTTCTATACTGATGCACTGGGTTACCGTTCACGATCGTCAGCAGGGTGTCATCCATGACTTCTCCATCCCGCAGGTAATCGATCTTCGAATGGTTGATTCTCCACTTAAACTTGTATTCCCTTTTCCTTTGCTAATCATTTAACTGCTTATGGCTTTGAGTTCACGATCAGTAATTTTACACACCGCAGAGTCGCATAACATATCTCCAACCCTCGCTTGTAGGCACGGTACAACAATTTGCGCCTTCCCTCTTCGTCAATTCTTACTTGTTCATGCATGTATATATTTATTGCCCTCTACTTGTTCGAGCAAATGCGCAACTAAAATTTGCAAGTACTCCCATTTGGGTTCTTCACAAACTATTATCCTCATCTAAATAAGTGACTCGTGCTCAAAGGTCATAACACTTTTCGACTTCAATTCACCATATTACTTGGCAATGGATCACATATGATCAAACAAATTGGTTTGGCTTTTTTTATGGCCTACTCATGATTCATCACATTATCTTCTATCTAAAGAGGGGTCTGATCCTGTTTGGCTATTTCATAAGAGAATATGAATGTGAAGTATCATAAAAGTGCTGCCTTTATTTGTAATCAAACCCAATTTTCAAGAACGAGGGTATTCGGTGAAAGAAGAAAAGTAACCAGACTCCTTTGTACCTATGTAACTGACTTTTCTTTGTTGGTCATATTTGGATGCCCTAATTGTTAGGTGAAACTTTGGTTTTTTCGCTCTTCTTTGGTTGTTTAGTATGGTTTCAAAGTCGTGCTGGGTAGTCGGAATAATGTAAGACCCGAGGTTTCCTGATATAAAAATCTATTTTGGAACAGCGCACTGGATCAGGAGTTCGTCGGGTCGAGCCGCGGAATCGCCGCGAGTAGAAAGTATAATTCAGCTTATGAAATTTAATTGGTTAAATGTCCCTTCCTTCTTAAGCATTACATGTCTTAGTATAGTCGAGTCCAAATCGTGTGTGCGGATTGAATCGGGGCTCGAATCGAACTCGGATTGAGTCGAGTAGGGGCTAAGTGAATAGGAGGGGCATATTGGTCAAATGAAGATGAGGGAATAAAATCCCTCATCCCCAGTCGTGCGGCTCACTTTTGGAGCCACACGCAGCCCGAGAGAAGAAAGAGGGAGGAGGGGAAGCCTTGGAGTCGGCGCCGGATTCATGCCACCGTCGAAAAGATCGAGATCGCCATCGCTCGTCCTTTCTTCTTCCTTGATCAAGGTGAGTGGAACGAACCTTGTTGTGAAGGGTAGGCGGGTAGCCGACCTAAACTTTAGGGGTTTTCTCCGATTTCTCGTGAGATTTCGTCGATCCACTGATGTTCTTCCGAGATTTAGTTTGGATGATATGTATTTACTGTTCGTATGAATTTCTCATTGTTTTTCTCGATGCTTAGGGCCAGCCACATGAAGGAGAAAGGGGGAAGGTCATGCCGAATTTTTTCCCAATTTCCTAGAGTGGTCGAAAGCCCTCGGATGTGTCTAATGCTTACATGTAGGGTACCAAGTCATACTTTTATGTTGTCAATCATTCGTATGATATATGAAATTTGGTAGTGATGGATCGAGATTAGAGCATTATAAGAAAATGTTCTTGATGGTGCATACATGGTAGGATCTTAGTTTGGCATGTGAATCATGGTAATGTTTTATTTACTTGTAATATCCTCTTGAATGTGCATATATGGATAAGATTATGTATGGTATATGATTTGTAGAATTTCCTTCATCAAATTATTAATGCTAGTATTGGAACTACCATGATAGATTAAATGTTACCTTGCTGGAATGTATTGATTAAATGCAGAATTTAATCATTTTATTGTTGCAATTATGCGGTTATTCATGGTAGTAGATGTAGGTTAATTTTCTTATAACTTATGGGTTGTGACGTGTATGTATTTAGACATTCGACACTTATGACATATAGTTCACACTTGAAATGTGGCATATGACGCTAGAGGACTATTAGGAAACTCTAGGGTGCTTGTTAATTAGAGAAACTCGTATGTAGACAAGCTAGGTCTCACACATAGGGAACAACCAATGAGCAATAGTGTGCGAATGGTAAGGCCCAGAGAAAAGGGCTGAGCACGGGTGAATGCCCGTGATTTTAAATAAGGAAACTTTAGGATACTTTGCTTGTGTGATGTGATTGTGATGGTCAACCAAGAAGCATGGATAGTCGGAATGACTAATGCTTGACTCGACTAGAGATTTGGGTCTTGAGATTGCACCAGCGGGCGCGCTTGGTGTTAGACCCCAGTTGGGTGGGACTAGCTATTCCTAACCCGGTAGGTGTCCGGAGACTAGTAGACCATCCTAGTCGACAACTTGGTGTTTGCTCTGATTTACTCATGTTATGTAGGCCGTGCGGCTAGAATATTACTGTCATTGTGTGGTAAGGCTGGTTAGTGCCGAACCATTAGTTCATGAGCAGGCCCTAGTGGTCGGGTGCTATTCTTCTTAGTTGGGCTGTTATGACTAATTATATGGTTGTATGGTCTATACAAGATAGCTCTTGGGGTCGGTTGTCATATGAGGACTAGATTAGATCCCTAACTTTATATTTTTCTGACATTATATACATGTGATTATTGGGGATTTATATCGAGGTTCGAAAGAACCACTCACTGAGTCCCATGTGGACTCACGGTTTATTTCTCTTGTTTTGTAGAGCCCGACCAGTGAGGTGAGGCTTGGAGTCATGGTGCAGCTGGAGGGCAGGTAGTGGCGTTGATCTCGTAGCAGCGTCCACTAGTCGTAGTTGTGATGTCTAGGATTGTTTTATTTACATACACTAGGAGTTGTTTAGTTGAAAACATGTATTCGACTTTAACTCGAGCTATTTTATTTTGTAGTCGATGTTTCGCAACTCTTTTTAAAATTGTGACCTTCTTTAACAATTAAATAAAACTTGCATCGTTGTTTTTATTTACATGCTTCATGTTTCTTGTCGGTCAGTGTATGTGGTAGGCTTCAGGGTAGGACATAGACCCTAGCCGGTCACGCGACCCTAAGTTGGGGCATGACAAAGTTGGTATCAGAGCTTTTGGTTCGATCTTGACTACGACTAGGAGTTGGGTACCGTATGAGACATATGCTAGCGTGTCGACATGCGGTATAGGTATGCTACAAGATCTGGCAACCATGACTGCACTCAGCGCACCATGCGGTTAGTAATACAAATTACAGTCGAATGAATTGTGTATATTAATGAGAAAATTGTTTCTTTCTTTTCTCTATGATAATGTGATGGAGACTCACAATGCTGCACTATGCGGCAGTGGCAGTAATTCGGTAGAGTGTCGAGGCCGAGGCCGGGGCCGTGGCAGGGAAAGAGAGTAGTTCGAAGAACAGGGACAAGACTCTGTGGTTGCTCGATTGCAAGCTCAGGTAGCTCAATTAACAGAGGTGCTCCTCAGAGAGCAGGAGTTGAGAAATGAAATACAGTAGCAGCCGCTGCCGCCGCGGCTTGTACATGTGGTTTTGGTTGTACCGGAGGTAGCCGAGACAATAGTGCCGGTGACCAGGGTTCCAGGAGCCCCATCCTATGCAAACTTCGTCATGTTGAAGCTGCCAAAATTCACCGGAACAGACCGACAGGTGGAAGTCACTGAGTTTCTGGGAGACTGCTATGAACTGCTCATGGAACTTGGGTGCTCATCGGAAGCAGTGGCTCGTATGGTCAGACTACATATGAGGGGATCGGCAAAGGTCTGGCTGCACACATGGAGGGCTCGCAGGGCAACAGGCATGCCGCCTCCCACCTGGGAAGAATTTATGGCGGCTGTGGAAGAACAACCATCTTTGGAGTATGAGATGGAATTCAACCATCTTTCCAAATATCATCCGACCCTAGTGGCATCTGAGACCGCCAGGGTCAAGAGGTTTGTTGGGGGCTTGAGGCCTCAAATTGGCAGGCTCATCCACTACATCGAGGATTCCACTCTTGCTCGAGTGGTGGATGAAGCCCTTCGGAAGGAAGCTTTGGTGCCGTTTGAGAGGAACGACGGGCCGGCCAAGAAGAAATTTTGGCCGCAAGGATCAGGGGGTCGACCGTGGCATCCACAGGGGGCATAGTGGTTTTCGAAGATTAATTTGAGATCTCGATATCATCAGTTCAGAATTCGAGACTGTGATGTTCCCAACACTGCCTTCAAAACTTGCTATGGACATTATGAGTTCCTGGTGATGTTGTTTGGATTGGCTAACGCACATGTGGCCTTTATGGGCCTCATGAATAGAGTGTTCAAAGAATACCTCGACAGATTTGTGATCGTCTTTATTGACGACATCCTAATGTATTCCAAGAACAAGGAGGAGCACTCCGAGCATTTGAAGATGGTCCTAGAAACCCTCAGAAAGCATCAGTTGTATGCCAAATTCACCAAGTGTGAGTTTTGATTAGAAAGTGTGGGATTCCTCGGTCATATAGTGTCCAAGGATGGAATCAGTGTGGATCCCGCCAAGATAGAGGCGGTAAAGGACTGGAAGCGGTCGACCAGTGTGATTGAAGTCCACAATTTCTTGGGGTTAGCAGGGTATTATAGAAAGTTTGTAGAAAATTTCTCAAAAATTACAACTCCTTTGATTCGGTTAACCCAGAAAAATGTTAAATTTGAGTGGGACAGGAAGTGTGAGGATAGCTTCCTGAAGCTCAAAGAATGCCTGACGTCAGCACCAATTTTGGCTCGAGGGGATTTGTGGTATACTGTGACGCCTCTCGGGTTGGCCTAGGCTGTGTTCTGATGCAGTATGGTAGGGTGATCGCCTATCCGTCTCGTCAATTGAAAGTGCATGAAAAGAATTTTCTAGCTCATGATTTGGAACTGGCGGCGGTAGTGTTTGCTCTCAAGCTATGGTACCACTACTTGTACGGTGAGGCTTGTGAGATTTATACCGACCACAAAAGCCTCCAGTACTTGCTCACCTAGAAGGAGCTCAATTTAAGGCAGAGAAGATGGCTCAAACTTCTGAAAGATTATGATTGTACCATCTTGTACCACCCCAGGAAGGCCAATGTGGTGGCAGACATGCTGAGCAGGAAGTCCATGGGCAGCCTGACCCATTTGGCAGCCTGGAGAAGGCCGCTAGCGCGAGACTTGGCACTATGCTTGGATAGGGGAGTAGTTTTAGCAGTGTTAGTGTCGGGTACCCTAGTGGCACACCTGCGAGTACAATCCACACTGGTGGATATGTTGCGTACCGCACAGGTAGAGGACGCCTTCTGTGCCCTGATGAAGGACTTAGTGCAGAGAGGCGATGTAGAGAATGGGTTCAGGTTGGACTTAAAGGGTGTGCTGAGGTTTAGAGACCGAATCGTGGTGCCTGATTTGGCAAAAGTGCGCAGGCAAGTCCTGGAGCTGGGTCATCATTCCACTTATACGATGCATTTGGGAGCCACCAAAATGTACCGAGACTTCAGCTAGCATTACTGGTGGAAGGGCATGAAAAGGGAGGTAGCAGAGTTCGTATCCAAGTGTTTGGTCTACCAGCAAGTGAAGGCTGAACACCTGAAACCCGTAGGGCTGCTGCAAAACCTCGATGTTCCCGAGTGGAAGTGGGAAAAGATTACTATGGATCTAGTGGCAGGGTTGCCTAAGTCAAGGGGCGGATTTGACTCCATTTGGGTGGTGGTAGATCGATTGACAAAGACCGCTCATTTTATTCCTGTCAAGACCATCTTTTCTACTGAGCAGTACGCCAGGCTATTTTGGATAGAATTATGGCATACCATGGTACCCCAGTGATGATTATATTGGATCGAGGTACCTAGTTCACAGCCCGATTCTGGCAGTCCTTCTAGGAAGCCTTGAGTACTCAGGTGCACTTCAGCACAACTTTCCATCCGCAGACGGACGGACAGTTTGAGAGAACCATCCAAACCTCGAAAGATTTGCTGAGGGCCTACGTTTTGGACATGGCTGATGGTTGGGAGAAACACCTACCGTTGATTGAGTTCGCCTACAACAATAGCAATCACAGTAACATTGGCATGGCTCCTTTCAAGGCCTTGTATGGGCAGCGATGTAGGTCTCCAGTGGGCTGGTTTGAAAATGGAGAATCACCCATGGTGGGTCCTGATCTGGTTGAGAAAGCGGTAGAGAAGGTGAAAATTATAAAGGAAAGATTGTTGGCGGGTCAAAGTCGCCAGAAAATGTATGCTGACAGGAAGGCCAGAGAGCTGGAGTTTGCGAAAGGCAACTTAGTATTTTTGAAGGTCTCCCCCATGAAGGGGTAGTTCGGTTTGGAAATAAGGGAAAGTTGAGCCCCAGGTTTGTTGGGCCTTTCTCCGTCATCTGACAAAGGGGTGACGTAGCTTATGAGATGGCCTTGCCTCCTAGCATGAGCAGGGTACACCCAATTTTTCATGTATCCGTGCTCAGGCGATATGTAAGAGATGATTCGCATGTGATCGAACCTTCTGCTATTTAGGTGGATTCGGCTGCCTCATTCGAGGGAAGCCTGGTGGAGATCCTCGACCGGCAAATTAGAAAGCTCAGGTCCAATGAAATCCCCATGGTAAAGGTTAGATGGGAGCACCACTCCGGACAGGAAGCCACTTGGGAGGTAGAGCAAAACATGAGAGAGTGCTACCCTTCCTTGTTTGAAGAACCGGTAAGTCCTTATAATTTGACAAAAAAAAATCGAGGATGAATTTCCCTTAAGGGGGGAAGGTTGTAAGACCCTAGATTTTCTAATATAAAAACCTATTTTTGGTGAAGTGCACCGGATCAGGAGTTAGTCGGGTCGAGCCGCGGAATCGCCGTGAGTAGAAGGTATAATTCAGCTTATGAAATTTAATTGGTTAAATGTCCCTTCCTTCTTAAGCATTAGATGTCTTAGTAGAGTCGAGTCCAAATCATGTGTGCGGATTGAATCGGGGCTCGAATCGAACTCGGATTGAGTTGAGTAGGGGCTAAGTGAATAGGAGGGGCATATTGGTCAAATGAAGATGAGGGAATAAAATCCCTCATCCCCAGCCATACGGCTCACTTTTGAAGCTGCACGCAGCCCGAGAGAAGACAGAGGGAGGAGGGGAAGCCTTGGAGTCGGTGCCAGATTCATGCCGCCGTCGGAAAGATCGAGATCGCCATCGCTCGTTCTTTCTTCTTCCTTGATCAAGGTGAGTGGAACGTACCTTGTTGTGAAGGGTAGGCGGGTAGCCGACCCAAGCTTTAGGGGTTTTCTCCGATTTCTCGTGAGATTTCGTCGATCCACCGATGTTCTTCCAAGATTTGGTTTGGATGATATGCATTTACTGTTCGTATGAATTTTTCATCATTTTTCTCGATGTTTAGGGCCGGCCACATGAAGAAGAAAAGGGGAAGGTCATGCCGAATTTTTCCCCAATTTTCTAGAGTGGTCGAAAGCCCTCGAATTAAGTTTTCCTCGCGATTGACGACTCGATTCTTCACAATCAAAACCAAGACCTTATCCTCCTATCCTGCTTGCTCTCAGCTGAGTATGATCAGCCTTGGGTAGGCTTGGCCGAGTGGTCATTGGGGGGAGAAAAGCTAGCTTTTGATGTGTCTTATGCTTACATGTAGGGTACCAAGTCATACTTTTTTGTTGTCAATCATTCGCATGATATATGAAATTTCGTAGTGATGGATCGAGATTAGAGCATTATAAGGAAATGTTCTTGATGGTGTTTACATGGTAGGATCTTAGTATGGCATGTGAATCATGGTAATGTTTCATTTACTTGTAATATCCTCTTGAATGCGCATATATGGATAAGATTATGTATGGTATATGATTTGTAGAATTTCCTTCATCAAATTATTAATGCTAGTATTGAAACTACCATGATAGATTAAATGTTACCTTGCTGGAATTTATTGATTAAATGCAAAATTTAATTATTTTATTATTGCAATTATGCGGTTATTCATGGTAGTAGATGTAGGTTAATTTCCTTATAACTTATGGGTTATGACATGTATGTATTTGCATATTTCGACACTTAGTTCACACTTGAAATGTGGCATATGACGCTAGAGGACTATTAGGAAACTCTAGGGTGCTTGTTAATTAGTGAAACTCGAATGTAGACAAGCTAGGTCTCACACCTAGGGAACAACCAATGAGCAATAGTGTGCGAATGGTAAGGCCTGGAGAAAAGGGCTGAGCATGGGTGAATGCCTGAGATTTTAAATAAGGAAACTTTAGGACACTTTGCTTGTGTGATGTGATTGTGATGGTCAACCGAGAAGCGTGGATAGTCGGAATGACTAATGCTTGACTAGGCCAGTGATTTGGGTCTTTAGATTGCACCAGCGGACCCGCTAGGTGTTAGACCCCAGTTGGGTGGGACTAGCTATCCCTAACCCGGTTGGTGTCCGGAGACTAGCAGACCATCCGAGTAGACGGCCCGGTGTTTGCTCTGATTTACTCATGTGTTATGTAGGTCGTGCGGCCAGAATATTATTGTCATTGTGTGGTAAGGCATGTGATTATTGGGGATTTATGTGGAGGTTCGAAAGAACCGCTCACTGAGGCCTATGCGGACTCACGGTTTATTTCTCTTATTTTGTAGAGCCCGACAAGTGAGGTGAGGCTTGGAGTCATGGTGCAGCTGGAGGGCAGGTAGTGGCATCTATCTCGTAGCAGCGTCCAATAGTCATAGTCGTGATGTCTAGGATTATTTTATTTACATACACGGGGAGTATGTAAATACTCTGGGATTATTTTATAGAGCCCAAATAGTGAGGTGAGGCTTGGAGTCATAGTGCAGCTGGAGGGCAGGCAGTGGCGTCGATCTCGTAGAAGCGACCTGTAGTCGTAGTCTTGATGTCTAGGATTGTTTTATTTACATACACTGGGAGTTGTTTATTTGAAAACATGTATTTGATTTTAACTCGAGTTGTTTTATTTTGTAGTTGATATTTCGTAACTCTTTTTAAAAATTGTGAACTTTGTTTAACAATTAAATAAAAGCTGCATCATTGTTTTTATTTACATGCTTCCGGGTTCTTGTCAGTCAGTGTATGTGGTAGGCTTCAGGGTAGGACATAGACCCTGGCTGGTCACGTGACCCTAAGTTGGGGCATGACAGATAAGCACTTGCCTCTTAACAATTTATATTTATGATGGCAGAGTCTTATAGGCAATATCTATTCGCCTGGGTGTTTTAGCAGAATTCAGTGTTAATTACTATGTCTAAATTTTGTCACGGATTGGCCATACAAGTTTTCTCTGTTGTTAATTGGTATTGACTATTGAGCAAACTAGATTTAAAAAATCTCCCTTAGCATAAGTAGTAAGATTTGCTTGCTTAAACTATTATGTATTTGTTTTTTTACTATATGTAGGCATCTACCATCATTATTATTTCCTCGATATATTTATAACTAGGGATTCTTTACAGTAAGTAACCTCTATGCTACCACTGATTTTAGCATTTGTTAACTTTATCTTGAGTTGTGTTTTCCTTTTAATTTTTTTTAAAAAGTGATTATAAGATGCTTCTCCTACTATTTGAACCCAAATCTATAGTTTCATGCTTGCAAGTTGTATAAGTATTTAAATTGCTAATAAGATTCCATAGCTTGTTTATCCTGATGATAAGAATGTCATAGTTTAGTATACGAGATATGGTTATCATGGTTTAAAATCTTATGCGATATCATATCATATGATACACACCATATCTACCATTTTTTCAACTTTCTAAGATTAGTATACGGTGGTACATGAAAATACCACTTGTACCATTAGTATTGCCCAGTATAGTGTACAGGCCTTGTACTGGACGACAAACATCCAATGACTATCTTTTCGTCCATCAAAAAGTTCTGTTAGTTTCTCGACGACTATTTTAGTCATTTGGGATTTTCATGCCTTTTAAGTCTATATAAAGGCCTCAAATCCCTTATTACTCCATCCTTGTCCTCTTTCTCAAAACTCTCCAAGTCTTTATTAAATCTCTCACAATTTCTCAATTTTTTAAGTTCTATCAAAATAACGCTTAGATATTATGATGCACACTACTCTTCAACTTTCTAGACTTGGAATTTTAAGTGTTGTTTTTGTAATTCTAGACTTGAAAACTGTGTATGCTTATTATGAATATTTTCAATCATTTTAGTGGAGTAATCTATGAAAAATTGGAATTTTGAGTGATATACTAAAATAAAATGCTCTAATCATAATGGATGCTTAGATATGTTTTTTCAACACTTTCTATCTTTATTTACTTATTCCAATGCTTCTAATCATAATTATTGCCTCTGATCCTCTTTTCACATTGACATCTATCCTAATTGGATCAAAGGGTGCTCAAGCACGACATCTGCGACACCTACCTTTGTGCTTGCTCTTCCATTCGGCATAACCCTAGTTCAATGCTTGTTTGAACTCAATCCGTAATTTCTACCATTTTTTTCTTTGGCAAAGCCTCATACTTTTGATTCATCCTTTTAGGTGGGATATTCTTCACCATCACAATCCTGAAGTATGCATGACCTTTACCTTTCATTACCACATGTACATGTCTAACTCTAAAATGTTTGTTGAGGGGAAAAACGAGAAGAAAAAACTTACTTTATGGAAATCAAATGGAAAGGATCTGGTACATGAAAGCCTAACTTCTTACACCATTTGTTTCTAGTATTCATAAATTATATTTGATTGCAGTACTCTCTATTTGGCTCAATATTGACAAGCACTCTCTATTTGGCTCAATATTGACAATGGGAGCAATGATAGGTGCCATATTAAGTGGAAGGGTAGTAGATGTAATTGGCATAATATTTGTAAGCTAAACATTTCATTTTTGTTTGTCTCTGTGTCTTTCTAGACATAGTAGCCTCAAAATACATAAACTGATCCATTGTTAGATGGATTTCATTTGGATTTTCTTTGCATTGTTAGATGGATTTGTATTTTCTTAACAAAGGTTATTAATACCAGATTATGAAATTGATAAGGTTTCTATTTGTTATTAGTTCAAAAATGGATAGAATTGAAAGATGACGCCTACAAAAGCAGTCAACTAGTTTTTTTATCATCTCAATTATTGTTCTCACGTTTTAACCATGCTATGGAAATAGCATTTATTAACCCAGTTACTAAGTATAGTGATATTTTACATGTTCTGAAGGATATGTGGTGGGTTGATATTGTACTTGTGCAGCCCCCTCTGTGCAAATCTGCTTTCAAGTTACTCATCTTCCTCTAATATTGTACTTGTCAACTAGTTTCCTGCTTTCGAGTTACTTATCTTCCTCTAATATTGTACTTGTGCAGCCCCCACTGTGCAAATCTTCCAACAAAAGTCCTACCAATAGGAGTTCCAACAGGAACATGAGTTCATCTCAGTCTAGACCTCCGGTATGAAAAAATAAACTTTGGAGCATTCATCTTGTTCTCTTAGAGCTCAAAGTAATGAACTAGAATTGCTCATCTTAAATCCGGAATTAGTTGATACTAGTATGCAGGAAAAATCATGCATTGGTGAAGGAGCAGTTGATACCAAAATTGCACTTATGTCAGTAAATGAGGTTTCATATTTTTTTCCTTGGTAAATTGTCAGTTCATCTTTGAAAATGAATTCTACTCCTTGGCAAGATGATGAAATCTACAATGATCAAGAGTCATACAAAAATTTACTGTCTCAAACAAGGTTTTTTTAAATATATTTTTCCTTGGCAAAACCATTATCCTTGATCAAGTCTGTCACACTCTTTAGTTATTATAGCTCAATTACTGTTAATTCATATATTTATTTGCAGCTTTTCTCTTAAATCCATACATTTTATCCTCTGATTAAAAAACTAAATATGCTACACAAAATATATCACCTTCAATTTCTCAACTGTTGATATATGTTATGTGATTTTCTCTCATTTATTTGTGGTACTCAAGGGTATCTTGAAGTAAATATATGTTATGTGATTTTCTCTCATTTATTTGTGATATTGATTGAACAAAATTAATGAATAATTCCTCCACTAATCAGCTAAAGATGATGTTTGGACATAATCTAAATACATTATATTGGCATTTAAAATCCTTGAGATGAACTTTCCTTCCTGCACATGCTTGGCAGAAGATCCTGTGTTTTTATTTAAGTGTTGCTTTTGCAACATGTTCCTTGAATTAATGGAGAAATTCCTTTTGTTGATGAAGCCACATCATATCATCAAATGCTTATAGACAGGTACTGACTCTTGACTTAGTTGTATGTAAGTTAAATGTTAAATCTGAATGCTACCAAATTTTTTCATGTCAATGGGAGAATAAATTCTTATTATTTGACTTAGTTGCAACTGAGAAGTTTGACCTTATATTTGATTATACGTAAGTCACCAGGATCATTTATACGACATTTTGTGAAGTCCTTAAAAGAATGCTATTTATTCATGCAAAAATGCAGATTCTTTTGTGCAATTGACCCATGTTTGAGGTTGGCTTGGGCAGAGAAAATTAAAGATCTTTTAAAACCAGATGGAGAGCTTATAACACTGATAATTCCGGTGAGGCCCTTTTGTATATGTAAATAAAAGAAATCTTATGTGCAATAAAGTTTATGATATTTTCAATAAAAAGTTATTTTCTAGTTTATGCTCCCAATTATTTTGCTGGATATCTACCAACTTTTTTATTCCTTTTCCATGGTGGTAAATGGAAGAAAGTCAATCACAATTTACTTGTAAAAAAAAATTGTTATTATATCTTATATATGAAATTAGCTCAAAACTACCTTTAGATGCCAACAATGTTTTTCTCTTTGGAATTTGTTATGGTGACTTAGTACCTCATAAATTCTATTTGCTCATTTAACCATAAGGTAGATAACTCAAAACTCAATCCAATACCAAAAGTAATATTTCAATTTGTTACTTAGCATGCTTCCAACATTCAAATGCTTTCAAACATTGATATATGCCTTTTCTTCAGCTTCAAACAAGAGTTAAGACTCTCCGAACTAGTGTTGCTGATAGAACTAGTACTATGGAAAGGGAAATGTCAACTACTCATGATTTTACATGTTCTATAAAAGAACAATGGAAAACATTCATGGAAGAGATTGAAAAGTACTATCTTGAGGATACTGCAGCAGTTATTAGTGTATAACAAGTGTGAAAAGAGATATGGATTGTCTAAGTGAAAATTCTATAACTATGGCAAAGCAATAACAAGTGTCATAGAAGTTCATTAGTGTATTTACCTATAAAACTGAGTCAATCCGTTAATACTTGAAATTTCATTTCCTTTCTTTACTAACCAAATCATGATTGATAATTGACATTACTTTTGCTCCTTGTCCTGTTGCTTTTTCCATATAAAGATATCCTACTATTGCAAACTGATAAAGTATGTTGTTATAATTCATAATATGCTGCCAAAGTATGTTGATATGAAGCCAAAGTATGTTGATATAATTCATCTTTTATTCTGCAGCAAGGGAGACTTTCTATGAAGAAACTCTATGGCAAAGAAAAAGTTATTGAAGTTATGCATGGCTTAGGAGTAGGATGGTCAAGGTTCAATTTGAACTTGATGCTAATTGGAAGATTTGGGTTAGATATCTAGAAACTATGTTGGAAGATTTCATGACTATAACAAACTAGCTACTTTTATTTTAGAAGATAATATTTAATCTACTTTCTTTTTTTTATTAGAAGACAATATTGATCTATGTTTAAGTTTATTAGTTGATATTTTACTAAGTTTGGATTAATGTTATATTTTAGTAGTTCGGATTTATGTAATGTACTCTTGATTTGATATAAAAATATTCTTTAAATATTGATTCCTATATTGTTAATAAATTAGAAAAATAAAAAAATTATTTCAGTAACAGCAACAAGCTAAGATTAAACTTACTTTTGTATGATAATTTTAAAATGTTCTCTTTAGTGATAGATAACGGTTTGAAAAAGCTATATAAATATATATGATAACTAAATATTATTGCTATTGTAGAAAGAAGTAATAGCAATTTCAGAATGCTATAACAAATTAATCATAATGGATACAAAATATTATAAAATAACATTCATATAGTATTCGCAATTGCATTTTTGAAACGCTAATGTAACTTTCCTACATAAGATAGCATGCGATTTAACAGCATTTCGTATAATGCTATACACTACCTATGATAGCGTTTATGACATGCTATTAATGACGATTATTGTTATAGTGATTTGTCTGACTTTATTGAAATAATATAGACCATCTGAACACATCCATTTTCTTGATCTTCTCAAATGAGCCCCCTTCGAATTTGCTTACAAACTAGTTCCATATCAAATTTAGGCTTTTTCAGATCAAAATTTCTACCTTTTTGGCTTAATTTTTTTTAAAGATCCTATGGGTTGTGAGCTTTAGATAATCTTCAAGTGAGTAATACTTCTGTCGCATAGATCTTTTGGACACAAATGAAATATAAAAGGTAGTTCAGAACTAATACTATGGAGAGGTCTTCAAGTTTTTTTGTTGCTTTTAAGATATATGGAGTAATATGCTGAAGATGCTAGTCATAAATGGTAACATGGATCTATTCTGCAGTCATAGAGTTGACCTGATCCAATGGATAATTAAAATGTTCAAGTGTTATTTTCAGTTTAAGCATAATTGTGGTCTCAATCAAAATTTTCCTTGTGCCCAAATCAAAATCACCTACTAGCTTTGGATTTGACCTTTTAACATGTTCTTAAATTGCGTTCATTTATAATATACAATTATTCTATGAGAAAAACATAATTTAGGAGACTATGAATTATTCATTCATCTCAGATACCCAATATTTGGATATAAGGGAAGAGAAAACTTATAGAATTTTAACACAATTGTGACCATCCAAGCTTGCTGGCTTCATGTTGGCATTTACATGATTCTATACTCAAAATAAGCTAGTTATTAAATTATTTTTTTGTGTCCGTAATTCGTGGAATGTGATATTTGGCTAGACAATTACAACTAGTCTTGGATGCTATTTTACTAGTTATAAAGGTAATTGTAGTCATGTTATGTTAATTTTGACCTATCATCTTTGTCATGCTTTGATGATCCATGCACTTGTAAGTGCTTAGTCAGAAAGGTATTTAGAAAATTCATCATTTATTTTGTGAAGCAATTTGTGTAGAGTTTTATAGATTGGTTTATTTTATTTTATTTTTTCTCTTAGTATTAAATTTCTTTGGTGATTCTATACATTTGTTTTTGAATTGAGTTAAAGTGTTCAATTTTATTAGAGAAATACAAATTAGTATGCACTTCTGCTAAATTAATTCCACTGACAATTTAAATAAAGTTTCTTTGTGACAATGGTTGTTTGTAGGTCTGTAAATACTTTTTAGAAGTAGTGGAGAAGAAATAGTATGGTTGGTTTTGGGTTTGCCCAAATGGTGGCGAGGAGTGCCATTATCGACATGCACTTTCTCCTGGATATATCTTGAAATTTCAGATGAAGGCATTGCTGGAGGAAGAAATAAAAAAGATATCAATTGAAGAAGAAATTGATAATCAGATCGCTGCACTTTTTTGTTTAATGTTTTCCTTTTTGTTCACAATCTACTGCATGTTCATTTTTTAAAGTACATTTTCATGGAAATCTCATATAATGTCCTAATGGATTGATTGTTACCCGGACATGGGTTGCATGCATCATGATATCTAGCACCAGAAATGCTTTACTATATCATTACTTTGTTTCTATAACTTTCTTATTGAACATGTCATATAATGCCTACTAGTGGTAAGTGATCATTTTTGTCAATATTATTGATTTGATTCACTTTCTGCTTCTATTGACTCTGCACGTACCATGGTAGGTGTTAACTTTCTATTGACTCTACGGGTGGATGCCATATAATGTCCTAATATTGATTTTATCAATATTATTGATTTTATAACTTTCTATTGACTCTGCTAGTAGTAAGTCCATAAGTGTTCCTGAAATGTTAAATGCTTTTGTGCAATCTAGTTTATTAGGCATTGGCATAATCACTTCCCTATTGATGTTTTTCTATTTTCTAGGTCTTCCAAAGAGAACCATGGGGATTTGGGATATAACAGGTGAATTTGGAATATAACAGATGGAATTTGGGATATAAGAATTCTTTTTACTTCAAATTTGGAATATAACAGGTGGAATTTGGGATATAACAGGTGAATGCCATATTATGTGATTCTTTAATTGCTTACTCTAGATTCATTCGGTGTTCAATTAAATTCTTCCGACAATAAATTTCACCCATCTTTACTTCACATTTCTCTCTTTAGGAATTTTGCTCATTACCCCCTGAGAGGAGGAGAGCCATCTTGGCAATATATGGTAAAAGTAGCTCTGGATTTCCATTCAACTTTATAAGCTGAATCGTTATGTGGTCCAATCATAGTTTTGGTGTATGAAAATTATTTGTTAATGGAGAATCCTAAAGTTGGATGTATAAAAGATGTGGCTTGTTCGCTTCATAAACATATGGATTTGAATTTCTGCTCCATTGTCTGTTCAGTGTGGTGCAAAAGAACAGATGAACTTGTTGATGGCCCAAATGCTTCTCAAATCACACCAACTGATTTGGACAGGTGGGCATGACCACATTTAGCAAATGTAGCTTGGACTTACCCTTTCCTGATGAATGCTAGGTGACGTTGAACCACCTCCTGTGCCAGTGAGCGCTAGGCTAGGAAGAGACTGATGGCACCAAAAATCTACTATGCTTCGTGATAAATTCTTGTTGATGCAAGGAGGGGAGCTTAATTGTCCTTAGAGTGAGTTTTTTGATTGCTGATTTTTATTGATATGTTAAGGAGGACTCATTCACAATTTAGTCAGGTGATTCATGAATATAGGAAAATATCTTATCAAGTGCCAATGGCAATCCTAGTAAGTGAGCCTTGTTACTTGATTTTGATAAAGAAGATAACTTTTTAACCTAACCTACATCTGATAATGCTAATTACTCTATGCATCTGGTTTACATTATGATGTTTGCCACTTATGGAATTCCTCATGCCCTCTACCTAAATTCTACTTAGAAACCTTCTTTGTAATTGCCATTTTACTTGAACTTTGGGTATCACGCATCAAGAAAGCACTACTACACTAACAAGAATGTGTGCACTAAGGAGAGTGTGGATGAAGACCGGTAAAACCTTAACTCTCACAAAATGTAGGAATTAGTGAGGGTCCCGACCCTCACTAAAATCTCATATGACGCCCACTAAAGACTTTTAGTGAGGGTCACCCGGCCCTCACACGTCGTCAGGAAAAGTCTCGTCACTAAAAGTATAGGTGATGGTCATGTTCCGACCCTCACTAAAAGTAGCTTTCGTGAGGCAGAACCGACCCTCACCAATTCTCATATTTAGTGAAGGTCGCGGCCAACCCTCACTAGATATGAAAATTAGTGAGGGTCAGTTTTACCTCACGAAAACTAACTTTTAGTGAGGATCACCAGTGACCCTCACTAAATATAAGAATTAGTGTGGATCAATTTTGTCTCACGAAAGCTACCTTTTAGTGAGGGTCGGGACATAATCCTCACTTATACTTTTAGTGACGAGATTTTTTCAGACGACGAGTGGGGGTCATATGGGGTTTTAGTGAGGGTCGCGATCCTCACTAAAACCTAGATTTCTTGTTGTGAATTCCCTCTCGTAGACCCGCCAAGCAAGCCCAACCGCCGAGCCAAGCCCCCCCTTCCTCTCCTTCTTCCTTTCTCTTGGAGCCGAGCAGAGAGGAGCCACCCAGCCAAGCCGAGCCGCCCCTCTCCCCCTTCTCCTCTCTTAAAGCCAACAACTTGGAGTGGAGCCGCCGCCCCCTTTCTCTCTTGTTTGAGCTGAGTCGCCATCTTTTGGAGTCGGATTCGGAGCCCGTCAATCGGGAATTCTCCTCTAATCTCTCTTCCTATTCATGTGAGTGGATCTTCCCTCTCCCTTTCCGTGATTTCATCGTGTTTTGATGTCGTTCTTGAATTTGGATATCTTTTTAGCCATTTTTTTGTTAACTCTCAAATTCTCGCCGTTCTTTTGGTTGCCGTGTAAGAGGAGGGCCGACCCCCCCCCCCTATGAGGCTCGATAGCCCTAGGATGACCCTAGGGGTGCTCGGCCAAGGTGGGAATAAGGATGCCATCAACATGTTCAATGAAATGCCTAGGTGAGGGTTTTTGTGTGTTCTTGAGATCCATGCCTTGAATTGCTGATCAATTTGGGTTCCTATGTGTCAAAGCATGTCTTGCAATTAATTTGTGATTTTTGGATAGAACTCATGTTTTACAAAATTAAGATTTTGATATTGATGTCATGTGTGTTCTTGAGATGGGTTCTTGATCATGATGTTTGATTCTTGTCTAAAGATTTTGTTGATGATTGTTAGCCTTGTTTAATAAGTATGAAAGTTATAGATTAGTATTCCATTTTGATGACAATTAAGGATCAAATTTCTGTAAATTTCGGATTTATTTTCATGATATGCTGTAAATTTAATGTTGCTGGAAATTCGTGCTGAATTGTTGAATCTGGGTTGATTTTATAATCTCTGTTGTGATGCGTATAGTTTACCGAACATAGTCGTGTAACCAATCGTTTCGACCAGAAAATATAATTTGGATCCATAGGTCACACTCTGGAAACCATTTTCGGGTTAGATACACCAGTATCTGGCACAACAGTAAGCTTAAAACAAAATCCTAAAACAAAACCCTAAAACAAAACCCTAATCTTGGTTATTATAATTTTATTTGTTTAATTAAAATTCAAAAAAGACAGCATAATCTGTTATGAACTAATAAATAAAGTTTATGCATGAAATAAAACCTCATAGATTTGTGATGTTACCGGTCTAGAAGTTGGGATCAGAGATTGGGTGTTATAGCGTACCCAATTAAGGCATCCCCAAGACACCGTAGGAGACACTTGACTTAGGTCATGTTGCACCATATCTTTATGAATGTCGGAGAGTCTCGGTTATTAGTCGGATTGCGGGCTAGGCTCGGAAGGTTGGATGGTTAATTCCCAACCTGTGTTTAAAGGAATAAGTTCAGATAGGTGAATCCCGATTATTCCTATGTTATCTCTTTTGGAACAAGTTGGGATGGGCAAATCTCGATTATTCCTATGCTTCCTCGTTGAACAAGTTCGGACGGGCAAATCCCGATTGTTCCCAAGTTTCTTTCAAGGAATAAGTCCGGACGGACAAATCCTAATTATTCCTGTGATATCTTAAAGGGACAAGTTCGGACAGGCGAATCCTGATTGTTCATTCGCATCTCGTGGAGCAAGTTCAAACGGGCCAATCCCGATTGCTCCCGAGTTTTTTTATATTAGGATAAGTTCGGATGGCCAATCCTGGTTATCCTAGTATGTTTTGTTGCCTTAGGACATGGTAGGCTTAGGTCTGTTGTTCTTCACCGTTTGGGTGTTAGATGTCTTCGGGCATATGTGGTCAGATGGCCTATTAGCTAGTCACACCCTTGTAATCTTTCCTGCTTGAGATAGATGTTTTATCACTATGCTATATATCTATGTTTGGTTTCTCGTGGGGGTTGGTAGAATCGCTCATTGAGTTCCTTGAACTCACTCGTTGTCATTTTGTTTTGTTTTATTTTGCAGAGCCTGACCGGTAAAATGGACGGGAGCACTTGGCACAGCTGGAGAGCAGATGAGCCACATTGATCTCATAGCAGTCCTAGTTAGGGGTCGTAGTCGAGTCTATAGTAGTTTTGTCATGCACTTGTGATTTGGTGTTTTGGAGTTGTAGTCCCGTGAGGATATTTATGTCTTTTATTCAGATTTCATTTGTTAAAGTACACAGTTAAACTTTGATTTATTCTTTCTGCCCTTTACTATTTGATAAACTTATATGAAATCTGGTTTGATTTTTTTTCTTCTTTTGAAATAAAAACTCGTTATATTCTTTCCGCTATGTTTATTTATTTGAGTTGGCATGTGCATGGATTAGACTGCGAGATATAGACACGTATATCCTGATCGATCACATGACCCTGAGTTGGAACATGTCAGATTTAAAAATCTTGATGGTAAGCTAAGTAGTAGATATAGATAAGGTTGCGAAACTACTTTAAAAACTTAGTGTGTTTGGATTATTTTATTGGGTGATTTTTGCTTAGCTTCATTTTAAATTGTGCTTGTTGTATTTAGCTATGCAATCAATCTCACTTTATCACTTTATCACTTTATGGTTAAGATTAAAATTCACCTAAAAAACCTCATTTGCAAAAAATTAAACTTAAAATTTTTAGATACATACTAATTAACTCCATCTAGTGTGAATTCAGTCTATTAGAAGAAAAAAATCATTTAATACTATCTCTTCCACGCCTTCATTAGCTACCTTAATTGGCAATGAATTAAAGAACTTAGTACATGAGAGATAAATGGATGAGTACATAATTATATTGGATACTTTCGTAAATTAAATAGATGACGACAAATTCTGCAAGATCAATTTAATTGACCTTCAATTACGAATAAATAGGAGATTTTAATACAATTATAAAATAGAATTCTTTCATTTTTATTGGTTAAAATAAGCTGTGTCTGAACCCAATGACGCCCGTGAGGTATGTTTAAACATCCGAACGAATCTGGTCTACTAAGAAAACTAGTGCAGCGGTTCATGGGCCGGCAACTCATAGCCGGTCCGCGTCCTACAAATTTAGGGTTTTTAGCCTGCCTTAACGACGTGAAACCCGTTCTCCCGCTTCGTTCTCGAAAACCCTCGACCATGGCGGAAGATCTCCCGGAGAACCCGCAGCCCGCCGATGGCGACCTGCCCGCGGAGCTAGACATGGATGTCGATGCCGGCAGCGCCGAGGATCCCGCGGAAAGTGCGGAAGGCGCGGCGAAGAGGGAAAGAGAGGAGGGAGCAGAGGATGGAGCTGAGAATGGCGCCCAACCGAAGAAGCGGACGGTAGAGAGATCCTTCGAGGAAGAAAGGATGCAGAAACTGGAAGGGAATGGGGAAGAGGTAGTGGTTTTGGAGAAGAGAGACGGTGACGATGAAGAAAGGGGAGAAGGGGAAGGAGAGTTGGAAGCGGGAGGAATTGACGATGATAAGGCACCTGCTTGCACGACCGTCGGCCCTAAGGTCTTTACCTCGTCGGTCGACATGTTTGATTACTTCTACAAATTTCTTCATTCCTGGTCAACCAATCTTGATATCAACAAGGTATTATCACTGCCTACTTTGTTTCTTCCGCGGGGAAATAGCCTCTTTTCAGCTTTCATGTCGACCCATCAAGCATGCATAGATTTGAGTTCCTGGGTGATAGGTAGGATTTTTAACAAAATATTATTGCTTTTAGGTATTTTGTTACTTGACCACATCATGTCCACATCCAAAAAAACTATTTGGATGTTCTCTTTGTCTTTAGATCACATTCCATTTATTTTATCGTATTGTTATAGCTACATGAATTAGTTATTTAGCCTAGCTGGAAGTCTGGAAGGTGAACTTTAGTATTTTGTAGCTTATTGTACTTTTGTTGTTGACTTACCAACTATGAGAGTGACTTGTATATTATTTCCCAAAAAGTAGTAATTATGTAGCAAAACTTATTCCTGACAAAAGTGCTCCAATCCCCTCAAAATTCTTAAATAGCTATTTACACTACTTAAAGTTCTTTTTTTTCAACATCATGTTCCGAAACCACCGGTGTTTCATTTTTTTCTTCATTTTTATTCTTAACTATAATTATAATCCACTGAATCACTTATGTTATATAGGTTTTGTACATTTCCTAGAGTAAGGTGAGAAATTTCTTCTACCTTGACTTCTTGACATAAATTGTTTGTTGAGGTATTATTCATCTTACGCCAAATATATGGTGCTGCTGAAAATTGTTGGACTAACCTCATTCGTTTACCTATAGTATAAAAATTTGGTCAAGTCATGAGAAAGTGTTCAATCATTGCTAAAGGCAGCCAAACAACTAGGTTTTGAGAAGATCAATTAAAAAATCTTTAAACGATGTCATTCAGCAAAGCTTTCCGTTAAATCATGTACTAGCACTTGAGTCAGAGCGGAACGTGATCACCCCTTTCGAACGGGTATAGGAGCAATGCCTTTATATTTTAATGAGCTACTAGGATATTAGAATCTGAACTCTTTTCTAGGGAGAAGCATTTGTGTCATAATTTTTCTGATGTTTATTCTTAGGTCCATCTGCTATTGCTGACTGGTACATGTTAATGTACAGTGCAGCATGATATCATATAGGTCTGAGTTGTAATGAAAATGACTTTTTACTCATGAGCATTCTTCCTTTTGGGGCTGGAATTATCTTCGTCGTCATTTAGTTATTAGTTACACTAATTAGACATTAGTATCCCATCCATCTAAAACAAGTTTATTTGTGATTTTAGTAGTGGCTATGAAAACTAGGTGCCGCTTTTGGCAATTTGCTTGTTCAATTTTACATCAGGGTTCACATCATTCTACAAATAACTTTTTATATTGTTTACATCCGGCTAAAAGTTTTGCATTACTTTGTAGACTTTTCTTGAAAATTTGTAAATATCCTTTTACATTGAAAAGTTGACGATTCAACTTATTCGAATCATTTTATTAGACCTAAATACTACCATCAATGCACATTGTTGATCTGTAGTATGCTCTTCGCAATTGAGTTTTGGCATGGCAACCTGACATGCATATACTAGTTAGTTTATGTATGGCTCTCCAACATCAATTTAATACATTCTATGATTGTGCAGTATGAGCACATTAGTAAGCTTAGGTATGGCTCTCCAACATGAATTTAAAACATTCTGTGATTGTGCAGTATGAGCACACTAGTGAGCTTACGTATGACCCTCGAACATCAATTTAATACATTCTATAATTATGCAGTATGAGCACATGGTGTTGCTTGACTTGCTGAAGAAGGGGAATCCAGAGCCACAAAAGAAGATTGGAGTGGGTATCCAGGCATTCCAGGTGCGTTTTCACCCAACATGGAAAAGCAAGTGCTTCTTCCTCATCCGAGTTGATGGAACCGTGGACGACTTTAGCTTCCGTAAATGTGTCGATAACATACTGCCCTTGCCTGAACAAATGAAAGCCCATCTGACTTCTGGTGGTAACAAGGCAACAGATGATAACAAAGCCAGAAATGAACGTAAGGATGGCCATGATAGCAGCAGCAGTGGTCGAGGAGGAAGAGGCAATGGCCGAGGAGGAAGAGGCAATGGTCGAGGAGGAAGAGGTGGTCGGGGCCATGGAGAAAGAGGTGGCCGTGGCCGTGGAGGAAGTGGAGGTTTCAAAAGAAGAGTTTAGCCTTGCTCTTTTTCACAAGCACGACGACGACCATTTTGGATTTCCTCTGTTCATGAATGGCACATGTGCCTTTATGGATGAATTAGAAATCAATCTATTTATGGTTTGCATCTGACAAAGATCATATCCTGCAGTGCAATCAAATTTTGAGAACACTGTTTTCAAGGTTGATTCTACTTGGAGTCTTTGGGATGAGAGATAATCTATCTATCTATGTAGATTATTGGCATTTTACACATGGTAATATAGATTATCTTATTTGGTTGTGAAATATGATGGTAATCTATATTCTCAGGAGGAATTTAGATTATCTCACGTTTGGGCTCTCGTCTCTATTTAACACTAATTGTATAGACTTTTCTGTCATTGCTTAAAAATGCTTGATACTTTGAAATCTTTTAGCATTTTTAAAACCATTTATAATAATTTTTTAAATAAAATAACATATATAATAGTTAAAAATGTTCATATCATTTATCAGCTCATATTATAAATAATAGTTACAAGTGTTTCTCTAATTCAATTTTAAAACAAATTTATAAAGAAATTAAGTGTAGAGAACAAGAACTTACAAGGTTAGACAAGTTTGAAAAGAAAAATATGTAATATGAAGAGATAGATGATGCAGATGTTTTAATAAACAAAAATATATTATTCTGCTAAGAAAAAATATTTTAAATAATTTAGAAGAGTTCTCACTAGATTTTCAGGTGATCTCAAGTATTTTGAAAAAAAGTTCGTATAATTAGTTCTTAATGCAACATATTTAAAATAAAATTTACTTATTTCTTCTTCTTATTTTCAATCTTGTCTCTCTCTTTATGTCTCTTTTGTTTATGAACAAAACTTATGTGTAGTCACCACTACGTAGAAGTCTCATATTGTTACGCTGCTAGGATGCCGTGCGTCCCATCGTGCATCTTGATGTGTGCAACACCGGTTCGGCCAATAAAATCCATTCTCCTTTTGGATTTACCCATTCTTTCCAAAATAACCCTTTCATTTCCCTATACATTTTTTCAAACTCTCCCCTCCCCTTGATGAAGAAGAAAAAGAAGACGAAGATGATGATGACGATGATGATGATGATGACAATGATGTCGATGATGAGTACAACCCTTGAAGCTCTAGATACGGAATTGAGAAATCAAAGGGAAGGGTACGAGAGAGTACTAGAAGCCAACCATTCAAATGTAGTTTGATCAATGAAATGTATATTACTCGCCACCGCTATAACATTCATGTGTCATCTCTTGTCCGTTGTTGTATTCAAACTTTGATGTACCTAAGTGAATATGTTATCTTCATGAGCCTATAGTGCCTCGATGGAAAATCTATTTGGATTGCTATATCTATTGTAAGAACTTGTGGATTTTTTGTTCAATCTTGAACTGCTGTGACTTGGTTTATATGCTATGAGTTCATTTTTATGCTTACGAGTTGGTCCATTTATATGCTTATGAGTTGGTTTATTTCATGTATTCATAGGACTGTTGTAGTTTTGGATCTTAGGTTAATCATGGCACTAAAAAAAAACATTATGTTGTATTAGAGGGTCATGTAAAGGGTATTCACAACAATTGGCCTGATTGCCATAGAAACATTTGAAATAATAATGACGAGTTGTTTAAATCATGAGTCATTAGTTGAAGCACAAACAACTTATGTATTATACAAAAAGAGGTGGAAGAGAGCTCCACCTATTCAGCCGAATAATTTGGGTTCAAGTTAATACTCAACTAAATAGTCCGAGTACGCATGCTCAACAGGGAATGGAGGAGGTTCACGGGGCCCAAAGGTGCAAGATGTGCGTGACATTACTTGTAGGGGTCATTTTGAGCATTATGATTACTCATTTGATGGGCATGTTTATGGTTTAATCTATTTGCGTTGCCATTGCGCCAAAAATCTTATTATCTATTGGATCGAACTAGCACTTTGAGCCCGCCGGATTAGGCCCAAAAGTGCCCACACTCATGAACCAAATTCAAGTTAAGCCAGACAGCTTAGCCTGAGGCTCCACCCGGCCATACAAGGACATCCATGTCATCATTAACTACGAGAGATTCATCATTACGAGCCCGATATCTCCGGGATCAGTCTTGACCCATTCTGAGCAACATCCCTACAAGATCAACGGGCGGCATCATCACCAATAATCCCTCATCTTGTATTATATACAGACACGACACGCCTCAAATAACCTAGAGTCCAATTTCTATTACCTCCCCCTCGATCATATTATGACTTGAGCGTTAGAGTGTCTTTTGCAGACTCCCCCTTCGTCGGAGTTATAACTAACTAGGAGACACACCGAGTTAGGCTGCACCTCTTCGACCTTCAGGCAGGAACATTTGGCGCCCACCATGTGCCAAGTAAAACTTACCTGCCACACAATGGTTGGTACCTGGAGTCAGGCGAACATCGTCGCACGCAAACAACACCCTAGCAGCGACGTCCCCCCGCCACCTGTAGACACTGAAACAATGACGAGTGACGCTTCGGCACCAGCCAATCGCTCACCAGAAGAATTCCAGCATCGAATAAACAACCTTGATACGAAGAACTGATGATTAGCAACCTAGGTCGAGATGCAGACGCGGTCCTCAGAACAACACCTGGTCGAGAATGAGCGCTACCATTCAGAGCACGAAGAAAACAATCACTCAGAGAGAAGGAGGCCAGTATCTGTCTTCCAGGACAAAGTCTTCGACATGCCTCACTAGAGAAAAGTGAAAGACACCAGGGCCACGGAGATCACCACCCCTCTCCCCGTCGACTCGAGACCCTTCGCCGAGCGCATCATGACGACATCCCTACCACACAGATTCAGGTTGCCAACTACACTAAAGCCT
This sequence comes from Canna indica, assembly GCA_034359265.1. Classification (NCBI taxonomy): domain Eukaryota; kingdom Viridiplantae; phylum Streptophyta; class Magnoliopsida; order Zingiberales; family Cannaceae; genus Canna; species Canna indica. The sequence continues at coordinate 35,681,329 of CP136892.1, read as the reverse complement.
TACGATGGTATGGGCGACGGAACTACACACTTGACAATGCCCAAGTCCATGATGCTCCTCAATAGAGCAACTGATCTCGTCCTTTGTAGAGCCTTCCCGACCTTTCTGGAAAAGGCCGCACTATTGCAGTTTTCCTCCCTTCAACCATGGTCTATACACACTTTCGCAGAACTCTCGTGCGCTTCACCAACCCATTCTCCTCTCGGATCTACTTCAAAACCGAGGATGCTATCCACTACATCAAACAAGGGCAACATGAATCCTTGAGGGATTACATACAGAGATTCCAAGCTACATCCACAGAGATCCCTAATCTCGACCCACGAGTCGAGTTATTCTCTATCAAGCACAGGCTGAAGCCCAGACACTTTGCAGACCAGATCGCCCTGACAAAGCCGAAGGACATGGCCAAATTTCAAGAGAAGGCCGCAAGTCACATAGAAATGGAAGAACTCTGTGAGGCCAAAAAAGCTGCAGGCATAATGCTAAATATACTGTCGAAGACAATAAATCTAAGAGAACTAACAAGAAGGGCGAGAATTGAAGTCGTTGTGACCGGGATAACGACAGGAGAGCAAGGTTGCCACTCCGCCCGAATGCTCAGTACGATAAGCACACCCTGTTCAACACGAAGAAGGAATCCATTCTTCGTGAGATCTACGACTTGAAACTCCTCAAGCACCCCGAAAATGCTGGAAAACAGAAGCTACTACCCAATGCCGACATGAGCAAAAAAGTGTAATTTCCACGACATCTATGGGCACACCACAGAAGACTGTGTGGTGCTCGGAGATCAGCTCGAGAACTTGGTCCACGCAGGATGCTTTGATCGATATATTACTCGCGAAAGAGAACGTGGTCAGAGTAGAAGCTGAGACCATCGACGTCGAACTCGAAGCCGAACGCCTTCAAACCATCATAGAGGGCAAAGAGATAACAACAGAGGTAATTGCTCACAAAACGAAGTTCGAGGGATCACCGATCACATAGCAGACAAATTTGCAGGAGGCAAGTCAAGTTCGACCAAAAAGAGATCTCTCCCGAGCAATCATGGTGCTTAACGACTTTGCCCGCCCCCGGGAGCCTATCTTTAGAACTCTGGTAATATCGTTCTATGAATTCTATTTTCAAGGAATTAACAAAAACCTACACTATCTAGTTGTGATTTTTGTGATCCCAGGAAATTTCATCATTAAGAAAGTTCTGGTGGATCAAGGCAGTTCAACCAATATCCTCCTCCACTTTATGTTCAAGAAAATGCAGCTAACCAAAGCTTTACTTTCACCCTATAATAGAGACTTGGTAGGTTTCTCAGGGAAGTGAGTCAACGTCCGAGGCTCCATATAGCTAAGGAGAACGACGTTCACTATTTGGTCATCGACGTTCCCAGTCCCTGCCACATGATCTTGGGGCGACCCTCATTAAACAACCCAAGAGTCATCATATTGATCCCCCAACCAAGACTAAAATTTTATGTTTCAGAAACACAAGTAGGCCTACTCCACGCCGACCAAAAAGAAGCTCGTCGATGCTACAGCGAATGCCTCAAACAAATGGCAACCAGACCAAAGAAGGAGTCAGACGCTCTATTTTATCAAGCGCTCTCAACACCCACGGGAGAACAGTTGGTGGGAACCCCTAGACAAGACCCAAGTAGAAGTATCTAGAAGCGGTCCCGACCCAACACAACTTAAAAACTGAGCATCTCACTGTTGGCCCAAGGGTTTCCCTTTGGCTTCGATCTCTATTTTGATGATAACAAACATGTATTTAATATATGTGTGAAGTTTTGAGTTCAGGTTGAGGTTGCGATAAGCACGCGAACTTCGCTCAGAGAATCGCAAAAATCGTCAAAAAAGGCTCGGATGTAGATTAAGTAGATTCTATGTAATATATATCTAGGATCTTATCCCAATTAAGCCTATTCGTAAAGTTATCCAACAAAACCCATGAAAAAGCGTGTAACAGAACAAATATAAAAAATTAGCCTCAGCACAAGTTCGGTCGATCGAACAAGACAGAAAAATGGCAGTAGCCACTTTAGTCGATCGGTCGGTTGACCGAACAAGGTCAAAAATTGGTAGTGGCTACTTTGATCGATCGGTCGGTCGACCGAACAAGGCCAAAATCTAGTAGTGGCTAATTCGGTCTACCGATCGATCGACCGAACAACAGAGGAACTAAATCGCGACCAAGTCAGTCGACCATCCGGTCGACCGAACATAGTTGCAGGAGGGCAGAACACCAGCGGTCGCTGGGTGGTCGATCGGTCGATCAACCGACGATCGACCGACAAGCGACCGATCAACATCCAATGGGTGAAAAAATGCCCGTTGAAGAGCCGTTCCATGGGAGGGATTATAAATACCCCTCACCAACCTTCATTAAAAACTTTTAACCATTGAGATAAGCTTCCAAAGTGTGATTTGTGTCTTCTAAGCTTGATTTGCTCGCGCTTGCTTCTCCGATCGATGATTTCTCTCAAGCGCTCATCTTCCCTCGACTCCGGCTTCGATTCGACCTCAACATCTTGTGGAGTTGGAGGCATTGAAGGCTTTGAAAAGAGCTCTTAGTTTTGGTTTACCCTTTAGCTCTTTTCATTGTAATTTTACTTGTTACTTGAATTTATTTTTCATTGATTAGCTTGCTAGGTGTGCTAGTGTAAACACTTAGGGTTTACTTTGTAGAATTGTGTTTTGCCTAGGTGAATAGTTTTGAGGAGTTCTCAAAGGATTGAGAACTGAGTTCTCGGTTGTATTCAAAGGGAAACACAAGGTCTATAAAGGATTTGGTTAGAAATCTTTGGTGTGGAGTCAAGGTAGTGGAGTAGGCGATTGGCCGAACCACTATAATCTATTGAGTTTGCATTGCCTTGTGTGATTGCTTATAATTATGTTTCATACTTGCTAACGAACATCATTTAGTTACACTTACTTTCAGTTGAAGTTGGAATTGAATTAAAAGAAATTGAAATAAGATTGAAAGTCACCCAACACTATTCAACCCCCCCTTCTAGTGTGGGTATTCACTCAATAATTGGTATCAGAGGAAGGTCGTATGGATGAGTGGGTTCAAGAATAAATTAAACTCTTTAATGTAAATGCAAAGGCCGTCAATGCACTATATTGTGGCCTATCAATTAATAAGTTTAACTGAATATCTACTTGTAAGTCTGCATATGAACTTTGGAAAGTGTTAGAGACTACACATGAAGGGACTTCACAAGTGAAAGAATCTAAGATAAACCTACTCATGCATGATTATGAAATGTTCGAAATGCTATTGCATGAATCTATTGATGCCATGTATGCTTGATTTCAAAATATTACAAATGGATTAGCTAACCTTGGTAGAGATATAAGGGAAGAGGAGAGGGTAAGGAAGCTCATTCGTTCCCTTCCAAAAGCTTGGGAGCCCAAGGTCATCGCAATTATGGAAGCAAAGGACATGAGCACCTTGAAGATCACCGAGTTCATTGGGTCTCTCATAACACATGAGACCCATATGAAGCAATACAAGGAGGAAGATGCTCCTAAAGGCAAGACCATTACCTTAAAAGCATCACACCAAGATGAAGAATCCTCATCATCCGAGGAAGAGACGGATGAGTTTGAAGAGATAGCGATGTTGCAAGAAGATTCATGAGTTTCATAAGAGGTGGCATGAGGAAGGGAAGAGGAGGCTACACATGCTTCAATTGTAACAAAATCGGGCATCTAAGGAAGGATTGCCCATTTCTCAAGATGACTTCCACCTCCAACCCTCACAAGTAAGACAAATACAAGAAGAAGAAGAAAGCAATGATGGCTTCTTGGGATGAAAGCGAGTCTTCTTCAAGTGAAGAAGACTCCAAAAGTGAAAAGACAAATCTTTGCCTCATGGCAAATGACAACGAGGTAAGATTTACTTTTGGTTAGCTTTCATTTACGCAAGAAGAATTAGAAAATGAGTTTGAATAAATGCATGATAAATTTAATACCATTAGAAAAAAGTTTAAAGAGCTTAGGAAGGACAACAAATCCTTAGAGCTTGAAAATGATAACTTGCTACTTTCATGCAATGTGTTAAGGAAAGAAGTAGATACCCTTAAGAAAGAAAAGCATGCCTTAGATGATGCAAAGAAAAACTTAGAAAATGAAAACAAGTTTTTAAGTGATAAAGTAGAGCACTTGAATGGTAGCATGCTAAACTTAAAAAAGGAACTTTGCACGCTAAATGAAAAAATGACAACCCTACAAAATGCCATGCCTAGGGTTGCACATGCGAGAAAGTCATCAAACAATCACGCTCATGCACACTTCCATGCTTACACATGTAGTCCAAGAAAATTTAATGGAAGTTGTTTTTCATGTGGTATTCTTGGTCATATGGCTATAGATTGTACACTAAAAAAGAACCCTCATGCTAGATTCACTTGGGTTCCTAAGATGACTAACACTCAAGAACCCAAGAAGATTTGGGTACCTAAAATTGTCTCTTCTCCTTTTGTAGATGGAGAAACATCCTAAAGCAAGTAGAAGCACATGGATATTGGATAGCGGTTGCTCAAAACACATGACGAGTGATATCAATCTTTTCGCAACCCTATCAAGCAAGGATGGTGGACATGTGACATTTGGAGGCAATGCCGAAGATAAGATTGTTGGCATTGGTGATATAGGTATACTCCCCTACCTATGTATTAAAAATGTCTTATTAGTTGATGGGTTAAAGCATAATTTGATTAGCATATCTCAATTGTGTGACAATGGATATGTAGTCATTTTTTAAGCATCTAAATGCATCATTAGAAGTGCACCATCTAATGATATTGTGTTCATCAGAAATAGGCAAGAAAATATTTACACATTAGTTCTAAATGTTTTGCCCAATCCCCATGTTAGATGCTTGGTTGCCATTGAAAAAAATTCTTGGTTGTGGCATAAAAGGCTAGGACATGCTAGCATGATCCTCATCCAAGAAATATCTAAAAATGACTTAGTTAAAGGAATACCAAAGATTAAATTTGAAAAAGGCAAACTTTGTGATGCATGTCAACATGGTAAATAAGTTAAGACTTTATTTCATAGCATTAATCAAGTAAGTACATCTAGAATATTAGAACTTGTGCACATGGATCTCTTTGGTCCTTGTGATGTTGCAAGTCTAGGTGAAAAATTATGTTGCTATATTTTGGTAGATGATTTCTTAAGATTTACATGGGTTTTCTTCCTAGCTAAGAGAAATGAAACTTTTGATTTCTTCAAAAAATTTGCTAGGAGAGTTACAAATGAGAAAGGAATTTCAACCTTGAAAATTAGAAGTGATAATGGATGAGAATTCAAAAATGAAAAGTTTATCGAATTTTGTGATGAATTGAGTATTGAACATACATTTTCTTCCCCTAAAACCCCTCGACAAAATGGGGTGGTTGAGAGGAAGAATAGAACCTTACAAGAGATGGCTAGGACCATGCTTTGTGAAAATAATTTGCCCAAATACTTCTGGGCAGAAGCCATAAATACCTCTTGTTATGTGCTTAATCGTGTTTTATTAAGACCTAAAATAAAAAAAACACCTTTTGAGCTTTGGAATGATAAAATCCCAAGTGTGGGATATTTTCGTATTTTTGAATGTAAATGTTTTATTTTAAACACTAAGGAGCATCTAGGAAAATTTAATTCTAAATCTAATGAAGGTATCTTCTTAGGTTACTCCAATAGTTCTAAGGCATATAGAGTCTATAATCGTAGAACTATGATTGTTGAAGAATCTATAATCGTAGAACTAATTTTCTTCTAGAAATGTTAAGATTGTGAATGTAGGTGAGGAACTCGAGGAATTCACATTTCATGACAAAGAGGTTGAGGATGAAAACAATGAGGAAATTCAACATGAAGAACCCTCATCCTCAACTCTACCTCAAAATGAAGAAGAAGAAGAAGAGGAAGTTCTACCACCTCTCCCCAAAGGGTACCGATTCATAAGAGATCATCCAATGGATCAAGTCATTGGAGAACCATGAACGGGAGTGGTAACATGCTCTAAACTTAAGAATATTTGTCAATATGTAGCGTTCATATCTCAAGTAGAGCCAAAAAACATTAAGGAATCAATAGAAGATGAATTTTGGGTAATACCTATGTAAGAAGAATTTAATCAATTTGTTAGGAATGAAGTATGAGACTTAGTACTGTCACGCCCCAACTCAGGGTCACGTGACCAGCTAGGGTGTACGTGCCTATACCCCGCAGCCTAAACCATGCACATGCCAATTCAACAAGTAAATATAACGAAAGAAATAACAAGTTTTATTTCAAATGAAAAGAAAACCAAAACATAGTTTTATTTCAAGAAGCTCGATGAAACATAAACTGCGGAAATAACAGTTAAGTTCAACAATTCAAAAGTTTAGATACAATAAAATCTAAAATAAATGACATAAATGCCCTCAGGGCTATAACTCTAAATCAAGCTAATACAAGTGCATGACTACTACCAAAGAACTCGACTACGACCCTAACTAGGACTACTATGAGATCATGCAGCTCCACTGCTCTCCAGCTGCACCAGGTTCTCCGGCCCACCTTATCAGTCAAGCTTTGCAAAATAGAAATCAAACGACAACGAGTAAGTTCAAAGAACTCAACGAGCGGTTTTACCAACCCTCACAAATAAAAACACAAAGATAACAAGAATAAAATTTATCTCTAAAGAGGCAATGTCACAAAGGTGTGACTAGCTACCAGGCCAACATGCCACCCATGCCTAAGGCATCTAACCCTCCAAGAAGTGCATCAGGCCGAAGCCCACCATGCCCAAAGGCAACAACACATACTAGGATAATCGGAAAGGCCCTCCGAACTTGCTCGACGAGACGCGTAGGGATAATCGGGATTCGCCTATTGAACTTACCCCTTTAAGATATCATAGGAGTAATCGGGAAAAGCCCTCCGAACTTACTCCTAAAGGATATCACAGGAATAATCGAAAAAGGCCCTCTGAACTTATTCCTTAACACCAACTCGGGGATAATCGGGTAGGCCCTCCAAACTTATCCCACGAGGCTGAACCAGAACCATCGGGACGCTCCAAACTTGTTCTGCAAGTTAGGAATTTGGCGTCCAACCACCCGGGCGTAACCCGTAACCCGGCTCATAATTGAGCCGCTTCGCCATGCTCAAGAATATGGCGCATCAAGACCTAAGTCAAAATTCTCCTACGGTGTCCTACGGGTGTCCTCATTATGAAGCGTCTCAGCACTCCAACCTGAACCCTATCCCTTAGACCCATAATGTCATGAACCTGTGTGGTTTTATTTCATGAATACCTTATAAGTTGATTCATAATAGATTATGCTCACCCTTAACCTAATTTTAATTATATAAATTAAAATTTAGATAATCTCAATTAGGGTTTTATTTTAGGTTACTGTTCTGCCCAGAACTGCTGTGTCTAACCTGAATCTAGTCTCCAAAGTGTTTCCTATGTTTCCAAACTATATTTTCTGGTCGAAACGATAGGTTACATGACTATATTTAGACATATACACACATCACATCAAATAAATTAAAATCAGCACATATTCATCATCTCAGCATACAATTTCAGCATACTTATAGAATTAATTCCGAAATTAATAGAAATAAACCCCTAAATTATCATTAGGACATAATTCAAATCTCAAGAATTAATTCTCAGAAATCATACTTTTTATCAAGATTAACAAGAACCCATACACTCAAATCAAGAGTCAAGCATTAAGATCAAGAACCCCTAAGGCATCAATATCAAGATCTTAATCCTACCACATGATTTCTATCCAAAATCACAGATTTAATCTTAAGTATGCAATCCACAAATCAAGAAACCAAATTGGGAGAATAAATCAAGATTTGCACATCAAGAACCTCATTCGGGCTTTTCATCGAACACCTTGAGGGCGACCCGGGTTTCCCCCTAGGCCGAGCACCCCTAGGGTTACCCTAGGGTTGCCGAGCCCCATAGAGAGGAGATTAGGGTCTCCTCAAGCACAACTTCAAGAAAACATGGCAAGAACTCGAAGAAAATCCAAGAGCAAGGCATAAATACCGAGCCGTCAAGAACGACTTCAACAATCCGATTAAAATCCCGAAGAGAGAGGGTAAACCACTCACCTTAATTGGAAGAAGAACTAAGGAAGAAATCCCGGATGACGGTCCTCAAATCCAGCTTCAAAAGGCCAGCGACTCAACCCAAGAAGAGGCTTCATGGGGCGGCGATTCACTCCAAGCCGCCGGCTTGGAGAGAGGGAGAGAGAGGAGAAGGAGAGGGGCTGGCTTGGCCAGCTCCTCTCGGCTTGGCTCCAAAGGGAAGGAAGAGAGAGGAGGAGGGGAAGGGCTAGCTCAGGCGGCAGCTTGGCTCAGAGGTGGCAGCGGCTCCAAGGGGAAGAGGGCAAGGGGGCTATCGGCTTGGCGACTGGCTCCCTTTCTCAATTCTTTTGGTGGCTCCAAAATAGGAGCCACAAGCCATGAGGAGGGGGTTTTATACTCCCACCTCAACCCTAACCCCTTAAACACCTTAATCCAAAATCCGCAAACCCGCTAATCTGATAGACTTAATTAATTTAATTAAACTTATTCTAACAAATCACAAGCAATTAATTAAATACCCATATGAACATAATTAGTAATTATGCAAACACAATATCAAATTAAATAATCTCAACTACCCAAGCCTAAAAATTCATAAATTCTTATATTCATATCCTACTTACCCGAGCTTGCGAGCTCGCAAGCTCACTTCGGACCATGAGTCGACTCGGCTCAACCGCAAACTAGTCCGCTAGGCTGGCAAACACACATAAGAGGAAAAATAATAAATTTAAATATCTAGGATATTACAATCCTCCCTCCTTAAAGAAAATTCATCCTCGAATTTCAGAATATAAAATAATGACTCACCACATCATCAAACAATGAAGGATAACGCTCCCTCATATCCTGCTCCACCTCCCAGGTGGCCTCCTGGCCGGAATGGTGCTCCCATCTGACCTTAACCAAGGGGATCTCCTTGGACAACAACTTTCAGATTTGTCGGTCTAGCACCTCAACTGGCCGCTCCTCATAAGAGACTGCTGAATCTACCTCCACTGTGGTAGGTTTGATCACATGGGACTCATCCCGAATGTATTTCCTCAGCATAGACCCATGGAATATTGGATGTACTCGGTCCATACTAGGAGGTAGGGCCAACTCATAGGTTACAGCTCCCCTGCGCCTGAGAATAGGAAACGACCCAATGAACCTATGGCTTAGCTTTCCTTTCTTACCAAACCTCACCACCCCTTTCATAGGGGACACCTTGAGGAACACCATGTCCCCCTCAGCAAACTCTACCTCCCTGGCCTTTCCATTAGCATACATCTTTTGGCGACTCTGAGCTGCTAATAGTCTCTCTCTGATTTGCTTTATTTTTTCCACAGCCTCTTCCACCAGACCAGGTCCCATGATAAGGGAATCCCATGCCTCAAACCAGCCTATAGGCGACCTGAATCTTCGCCCATACAATGCCTCAAATGGGGCTATCCCAATGCTGTTGTGATAGCTGTTATTGTAGGCAAACTCAATCAGAGGTAAGTGCCTCTCCCAACCGCCCTCCAGGTCTAATACACATGCCCTCAGCATATCCTCTAGCGTCTAAATAGTCCGCTCTGACTGACCATCTGTCTGAGGGTGAAATACGGTACTGAACCGAACCTGAGTGCCTAATGTCTCCTGAAAGGACTGTCAAAATTGACCCGTGAACTGGGTGCCCCGATCTGAGATGATCATAATAGAAACTTCATGATAAGTGATAATCCGATCCAAGAACAACCTCGCATACTGCTCAGTTGAAAAGGTCGTCCTGACCGGTATAAAATGCAAAGTCTTGGTTAGGCGATCCACCACTACCCAGATAGAATCATTGCCCTCCCAAAACTTTGGCAATTATGTCACAAAATCCATGCTTATCTTCTCCCATTTCCACTCCGGTACCCCTAAGCTATGGAGCAAACCTGCCGGCTTCAAATGCTCAACCTTCACCTGCTGACACACTAGGCACTTAGACACGAACTCGGCCACCTCTCTTTTCATGCCTTTCCACCAATAATTCTATCCGAGATCTCGGTACATCTTCGTGGCTCCCGGATGCATAGTATAGATAGATCGATGAGCCATCTCCAACACCTGCCTGTGAACCTCGGCCATATCTGGTACCATAATTCGGTTCTTAAACCTCAGGACGCCCTCCGGGTCTATACTGAACCCATTATCTACATCTCCTCTCTTGGCTAGATCCTTAGTGAGTGGGCAAAAAGCATCCTCCTCCTGCGCTGCCCGCAGCATGTCAACCAATGTGGACTGCACTCCCAAGTGGGCCACCAGCGCACCAGAATATGATACTAACAAGACTGCTCTGCCATCCAAACATAGGGAAAAATCTTGAGCCAACGACCTCGTCTTGATTGCCAAATGCGCCAGACTGCCCATAGACTTCCTGCTCAGAGCATCAGCTACCACATTAGCCTTCCCTGGATGGTACTTTATCGTGCAGTCATAGTCCTTCAACAGCTCAAACCATCTTCTCTGCCTCAGATTCAACTCCTTCTAGGTGAGCAAATACTGGAGACTCTTATGATTAGTGTATATCTCACAAGCCTCGCCATAAAGGTAGTGACACTATAGCTTCAATGCGAACACCACCACTGCCATTTCAAGATCATGAGTTGGGTAATTCTTTTCGTGAACCTTCAATTGTTTGGAGGCATAGGCTATCACTCTGCCATTCTACATCAGCACACAACCCAAACCGAGGCATCATAATAAACAACAAAACCTCCTGAACCCAAGGGTACTGCTAGAACTGGTGCTGACGTCAAGCACCCTTGAGCTTCAGAAAGCTCTCCTCGCACTTACTGTCCCATTCGAACTTGACCTTCTTTTGAGTCAGGCGGGTCAATGGCGCTGCAATCCTGGAGAAATTTTTCACAAACTTGTTGTAATAACCTGCCAACCCTAGAAAACTACTAATGTCAGTGACATTAGTCGGCCTTTTCCAGTTTTGAACTGCTTCTATCTTTGCAGGGTCCACCTTTACCCATTCCCTGGATACCACATGACCAAGGAACCCAACACTCTCCAACCAGAACTCGCACTTAGAGAATTTGGCGTACAATCTGTGCTCCCTGAGAGTTTCCAGAACTACCTTCAAGTGCTTAACATGCTCCTCCCTGCTCCTGGAGTAAATCAAAATATCATCAATGAACACAATTATAAATTTCTCCAGGTATTCCTTGAACACCCGATTCATCAGGTCCATAAATGCCGCAGGTGCATTAGTCAGTCCGAAGGATATCACCAGAAACTCAAAGTGCCCATACCTCGACCTAAAAGCAGTCTTAGGGATGTCACTGTCCCGGATCCTCAATTGATGATACCCTGACTGCAGGAAAATCTTAGAAAACCACTGAGCTCCCTGAAGCTGATCAAATAGGTCATCAATCCTGGGCAACAGGTACCGATTCTTCACTGTTATCTTATTAAGCTACCGGTAATTAATGCACATCCGCATGGACCCATACTTCTTCTTTACAAAGAGTACTGGAGCACCCCAAGGCGAAACACTAGGGCGAATGAAACCCAGATCAAGCAGCTCCTGCAATAGGGACTTCAACTCCCTCAACTCAGCTGGTGCCATCCGATACGGAGGAATGGAGATCGGCTCACCCCTGGCTGTAAATCGATACAGAATTTGATCTCTCTCTCTGGAAGTAACCCTCGCAACTTCTTTGGAAATACATTAGAGAACCTGCACACCACGGGCGTCCCTCCGATGTCCCTAGCCGCACCTCGACTTTCCTCTGCCACTGACACAAAAGCCGAAAAGGACTGGCATCCGCCCAAAAGTAGCTTCTGGGCCTTAAGAGCTGAAATTTCCATTAATGGCTATCCCCTTCCATCACTGTGGAAGGTAAACTGGGGCAATCTGGGCTTACTGAATGTCACAGTCTTAGCCCTGTAATCTACTGAGGCAAAATGGTCCACCAACCAGTCATTGCCCAAAATTACGTCAAGCTCCAAAATCAGCAGGAGTGTCAAATCGGCTATCAACACATGCCCACAAATGACAACCTAGCAACCCTGAAAGACTATCTCTGCCATCACAGAAACACCCGTAGGCGTAGACACTACAAGAGGTAACTCAAGCATAGTAGATACCCCTGACAACTTAGCAGCAAACAAAGCAGATACGAAAGAGTGCGTAGAACCCGGATCAAACAAAACATATGTAATGGCAGATCCAACAACAATATTACCTGACACCACTGCTCTGGATGCCTCAGCACCCTCCTGGTTCATAGCAAACACCCGTGCAGTGGGCCTCTCTGAACCACCAGCTCGCTGGCCTCCTCCCTGAGTCTGACCCCTCTGAGCTACGGAACCCACTAACATTGGTGTCTTTCCTCCGATCTAATCAGGCTACTGACTGCCCTTGCCAGGACAATCTTTTCTGAAATGCCCAGTCTGCCCACAACTAAAATATACCTCTGAACGTCCCCACCAAGCCCCCCAGTGCCTCTTGTGACATTGGTTATACTACTGCGGCCCAGATCTCCACTGCGAACCTCCAGATGACGCCCCTGGTCGTGACCTCCATGTGGCCTCTGGAACTGTTATGACCTCCACCCTGCGGTGGATCTGCTATACTAGCATTAGAATATGATCGTAACCTTTCCATGATTCGCATGCTATACTAAATCCTAACCATGTATACAATAACAAGAACATTTCCTTAAACATGATAATCCAGATCTATCACTACTAACAATTCATATGATGAGCGAGAAATCTCATAACATAAATACAATTTAACACCAAGCATGTAAGCATGAATCAAAACAACCCAACATGAAATCTAGCATGAATAATTCAATCTATCTTTCAGTTCCACCCTTACCCTTGCTCGGACGAAACTTGAGCAGGGTAACATCTTGCTTGGCCCAGCCTTCTAGGTAGGAAGGGCATGCTTTCGACGACAATTCTTATGCATCAATCTAAGGATATGATATTTAACAAAATGAAGACGATCCATGGGTTATAAGCCGCTCGAGGAAATTGGGGAAAATTTCGGCATGACCTTCCCCCTTTTTCCTCTAAGCGGCCAACCCCTAAATCACATAAAACATGATCCAAAAAAACATAATCATAGATATACGAATCATCCGAAGTCCAAACACGAGAAACCACATCAATCGGGAAGAAGCATCGCGTGAACCTTGATATTGATGTAAGGAAAAGGGTAGAACTTGGGAACTATGACATGTCTCAAAATATGGATGTAGAGGACTGTTTGGAGATGATGGATGACACTCATTATTACAATTTTCCATGTGTTTTACCTTATTTTCATAGTTGTAGTACTTGCTTATGTTGTTCATGCTTATGCTAACATTTTGCTATGAAATGCTAGAGGTAATGTGTTGAGAGTGGTGACTTCTTTCTTATTGCTATAGATTGAAATTATACATGACAAAATTGATTAAATATTAGAGAAAAATTAGTATTAAAGGTGTGAATATGAAACACCTCAAGTGTGAGCATTGCAGCATGGTAAGAATCATGTAGGGCTGAAATTTCGACAAGAATGTGCGGCCCTAGGTGGCTGAAATTTTCAAGCTAAATGGACTACTTTTATGACTGAAATGGGACTGATTTAGACACACATTTAAATGAGTCATGATGAATAACTCATGGGTGGTGATACATTGTATAGTGTCATAAAAGTCCATGTTTGGAGGCATATATACTAGCGTTGAAATCCCAACTCGTTAGGTAATAATGGGCTGCTGGAGTTCTCCTCTTGGACAGTTGAATCAAAAATGGTCAAGAACACATATACTTGGGTTTGGTTCTTTTAATCAGAGTGGTTGGAGGCATGACCAAAAGGTTAAGGCCGAAGATAGGCCGGACTCGATGTGGCCACGCGCACAGTATTTGTGTTGGCAAAAATGTTTAAACCACTCGAGTAAATTTTTATTGACATGTGTTCTTTTGTATTTTTGTTCTTGAGATGAAACTTGTATTTGGCGTGTGGCCGGGCTGAGAATCGTACCAACTTGGCAAGTTGGCTCGACTCGTCGAGGTTGGGTTTGGGTCGAGAGTCACCATTAGTGAGCCATGCTAACGATGGACCTGAGTAGTTTGGTTGGAGGGATTTTCCCAACCAGAGTTAGCGCAATAGCTAGTAGGCCATCCTAGTTCAGTGGGCCGGGTGAAAAGCTCGCTAGATAAAGACTCTAGCAACCAACTCATATGATTGCATTGGTTGGGCCATCATGGCCGAGTTGATATAGTGTTTGCTACGTGTTGGTCCATTGTGGGCCGAGGGGATGTTGTGATTGATGTTGGGCCGGTACGGGCCGAGTGACTGTTGTGCCTCTGAGCACGAGTTTGAGGATGAATATCCTTGCATTATATGCTATTACATTTCAGTAATTTCATAGGTATGATTTCTATTTATTATGCTTATGTTCAAGATTTATTTAGGGGGCTCGAGTAGAGCCACTCAGTGAGTTCCCTAGGAACTCACCATTTTCTTCATGTTGTTTAATGTGATTTGTTATATGCATTGTGGTGATTTGTCCGATGTAGGACAATGTGAATAGTTGTGCGAGGATTACTTAGGTGTAACAATGTGATATGGCCGATATAGGCCGATATGGTTAGTTGTGCGAGGACGCACGAGATGGGTAATTATTAAGCATATGTTTTATCATGGGAGTTTAATATTATGAGCTCATATAATAATACTAAATGTTGATGATATTTGCCTGTGTTGGCTTGGCGAGGGCTTAGTACAAGCCACTCACTGAGTTAGTTGGAACTCACCCCTTTCTTTGTTGTTGTTTTGCAGATCTTGACTATTAGTAGTACGGTGGAACCCATGTAGCGTGGCTGGGGTTGCAGACTCAGTCAATGGATCTCGTGACGTGTTTTGTCGTAGTCGAGTGTATAGTCCTTAATTGCATTCTGTTGTAACTTCAGTGTAGTCGTTTGGTCATGTAAACATACCTAACATTTTGGCATTTTAAATGTGAGAATGCATTGTTGTTCATTTATTTTCGCATTGGTACGCATGCGTTGGTAGGCTTCGGAGTATGTACGTGTACTCTGGCCGGTCACGTGACCCTGGATTTGGGGCGTGACAAAGTGGTATCAGAGCATGGTTAGGTCCTGACTACGACCATAGGGCATAGAGTACTTTATGAGCATTGCTAGCGTGTCGGCATACAGTGTGTCCTAGTCACGAGTTCAGGCGACTGAGTCTGGGTACCAGTGGCGGTATGTACGGTCAGTTGATATTTGTAAATTATAGTTTTTTTCAAATTTAATTACTTGTTACTACCTTATGGCTAATGGAGACCATTGTGAATGTTGTGATAAATGGGCGGCCAAGATTGAGCAAGACCCAGAGTGGTGCAACTCGAGTTTTTGGTTTGGGAACTAGTTGGTATGTCTGATTTCTCCTTATGTCAGGACAATCATGTGTGGGAAAGGAATTGGGAGAGGGAGAGCTTGTGCTGCATGCCCTATGTTTTTATTTTATTGCTATTTACTTTCCCTGGGGTGGTTGCAGGAATGGGTGGGTGATTAAAAAAAAAAGGGAACTAATAATATTTTTATATGGTTGTACTTATCACAGTTAAATGCTTGAGTAGATTTAAATAGTTGACATTTTAGTTGTAGTTTGTTGAAAGTTTGATGCAGAATTTTCCTTAGTGTTTGATGCTGAAAAGCTTATGTTAATGATGCTGAAATTATACATGATATTCTGAAACTATGTGATATATGCTGTAATTGTATAATATGTTATGTGAATGTATATTACATGCTGATTTGCTGAAATGTATTATGCCTAGGCTAAGATTCTTATGGTTGTAGAGTTGCGAGCCTGGGGTATAATATATCGATGTGACCTATCGATTTTCGTGTAAACTATAGTTGGAACCATAGGAAATATTTTGGTAGCCTGAACAAATATGTACGGGTGGGAAATGGATACTTACAGTAGGCTGGAATTATTATGCGTGTGTAGAGCAAGTGCGGACTCGGTACGACGCTCCTGATATGCTGTAAAAACTTGAAACCTTTACTCGAAATCAGTAGTAAAATGAGCCTCAGCGGGCCGAGTGGTGCGCTACGCGCACGAGGTGATGTTGGGCCGCATATTGGGCCGAGTTGTGCGCCTAGCGTACGAGTGACATGGGTCGGAGGGCCTTTCCCGATCGAGTTATGGGCACTGAGGCTAGAGGGCCTTCCTAGGTAGTGAGCCTGAGTGACATGGGTCGAAGGGCCTTTCCCGATCGAGTTATGGGCACTGATCCTAGAGGGCCTACCTAGATCAGTGAGCCCGAGTTCAGGGCATTGATTCTAGAGGGCCTACCTAGATCAGTGAGCCCAAGTTCCGAGCACTGAATCTAGAGAGCCTTCCTAGATCAGTGAGCTCGAGTTGGAACACTGACTCTAGAGGGTCTTCCTAGATCAGCAAGCCGAGATTGGGAGTTTAGCTGGGCAGTCGGTTTGGCACTGGCTGGAGGATATTTCCCAACCGAGTATTTAGGGCACTGAGACTAGAGGGCCTTCCTAGCTCAGTGAGTCCGAGAAGGGGAGTTCACTAGAGTGGCCAGCCTAGTGAGCGACTTGCGAGTTTTATTTTGTGATAGTTGAGGATATCTTGTTTGGGCCGAGTTGGGACGGAGGGTGCACAACGCGCACGAGATGAATTATTAGATCCTCACATGCTTATTATCAGTTCAATGATGATTTATTGATTTACTTTATGGCATTTATATGTGGATTAGGCTAACGAGGTATGCGGCCGTGAGTTATGATTCATAGGAGGGCCTGAGAGTTGGTGGGTGCGCACCCGGGGTCATTGGCGAGGTACCCCAACCACCCGAGGATAGGTATAAGTACAAGCGATTATAATTTTTCAACCTGATGATTTCTATGGTTAACGAAGTTGTAAGACCTGGGAAAATTTCCTAATATAAAAATCTATTTTTGGTGCAGCACGTCGGACCCGGGGATAGTCGAGTCTAGCCTCAGGATCACCTCCAATGAAAAGGTATGACTCGACTAATGATGCATGGAATTTTATTGGGTGATTGACTTTCCTTTTATGCAATCATACCTTAAATCAAGTTTAAATCGACTCATGTTGTGGGTTGAGTCGGAACCCAAGTTGAGTTCGGGTTTAGTCGAGTTTTGAGTATGAGTCAGGTGAGTCAAGAGCATATATGGAAGGCTAGATGAGGGATTAAAACCCCTTATCCTTGTGCCGTGCAACTCATCCTTGGAGTCGCACAAGGTAGCCTAGGGAGAGAGGGAGAAGAGCAAGGAGAAGGGGGACTTGGATCGATCCGGGATTTTGCGCCGTCGCCGGAAGATTCAAAGTCGTCGTCATCCGATCTTTCGTTCTCCGCAATCAAGGTGAGTGGTTAGAATTTGAAAGTTTGGGGGAGGCGGGTAGTCGAACCCCTAGATGTGATAGGATGAGTTTTCTCACGATCTTTCAGACAGATCTTGGTTTCATCGATGTGTATTCACTATTTTGTATGAGTTCTTGTCTGATCATCTTGTTTTTTCGCCGATTTATTAAGTACTAGGGCTACCGAGTCATGGGAAAAGGGGAAAGGTCATGCCAAAATTTCCCCAATTCCCTTGACGAAAAGAAAGCCCTTGGACAATATCATGTTCATGAATGATGTAGTCTTAATCGTCAATTTTACGTGTTATGAAGCATGTCTTCTTTATAAACCTTTGATGTGGCTGCATGAACCCTACACCTCATGAAGAGGGTTCGGCCAAGGGTAAGGGAAGGGGTAAAATAGTCTATTTGATATTAAGTTATATTGAAATCGTAGAATTAGAGGTATAGTTAGAGTCCTCTTTCCCTTTTCTACCTTAGGGGCCATGGCCGAGCAAGGTTTTCCTTGCTCATGGCTCGGCCAAGACTAGGGAGGGGGAAAGAGGGTAGCTTTAGATGGAAACTTTCATGGTTATAAGGTTCAACAATAGAAGTATGACGATACTTAGGAAGAACACCAATCATAGCAAGTAAATTGATTGATTATGAGATTGTACGAATGCTAGCTTTATGACCATCCTTAGCATTAGATCTTTAATGTTGCAATTGTTTACCATGCTTAGTATTTCCTACATTTTTTTGAATTCATTGCTACCTTGCCATGCAAGATAATTGATTGTGTGATGTGCTTGAGATGGTCCGCCGAGGAGCGTGGAGGTCGGAAATGACCAATGCTCAGCTCGTCCAGTGTTGGGTCTTGAGGTGCGCCAGTGGGACTAGCTATCCTTACCCCAGACGGTGTCCGAAGACTAGTGGACCATCCTAGTCGATGGCCCGGGATTGTTTGCTTACATCTTGAGATGATGTAGCCGATGGCCAGTATGATACTACCTGATATAGTAGGGACGGCTGTAGCCGAGATATTTATTCTATAAGTAGGCCCAAGGGCCGAATGCCGGAGGCTTGATAGGCCAAGATGACAGGTTATCACATGTTCAGTTTGTACAGATTGACCCATTGGGTCGGTAGTCGCATTAGAAGTAGTTTACCTCCTTGTACATTCATTTTGTTGTCTTATATGATATGCATGCATAACTAAGGCTTAGGTGGAGGTTCGCAAGAGCCACTCACTGAGTCCCAAGTGGACTCACAGTTTATTCTTTATTTTTGCAGACCATGAGCAGTGACTTTGGCATGTCGACATGGTGCAGCTGGTGGGCGGTAGGCGGTGCCATATTTCGTAGCGGCATCCATTAGTCTTAGACCAGTATCTAGTAGTTGCTTTTAGTTTTTGCACTGACAGTTGTATTTAAAAGAGTTGTAAAACTTGTTACTTGAAACGTTCAGTTATTTTGATGTTGGTGTTTCTTACTTGTTTTGGAAAATATTAAAATTGTGACTTCGAAAACTTTTAATAACGTGTGTTGAGATTTCTTTTATCGATACGATTTGGTTTTCCTTATGTCAGTGTAGATAGTAGGCTACAGGGCAGGATGTACGCCCTGGCCGGTCACACTACCCTCAGTTGGGGTGTGACAGAAGTCTTTGGGTCGGTGTGGTCGGACATTTTGGGGCCAAGATAAAGGTCGTGTGGTGTATACCCTCGAGTGCACCCGACTTGTTGATGGGAGACCACACCCACCCGAGTTAGATGGTGGTGAGTAAGCTTATACCTTTTATCTATTGAGAGTGTTCATGTCAGGCCAGCGTGTTTAGATTGTATCGTAACTGTGGATGAAGAGTGGACAGAGAGGATGTTCGGCGAATTTAGAGATAGAATTATGATGCCGAGTGTGGTTGAGGTTCGGCGTCGCGCAATGTGCGTAGGTGACACTTGTTCGGGTTCAATGGTTTGGTGAATCCATAGCGTACCCCCAAAATTCGAGGATGAATTTTCTTTAAGGGGGAAAGATTGTAATACCCGTGAAAAGATAAATAAATAATTTATTTTGGCTTCAGTAGGAAAGCCGAAATGTACGTCGGAGCGGGCCGAGAAATCGTCGGAGGGCACGATTTGTGATATGATGCTTATGTATGAGAACAAAATTATTTCATTTGAGTCGAGATGAAAGGTCGGGTCGAGTCGAGTCTGTAGGTTCAAACAGAACTCGATTCGGACGAGTATGGGTCGAGTTATGTCTACTTAAGTCATAAGGGCAAAATTGCAAAATTGGAAAAATAAAATAAAATAAGAATAACTCACCTGGGCGTACGGCTCCTCCTTGGAGTCGCACGCATCCCCAGGCGATGGCAAGATGAGGCGTGCAAGAGTTGGGGCAGCGGGTCTTCGTCGTCGTTGGAAGCCGATCGCCACGAAGATCGAAGGTTTCCCTCCTTGACTCCTTCGCGTTCTCCTTGCCGGTGAGTGATTCTTTTTGCAAAATTTGGGGCTGTTTTCTTCTTCTTGGTGTTGCCCATCACCACGGACGAAATCTAGATTTCTTTCTCGAAGTTTTTGTTCCTTCCTTCGGTTGGATTCGAGTCGTGTTTCTTGTACCGAATTCTTCTTTTTGAATGGTATGAATAGCATCCTTTAAGGTAAAATTCCTATCCTTGGATTAATCGATTGTATGATTGAATATTGAAACCCTAAATCTAATATGTGGCCACATGTTTAATTCTCCTTGTGGCCGCACGATATAGAGAGGATGTTGATTGGATTGTGTAGTCATCAAAATCTTATTTGATTAGGGTTAAAACAGTAAGCTCTTAATTGGTGGTATAGTTGAAAGTGAAATTGAAAACCCTAGTTTGAAAGGAGTGGTTGCATGTTCCATTTTGTCTTGTTTTGTTTTTTTTCCCTGTAGCCACATGATGTAATAGGGAATGTTGACTACTTTTATGGTCAATTGAATATTGGTTATTGGTTCATAGCAATAAGTGTTGAATTGTGGTGGTAGGAGAAAGAGGGGAAAATCTGAAAACTTGGTTGCAGACTTCATACTTGAACCCTATGGATTAAGGGCCGGTGGCCTAAGGGAAAGGCTACACATAAGTTTTCGATTGTTTTATGCCGTTCACTATTCTCATGTAGAGTGGACGTGACATGGAAGAGAAACAATTCCATGTCGATAAGAATCGATGTAGGGTCAATTAGGGCAACCCTATGGATTAGGGGCCGACGGCTTGGAAAAGATGTCGATTTCTGGAAATTCTCATTTATGCACTGTTAAGTCACTCTTTTACTTATAAATTTACACAAAGTGAATGACAAATTGGTTCCTTAAGAATCGGAGCCGATGCAAGGAAGTTTGGGGTAGTACCTAAGGCCGTAGGGTAACGGCGGTTGGTAATAGAGAAATGACGTCGGTAGATCACTATTTTTACATACATTCATGTGCGATGGTTAGCATAAATTTGTGATGATATGAGACTCCTTATTAGGGGTACTTGGCTAGAGACCCTACCCTAAGGGTTAGGGGCCGAATGGTTCTAAAGATGAAGTTTCTATTTTGGCTTAAGGTGAACCTAGATATTGATGTTGGGAAAAGGGTAGAACTTGGGAACTATGACATGTCTTAAAATATGGATGTAGAGGACTGTTGGGAGATGATGGATGACACTCATTATTGCTATTTGCCATGTGTTTTACCTTATTTTCATAGTTGTAGTACTTGCTTATGTTGTTCATGCTTATGCTAACATTTTGCTATGAAATGCTAGAGGTAATGTGTTGAGAGTGGTGACTTCTTTCTTATTGCTATAGATTGAAATTATACATGACAAAATTGATTAAATATTAGAGAAAAATTAGTATTAAAGGTGTGAATATGAAACACCTCAAGTGTGAGCATTGCAGCATGGTAAGAATCATGTAGGGCTGAAATTTCGACAAGAATGTGCGGCCCTAGGTGGCTGAAATTTTCAAGCTAAATGGACTACTTTTATGACTGAAATGGGACTGATTTAGACACACATTTAAATGAGTCATGATGAATAACTCATGGGTGGTGATACATTGTATAGTGTCATAAAAGTCCATGTTTGGAGGCATATATACTAGCGTTGAAATCCCAACTCGTTAGGTAATAATGGGCTGCTAGAGTTCTCCTCTTGGACAGTTGAATCAAAAATGGTCAAGAACACATATACTTGGGTTTGGTTCTTTTAATCAGAGTGGTTGGAGGCATGACCAAAAGGTTAAGGCCGAAGATAGGCCGGACTCGATGTGGCCACGCGCACAGTATTTGTGTTGGCAAAAATGTTTAAACCACTCGAGTAAATTTTTATTGACATGTGTTCTTTTGTATTTTTGTTCTTGAGGTGAAACTTGTATTTGGCGTGTGGCCGGGCTGAGAATCATACCAACTTGGCAAGTTGGCCCGACTCATCGAGGTTGGGTTTGGGTCGAGAGTTACCGTTAGTGAGCCATGCTAATGATGGACCTGAGTGGTTTGGTTGGAGGGCTTTTCCCAACCAGAGTTAGCGCAATAGCTAGTAGGCCATCCTAGTTCAGTGGGCCGGGTGAAAAGCTCGCTAGATAAAGATTCTAGCAACCAACTCATATGATTGCATTGGTTGGGCCATCATGGGCCGAGTTGATATAGTGTTTGCTACGTGTTGGTCCATTGTGGGTTGAGTGCATGTATTGGTCCATTGTGGGCCGAGGGGATGTTGTGATTGATGTTGGGCTGGTACGGGCCGAGTGACTGTTGTGCCTCTGAGCACGAGTTTGAGGATGAATATCCTTGCATTATATGCTATTACATTTCAGTAATTTCATAGGTATGATTTATATGTATTATGCTTATGTTCAAGATTTATGTAGGGGGCTCGAGTAGAGCCACTCTGTGAGTTCCCTAGGAACTCACCATTTTCTTCATGTTGTTTAATGTGATTTGTTATATGCATTGTGGTGATTTGTCTGATGTATGACAATGTGAATAGTTGTGCGATAGCGCATAAGAGGATTACTTAGGTGTTACAATATGATATGGTCGATATAGGCCGATATGGTTAGTTCTGCAAGGACGCACGAGATGGGTAATTATTAAGCATATGTATTATCATGGGAGTTTAATATTATGAGCTCATATAATAATACTAAATGTTGATGATATTTGCCTGTGTTGGCTTGGCAAGGGCTTAGTTCAAGCCACTCACTGAGTTCGTTGGAACTCACCCCTTTCTTTGTTGTTATTTTTGCAGATCTTGACTATTAGTGGTACGGTGGTACCCATGTAGTACGGCTGGGGTTGCAGACTCAGGCAGTGGATCTCGTGTGTGCTGAGTCGTAGTCGAGTGTATAGTCCTTAATTGCATACTGTTGTAACTTCACTGTAGTCGTTTTGTCATGTAAACTTACCTAATATTTTGGCATTTTAAATGTGAGTATGCATTGTTGTTCGTTTATTTTCGCATTGGTACACATGTGTTGGTAGGCTTCGGAGTACGTACGTGTACTCTGGCCGAAACTAAGGAAGTATGTGACCCTGAATTTGGGGCGTGACATCTAGAATGTTTATTCAGGATTAAACCATGTAGTCAATAACAACGTTTACTAATTTAGTATTTGCCACAATCTAATATAGGACTCTATACCCCAATTGAAATATATCATCGAAATGACCTTTTTGGATATCAAATTATGGGCAATAATGATATATATTAACCGTGAATGGTCATTCATGCAAGACCCCTACATCTATTGGTATCAAGTCGACCTCGTTTGCTTTGCAAAGAAGACGGCTCAAGACATCAACAAGAAACATGTTTATAAAAACCACTCATCCTAAGTTTAAAAACATTTAACCCATCTCGAGGAAAATTGAAATCATTTATAAGATCATACAATAAAGCTCTATGTGTTGTTTAATTAATTCTAGACTTCATTTGCCTAGGGTTTTGTTTAACTCTAAGATCATGCATAAAAAAACTCATAGTTGATGATCATCTACATTGGAGAAGGTCCTCATGAACTCAAAAAGACCGTTTGCTTCAAATTTTTGTTCTATATATATCATACCGTCTAAGATGCCAAAAATTTATTAATCTTGGGAGACAAATGTTTCTATGCATCATTTTCTCATATGTTGCTTCATTCTCTTGTAAAATCTCAAATCCAAATTTCCAATGTGCTAGACTTTTTTTTGTAGGCGTGGCTATCTTCACCAAGAATAAAGAAAAATATAAGTATTTCAAATCGAATACGTACAATGAAATATACAAGAGATAACTGAATACAATAAAATATACAAGAAAATGGTTGAATCTTTACCAAAGTTGAGAAGAATCTCCGAGTTTGGCGTTATGGGAGCAGGAGAACCAATCCGGTTGATCGGAACACAGTACCCAAATGCAACTTCAACAAGAGGAGAGGAGAGGAGAGAGATGATAATGGAGAGTAGAAGGGAGAAGAGGAAGGTGAGAAGTCAGTGCTCTGAAATATATCGAGCCTCCAATCAATCTCATTACTAGTGGCCTGGTCGAAGCGCCTTATCTAGTATCTCTCGACTCGTAGTGTAGTTTTCGAAGGCTTGTCCAAGCATCCAATAGTGGGTTAAACTGATCGTCTTAACTATGTTACATACACTTTCATACAACTAGTTGGCAACATGCCAAAATGTATATCGAGCTTCCCATGAAACATACTATTGGCGGCCCGGTCGAAGTGCCCGATCTAAAGTCCATGATTTGCAGTGTGGTTTTCGAAGGCTTGTCTGGTCAACCAACCGGATGCTTCTATCAAGCCATCGGAAATGAGTTTTTTTTCAAAATACGGGTGTTGCAACCCTACTCTGGAACAATTGATATAAGGCAAAAATCTTGGAAAATTATTACGTAATTTTTAGCCTAAGGTTTTCAACATTGGTCTCATTCTTGGTTTTGATGATAGCAAACTTGAAACTAATGTTTAAGTGAGAAATATTTCCAACTTCCAAGTTGAGTAGCAAGCGATGTTTGCGATTGGTAGATTGACGGAAAATCAGATAAAAACACAAAGGACGCTGATCAATGCTCGGGAGACGGTGAAGATATAGTGTTTAGGTTTTGGGGTCTAGAATTATTGTAGAATTCTCAATATGTGAGATGAAGAAGAAGAAAACCAAACCCAAAATTCAAAAGTTGAACTGAAACCCCTTCGGTCGACTATCGGTCGATCGGCCTTCGTTTGAACATCGACCAGAAGTGGCAAACGGCTAGTTTTCCAACCACTCGAACTCGTTGATCCCGAGCCTTGCTCTTATGGTTCTTTATATATGTCTTTCTAGCCTCTATAAAGCCTTCATGAATCTTATTGAGTTATCATTGATCCATTGATCCATTGATCCAATGAATCTTATTGAATCATTCTTTCCATTTAACCTAACTTGATCATCTATTTCATAATTGAAGCCTTGATCCTTAAAATATTCATCATCAAAGGCATCAAGAGGAGGTAAGAGTTCAAGTTTGGAGTTAAGTCCTGTTGATTTACTTCTTTGCTCCATTTTGGTTGTATTTTGATTGGTTTTTGTTGTGATTTAAATGTTGTACTTAACCTAAGTTTCTAGATCAATGTTTGAGTGATTGCCTTGGCGTAGAGATATAAACCAACTTGTGTTTACTAGTTTAGTTAGTTGTCCTTGATGATAAAGGTGTTAAAGGTACCCTCGATGAGAGAGTGGCTCTCAGGGAGATAGTTGTCACCTTAGCTTGTAAATCCTCTTGGAGTAAACTAATTATATTGTAAATTCGATTAAAGTCCTAAGAGAGGAGAGGTATAAGTCTAAGAGGATGTAAGCTTGGTTAAAAATCGAACAACTATAAATTGTGTGTTAACATTGCATGATTATGTTTGTGCTTAATTATTTCATATTTGCTTCTGATAAGTTAATTAAACTGGATGAATTTTCATATATTTGCAAGCATCCGATTCATATATTGATCGACCAATTTTTAGCATTTCAGCATTAATAAAACTTTTTCAAAACATTTGACTATGGCATGTTTGTAACTGTAACTAGAGTGCGAGTATGTAAATTATACCATCAAATTACATCATCAACTAGACTAATCAAAATTCTCTCGACTACACCATCATAATTACAAAAATTATATAACATCATTGTATTTATATGATTCTATATGTCAAAATATAAATATAATTACACCATTGCATTAGTGCTAAAATATACTAATTACACCATTGTGTAAGTATCAAATATATACCACTATGTAATTACACTATTGTGTCAAAATATGATCAATAAAATAGTAACATATCATTGAGTCCCATCTTCTTGTTCTTCAAAATCAAATTGAAGGAAAGTACTTGCCAATTTAATAAATTCGTGAACGAATTATGTGATTCTTGTTTATCACAATCAATTAAATAAGTACCTAAATAAAAATGTGAAGTACTTGTGAATTAAATACTTAGGACAAATGTAACAAATGTATGCGGCGATGATATATATGAGTGTTGTCCTAATTGCACAGACGTCAATTCAGGTACTTTTAATGGATGTTCACATACAATAACGATTTGTTAAGTATAATAAAAATAATAGCAACAAATTTTATACAATTATATCATCAAAATAAGTGAATACATACTTGTCGTCGGAGTTGCATTGTTACTCATCTTTTAAGCGCGCTTTTGATCCTTTTCTTTTTTGGTCCTTTTTTTAGTGTTGGTGGTTTAAGGGTATAATATCATCAATCACTACAACATGTCTTGGGATGATGGTTCAAGTATCTCATTTTTGAGGTCATTTTTGCCCTCATCTTTGACATAATTAAGGTGGGCATTGTGTAACATCTCTTTTACTTCTAAAATACACTTACCAATAGTCTGATCAATATGCTCAAGTGCTTTTCTAGAACACACACACATTATGAATGATTTTTTATTTAATCATGCATACAAGGATTTCAATTCCTCTTTTCTAGTATCATCAACTATTGGACATTGAACATTTGAATCAACACTATCTTTTGCATATTTGGTCCATATTTTTAGTATATGATGAGGTGGTTGTTGGCGCAAGAGCTCAACCATGGCTTCGATCTTAGTTTTGATGATAATAAACAAAATACTAATGAGTTCATCAAGTTTTGATTTCAAATCGGAGAACGATATGCGCGCCAAGTTCATCTTTGAAACTTAAAGATAGAAAATTCATGAATCGTCGACTTCAGACCTCAAGGGTGTCAAATTTAGGTCTAGACTTTAGTTTTTTCATGCAATCACCCTCACTAGCCTCAAATCATTGTTTCTCATGTATCCATAAACATTTGAACCCAAATCATAACCTGAAACCAAAGCCGGAGTAAAAAAAATTAGTTTTCAAGATCTGCAGACAGTTTTGGTCGAAGTCCAACCGAAGTTCGATCGAGCAAACTTCCACTGAACTACAACTGAATATATTATGAAACTTCCAATAGCCTTAGGTCGATGTTCGACTGAAGTTCAATCGATTGAACTTCGACCGACTATCAACTGACGAACCTAATGGATCTATTTCTATTGGAGAACAATATGCACATCAAGTTCATCTTTGAAACTTAAAGATAGAAAATTCAAGAACCATGGACTTCAAACCTCAAGCGTGTCAAATTTAGGTCTAGACTTTAGTATTTTCATGTAATCACCCTCGCTAGACTCAAATCATTGTTTCTCGCGTATCCACAAACATTTGAACCCAAACCATAACCTGAAACCATTAGTCGGAGTAAAAGAAAAAAATTTCAGGGACTAGAGATAGTTTCGGTGGAAGTCCAACTGAAGTTCGATCGAGCGAAGTTCGGCCGAACTATGACTGAACAGAGTTCGAAACTTCCAATAGCATTCGGTCGATGTTCGATTGGTCGAACTTATACCGACTATCGACCAACAAGCCCAATGGATCTATTTCTATCAGATAACATATGCATGCCAAGTTCATCTTTGAAACTTAAAGATAGAAAGTTCAAGAATCATGGACTTCGGACCTCAAGAGTGTCAAATTTAGGTTTAGACTTTAGTTGTTCATGTAATCACCCTCACTAGACACTAGACTCAAATCATTATTTATCACGTTGTAAATGAAATGGTCTACACTAGAGGGGGGGTGAATAGTGTATTTGCTAAAGTTTGGCCTAAATTCGGTTTTAATCCTTTGCTTAATTACTTAGGTAAGTGCTCAATTTAACTAGATGAATGCAGAAGCGAGTAAGTAACACAAGTAATCAAAACACAATATAAGCAATGCAAACAAGATAGATCTATAGTGGTTCGGCCCCAATGCCTACTCCACTACTTAAGCACCCCCGCTTAGGATTTTCAACTTAGTTTTACTAGATTATAATTGTTTCCTTACACTTGACGACTTTTCAACGGAAAGTCTCCGCTCTCACACCAAGACACTTCCACACCCGAAAGTCTCCGTCTTCTCACCGAGAGCACTCTCCCACCTCAAACCTAAGGACAACAAGAACTAATCCTAGTAAACTAAGTACATCGGTGGACTTATGCCTCTATACCAAGGCAACCACCAAACTCAAGATCTACACACTAGATCTTTACACACTTGAGTAGCAATGAAATAAACACCAAAAATACAAGTAAATGAGAGCAGTAATAAATAATACAAACTTAGCTCTCAACCAAGAAGTCCTAGCTCCTCTTGATGGCTTGATGATGAAACAATTGAAGGTTGAATGCAAGATCAAGGGTTTTTATCTCCAAGTTAGGGTTTACTCAAAGGATGGCTCAATCAAGGCTCTTGGATGTCAAAAGATGTCGCATGAAGTGTTAGATGGTTTGGAAAGCAAGTTTGGGGTCTTATATAAATATCATAAGGATAGGAGCTCGGTTTCAAACAGGCTCAACGGGTAGAAATTCGTAATAGAGCCGTTGGGTGCATTCTGGGAATTCTGAAAAGTTTGACTAGATGATTTTGGGAATACTTGCAGAGTACCGGTACTTTCCAGGCTATTTCAAAATATCAATCCGGGTTATTTCGGGTTGTCTATCTAGGTTGTTTCGGGTGTCCATCCGGGTTGTTCCGAGTTGTCTATCCGGGTTGTTCATCGAGGTTGTTCATCCAGATTATTCCAGGTTGTTACAACATCTCATCCTGAATGTTGTTTATGACTTGGAAACTGTTGATCAAATATCCACACTAGAAGAGGGGGTTGAATAGTGTGTATCTACTTTTATGATTAATTGAATTCTTTTCCTATTTTAATCAACTCAACTACCCGATTCAAGTTACTCAATTCTTAGTGCGATTAGATGCAATCACAATTATATCAAGCACAAGCGAAATTCAAATTGAGCAATAAAGATAGCAATGCAAACATGAAATATATAGTGGTTCGGCCAACACCGCCTATTCCACTATCTTGGCTTCACACCAAGGATTTCTAACCTTAACACTTTATAGATTGATAGTTTTTCTAAGAATACAATGAGGACTTATCCCTCAACCCTAGAGGCGAGCCTCAACACCTATTCTCTAGCAAAAAAAAATAATCTACAAGACACCAAGGTGTTTACACGCACACCTTGCAAGCTACCCTAAAAATTCATACAAAGAAAGATGAAAACAATATAAATTGAGCTTAAATGTAAAACAATACTTGATGTAGCTCCAACACATCTCCTCCGAGCACTTCAAGGCTTCGAGTATGAATTTCTCGGGGAAGACCAAGCTTGATGAAGTTAGGAGGGCTTGAGAGTGTGGAAACAAATATTAGGACTTTAAATCAACTCCTTTAGGCTTGTAATCTCCAAGGATATGCTCAATGGAGTTCTCAACAGCCGAGGAGGAGGTTTATGAGTGGTATTTATAACCTCTCACTCCGCTAGGGCACCCAACGGGCATTTTTTTGCCCATTGGCGACGCCCGATCGCTTGCAGATCGATCGTTGGTCGACCGACCGATTGACCGCTGAGCGACCGAGGCGTTCTGTCACTTTCAAGCCACATTCGGTCGACCAAATTAGCTACTGCCAATTTTTTGCTTCGTCTAGTTGATCGACCGGTCGACCAAATTGGCTACTGCCAATTTTTGGCTTCATTCGATCGAACCTGGGTTGAGGCTGATTTTTTGAGTCTTCTTCTCGCGCGCTTCATTTTCGGGTTATGTTACCAAGTTTGGACTTGGATATCATTATAATTTGGCTTGGGATACAATCCTAGAGACATATTACATGAAATCTATTCCTAATTCTAGATTTTCTACTCAATCGATGATGGAGCCATTTAGCCGATTTTTTTGTATTTCTCCGAACGAACTTCGCGCGCGATCGTAACCTCAACCTGAGATCAAACACTTGATATATTCATTAGAATAAATTTGTTATAATCAAAATCAAGATGGTGACCATGGTTGAAAACCTTAGGCCAACAGAAACTCTTTGTAATACTATAGAGTAATGGTACATTCCGGTTGAAGTCTGGTCGATCGAACCAACAAGGTTCTTTCTTCTAGTTCAGGTTTGGTTCTTTGAGGATCTTTGCATCATAATGAGGATTAATACAATCACTCTAGACATCCTATACCTAAACTCTATTCTTCCCAACGAATTCGAGTGCGTCAATCAATATCCTTCTGACACTACAAGAAATTATTTTTTTAGTGACAATTTATTAGTAGCAATAAGATAATTATTGCTAAATAATTTAGAGGAAACAAATATTTACACCATTTAGCTACAATTATTAAAAAATCCTACAAATTTTTTTATAGATATAATGATAATTTTTAACATAAATTTAGAAATACCTCAAATTATACGGTAATTTCATGTCAACAACATAAGGAGTAATTTCCAGCTTTGCTCCTTTACCCTAATCTAGTTCGGCGGCTCCTTCGTGACCACGTGAGCTCTCAGCGGTGAGCCCTCGTGTCCACGCTCCACGACTCCACATGCGTCGTTGCCAGCTCACATCACTGCCGCTCATCTTCACCTTCCGAGAGGCGAGAGCGTCTCCACCTGCCTCGTCATCTCTTTCTCCTCACTGCCGAGAGCGTCTCCATCTGTTGCACGTACCATCGCCGACTCACCTCACCGCCGGCTCTTCTTCACCTTCCGAGAGTGTCCACCTTCTTTTCCCTAATCCTGATTCTCGTGAGGTGTGAGCTCCTTTGCCCTAATCCTGATTCCTCTCGTCTCCACTCTCCACTTGCAGCGTCGTCGCCGACTCACCTCATCGCCACTCTTCTTCACCTGTACAGATGATACATTCCATTCTTTTTTGGAGTAAGTGTGTGCATCCTATACAGAGTTTCCTCGTATCTGTTTAGTCTTTTCTTATTAGGAAACATAATTCATTTATTTTTTATATTAAAAATATGCAGCAATACAAGTGATGCACTCAAGTTCCGCTTTTTGAGAATTACAGAGCTTGGACTACTCAAAGATGCTGGTGCTGACAGCAATTTGATAGGCCAATTTGAAAGGCACAAGTTTGAGGTGAGAGCAAAAAAATTGCAATGGATGTAGGGAACGTAGAGGACATTTCTTAGGTCAAGCCTGCCAAGTTGAGCGCATGAAAAGGAGGAAATTGAGCTCTCCACACACTGACTCCTTTGTCTCCTTGTCCTGGAATTCCATGGCACATTTGTGGACCTTGGTCTTTGCGACATACATAACCATGTCAATCCCAACTTCGACAAGAATTCAAGGTTACTACAAGGTGGGAAGTCGAACAATATATATTTGTGGACATGGTTCATCCTCCTGTTCATGGCATTCTCTATGTGAAGAATTGTGTGCAAGAGCTAAAAAGATTCCATCGAAGAGACCAAAAATGATGGATAAGTTGATTGGTTCAGTAGGAGAGAAGCTAACTATTGCAACAGCTATGCGTTCATACATAGAGGAAATAAAACTTAAGTGCAAAGGCTTTTCGTGGGAAGAAACTAAGGAAGTACAAAACATCATGGGGAAAAAAAGAATGATAACCACCTGGAATGCTACTGCAGGAAGGTATATATTTTTGCTCAAAGAATAAATTTACTTGATTTAGTTAGAATTACTTTTTACGAGCAAGTTTACTCAGCTCTCGAAGTACCATCCCACCTTGATAGCCACAGAGATCGCCAGGGTCAAGAGGTTTGTTGAGGGATTGAGGCCACAGATCGCCAGACTGATCCATTGTACAGAGGATACTTCATTTGCCCGAGTCATTGATAAGGCACTCCGAAAGGAGGCACTGGTACTGACAGATAGGCATGATGGTCCCCAGAAGAAAAAGTTTCGGCCCCAGCCTTCCGGGGGTCGGCTAGCTCACTCAGATGGGACTTTCAGGTCAGCAGATCCATCGCAGGGCGGAGGTCATAATAGTTCCAGAGGCCGCATGGGTTCAGGACCAGGGGCGTCATCTGGAGGTTCGTAGTAGAGATCTGGGCTGCAGTAGTGTAACCAATGTCACAGGAGGCACTGGGGGGCTTGCTCGGGACGTTCGGAGGTATATTTCAGTTGTGGTCAGACTGGACATTACAAAAAGGATTGTACTAGTAAGGGCACTCAATAACCTGATCAGACCAGAGGTAAAGCATCGATGTTAGTGGGTTCCGTGGCTCAGAGGGGTCAGACTCAGGGAGAAGGTCAGCGAGCTAGTGGTTCAGAGAGGCCCGCTGCACGGGTGTTTGCAATGAACCAAGAGGGCATTGAGGCATCCAGGGTAGTGGTGTCAGGTAATATTACTATTGGGTCTTCCATTGCATGTCTTATTTGATCTAGGTGCTACGCACTCTTTTGTATATGCTTTATTTGCTGCTAAGTTGTCAGGGGTACCTTCTGTGCTTGAGTTACCTCTTATGGTGTCTACGCCTACGGGCGTTTCTATGATGGCAGAGGTAGACTTTCAGGGCTGCAAGGTTGTCATCTGTGGGCATGTGTTGATAGTCGACTTAACACTCCTGCCGATGTTGGAACTTGATGTGATCTTGGGCATGGACTTGTTTGTGGACCATTTCGCCTCAGTGGATTGCAGGGCTAAGACTGTGACCTTCAGTAAGCTCGGATTGCCCCAGTTTACCTTCTAGGGTGAGGAAAGGAGAGAGTCGTTGATGGTGATTTCAGCTCTTAGGGCTCGAAAGTTACTTCTGGGCGATTGCCAATCCTTCTTGGTCTTTGTGTTTGTGGCAGAGGAAGGCGGAGGTGCGGCTAGGAACATCGGGGGGACGCCTGTAGTGTGCAGGTTCTCTGATGTGCTTCCGCAGGAGTTGCCAGGGTTGCCTCCAGAGAGGGAGATTAAGTTCTGCATTGATTTGCAGCCTGGGGTGAAGCCGATCTCCATTCCACCATACTAGATGGCACCAGCTGAGTTGAGGGACTTGAAGTCGTAGTTGCAGGAGCTGCTTGAGTTGGGTTTTATTCGCCCAAGTATTTCACCTTGGGGTGCTTCAGTGCTCTTTTTGAAAAAGAAAGATGGGTCCATGCGGATGTGCATTGATTACCGACAACTTAATAAGGTAACAGTGAAGAATCGTTACCCGCTGCCCAGGATTGATGACTTCTTTGATTAGCTTCAGGGAGCTCAGTGGTTTTCTAAGATTGACCTGCAGTCAGGGTATCATCAATTGAGGATCCGGGACACTGACACCCCTAAGACTGCTTTCAGGTTGATGTATGGGCACTTTGAGTTCCTGGTGATGTCCTTCGGGCTGACTAATGCACCTACAACATTTATGGATTTGATGAACCGAGTGTTCAGGGAATTCTTGCATAAATTCGTACTTGTCTTCATTGATGATATTTTGATTTATTCCAGGAGTAGGGAGGAGCATGCTGAGCACTTGAGGGTAGTTTTGGAAACTCTCATGGAGCACCAATTGTATGCTAAGTTCTCCAAGTTCAAGTTCTGGCTGGAGAGTGTTGGGTTCCTTGGTCATGTGGTGTCTAGGGAAGGGGTAAAGGTGGACCCCGCAAAGATAGAAGCAGTTCAGAATTGGAAGAGGCCAACTAATGTCACTGAGATTCGTAGTTTCCTGGGGTTGGCAGGGTACTACAGAAAGTTTGTGGAGAATTTATCTAGGATTGTAGCGCCATTGACCCACCTGACCGAGAAGAAGGTCAAGTTCGAATGGGATACTAAGTGGGAGGAGAGCTTTCTGAAGCTCAAGGACCATTTGACATCGGTGCCAGTTCTAGTAGTACCTTCGGGCTCGGGAGGGTTTGTTGTTTGTTGTGATGTCTCCCGGGTCAGCTTGGGTTGTGTGTTAATGTAGAATGGCATGGTGATGGCTTATGCCTCCAGGCAATTGAAGGTTCACAAGAAGAATTACTTAACCCATGATCTTGAGTTGGCAGCGGTGGTGTTCTCATTTAAGCTGTGATGTCACTACCTTTATGGCGAGGCTTGTGAAACATACACTGACCATAAGAGCCTCCAGTATTTGCTCACCCAGAAGTAGTTGAACCTGAGGCAGAGAAGATGGCTTGAGCTGTTGGAGGACTATGACTGTACAGTCATGTACCATCCAAGGAAGGCAAATGTGGTAGCTGATGCTTTGAGCAGGTAGTCTATGGGCAGTCTAGCGCATTTGGCCGTTAGGAGGAGTCCGTTGGCTCAGGACTTGGCCCTATGTTTGGATGGCGGGGCAGTCTTATCAGTATCAGATTCTGGTGTGCTGGTGGATCACTTGAGGGTGCAATCCATGTTGGTTGACATGATGCGGGTAGCGCAGGAGGAGGATGCCTTTTGTGCACTCACTAAGGATCTGGCCAAGATGGGAGATGCAGACAATGGGTTCAGTGTTGACTCGAAAGGCATTATGGGGTTTAAGAACTAGATAGTGGTACCTTATATGGCTGAGGTTCCCAGGCAGGTGTTGGAGATGGCTCATCGATCTACCTACACTATGCATCCGGTAGCCACGAAGATATACCGAGATCTCAGCCAAAACTTTTTGTGGAAAGACTTGAAAAGAGAAGTGGCCTAGTTTGTGTCTAAGTGCCTGGTGTGTCAGCAGGTGAAGGCTGAGCATTCGAAGTCGGCAGGGTTGCTCCAGAACTTACCATTGATTTTGTGACAGTTTGCCAAAGTCTGGGAAAGACAATGATTCTATCTGGGTAGTGGTGGATCCCCTAACCAAGACGTCGCATTTCATACCAGTCAGAATGACTTTTTCAGCCGAGCAATGTGCGAGGTTATTCTCTTACCATGGTGTCCCTGTTATGATCATCTCAGATCGGGGTACCCAGTTCACGGCTCGATTTTGATAGTCCTTCCAGGAGGCGTTGGGCACTCAGGTTCGGTTCAGCACCGGATTTCACCCCTAGACAGATGGTCAGTTAGAGCGGACTATTCAGACGCTGGAGGATATGCTGAGGGCATGTGTCCTAGACCTAGAGGACAGTTGGGAGAGGCACTTACCAATGATTGAGTTTGCCTATAATAACAGCTACCATAGTAGCATTGTGATGGCCCCATTTGAGTCGTTGTATGGGCGGAGATGTAGGTCGCCTGTAGGTTGGTTTGAGGCAAAGGATTCCCTTATGATGGGACTTGATCTGGTAGAGGAGGTTGTTGAAAAAGTGAAGCAAATCAGAGAGAGGATGTTAGCAGCTTAGAGTCGCCAGAAGATGTATGCTGATGGAAATGCCAGGGAGGTAGAGTTCTCTGAGGGGGACATGGTGTTCCTCAATGTGTCCCCTATGATAGGGGTGGTGAGGTTTGGTAAGAAAGGAAACCTAAGCCCTAGGTTCATTGGGTCGTTTCCTATTCTCAGGCGCAGGGGAGCTGTGGCCTATGAGTTGGCCTTACCTCCTAGTATGGACCGAGTACATCCAGTCTTCCATGTGTCTATGCTGAAGAAGTACATTCGGGATGAGTCCCATGTGATCGAGCCTACCACAGTGGAGGTGGATTCAGCAGTCTCTTATGAGGAGCGGCCAGTTGAGGTGCTAGACCGATAGATTTGAAAGCTGAGGTCCAAGGAGATCCCCTTGGTTAAGGTTAGATGGGAGCACCATTCCAGCAAGGAGGCCACCAGGGAGGTGGCAGGATATGAGGGAGCGTTATCCTTCATTGTTTGATAATTTGGTGAGTCTTTAATTTCCTCTTCAGAAATTCGAGGACGAATTTTCTTTAAGGATAGAGGATTGTAATATCCTAGATATTTTATTTTTATTTTTCCTCTTATGTTTGTGTTGCCAACCTAGCGGACTATTTCGAGGTCGAGCTGAGTCGACTCATGGTTCGGTGCGAGCTTGCGAACTCGGGTAAGTAGGATATGAAATTATTAGGCTTGAGTAGTTAAAATTATTCAATTTGATGTTGTGTATGCATAATTGTTTAATTATGTTTATGTGCCTATTTAATTGATTATGATTTATTTTAGGATTAAAATAAGTTTAATTAAGTTAATTTAAGTTAGCGGGTTCGGGTTCGGGTTAAGGTGGATGCGGGTTGGATAAAGGGTTTAGAGGGGTTAGGGTTGATGAGGGAGTATAAAATCCCCTCCCCTTGGCTTATGGATCCTATTTTTGGAGCTACCCAAAGTTTTGAAGAGAGGTAGCCAGCCCCCTTCTCTCTTTCCCCTTGGAGCCGCCGCCACCCAAAGCCGAGCCGCCACCAGCCTTCACTTCTCCTCTTCCTCTTCTCTTCCCTGTGGAGCCGAGCCGAGGGAGCTGCCGCCCTGAGCCGAGCCGTCCCCTCTTGCTTCTTCCCTTCCCCTTAGAGCCGGCGGCTTGGGAGTGGTTTACCCTCTCTTTCGGGTTTTCTTCGAATTCTTGAAGCCGTCCTTAGCGGCTTGGCATTTCTTGTTTCATTCTTGAATTGTTTCTACGTTCTTTCGAGTTCTTGCCGTGATTTATTATAGTTTGTGCTTGAGGAGGCCCTAACCTCTCCCCTAAGGGGCTCGGCGGCCCTAGGGTAAACCTAGCGGTGCTCGGCCAAGGGGGAAACCGGGGTGGCCCACAAGGTGTTTGATGAAAAGCCCGAATGAGCCTTCTTGTCTCCTTGATGATCTCTTTATCTAATTTGGGTTCTTGATTTGTGAATTGCATGCTTAGGATTAAATTGGTGATTTTTGGGTAGAAATCATGATTAGGATCAATATCTTGTAATTTATGCATGGGGATTCTTGAGAACGGGGGATTCTTAATCTTGATATTGTTTCTTGATTAAAGTGTTATAGATTCTTTTTAATCTTGATTAAAAATAATGAATTCTCTGAAATTAATCTTGAGATTAGTATTCTTTCCTAATGACAATTAAGGAGTTAATTTTTGTTAATTTTCGGATTTAATTTCATGTTATGATAAAAATTGTATGTTGCTGGAATTTTATGCTGAGATGATGAATCTGTGTTGTTTTTAGATTGCTTGCTGTGGTGTGTGTATTTCTGTGAATATAGTCGTGTAACCTATCGTTTCGACCAAAAAATATAGTTTGGAAACATAGGACCACTTTGGAGACTATATTCGGATTAAATACATCAGTACAAGGCAGAATAGTAAGCTAAAACAAAACCCTAATCTTGGTGATCTAAATTTTAATTGCATAATTAAAATTTGATTTATGGTGAGCACAATCTGTTATGAACCAACTTATAAAGTATGCATGAAATAAAACCACACAGGTTCATGACATTACGGGTCTAAGAGATAGGGGTCGGGTGTGGAGTGTTGAAACGCTTCCTAATGAGGACACCCCTAGGTCACCGTAGGAGAGTTTTGACTTAGGTCACGATCCGTCATATCCTTAGGAATGGCGGAGCGGCTCAATTAGGAGTCGGATTACAGGCTAAGCCCGGGAGGTTGGATGGCTAATTCCCAACCTGCAGAATAAGTTCGGAGGGCCTTTCCCGATTGTTTTGGTTTGGCCTCGTGGGATAAGTTCGGAGGGCCTACCCGATTATCCCCGAGGTGGTTTGTTAAGGAATAAGCTCGGAGGGTCTACCTGATTATTCCTGGGATATCTTAGGGGTGTAAGTTCGGAGGGCCTACCCGATTACTCCTATGATATCTTAAAGGGGCAAGTTCGGACGGGTGAATCCCGATTGTCCCTACGCGTCTCGTCAAGCAAGTTCTGAGGGCTTTTCTCGATTGCTCCCAAGTTCTTGAATACTAGGACAAGTTTGAAGGGCCTTCCCGATTATTCTAGTATGTGTGTTTCTTTAGGGCATGGTAGGCTTAGGCCTGTTGTTCTACACCATATGGGTGTTGGCTGCCTTCGGGCAGGTAGTGGCCAGATGGCCTGATAGCTAGTCACACTTTCGTGACCTTATTCCTGTAGAGTTCTTTGAACCCAGATGGTCTGATGTTATGCTACTGTTTATCTTTGTGTTATTTTATTGTGGGGGTCAGTAGTACCGCTCACTGAGTTCTTTGAACTCACCCATTGTCGTTGTTTTGTTTTGTAGAGCCTGACCGGTGAGGTGGGCTGCAGCACTAGGCGCAGCTGTAGGGCAGAGGAGCCACATGATCTCATAGCAATCCTAGTTATGGGTCGTGGTCGAGTCTGTACTAGGTTGTCATGCAATGTTGTTTTGGTATTTGGAGTTGTAGTCCCGTGGGGACATTCATATTTTTATTCAATCTTTTATTTATTAAAGAACTATTGCTCTCTAATTCGTTTATTTCCGCACTTGGGTTATTTATTAAAAACTTCGAAGTTCTGAAATAAAAATCTGTTTTGGTTCTTTTTATTAATAAAACTGTTGTTTATTCCGCTATTTTATGAGTTGGCATGTGCATGGGTTATGCTGCGCGGTATAGGCATGTATACTCTGGCCGGTCACGTGACCCTGAACTTGGGGTGTGACAACACTAAAGGTGTTTTAGTGGTGGCTCATATGATTCGAATAGAAGTCGTTCTATCGGATCCGACTCTCCGTTATGCACAACTCACTACTGGCTTAGTGTGGGGCCCAATGAGTCACACACAACAAGCTAACCTCTTAACAGATCTTATGAGATAAAGTTCGTATGCGGCACTATATGTCTACTAGCATGGACATGCTGCAACACGATCATTGATCTCATTTACGAATATGAAAGGAAAAGATGTTTCCTATAGGAACGAATACGCGAGAAAGGAATTTCTCGGTAACCCTAATTTGTAGGGCATCCCAAAATTGTAGGGATTGGCACATGATAAATCCTAATCAATAAGAATTTAATTTATAGAGATAAATTAAAGTTTATATTTAGTTGTATTTAATTAATTATAAATCCATTAAATATAAATTATTATTTTGGAGGCAAACCCCGAAATTTTGAACTCCGGGGAGAGAATTTAAAGCGGGGGGTGCAGGTCTACCTAAGTGGCAACCTATGCCCCTTATAAATAGATGGTCTAACCTCCTTCAAGGGGGTTAAGCAAATTGGTTGGAAATCTTGGAGAAGAGCAAGGGCTTGGATTCTTGAGAAGCTTCTCTTGATTTCCATGGGTGGCCGGCCATCTTCATCTTCCTTCCTGGGTTTGTGAAGCCGAATTGAAGGTCTCTTCCTCTTGGGTGTGTCATCTCCTTCATCTTCTTGGAGGAGTCCATGAATGACAGCGAGGTATTCCTTCATCTTCCTTCTCGTTCCGCGGTTTTCTCATCCTCTCTTCCTTCCTTTTGGTGCTCGGTTCTTGGTGGAAGGGCCGACTTCACCTTGGGGTGTTTCGGGGTTGAGATTGCCTCTCCGTTGAGCCACAACGAGTCTCCAAGTTCACTGCCCCCTTGTTGCGAGGCGCTTGGTGTGGACTTTCCTTGGAGGACGTGCACGTGTGCGTCTTGAAACGGGGATAGGAGCAGTCATACCATTCGTAGTATAAGATAAATCTTCTTCTTTTACTCGTTGATTGAATTCCTTAAAGATTGCTAAAGTTGATCCTGGTTTAGGGCTGTTTTGAATTTTTAAATCACTTTTTCCCTTGTGCTTCTTCTTCCCATCCCAATAGTAGACTGATTGGTGCAGAAGCATTATTTGCTTCTATAAATGCCAACAATTGCGTTTTTTTCACTATTATAGCATTTTGCTTTTGTATCAAATTTTGTAAATAAAATATTAGGTTATATGTTAAGCGTGTTATCAAAATGCCAACAATTCTGATCCATTCTTTTTGTGTCGGTTATCGAAATGGATGACATTGTTAACATGAATAAGTCCAAAAATATTAGGTTATATGTTAAGCTTGTTTTCATATCTGATGACTTTGATGGTAAATATGTATGTATCATTTTCCTAAAATTATTAACCTAATTCAACGGAATTTGCACCGATGCCCAATGCTTTTATTAGTTCCCATGATATTTGAGCTTTATATCTTGGCTTGTTTTGATGTTAATGTAAGACTCGAAAATTTCCTAATATAAAAATCTATTTTGGTGCAGCGCACCGGATCGGGGGTTAGTCGGGTCGAGCCACAGAATCGCCTCGAGTAGAAGATATAACTCGACTCATGAGAATATGAAGTTTAAATTAGCTCAATGGTTATTTCCTTTTATGCATAAGATGTTTATTAAAGTCGAGTTCGACTCTTGAGTGCAGATTGAATCGGAGCCCGAATCGGACTCGGATCGGATCGAGTAGAGGTTAAGTCGTATGAGGGGCATTTGAGTCATTTGTAGATGAGGGAATATAATCCCTCATAATGAGCCGTGCGGCTCATCTTGGAGCCGCACACAGCCCGGGGAAGAGGGAAAAAGGGAGAGAGGGGAGATCTTGTCGGCGCCGAGTTTGCGTCGACTCTCGAGGAGATCGGAGCTAGTCTTCATCGAGGCTTCCTCGAGATCCAGTCAAGGTGAGTGGTTAGCATAGTTTTTGAAGGGAGGCGGGTGGCCGGCCCTATAAGATTTGAAATCGGTTTTTCTCTCACGAGTTCTTGCCGATCGATGCGTTTCTTCATATTAGAACTTTAATCATTGTGTATTTCTATGATCTTGTGTTTTAAACGTGTTTATTTTGCATTCTTGAGGGCTGGCCGAGTAGAGGGAAAAGGGGAAATGTCATGCCAAAATTTTCCCCAATTTCCTCGCTCGTCTCGAAACTCGTAGATCGATTTATGTTCGTATATGTTAGATCTATGGAATTATCACTCGTGTCATTGTCACAACCATGCTCGTTCATCCTTGAGGACTCAGCCGAACAGGGGGTCACCCTGCTTGAGTCGGCCGAGCAAGGGCAAGGGTGAGAAAAAGTGGACTGCTCGGATTTAACATGCTTGGTTTTAGGTTGTGTTGTTTTGATTCGCGATCGCATGCTTATAGATAAGTTGAACTTGTATCATATGATTGATGTTCGTCATAGAGATTGTCGCAACTATAGATCTATATTTATCTCAGTTATAGTAATGTTCTTGCTAAAACTATAGAGACATGATGATACTTAGGAAGAACTCTAACCATGACAAGTAAATTTATTGATTTATGTAATTGTAGGAATGATTGCTTAGTGACCATCCTTAGCTCATTCCTCTTTAATTTTTGAAATGATGAAATATGTTACCATGCTTAGTATTTCATGCGTTGTGAATTTATGGTTATCTTACCATGCTTTATAAGTTGCTTCTTATTGAAATAAATTGTAAATGCAGTGTATAAATGATTATTGATGAATCTCGTAGGTATATATAGTAGTAGCTGTAAGTTATTCTTGTTTTTTTTTAAATTATATAAGCTGTCCTAAAATGTTCATGGGTGGAATTCCAAGGTCGGTACATAGAATTCCTCACCCAATGTAGCGTATAACGCTAGATAACATGTAGGATGTTGCAAGATGCTTAGCATATATGAAAACTTAGCTAGGAGATGACACAACTTTTTAGGACTCCTAGTAAACATTTTTGGAAACCTAGAACTATTAGGTGTGCACAATTTTGGAAGCGTGACATTAATTTGTTGACCCTGTAGTCCGAATTAGGGCCGGATACGAGCAAGGGCCCGAAGTGTATATAAGGAAACCCTAGGACATTTGATTATGTGATGTGCTTGAGATAGTCCGCCGAGAAGCGTGGAAGTAAAAAATGACCAATGCTTAGCTCGGCCAGTGTTTGGGTCTTGAGATGCACCAGCGGGCCCGGTAGGTGTCAGACCCCAGTTGGGTGGGACTAGCTATCCCTACCCCAGACGGTGCCCGAAGACTAATGGACCATCCTAGTCGATGGCCCGGGATTTCTTGTTTACATCTTGCTATGATGTGGTCGGTCGGCCAGTGTGATTCTACCTTGTATGGTAGGGCCAATTGTAGTCGGGATTCTAATACCATAAGTAGGCCCAAGGGCCGGATGCCAAAGACTTGATAGGCCAAGATGGCAAGTTTTCACATATATGGTTTATATAGAATGACCCATAGGGTCTGTAATCACACTAGAAAATAACTTACCTCCCTGAATATATATTATGTTG
Source organism: Canna indica (assembly GCA_034359265.1). NCBI lineage: Eukaryota > Viridiplantae > Streptophyta > Magnoliopsida > Zingiberales > Cannaceae > Canna > Canna indica. The sequence goes on along the minus strand of CP136892.1, from coordinate 35,639,480 downwards.
TCTTATATGTTATGCCTGAATAACTGAGGATTATATGGAGGTTCGCAAGAACCGCTCACTGAGTCCCAAGTGGACTCACAGTTTGTTTCCTTTTTTTTTTAGAGCATGAGCAGTGATTGTTACCTGTCGGCATGGTGCAGTTGGAGGGTGGGTGCTGGTACCATATCTCAGAGCGGCGTCCTTGGGTCATAGTCCAGTGTCTTAGTAGTTGTTTCCTTTTCTACACTGCCACAGCCTACATCCTGCCCTGTAGCCTACTGTCTACACTGACATAAGGAAACCAAATCGTATCGATAAAAGAAATCTCAACACACTTTCTTAAGAGTTTTCAAAGCCACAATTTTTATGTTTTCCAAAACAAGTAAGAACACCAACATCAAAAAAACTGAACGTTTCAAGTAACAAGTTTTGCAACTCTTTTAAATACAACTATCAGTGCATAAACAAAAAGCAACTATTAGACACTGGTCTAAGACTCATGGATGCCGCTACGAGATATGGCACCGCCTCCCGCCCACCAACTGCACCATGTCGACATGCCAAAGTCACTACTCATGGTCTGCAAAAATAAAGAATAAACTATGAGTCCACTTGGGACTCAGTGAGTGGCTCTAGCGAACCTCCACCTAAGCCTCAGTTATGCATGCATATCATATAAGGCAACAAAATGAATGTACAAGGAGGTAAACTACATCTAATGCGACTACCGACCCCAATGGGTCAATCTGTACAAACTGAACATGTGATAACCTGCCATCTCGGCCTATCAAGCCTCCGGCATCCGGCCCTTGGGCCTACTTATGGAATAAATATATCGGCTACAACCATCCCTACCATATCAAGTAGTATCATACTGGCCATCGGCCACATCATCTCAAGATGTAAGCAAACAATCCCGGGCCGTCGACTAGGATGGTCCACTAGTCTTCGGACACCGTCTGGGGTAAGGATAGCTAGTCCCACCCAACTGGGGTCTAGCACCTAGCGGGCCCACTGGCGCACCTCAAGACCCAACACTGGCAGAGCTGAGCATTGGTCATTCCCGACCTCCACGCTTATCAGCAGACCATCTCAAGCACATCTCACAATCAATGTCCTAGGGTTTCCATAAATACACTTCGGGCCATTGCCCGTATTTGGCCCTAATTTGGGCTACAGGGTCAACAATTTATGCCGCCATTTTAAAATGTGTACACCTAAGAGTTCTAGGTTAGCAAATGTTTACAAGAAGTTCTAGAAGTGATATCATCTCCTAGCTAAGTTTCCAAATAAGTACGATGAACGTCTCGCGATGCCTTACATGTTATCTAACCTTCCACACCATCTTGGGTGAGGAATTTCTTGTATCGACTTTGGAATTCTACCCATGAACATTTTTGGACAGCATGTATAATCTAAAGAAAAATATTCAAATGTTACAACATCTACTATATATAACCACAATATTCATGCATAACAACTTTACACTACCTCAGGAGCTAAGCTCAATAAGAAACAATTATCTAACTTGGCAAGGTAGCAATGAATTCAAAATTGTAGGAAATACTAAGCATGGTAAACAATTGCAACATTAAAGATTTAATGCTAAGGATGGTCATAAAGCTAGCATTTCCACAATCTCATAATCAATCAATTTACTTGCTATGATTGGTGTTCTTCCTAAGTATCGTCATACCTCTATTGTTGAACCTTATAATCATGAAAGTTTCCATCTAAAGCTACCCTCTTTCCGCTTCCCTAGTCTTGGCCGAACCATGAGCAAGGAAAACCTTGCTCGGCCATGGCCCTTAAGGTAGAAAAGGGAAAGGGGACTCTAACTATGCCTCTAATTCTTCGATTCCGATATAACTTAATATCAAGTGGACTATTTTACCCCTTCCCATACCCTTGGCCGAACCCTCTTCATGAGGTGTAGGGTTCATTCGGCCACATCAAATGTTTCTAGGGAAGACATGCTTCAAAACACATAAAATTGACGATTAAGACTACATCATTCATGAACATGAGATCGTCCAAGGGCTTTCTTTCCGTCAAGGGAATTGGGGAAAATTTTGGCATGACCTTTCCCCTTTTCCCATGACTCGGCAGCCCTAGTACTTAAGAAATCAGCAAAGAAACAAGATGATCCGACAAGAACTCGTACAAAACAGTGAATACACATCGATGAAACCAAGATCCGTCGGAAAGATCGCGAGAAAACTCATCCTATCACATCTGGGGGTTCGGCTACCTGCCTCCCCCAAGCTTTCAAATTCTAACCACTCACCTTGATTTCGGAGAACGAAAGATCGAATGACGACGACTTTGAATCTTCCGGCGTCGGCGTGAAATCCCAGATCGATCCAAGTCCCCCTTCTCCTTGCTCTTCTCCCTCTCTCCCTAGGCTGCCTTGTGCGACTCCAAGGATGAGTCGCACGGCACAAGGATGAGGGGTTTTAATCCATCATCTAGACTTCCATATAGGTTCTTGACTCACCGGACTCATACTCAAAACTCAACTAAACCCGAACTCAACTTGGGTTCCGACTCAACCCACAACATGAGTCGATTTAAACTTGATTTAAGGTATGATTGTATAAAAGGAAGGTCAATCACCCAATTAAATTCCATGCATCAATAGTCGAGTTATACCTTTTCACTCGAGGCGATTCTGAGGCTCGACTTGACTATCCCTGGGTCCGACGTGCTGCACCAAAATAGATTTTTATATTAGGAAATTTTTCTGGGTCTTACAATAAAGGAAACATGAGTGTATATCCATCAATTACTATGGGAATCTATTTTCAATTGACCATGTTCCTCTTATGCAGATAGTTTAAAACAGGAAGATGTTGGTCTGGGACCCAATCAACCATTTTTCCAGAATGCTTCAACAAATGGACCTCCTCTTGTAGCATATTTGCACCTTTCAACATGCCCCAATTTTTCGATACCTCATCTTCTTTAGATTCTATTGGATGATGTAAATTGTAATAATTCTCTTCTAATTGTTTTCTCGAATTATGCAGATCGATATCTTTTGCCTCCCATAGAAAGTTGTGATTCCACTTCATAATCATCCCGACATGATCGTCTTTAGCAAAATTCTTCTGGGTTCCATGCACATTAAGTCATATGATTGGGTTATTGATCCTCAAAATCCGATCGAGAAAATCAAATCAGCAACTGGTGTGTGCTCATCTTCAATTTATACGAAATGTCAAGGAAGCATGTTTCTCTCAAACTTGTTTTCTTATTGCTGATCAGTCATTGTTACTCGCGAAAACTACAGGTGCATGTTTGGCAAAGATGAATGTTGATGTGGTCTTCAAGGCGCCTTGTGAGATGTCCATTCTATACCCCTACTACAAGAGGTAACATGCATTGTTTTAATAAGTGGTTGCATGGTTTAATCTTTAATACATGTTAATATTTCAGGTGTCCCGTTTGTGGCGAGTGAGGAGATGGAGTATGCGTGGCTAGAAGCGAGGGAGGACAAGGCTGAAGAACTTGTACGCAGTGCCGAGTACATGGGCTCGAAAGTTGTAGAACACTGACTCGCAACTTTGCGATGCTGCTGCAACTTTTGCAGCAAAGCTTAAAACAATTTACGTGGTCTGGGTGTAGTGTAGATACACAAAGAAAGAAAAGGGAAGGAAACTTCAAATGTTAAGCAAGTGATCATGATGGTTTTTGTTCAGCTTTCAAATTCTTCTTTGATACAACTTTTAGCTCAGTAGCTCTGAAAGTGTCCATCAGTTTGGTTGCACAAGTGTCACCAATGTGGTGTACAACTTTGTTCTTTGTTATCATTGATGTTCCAATAATTTTTTGTATTTTGGTGGTTATGAGTTAAATCAAAAGTAGTCTTGAAAGTGATTTCCTAAATTCACCTTTTGGCTTGGAGTAGTATTTGTCAATGTATATGATCAGAAAAGAGTTACTTCTAATGTAGTGATATAGTATTTGTCAAGCACTTACGGAGATAGTTTGTTTACTCTTTCTTTGAATAAAGAATTGACAATCATTTTATTTTTTTTCATTTATCGTGATTGAGTGTGTTATATTACTTCAAATAGTGATATTTTTGTAATAGACATTGCTATGCTATGATTATCAATTTAATGGTAATTATAAAAGCCACCAAAGAAGATTAGTTGAATAAGACATTATAAGATTTAGTAGCAATTGTAATTGTTACAAAAATAGCCATTAAATATATATACATTTAGTGGTGATTATTTTTATTTTTACCACCAATTGTATAAATTGCTTGTAAAGCTTTTAACGACAATGGATCTAGTGGGAATTTATTAATTGCTGGTAAAGGTTTCTGCAGTATTTACAATTACTAACAAATGTCATAACAATCACCACTAAAAGACCATATTGTAGTAGTGTGATATATTCACCGATTTTTTGATATTTTCGATCGAGAACATTGCACGCAAACCGATATGGAAGTTGAAAATATTTTTCCAAGAAAATATTAGTTACATGTTTATTATCATCGAAATCGAGATTAATACCAAGGTTGAAAACCTTACACCAACAATCTGCCCTTTTTGATGATGATAAACAATCTTAAAAAATATTTTCAATAAAGCATTAAGGAAGTCAATCATGAGATTGCTTCCCCTATCAACATGCATATCTAGATAAAATTACTCCCCCTATCTATATACATGAATTTGTTATATTTTATTTCCTTTACCTATATTTTTCTCCCCCTTTTGACATCAATCAAAAGGGGCAAGAAAAGTCAATCAAAAGTCAAAGTTGAAACTCTAAAAGATTTTTCAAAACCGCGAAAGTCTCAACTCAAGGGATGAAAACCAAACATTGAATAAGAGACTAAGTCATACATGATATAATGAAATGATAAATGAAATCCAAAACCAAGGATCATGTAGTAACTTAAGTATCGATATTTTCAAGTATCGGTCAAAGAGTCAAAAATCACTTTAGAAATGATTTTTCTCATCAAATGAGTAGAACGATACCACATGTGAATTCAAAATATCATACTTCAAGTCTCATTTGAAAATCTAATAAAAATTCAATGTATCTGAAAAAAATGAGCAATTTGAGAAGAGTGATACTTTAGTGGCATTTTCGTAAATATGTGAGATTTTTCATGACATGTCCAGACATCATTCAAACTTTCAAAATACCAAGATATGATCTTAGAAAGCATGCATATCAAGTTTGAAGTGAAATTAATGTCATTTGATCACAATTTCAATTTAGCACGGTTTCATTCGAAATAGACATGAAAACATGAAAATGACTAAGTATCAAATTAATATTCCACTTTCTCAAGTCAAAATTGAAATTTCAGTTTTCATGTTCAGTTATTATTAATGAGTTTGCCATATCAGTAGACATCAAAATTTTTTGAAATTTTGAGTAAATATTCATAAGCCATACAAGATTCCACCGATTCAAGAATCACTGAAAAATGATTTGGACAATTTTCTAAAAATACTTGAGCGAAGGTATAGCAAACTAGTACAATCAAGCTTATTGACCTACCAATGACCAAATATCATTTCATCACTTTACTCGTGAATTTCCAAATCTAAGCACATAGACATCTGACATGAGTAAATCTAAATATATTTCTTAAGTATGGATAGAAAATGAGATCTCTAAGTCAAAATGTTGACTTAGGTCAAACTTGTTTGAATGAGGTTTTTATAAAACCACTTCTACACCATTTTATCCATATTTTCATGATTTTCAATTTCAAATGCATAGAAACATGTCATATGTATACCTAAACATATTTGTGAAGTTTGGACTTAAAATGAAATGTCCAAGTCGATTTGTTGACTAGGATCAAACCTTTCCAAGTTTAAGTCTCTTAAAGTGATCTAGTTGTCACCTTATTCATCTACACATGAATTTTTAAGTTTAAATACCTAGAATCATGTGATATGTGAATTTTAACCTAGAGCAAGTTTTATTCAATCAAGATATCATGAAATTGCCTAAGTTATCAAACTTTTACCTACTCATAAAATTTTAAACATTTATCATGCATAGTCAATCATGAGCATAGAGAAATCATTCAAGCATAGTTATTGAGGTAATTAAACTATACTTTAATAAAAGTCAAGATCACACCTCATTTGAGATAAATTTTGCCAAACTTGTCAACTCTCATTCCAATTTCAATCTATTAGCCTTCCATCAATTTTTTAATAACTTGCAAGCAACAACCATTAGTAGCATAATGGAAATATATGACTACTAGCAAGTTAGTATATTAAATAGCAAGGGTTAAATTCAATGTTTCATTCAAAATCATCAACCAAGCTATATAGTAAGGATCTATTTCAAAAAGAAGTATCATGATACCAAAATGAATCAACGAGATCTCAAAAATATGAAATTTTGAAAGAATAAGATCTTCAATCCTTCCTATTGGTTGAAAACCGAAATGGCCACAATTAGCCTTGGTTCCGAAATCGATAGGTTGCATAGACCCATTATAGGTCACATAGGTCTCCGAAGAGGCCGGAAATCAAAAATCAAAAATCATTTTTCAAAAGACTCTAAATCAAGAGCGGAGAAAACAACTCAAATAAGACATGTATCATATACTCCAACTTAAATGAAAGCAAGTAAAGTAAGGAGATGATACGAAATATACCTAGATGCCAATTTCCATACCTATGGCATCATGATGACTTAAAGTTGCAACCTTATGAAGATTTTTCATTTGAATCCAAGGTCAACTTCAATATTTCATTTCTCATTCATCTTTATGTCGTAGCTCCCCCTACAAAAGAACATAAAACTTTTGGTACCCAAATGTCTTTGGGTCCTTGGGGGTTAGATGGTCTACGAATCCAAAGTGTCCTAGCTACACTTGAATTTTTCTTGAATGCACAAACATAAATAGCATGGCCAAAAATATCACAACAAAAGCAATGTCCATTAAACTTCTTTTCATTTTTGCTATGGAAATGAGATTTATCATTAGAATGCTTGACATGTGAACTAAGATGAGCATGAGCATTCTTAAAGGAAACATTCTTCTTTTGAACATGAGGTTTAATGGTAGAATGCTTAACATGGGAATGATGATGAACATTGGCATTCTTTACATAAGCATTTTTCATTCTAGTGTTCAGTGTTCTTAAGAGATGAAACATTTTTGAGTTCATTTACTTTCTTATTAAAAAACACAACCTCATTTTTCAAAGAATCAATAGATTGATATAAGGCATCAGATTGAGATTTCAAAATATTGTTTTCACATATGATTTTTGAATTGTCAAATTTCAAATTTTCATTTTCAAGTTTTAATTCCTTAAGCTCGGTTTTAACCTATCATGGGAAGAATCAAATGAACTAGATTTCAATCTCTCATTTTCTAGTTTTAATTCATCCACATGAGAATTAAGCTTTACATTTTCTTTCTTTAATCTTTTATTTTCATTATTCTTTTTTAACAAGCAAGGCATATATTTTCTTGTATTCATCTACTAACTCATTATATGACATGTCAAGAGAACTAGTAGAGCTAGCATTATCATTATTATCATGACTAGAAGGAGAAGAGTGTGCCTCATCATTAGTATATATCCATGAGGCAAACTTCTATATGACTTCATAGTCATGGCAAGAGGGTGCTTCACTTGAATGAGATGATGATGTGGAAGTATTTGATCTCTTCTTTGCCTTGTTCTTCATGGAAGAGCAATTCTTCCTCACCTTTACTTTGCACAAGTGGAAAATTACCTTTCTCTTTCTACTTTTAGTGCTTCTTTCACTAGAAGAGCTATGGGCATCAAAACCAAGGTTAGGGGTAGGTGAATGACCATTGTCATCACTACCTTCCTTAGAAGTATCAATCTCTTCACTCTTGAAATAATCATATAAAATATTTAAAGTGACCCATAAATCAAAAGTCGTAGAACATGCATGACTTTTTCAAGGATGTTATTTGGTATGGCACAAAATATGCAATTCATGGCATCTCCATTAAATTGAAACATTTCCTTGTCAAGTTCACACCAATCATAATCATGCATGTCAACCTTAGGACAAGTGTATTCAAATTTTAAAATGTTGTAAACACCAAAACCTCTAGTCTGTAAGAAGAAGTACATCCTAGACTTCCAAAGACCAAAGTTTGATTCATCAAACCTAGGACGTGTGGAAACAACCGACTCTAGTGCCATTCTCGGATCTAGGCAAGATGTAGAACTAGCTCTGATACCAAACGTAAGTGAAATGGCCTACCCTAGAGGGGGCTGAATAGTGTGTTTGCTAAAGTTTAGCCTAAGTTCAGTTTTAATCATTTGCTTAATTACTTAGGTAAGTGCTAAACTTAACTAGATGAATGCAGAAGCGAGTAAGTAACATAAGTAATCAAAACACAATATAAGCAATACAAACAAGATAGATTTATAGTGGTTCGGCCCTAATGCCTACTCCACTACCTAAGCACCCCCGCTTAGGATTTCCAACTTAGCTTTACTAGATTATAATTGTTTCCTTACACTTGAGGACTTTTCAGCGAAAAGTCTCCGCTCTCACACCAAGGCACTTCCACATCCGGAAGTCTCCGTCTTCTCTCTGAGAGCACTCTCCCACCTCAAACCTAAGGACAACAAGAACTAATCCTAGTAAACTAAGTACACCGGTGGACTTATGCCTCTACACCAAGGCAACCACCAAACTCAAGATCTACACACTAGATCTTTACACACTTGAGTAGCAACGAAATAAACACCAAAAATACAAGTAAATGAGAGAAATAATAAACAATACAAACTTAGCTCTCACCCAAGAAGTCGTAGTTCCTCTTGATGCCTTGATGATGAAACAATTGAAGGTTGAAGGCAAGATCAAGGGTTTTTATCTCCAAGCTAGGATGTACTCAAAGGATGGCTCAATCAAGGTTTTTGGATGTCAAAAGATGTCTCACGAAGTGTTAGGTTGTTTGGAAGGTAAGTTTGGGCTCTTATATAGAGATCCCAAGAATAAGAGCTCGGTTTCAAACAGGCTCAACAGGTAGAAATTCGAAATAGAGCCGTTGGGGCCATTCTGGGAAATCTAGAAAGTTTGACTAGATGATTCTGGGAATACTTGCAGAGTACTAGTACTTTCCAAGCTATTCCAAAATGTCAATCCGAGTTGTTCCGGATTGTCTATCCAGGTTATTCTGGGTTGTCCATCCAGGTTGTTCCAGGTTGTCCATCCAGGTTGTTCCAGGTTGTCCATCCAGGTTGTTCCAGGTTGTTCATCGAGGTTATTTCGGGTTGTTCAACCGGATTGTTACAACATCCCATCCAGAATGTTGTTTATGACTTGGAAACTCTTGGTAATACTATAGAGTACTGGTACATTTCGGTTGAAGTTTGGTTGATCGAACTAACAAGGTTCTTTCTTCGGGTTCAGTTTTCAGGTTTGGTTATTTAAGGATCTTTGCATCATAATGAGGATTAATACAATTATTCTAGGCACCCTAAACCTAAACTCTATTCTTCCCGACGAATTCGAGTGCGTCGATCAATGACCTTCAGATTCACCAAGGTTGAAAACCTTAGGCCAACACACGCATCCACAAACATTTGAACCCAAACCATAACCCGAAACCAAACTCAGACAAAAAATTAGTTTTTAGGGTCTTCAAACAATTTTGATCGAAGTCTAGCCAAAGTTCGATCAACCAAAGTTCGGCCTAATTGCGACCGAACAGAGCACTTTGCTTGTGTACTGTGATTTAGATGGTCTACTGAGGAGTGTTATTAGCCGCACGGCTACCACACTACTTAGCGGTGATTAGGGTCTTGAGATTGCACCAGCAGGCCCGCTAGGTGTTCGACCTGAGTGGCGAAGGGTCTTGAGATTTCGTCAGTGGGCCACGCTGCTGGTAGACCCGAGTTTGGTGGGACTAGCTATCCCTAACCCGGATGGTTCCTGAGACTAGTGACCATCCTAGTCGATGGACCCGGTAATTTGATTATTTACATTATGTGTGCCTCATTGGGCTGATTGTGGGAGCCGGTCTGGCCTGGTTTATGTAGAGTGGGGGAGCCCGGTAGCAGGTGGAGGCACAGATCTCGTAGCAGTCGTCCATAGAGTCATAGTCATGTTATTTAGGGTTGATAATCATGCACTGAGTGGTCGTTTATTAAAACATTACTGTTTAAAACTTGAACTGTTATTTGAAAAGCTGAGTTGTTCTTTAAACTTAAAACTGTTTTGAAATTAATAAAGCTTGGTCGTCGTTTATTTCATGGTTTTTTTCGTTGGTTCAGTGTTGTTCTTTTTTGATTGGTTAAGAGCATGTGGTAGGTTTCGGGGTATCGACACTTACCCTGGCTGGTCACACGACATTGAGTTTAGGCGTGACACGCCCATCGACCAGGTGATCGACCGGCGTCGTAACGGATAGAAAAATATATCCGTTGAGTTGATTTTCACTCGACACCTCTCTCTCAAAAGCCTATATAAACTTCCCTTAAACCTCTCCTCAGCCACTACATACCCTAAGTCCCTCTTGACCAAATCTTTGCATCTTTAAGCTTTTATTGATCAAATCTCTCATACTTAGCCTCTTGATCCGTCATACCAAAATGCATCATCATTGGAGGGTTGTTCAAGTTTGCTAGGCACAAGAAGAGGTGTTGTTCTTTGATGTGATAAGTTCTCTATCCTCTCTCCTTGTGATAAATGTTGTTTTGTTTCATTTAGTGATTGTATATTCAAGTGTGTAAGAAGACCTAGTGTTTGGTCTTGTAATTTGGTGGTCACCTTGGTATAATAAACCTACTTGTGTAAACTAGGTTAGGAGTGTTCCTTAGGAATTAAGGTGGAAAAGTTCACTTGGTGTGAAGGCGGACTTTCAAATGTGGAAGTACTTTCAAAGTGAGTATAGAGTCTTTCCGTTGAAAAGTCCTTGATTGTAAGAAACTCTCAACTTAGTGGATTTGTGTGTGAAATTCTAAGCCTGGTGCTTGGGTAGTGGAGTACGCGGTGTTGCTGAACCACTATAAATCTTGATATGTTAGCATTGCTTCATTTAGTATTGATTTCATTTTCTCTAAAGTATACACTCTTAATTTGAATAAACAACTTGCATAAAGAATTGAACTTGGTATAAAATTAACGGCACACACTATTCAACCCCCACCCCCCCCCCCCCCCCCAGGTCGAAAGTCAGGGCACTACTAGAGCTCGACACGAAATCCTTGAACTCCAACTAAGCTCGAAGGCTATGGACTGGTCTAGCACTTTAAGCCCAGCCGAATCAAACCCGAAAGTGGCCACACTCATGAACCAAACTCAAGTCAAGTCAAACATTACCTAACCCGAGGATTCCATTCGGCCATACAAGGACACCCACGTCCTTCATTAATTATCATAGATTCGGCAATAATGAGCCCAACATTTCCAGAATAAACCTCAACCCATTCCGAGCATATCCCCATGAGATTCAAGGCATATCCCCCGAGATTCAGGGAGACATCACTGCTTGAGACATCTCTAGCACGCACTATATACAAACACGATGCACGTCAAATATATTCCAATTCCATACTCACAACTTGGAATTCCTCCTTAAGCGTCCTTTGCAAGTCCCCTCCCCCTCCCCTCGCACCGAAAACACACTAGATTAGGAGACAAGGTGACACGAAGGACCGCACCACTCCGACTTCATCACTCCAGCTTCATGCAAGAACAAAAGCCATTATCCATATTAATAGATTATAAAATCAGACTGCCAAAGAAAAAGCCATTCTATATGATATGTTTATTACAAAGGGTTATTAGACGAAAATGGCTTCAACTTTTGCGAAATTTTCAATTTTGGTCAATCTTTTGATTGGTCTCAATTGTATATAAGAACTTTAACATTGGTTCCAATAATGATCCTCTGTCTACAAATCATGAGATCGTCCATTAACTTACTAACGTTGCGTTCCAAAAATAATTTATAAAATCCCACTCGTCATTTCAGCTCATATACGTCATATCCACTCGGGTCCCGCCTCTCTCTCACACACACACACATGACTGGCGACGAGAGTCCCTTCTGGTTCACCTTACTGGTTCTCCTTTACCAGATCGTCATAATCTTCATCTTCTCCCACCTCATTCACTTTGTCCTAGCTCGACTCGGCCAACTTATCATCATCTCTCAGAGTGGCGTTCGTGCTCGTCGTGGTGGACACAATCCTGTTCACGATGAAGCTGCTGGCGATTTGGTTCGCACGGCGTACGCCGGAGGGGGCACTCCTCAGGTAAGCGAGCTTTGTGATCATGGCGTTCGGCAGCAGGCTGATGTGCATATTAATAGTGTTCGGGGCTGATGCCCCATGTGCATGGCGATTGCCGGGATGCAGATGGACCTGTCGTCGTTGGTGGATAAGATGTTGTGCGGGCTCATGGTGTTGTTCTTCTTCCTCAGCATGGCGTCTAAGCTTGCTGGAGTTGTCATTCCGTGCATGTTCCTCGCGAGTCTCTCTCGCTTCGTGCCCTACAAGCGCCGAACTGCCCAACATGCCGTGCCTAGCGACGAGCTTGGCATCCTTGTATGCATCTACACGCAGGAAAATATCAACCCCATCATGCCGTGCCTAGCGACGAGCTTGGCATCCTTCTCAAAGCTCTCGGTCCCTCCACTAACTTCCTCGTCTGCGCTCATCTACTCCACCTCATCGAAATGGTCGGCCATGCCCACGTTGTCTTCGTCCCTCACAAGCGTCGGGACAAATCCTCATCAAAATGGTGTGCTTAGAAGAAGATAGTCAAACAAAAAAGAGCACCAATCGATAAAGATGTTAGAAATGGGTGCAATTTGATAGATTTCTTTGATTTAGATGTTTCCATGCAACAAACAGTGGTTTGATCTACAGAGTAATTAAGGAAAATAATATATCACAAATTTCTCGGTGTATATCAAGATCATAAAACAACAACAAGCTAGCATCATCATCCATCAGAAATACCAAATCAACCAAGAATAATAATAAGAGAAGAATGAGATAAGAAATATAGGGATCTCCATTAAAAAGATAACTATCAAAGATAAAAAAAATACATAACAAGAAGAACATAAAATGATCGGATCAAGAGGAAAGCGGCAAAAAACACTAATGAAGATGGTGGCAGCAGAGGCGAGAGGATGGTGACTACGAGGCGAGGAGAGCAAGCGCACGGCAGCAGTGGCGGTGGGGCTAGGGGCGGGCTCATTGGCTGTGGATGTGCTTGGAGCGATCAAGGACACAATAAGCGCAACGTAAGTGATATAGGCGACAAGGGATCTGCACCTAACGACCGCCATTTGTTTGCCTTTGGCTTCAACAGCTCGAGACGCGAGAGGCCAGAGAGTGATGTGGAGAGAAATTGGAAGAGTTCGAACTCGTTTTAAGGAGGAGAGATCCCTTCTCGAAGTAAACCGCCGAAGGCCGTCGAAGTCGCATGCTGAGAGAGGGGAATTAGAAGAAGCTTCCGATCAAAACCACAGACGCACAAGGAGAGAGAGAGAATGGCAGGGGAAGGAGGAGGAGAGAGATAGAGAGGTGGGACCCGAGTGAATATGACGTATATGAGCTGACATAACGAATGAGATTTTTTAAATTATTTTTCGAATGCCACATAAGTTAACGGACAATCTCACAATTTGTAGACGGAGAGTCATTATTGGAATCAATATTAAAATTCTTATATACAATTGAGACCAATCAAAGCATTGACCAACATTGAAAATTTCACAAAAGATTAGGCCACTTTCGTCTAATAACCTAGATTAGGAGACAAGGAGACACAAAGGACAGCACCACTCCGACTTCATCACTCTAGCTTCATGCAAGAACAAAAGCCATTATCTATATTAATAGATTATAAAATCAGACTGCGGATGAAAAAGCCATTCTATATGATATGTTTATTACAAATAAGAGAACAAAAAATGTCTTACTGGGTGACAAACATTAAAAAACAATTTGAATCATACAATACACTGAACTTGCAGCCATGGCATAAAAAATAGATGCATAAATGGTTAAATAAGACACTGCTTTGTAACCAAGAACACGGTTTGTGTAAACCCAGGCTTTCTATATGAGAACAGCAGCCAATATAAGGGTATAGAACCTTTGCATGTGTTCTCCTCCACAGTACAATGCTTGGTATGACCGATGATTATGGAATTGTGTTACTTCATGCCACCCTGGTGTAATCTGATGCACCATCAACCATAATCATTGACAAATCAGAATCCAGATGTCCAAGGTTGCCACTATAAGACATCTGTTTTAGTCGCTTCGAATTAGCCATGGAGTCAGAAAATCTGGAGACCTCCAAGGATTTAGAAACTTCCTCGACGTGTTTCTCAAAATCAGAGTATGATTTCCTTTTAGATGCAGGGTGCAAATTTAGTCCTGCAAAACATAATGAATCATGAGACTATTAAAGCTAAACTCTTTTTTTTGATATTCACAAATTTATGACATATACAAAACAAATAAAAGCGGTTCTGGTTAAAACTTGAGCTTATTACCACTAAAAGTGTTGGATATGCTAGGTTGTGCTTCCAAATTGGGGCAATAAGAAAAGTTCTGAGAGCTGCAATTATGGGATTGATTAACTCTGCATATTGAAGAATTTTTATTAGTCAGGATGGTCAAAACAAGCACAGACAGTAGCTGATTACCTTGAAAAATAAAAGAGAGGAAACTTAACACCAAAATACAAAAACTGGAATACTTTAGTCATCACCAGAATCATGTCAATCATGTCAAACAAGCACAGACAGTAGCATGATTTAACCGAAAATGCATTCAGTATCAGAAACCTCATAGTAATTTCTTCTCCCGTTTCATTTTAACAAGACTTTACAGAAAGGGCAAAAAAGAGATAGAATTACACAGTGCATTTAGCATGTATGATGTTTTCAATATAATATAAGAGATTTTGCTACCATCTGATCTTGATTTAGCTCCAGAGTTTCTCATCATTAAAAATTCATTTATTTTTGTGCAACATCTTGTCTCTATTACCAACAGGCACAAGCACATTTGATGTCTACTATTTCTCATAACTGCTATGTTTACCTGCAGAAATTGCCAAACTATCTTGCACAAAGCTTAATGGCAGAAAAAGATCCACGCAGCTGACCCCAAACAGACAGAACATTACAACTTCGTGTTATACTAGGTGTTCCTACAAATATATTGCTTATATAATTGACAACTATAGCTGCACCTGTACATATCTGGTTAACAATGTTATAGAAAAGCCATATCAACTTCCCTGCGAGACCATACGCAAGTGAGACTTGTCTATAGATAACTTTAACCATCTGAACGGTAGGCTAGCTGGAGTCGAAGGAAATTACTTCTCAACTAAATGTTGAAGTCCAGACAATCCCAAAGCTTATTATGAAAACTAATTCTAACTATATGATCCTTGCTAAATATCATTATCAAATGAAAAACTAGAGAACTTGAGAATCAACAGCAATAGAACCAGCCACTTCTGAAGCATTCTAGCTACTTACAAGTTTACAACCAGATAAAACACATTCTAAGCGTAGAAGATAAACGAGACCCTTCACCATGTCTGTTGTGTTGATCTTCCTTGTGCTGCTTTGGAATATTTTGCACAACCAGTGCCAAGCCTTAGAAAAAGATGATTGCATTAGGCAACTGACATCCAACATAGAGTTTATGTCAATTTGTTAATGCATATGTTTTTATTTTACACCATGCATTATGGTGGGAAATATCCATCTAACTAAGCATAGATACTAGATAGTTGGGACATTATATCTTCTAATTATTATAGTGCTATTGACTACGAATAATAGAAAGAATTGAAGAAAAATGACATCTTCAACCACCTAACTCAATGCCTTGAACATATATTCATCTTATGTAATGTATTCTAACTAGTCACCACATCAATGTAAGACCAATCTCAAATAGCTGCAAAATAGACAATCCGGATAACTTAAGCAACAAAGGGCGAAAAAGATGAAACTCCTTGGCATTAATAT
This sequence comes from Canna indica, assembly GCA_034359265.1. NCBI lineage: Eukaryota > Viridiplantae > Streptophyta > Magnoliopsida > Zingiberales > Cannaceae > Canna > Canna indica. The sequence continues at coordinate 35,623,477 of CP136892.1, read as the reverse complement.
TGTAACAAAGCAAAAATAGCTAGCCATCTATAGTACATCAAATAGAAATAATACTAACCTGTACATATGCTCAACAAAATCATCAATAAGAACAGGCCAGGCCCCTAGAAGAACGAAAAAAGCAAATTATCCTTCTTTATGATGATGTCTAAAGACAGCGTATAATAAACACAGATTCGGTATCAGATAATCAGAATTATACCATGGTAAGAGGATAGTACTACTAGACATTTACCTTTTGGATCATACCCTTCAAGATCTTCATTCACACATCTGCTGAATGCTAGGAGTTGTTGCCAGGTATCCTCAGATATATTATGTCGTTGGTGATTCTAAGTTCAATCAAAGAAAATAAACAACTTAGGTTAAACAAAAAGGTAAATGTTAATTCAAGAATATATCTAAATTACAAATGTCATTATTCTTTTCTTGCTTTCTTTTTTGACAATTTGTCCATGCCTACTATAGTTTACCTCTTACAAATAGAGTTCTGAATTACATTATATTCCTATCTTCAAGTTTGACCATTTAGTTCAGGATTCTAGAATCTTCATATTTTCTAATTTACTTCTTTTTAATGCCTACTATAGGCATGTAAGAAATGGTAGATTCTATGTTTATATCACCATTTTCAACTTTTCCTCGAATCCATTAGTTTTCAGTTTGTGTTTAGATATTCCAAAACCAATCCTTAATGTTACATATCACTGATCAACAAATAGTCCAGACTCAGCTAACACCACATTTTGATGTTCATAGATGGAATCATAACCAATTTTTGCAAAGCATTTAAAAATTATGGACACCAACTTTCATCACATATAACGTAAGTATTGAAACAAGTCTTCATGATTGTTTCAATGTTTCAACAAGCTGACTATATCACATCCAGTTCTTGCAAACGCACAAGAGAAAAGTGTCACATAATTCATAGTTATAATACCTGAACATAGCATATTAACAAGTTGCAATTCAAAACAAATAAAAAGGATACTGATGACAATTTAAGAAGGAAACATACCCAATCATTGATTTTAGGGACCAACAAAAAGATCAGTAAGTAGTAAAAGAATGTGTCTCATACCTCAACAAAATCACACCATTGGTCCAGCAGTCGGAATCTTCCATTCAAAACTAATCTCCATGCTGTTATGGCTCTACTTACGGCTAAAAAGATACAGAAAGAATTAACAATGTCAGAGAACACAGTATCAGAAAGGGTAATTCAAGATAACAGCAAGATGATCTTACTAATATTCTTCTGCCCATTTTCACGGCAAAGGAAGAAGACAAAATCATAGAAGCAGTTAAACTGACGAGAATCTACCTACAAAATTATAACCAGTAACCAACAGTAGGAATGACAAAAAGAGCCACACAATGAATCTGTAACTTATAATACATAAATCAGCACTCACAGACAAATCAAGGCATGACATAAGCTTGTAGATGTCACTGAATATCATATTCCTGGATAAAAAACTAGAAGTTAATCAGAAAGCGATTAAATCATTGATATATATGGATATATACTATTCATGGTACAAAAAAACTGTTCAAGAGCATTTTCTCTAAGATACTTTTAACTTGAGGGTCTCTCCTTGTACCAATGCTGTTCAGCAGCGACAATGCCAAATGGCCATTATTGATCTTTGCTATTGAAATTTACAAGTACTTGAGAAGGTACATTACATAAAAGATACACTGAGGTTTCTTATTTCAGAAATTATTGATAGAACTGATATATAGAGTTGTAAACACACCATTTAAATGAGTAAACAAGTCATGGAAGATTGATTGCATGATGGCAGAGCCAAAGTTGGAGCATATGAAAGTATTTTTGTGTCAATGACATTCAATTCTATGCCGGAAAATGATGAAATTCCAAAAAATTGTGCAGTGTCAAATTGAAAAGTTGCAATGATAATAACAGATGCAAACTTATTACTAGATGCAATCATAAATTCTTATAATCCATGATATTGGATGGTCATCTAAGACTTTGGTGTCTCCCTTTTACTAAAGTGGACTTCAGTGCTTACTTTGTATTGATGTGATTATTATGAGTCCATTAATTCCAAAATTGCATTTCAAGTGAGCAGGGATATGATAATATAGGTCTAAACAGAAGTACATAAGATCAGTAGCCTATAGGTCATCAAAGCCAAAACTTTGCAAGTAAAACTAACTTAAATTTGATCTTTCAAATTTAAAATTCCAATGAGGCTCACCTTGTTTGTGCTGTAAACTCTAGTGATCTCAACAGCATAGCTAAAAGTTCCTTCGAGCTTGCATGGTCATTACTCGACACAATATCTGCAATAACAAAAACCACATTAGAAAGAAATATATGTTAAGAATAAGGTGTCATTTGGTTGACACAACTTCCTGCAGGAAGTTATGTTTTATGATCTTGTTTGGTTGACACAGAAGTACAACTTTCTCAGAAAGTGTAACTTGCATTTACTTCCTACATATGCAGGAAGTAACTTACCTAGGGGGACCTTTGTAAATATGAGTTGTATTTGAAATAAAAAGACATTTGTATCCTCATATTTACATTTAATGCTAAATTTATAATTTATATTGTCAACTTTATAAGATTAGGTAATTCATAAATTCTTGATTTATTTTTTATTTTAATTTATTTTTTAGCAAAATATGTAATTTTTTTATATCAACTACAAATAAAAATTACTTTTTATATATAAAAAATATATATGAAAAATTATACTATATTTTACATATATGTATTAAAATATTAATTTACAAATAAAATTTATTTTTTTCTATATATTGAAATATTAATTAGTAAAAAGAAAGGTATATTGGTCATTTGGTATATACTTCCTAGGAAGTACCCATGTCAACCAAACATGTTACAAGTGGGAAATTACACTTCCTATCAATTAATTTTTTGTCAACCAAACACATTTTTACTACTTCCGAAGAAACATAGATGGAAAGTTAATTTATCGGAATTACAACTTTCCATAAGAATTTACTTCCCATGTCAACCAAACGAGGCCAAAGACTCACCTTGTCTTTACTACATCATCCCGCAAGTATAAAGGGGGAGAAACAATGATGTATAATAAGGAGGACGAACATCATAAGCTAACATACATCAACATTCTTTTAAAAAGTTTCATGCTCATGCTTGAGTGACTGGCCCATTTCGTATTATAAGGAAGATTGGTTCTAATACATATTTACTTGATTTACCGACAAAATTAAACATTAGTCCAATTTTTAATGAAGAAAATTTGCTACCTTATCGGGGAACATTCGAGTCGCAATCTTTACGTGTTACATGTCCTACTCATCCCACTGGAGCAATGCCTACAATCCCACCGGTATCATTACTAGCTTCCACAATTAAAGAAGTACTTGTCACACAAATAGTCCTCTCTCATCAAGAAAGCACAACTCAATATCTTGTCCAATGGAAAGATCGTCCACAAATTGAGGATGCATGAATTTCATAAGAACTTTAACATTTAGCACCCAATATTTTTCAACACCCTTAAGGTTTCGATGGAATCTGCTCTTCCCTTGGATGACCCACTTGGCAAAGATCAACCAATTCGCACTTATGAGCGTCAAAGCCACTCAAGTGATAGTTTTCTTCAAGGGAAAACCATACTTTTGGACCCTATAGTCTGGGCCAATTTAGCTTTTAGTCCCTACATTAGAAAATTTTGGTATTTGGTCCCTATAATTACACTCTGTTAGTCTTGAGGTGGCACATTTATATAAAAACTTGGCTGATGACGTGGCAGGCGTCCAGAAAATGAAATCAAATGTAGGGACTAAAAAGCCAAATTAGCCCAACCTATAGGGACCAAAAGTATAGTTTTCCCTTTTTTTTTACTCCAGCTGCCACTTGCACATCTCCAAGCAGGCCTTTTCAAGCGCCTACCACCCGAAGACGCATGCCGACTCTTCTTCAGTCGTTCGCCCTCACCACTTCCATCCTCATGTGTCGACGATGACCTTGCTGGCACCAAACAACGTGAAGGCAACCGATCATGGCATATGCATGATGAAGAGGCACGCAATATGCTACAAGTCGCGCCTACCAAAACTCGACCGCGCTGCCTGCACCGCCAACCATCGTCGACGATTCATAAGACGCTTGCAACCGAAGTTGGGCGACAAGTAGGAGGACCGAGGGGTGCGGTCGGCTACTGTGCATGCATGCCATTGACCATCAAGAATCGTGTGCATTGAATCCAACATGTGCATGTCTGCATGAAGCCCAACCGGCGAATGGAATCTCGTTGACCACCATGAAACAACCGAATTCACCAGAATCCCGTCGTTGTCCACTGCTTGTCAGCTTGATGCACATGATGCTTGTGCAACGTTCGACCACCATTGGTTGCCCCGATATTCATCAAAGACAACGCTACACCAACATGTTGCATGGGATCTCATGGCAACAACATTGATCTCTTCCCCGGCCGGAGTCGCGTAATATAATTGCTAGGATTAATGTGATAATTTTATTCAAACCTCGAGTTGAGAGGAAAACTTCAATATGTTTACGTTTCAAGAACATGTATAATATAATTGCTAGGATTAGGGTGGCAGTGGATTTGTGTAAATGGGTATTTCACCCGTCCCAGACCTTTGTAAGTCATTAGCGGGTTTGTAGAAATTTTATGTTCTACCCGCGTTAGCAAAATTCGTCTGTAAATGCACAACCTTTACATCTGTTTATGCCGTCTACCAAATCGTCAAACGTCGTCGGCTAAGTTGTGACGGCACTTGACGTTTTGGTAGATGGCATAAATGGATATAAAGATTATGCATTTACAGACGAATTTTGTAAACACAGATAGAACATAAAATTTCTACAAACCTTGTGACTTTTTTGTCTATTTTCCCTAATTATAGGGATCAAAAACCAAAATTTTCTAATGTAGGGACTAAAAGCCAAATTGGCCCAAAGTATAGGGACCAAAAGTATGATTTGCCCTTTATTCAAACTCGTTACATTCGAGTTTTTTGTGATGGGGGATAATGATGCAATCAAGATCCTATTTTTTAGGGCCTAATTATTAGGCCAATTTTGATTTATTTCATTTATTTCCTTGCTTATTTTATGCCTTCATTTGGGACTTAACTTTAATTGTTATCTTTTATTTCCTAATTTCATTTACAACATAATTGTTTCTTAGTTGATCATGCCATCTATAAATATGTAACCTAGGGGCTTAAAAGAGCATATTATGAATTGATAATAAAGTTTCCTCTAAGCTTTTTTTCTCCTCTCCTTCCTCTTGGTTTGGTACTGCGTCTTGGTTTTGTACTGCATCAAAATAATGCAGTCAACAACTTAAATTATAAAATTAATTTTCTTTTTAAGTTAGACATTAATAAAGCCTTAATTTTAGGCCATAATTTTAGGAAACTTTTTAATTTTATCTTTATGTTAGGTATTAATAAGGCATAATTGTAGGGCAATTAATGTTGCTTTCTTTTTATTTGTTGTTTTCTTTATTTTAATTCCTAATATCATTAGGGCTAGGAATTGTAGGCTATATATAGTTGATGAGGAATTAGGGAGAACTTGAATGAAATAAAACTATTTATTTTTTTCTCAATCTCTCTATTCTTCCTTTTTCTCTTCTCTAGGTTATCCTTTGGCAACAAACTCACATGATCAAGACGTAGATTGCCTTAAGAGAAAGGGGTTTGAAGAAATCCTAAAAGGTTGTTGCTCTTGAGGAAAGAAGGCTGCCCTCTTGTAAGGTAGCAGTCCTCTTTTGGGGTAGGGGACTGCTGTTGCTGAGAGGAGGGCTACTGCCCGTTATGAGGGAAAGTATAAGGGATGGGTGCCCCTTGTCTTGCCCGTTGTCTTGCACCATTTGGTGGAGAGAAGGGTGGCTACTACCCTTTCCTTGATAGCAGCTGGATGAAAGAGGCAGCCTAGAGGCTATTGTCCTGTCCTGTTTTTGGCAGGAAGAGGCAGCCCTAGGGGCGCCTATTTAGGGAACAAGAGGCAGCCATAGGAGCACCTCTTAGAGGAGGAAGAGGCTGCCCTATAAGCCTCTTGTGGTGGTAGCACATGCCATGGTTTCAAATACCATATCATACCGCTTGGTACGGCTGGTATTTATCGATTTTTGGAAAAATCGGTATACGAGATATCCGGTATACCGCCCGGTATCGGCGATATTTATCAAATACCGCCCATACCGGGCGGTTTTTGATGTCATACCGGGTGATACCGCCCGGTATGACCCAAGGTATCCCCCGGTATGACCCAACGGCTCTTAAAACATCTGTAGCAAAAAGAGTTGTTGGGTACGGTAGCAAAACGGTCCCAAACGGCTATATAAAGCCATCAAAACATCTCTTTTACCCTCACTCCCTCCTCTACTCATCTAAACTCCTCTACTCATCTAAACTCTCAATCTTTCTCAAACTCTCTCTCTCTAATCTCTACTTTCTTCATCTCCACCCCGAAACTCTGCTGAAATGACGTCGAAATCTCAAGCCGGCCCCGCATGGCAGCACGGTATTCAGTTGGAGAAGGCTAACCACTGGCAATGCATCCACTGTAATATGATTTGTCGTGGTAGAGGCATCACTCGATTGAAGGCACACTTGGCCGGAACATCCGGCGACGTTGTCAAATGCACCAAATCACCGCCGGAAGTCTGGCAGATATTCAAAGATATGCTCACCAACAAGGAGCAACGTCTTAAGAATGCAGATCAACAAGCCGAGTTCGACCGACGAGCTACCCAAGATGTCGGTGGTGGCCATTACGAGGCTCAGGGTGGTGGTGACGACGAGGATCCGGAACTTGAAGCCGGCATCCGAGTTTCATTGGAGCACGCTGCATTCGAACGAGATCGGATGTACTATACCGGATCTCATTTTGAGTATGGTGGCGGCAGTGGCAGCGGTGGCACAAGCAGTGCTGGCTCGACTTCGGCTGCCGGATCAATGGACCGAAGTGGTTCAATTCCCTCTGATCCTCAAATTGGCCAGAGTTCTAGCATGAGGGTACCTCAAAGCAGAGGAGGCATTCGTGGATTCTTCACAAACCTTGGAGCAAGTGGTAGGAAAACTAATATTGATATTCCTGATCTTGATCCCAGGGCATTTCCTCCTCCATCAGCAAAACAACCGCGCATAGACGATGCTTGGGGCAAGACGAAGAAGTGGGAGTTGGGGAGAGCCATCTCCAAATGGTTCCACTTCAGCCGGATTTCCGCAAATGCAACCAACAATCCATACTATCGAACTATGGTGTCTACCATCCAAAAGATAGGCCCAGGTATTGCCCCTCTAACTCCCTATGAAATTTCAGGTCCTTACCTTGAAGCAGAGGTCGATGAAATTAAGCAATGGATCGACGGAATCAAGCGGCAATGGGGGGAGTACGGATGCAGTTTGATGTGCGATAGCTGGACCGGGCCAACCCGAATAAGCATCATCAACTTCCTAATCTATTGCAACAGGAGGGTTGTTTATCACAAGTCAGTGAACTCGTCCGATGAAATCCATGATGCTTACTGCATTTCGAAGCTGATGACGGAAGTGATCGAGGAGATTGGACCCCAGAACGTTATTCAAGCTATAACCGACAACGGAGCCAATTTCAAAAGGACAAGTGAGATAATTGAACAGGATTATCCTCACATATGTTGGACTCCATGTGCAGCCTATTTTGTAGACCTAATGATGAAAGATATCGGTGATATACCGATGGTGAAGTCGACGGTAAAGAAGGCGCAATAATTTACCCGCTTCATCTACAATCACACATGGGTACATGCCCTAATGAAAAATTTTACAAAAGATAATTTATTAATTTTATAAATAATTTATAATATTTATTTATTAATTAATTTATCATAAATAATTACTAATGATAATTTCATATTTTAGGTGAAATTCTTCAACCGGGAGCGACTTGTTTTGCAACCAACTTCATCACATTAAGATCGCTCCAACAAAAATAGGCGGCCCTTAGGACCATGTTTAGAAGTGAGGAAAAGACTTCATCAACATATGCCGGAAAAACCGTTGGAAAACAAATAGAAAAGTACATCCTCAACATGCGCTTCTGGGATTGCATCACAGAAATAATCGTCGTCGTAGAACCTTGTAGGTTCTAAGACAGATGGATATGAAAAAGACGCCTCAAATGAGTCATCTCTACCACTACATCCACCAAGCACAAGAAGAAATCAAGAGGGTTATGATTTCTCCTGCCAAGTATGAGCACTTCATCGAAATTATCTCCCGGAGATGGGATAATCAAATGGGCTGTGACATACACATCGCAGGTATTTTTTATTTAATATTCAGAAATTATTTAAATTTAATTCATTATGCTTAATTACTTATTCATTATGCTTAATTTTTTATAGGGTATTATTTAAATCCCGCATACCAATACAAATATGATCTTGGAATGGTCGATAGTTTGTTATATCCCTCCGCAAGGTCATACAACGAATGTCGGGATCCAACCGAGAAGCGGCACAAGCTCTCAATGAATCAAAATGGTTCCGAGATGCAACTAGCAATTTCGGAGATTCATTTGCATTCTCCATCTGAGATACTATGGATCCAGGTAGATATAATTTTTTTGCCAATTTATTTATCAAAGATAATATCCCGTTACTAATAATAATTTTAAATTTGATGCAGTCGAATGGCGGTTGCAATTAGGGATTGCAATTCAAACCGGTTAACCGAACCGCAAAATCCGGTTTTGGATAGTGGATTTGCGGTTCGGTTTGGGTTTCGAATAGTAAAAACCAAAAACCATTTAAAATCGGTTCGGTTTCGGTTATCGGGTCGCGGTTAACCGGTAACCGAAATCGGTTATATATTCGGTTTCGGTTATCGATTTTTTGCGGTTAACCGGTATCCGAAACCGGTTTTGTTATTAATCTTTGAACCGATTATCCGTTTACTACCGGTTTTTTACGGTTAACCGATATCCGAAATCGATTTTGTTATTAATCTTTGAATCGGTTATCCATTTACTACCGGTTAACCGATTGGTAAACGGATAACTGGTTCTATCCGAACCGAAAAATTCGGTTTCGATTATCCGCGGATAACCGAAACCGATCCGGTTTCGGTTTCGGATATAGGCTTTTGAAATCGACCGATTTCGATTTCGGTTAGCGGGTTTGGAAATCGGTTTCGATTTCGGTTAACCCCCAAAAGTGCAATTAACCAAACTGTTGTCATCCCTAGTTGCAATTTGGAACCAAAACTCCAACTCTTCGAAAGATTGCAACACACATCCTCTCGCAAACCACATCATCAAGTGGATGCGAGAGGAATTGGTCGACCTTCGCCTTGATTCATACGAAGCCGCGCAACCACCTTTCGTACGCCCGATTAGAGAAGCTCGTATATGTTCATTACAACATGCGACTTCGAATGCGGGCGTTACAGAACGAAGATAGAGATAATCCACATGTAGATCTGTTCGATGTCGAGTTCGTCCAAGGCGATGCGAACCCAATAATTGATTGGTGGAGTACAATGGAAACTGACCCGCCTCTTCTTGATGAACCAGGTGAACCACCTCGGCCTTCACCAATTATATTTGATGCTATTGAGTCTGAGAGCCAACCAGAAAATACGGACAGTCAAGCTCTTGAGAGGGACATGACCTTTGCTCCCTTGGACTCTCAACGAGTTCGACAAGTAAGACGACGATCCACGTCTGACTTTCCATCTTCACAATCAAAGGGAAAGAAGAAGACAACACCTTCACCTTCAAAGGCAAAAGGCAAAGGCAAAGAAAAACGACCAATTGATCCTTTGGACGCGATTGCAGAAGCGAAAGAGGACGAAGAAGACGAGCCCTCGGCTCAGAGCAGTAGCAGCACAGAAGACGGAGGAGATGATGATGATGATGGAGCAGGGGGAGAAGACACTGTCGTGCCATCAACAACGGCACCTACCTATCTGTGGACGAATGAGCAATACTTCGATCACTGCACCCAAGATCAGGATCACGGTGCTAGAACCGAAGGAACAACTCAGGTGTACGAGAAGAGAGGCCAGCGTCAAGGAGGTGGACCGACAGCTTTGCAAGATTACCACCACGATATGACGAGTAGCTTGCAAGAAGTTTCTGAATAAAACTACTCTGTATCAAGCACCTACTCAACTGATGATACAAGGACTAGTTCTTGGACCGCCAACAAAGAAACACTGATGGTTATGTGGTATAATAGATACTAAGGCATGATGGCATGGGATCATTTCTAGATATGAGCATTGGAGACTTACGGTGTTGACCTTAGTCGTGTATGTCCCCAAGATATGTACGAGTACGACGGACGTCATTCGTCCGCATTTTAAACATTGTATTCATGTATTTGACATTTGAATCTTAAATTTAAGTATTTCTTAATCAATTATGTATTATTGGAGTTATTTTTAACAGCAAAATCAAAAAAAAAATCTATCCGGTATGCATTTTTCGTACCGGCCCGTACCGTATGTCGGTACGGTACCGGTCAAAGACCGATATCGGTACCGGTACCGGTATTTTAAATTATGGCACAGGCAGTCTTAGGGCTGCCATTCCTTGAGAGGGAGGCGACTGCTGCTATTGCTGATTCTGGCAGCAGCATGGCCGCCTCTTCTTGCTTTGCTTCTTTTTGGCGGAGGCGGCTGCTGCCCAGTGATGAAGAAGATGAGAGGAGTGGGAGAAGAAAAAAGGAAGGAGATTGGGGAGACCTAATCTTGCTCTGATAGCATTAAGAATAAGAATCATCACATCTTCACTAAGTCATCCCCTGAGTATAAAAGGAGAGAAACAATAGAAACAATGATGTACAAGCTCCTAAGCTAACATACCCCAACATGACAAGAAGAAATAACAACACAATATTAAGACAAAATAACTCTAACAACATAAAAGAGAATAATTAAAAAGAATCATCTTGAGCTGCTAAAATTGATTAGATCTATTAATCTACATGACATATTGCCAGAACGTTTAGGAGCAGTAGATGCTCAAGAATATAATTTGATGTAATTTTGTTCATTATTTGTACTGATAAATTAACAGCTTCGTGAATAGAAATCAATTTATAACAATTAAACATTGTACCACAAAATGTCAATGAATACGTGCAAATCTACCAAGAAAATTTGTTTCCTCCAATATGAGATTATGAGGAATAGAGTATAAAGGTCCAGGACGCCAAGCAACAAAAAAAGCTTGATTGCTCTCCATCATCTCTCACAGCACAACAAAAAAGTTCTCTTTTTTTTCAAATAATTTCATAAGGAGAATTATCCAAGGCCAAACAAGAGCGCTCTCCTAGTTTAGAACAAAAATTACTAGAGCTCGTCTAAACGAAATAGCCAAGCAACACTGATTCAGCTTCACTGGCGCGTCGATCGAAGCAATTAGCAAGGAAGCATGCAACTGGTTTCCTGCTTGCCCTAATCATCTTGCTTCCAGTAATGTTCAAAACAGAAACAAGCGAAACAAAAACTGTTAAAAAATACTCAATTTTTTCGCATCGGGAAGCGATCCGTGTTAAAAAACCCATTTGAAAATCCGTCTTTTATTAGAACAACGGAAAATTATTTTTTATCCAAATCAGAACCCTAAATAAAATCTCTCGAATAAGATCACACAAAGACAAAGAACTTATCAGCGCGACAAGAGGGTCTTCCCACTCACCACAGTATCTCCCGAAGACCCCGAAGATGTCAAACTCCTGCGGCGCGGAGGTGGAGTCCATGAATCTGAGCATCTAAAATTCCAAGAAGAATGATCTCGAAAGCGCAAAATCCGGGTTCTAGTTTGCCGGATCAAGAACCCTAAGCCGTCGGGTTCTCCTCTCTGATGCCGTCCCCGATCGCCCGGAGAAAAAGAGAAGTGGGGAGTGGGGAGGGGCTCAGGCAGCGTAATATTTGCTCCTAAGGCTGAGGCAATGGCATTATACACGTGACCAACCACATCGCCTTCGGCCTAATGCGACCATATGCCAGAAGAGTCGGGTATATATTCGGCTAACTGAAGGCAATGTTTTGAAAATCGAACGGACCAACGTCAAGTAACCCTGGATTAGAAATAACATTTTTAAATGCATGAATAAAATCTTAATTTTATATGTTGTATAATAATCGTTCTCATGTAAATAAAATAAAAAATAAAAAAAATAATCGATCTCATATAATACAAATTAAATTGGATCGTACGTGCTCAAATGTTGTCATGTTATATCTTCATCTTATGTCATCTTGAAGGTTATCTTCAGAACATTCTAATTTCAAATCCTCAATTGATTATACTTTAATCTTATGTCAATCTTAGAGAATCATTATGCTCCCTGCAACTAGTTATAGAGATCGTCAATCCTCGGGAGAGGATAGCAGTTCTTAATCGTCACCTTATTCAACTAACAATAATCGATACACATCCGAATACATCCTTCTTTATAACAAACAATATCAACGCCCCCCAGGATGACACACTGACGAATAAAATCCAAATCCAACAATTCGTGTAACTGAGCCTTAAGTTCTCTTAACTTAGTTGGTGTCATACGATAAGGGAGAATTGAGATTGGCTTCACTCCTGGTTGCATATCAATGCGGAACTCAATCTCCTGAACCGATGGCAGTTTCGAAGCTCATCAAGAAAAATATCAGAGAACTCACTGACCATTGGTGTCTCATCCACCTTCCTAGTTGAATCTCCAACCTCCTCAGCCACAGATACGAAAGCCAAAAATGACTGATAACCACTGAAAAGTAACTTTCGGACTTTGAGGGCTGAGATAACCCCTGAAAGAATACCACCTGCCTTCAACCTGAAAGGTGAACAACGACAAATCATGCTTATTAAAGGTAACAGCCTTCGCCTTACAATCCAACAATGCATAATGAGAGGATAGTCAATCCATGCCTAAGACCACATCTAGCTCCAAAGCTGGAAAGACTACCAATTCAGCTTCCAAGGGATATGCCCACATATAAACACTTCACAACCCTGAAATACTATCTCCACAAGAACAATATGGCCCGTAGGCGTTGACACCACAAAGGATACTACAAGAGAATCCTTTTATTTACCAAGCTTTGATGCAAAACTATTAGAAATAAATGAATGTGTGGCTTTTGAATCGAACAGATAAATGCTGGTAAAGAACAAACTGTAAGGTTTGTGTTTGGTTGAAGGGAATAGAATAGTATTTCATTCCCCCTCTTTATTCCTTTGTTCGATTGCACCAACTTAAGTTGAAATAGGTGGGACCCCCGAAATAGATGGGGAATGGTAGTACCTATGGAAAGGGAATACTATTCCCGAGGTCAAGGCAAGGAATGCTATTTCTTGTCTATTTTGGATATCTTTTTACTATTTAACCCATCATTATTTGAAAAAATTATCTCACGTATACATATAGTATACCAATCGTCATGACACCATCCCGCCTCCTTTCGTGAGATCGTCTTTGGCTCGACGACAACTCCGTGCAAGTAAGCTTCTTCTTTCCTCCATCTTCTTTACTTGGTTTTCTTTGTCGCCTGCAACTTTTCGTCATCTGCACCATCCTTGCAACTTCATTTTCTCTGTTGCGATACAACTTCTCTTCTGTCGCAAATAGATCGTGAGACCTCTCTCTTGCAAGAGAGGTAGCCTCTCTCTGACGCAGAGAGGTCGTAAGCGACCTCTCTCTGGCGGAGAGACGTCGTGCGACCTCTCTTCGCTGGAGTGAGGTCGCACAGAGAGGTCACGAGACCTCTCCGCCATAGACCACTCTGGCGCGCAGACGTCTCTAGCGCCGAGAGAGGTTTCTCGCTCGACCTCTTCGCCACCTCTCTCTGGCAGAGAGGCCGTGCGCCAGAGAGATGAGAAAATCTGTAGATGTTTGTTATATATATTCTAAAATCTATCAACTTAAATTCACCTCTCCATGTCTCATATTGTCACGCCCCAAACTCAAGATCACGTGACCGGCCAGGATATACGTGCCTATACCCCGCAGCCTAACCCATGAACATGCAAACTAATGATAAAAACATAGCGAAAAGAATGTAATGCGTTTTATATTCAATAAAAGGAAAACCAAATTAGATTTCACTAGAGACAAGTTTGCAAAACAGTAAAGTGCGAAAATAATAAATCAATGTTCAACTGTTCGTTTATAAATGAAAATCTAAAATAAAAGACATGAATGTTCCCAAGGGACTACAACTCCAAAATACCAAAACACAGGTGCATGACAACTACCAAAACTCGACTACGACCCCTAACTAGGACTGCTATGAGATCAATGTGACTCCTCTACCCTCCTGCCGCGCCAAGTGCTCCAGCCCACCTCACCGATCAGGCTCTGCAAAAAAATAACAATGGGTGAGTTCAAAAGAACTCAGTGAGTGGTTCTACTAACCCCCATGAGAAACCAAACACAGAGATATAGCATATGATAAAACACTTATCTCAAATAGAAATAGAGTCACAAGGGAGTGACTAGCTATTAGGTCATCTGGTCACCACATGCTTGAAGGCATCCAACACTCTAGCAGTGAAGTACAATAGGCCTCAGCCTACCGTGCCCTAAGACACACATAACTCACTCAAGGGTTATGAGGATAATCGGGATTGGCCTATCCGAACTTATCCTGCAATAGAACCCTAGATAAAATACAGGAATAATCGAGATTCGTCTGTCCGAACTTATTCCTTAAATGACACTCGGGAGCAATCAAGATTGGCCCGTCCGAACTTACTCCATGAGAAACACAGGAACAATTGGGATTCACCCATCCGAACTTATTCCTTAAAGATAGCGCAGGAATAATCGAGATTCGTCCATCCGAACATATTCATTTCAATATAGAATCTTGGGAACAATCGGAATTTGCCCGTCCGAACTTGTTCTAGAAGAAACGTAGGAATAATCGGGATTTGTCCATCCGAACTTGTTCCATAAGTTGGGAGTTTATCATCCAACCTCTCGGGCCAGACCCACAATCCATTTCCTATCCGAGACTCTCTGTCATTCATAAAGATATGACGATAACAATACCTAAATCAAGTGTCTCCTACGGTGCACCTGAGTCGAATCGGACTTTCAAAGTGTGTCCTATGGATCCAGACTATATTTTTTGGTCAAAACGATAGGTTACACTACTATGTCCAGTAAACTATACACACCACAACAAGTATTTCAAAATCAGCCATAAATCAATAATTCAGCATGAAGTTTCCAGCATAATTGATTTTTCAGCATAACAAGGAAATAAATCCGAAAATTCACAGAAATTAAATCCTTAATTTACCATCATATCAAAATTATAACATTGAGATAAATCTCACAAAAACCATATTTGTTAAACATGATTAAGAAGCACTACAACCATCTTTAATCAAGAACCAAGCTTTGTGATCAAGAAATCATATCAAGAACATCCATGGCATCAAGATCAAATGCTATCTTTGAAAGACATGATTAATTTCCAAAAATCATAGATTTAATTTCAAGCATGCATTAACATTATAAGCATTTAAATTGATGAACAATTCAAGACATAGATATCAAGATAGACAAAAACCTTCACTTAAGCATTTCATTAAACACCTTGAGGGCACCCCTTCTTCCACCTTGGCCGAGCACCCCTAGGGTAAACCTAGGGCTGCCAAGCCATAAAGATCACAGAGCTGAAATATATGAAAAAATATTTGAATTTGTTAGTGGACCGTCGGGAGTAGTGTCATGTTATAACGAATATTTTGTTAATGGGTATAAATTTTATACGGTTGAATATGCATTTATAAAGAAGACGATGAATGCTAGGGTTTGCGTGAAAGGGACAACATATGTTGAATATGATATGGATTTTTATGGATTGTTATGTAAATATAGACGACGGTGATGGATGACGGGACTATCCAACGACCCTCCCCGACGAAGGTGTTTGAGCGGACTCACCGTAGAGGACATGGGGCGAGGGAGTACATCGACACCCGCGGTGCAGTCATCATGGTAAGTATATTTGTTTTAATTATGCATTATTTATTTATAATTTAAGTTTTGGAAAAAATATAAAACATAAACTAAACTCGTGTAGGAGACCTACACTCAGACGGTGACGCGGCACGGGGGCACCCCGAGGACTTTGACACGGAAGCGTGGGTTGAGGCTGCAGGTGGCTGGCCCTTGTTATTTCCTCACTGGATATGGGCCTCGCACCTGGCCCGCTCCCTTCCCTACTGGGTCTAGGTCCGGGAGCTAGGAGTCTTACTCCTCTCGAGCAGGCCGAGTACACTGATGAAGCTCCTTGCCGCACTTTGGGCTTGTGTGGTTCGGGCTGAGCCTTCAAACGTGCCTCTTCGAGCCACAAGCCAGTTGCGGCCCGTCGAAGCTCTAGACTTTCAAGCAAAATTTAGCAACCTTCTATCAAGAAAGTGAGTCTCTAAAAGGCGGTCCGAAATGAGGGCCATGGCCTCCCTGCCCCCCCCAACCCCTTGTGTTCTGAATTTCGATTGTCTTGGATCTCTCACCGTGGATATGGGCTCTACCCTTGATACCGTACTGCTTCAACGTATTGATGCCCTGATGTTTGACTATGCATCCATGAAGGAAGGGGTCATTAGTGCCCTGGGACAGTGGTCGCTTAGCTTGTTAGCGTGGATAGCCTCTGTTGTTTTGTAGCTGTCTTGTTTCAATGTTTCACAACTTTCGCACTTCCTTTAGGAATGTCAGAGGCTTCTGTAGGATCTTTAAGAGATACATGGCGAAGCAGGCTGTCAGAGAGGCTAAATGTAGTGTTATCTTTATTTCCAAAACAAAGTTGATTGCTTGTTCTCATAGAATTGTCAGACAGTTATGTGGATTTCATTGTGATGACAACTTTTGAGTGATGAATGCATCTGATTTTTCTGGAGGTCTATTGGCTACTTGGGACCCGTCAATTTGGTATTGTACTGACAATCAGATAGGGGAGTGGTCTATCCAACTCTTCTTAAAGCACACACTTTTAGACTTTAGTTTTATTACCGTGGGGATTTATGGACCGCCGAGTCATTCTCGAAGATCTCTCTTCCTACTAGAGCTTCGATAGATTATCAACACGACTACGGAACCCCTGCTGATTGGAGGTGATTTCAACATTACTAAACATAGTAGTGAAAGAAGTAACTGCGTGAGCAACACTCTGAACTCCAGACGTTTCTCTTAGCTTATAGCGGATACTGGACTGATGGACCTACCCATTTTAGGAAACCCTTTTACTTGGACCAACAACCAAATTTCACCTTCTTTAGCTAAACTTGACAGAATTTTGAGGAATGACCCGGATGGCTCTTTCATTTCTCCTGTCTATTGCAACCGCTGGTGAAAGAAGGTTATTAGCTCACAACCCCTTGTTCTGGTTTTTGGCCCATTGGACACTTAAGCCACGACGACATTTCAAGATTGAGAATAATTGGCTACGAGTGGAAAATTTTGCCAACGTCATTTCGACCGGCTTATTAAGGTAGAATAATGATTCCTTACCTTTGGGTACACCCCTGGATCAGTGGCTCTCTCGTTGGAGACCTCTTAGACGCATCATCCTAGACCGGGATAGAGATAGACGTATATTCTGGCACAAGCGCATGATAGACACTAAGGAGCGCATAAAGATTCTGAGCACTAAGGCAGACACTGGGACCTTGTCTATCGCGGAATTAGAAGAGTTCTGAGACCTTAAGGTCACTCTTGATAGATGTTGACAAGAGCTCTTATTGGAGCCAAAGAGCCAAGAAACGTTGGCTAAAAGAGGGAGACAGAAATACAAAATACTTTCATCTTTGCGCCTCTCACAGAAGGAAGCTCAACTGGATCTCCTCTATCTGCTCTAACGAGAATATTATAACTGATGGGGAAGGCATTGCCGCCGCACTCCGGCACTACTACCCCGGCCTCCTTGGACAAGAGGTTAAGCCCTTGTTAAATGTACAATGGTCTTCTCTCTACGGCCCCTCTACCGTGGATTTACATGACCTCGACAACCCGTTTACCCTGTCAGACGCGCACGACTTGATTAAAAAGGCCAAGAATCTCAAGGCGCCGAGCCCGGATGGATCACGATGGAGTTCTACAAGAAATTTTGGCCGACCATCGGACATCAGGTTCTCAATATCCTTCTCGAACTTTAGTCCAACCCCGAATCTATGAGTCGAATCAACCTGGTTTCTATTGTCCTGATTCCAAAAGTACAAGGAGCGAATACTGTGACCAGCTTCCGTCCTATTAGCCTGGAGAATAGCATTATCAAGATCTTGTCTAAGCTCATGGCCAACCTCCTTGCTCGTTTCATTTCGGATTTGGTTGATAACATACAAGGGGCATTCGTTAGGGGGCATAACACTTTGGATTGTTTCATGGCCGCGGCTGAGTCTGTTTGGGGATGCTAGAAGCCAATGGTTTTCCTACAAGATGGATTCAATGGGTCAAACATTTGCTCTTCTCGACCCACTCTGCTCTCTTGGTCAATGGCTCGGAGGGAAGGGCGTTTAAGCACAAGCACAGACTGAGGCAAGGAAACCCTCTCTCTCCTCTACTTTTCAATCTCATTTTAGATGTTCTGTCTAGACGGACAACGGTCAACGGCCTGGTGTTTGGGGCTCTTACCCATGCCTTCTCGGGGGGAATCACTCATGTTCTTTTTGCCGACGACCTTCTACTATTTAGTTGGGATAATGAGGATTGCATCCGATCTTTTGGACTCCTTCTCAAATGCTTTGACCTTTGTACGAGACTTAAACTCAATGTACTCAAGACCAAGGTGATTCACATTGGGGGCGACATTTACGAGGCTGACTCGACGACCTCTATTCTGGGTTGTTCGGTAGGCTCCTTCCTGATTGACTACTTGGGCCTACCCCTCCACCCTGAGAAGCCATCAAGGACTGATTGGACGAAATTATTACAAAAATCGACATAACTCTAGACTCCTGGCAAGGCCCTTTAATTTCTCAAGCTGGTAGGCTAACTCTCATTAATAGTGTACTCACAAGCCAAGTGTCGTACATCTTCTCTATATTCCAAGCACCGAAAATGGGTCATCAAGTTGGTGGATAATAGAAGAAGGACCTTCTTCTGGACTGGGAGACGAGACATCTCTTGTCAGGGTAAATGTCTTGTTCGCTGGGATTATCTTACTCATCTTCGGGCAGACAGAGGATTGGGTATTCTTGACCTGGCTACCCATAACTTGGCTAGAATTGGTGAATGGCTCTGGAGACTCCTTCAACCTGGTATTATGCTTTGGCATGACATTCTTTTGACTCTCTACCCGAGACTGTGGTTTTTGAACTCTTTGGACATAATGGGTCAGGGTCTTTCACCAATATGGAAGGGTATCTGGTCGTTGCTTGATATTTTTGGGGTTTCTCTGGTGTTCTTACCTGTAGGGATTCTTCTTTCAGATTTTGGAATGATCCTTGGGTCTATGGTAAGAGGTTGCATGATATCTTCCCTTCCCTTTTTGCGGCGGCCAACAGCCCGAATATTTCCATTTCAGAGGCAAAAGTTTGGGGTTCTATGGGTTTAGCCCTGGGGTGGAACATTGAGTTCGAATACCTTGTTCCCTCGGGTTCTCTTGACTCACTTGTTGGGGTCCTATTCGAATTCCTTCTTTGCTCAGGATCCAATTCAATTCTTTGGAAATGGAACAATGGCGGTCTCTTCTCTACTAGTTCCCTTTATTGGCTTTTGAACTACAGAGGTGTGTCTGATCCTTGGGTCAACTTTATCTGGTAAAAGAATTGCCTGCCCGCCATCTCGATGCATAGCTGGCTTGCTGAAAAAGAACACCTTCTAACAAAGGATAGACTCATTGTCTGTAACCTACAAATTTCTGACACATGCGTACTATGCAACTCTTCGGTGGAATCTCACTCCCATCTCTTCAGAGATTAACCTTTACACCCGAAGCGGCCGAGTCTTGTTCTTACAGCTCTCAAGTACTAGTTTCTTCTCTCTGGATTTCTCACCTTGGGATAGGGACCCTTTGCATGATGTGCGTACCACCAAATGGCTCTTGTGCCTCGTTATGATATGGAGATCTAGGATTTGCTATGAGAGGAACCTAAGGGTGTTTGAAGGCAACAACAAGTCCTTCTCTGAGATCGCTTCAGAAGCCGCTGGAGCTACCCTTCTTTTGACCTTTTGAGGGCCCGATTTTCTTTTGACTCTTGTGTCGTTCACTGTAGCTTTCTGGTTTGTCTTTGTAAGTGCCTTGGTAGGTTGTAATGTTTTTCCTTCAAGCCTCTGTGTGGCTCTTTCTTTACCTTTTCTCTCCTCTACCTAGCTTGTACTCTTGTTCACCACTCTTGAATCCAATACAAGTTATCTTGTTCAAGAAAAAATATTTGACATGCATGCTTGGAGTGAATTAGATAAGAAAATGTTTAAGTTTAATGAAGATGCCATCAATTATATACTTTGCACATTACAAATGACATCCTAGAAAAAGTAATGCATTGCTCTTCGGCTTTTGATTTATGGACCACTTTAAATATTTTATATGATCATGCCAAAACCGAAGATATTAGCACTTTTAATAAAGGTGGTGATGACAATAGTCACTCACCTACTACTAATCTTGGTTTTGATTCCGATAGTGCTTCTGGTTAAAGAGGCAATTCTAAGAGCCGAAAATGAAAGGTAATTTGTCATGCTTGCAAAGAAAAAGGGCATGTAAGAAGAATTGCCATTCACTTAAGAAAAATGGCAAGAAGAGGAAGAATGACTATGGAGGCACATCCAAGGTTTGTCTCATGGGTATCCATGATGAGGTACTATTCTCTCCTTTTAGTCATGTTAAAAATATTGATAGTAGTAATGATGTTAGTAGCTCTAGTTCTTTCGATATGACTTATGATGAGCTATTAGAGGAATCCAAGAAAATGTATGCCATGCTAATAAAGAAAAATAAGGAAATCAAGAAAATGAAAAAGGAAAATCCTAGACTTAATTCTCAAGTGCATGAATTAGAAAATGAGAAAGTGAATACAAGTTCATTTGATTCTTGCCATGATGATTTGAAGATTGAAATTAAGGACTTGAGAAGTAGAAATGAAGAACTAGAAATTGAAAATGATGAATTGTTAATTGAGAATTCAAAAATTAGAAATGAAAATGAAAATTTGACTCCTCAAATTAGATCATTGAATGATAACATGATTGTACTTAAAAGTGAAATCTCAACTTTGAATTTAAAAGTCAATGCTTTAAAAAGTGTTCCCTTGAATGCACATATTTCACATGCTTCTCGCACTAGGTATTCTAGACCTAGGACACATCATGTGCATACTCATAAGAAATTCAATGGTCATTGTTTTTGTTGTAGCGCATTTGGTCACATGATTAGCGATTGTGCATTTAAAAAGAATCCTAATGTTAGTAAGATTTTTTGGATTCCTAAAGTGACTAACCCCCAAGGACCCAAAGCCATTTGGGTACCAAAAGTCTCATCTTCTATTGTAGGGGGAGCTACCACACATGAGTGAGATGAAGTTGGTTGATTCAAGTTGCTTGAGGGCTTGAAGGATACATCAACTCAAGGTTGCAACTTTAAGTCATCATGATGTCTTAGGAATGAAAATTAGCATCTAAGAAAACTTGGTATCATCTCCTTTACTTTACTTGAATCCATTTGAGTTGGAGTTTTATGATACTTGATTGATTTGAGTTTGATTTTTGGTTTCCTAATATCTTCGGAGACCTATATGACCTATAATGAGTTTATGCAACCTATCGGTTTTGAAACCAAGGCTAATTGTGGTCATTTCAGTTTTCAACCAATAGGAAGGGTTGGAGATCTTATTCTTTCAAAATTTCATATTTTTGAGATCTCTTAGATTTATTTTGGTAACATAATACTTCTTTTTGAAATAGATCCTTACTATATAGCTCGGTTGAGGATTTAGAATGAAACATTGCATTTAACCCTTGCTATTTAGTATATTAACTTGCTAGTAGTCACATATTTCCATTATGCTACTAATGGTTGTTGTTTGCAAGTTATGATAAAATTGGTAGGCTATAGAAATTGAAAGAATTAGACAAGTTTGACAAAATTTCCAAGAAATGAGGTATGAGTTTCACTTTAGCAAAATTCTTGCGTAACACCTTAATATTCTTGATGAATGTCTCTATACTCATAATTAGAATTGCATGATAAATTCTTTAATTCTCATTAGTAGTCACTTAGGCAAATTTTATTGAATGGAATCGCCCTATGTTGAAATTTATTATTTGAGACATCTCTTTTAACTCCAAACTTATGAAATATGTTTAAATATTCACATGACATGCTTCTAGGTGTTTAGAATTGAAAATTCATATGTAAATCAACAAGATGATAACTAGTTGACCTTAGGAGACCTAAATTTGAGGCAGTTTAACCTAAGTCAACATATTGACTTAGAAACTTGATTTTAGGTCCAAATCTCACAAACATGTTTAGATTTACCTAGGTTAGATGTTCATGTGTTTAAACTTAAAAAATCATGAGTAAATGATAAGGTTGATACTTAGCATTTTCATATTTTCATCCATACTTTTAATGAAATTGTGCTAAGTTCATACATTGATAAAATGACATTATCTTCACTTCAAACTTGATATATATGCTTTATATGACAATATCTTGGTATTAGGAAAGTTTGAATGAATTCTAAAAATGTCATAAGAAATTCCATACTTTGACTATAATTGACATTTCTTGTCCTTTTTGATTGATGTCAAAATGAGGAGAAAAATATAGGTAAAAGAGAAAGAAAATATTGGAAAACCATACATATAGATAGGAAGAGTTTATTTTCATAGATATGCATGTTGATAGGAGGAGAAAGATAGGAGGAGAAATCCCATAATTGACTTCCTTTGTGCTTTATTGAAAATATTTTCTTAAGATTGTTTCTCATCATAAAAAAGGGGGAGACTGTTGGCCTAAGGTTTTCAACCTTGGTCTTAATCTCGATTTTGATGATAACAAACATGGAACTAATATTTTCATGGAGAAATATTTTCAGGTTCCATAACAGTTGGTGCACGATGTTCTCGATCAAAAATATCAAAAAATCAGTGAATCAGAAGGACGTTTGTTGACGTGCTCGGATTCGTCGGGAAGAATAGAATTTAGGTTTAGGATGTCTAAATGATTGTACTAATCCTCACAATGATGCAAATATCCCTAGGACTTGAGCCTAATTTATTACCAAGAGTTTTCAAGTCATAAACAACATCCCGGAACAACCCAGAATAACTCGGATGGATAACCGGGAACAACTTGGAATAACCCGGATTGACATTCTGGAATAGACTGGAAAGTACCCGTACTCTGCAAGTATTCCCAGAATCAACTAGTCAAACATTCCAAAATTCCCAGAATGCCCCCAATGACTCTATTTTGAATTTCTACCCGTTGAGCATGTTTAAAATCGAGCTCCTACCTTTGGGATCTCTATATAAGACCCCAAACTTGCCTTGCAAGCAATCTAACACTTCATGAGACATCTTTTGACTTTCAAGAACCTTCATTGAGCCAATCTTTGTGGAAAACCCTAGCTTTGAGCTTCTACCTTCTTGATTGAGCCTTCAACCTTGAGTTTCATCATCAAAGGCATTAAGAGGACTAGGAAACTTGTGTTGGAGCTAAGTAATTTTATTATTGTATTTTGTAGCTCCTTTTTACTTGTATGTTTGGTGTTTATTTCGTTGCTACTCAAGTGTGCAAAGATCTAGTGTGTAGATCTTAAGTTTGGTGGTTGCCTTGGTGTAGAGGCTTAAATCCACCGGTGTAAACTTAGTTTGCTAGGATTAGTGATTGTTGTCCTTAGGTGATAGTGAGGTGGGAGAGTGCTCTCGATAGAAAAGCATAGACTTCCTGGTGTGGAAGTGCCTTCGGTGTGAGGGTGAGACTTCTGAGTGTGGAAGTGCCCTTGGTGTGAGAGCGTAGACTTTCCGGGGAAAATTCCTCATTGTAAGAAAACACTCATAATATAGGAAAGTTAAGTTTGGAAATCCCAAGCGGGGGTGCTTAGGTAATGGAGTGGGTATTGGGGCTGAACCACTATAAATCTATCTTGTTTGCATTATTTATATTGTGTTTTGATTACCCGCTTTTGCATTCATCTAGTTAAATTGAGCACTTGCCTATGTAATCAATAAACGATTAAAATCAAATTTAGGTTAAGTTTTTAGTAAACACACTATTCACCCCCCTTAGTGTTGGCCATTTCACTTACATTTTCCCCACTTTATATTTTACTCTAAATGCGGAACCAAGATAAGTGAATGAGAACACACAAAATCAAACAATACTAACAAGTTGATTTATAGTGGTTTGGCCCCAATGCATACTCCACTACCTTCGCTCACCACCAAGGATTTTACAACCACTTGTATTAACTTTCCTTTCCATCTAATGAGGGTCTACCAAGGCCGGCCTTATCTCTCACACTAGAGAGTACCTCTACCTCAAACCTAAGGAACACTAATGTTACAAACAAGTGAACCTAAGGTGTGTCACCTACACCTTCTTACAAACACAAGTAATCAAGAAACAACAAGAATATATAACAATAATGGAGCAATAATCAAAACAATAAACTAGTTAGCTCCAACACAAAATCCTAGTTTCCTCTTGATGCCTTTGATGATGAAACTCCAGGTTGAAGGCTCAATAAAGAAGGTAGAAGCTCAAAGCTAGGGTTTCAATAGAGATGGCTCAATCAAGGCTCTTGGATGTCAAAAGATGTCTTATGAAGTGTTCTTCGACTTATGGAAGGTAGGTGATGTGTTTATATAGAGAAAACACCAAGAGAGGCTCGGTTTCAAATAGGCTCAACGGGTAGAAATTAAAAATAGAGCCGTTGGGGGTATTATGAGATTTGGACAATTTGACTGGTTGAGGTCATTCCGGGAATTTTGGAAAGTACTGGTACATTCTGATCGAAGTTCGGTCGACCGAACCAACAAGGCTCTTTCTTCTGGTTTGGGTTTCGGGTTTGGTTCTTTAGGGATCTTTGCATCATAATGATGATTAATACAATCATTCTAGACATCCTAAACTTAAACTTTATTCTTTCCGACGAATCCGAGCGCGTCGACCAATGTCCTTCTGATTCTCCAATTTCTCTGATATTTTCGATCGCGGATGTCGTGCACCAATCGACTTGGAATCCTAAAAATATTTCACCATGAAAACATTAGTTTCATGTTTGTTATTAACAAAACCAATATTAAGACCAAAGTTGAAAACCTTAGGCCAACAATCTCCCTCTTTTTGAAGATGACAAACAACCTTAAGAAAATATTTTCAATAGAGCATTATGGAAGTCAATCATGGGATTTCTCCCCTTATCATCATGCATATCTACATTATAGAACTCCCCTATCTATATGCATGGTTTTCATATATTTTCTTCCCATTTTACCTATATTTTTCTCTCCCTTTTGACATCAATCAAAAAGGGCAAGAAAAGTCAACTAAGCTCAAAGTTGGGATGTAATACCTGCAAAAATTAATGATCTTGTATATTGGTTTCAGCGGGGTGAGCACGACGTGCATGACATGCACGTGGAGTTGGTCACAAATGGATGCGATTTGAGGTGAGACCTTTGCTCAATTTAAATTTCCTAATTATAGTGATAATTATTTTATTAAGTTCGAGTTGGGTTCGAGCCGAGTTCGAGGGTGCGATTGGAGCTCGAATCGGACTCGTTTTGAGCAAGATGGGCCGAGTTAAGTGAGGAAGGCCATTGTGGTAATTTCCCAATATATATATATATATATATTAAAAGTCACACCGGGGACCGTACGGCTCCAAGGAGCACTATGAGCATTTGAGAGTGGTTCTGGAAACTCTCAGGAGACATCAACTTTATGCAAAGTTCTCCAATCGCGAGTTTTGGATGGAGAGCGTGGGATTCTTTGGGCATGTAGTGTCTCGAGTGGGAGTAAAAGTGGAACCCACTAAGAATGAGGCCGTGCAGAATTGGGAGAAGCCGACTAGTGTATCTGAGATACGTAGCTTCTTGGGTCTGGCTCGGTACTACCGAAAGTTCGCGGAGAACTTTTTCTGGATTGCGGGTCACCTGACCCAGTTGACTCAGAAGAAGGTCAAGTTCGTCTAGGATGACAGATGCGTGGAGAGCTTTCAGAAGCTCAAGGATTGTTTGACGTTGGCACCTATACTAGCATTGTCGATGGGATCAAGGGGATTTGTCATATACTGCTATGCCTCAAGAGATGATTTGGCGTGTGTCCTTATGCAGTACGGGAAAGTTATTGCCTATGCGTCGCGGCAGCTGAAGAACCATGAAAAGAATTACCTGACGCATGATCTCGAGTTGGCAGCAGTGGTGTTTGCCTTAAAGCTTTGGCGACATTACTTGTATGGCGAGGCCTGTGAAGTTTACACCGATCACAAGAGCCTTCAATATCTACTCAAGTAGAATGAGCTGAATCTCAGGTAGAGGAGATGACTCGAGCTGCTTAAGGATTACGATTGCACCATATTGTTTCATCTTGGGAAGGCGAAGGTCATGGCGGACGCCTTAAGCAGGAAGTCTATGGGCAGCCTAGCACACCTAGCTATTGAGAGGAGACCTTTGGCTAAGGAATTGGAGGCTTGCTTGGATGGCGGGTCAGCGATTTCTGTGATTGACATCGGGGACATGGTGGTGCACTTGCGGGTGCGATCCACATTGGTGGAGATGCTTCGAGCGGCTCAGAAGGAAGACACATTCTGTGCGCTGACCAGAGACCTGGTGGAGAGAGGGGATACAAATGATGGGTTCCGGATAGATGTTGTGGATGTCCCGAGGTTCAAGGATAGGATTGTGGTGCCAGATATGGCAGAGGTTAAAAGGCAGATACTCGAGACTGGTCACCACTCCTCTTACACCATGCACCCTGGGGCCATGAAGATGTATCGTGACCTAAGGCAACACTACTGGTAGAAAGGGATGAAGCGGGAGGTGGCTGAGTTTGTGTCTAGGTGCTTGACTTGTCAACAAGTTAAGGTAGAGCACTTGAGGTCTACGTGGCTGCTTCAAAACCTAGAGGTACCTGAGTGGAAGTGGGAGAAGATTACTTTGAACTTTGTGACCAAATTGCCGAGGTAGAAAGGAGGTCATGACTGCATTTGGGTTATTGTGGATTGGCTGACCAAGTCGGCACACTTCATTCCGGTTAAGATGACCTTCTCAGTCGAGCAGTATGCCATGCTTTTTCTGGATCGGATTGTAGCCTACCATGGGATCCCAGTGATGATCATATCGGACAAGGGTACCTAGTTCGAGGCTAGATTTTGTCAGTCTTTTCCGAAAGGTATGGGAACCCAGGTTTGGTTCAGCACAGCCTTCCACCTGCAGACTGACGGGTAGTCGGAGAGGACTATCCAGACGCTAGAGGACATGTTGTGGGCATGCGCCTTGGACTTTGAGGATGGCTGGGAGAAACACTTATCGTTGGTAGAGTTTGCCTACAACAATAGCTATCAGAGTAGCATTGGCATGACCCCACTTTATATTTTACTCTAAATGCGGAAGCAAGATAAGTGAGTGAGAATACACAAAATCAAACAACACTAACTAATTGATTTGTAGTGGTTTGGCCCCAATGCCTACTCCACTACCTTGGCTCACCACCAAAGATTTCATAACCATTTGTATTAACTTTCCTTTTCTTCTAATGAGAGTCTACCAAGACCTCATCTCTCACACTAGAGAGTGCCTCTACCTCAAACCTAAGGAACACTAAAGTTACAAATAAGTGAACCCAAGGTGTGTTACCTACAACTTCTTACAAACACAAGTAATCAAGAAACAACAAGAAAATACAACAATAATGGAGCAATAATCAAAACAATAAACTACTTAGCTCCAACACAAGATCCTAGCTTCCCCTTGATGCCTTTGATGATGAAACTCAAGGTTGAAGGCTCAATAAAAAAGGTAGAAGCTCAAAGGTAGGGTTTCAATAGAGATGGCTCAATCAAGGCTCTTGGATGTCAAAAGATGTCTTATGAAGTGTTCTTCAACTTATGGAAGGTAGGTGATGTGTTTATATAGAGAAAGCACCAAGAGAGGCTCGGTTTCAAACAAGCTCAACGGGTAGAAATTAAAAATAGAGCCGTTGGGGGTATTATGAGATTTGGACAATTTGACTGGTTGAGGTCATTCCGGGAATTTTGGAAAGTACTGGTACATTCTGATCGAAGTCCGATCGACCGAACCAACAAGGCTCTTTCTTCTGGTATGGGTTTCGGGTTTGGTTCTTTAGGGATCTTTGCATCATAATGAGGATTAATACAATCATTCTAGACACCCTAAACTTAAACTTTATTCTTTTCGACGAATCCGAGCGCGTCGATCAATGTCCTTCTGATTCTCCAATTTCTCTGATATTTCCGATCGCGGATGTCGTGCACCAATCACAACCCTCTTTACCCAAGAACCAACCTTTATACTCAAGAATTTAATTCAAGAACCCTCATGCCTTCAAGATCAAACCCATCTTTGAAACACATGATATATTTTCAAGATAATTACAAATTTAATATCAAGCATGCATTTAAATTATAAGCATCAAGATTGATGAACAAATTGAAATCATAGAAGGCAAGAAAAATCTACACCTTTCTCTTAGACAATTCATCGAACACTTAGAAGGCACCCCCTATCTCCACCTTGGCCGGCCACCCCTAGGGTCATCCTAGGGCTGCCAAGCCCCATAGGGGAAGGTTTATGGCCTCCTCAAATAGGACAAACAAAAGATCAATGATAATTCGAGATATCATCGAAAAACAAATCAAAATCATCCTAGCCTTCAAGAATAGCTTAGAGAACTCGAATAAAACCCGAGAATGAGGGGTAAAACCACTCACCAAAATAGGAAGGATGATTAGAGGAGAAATCACAGACGACGGCCCTCGAATCTGACTTCAAAAGATGGCGGCTTGACTCAAAGAAGGGGGGAGAGGGGGCGGCGGCTCCTCCTCAAGCCTCCGACTTGAAGAGAGCAGAAGAGAGGGAAGGAGGGCTTGGCTTAGTCGGCTGGCTCACTGCTCGGCTCCAAGGGAAAGGAAGAAGGAGAGGAAGTAGAGGAAGGCTCGGCTCGGCTTCAATCGGCTGGGCTTGGCGGCTCCAAGAGGGGAAGGGCCGGG
This sequence comes from Canna indica, assembly GCA_034359265.1. Taxonomy (NCBI): domain Eukaryota; kingdom Viridiplantae; phylum Streptophyta; class Magnoliopsida; order Zingiberales; family Cannaceae; genus Canna; species Canna indica. The sequence goes on along the minus strand of CP136892.1, from coordinate 35,594,286 downwards.
GTGGCTGTCGGCTTAGCTCCTCCCTTCAAAAAATCTTGTGCGGCTCCAACTGGGGAGCCGCACACCAAAGGGGGGGGGGGGGGGGGGGGGTTATACCCTCTTCCTTACCTAAATCCACTAACCCTCTTAGCAACCCCACATCCGTCTTGAGCCAAATCCAAACCCGCTAAATCGATTAAGCTTAATTAATCCAATCTAACCCAAAAATAAATAAAAGCAACAAGCATATGCACATCCACATGCAACATAATTAAATCAATTAGCTACATAATTATAAATCATAATTCAACTCACCCGAGCTCGCAAGCTCACACCGGACCATGAGTCGACTCGGTTCGACCTCGGACTAGCCCGCTAGACTGACAAGCACAAACAACAAGAAAAGATAAATAAAAAGGAAAAATATCTAGGATATTACACCAATGGACGGGCTGCCCCAATAACAACACCCTCAGAATATATTTACCGCTCTCCTGGTCTATGCGACCTGAATCTATTCTTTGCTGGCCCATCCTGACGACCAATCGCTACCATCGACTCCTTTCGTATCCTTCATGAAATGAATCAACCTACCAATCTAAACCCTCAACCCCTCCACAAACCTCCTGACTCTAACCGCCTCAGTCGATACCAACAAGGGGTGGTACTGGGATAGTCGAGTGAACTCCACCTCGTACTCTTCTACAGTTATACTACCAGTTTGCCTAAGCTGCTCAAACTCTTTTGCCCTCTTCTCACGAACACTCCGGGGTAGATATCTCTCAATAATAGCTTCTTGGGACTCCTCCCATGTAGGGGACGGTGCAACAACCCCCCTACGGGACCTCCAAGAGCGAAACCATTCTTTAGCGGGTCCCCTCAACTGCACACTTCTAGAAATGTGTTAATCAGCAACGACCATCAACAACGGCCGCTCAAGCCATTGTAATTACTAACGACATTCTTACGGTCGCTCGAGCCATTGCAGATATGATATATCTGTAACGTCTTACTTACGGTTGCTCGAGCCATTTCTACTAAGTGGATGGCGCGAACATGGCGCACGAATGTTATAACTTATCAACAACGGCTTTACAAGGGCAGCTCGGCCATTGCTAATTATATTATCACATTAGCAACGGCTTAATTACGCATTCTCTACCCGTTGCTCTTTAGTCGATGGCGCGCTCGCGATGCAAAAATAAAATACTTGTCAGCAAAGGCTTTGCAACGGATAGGTGGGTCATTGCTGATGATATGTTTTTATCTACAACAGCGTTGTAATGGATAAGTGAGCCATTGCTGATGAGTTTATTTAGCTCGCGATCACGCTTGATGCCCCCATTTCTTCCCTGCTACCCGACGCTGCCGACGCCACCGTTGAAGGATCCCGACGCCGACGCCGCCCGCTGCCTCCAGGTATTATTTTAACCCATTTCTTCTTCCTCTTCTCCTCTAGTAGGTAGTGTGTCACGCCCCAACTCAGGGTCACGTGATCGGCTAGGATATACGTGCCTATACCCCGCAGTCTAACCCATGCACATGACAACTCATGATAAAAACATAGCGAAAAGAATGTAATGCGTTTTGTTTTCAATAAAAGGAAAACCAAATCAGATTTCACTAGAGACAAGTTTGCAAAATAGTAAAGTGCGAAAATAATAAATCAATGTTCAATTGTTCGTTTATAAATGAAAATCTGAAATAAAAGACATGAATGTCCCCAAGGGACTACAACTCCAAAATACCAAAACACAGGTGCATGACAACTACCAAAACTCGACTACGACCCATAACTAGGACTGCTATGAGATCAATGTGACTCCTCTACCCTCCTACCGCGCCAAGTGCTCCAGCCCACCTCACCAATCAAGCTCTGCAAAAAAAATAACAATGGGTAAGTTCAAAAGAACTCAGTGAGTGGTTCTACTAACCCGTATGAGAAACCAAACACAGAGATATAGCATATGATAAAACACCTATCTCAAACAAGAATAGAGTCACAAGGGAGTGACTAGCTATTAGGCCATCTGGTCACCACATGCTTGAAGGCATCCAACACTCTAGCAGTGAAGTACAATAGGCCTCAGCCTACCGTGCCCTAAGACACACATAACTCACTCAAGGGTTATGAGGATAATCGGGATTGGCCTATCCGAACTTATCTTACAATAGAACCCTAGATAAAACACAGGAATAATCGAGATTCGCCTGTCCGAACTTATTCCTTAAATGACACTCGGGAGCAATCGAGATTGGCCCGTCCGAACTTACTCCATGAGAAATGCAGGAACAATTGGGATTCGCCCATCCGAACTTGTTCCTTAAAGATAGCGCAGGAATAATTAGGATTCGCTCATCCGAACATATTCATTTAAATATAGAATCTTGGGAACAATCGGGATTTGCCCGTCCGAACTTGTTCCAGAAGAAACGCAGGAACAATCGTGATTTGTCCATCCGAACTTGTTCCACAGGTTGGGAATTGATCATCCAACCTCCCGGGCCAGGCCCACAATCCGTTTCCTATCCGAGCCTCTCCGCCATTCATGAAGATATGACGATAACAATACCTAAATCAAGTGTCTCCTACGGTGCACCTGAGTCGAATCGGACTTCCAAAGTGTGTCCTGTGGATCTAGACTATATTTTTTGGTCAAAACGATAGGTTACACTACTATGTCCAGTAAACTATACACACCACAACAAGTATTTCAAAATCAGCCATAAATCAATAACTCAGCATGAAGTTTCCAGCATAATTGATTTTTCAGCATAACAAGGAAATAAATATGAAAATTCACAAAAATTAAATCCTTAATTTACCATCATATCAAAATTATAACATTGAGATAAATCTCACAAAAACCATATTTGTTAAACATGATTAAGAAGCACTACAACCATCTTTAATCAAGAACCAAGCTTTGTGATCAAGAACTCATATCAAGAACATCCATGACATCAAGATCAAATCCTATCTTTGAAAGACATGATTAATTTCCAAAAATCATAGATTTAATTTCAAGAATGCATTAACATTATAAGCATTTAAATTGATGAACAATTCAAGGCATAGATATCAAGATAGACTAAAACCTTCACTTAAGCATTTCATCAAACACCTTGAGGGCATCCCTTCTTCCACCTTGGCCGAGCACCCCTAGGGTAAACCTAGGGCTGCCAAGCCACAAAGATCACATTGCTGAAATATATGAAAAAATATTTGAGTTTGTTAGTAGACCGTCGGGAGTAGTGTCATGTTATAGCGGATATTTTGTTAATGGGTATAAATTTCACACGGTTGAATATGCATTTACAAAGAAGACGATGAATGCTAGGGTTTGCGTGAAAGGGACAACATATGTTGAATATGATATGGATTTTTATGGATTGTTGTGTAAATATAGACGACGGTGATGGATGACGGGACTATCCAACGATCCTCCCCGATGAAGGTGTTTGAGCGGACTCACCGTAGAGGACATGTGGCGGGGGAGTACATCGACACCCGCGCTGCAATCATCATGGTAAGTATATTTGTTTTAATTATGCATTATTTATTTATAATTTAGGTTTTGGAAAAAATATAAAACAAAAACCAAACTCGTGTAGGAGACTTAAACTCAGACGGTGACGCGGCACGGGGGCACCCCCGAGGACTTTGACACGGGAGCGTGGGTCGAGGCTGTAGGTGGCTGGCCCTTGTTGTTTCCTCACTGGATATGGGCCTCGCACCTGGCCCGTTCTCTTCCCTTCTAGGTCTAGGTCCGGGAGCTAGGAGTCTGACTCCTCTCAAGCAGGCCGAGTACACTGATGAAGCTCCTTGGTACTTACATATGGGAAATTGGTTTATAGCTGTCCTAACTGCAATTTATTTTCAGGTCTCTAGTTGTCATTTGTCTTATAAGTCATCTATTTCTCTGAATATAACATATAGATGGTAGTAACAGTCAATATAAAAATTTGCATGCATCTATCCATGACTTGAATAAATGCATGCAACCTTATCATAAATTACTTTGATCTTAGCAAATCGAAATTCTACTTAAATCTTAATGTAGTGTCATAATTCATAAACTTAGCTGCATTATTATACAGACCTGGAACCATGATTTCTTCTAGGAATCAATGCAACCTAATGGTGGAAAATTTCTTCTTCTATTCAATATAATTCTTTATATGGATCCCTAATCTTGGATTGATATTTGTCTTAGTTGTGAGATTTAGTATGTTGTGCTCAACTAAAGGGCTTTGTATCGAAACAACCATCTTCTAGTGAATCATTCACAATATTTTTGTATAAATGGTCCAGTAATAAGGATATCAATTGAACATTATCAATGGATGGTGCTGGAAGATATAGTTTAATTGCTATTGAAATATGTTAAGCTTGCCTCACCCCGGATACTTGGCTTTATTTATTTATTTATTTTTTAACAAAGATAGGAAGTCAGAATAGATGATCATACTAGGGATCGAATCCTAGATCTCTAGGCAACTTATAACATGTTGCCACCAACTGTGCTACCCACAATTGGCCGGATACTTGGCTTTTGTTTGCTTTAGTTGATACTAGTATATGAAGATATACTTATTTGGAAGCTGATTGATTAATTTTCTCTACTTCATCTCTCCTGCTCAACTAGCATCCTTATATTTTTTTGTTGAGTGTATTTATTGATTCAATAGACAAATTGTTCTGAATTAAATATATTCAACTTCGTCTATCCCGTTGTTAGTAATTTATTTTTTATTATCATTAATAAGTTCCATAGTTCTAGCTAATGCATTTGATTTTGTACATGCAGGTATAAAAAAGGATGATAAATTTTGGTGTAAGGATCTACTTTTTGGCAAGAAGTATCACTGATATGTATTTAATTTTGAAACAAGCTATATTGAAACAAGCACTATGTATTTTGAATCAGTTGTAAATTTAATTTAATGTATAGAATGGTTTCTTGAAATCATTTGTGGTTTAATTTAACGAAATCAATTACAATGAGTTTTGAGGAATTTCAGGTGTATAAATGTGGTTTAATCTATTATCAACGGATGTATCTGTTACTAATACCAACAAAAATTATTTGTTGGTAATACCAACGATAGTGGACATTGTTGGTACTACCAACAACAGTGGACATTGTTGGTATTATCAACAGAAATATATCCGTTGGTATTACCAACAAAATTAATTTCGTTGGTATTACCAACGAATAAATATATTTGTTGGTAATACCAACAAAAGGAAAAATCTGTCGGTATTACCGATAGACACTCCGTCGATAAGACTATTACCGACGGATTTTCAAGTATCACCGACGAATTTAGTCCGTTGCTGATATCTTGTTTTCTTGTAGTGCCCCTCTACACGCAATCTTTCTATTTCAAGAGCTACTATGAGCCGGTGCCACTGTTCAGAATTTCCAAGGTAAAAATCTAATATAAAGCAACACATTCTTTTGAAACGAAATAAAATATGTAATAATGCCATGGAAATTTCTATATGAACAAAACAAAACCAATACCATTAAATCACTCGCCATAGAATACTTAATCACAAGTTTTACCACAATCTGGAATAAAGAACAAATAACTCATCAGAAACAATTAATCCTAAGGAAAATTTCAGGTTTATAAATTACTCTTCACAAGTCATGTTCCTACCCCAAAACCAACAAAGCAATTAATCCTAAAATTTCTTCCCCGATTTTCCCAAACAAGATTCTAGATTTCTTTTTTTTTTCCTTGCCTGCTACAACTCAAATTAGGAATTTGAGTCAACCTACTTGTGATGTTAGGTTCGGCCAGCATATATTTTAGATTTAGGGACCTTCCTAAATCACCACCAAGCATAAGGTAGAGAATCCCTCAAAGAACAATCTAGGAATAATTTCATTTTTAAAGAAAGAAAAGTACCTACACTTAGGAAGTCATGAAATACTTAGGTATTGGGTACAGAGGGCAATTAGTCGTGTACCTCTTGCCAATACACCAAGTACTCCCACATTCTTCCCAAGCAGGTTTTTGTTATAACCAAAAGTTTGATTAAATTTATTATGATTTTATTTCAGCAGAAAAATGTGGATTTAAGCTAAAAGTGGGTTAATAGAATTTTTCGGGATAATTTCGAGTAAGTTATTGAAGTAGAAAAATTGTGAGAAATTTTATATTTATATTTTCTCCATTTTGGAATGTTATGGTGATAGTAGACTTCAATTCGAGTCCAACGGTTCAATCGGAACTCGAATTGGAGTTAAATTAGATTTTTAGCGAGTTTAGTTAGTCGAGTTAAGTGAAGGGTGAAAGAGTAATTTGGGGTTCAAAAATTAAACCCCAAATTTAATACCGGGGCTGTGAGACTGGGGGTGCCGTACAGCACACGAGCAACGACGATTTGGAGGAGGTGCGGGCTGACATTGGCCGGGATTTCAATAGTTCGTTAGAGGTCCCAATAATCCTTCTTCCTTTCTATTCCTTCATTAGGTCAGTGGTTTAATCTTCTTCTCATTGTTTAATATCCATGATTGGGTTTATTGGGTTTCATGAAATGTTATGTCATTTATTCATGATTTATTATTGCTTATTATATGGACATTTGTTGTGCTTGTGATTGTGGACTGGGAAGCTCGTCAGCCGTTACAATGACGATCGACCCAGGTGGCATGAGAGGGAAGAACGTTGAGATAGAGCAGTGATTAGCACTCGACTCTTAGGACCGACGGGTCCCTGGATTATTGGACCGACGGGTTCCTGGATATTGGACCGACAGGTTCCTGGATATTGGACCGACGGGTCCCTGGACTGGGTATCACCAACGACCCGGGTGGCTTGCTTGAAAAGATGAATGTGCTATGATCACTAAAGAAAATAGGGTATCACCAACAGACCAAATATGTCGGAGTATCTATCGGTAAATGGCTCCTCGGTAATACCGTTAGATTTTAATTAATCTGTTGGTAGTACCGACAGATTTTAACACGACAAACCCTAATAGTCCATGGGTAGGTAACTCTTTACCGATCACATCGTTATGCGACTTCCATCAAGTTTTTGCCTCTAGGGTTACCATGGCCTTATGTTTGCACAACAAATCAAGGAGCCCTAGTTGAGTTAGACCCATCATTCATTTACCCTAGCGAGAAAACAACCACCCTTGAGTTTGCTCAACAAGGTAAGTCACGTTCAAGCTAGTAGTAGAGACACAAGGGTATGTGCCATATGAGATGCAACGTGTCTATTAGCACAAAAGACCTTGTATTTGCACAACGAACCCGTTGTGATAATAGACACACTTGTCCTCATAACGCTAGAAGGCGTGACTGATATTCTTAATATCTTAGCCATTCGGACTCAATATTATTGGAGGATTTTCTTCATGCAATTATAATTATCTAAGCTATCAACAATTGAAGCAAAAGCAATAAATGAAAGTATAAAGTAAATAAGGATAATTATAGATGTTCTAAGGGTTCCACCTGAGCCACCGGGTGAACCAAGGCCATCATCCTAGGGTTTTAGGGAGCTCCGTCTCGACAAGGTGCTGCCCAAAAATATCTTGCAGGTTGCCGGTTCCATCAGTGCCTTCCAGGGGTTCAAGTCGTCATCATCATGGCGCTGAACACCTCCTTTCCGCGTGCGCACCAAAACGGGGCAGGAAGCGTGCTCATCGCGAATATGCCCCTAAACTTCTAATTTTACAAAACTAAAAGAATAAGACCCCAAACAACCCTTGGGGAAAAGTTTCAGGAGAGAGAGAAGAAGATTACAATCAGAATTCTCATGAGGAAGGCAGGGGTATGCAGGCCCTATTGAAAAGTTATAATGCTGAAATTTCACATATTTACAAGCAATCAACACAACCACGTTTTACACGGTCACAGCACATAGGGCTCATCCATAATCATCCTTTCATGCATCTTAATAATTAAGAAAAAGAAAGGAAAAAATAGAATTTGAAAACGCGCTAATCGGGTTATGTTTCCACCCAAAATGGTCCAAACAACACATGTTGAAAATTTTAATTTTCGGGGCTGTTCAACCATGAAATCATGGGGTTCTTGAGTTCGAAATCTGTCCAAGACAAGTTTGGACAGTAGCCTACCACCCTGATTCATCGCATGAACTGTGGAGCCAAAAGAATGACTCAAGAACCCCCGAAAATAAAAACCGGGCAGTGTGACGTTTAGGGAGAGAACGGTTTTTAAACGCAACAATAACACATAATAAAATTCCAAAAAAATTGCTAAAGGTGGCTCTGATACCACTGTTGGGATGGGAAGAAGAAGCAAAACAGAAAAACAATTTAAAAAATTCAAAACATTCCTAAACCAGTGATCAACTTTAGAAATCTTTAAGGAATTCAATCAACGAGTAGAAGGAGAAGATTTACCTTATACTACGGATGGTATGGCTGCTCCTATCCCCGTTTCAAGATGCACATGTGCACATCCTCCAGGGAAAGTCCACACCAAGTGCCTCGCAACAAGGGGGCAGTGAACATGGAGATTCATTGTGGCTCAACAGAGAGGCAATCTCAACCCCGAAACGCACCAAGGTGAAGCCGGCCCTTCCACCAAGAACCGAGTATCAAAAGGGAGGAAGAGGGGATGAGAAAACCACAGAAAGATGAGGAAGATGAAGAAATACCTCACTGTCCTTCTTGGACTCCTCTAAGAAGATGAAGTAGATGACACAACCAACAGGAAGAGATCTTCAATTGGCTTCACAAAACCGGGGAAGGAAGCTTTAGATGGCCGGCCACCGAAGGAGATGAAGATTTGCTCTTGGAGCTTTTCTCTTCAAGAAGTCTCTCAAGAATGCAATCCTAAACCTTCTCCAAGATGAGTAACCAATTTGCTTAACCCCATTGAAGGAGGTTAGACCATCTATTTATAAGGGGCATAGGTTGCCCCCTAGGTAGACCCGACCCCCCCTTTTAAATCCTCTCCCTAGAATTCAAAATTCCGAGGTTTGCCTCCAAAACAATAATTTATATTTAATGGATTTATAATTAATTCGAAATTAATTAAATCCAACTAAATATAAACTTTATTTTATATGTATAAATTAAATTCTTATTGATTAGGATTTATCATGTGCCAATCCCTACAAGTTAGGGATGCCCTACCAATTAGGGTTACTGATGAACTCCTTTCTCGCGTATTCGTTCCTATAGGAAATATCTTTCCTATCATGTTCGTAAATGAGATCCATGATCGTATTGCAGCATGCCCATGCTAGTAGACATATAGAGCTGCATACAGACTTTATCTCATAAGGTCCGTTACGAGGTTAGCTTGTTGTGTGTGACCCATTGGGTCGCACACTAAGCCAGTAGTGAGTTGCGCATAATGGAGAGTCGCATATGATAGAACGACATCTATTCGAATCTTATGAACCACCACTAAAACCCCTTTAGTGTGGTCGTGAGAGAGTCCACTCACAAGTCAAGATTGACGTCTAACAATATGTCAAGACTACCTGGATAGTATGAGGTTCAATCTACAGGGGATCGAACGCCCTTCGGCGATTAATTACCGTGCAACTAAGTCCCTCGGTTACAACGTCCCGAAGTCGACTAGGGTACGGAAGAAGTGTCAAACCCTAATACCGATTCATATGTCTTCTACCCACTAAGATGTCGTCTCAATAATAAAATGTCAAAAACATCTTCCTGACTTTCTTGTCTACTCTGGCCAGAGATTTTCGAGTCGACACTTGCATGGACACATAGGACATTATCTCCTCTCACTAGGAGTAACCAATTCCATGTTGGTTGCTCACCTACCTTCATGAATGCTTCCCCATGCGCAATAATACCCGGTACATGACGCTCGGGCTACGCAAGGATAGAACCAAAGCAATGGGTTGTCACTCAAAATGTAACAATGACAACCTGAGGTCCAAGGACTGCTTGCACCTACTATCACCCGAGGAACATCCTATTGACACTCATGTAAGAATTCCATTTTGTGTTCCTCGTGTAGGTTCGTTCAGTGAACTCATTTCCTAATGAGCACCTGCACTTGTATATTTTGATGGCCCATAGGTAGCTGTGAGATTAGCTACCCCTTATCGTGTAAGGCATGTACCAAGTGCACCATTCTATCCGTAATCATCAATCCCCTAATTGGTGATCCTACGACTGGGAACATTTAGAACAGGGGTATCTGGATTTCAAATCTCACTGGCATGATCTAATCATGGCCTTGGAATCAATTGTTTGAGTTCACGAGGTTCATCACAATTTAATATATACAAAATATAGATGCAACATATGATGAAAAGATGTCTCATATTATTCATTAACCAAAAATAGTTCCCTAGACCTCAACATGTGATTGGATCAAGGGCACTATTTGTTTCAGTGACATGTATCATTTCAGTTAGTACATTACTTGCTTATGCATTGTTTGATTCGGGTGCTACGCACTCCTTTTTATCTGAGTTGTTGGCTTCAATATTAGGGAAGGACAAAGGTTGGCTTGTTGAACCTGTAGCGGTGTCTACACCTACAGACGACATTGTTGTTGCTAAGACGGTCTTTAGGGACTGTGAGATCTCCAGAGGTGGGCACCACCTGAAAGTAGAGCTGATGTTAGTACCAACCCTTGAGTTGGATGTGATAGTGGGCATAGATTGGCTGTCTGCCGATTATGTGTCACTTAATTGCAGGACAAAGGTGGTCACATTTTGCAAACCAAGAATACCACCCTTTACTTTTCAAGGCGATGGGATAGAAGACTCTATCAGGGTGATCTCCGGCCTCCAGGTCTGCAAGTTGATGGTGGGTGATTGTCAGTCCTTTCTGGCTTTCGTGTTTGTAGATACCATTGGCAAGGGCTCGACTAGCAGCATAGAGGGGACTCTAGTAGTCATGGATTTCTCTGATGTGTTCCTTGAGGAGTTACCAGGACTATCACCATTGTGGGAGATTAAATTTTGCATCGAGCTAGAGCCGAGGGTGAAACCAATCTCGATTCCCCTGTATCGAATGGCGCCTGCGGAGTTGAGAGAACTTAAGGCCCAACTATAGGAGTTGTTGGACTTGAGGTTCACTCGCCCAAGTGTATCACCTTGGGGAGCACCGATGTTGTTTGTTAAAAAGAAGGATGGATCTATGCGGATGTGCATAGACTACCGGTAGTTTAATAAGGTAACTATCAAAAACCGTTACCCGCTTCCTAGAATTGATGATTTGTTTGACCAGTTGCAGGGAGCCAACTGGTTTTCAAAAATTGATCTGAGGTTAGGGTACCATCAATTGAGGATTCGAGATCAGGATATTCAGAAGATCGCTTTTAGAATGAGGTATGATCATTACAAGTTCTTGGTCATGTCCTTCGGGCTAACTAATGCACCGACGGCCTTCATGAATCTGATGAACCAGGAATTCAAGGAGTTCTTAGATTGGTTTGTCATAGTATTTATTGACAATATTCTGATATATTCCATGAGCGAGGCTGAGCACAGGGAGCATCTGAGGGTAGTCTTAGAAACCCATTGGCAGCACCATCTTTTTGCAAATTTCTCAAAGTGCGAGTTCTGGCTGACCAGTATGGGATTCTTGGGGCATATAGTGTCCAGAGAGGGGGTGAAAGTGGACCCCGCAAAGATCGAGGCAATTCAGAATTGGGAGAGGCCAACCAATGTCACTAAGATCCGCAACTTCTTGGGGTTGGCTGGATATTACAGAAAATTTGTGGAGAACTTCTCTAAGATTGCTGCCCCTCTCACGCGCCTGACTCAGAAGAAAGTAAAATTTATTTGAGATGACAAATACGAGGAGAGCTTCCAGCAGCTCAAGGACCGCTTGACTACCACCCTAGTGTTGGCGTTACCGTTGGGGTCAGGAGGCTTTGCAATGTATTGTGATGCCTCTAGGGTCGGATTGGGATGTGTACTGATGCATCATAGCAAAGTGATTGCATATGCATCCAGGCAGCCAAAAAACCATGAGAAGAACTACCTGACTCATGACCTGAAGTGGCAGCCATAGTCATTGTTCTTAAACTATGGTGCCATTATTTGTTTGGTGAGGCCTGTATGATCTATGTTGGCTTAAGGGTTTCTCTTAAGTCTCGATCTTTATTTTGATGATAACAAACAAGTATTTAATCTATGTGTGAAGTTTTGAGTTCAGGTTGAGGTTGCGATAAGCATGCGAAGTTTGTTCAAATGAAACGAAAGAAAAGATCGTCGAAGAAACGAAACAAGAAAATGTCAAAGAAAGACTCGGGTTTAGATCAAGTAGAAATCATGTAATATACCCTTAGGATGATCTTATCCTAAGCCAAATTATAAAGTTATCCAAGTTGAAACTTTGTAACTAAACCTATAAAAAAGCATGTAAAAAATTCAAAGTAAAAATTAGCCTCAACTTGAGTTCGGTCGACCAGTTGATTGACCGAACAGGGCAGGGCAGAATACAAGCAGTAGCCTATTCGATCGATCGAATGACGCTAAAAAATGACAGTAGCCATTCGGTCGACCTGTCGGTCGACCGAAGTTGTTGAAGCATTGGTGAAAGGCTACGTCGGTCGACCGACCGAAGACAAAAGTTGGCAAACGGTTCATCGGTCGACCGGATGGCAGATCACAAAGTCGCGTCGCTGGCTTAACACACAGAATGGGTTGCGGTCGATCAGTTGGTCGACCGACGATTGACCGAACGGCTGTAATGGCTATTTTTCTATTCGTTGAATCACCGTTCAGCTGAGGGTTTATAAATACCCCTCATCTACCTTCTTAAACACTTCTTAGAGAATTAATTGAGCATTCAAGAAGTGATTAAAAGCCTTCAAAGTGATTGATTGGCTGCGTCCTAATCTTCCGTCAAAATCCTCTTCAAGCGCCTGCTTCCCTCAACTCTGCTGCAACTCGAGTTTCTTCTGGCAAGTTGAAGGCGTGAAGGCTTGGGAAAAGAGCTGTGGTCCCTCTCTATTCTTAAGCTCTTTTGCATTGTATTTGAAGTTTTATTTCAGACTTGATTTTAATCTGTAATAGCTGCTAGGTGTGCTAGAGAAACACTTAGGGAAAACTTTGTAGAGTTGTGTTTTGCCTAGGTGAATAGGTTTGACGGATTCTCAAAGAGGTGAGAAGAGTTTCCTCAATTGTATTCAAAAAGAAACACGAGGTCTATAATGTAGTGGTTAGAAATCCTTGGTGAGGAGCCAAGGTAGTGGAGTAGGCAGTTGGCCGAACCACTATAATTACTCTTGTCTACATTGCTTTCTTATTTGCCTATTATTGTTCTTAATATTTGATCACATCCATTGTTAAGAAACACTTGCACTTAATTGAAGTTAAATTTGAGTAAAAAAAAAAGATTAAATATAAAAGGGGATAGACACTATTCAACCCTCATTCTAGTGTCGGATTTTATACAATAATTGGTATCAGAGCTTGATCGTAGGATAAAATTTAACCATCTTCCCTACAAATTAAGATGTCCAGTGAAATCCAACTAGCTCAAGGGTCTTCTACTCATACTCCACCACTATTCGATGGAAACAACTATGCCTACTGGAAGATTCGTATGAATGGCTTCCTACAATCTCTAGGCATGGATGTATGGAAGATGATTCTAGTAGAGTATAAGCAACCCAATAAGATCATGGATGATTGGGACCAAGAGGAAATTAAACTCTTCAATGCTAATGCAAAGGCTGTCAATGCATTATATTGCGGTCTATCAATTAAAAAGTTTAATAGAATCTCTACTTGTAAGTCTGCATATGAACTTTGGAAAGTTCTAGAGATCACATATGAAGGGACTTCACAAGTTAAGGAATCTAAAATAAACTTACTCATGCATGACTATGAAATGTTTAAAATGTGATCGCATGAATCCATTGATGTCATGTATGCTAGATTTCAAAATATTACAAATGGATTAGCTAACCTTGGCAGAGAAATAAAGGAAGATGAGAAGGTAAGGAAGCTCCTTCGTTCCCTTCCAAAAGCTTGGGAGCCCAAGGTCATAGCTATCATGGAAGCGAAAGACATGAGCACCTTGAAGATCACCGAGCTCATTGGGTCTCGATCTCATGACACATGAGACCCACATGAAGCAATATCAGGAGGAGGATGCCCCCAAAGGCAAGACCATTGCCTTAAAAGCATCACATCAAGCAGAAGAGTCATCATCATCCGAGGAAGAGATAGATGATGTTGAAGAAATGACGATGCTAGCAAGAAGATTTATGAGTTTCATGAGGTGAGGCATGAGGAAGGGAAGAGGAGGCTACACATGCAACCATTGCAACAAGACCGGACATCTAAGGAGGGATTGCCTACTTCTCAAGATAGCTTCCACCTCCAACCCTCATAAAAAGGAAAAATACAACAACAAGAAGAAGGCAATGATGGCTACATGGGATGAAAGCGAGGCCTCATCGAGTGAAGAATAAGCAAAGAGTGAAAAGGCAAATCTTTGCTTGATGGCAAATGATGATGAGGTAAGATTTACTTTGGGTGAAGTTTCTTTTATTCAAGAAGAACTAGAAAGTGAATTTGAATAAATGCATGATGAATTTAATGCTACTAGGAGAAAATTTAGAGACCTTAGAAAGGATAATAAATCTTTAGAGCTTGAGAATGATAGTTTATTACTCACATGCAATGCCTTAAGAAAAGAAGTAGACACCCTTAAGGAGGAGACACACACCCTAGAGAAAGCTAAGAAGTACTTAGAAAATGACAACAAAAAATTAGAAGATGAAAATAAGTATTTAAGTGATCAAGTAGAGCACTTGAATAATAGCATGCTAACATTAAAAAGGGAACTTTGCATGCTCAATGAAAAGATGACAACCATACAAAATGCCACGCCTAAGGTTGTCCATAAAAAGAAATCATCACACTCTCATGCTCACACACACACTAGAAGAAAATTTAATGGAAATTGTTTTTCTTGTGGCATATTTGGCCATATGGCCAAGGATTGTGCTTTGAGTAGGAACCCACATGCAAGATTTACATGGGTTCCCAAAATGACTAACACTCAAGGACCCAAGAAAATTTGGGTACCTAAAATGGTTTCTTCTCCTTTTGTAGATGGAGAAGCATCCTCAAACAAGTAGAAGCACTTGGATATTGGATAGCGGTTGCTCAAAGCACATGACGGGTGACATCAACTTATTTGCAACCCTATCAAGCAAAGATGGTGGACATGTCACATTTGGAGACAATGCCAAAGGTAAGATTGTTGGCATTGGTGACATAGGTATACTCCCTTACCCATGCATTAAGAATGTTTTTTTAGTTGATGGGTTAAAACATAACTTGATAAGCATATCACAATTATGTGACAGTGGATACATAACTATTTTTGAAGCATCTAAATGTATCATTAGAAGTGCACCATCAAATGATATCATGTTTATTGGAAATAGGCAAGAAAATGTCTACACCTTAGAATTAAATGTCTTGCCAAATCCCCATATTAGATGCTTAGTTGCCATGGAGAATGACTCTTGGTTGTGGCACAGAAGGCTAGAACATGCTAGCATGAGCCTCATCCAAGAAATATCTAGGAAAGAATTAGTTAAAGGCTTACCCAAGATAAAATTTGAAAAAGACAAACTTTGTGATGCATGTCAATTAGGTAAGCAAGTCAAATCTTCATTTCATTGCATTAATCAAGTTAGTACATCTAGAATTCTTGAGCTTGTGCACATGGATCTCTTTGGTCCATGTGATGTAGCTAGTCTAAGTGGAAAGCTATATTGTTATGTATTAGTTGATGATTTTTCTAGATTTACATGGGTTTTCTTTTTGGCCAAGAAAAATGAAACCTTTGACTTTTTTAAAAAGTTTACAAAGAAAGTTACAAATGAAAAAAAAGTTTCAATTTTAAAAATTAGAAGTGATAATGGAGGGGAGTTTAAAAATGAATTTTTTTTCGAGTTTTGTGATGATTTGGGTATTGAACATATCTTTTCTTCCCCGAGGACCCCTCAATAAAATGGGGTGGTTGAGAGGAAGAATAGAACATTACAAGAGATGGTTAGGACCATGCTATGCGAAAATAATTTGCCTAAGTATTTTTGGGCCGAAGCCATAAATACCTCTTGCTATGTTCTTAATCGAGTTTTATTAAGACCTAAAATTAAGAAAACACCTTTTGAGCTTTGGAATGGTAAAATCCCAAATGTAGGATATTTTCATATTTTTGGATGCAAATGTTTTATATTAAATACTAAGGAGAACTTAGGAAAATTTGATTCTAAATCCGATGAAGGGATTTTCCTAGGTTACTCTATTAATTCTAAGGCATATAGAGTTTACAATCGTAGAACCATGATTGTTGAAGAATCTATGCTTGTCACGTTTAATGAAACTAATGATTCTTCTAGAAATGTGAAGATTGTGAATGTAGGTGAGGAACTTGAGGATCTCACACTTCATGATAAAGAGGTGGAGGATAAATATAATGATGAAACTCAACATGAAGATCCACTATCCTCGAATCTACCTCAAGTTGAAGATGATGAAGAAGAAGCTCTACTGCCTCTCCCTAAAGGATATCGGTTGGTGAGGAATTATCCAATGGATCAAGTCATTGGAGAACCTTCAACGGGAGTGGTAACGCGCTCTAAACTCAAGAATGTTTGTCAATATGTAGCTTTTGTATCTCAAGTAGAGCCTAAGAACATTAAGGAAGCAATAGAAGATGAGTTTTGGGTACTAGCTATGCAAGAAGAACTCAACCAATTTGCTAGAAATGATGTATGAGACTTAGTACCTAGACCTAGTGAACAAACTATAATTGGGACTAAATGGGTTTTTAGAAATAAGCTAGATGAAGAAGGATTAGTCATTAGAAACAAAGATAGGTTAGTGGCACAAGGGTACAATCGCAAGAAGGGATAGATTATAATGAAACTTATGCTTCCGTAGCTAGATTAGAAGCAATTAGAATGCTTTTGGAATATGCTAGCTTTAAGGGTTTTAAACTTTTCCAAATGGATGTTAAAAGTGCATTTTTAAATGGTTTCATTAGTGAAGAAGTTTATGTTGAACAACCCCCCAGATTTGAAAGTTTTGAGTTTCCAAACCATATTTTCAAACTTAAAAAGGCATTATATGGTTTAAAACAAGCCCCTAGGGCTTGGTATGAAAGACTTTCAAACTTTTTAATAGAACAAGATTTTAATGTTGGAAAAGCCGATGTTTCACTTTTTATTAAGCATCATGAAAATGATATGTTATTAGTTCAAATTTTTGTTGATGACATAATTTTTGGTGCTACTAATGAAATTCTTTGTAAGTGATATGTTAAGTGTATGCAAGATGAGTTTGAGATGAGCATGATGGGAGAGCTCTCCTTCATGCTTGGTCTCCAAATCAAGCAAACCAACAAAGGAATCTTCATCAATCAAGCCAAGTACACAAAGGAGCTCATCAAAAGATTTGGGATGAATGAAGCCAAGATAGCTTCTACACCAATAAGCACATCCATCAAGCTTGACAAAGATGAAGAGGGTGTCAAAGTTGATGAAAAACGATATCGAGGTATGATTGGTAGTCTTCTTTACTTAACCGCAAGTAGACCCCCGATATCATGTTTAGCATTTGTGTATGTGCTAGGTTTCAATCTTGCCCTAGAATGTCTCATTTAAGTGTGGTCAAACGCATATTGAGATATTTAAAGGGCACGGTTGACTTAAGGCTATGATATCCATGTCATACATCATTTGATTTAATCGGTTTTTCGGATGCGGATTTTGCTGGGTGTAAAGTAGATAGAAAAAACACTAGTGGGTGTTGTCAATTCTTAGGAGCGAGTCTTGTTTCTTGGTTCTCAAAGAAACAAAACTCAGTTGCACTTTTCACTACCGAAGCAGAATACATCGCTGCGGCTAGTTGTTGTGCACAAGTCCTTTGGATGAAACAAACCCTATTAGACTATGGACCTGAGTATTCTTGCATACCTATTCATTGTGATAATACTAGTGCAATAAATTTAACAAAGAATCCTATTTTATACTCTAGAACTAAGAATATTGACTTAAGGCACCATTTTCTTAGGGATATTGTGACTAAGGGAAGTATATCGGTAGAATTTGTATCCACCGACAAATAATTTGCCGATATATTTACAAAACCCTTGGTTGAAGAAAGCTTTACAAATTTTAGGATGCAATTAGGAATTTGTGCCTTTCCTAGCTAAAATGTTCTTCTTCAAAACTCATATGAGTTTCAAAACTTGCATTCTATAAAAGTATCATCACACTTATGTAATGCTCTGTAGTGGGGCTTTGCGACTTATTGATGTTTGCCTTCTATAGGCTTACATTAATAGGAAGGACTATAATGGTAGATGATACTTGGTTTTATGGCTTTCTTGGTTTTTATGATGAAACTCATTAATTGTACCTTAATTCTTACCTTTTGATTGATGTCAAAAGGGGGAGAAAAAGTAAGGTCACACTTGGTTTTTATGATGCATATAGTTAGGGGGAGTTACAAAAATGATATGCACATTGATAGGGGGAGCATAGGGTGAGTTATAAGTAATTAAATGCATATGTTGAGTTTTATATCTTGTATACCTTAACTTATGAATGCCTTAACTCAAACTCACAAAGATATGCATATGTTTCTTAAAATTTCATGTTATGTTTGTCATCATCAAAAAAGGAGAGATTGTTGCCTTAAGGGTTTCTCTTAAGCCACGATCTTTATTTTGATGATAACAAATAAGTATTTAATCTATGTGTGAAGTTTTGAGTTCAGGTTGAGGTTGAGATAAGCATGGGAAGTTCGTTCAAACGAAACAAAAGAAAAGATCGTCGAAGAAACGAAACAAGAAAACGTCAAAGAAAGGCTCAGGTTTAGATCAAGTAGAAATCATGTAATATACCCTTAGGATGATCTTATCCCAAGCCAAATTGTAAAGTTATCTAAGTTGAAACTTGGTAACTAAACCCATAAAAAAGCATGTAAAAAATTCAAAGTAAAAATCTGTCACACCCCAACTGAGGGTAGTGTGACTGGCCAGGGCCTACATCCTGCCCTGTCGCCTACTATCTACACTAACATTAAGAAAACCAAGACATATCGACTGAAAGAAAACTCATCATACTTTATAAAAGTTTGCAAGTCACAATATATAAGTTTTTCAAAACAAATAGAAACATCAACATCAAAACCGAATAGTCAAATATCAAGTTTTACAATTCTTTTCAATTACAACCGTCAGTGCAGAAACAAAACCAACATAACTAGGCACAAGTCTAAGACTCATGGACGCCGCTACGAGATATGGCACTGCCTCCACGCTCCAGCTGCACCATGTCGACACCAAGCTACTATTCATGCTCTGCAGAAATATAAATAAACCGTGAGTCCACTTGGGACTCAGTGAGTGGCTCAAATAAACCTCCACATAAGCCTCGGTCATGCATATATATCATATAAGGCAATAAAGGAATGTACAAGGAGGTAAAATTTATTTCTAATGCGACTACAGACCCTCAACGGATCCATCAACATCAACTGTACATGATAACCTTCTACCTCGGCTTATCAAGCCTTCGGCATCCGACCCTCGGGCCTTCTCATTGAATCATATCCCGGCTACCGCCGTCCCTACCATATCAGGTAGTATCATACTGGCCATCGGCCACATCATCTCAAGATGCAAGCAAACAATCCCAGGCCGTCCACTAGGATTGTCCACTAGTCTTCGGACACCGTCTGGGGTAAGGATAGCTAGTCCCACCAAACTAGGGTCTGACACCTAGCGGGCCCGCTGGCGCACCTCTAGACCCAACTGGTCGAGCTGGGCATTGGTCATCTCCGACCTCCTCGCCCCTCGGCGGACCATCTCTAGCACATTACACAATCAATATCCTAGGGTTTCCATATATACACACATCGGGCCTTTGCCCGTATCTGGCCTATGTTCGGCTACCGGGTCAATAGTTTATGCCACCCTTTCAATATATATGCACGTACGAGCTCTAAGTTTTCAAAAGTATACAAGCAGACATAGAAGTGTTATTGTCTCATAACTAAGTTTCCATAAATGTGATATGATCATCTAGTGACGCCTTACATGTTACCTATCCTCCTACACTTTCTTAGGTGAGAATTTCCATGAATCGACCTTGGAATACCATCCGAGAACATTTAGGGCAGCATGTATAATCCAAAGAAAAAATGTGCAAATATTGTAACATTCATCATATATGACCATAATGTTTATACATAACAATTCTTATACTACCTTAGGAATATTAGCACAATAAGGAGCAGCTATCTAGCATGGCAAGGTAGGTAATGAATTTAAATAACATTTATGAAATACCAAACATGGTAACAATGTCAACATCCAAAGTTTAAGGATCTAATGCTAAGTATGGTTACAAAACTAGCATTTCTACAATTCAAATCAATTAAGCTACTTGCTAAGTTTGGTGTTCTTCCTAAGTATTGTCATATCTTTATGTGTGATCCTTAAAATCATAAAATTTCCATCTAAAGCAAGTCTCTCCTCCTCTCCCTAACCATGGCCGAACCATGAGCAAGGAGGACCTTGCTCGGCCAAGGTCCTTGGGGTAGGAAAAGAGGGAGGAGACTCTAGCTATACCTTTACCTCTTCAATTCCGCATACAATTTAAATATCAATGAACTACTTAATCTTCCCCTCACCCTTGGCCGAACCCTCTTCATGAGTTGTAGGGTTCATTTGGCCACTTCAAGGGACTTTAGAGAGGGCACACTTCATAACACGCGAGATGTTCAAAGGAACTACATCAAAACAGTGATATAAGGTCATCTAAGGGCCTTCTTGCCATCAAGGGAATCGGGGAAAATTTCGGCATGACCTTTTCCCTTTTCCCATGACTCGGCAGCCCCAAGAACATGTAAATCGACGATTAAAATAGTGAGATCCGACAAGAAACTTCATAAAACAGTGAACACATGTCGTTGAAATCATGGATCGTCGGAAAAATCGCGAGAACTCAACCTATCATCTAGGGTTCGGCCACCCGCCTCCCCCAAACCTTTTAAACATTAACCACTCACCTAGATCGCCAAGAAACAAGGATTGGGTGAGATTTTCCGGAGACGACGCGAGTTTCGGATCGATCCAAGACCCCAATCCTCCTCCTTGCTCCTTCTCCTATTCTCCCTTGCGGCTTGTGTGACTCAATGGGGTGAGTCGCACGGCTGCCATAAGGGGGATTTTATCCCCTCAACCATCTTTCCAAAGATGGCCTCAAGGCTCACTTAAGTCATACCCGTAACTCGACCTAAACCCAAACTCGACTTGGGTTCCGACTCAACCCATAACATGACTCGAGTTAACTTAATTTTAAGGTATGATTTCATAAAAGGAAAGTTAATTATCCAAATAGACTTCATGATCCATTAGCTGAGTCATACCTTTTCACGCGAGGCGATCCTGAGGCTCGACTCGACTACCCCCGTGTTCGACGCGTTGCACAAAAACAAATTTTTATATTAGAAAACTTTTTTGAGTCTTACAAAATTAGCCTCAACCTGAGTTCGGTTGATCGGTTGGTCAACCAAATAGGGCAGAATACAAGCAGTAGCCTATTCGATCGATCGGTCGATCGACCGAATGACGCCAAAAAATGGCAGTAGCCATTCGATCGACCTGTCAGTCAACCAAAGTTGTTGAAGCATTGGCGAAAGGCTACGTCGGTCAACCGGTCGATCAACCGATTGAAGATAAAAGTTGGCAGAAGGTTCATTGGTCGACCGGATGGCTGATCACAAAGTCGCATCGCTGGCTTAACTGCATCGGCCGACCGGTCGGTCAACCCAATTCAGGATGGATGAAGATGCGACTCTGTCAGTCGACCCATCGGTCGACCCAACAATACTAAAAACACACAAAATGGGTAGCGGTCGATCGCTCGATTGACCAACGATCGACCGAACGGCTATAACAGCTATTTTTCTATCCGTTGAATCGCCGTTCAGCTGAGGGGTTATAAATACCCCTCACCTACCTTCTTAAAAACTTCTTAGAGAATTAATTGAGCATTCAAGAAGTGATTAAAAGCCTTCAAAGTGATCGATTTGCTGCGCCCTATTCTTCCGTCAAAATCCTCTTCAAGTGCCTGCTTCCCTCAACTCTGCTACAACTCGAGTTTCTTCTGGCAAGTTGAAGGTGTGAAGGCTTGGGAAAAGAGCTGTGGTTCCTCTCTCTATTCTTAAGCTCTTTTGCATTATATTTGAAGTTTTATTTCAGACTTGATTTCAATCTGTAATAGCTGCTAGGTGTGCTAGAGAAACACTTAGGGGAAACTTTGTAGAGTTGTGTTTTGCCTAGGTGAATAGGTTTGAGGGGTTCTCAAAGAGGTGAGAAGAGTGTCCTCAATTGTATTCAAAGGGAAACACAAGGTCTATAAAGTAGTGGTTAGAAATCCTTGGTGAGGAGCCAAGGTAGTGGAGTAGGCAGTTGGCCGAACCACTATAATTACTCTTTTCTGCATTGCTTTCTTATTTGCCTATTATTGTCTTTAATATTTGATCACATCCATTGTTAAGAAACACTTGCACTTAATTGAAGTTAAATTTGAGTAAAAAGAAAAAAAATGATTAAATATAAAAGGAGACAGATACTATTCAACCCCTCCTTCTAGTGTCGGATTTCATACAACAATCTACACTGACCACAAGGATTTGAACTTGAGGCAGCGGAGATGGCTTGAGTTGTTGAAGGATTTTGACTGCACCATTCTTTATCACCATGGGAAGGCAAACGTAGTGACAGATGCTTTGAGCAGGAAGTCGATGGGTAGTTAGCCCATTTGGTCGTGGGTAGGAGATCCCTAGCGAGAGAGCTTACAATAAGATTGGGTCCCGAGGATATGTTATCTATGGCTGAGTCAGGTGGATTGGTGGCACACTTGCGAGTACAGTTCACATTGGTTGATATATTGCGAACGCTCATAGTGAGGATGATTTTTGTGTCCCTAACCAAGGATCTGGCTATTAAGGGTTTCAGGGTGGACTCTGAGGGGGTCCTTAGGTATAGAGATAAAATTGTAGTACCTGACATGGCTGAGGTACGTCGGTAGGTGCTGGACATGACCCACAATTCCACTTATACCATGCACCCAGGGGCGACGAAGATGTATCGTGACCTCAGGCAACATTACTGGTGGAAAGGAATGAAGAAAGAAGTGGCATAGTTCGTGTTTAAATGTTTGGTTTGCCTGCAAGTTAAGGCTGAACACTTGAGGCCTATAGGGGTGTTGCAGAACTTGGAGGTAGCGGAGTGGAAATGAGAAAAGATTACTATGGATTTTGTTACAAGCTTACCGAGGTCAGTGAAGAGAAATGATTCCATTTGGGTAGTGGTAGACCATCTAACCAAGTCAGCACACTTTATACCAGTGAGGACCACCTTCACTACCGAGCAGTACATACAACTTTTCCTCGATCGTATTGTGGTATATCATGGGATTCCAGTGATGATCATATCTAATCGGGGTACTCCGTTCACCGCTCGGTTCTAGCAGTCCTTTCAGGAGACCTTGGGCATGCAGGTTTGGTTCAGCACCGCATTTCATCCTCAAACAGACATGCAGTCTAAGAGAACTATTTAGACACTGGAGGACATGATGAGGGCATGCGTGCTGGACTTGGAGGGTGGCTGGGAGAGTGTATTTGCCCCTGATAGAGTTTGCCTATAACAACAACTATCACAACATTATTGATATGGCTCTGTTTGAGGCATTGTACGGGCGCAGGTGTAGGTCACCCGTAGGATGGTTTGAGGCTGGTGAGTCCCAGATGTTGGGGCCGGGTCTGGTTCATGACGCCATTGAGAAAGTGAAGATAATCAAAGAACAAATGTATGCAGATGGGAAAGCTCGAGACTTGGAGTTTCAGGAAGGGGATTTGGTCTTCCTAAAGGTATCCCCTATGAAGGGGGTTGTCCGTATCGAGAAAAGAGGGAAATTGAGCCCCAGATTTATCAAGCCCTTCCCTATCTTGCAGCGAAGGGGGGCGGTTGCATATGATCTAGTCTTACCGCCTAGCCTGGACAGGGTGCATCTCGTCTTTCATGTGTACGTCCATGTTAAAGCGGTACGTTCGAGATGAGTCCCATGTCCTTGATGCTTCCACAGTTGAGGTTGATCTAGCAGTTTCGTATGAGGAAAGTCCGTGGAGATTCTGGACAGGCAGATAAGGAAGCTAAGATCCCGAGAGGTTTCCCTGATGAAGATCCGATGGGAGAATCACTCTGTCAGGAGGCTACCTGAGAGGTTGTGCCGCCCCTCTCTTTCAAGAAATGCTGCTATGGTTTTCTTGATGAATGCTTTTACCTTGATCGAATGATAGCATCAACCTTGTATTCGTTGTATGATCACTCAGGTTGGATTGAATGGCCGCATGGCCATGTGGAATTTGGGGTGTGTGCCGCCCCTTGTAATAATGCTCCTTGGAAATTATCTTGATAGTATCTTGATATTTACATATGCTCACCTCGAATTGATGTTCATACCAATTACCTTAGTCCATGCCGCCCCCCATAAGGTTAATTCTAGGCTTCATTTAAAGTAGAACAATAACAACAAGATAGGGTAGAAAGACCTCACACATAGACTCACCTAAACATCCACAAAACAGTGAACATAGTTGGCAAAATAGTGAACATATTTGACAAAACAGTGAACATGAGAAAGAGGGAATGATGACAATTGATTAGCTACCTGTATAAATTCATTAAGTCCTTCTTAATGCATCCTTGTTATTTATCACTATATATCTAGATTAAAATCATTACAAGAAATTTGGCTTTTAGTGACGAGATTTGGTGGGGGTCGCACATCGACCCTCACTAAATCCACCTATTTATGGGGGTTGCTAGTCGACCCTCACGAAAGCCCGTCAGTAAAAGAACACTTTTGTGAGGGTCGAGTATGACCCTCAATAAAAAGTATATATAGTGAGGAAAACATCATGACCCTCAGAAAAACCCGCAAGTAAAAATAAAATATTTTGTGAGGGCGGATATGATCCTCACTAAAAAGTATATATTGTGAGGACAACATCTTGGCCCTCACAAAATCCTGCATTTTGTGAGGGTCGAATATGACCCTCACTAAAAAGTATATATTATGATGAAATCGTGACCCTCACGAAATCCTACATTTTGTGATGTTCAGATATGACCCTCACTAAAAAGTATATATTGTGAGGACAATATCTTGGCCCTCATGAAATCCTGCATTTTATGAGGGTCGAATATGATCCTCACTAAAAAGTTTATATTGTGAGAACATCGTGACCCTCACTAAAAAGTATATATTGTGAGGATAACATCTTGGCCCTCATGAAATCCTACATTTTGTGAGGGTCGAATATGACCCTCACTAAAAAGTATATATTGTGAGGATATCGTGACTCTCACGAAATCCTGCATTTAGTGAGGATCTAATATGACCCTTAAAAGTATATTTTGTGAGGACTGTTGGCTTAAGGTTTTCAACCTTGATCTTAATCTCGATTTTGATGATAACAAATATGGAACTAATATTTCATTGAGAAATACTTTCAGGTCCCATATCGGTTAGCGCACGATGTCCTTGATCGGAAATATCAGAGAAATCGAAAAACCAGAAGGACATTGGTCGATGCGCTCGGATTCGTCGGGAAGATAGAGTCTAGATTTAGGGTGTCTAGTTTATGTTGTAAATCCTCACGATGACGCATAAGAATCCAAAAAGCAAACCCGAACCTCAAAATATGAAAACCCGAAAACCGCCCTAAAATTCACTAATCCTAGGGAGCTGCTTGGAGGGCTATATGACCTAGACATTTTCTTGATACAAAAAATGGCGGTAATTGTTCCTTGGGTTAAAACTAGATAACGAGATATTTTTGAGGAATTTTTGAAAACCTTTAGCGTACCCATACTTGACCCAGGAGATTAGAAAATTTCCATTTTTTGGAAATTTGTACTAGACCCCAAAAACTAGATTTTGATTCTTAAGGATTTTAATTTTTTAGATATTTTTATTGAATCTAAATGGGGGTTAATCCTTATATAACATTTATGTTTTAAAGTTAGTAAATATTATATAAGTAGACTTAGCAAAGAAGGAACCAAAAACCAAACAAACAAGCAAAATCCAAGCCAAACCAAGCAGTCTGCCCAGTTTTGGTTGACCGGTCGATCGACCGAATGCTGCCAAAAACTGGTAGTAAGCAAGTCGGTCGACCGAACAGTAGACCAAAGTTTGTCAAAAAAATGGCAGTATGCCTTCGGTCGCTCGATCGATCGATCGACCGACGATCGACCAGACCTTCGACCGAATGGCGGAAACAACTAGTTTTCCGCCCATTTAGTTGCCTATTTCATGCCATCTCCTCAAGGCTTATAAATAGAAGCCTTAGCAAGCCTTCCACCTATCATCCAACATTCCTTGAGCCCAGTGTGGTCAAACTCGTGTGTTAACTCGCAAACTCGTCTGAGTTTACGATCCCTGGTCTCAAAATTGAGATGACTTGTCCATAAACTGGTTTTTGGGTGGACTCGGGTGAACTCGGTCAAACTTGGTCATGTGGGAGAAATGGCGACACTAGAGGGGGGGTGAATAGTGTGTTTACTAAATTCAATTAGCCTAAATGCAATTTTAAATGATTACTTAACTCGTTTAGGCAATATGCAATTTGACAATTAGATGCGGAAGCAATAAATGATTAAGCAATTTAAGCAAATAAGAAATCAACAATGCAAACACATGTATTTATAGTTGTTCGGCCCCAATGCCTATTCCACTACCTAAGCACCCCGCTTAGGATTTCCAAACTAGGTTTTACTAGATTAATTAGAGTTTCCCTTACAACGAGGACTTTGCACCGAAAAGTCTCCGCTCTCCAACCGAAGGCACTTCCACACCCGGAAGTATCCCGCCTTCCTACCGAGAGCACTTTCCCACCTCAACCTAAGGGACAACTAGAACTAATCCTAGTAAGCTCTAAGTTTACACAAGTGGCTTTACTCCTTCTATACCAAGGATACCACTTCTAATCAACAAGACCTAACACCCTTGGTCTTTACACAGACACAAATCCAAAAATAGTTTAGATAATAGATAAAATTTACAACCAAAAGAGCTTAAGAATAAACCAATAATAAAAGCTCCTTTGCAAGACTTTGACACCTTCAACTATTCAAGGAATGAGCTTGATCAAGAACCCGAGTTGAAGTAGTGACTGGCACTTGAGAAAGGTTGCCGCGGAAAGAAGCAGAGCGCCACTTGATCAATTATTGGAAGACTTAGATCTTCCTTTTAATGGCTCAATAATATCTGTAAAAATCAGGAAGAAGGATAAAGGAATCATATGAGGGTATATTTATACCCTGCTGAAGAAACGACACTCAACGGATAGAAATCTATCCATTGCAGGCCGCCGATCGAATGGTCGGTCGATCGACTGGTCGACCGATCCTTTGACCGCTCCTCTTTTCTCTCTGTCGGTCGACCGACGGGTCGACCGCCAGATGCAGATTCTTTGATCCATGACTTTCGGTCGACCCATCGATCGACCGACGCAATCTTGTGTCTTTAGCAAACGCAGGTCGGTCGACCGCCCGAGCTACTGCCCAATTTGGGCTTCGATCGGTTGACCGAACCTGAGATGAAGAAGGCAGACAGCTTATGTTCTGCCTGGTTCTTCTAGTTCCATTTTAATTAAGTCTACTTAAATAATATTTATTAATTTTAAGTTAAATAACTTTATAACATGATAACTTTATAACATAAATGTTATATAAGGATTAACCCCCATTTGGATTCAATAAAACTATATAAAAATCAAAATCCTTAAGAATCAAAATCTAGTTTTTGAGGTCTAGTACAAATTTTCAGAAAATAGAATTTTTCTAATTTTCCGGGTCAAGTATGGGTATTCTAGAGGTCTCCAAAAAATCCTTAAAAATACATCGTTATCTAATTTCTACCCAAAGAACAATTACTGCCATTTTTTATGTCAAGAAAATGTTTGGATCATATAGCCCTCCAAGGAGCTCCCTAGTCTTAGTGAATTTCAGGGCGGTCCCAGAATTTCATGGTTTGGGGTTCGGGATAGGTTTTTGGGTTCTTATGCATTATGATGAAGAATTACAACATATCTCGACACCCTAGACCTAAACTCTAACTTCCCGAAGAATCCGAGCGCGTCGATCAACGTCCTTCTGATTTTTTGATTTCTCCAATTTTTCTGATCGTGGACGTCTCACGCTAACCGATATGGAACTTGAGAATAATTCTTCATGAAATCATTAGTCCCATGTTTGTTATCATCAAAACCATCAAAACCGAGATTAAGGCTAAGGTTGAAAACCTAAAGCCAACAGGTCAAAATCATGAGTCTAAGAGCGAGTTCACGAGTTCACTTAATAGCCCAAATGAGGCTTTGCTTCACCCGAATCCAGCCCAATTTGATGAGTTTAGTCAAAGTTTAATAACCCAAATATGATGAGTCACCCGGTGTAGCTCTGCTTCACTCGATCAACGTTCCTTATTCGCTCAGGTCACCGCTCAACCGCTCACAGATCCGTGCCCTAGGCGAGTGGCAACTTCAGACGGCTACCCGATCCTGACTTCTTCTCCATCGACGACTTTAGACGGCTACATCGGCGGGTGGTGGTTGATCGTGTGACCTCCACCTGCACTCATCGGCGGCTTCTCCACCTTGACGCCCAGGTGAGTGGCGAGTCTGGGAGACTAGGACTAGCCGACTTCTTCTCCACCTGAACTCATCAACGCGCCTCTGCAATCTACACTTCTCCACCGCACTCCAGT
The DNA here is from genome assembly GCA_034359265.1 of Canna indica. Lineage (NCBI taxonomy): Eukaryota > Viridiplantae > Streptophyta > Magnoliopsida > Zingiberales > Cannaceae > Canna > Canna indica. Next base: position 35,565,493 of record CP136892.1, on the reverse strand, counting down.
GAGTTAACGACTACCTGATTCTCTGTAAGCCTTCTTCAATTCTTCTCCACTTGCATTAAGCCTTCAACCTAACATTGTAAGCCTCCATCCGCCGGCCGCCGAGTCTCCAATGACCAATCTGTAACATTTCTCCACTGTAACATTTCTCCAATCCGCCGAGTCTCTGTAAGCCGGCATAGTTCATAGTTGAAATTAGTTCATAGTTCATAGTAATTTCAATTATAGTTCATAGTTGAACACTTGAAATTTGCTGAAATGAATCAATGATAGAACTGATATGTTCATAGCTGTAACATTTAGCTGAAATGAATCAATGATAGAACACTTGATATGTTCAATTATAGTGTCCAGTCTATAACATTTCATAGTTCATAGTAATTTCAATTATAGTTCATAGCTGTTTAAGACTTTAAGTTATTATTTAGCTGTGCTACAAAAGTACAAATAAATATGTTTTTTCAAAATGTCCGAAATTGTTGGATCAGGAACAAGGTCAACAGGCATCACCAGAGGTGCTACCTCTGGAACTAGAAGAAAAAATGCTGCTGGAAATAGAACTGATATTGGGTGGAAACATGGGACTAATGTTCAGGGCAATGGAAGGAAAGTTAAATGCAACTATTGCTCAAAAACTATTAGTGGGGGAATTTTTAGATTCAAACATCATCTTGCTGGTACCTGAGAAGATTCTGAACCTTGTGCTACTGTGCCTCAAGAAGTTAAAGAGTTGATGTTGAAGATTGTTGCGGAGGCTAAAGAAGCATCATTAAAGAAAATAAAATTTGATGAGGATTGTAGTGAGGAAACAGAAAATGATAATTCTTCTCAAAGTAAAGGGAAAGGTATTCTGAACTTTGTTACAAAAGGAAAAGGTGATGGGACTCAGGTAACAATAAATCGAATGATGAAGAAGGACCTTAAGGAACAAGTTGATTACCATTGTAGTCTATTCTTCTATACAAGTGCCTTGCCCTTTAATGTTGTTAAGAATCTTGAGTTTGAAAAGTTTTGTGAGATGGTTGGGAGATATGGAATTGGTTATAAACCTCCTTCTTATGATGATATGAGAGAAAAGCTTTTGAAGAAAGCAGTGGCAAACATTGATGTGACGCTTGAAGAGTTTAGGGAGGAGTGGAAGAGAACTGGTTGTTCAATCATGTCTTATGGATGGAAAAATAGGAAAAGGCATTCCATTTGTAACTTTTTGGTGAACAGCCCTAAAGGAACTGCTTTTCTTTATTCATTGGACACTTCTGACATATCTAAGACAACTGATAAGGTTTTGAAGATATTGGATGATGCTATAAAATTTGTAGGGGAGAAAAATGTAGTTCAAGTGGTTACAGATAATGCAGCAAACTATAAAGCAGTTGGAGAAATGTTAATGCAACAAAGAAATATATTATATTGGACTCCATGTGCTGCTCACTGTATTGATTTGATATAGGAGGATTTGGAAAAAAAGCTAAAGGTGCATCAAACAACCATAAAGAAGGGAAGAAAAATTACCACCTACATCTACTCTAGAACCATGCTTATTAGCATCATGAAGAATTTTACGAAGGGGAAGGACTTGATTAGGCCAGGTGTGACTAGATTTTCCACTGCTTATTTGACTCTAAATTGCCTCAATGATAACAAAGCAGCTTTGATGAGCATGTTCAGCTCAAAGGATTGGAAATCAAGTAAGTTTGCATCTACACTTGAGGGGAAAAAAAATTCAAAACATGACTTTGGAAGAACATAATCATTTGTCTCAAGGCTGTTGCCCCTCTCATTAAAGTTCTTCGCTTGGTTGATTCAGATGAAAAACCAGCCATGAGTTTCATATATGAAGGGATGAGTTCTGCCAAAGAAAAGATAAAAAGTAACTTCGGTAACGTTAAGAAAAGGTATACTTCAATAGTTCAATTCTAGTTGAAATTTAATTATTTTGTATTGTCTTATACTCTTATTAATTTGTACTTGCTAACTTGCTGACTTGGTTGTTTACAGCTATGAACCTATATTAAAAATCATTGATGAAAGGTGGGAAGGCCAACTTCATAGGCCTTTACATGCTGCGGCATATTACCTTAATCTCCATTTCCATTATGACCCAAATTTTAAAGGTGATGATGCTGATATTAAACAAGGGTTGTATAATTGTATGGGAATATTGGTTTTTGATCAGACTGAGAGGAACAAGATTAGTGTGCAGCTACCTAATTTTCATTATGCAAGAGGCCTCTTTGGTATGGAGACTGCAAAAAGTAGTAGGAAAACTATGCTCCCTGCTGAATGGTGGGACTTTTATAGGGATGGGTGTCCTGAATTAAAGAAGTTTACTATTTGTGTTCTTAGCTTGACATGCAGTTCTTCTGGATGCGAGCGCAATTGGAGTGGATTTGAAATGGTAAGTGAAGTTAATTTATTATCCTCATTTAGTCATTTCTAATTTTCTTTGTTTGGATTTGGCATTATGTATATAGTATACTAATAAAATTTTGGACATTCTATTTTGATTTCAGGTTAATACAAAGAAAAGAAATCGCTTGCACCAGAAAAAGATGAATGACTTGGTCTATGTGATGTACAACTTGAAGTTAAAAAGTAAATAAATGAAGAGAAATCCTATTCTTCCTTTTGATGATATCCATTCTGATGAGGAATGGATCACTGAACAAGGAAATGATGATGTTTATGAAGCAAATAATGAGAGTGATCAACAACCACATGTGAATGATATTGCTAATGGGCCTAGTAATGAGACTAATGTGGATGGAGTAGATGGTGGTGAGTATAATGTGATTCATGATGCTATTCTTGAACATGTTGAGAATGGAACCCTGATGCTATTGTTGAAGATGTTGAAAATGTGATCCCTGATGTAATTGTTGATGAAGATGAAGCTTCATGTGATGAAGAGGAAGAACATGATGATGACGACGATAATGATGGATATGACATTGAAGATGTTGGGGGATTTGAGTTTTGAGACTTTTGACTTCAAGTTTTAAGTTTTAATGTTTTATGATAATTATGTATGGATTGAACTTATTATGTTTTGACTTTTGATGATAATTAGGTATGGATTGAACTTATTATGTGTTGATGATAACTATGTATGGATTGAACATTTGAACTTATTATGTATTTATGTTTTGACTTTTGATGATAATTATGTATGGATTGAACTTATTATGTATTGATGATGATGATAATTATGTATGGATTGAACTTATCTAGGATTGTTGTGTGTTTTACTATGGATTGAACTGTGTTGAACTGCTTAACTATGAATTTTAGGATTTATTTTATAGCATAATATATATATATATATATTAGTTAAACTCGTACGAGTTTACGAGTCAAGTTTACGGAGGCTCCACGAGTTTACTTAAACTCTCGAGTTTAAAAACATTGCTTGAGCCATATTTTGATGATCCTTGAGCTTGATTGAGCCACCATTCTTGAAATCCTAGCCTTGATCTTTCAAATCCTTGAGTAAGCCTTGACTTCATTGATTCACCATCAAAGGCATCAAGAGGAAGCTAGGAAACTTTGTTTGGAGCTAAGTATTTTATTGGTTGATTTATTGTTCCATTTGGTGTTGTATTTTCTTGTTTATTTCTTTGTATTTGAGCTTGTGCAAGACCTAGAGTGTGGGTCTTGAAATTGGGTGGTTGCCTTTGTGTTTGAGGCTTAATTCCACCGGTGTAAACTTAATTTACTAGGATTAGTTGAGTTGTCACTTGGGTTGAGGTGGAAGAGTGCTCTCGGTAAGAAGGCTGAAACTTTCGGGTGTGGAAATGCCTTAGGCTGAGAGTGAGACTCTTTAGGTCAAAGTCCTCGTTGTAAAGGAAACAAAATTAATCTAGTAAAGCTAAGTTTGGAAATCCTAAGCGTGGTGCTTAGGTAGTGGAGTAGTCATTGGGGCCGAACCACTATAAATCATTGTGTTAGCATTGATATTTTGTTTGTCTTTATTGCTTCATATCTATTGCTTCCGCTTGCTATTAATATTGTGCTTAGCGTAGCTAATCAAGAAACGATTAAAATCGGAATTATGCGAAAAGATTAGTTAACACACTATTTACCCCCCCTCTAATGTAGGCCATTTCACCAATAAGGACATCATGACCCTCACTAAAAAATATATTTTGTAAGGACATTATTGTTGGGATGTGTGGCGACTGATTTGCCCTTACCCCTTTTATGTTGCGCTACACAGAGTCTTCGGCGATCCCTTTCTAAATCTAAAAATAAATAAAAATTAATTCAAAAATAATAAATAAACAATTAAATAATTAAAATAATAAAATTATTAAAATTCTCAACCCTCAACCCTCAACCCTCACCTCTCACCATGTTTAGTAAATAATAAATATATACTATATATAATATAAATATATAGATACATATAAATATATAGATGTACATAGATACATATAGATATGATATTATATATATTTATCTAGATGGTTAAAATATACTCCCTCCGTTTCATAATAAGTGATTTTTTAGGCTTTGACACATAGATTAAGAATATTATTTAATAGCCTAATTTTTAACAATTTTTTCTTTCTTTTTACTAAATTACCCATAGTGTGACCCTTAAATTTCATGCTTTTATTATTGTACTCCATTGATGAGAGAAACTTTTATTAGAGGTTAAAATTGGTAAAAAATAATTAATACTACATTAGAAGTTTAAAGTGTCACTTAATATAGAATTTAAAAAAAACCCTAAAAAGTCACTTATTATGGAACGGAGGGAGTAATAATGTTAATTACGTTTTATTAATAAAAATATATATTTACTTAATAAAATATATACATTTAATTATATTTTAAAACCTAAAACCAAAACCCTACACCCCGATCTCTCCGTCCCCTTAGCGATCTCCCCTCTCCCCGCGCCTCTTTGACTCGCGATCTGCCCTCTCCCCGGTTTCCTTCATGTGAGAAACCCTCGTTCCAATGCTGGCTTCCCCGATGAACTGAACTTGGCAGTTCTCGTTACGGTGCTGGCTTCCCTGACAAAGTGCTCGTCTACGCCTCCCCTCTAATTTCGGCGATGGAGTGTGGAATTCGCAGGATCTCCATCGACAAGGTTAGATTTTTCTACCACCATTCTTTTTCATCTCTCCAATTTACTTCGATCGCACTCACTTGATTGATCATTCTTCATTCGGTGGCGGCCCCCTAAACCTCCTCCCTCCCTGCCCACCGCCCCTTCTCCCTCGCTCCGCCGCGCCTCGCTGCCCCTCTCGCCGCCCTCTGACCTTCTCAGTCGTCTGCTGTGCTGGCCCTTCCGCCTCTGCTTCCCTGAAGGTGAAGGAGGTCACCGCTGTATCTTCTCCCGGAGGTATGCCACCTTTGAAACTTGCCCGAATTCTTGTTTGGTGGTGGATTTCGAATTGTATTCGATGATAAGGGGATTCAACTTGCTTGCACCGGGTTCTGTCAGTATACCGATTCATTATTTGTAGGAGTCCTTCTGTCCCCAAAGTGATTCTAGTTGACTTTGACTATAGATCCTGATCATAGTAGGACATTATTTGCAGGATGTTTCTATCTATAGTGTAGATTCTAGCTTTTATGATACTAGTTATGTTGGAGAAGTTGATATTGGTACACAATGTGCAACCGTTGAGAATGATGAGATTATTGCACATGCTCTTCAGGAGGAACTTTCTCAACTTGCAGTTGTTGAAGCTTCAGGATCTACAGGTGGAGAGGAGGAATGCTTACAAGTATCAGTTCTAACACATGACTAGTTTAGTCCATATACAATAAGTTATAATTCAGGTACTAGGATGACTAGAGAACTAGTTGATGTTACTGATATATTATCAAGCATTTTTATGATGATTTTTCATATTTATGTAGAGAATGAGGATGACCAGGATGAGCTAGATGATATGGAACCCTCAAGTTCATGTTCTAGTCCCGGGGAGAACTCATATGAAGAGGAGGAATGACCACTAGAATTAACTGATGATTTTTCAGAGATTGTTGGTGAAGTTGGTAAAAGGTTGAACCAGATGGTCTCTATTCCTGTAAGTTTGCAGTTTTTCTCTTAAATCCATATATTTTATCCTCCGATTAAAAAACTAAATATGCTGCGCAAAATATATCACCTTATCAATTTCTCAACTGTTGATATATGTTCTGTGATTTTCTCTCATTTATTAGTGGTACTCAAGGGTATATTCAAGTAAACATTACTAGTATGCAATTATTAATTTCTAGCATATTGATCAGACAAAATTAACGAGTAATTCCTCCATTAATCAGCTAAAGATGATGTTTGGATGCAATCTAAATACATTATATTGGCATTTAATATCCTTGGGATAACTGTTGTTTTTGCAGCATGTTCCTACAATTAATGGAAAAATTCCTTCCGTTGATGAAGCCACATTAGATCATCAAAGGCTTATGGACAGGTACTGACTCTTGACTTAGTTTGATCAATGATTAATAATTTAAATCAGCATTAAGATCATGTTTAATGCAAGGTCATTTTTTTCCTCTTTTTTTGATGGCTTTAGTATATCTAGGAAACAAGCTCAATTAGGTTTGGTTGTTTTTACAGCCAAATGTAAATCATTCTTCTTCTTCTTTTTAATGTAAAGGTCCTCATCATCTAGTGCTTGACACCTAATTCATATGAGCTTACACATACAAACTTCTAAAATACCTGTTTTAATATAGGATGTGTGTTGGTTACTTGTACATACTAGCATACTGCTCTTGCTCAATATGTTTAGAAGCCAACCACATCCTATATTAATGCGAATACTCTTATGTTTTTTTAATTAATTCAACCGTTGTTAACTTACAGAATTAGCTTTTCCCTTTTAAAAGGTTGTGAAACAAAAAAGGACATTCTTACCAAGGGCAATGAGATAGAACACCTTACCGAGGGCAAGGCCTTTCAGGTACTTTAGGCATGACCGTGCACTTCAGGGCAGCATGTAGGTAGTGCCTGCTTAATTAATTTTATGAATTTTGTTTATTGTGATATCATTTTTATGCTGTCCATTATAGATTGAGGGAGGGTGTTCTTCTGATACTCTTGGTGGCTCCTGTTTCGAGGAGAATTACTATTGGAAGTAAGGATAGTTCATTTACTTTAGGGGCTGTTTGGTTGCCTGCAAGTCCACTTGCAGGCAACTCATTTGCAGCATTTGGCTCAATCGCTTGTTTGGTTGCCTGCAATTGAGCCAAATGCAGCATTTCACGTTTGCAGCCTAAAGGCCTGCAACACTAGTTTACAGCCTGCAAGAAAAAGGGCATGGTTGAGCGCGACCTCTGCGAGAGCGTATTTGCTGGCCACCGCGAAATCGCGGACCACCTGTTCCGCGACTTCGCTGGCGCCGCCGTCTTCCAACTCCTCTCCTTCGCGGAGGCCATCGCCATGACCAAGCGCTCCGCCGAGAAGCTGTTCAAGGTGCTCGACATCTACGAGGCCCTGCGCGACGTGCTGCCGACCTTGGATGCTCTGCTCCCCGACGAGGCGCAGCGCGACGAGGAGGCCTCCGTCATCGCCGATCCCAAGACGGAGGTCTCCTCGGTGCAGGGTCGCCTAGGGGAGATAGCCGTCGCCCTCTTCTGCGATCTCGAGAGCTCGATCAAGGCCGACAACAGCAAGACCCCTGTTCGCGGCGGCGCAATCCATCCCCTTACCCGCTACGTGATGAACTACCTCAAGTACGCCTGCGAGTACAAGAACACGCTGGAGCAGGTTTTCAAGGAGCACAAGCAACCTGATAAGTCCGGCGAGGAAGGCAGAGGCGGCCAAAACACCGGCAACCAGAACCCGTTCGCAACACAATTGTTGGAGGCGATGAACCTGCTCTTCTCGAATCTGGATACGACGTCGAAGTTGTACAAGGATCCGACGCTCAGCAACATCTTCCTGATGAACAACGGGCGCTACATCGCGAAGAAGGTGAAGGGGTCGCCGGAGATCCACCAGCTGCTGGGGGAGATGTGGTACCGGAGGCGGTCGACGGAGCTCCGGAAGTACCACAAGAACTACCAGCGGGAGACGTGGTCGCGGGTGCTCGCATGCCTCCGCGACGACGGCTTGCAGCACAAGGGCGGCGTGCAGAAGTCGGTGCTCAAGGAGAGGTTCAAGAGCTTCAACGCCATGATCGAGGAGACCCATAAGACGCAGAGCATGTGGGTGGTGAGCGACGAGCAGCTGCAGTCGGAGCTGCGGGTGTCGGTCTCGGCGGTGGTGGTGCCGGCCAACCGCTCATTTCTCGGGCGCTTCTCGCACTACCTCGATCCGGGGAGGCAGACAGAGAAGTACATCAAGTTCGGGCCGAAGGACCTGGAGAACTTGATCGATGAGCTCTTCGACGGGAACCCGTCTTCTACGGCGAGCAAGAAGAGGTAATGAGAATGAGGAGAGGGATTAGCTACAAGTTTACATTCAATATGCAAAAGATCTTGTCGTTTTTCTTCGTTATATTTGTGCGTTAAGAAGCTGGGAGGAAAAATGTTGTAATAGATTTTAGCGTTGACCAGTGTGAATGCAAGTTGATTAATTACCTACCTATAATTAAAAATTAGTTTTATATTAAATTAATTATTTGGTAGTCCTCAAGTTGCAGCTCTACTTGCGGGCAACCAAACGCTAGGCTGCAAAATTTATTTGCGGGCATTTACTTTTGCATGCAAATAGATTTTGCAGCGTTTGCACTTGTGGGCAACCAAACGCCCCCTTAGTGTACGAATGATAATAAACCAATGCTTCTGACCTCATGTGAAGGGGTAAGTATCTTCAAATTAACTATGACATAACATTTTACATTTTAATTTTAGAATATAATCGTTCATTGCATTGGAATAAGGAGGTAACATGTTATATTATTTAGTGGTCTTAGCCTGTTGTAGTCTTCTTGCCCTGAGATGACAACCTTCAACATATGTAACTAGCTAGTAGTTTGCAACACTTGACTTCATACTCCAAGTAATTTTTTTGGGGCTATTGTTAACAAATAAAGGAAATTTGTATATAAAATTTTGATTTCAACTGAATAAATTCGTTGAATGTTACAACGGTATGAAATAATATAGGGTTCTAAAAAATCCTACTTAACATAGATTAAGTTTGGTTCCGCATCAGATGTGCATACCCTTTGATGATCGTTATGCAAACCTTAACCTATCCATAGTAAGTAGGTCCTTTAAGACGAATTTAGCAAATTAAGGTGGCAAATATTGAGTGAGATTAGAAAGCCCGCTGCCAAGTTTTTTATTTTTATTCTTAGTTATTGATGTGCTGAAAATTTGGTCAATTTTGGTTGGAGATGAGTGATGAAACTGGAACATATCCTTCTAAATGATTGCTTCTTAATCTCATATGGAAGCACACGAATGGTTGCATACATATACCTTGACATATAAATGGGTCATAAAGCATGTCAGCGCAAGACATGACAAGATATGAATTTTGTGTGATCATAAACTTACTAAGTTAATTATAACATAATTTACTATTACACAAAGTATAAACAATATTAACTTTCGTTCAAGTCATTTGATCATGCCGTGCCAATTTGTGCTAACCCTAAGTAGGAGTACGTTTTTTTTTCAAGTCTAAGAAGTCTCACATGCAAGTGCTATTTTTCCCCCTTTTCTCCATCATAACAACAGATAAAATTGTACCATGTAATGGTTCTGCAGATCCATTACATGTTTTAGAGAATTTTGCAGTAGAAGTAATGCTACAACTCAGTTCATATTTGTTATTCTTGGACAACTATTCTACTCTATAAAAAATTTCATATTTTGTTATTCTTGGACAACTGTTCTACTCTATAAAAAATTTCAATTGTTAGTAGTTAAGGTATTTTCGTATAGGAAAAGATGGGCCCTAATGAATGATGCAATTAATACGTTTGTTATTCTTGGACAACTATCCTATTGTACAAAAACATTCAGTTTTTCATTGAGGTGTTTTTGAAGTGGTTCTCCACATAGTCCTCTTAATTAAGTACATCTGTATTCAAGGGCTTAGTATGAATCAAAGGTATTTATTCAACAGTTTAGTATGGTTGCTACTATATAGTAAGAATAAATAGCTAACTCTTTTGGCATTAGAGGTATATAAATAGTTTCCAACTCTTATATGTTGTTGCTCTATTTAAAAGGCCTAGTATAATATCCTATATATTTTGTCATCTCCAACTACCATGTAATGGTTCAGCAGAGTACAGACCCATCTCAATGCAACTCTACCATCCAACGTATGACTTTATGGTTGCCACTGATTGTTGTATGTGCCGATTCTTCCTTTGTAATATGAAGTGAAATCAAGTTTTTTTCCTTTGCCAACTAGCTTGTTAGCTGTACTAATCGTGATGCTCCAGTTCCATGAAAGAACCACAAGAACATTCCCTTTATGCCCTTTATAGAATAGCCTCATACTTGTAACGAGGACATGAATGCAAAGGGTTCTCCATGTATGTGTATGGAAGAAAGAATGTTCATTACTATATCATTTTTCTGTAGTTATATATACACATATATTACTTTACTATAGAAGACATGATTTTTTCTCATAGGCTAATTGAACATTGCTGGAAGTTGTACTTTTTGATAGTGGATTGGGCATTTATTCGGTGAGTACCCTGCAGATTAGGTGACATATTTTGTCACTGAACTGCGTAAACAAATACTTGTGTTTGCGTATGTTTTGTTTTGATTCTTACTTTGCTACTTGAGGCAGTTGTTGTAATAGTTGCAACTTCCTATGCAACTGTCATTTACAAAAGTTCCCTAAGAAACCTTATTGTGGATTACTATCTCATGCTAATAAACACTAACATGCAATTCACGGTATGAACACCAAACTATTATCACCAATAACACCTTAACTCAAGTCATGAGTTAATAACTAAACCGTAAATAAATTCTTTAACACCTTTACCAATCGAGAGTAAAAAGTGGACACGAGCTCCATGGGTTTCTCCTTGCACTCTCGCACCCCTAGAGTGGTCCTCCTAGCTTGCTCGTAACAACTATCTGAAGATAGCTTGTAGGAACTGTGCATGTGCCTCCACGTCGTAGTGCATCCTTGGATAACTAATATCCCCGCCCAAGGTCGATGGCTAAGAACCGCAAATAGATAATACTCCTTATAGCTCAAACAACACTGACATGCTTCCTAACAATTTTTGACACTTTTGATTATACCGATCGACATATGATGCTAACTCATATGTACAATCCAACTTAACAACATACTACATAATAATGAACCAAAAGGTAACACCAACATAATATATATAAACAATCTAACATCACGTAGTACCAATATCACCATATGTAATAACTCATCAATTAGTACACGTTTATGAAAGATAAATATGCATTCTAACAATTGCAACACTATAAACATAACTCAGGCAATTATCTATTATATAGCACATGTATTATAATACAATTACAATACCAGTTATGCTCATGAATCAAGAACATGCATAAGAGAGCTCCAAAGGAAATGAATTTAAACACCAAAGAAAATAGATAAGGTAAAAGCAATAATTATGTAAATAGCACATGGTTATGGGTGATTAGACTTGCTCCCGATTCAAACTCTATCCCAATCAAATTCAAGAATTATTTTCTGAATCTAACTCCACAACTCCAAAATAATATTAATAATCACTCCTAAAACAAACTTTAACACAATTAAGTTGATTTATTTATTTATTTAAATGTAATAGCTACAAAAATAGCACTTTTCAAAAACACCATAAAACTGAACAAACCAAACTCCACCTTGAAAGGTGTTAAGGTACACTAGAGGGGGTGTGAATAGTGTGAGTCTAGATTTTATCCTCACTTTATATTTTACTCTAAATGCATAAGCAAGATAAGTGAATGAGAGCACACAAAATCAAACAATGAAAAGAAACACTTTCAAACAGAGCACCGACTTGGAGAGCGTATCGGAAGCATGGTCACCGACCAAGCTGCGTAAGCAAGAAGTTCTGGCTTAGAGTCATGCTACTAGGATTTAGTGGTGTGCACAAACTGGGTCGGGGAAGTCCCTACAACCCAAGAGTTGGAAGCATAAATAGAGAAGGAATTTAAAGTGGGGGCGGGCAAAACTAAGAATCACTAACAAGAGTTCTAAGCCAGCACTGTGTTTCTAGAAAACCATGGAAATAAGCTTTGCCTTTATCGTAAGCCCGATTGCACATACCTACACTTGGAACTCATTCTCCTGCTAAAATCCTCAAGCCTGATGGAACAAACCCACGACAAATCTCTTGTCGAGCAAATGAAAGCAACCTCCTATAAAACGGTAATCTTCGACACCTCCCAATACATGATTTCCATAACACAGAACAAGCAGGGGGCTATTTATAGGCCCGGAACATGAACCATCACCTTGACTTTGAATCCACAATGCATCTCCTCTGTCAAAATATAATTGACGCTTAATGCTTTTGAAACTAACAACATAATCTTTCTTCATGATTACTTTTTCTGCCAAAGATATATCTACTGAACAGGTAGCGTACGCTTGAAAGAGATTTCACAAGCATCACATCCAGCCAGGATACCAAGGCAATGCATCAGAAATTGTGTACTCATCCCATGATTAACCGAAGCAAGAAAGACCGACCTCACTTAGAGCTCAACAAGTAGTCATATAGACTCCGACCGAGTTCGGGGGCTGTGGATTGGACTATAAGCATTGGGCCCGGTCAGACTAGACCCAGCAACGTCCCATCCATCATTCCAGACCAAACCACGCGACCCCCTCCAGGGGGCTCCACCTAACTACGTCTTTGAACAAGACTCAAGACAAACTAAACGACTCTGCCCCAAGGACCCCACTTGGCCACATAAGGATATTTGCATCCTACCTTATCAGAAAATATACACCCGTCATCTCTTGGATCAACCTTGACCAATTCTAGGCAATCTCGTTGCGAGATCTCCGGGCAACAATACAAATAGACACAATGCACCTAGGTAACCCTAAGTTCCAATTCCATAACCTCCACCTTGGAGTCTGTCACAGGGTCAATTTTGCGCCCAAAATTTTGACTATGTGATGGCGTTCAGCAGCCCGTTGCTCTCAGCCAGCCTTATTCCAATTTCTCAAAGTTATGTGAACTAGGTCGTAGAAGGCATTCCACAGCGCACTGGGAGCGTCAAGGGGCGAGTACAAAGTAGAGGTTCACCAATTCACAACAATTCACAACAAGAGAGATGACGGAGCATGGAACAATACTTGAAGGAATACTATATGCATTGATTTACAATTGTTTACAAGTACACAAGGTCCCTTACAAAGCCGCGCCACCAAGATGCACTCCGCAACCTTGCTTTGTGCCTCCACTCTTGGTTAAGCTTACTTCTTTCATGTATAAGTGGTTGTTTCCTAACAAGTAGTATCACTCACTTAGAATACAATATCTATTCTCTCTCCCAAATGTTCTTTCCGACCACCATAGCCTAAGGACCCTATTTATAGGGCTTGGGGCACTATGCCCCTTGTGGTCGACACAACCCTTGGAAAGGGCTTGGTGTCCCATGGGACCAGTTGCAACCCTTCTCAAAGGGTCATGTTCGGGTGGACACCATCTTGGTCGTCCAAATGTTGTCCACCATAGGATTTTGCCCAAGTCAGCATCCTTCACTTGATTAGGTGCACCATATCAAGCTTGGGTGCCCCTGAGTCATGTTTTGCCTCACCAAGTCTTGGTCTTGGCTGAGTGCAAGGCCAGCATTGCATGCTCTATGCACCGTCGCTCGCGTCGCTCCGCATCGCCTTGGCCCTAATCCGCATTGGCCGATGTTGCACAATGGCGGGCTCAATGTTTCATCACCATGCCTCGCCATGCCCGTGCCTTTGCGCACACGTGTTGCCCGTAGCCCCATGAAGTCGGTCAGCTGAGTCAGGCGCACTTGGCCCGTGCCTTTGCGCACACAAGTCACCCCGCTAATGAGCAGCCAAACTCTACTCCTGCCCGGGCCAAGCTGTGCACGGGACTTTGCCTCGCCATGGTCGTGCGATACGCGCCCGTGCCCCGCCATGGACATGTGTCGCTCGTACTACCCCGCACCAATGCGCATGCAGGACTCTGTTGCTTTGCAACATCATCAAATGCCCCGCCCGTGTTGGTGAAATGGCCTACACTAGACGAGGGGTGAATAGTATGTTATCTAATCTTTTTGCCTAAATCCTGTTTATCGACTTTAATCATTTTCTTAGGCAAAGCACAATACAAGATAATTAAGTGGGGAAGCAAATAATAAGCCAATTAAATAAACACAAGAGAGACAATGATAACACAATGATTTATAGTGGTTTAGCCCCAATGCCTACTCCACTACCTAAGCACCCCGCTTAGGATTTCCAAACTCGTTTAACTAGATTAATTAGTTTCCTTACAATGAGAACTTTACACCATAAAGTGTCTGTCTCGAACCGAAGACACTTCCACACTCGAAAATATCCCGCCTTCCTCCCGAGAGCACTCTCCCACATCAACCCTAAGGACAACTCAACTAATCCTAGCAAACTATATTTACACCGGTGGAATTAAGCCTAAACACCAAGGCGACCACCAACTTAATCAACCTAGCACTCTAGGTTTACACAAACTCAAATACAATGAAATAACAACAAAATACAACACTAAATGGAGCAATAAATCAAACAATAAAATACTTAGCTTCACAACAAGATTCCTAGCTAGCTTCCTCTTTATGCCTTTGATGATGAAGCAGTGAAGTAAAGGCTCAATCAAAGAGATGAAAGGTTCAAGCTAGGGTTTTTACAAGTGTAAGACCCGAGGTTTCCTAATATATATATAAAAAATCTATTTGAGTGGGACGGGAAGTGTGAGGAGAACTTCTTGAAGCTCAAAGAATGCCTAACGTCAGCACCAATTTTGGCTGTACCTTTTGGCTCAGGAGAATTTGTGGTATATTGTGACGCCTCTCGGGTTGGCCTGGGCTGTGTCCTGATGTAGTATGGCAAGGTTATTGCCTATGCGTCTCGTTAGTTGAAAGTGCATGAAAAGAATTATCCAGCCCATGATTTGGAACTGGCGGCGGTAGTGTTTGCTCTAAAGTTATGGCATCACTACTTGTACGGTGAGGCTTGTGAGATTTATACCAACCACAAAAGCCTCCCATACTTGCTCACCCAAAAGGAGCTCAATTTAAGGTAAAGTAGATGGCTCGAACTCATGAAGGATTATGATTGCACCATCTTGTATTATCCGGGGAAGGCCAATGTGGTGGCATATGCACTGAGAAAAAAGTCTATGGGCAGCCTATCCCATTTGGAAGTCCAGAGAAGGCTGTTAGTGCGAGACTTGGCACTATGCTTGGATGGGGGAGTAGTGTTAGCAGTGTCAGCGTCGGGTGCCCTAGTGGCGCACCTACGGGTACAATCCACATTGGTGGATATGTTGCGTGCTGTGCAGGGAGAGGATGCCTTTTGTGCACTGACGAAGGACTCAGTGTAGAGAGGCGATGAAGAGAATGCATTCAAGTTGGACTCAAAGGATGTGCTGAGGTTCATAGACCGAATCATGGTGCCTGATATGGCAGAGGTGTGCAAGCAAGTCCTAGAGCTGGGTCATCGCTCCATTTATACGATGGATCCGAGAGCCACCAAAATGTACCGAGATTTAAGGCAGCATTACTTGTGGAAGGGCATGAAAAGGGAGGTTGCGGAATTCGTATCCAAGTGTTTGGTCTGCCAACAGGTAAAGGCCGGACACCTAAAGCCCACGGGGCTGTTGCAAAACCTAGAGGTTTCCGAGCGGAAGTGGGAGAAGAACACCATGGATCTAGTGACAGGGATGCCTAAGTCAAGAGGCGGTTTTGATTCTACCTGGGTGGTGGTTGACAGACTGACAAAGACCGCCCATTTCATATCCGTCAAGACAACCTTTTATGTGGAGCAGTACGCCACACTATTCTTGGACAGGATTGTGGCATACCATGGTAATCCAGTGGTGATCATATTCGATCATGATACCCAGTTCATAGCCCGGTTTTGGCAGTCCTTCTTGGAAGCCTTGGGTACCCAGGTGCGCTTCAGCACAGCTTTCCATCCACAGACGGATGGACAGTCAGAGAGGACCATCCAAACCTTGGAAGATATGCTGAGGGCATTCATCCTGGATATGGCCGGCGGGTGGGAGAAACACCTACCATTGATCGAGTTCGCCTACAACAATAGCTATTATAGTAGCATTGGCATGGCTCCTTTCGAGGCCTTGTGTGGGCGGCGGTGTAGGTCTCCTGTGGGCTGGTTTGAGGCCAGAGAATCACTCATGGTGGGTCCTGATAAGGTTGAGGAAGCGGTAGAGAAGGTGAAAATTATAAAAGAAAGATTGTTGGCGGCCCAGAGTCGTCAGAAAATGTATGTCGATAAGAAGGCCAGAGAGTTGGAGTTCGCTGAGGGTGACTTGGTGTTCCTGAAGGTTTCCCCCATGAAAGGGGTAGTCCAGTTTGGAAAGAAGGGGAAGTTGAGCCCTAGGTT
Source organism: Canna indica (assembly GCA_034359265.1). NCBI lineage: Eukaryota > Viridiplantae > Streptophyta > Magnoliopsida > Zingiberales > Cannaceae > Canna > Canna indica. The sequence goes on along the minus strand of CP136892.1, from coordinate 35,548,965 downwards.
CATTGGGCATTTCTTTATTCTCAAGCGAAGAGGTGTGGTGGCTTACGAACTGGCTTTGCCTCCTAGCCTGAACAGAGTTCACCCAGTTTTTCATGTGTCAATGGTCCAGAGATATGTGAGGGATGAGTCTCACGTAATCGAGCCGGCTGTGGTTGAGGTGGGCATGGCGGTCTCGTATGAGGAGAGGCCAATGGAGATACTTGACCGACAGATCAGGAAGCTGAGGTCCAAGGAAATTTCGTTGGTGAAAGTTAGATGGGAGCACCACTACGGGTGAGAAGCCACTAGGGAGGTAGAGAGAGACATGAGAGAGCGTTACCCTTCCTTGTTTGAAGAACCGGTAAGTCTTTAGAATTCAACAAAATTCGAGTACAAATTTCCGTTAAGGGGGGGAAGGTTCTAAGACTGAGGTTTCCTAATATATATATATATAATCTATTTTGGTGTAGTGCACTAGACCAGGGGTTAGTCGGGTCGAGACGCGGAATCACCTCGAGTAGAAGGTATAACTCGAGCTATGATGTTTACTTGGTTAATTGATCATTTCCTTTTAAGCATTAGATGTCTTATTAGAGTCGAGTTCGAATCATGTATGCAGATCAAAGCGGAGCCCGAATTAGACTCGGATTGAGTCGAGTAGGGGCTAAGTTATGATGAAGGGCATTTAGGTAAATGGTAGATGAGGGAATAAAACCCCTCATCTATAGCCGTGCGGCTCACCCTTGAGCCGCACGTAGCCCGAGCAAGAGAGGGAAGAGGGGAGATCTTGGGTCGGCGCCGGAAATCATGTCGTTGTTGGAAGGATCGAGATCGCCAACGTCCATTCCTTCTTCTTCCTTAATCGAGGTGAGTGGTTAAGTTTTGGATCACATGGTGAGGCGGGTGGCCGAACCAACTAGGGTGCTAGATCGAAGGTTTTTGTCGTTGTTCGTATCGATTCGTGGTATTTCTTCAATCTCTCCGCTGTTTTTAAACCTTTGATGTATTAGATTTGATTTAAATGTTTGGATTTTGATGTTCTAGGGACTGGCCTAGTAGAGGGAAAAGGGGAAAGGTCATGCCGAAATTTTCCCCAATTCCCTCGCTTGGTTTAAACTACTTTAGATCGGTTAAATTTAAATTCATGTAGATTCGGGATTCAATTGTTGTAGTAGATGATCAAGATTCCTTCTCCCTAGTGCTTTGAGGGCTCGGTCGAACAAGGGGAACCTTGTTCAAGGATCGGCCGAGCAAGATGGGGGAAAGAACATGATCTAAAATTTATCTTTGGTAGGTCACAAGCTTAGTTGATAGGGTTCATGGTCAAAAACCCCTTTTCTCCTACCCTTGTAGGCTCGGGCGAGCAAGGCATGCCCTGCTCAAGGTTCGGCTGAGCCAAGAAGGGGGAAAGGTGACCGGAGAGGACTAGCCCTCATACTTGGAAACATTGGAAACAATAAGAAACGAGGGTCACCTCGAATGACAAGTAGAACTAAGATGAGGGTCACATCAATTAAGGAAAACTACCACCCTAGTGCATATATGTATATATACACTTAGTGTCGTTAAGAGGTAGCAATTATTTCTAAGACTTTTCCTTACCAATTACTAATATTAGTAATGAATTGCCATGATAGATTTAATGTTACCTTTCTGGAATTTTATGATTAAATGTAGAATTTAATTATTTCTTGTTGTAATCATGTGGTTATTCATGGTAATAGTAGTAGGTTAACTTCCTTATAACCTGGGGGTTGTGACACGTATATACTTGGACATTCTACACTTATGACATGTAGCTCACACTAGCAAATGTAGCATTTGACACTAGATGACTAGTAGGAAATTAACTCTAAAGTGCGTGCTACTTATGGAAACTCGAATGTAGACGAGCTAGGTCACACACACCCAATGAATAACCAGTGAGTAGTAGTGTGCGGATGGTAAGGCCCGGAATAAAGAGCTGAGCACGGGTGGATGGCCGGGATTGTAAATAAGGAAACTCTAGGACACTTTGCTTGTGTGATGTGATTGTGATGGTCTGCCGAGAAGCATGGATAGTCGTAATGACTAATGCTTGACTCGGCCAGTGATTTGGGACTTGAGATTGCACCAGCGGGCCCGCTAGGTGTCAGACCCTAGTTGGGTGGGACTAGCTATCCCTAACCCGGTAGGTGTTCGGAAACTAGCAGACCATCCTAGTCGACGGCCCGGAGATTGCATTATTTCACTTGTATGCTTTGTAGGCCGTACGGCCAGTATATTATTATCATTGTGTGGTAGGGCTGGTTAGAGCCGAACCACTAGTTCATGAGCAGGCCCTGATGTCCGGATGCCATGTTGTTTAGTTAGGCTGTTATGGCTGGTTACATGAATGTATGATCTATACAGGACGACCCTTGGGTTCAGTTGTCATATCAGAAATAAACTAGATCCCTAACTTTATATTTTGCTATCTTATATATATGTGATTATTGGGGATTTATGTGGAGGTTCGGAAGAACCGCTCACTGAGTCACATGTGGACTCACGGTTTATTTTCCTTGTTTGCAGAGCCCGATCAGTGAGTTGAGGCTTGGAGTCATGATGCAGCTGGAGGGCAGGCAATGGCGTAGATCTCGTAGCAGCATCTGGTAGTCATAGTATAGAGGTCTAGGACTGATATTTTTCATACACTGAGTGTCTATTTGAAATATGTATTCGACTTTAAATTTGAGTTGTTTCATATTGTGGTTGATGTTTCGTAACTTTTCCCTTCTTATTAAAACTTGTGAACCTTCTTTAAAATTTGATTAAAGCTGCATCGTTGTTTTTATTCATGTATTTCTGATTTTTTGTTAGTCAGTGTACGTAGTAGGCTTCGAGGTAGGACATAGACCCTGGCCGGTCACATGACCCTAAGTTGGGGTGTGACTACAAGATTGGCTCAATGGGGGCTTAGGATTGATCAAAAGATGGCTCAAGGCAGTTAGAAGTGATCAACATCAAGGAGGAAGTCTCTCAAGGCTTCCTATTTATAAGCCATGAAGAGAAGAAAGAGCTCCCCTCTTCTCAACGGGCAGATTTTGGCCCATTACCGACCGCCGGTCGCACGTCCGATCGATCATCGATCGATCGACCAAGTGATCGACCGAGCGACCAGAGCCCTACTGTGCTTTATGGGCTCATGTCAATCAACCGATCAATCGACCAATCATAGAGTACCTGTACTCTACGTAGTGTATCTGTACTCTATAGTGAGTTTCAACTGGTTTATTTCTTTGGTTCCAGTTTCATATTACGGGCTTGGTTCTTTAAGGGTCTTAGCATCATAAAGAGGATTTTACAATTTATCTAAACACCCTAAACCTAAACTCTATCTTCCTGACGAAACCGAGCATGTCGACAAACGTTCTTTTGATTTTTTTATTTCTCCGATATTTCTAATCGTGGACGTCGTGAGCTAACCGATATGGAACCTAAAAAATATTTCTCAATGAAACATTAGTTTCATGTTTGTTATCATCAAAACCGTGATTAAGACCAAGGTAGAAAACCTTAAGCCAACAATCTCCCCCTTTTTGATGATGACAAACATCCTTAAGAAAATATATTCATTTAAAGCGCAAAAGATATCAATCATGGGATTTCTCCCTCTATCAACATGCATACTACACGAAGTCACAATTTTATGTTTTCCAAAACAAATAACCAACATCAAAATAATTGAACGTTTCAAGTAACAAGTTGTACAACTCTTTTAAATATAACTGTCAGTGCAGAAACTAAAAGCAACTACTAGACACTGGTCTAAGACTCATGGACGCCACTACGAGATATGGCACCGCCTCCCACCCACCAGCTGCACCATGTCGACATGCCAAAGTCACTGCTCATGCTCAGCAAAAATAAAGAATAAACTGTGAGTCCACTTGGTACTCAGTGAGTGGCTCTAGCGAACCTCCACCTAAGCCTCAATTATGCATGCATATCATATAAGGCAACAAAATGAATGTACAAGGAGGTAAACTACTTCTAATGCGACTACCGACCCCAATGGGTCAATCTGTACAAACTGAACATGTGATAACCTGCCATCTCGGCCTATCAAGCCTTAGGCATCCGGCCCTTGGGCCTACTTATGGAATAAATATCTCAGCTACAGCCATCCCTACCATATCAGGTAGTATCGTATTGGCCATCGGCCAAATCATCTCATGATGTAAGCAAACAATCCCGGGCCGTCGACTAGGATGGTCCACTAGTCTTCGGACACCGTTTGGGGTAAGGAAAGCTAGTCCCACCCAACTAGGGTCTGGCACCTAGCGGGCCCACTGGCCGAGCTGAGCATTGGTTATTCCCGACCTCCACGCTCCTCGGCGGACCATCTCAAGCACATCACACAATCAATGTCTTAGGGTTTCCATATATACACTTCAGGCCATTCCCGTATCTGGCCCTAATCCGGGCTACAGGGTCAACAATTTATGCCGCCCTTTCAAAATGTGTACACCTAAGAGTTCTAGGTTTCTAAATGTTTACAAGAAGTCCTAGAAGTGATATCATCTCCTAGCTAAGTTTCTGTATAAGTACAATGAACGTCTCGCGATGCCTTACATGTTATCTAACCTTCCACACTACCTTGGGTGAGGAATTCCTTGTATCGACTTTGGAATTCCCCCCATGAACATTTTTGGACAGCATGTATAATCTGAAGAAAAATATTCAAATGTTACAACACCTACTATATATAACCACAATATTCATGCATAACAATTTTACACTACCTTAGGAATTAAGCTCAATAAGAAGAAATTATCTAGCATGGCAAGGTAGCAATGAATTCAAAAAAATGTAGGAAATACTAAGCATGGTAAACAATTGCAACATTAAAGATCTAATGCTAAGGATGGCCATAAAGCAAGCATTCCTACAATCTCATAATCAATCAATTTACTTGCTATGATTGGTGTTCTTCCTAAGTATTGTCATACCTCTATTGTTGAACTTTATAACCATGAAAGTTTCCATCTAAAGCTACCCTCTTTCCCCCTCCCTAGTCTTGGCCAAGCCATGAGCAAGGAAAACCTTGCTCGGCCATGGCCCTTAAGGTAGAAAAGGGGAAGGGGACTCTAACTATACCTCTAATTCTTTGATTTCGATATAACTTAATATCAAGTGGACTGTTTTACCCCTTCCCTTACCCTTGGCTGAACCCCCTTGATGAGGTGTAGGGTTCATTTGGCCACATCAAAGGTTTCTAGGGAAGACATGCTTCATAACACATAAAATTTGACGATTAAGACAACATCGTTCATGAACATGAGATCGTCCAAGGGCTTTCTTTTCGTCAAGGGAATTGGGGAAATTTTTGGCATGACCTTTCCCCTTTTCCCATAACTCGGCAGCCCTAGTACTTAATAAATCGGTGAAGAAACAAGATGATCCGACAAGAACTCATACAAAACAGTGGATACACATCGATGAAACCAAGATCCGTCGGAAAGATCGCGAAAAAACTCATCCTATCACATCTAGGGGTTCGTCTACCCGCCTCCCCCAAGCTTTCAAATTCTAACCACTCACCTTGATTGCGGAGAATGAAATATCGGATGACGACGACTTTGAATCTTCCAGTGACGGCGCGAAATCCTGAATCAATCCAAGTCCCCCTTCTCCTTGCTCTTCTCCCTCTCTCCCTAGGCTGCCTTGTGCGACTCCACGGATGAGTCATACGGCACAAGGATGAGTTGTTTTAATCCCTAATCTAGCCTTCCATATAGGCTCTTGACTCACCTGACTCATACTCAAAACTCGACTAAACCCGAACTCAACTTGGGTTTCGACTCAACCCACAACATGAGTCGATTTAAACTTGATTTAAGGTATGATTGCATAAAAGGAAAGTCAATCACCCAATAAAATTCCATGCATCATTAGTCGAGTCATACCTTTTCACTCGAGGTGATCTTGAGGCTCGACTCGACTATCCCCGGGTCCAGCGTGCTGCACCAAAAATAGATTTTTATATTAGGAAATTTTCCCGGGTCTTACAGTTGTTGTGTGTACTTGATTATTAGATTATGTGGCATATGGGGTTAAGGATTGTATTTCGCATGGGGCTATGTTGAGCTAGTGGGATTAGTTGGGTTAGCGGGTTGCGGATCCAGGTTGATGAGAGTGCGGGTGTTAGGGTGTGGATAGGATGAAATAGGAGGGGATTATAAAATCCCCCCTAGGGCTTGGCGGCTCCCTATTGGAGCCGCACCAGCTGAGTAGGAGAGAGGAGCCGCCCCTCTCCCCTTTCCCCTCTATTGGAGCTGCCTCTTCCAAGAAGCCAGCCGCCGAGCCATCCCTCCTTCTTCCCCTCTCTCCTCTTCCCCCTTTTGAGCCACCAGCTTGAAGCTTGGAGCCGCCGCCCCCTCTTTCCCCGTTGTTGAGACGAGCCACCCCCTTTGAGGCTGGATTCAAAGGCCGCCGCCTGGAAGTTCTTTCTAAATTCTTCTTCCTAATCAACTGAGTGGTTTTACCCCTCCTTTTATCGGGTTTCTCTCGTGTTCTTGAGCTGATATCGGTGTTTTGTTGTTCTTCTCGTTTTCCGTCTATTGGTGAGTTTTGATCACTGAAATCTTGTGTCAACTTGTGGGAGGGAACACGAGGATTCCCCTTTGTGGCTCAGCAGCCCTAGGAATACCCTAGGGGTGCTCGACCAAGGTGGAAGAAGGGGTTGCCCTCAAGGTGTTTGAGGAAATACCTAAGAGAGGACTCTAGTGTATTTTTGAGATCTATGCTTGGAATTATTTACCAAATTAGGTTTCTATATGTTAATGCATGCTTGTAATTAATTTGTGATTTTTTTGGATAGTAATCATGTGTTACAAATATGGGGTTTGATCTTAATGGCATGTGTGTTCTTGATGTGGGTTCTTGATTCATGAAGCTTGATTCTTATTTAAAGATGATGTTGGTTCTTGCTTGTCTTGATTAATAAATATGTATGTTGTGAAATCTACCCCAAATTTTATAATTCTCTTTTGATGATAATTAAAGACAATTTTTGAGAATTTCGGATTAATTACAATGGATTGCTGAAAACTTAATCTTGCTGAAATTTCATGTTGAGTTGTTGATTATGAGCTGATTTTCAAAATGTTGTTGTGATGTGCCTAGTTTACTGAATATAGTCATGTAACCTATCATTTAGTCCAGAAAACATAGTCTGGATCTATAGGACACACTCTGGTAGTCTGATTCGACTTGGTTGCACCGGTTTTGGGTCCAAATTGTCACTAGGGTTCCTCTTAAAAGCACAATCTTTTATCATATGCCAATAAGTGCCACAACAATAGCATTTTCCTTGAAAGATGATATGTGCATGAGCATGTGAATGCTTAGCTTAATGAAATGAACTCCTAAGATTTTTAGCATGTGAAGCATGAGAGTTACTAGATTCTAGCATTTTCAGTTTTTCTTTCAACACACATAATTCCTTTTTTAAAGAAAACATGCCATCATTTAGATGTTCAACTTGCATGCTCAATGATTCATTTTGTTTCTCACACAAGTCATTAGCAATTTGCAAGTCAATATTCTTTTTCTCTAAGACCAATTTATTAACCCTAAGATTCTCTACTTCATTTTTCAAGGCATTATAGGAAACAAGTAAATCATCATCTAAATGTTTGTTTTCATTTTTTAATTTTTCTAGTTCCTTTTCAAGAGAATCACATAATGAAACCAAGGAAGCATATTTATTTTCTAATTTAGCATTATTCTTCCTAAGTTCTTTAATACATTTTTTAACAACCTTAAATTCATCATGCAACATATCAAATTCATTTTCAAGTTCATCTTGTGTATAAAATTTATCAAAAATAGCAATGGTAGGGATTACCCAATCATTTAAAGCCATAAAGCAAAGATTTGCCTTTTCATCTTCAGAGTCTTCACTTGATGAAGGTTCACTTTCATCCCAACTTGCCATGTATACCTTCTTCTTTTTCCTCCTATCTTTTTGAAATGATGAAGAGTTGGAGACTTTATTTAGAGGACAATCTTTCATTAGATGTCCCAACTTCTTGCATGAAAGCATGTAAAGTTCCCTTTGTTTTTCTTCTTGTAGAGAGGCCTTCTTGCTAGCCTCACTATCGTCCTTGTTAGCATAGCAATCTCTTCATGAGGTTCATTGTTCTTCTTCTTCTTCTTCGGAGGTGGAGTATTTTTCATAATATGAGGTCTTCAAGATAATGTTCTTTCCTTTTGAAGCCTCCTTTTCATATGAATTTCATGGGTCATTAAGGACCCAAGTAACTTTGGTAAGCTTAAGTGTAGAGAGGTCATTTGCTTCGTTTATTGCTACCACCTTTGGTTCCCATGCTCTAGGCAAAGACTGAAGTAGCTTCTTTACCCTTTCTTCCTCCTTGATTTCCTTTCTAAGACTAGATAATCCATTAGTAATAACGTGAAATCTACCATACATGTCATTAATAAATTCATGTGAATGCATTTTAAACATCTCATAGTCATGCATAAGTAGATTTCTTTTTGATTCCTTGACTTGAGTGGTGCCTTCATTAGTAGTTTCAAGAACATTCCAAATTTCATAAGCGGGTTTGCATATGGAAATTATATTGTACTCATTTATAGACATGGCACAATGTAATGCATTCATGGCCCTAGCATTTAATGTAAAGAGTTCGATTTCCTCATTTGACCATTCATCTATAGGCTTGTTAGGTTGTTCATAAGGAGTCTTGATTATTTTCCACGCATCAAGTCCTTGAGAGCTAAGAAAAGTATTCATGCAATTTTTCCAATAGTTAAATTTTATGCCCAAAAATCCTAAATAATATTTTATTCCTTAGCAGGGGACCGTGGGCCCAAGTTAGCGCGGATTGGCGTAGAGTCGCGGAATTTAATTTGGGTAAGCTTTATATATGGAAAATAAATTTAGGAACAAATATATTTATTTTATTTATATGATATAGAATGCTAGGATGATAGAGGGTCTCGAGACTAATTTAGCGGTTCAATCAGAACTCGAATCAGAGTTAGAACGGGTTAGAAATGGGTCATTTAAGTTGTTTAACTTAGTTGGGGGCGTTCCAGCCACACGCCACCCAAGAGAGAGAGAGAGGGAGAGGAGGCGACACCAAGAGGAGGGGGAGCCGCCAGAGCCGGGATTTCACGAGTTCGTCGGCATTCGACGTAGGAAGATCCCCTGCTTCTTCTTCCTTCCCGGTTTCTCCAAAAAGGTGAGTGGTTCTAGCCTTCTTTCTACCCAATTTCCTCATAGATTGTGTCGCCCCTATGTCATGGGGATTTCATCATTTTAATTGGATTTTTTGTGAATCGGATTGCATATTCGTATTAAGAATTCTATCGTGAACACAACGGTTCCATCAGATTAATTTTAGGGCCATTGGCCGCCCCTTTTCCTTGTTGTGTTGCCCCTATTCACCCTTGTTTTCTTGATGATTTCTTGAGAATTCTTGATGGTTTTTGGGGTCTTGGTGCTTGTTTGAGATATTGAGGAAATGAGGGAGATAGGGTGGAATTAGGGTATGCTGCTCCCTTTAGGAGGGTCCTTAAGAACCCTAGGGTGGCCGGCCACCCCAAAGATGATATTTTTAGGAATCTAGACATGTTTTCACACCTAGGAGATATACTTTAGGGTATGTTGGATGGATTCCTAATAGTATGATCATTGTAGGAACCTATAGTTGGAGATTTGGAACCCTAGGGACACCTAGAGACGCTAGGACCTAAACTTAATTATCGGAAGGGCCGACCCTAAGAACACCAAAGGGGGTTGAACCCTCCTAGTTCTTGGGGCAATTGGGTGGGGAAGGTAGGCCGGCCTAGGGTATTCAGTTAGGGTCTTCAAGGGAGGGTTATATTGTATAGGATTACTAGGTCGTGATACCCTATCTTTTGGGGCTTCCTATATGTGTTTTCCTTCTCTTTATTCTATGCTTTAGATGTGTTGTTTATTTATTCTTTGATGTACCTTCCTTGTCATATGCTTTACATGCATGTACCTTCCTCAGTTTATTTGTTTTCGCACTTTTATTACTTGAGGTGTCTTGTTTAGTAATTAAACTTTTGAAACCTATTTAAACATTTGCTATTTATTGAGTTGGTGGTCTAGAGTTTTCTTGGAAATAAATATCTTTTATAAATTCTTGAAAAGTTATTAAATGTTCAGGTCTAGTCTTGTTGTTTATGTGGTTTGGTTTGGTTTAGGCATCGGGGTATGCGGTGTACTCTGGCTGATCATACCGAAATTGGGGTATGACAATATGGTATCAGAGGGGGTACGACAATAGGATAGTAGGTATTGTATGGGGGCATTGCTAGCGTGTTCACATATGGTATGTCCTAGTCACGAGATCGATAGCTGAAACTGCGCACCAGTGGCGGTACATAATTTTTTAATTTAAGTGGTTTTGATTTGTGTGGACCTTCTCATTTAATAGCAATGGAGGCATATGATGATGTCGTGATGAGTGGAAGCGGAAGTAACTCCGCTGGCAGACGAGGTCGAGGCCGGTGTCGCGACTGAGGTAGAGGCCGTGTTACCAGCTAGGTGGCTCAAGAGGAGGCAGCGCGAGATACCAGGGTTGTACTGCTAGAGACACAGGTGATGGAGCTGACCGAGGAGCTTCGCAGAGAACAGAATGAATTCTGTCAAGAATGGGAGGAGTTCCATAGGGAGCGAGGGGAGCTTCGTAAGGAGCGGGAGCTAGCGCAGCAGTGGACCCCACCTGTACCACTAGTGGCACCCACAGTGATCGAGCCGGTCGAGCCAGTTCTATCCGAATATGGGGAGGAGGACTGGCGAGAGCCAGTGGTACACAGTTCGTTGTATATGGATTTTGTAAAGCTGAAGCTGCCAGTATTCACAGGCACGGATCAAGTAGTGGAGGTGATAGCTCTCTTAAATGACTGCACAGAGTTATGCTTGGTCTTAGAGTGTTCCTCTGAGGCGATAGCGCATATAGTTGGGTTGCAGCTTAGAGGCCTAGAGAAGGAGTGGCACCAGTCATGGAGGGCACGTAGGGCGACTCATGCAAGCCCCTACATGGGGAGAATTCTGGACTCCTATTATTGAGAAATACCTACCCAGGAATGTCCGTGGAAGGCGAGCTAGGGAGTTTGAGCAGCTTCGCCAGATCGGCACTGTGATCGTGTCGGAATATGAGATCGAATTCACACGGTTGTCTCGTTACCACCCATCCCTAGTGGTGATAGAGACGGACCGGGTGACGCGGTTCATGGAGGGCCTAAGGGTACAGATTGGCAAAGAAATACACTACACCGAGGACATTACCTTTGTGTAGGTAGTGGATGAGGTAATGCGGAAGGAAGCCATGGTACCTACTGACCAATAGGATGGACCAACCCGGAAGAGGTTCAAGCAACACCGTCAGGAGGACATGCGCACCTAGTTTGAGGGTACCGGCATCGGGACGGCGCACCCGCAGGACCAAGGTCAAGGGAATTTCAGAGATCGTACGCGAACGGGACCACCGATGGATACTCAGAGTGCCACAATACCATGAGGCCAGAGAGGCAAGGTGCCAGAGTGCAGACAGTGTAGGAGATCAAGTTTTGTATTGATCTGAAGCCGAAGGTGAAGCCTATATCGATTCTCCCATACTGAATGACACCCGCTGAGTTGAGGGAGCTTAAAGTGCAGTTGTAGTAGCTGTTAGACATTGGGTTCATTCGCCCAAGTGTCTTTCCTTGGGGGTGCCGGTGTTGTTCGTGAAAAAGGAAGATGGGTCCATGCGGATGTGCATCGACTACCAACAGCTCAATAAGGTGGCGATTAAGAATCGATACCCGCATCCAAAAATTGATGACTTATTTGATCAGTTGCAGGGGGCTCAATGGTTCTGAAAGATCGATCTAAGGTCAGGGTACCATCACTTGAGGATCAGGGATCAGGACTTCCAAAAGACTACTTTCAAAACGCGGTATGGACACTATGTGTTCCTGGTCATGTCCTTTGGGCTTACTAACTCCCCAACAGCCTTCATGGAGCTAATGAATCGGGTGTTCAAGGACTTTTTGGACAGATTCATCATAGTCTTTACTGACGACATTCTGGTATATTCTAGAAGCGAGGCAGAGCACAGGGAGCACTTGAGGGTAGTTCTGGAGACCCTTAGACAAGACTAGCTCTTTGCAAAATTCCCAAAGTGTGAGTACTAGTTGACCAACATGGGATTTTTGGGGCATATTGTATCTCGGGATGGTGTGAAAGTTGCACCTGCAAAGATTGAGGCAGTTCAGAACTGGGAGAGGCCAACCGGCGTGACCGAGGTCCGCAGCTTCTTGGGGTTGGCCGGCTACTACAAAAAGTTTGTGGAAATTTTTTCCAGGATTGCCGCCCCGCTCACGCGTCTAACTCAGAAGAAAGTAAAGTTTATCTGGGATGACAAATGCGAGGAGAGCTTTCAGAAGTTGAAGGCCCATTTGACTACCGCTCCAGTACTCGCACTACCATCGGGGTCGGGAGGATTTGTAGTCTATTATGACGCTTCTGGAGTCGGATTGGGGTGTATTCTGATGAAGCATGGCAGAGTGATTGCATACGCATCTAGGCAGCTGAAAACCCATGAGAAGAATTATTTGATTCATGATGTGGAGTTGGTTGTCTTAGTCTTTGCCTTTAAGTTGTGGCATCACTACTTATATGGGAAGGCATGTGACATATTCACCGATCACAAGAGCCTCCAATATCTACTTTTTTAAAAGGATCTGAACTTGAGGCAGCGGAGATGGTTTGAACTCTTAAAAGATTATGACTACACCATTCAGTATCACCCAAGAAAGGAAAATATAGTAGCTGATGCTTTGAACAGGAAGTCGATGGGGAGCTTATCCCATTTGGCCGTGAGTAGGAAATCTCTGGCCAGAGAGTTGGCGGTGAGCCTGGGTATAGGGGATTTATTATCTGTGGCTGATTCAGGTGAATTGGAGGCTCACATGCGTATACATTCCACTTTGGTTGATATGCTACGAACGTCTCAGGGTGAGGATGCTTTCTATTCTCTAACGAAGGATCTAGCTGTGAGAGGTGATGCAGAGGGTTTCAGAGTGGACTCCGCGGGGATTCTCAGATACAGGGACAGGTTCGTAGGTGGGTACTATAGGTGGCCCACCATTCCACTTACACTATGCATCCAGGGGCCACCAAGATGTACCGAGATCTGAGGCAGCACTACTGGTGGAAAGGGATGAAGTGGGAGGTGGCAGAATTCATATCTAGATGTTTGGTCTGTCAGCAAGTAAAGGCCGAACACTTGAGACCCGCAGGGTTGTTGCAGAATCTCGAGGTACCAGAATGGAAATGAAAAGAAATCACCATGGACTTTGTTACCGGGTTACCGAGATCAAAAAAAGGAAACGACTCCATTTGGGTGGTGGTGGATCGCCTGACCAAATCGACGCACTTTATTCTGATGAAGACCACTTTCTTTGCTGAGCAGTATGCGCGGGTGTTCCTTGACCGTATTGTGGCTTACCATGGGATCCCAATTATGATCATATCCGACCGAGGCAGTCAGTTTACCGCTCAGTTCTGGCAATCGTTTTAGGAGTCTTTGGGTATGCAGGTGCGGTTCAGTACCACTTTTCATCCTCAGACGGACGAACAGTTAGAGAGGACCATTCAGAAGCTTGAGGACATTCTAAGGACGTGCGTGATGGACCTGGAGGGTAGCTGGGAGAGGCATCTACCTTTGGTAGAGTTCACCTATAATAACAGTCACCATAGCAGCATCAGTATAGCCCCGTTTGAGGCTTTGTACAGGCACAGGTGCAAGTCACCGATAGGCTAGTTTGAAGCCGACGAGTCTCAGATGCTAGGGCCAGACTTGGTTCATTACACCAATGAGAAAGTGAAGCTGATCAAGGAGTGACTTCTAGCAGCTCAGAGTCGTCAGAAGATGTATGCTGATGGTAAAGCCTACGACATCGAGTTTCAAGAAGGGGATTCGGTCTTCCGGAAGGTGTCCCCTACGAAAGGAGTTGTGCGCTTTGGGAGGCGAGAAAAGTTGAGCCCCTAATTCATCGGGCATTTCCCTATCGTGCGGCGCAGAGGAGCGGTTGCTTATGAGTTGGCTCTACCGCCTAGCTTGGATCGAGTGCATCCTATTTTCCATGTCTCCATGCTTAAGCGATATGTTCGGGATGAGTCCCATATTAAAGATGTTGTTGCGGTGGAGGTTGATCCGGCCATTTCTTATAAGGAGCAACCTGTAGAGATCCTAGACAAGCAGGTGAGAAAGCTGAGGTCCAAGGAGGTCACCTTGGTGAAAGTTCGTTGGGAGTACCACTCAAGGCAAGAGGCAACTTGGGATGTCGAGCAGGATATGAGAGAGAAGTACCCGTACCATTTTGATGCCGAAGTGAGCTTCTCTTCTTCATCTCAAAATTCGAGCATGAATTTTCTTTAAGGGAGGATGAATTGTTATGCCCAAAAATCCTAAAATAATATTTTATTCCTTAGCAGGGGACGAAATTATATTGTACTCATTTATAGACATGGCACAACGTAATGCATTCATGGCCCTAGCATTTAATGTAAAGAGTTCGCTTTCCTGATTTCACCATTCATCTATTGGCTTGCTAGGTTGATCATTTTCCACACATCAAGTCCTTGAAAGCTAAGAAAAGTATTCATGCAATTTTTCCAATAGTTAAATTTTATACCCAAAAATTCTAAAATAATATTTTGTTCCTTAGCAGAGGACCGTGGGCTCGAGTTAGCGTAGATTAGCGTAGAATCGTGAAATTTAATTCGGGTAAGATTTATATATGGAAAAAAAATTAGAAAAAAGTTAGTTTCCTCTTGATGCCTTTGATGATGGAACTTAAGGTTGAAGATTCAATCATTAAGGTAGAAGCTCAAAGCTAGAGTTTTGTACAAAGATTGACTCAATGAAGCTTAGGGATGATCAATAGATGGCTGAAGAAGGTTAAGAGTGATTAATGAGAAAACTTATGGAAGGTAGGTGAGCTGTTTATATAGAGAAAATACCAAGAGAGGCTTGGTTTCAAACAAGCTCAACGGATAGAAATTCAAAATAGAACCGTTGGGGGCATTCTGAGAATTCTGGACAGCTTGATTGGTTGAGGTCATTTTGGGACTTCTGGACAATACTGGTACATTCCGATCAAAGTTCGATCGACCGAACCAGCAAGGTTCTTTCTTCTGGTTTGAGTTTCGGGTTTGTTTGTATAGGGATCTATGCATCACAGTGAGGATTAATACAATCATTCTAGACACCCTAAAGCTAAACTCTATTCTTCCTGACAAATCCGAGTGCGTCGACCAACGTCCTTCCGATTCTTTGATTTCTTTGATATTTTCGATCGCGAATGTCGTGCACCAACCGAATTGGAATCTGAAATTATTTCGCCATGAAAACATTTGTTCTGTGTTTGTTATTATCAAAACCGAGATTAATACCAAGGTTGAAAATCTTAGGCCAACACACCTAAGAGAATAGGCCCCACAATCGAACCCAAACTACCAAGATGAATAATATATATATATAATATGTCAATATTTGATTACCAAAAACTCTCATAATTCATTTTAAAAGAAAAGTCTATTTGTTATTTTAATAAATAATTAAATGAATATAATAGTACCTAAAATGCACCAATGTTGAACAAACCAAAGGTAGTTTAGGAAAATGGACCCCACCATTGGGTCCCGAGTACCGAGACGAATAAATTTATTATATGATATGTCTATTTTCGACGATTGAAAACTCTTGGAATTAAATAAAAAGAAAGCTCTAATATAATATAATATTTTTAATGAATAATAAAAAGGAATCATAATACTGTTATCTTGGTTTATAACACCGTTATAAATAATATAGCTTTGATTTGTAAATGAGACATAATCCAACACTATATTTACAAAAATACCCTCATTTTCTCCCTCCTCCATCTATCGGAGGGGTGAGTGGGTCTGAGTACCTTGTATTTTTTATGATACACGAACTCTACCATGTATATGATCGGTTCCTAAGTTTTGGAACTGAACCTTACTCTGTTGGAACCTAGAATCAAACCCTACCCTGTGGTTCCGATTCTGGGTACCCTGTTGGAACATATTCATTTACTGAATAGGTTCCAATAGGTTTCAGAACAGATTCCACGTTCAAGAAGAGGTTCCAACAAGTTACATAATAGGTTCCAAAATAGATTCTGTTGGCCTAAGGTTTTCTACCTTGGTCTTATCTCGGTTTTGATGATAACAAACATGGAACTAATGTTTCATGGAGAATTATTTTCAGGTTCCATATCGGTTAGCGCTCGACGTCCCCGATCGAAAAAATAAGAGAAATCGAAGAAATGAGCAAGCACGCTCGTCGTCGCTCGGATTTCGTCAAGAAGATAGAGTTTAGTTTTAGGGTGTCTAGAATTTGTTGTAAATCCTTGATGCAGAGAAACCCAAAAACCAAACCCGAACCCCAAAACATGAAAACCCAAAAAATTAGAAAAGGCCCTGAAATTCACTAAGCTTAGGGAGCTCCTTGGAGGGCTATATTGTTGGCTTAAGGTTTTCAACCTTGGTCTTAATCTCGGTTTTGATGATAACAAACATGGAACTAATATTTCATTGAGAAATCTTTCAGGTTCCAAGTCGGTTAGCGCTCGACGTCCTCGATCGAAAAATTGAAGAAATCAAAGAAATCGGCAAGGACGCTCATCGGTGCTAGAGATTCTTCAAGAAGTTAGAGTTTAGGTTTAGGGTCTCTAGATATGTTGTATATCCTCTTTATGATGCAACTAACCCTAAAACCAAACCCGAAACCCAAAATATGAAAATTCGGAAACCGCCCTAAAATCCACTAAGCCTAGCGAGCTCCTTGGAGGGCTATATATCCTAGACCTTTTCTTGACATAAAAAATGGCGGTAATTATTCCTTCGGTTAAGATTAGATAACGAGGTATTTTCTAAGAATTTTTGGAATCCTTTAGCCTAACCATAATTGACTCAAAAGATTAGAACATTTCCGTTTTCCGAAAATTTGTACTAGACCCCAAAAACTAGATTTTGATTCTTAAGGATTTTGATATTTTAGATATTTTTATTGAATCCAAATGGGGGGTAATCCTTATATAACATTTATGTTTTAGAGTTATTAACTTGGAACCAAAACGAGTAGAAAAACCCAAGCAAAATAGCAGTCTGCCCAGTCTATCCATTTTTCGGTCGATCAGTCGATCGACCGACTGAGGCCAAAATTTGCCAGAGGGTGCGTCGGTCAACCGATTGGTCGACCAGAATGAGGACCGCTGAATCACGACGCTGGCTTAAGGATTCGGTCGACTGAACCGCGGATGAGAAGAAGTCACGACTCATTTGGTCGACCCGTCGGTCGACCGATGCTCGACCAGCATGCGACTGAACGCCGAAAATGGCTAGTTTTCTGCCCGTTGTCACGTTGTTTCCATTGTAGGGTTATAAATACCCAAACTCAGCCTTCCTTAAACAACTTTTGATCTCTCCTAAGCTCCATTGAGCCATCTCTTGATCATTCTAAAGCATTTCATGAGCCATCCCTCTGCAATCCCTAGTTTCCAGGATAACACCTTGATTTAGCCTTCAAGTTTTATCGATTCATCATCTCAAGGAATAAAGAGGACTAGGGAGTGTCTATTAGAGCTAAGTTTAGTTTGATTGATTTATTGCTCCAATTGTTATTTTATTTTATTGCTTATTTTGATTGTACATCAAGTGTGTAAACCTAGATTGCTAGGTTTGATTTGGTTGGTGATTGCCTTGGTGTTAAGGCTTAATTACACCGTTGTAAACGTAGTTTACTAGGATTAGTTCTAGTTGTCCCTTAGGTTGAGGTGGGAGAGTGCTCTCAGTAGGAATGCGGGATACTTCCCGGTGTGGAAGTGCCTTCAGTTGGAGAGCAGAGTCTTTCCGGTGTAAAGTCCTCATTGTAAGGGAAATAAGATATAATTTAGTAAATTTAGTTTGGAAATCCTAAGCGGGGTGCTTAGGTAGTGGAGTGGGCATTGGGGCCGAACCACTATAAATCTCTGTGTTAGCATTGTTATTTTTGTTCGTGTTTATTATTTCATATTTATCGCTTCCGCTTGCTATAAATATCGTGCTTAGCCTAACTAATCAAGAAATGATTAAAATCAGAATTAGGCAAAAGATTTAGTTAACACACTATTCACCCCCCCTCTAGTATGTCATTTCGTACAACAATTAGTATCAGAGTGGGTCGTAGATTGAAATTTCACCATCTCCTCTACGTCATCTCTCGATCCGAAAAATGGCACTAAAGTGTTTAGCGTCTTCACCTCCTAGGTTCGATGCCTCGAACTTTGGCCTTTGGAAATATAGGATGTACACATATTTAAAGACTAAAGGTTTTGGTGTCCTTAACATGTTAAGACTAGAATTCATTGAACCTAGATAAGAAAATGTTTAAATATAATGGAGATGCCATAGATTGTATTCTTTGCACATTACCAAATGACATCCTAGACAAAGTCATGCATTGTTCTTCGGCTTAAGATTTATGGGCCACTTTAAATGTTTTATATGATTATGCCAAAACCGAAGAGATTGGCACTTTTGATGAAGATGGTGATGACAATGGTCACTCACCTACTACTAATCTTGGTTTTGATGTCCATTGTGCTTCTAGTCAAAGGAACAAATCTAAGAGCCGAAAATGAAAGGTGATTTGTCATGCTTGCAAGGAAAAGGAGCATGTGAGAAAAAATTACCCCACCATGATGAACAAAGCAAGGAAGAGGTCAAGTGCTTCCACCTCCACATCTTACTCAAGTGAAGCATCCTCATTTCATGACCATGAAGCCACTTTAAAAGTTTGCCTCATGAATGCTAATGATGAGGTGTACTCTTCTTCTTCTAGTCATGCTAATGATAATAATAATGCTAGCTCTACTAGTTCTCTTGATATATCATATAATGAGTTGGTAGATGAATACAAAAAAATGTATGCCTTGCTTGTTAAAAAGGATAATGAAAATAAAAGATTGAAGAAAGATAATATAAGGCTTAACTCTCATGTGGATGAATTAAAACTAGAAAATGAGAGAATGAAATCTAGTTCTTTTGAATTTTCCATGATAGGTTGAAACTTGAGAATTCAAAAATTTGAGAATGAAAGGTTGAAACTTGAAAATTCAAAAATTATAAGTCAAAACAACAATTTGAAATCTCAATCTAAAGCCTTATATCAATCTCTTGATTCATTGAAAAATGAGGTTGTGTCCTGAAATAAGAAAGTAAACGAATTGAAAAATGTTTCATTTCCTAAGAACACAAGAAGAAATAAGCTTATGTAAAGAATGCCAATGTCCATCATGTTCAAAATGCTAAGCATTCTACTATTAAACCTCATGTTCAAAAGAAGAATGTTTCAATTAAGAATGCTCACGTTCATCATCGTCCTCATGTCAAACATTCTAACTTTAGACCTCATGTTCACAAAAATGACAAAAAGAAAGAATTTCAAGGACATTGTTTTTGTTATGGTGTTTACGGGCATGCTATATATGATTGTGCATTTAAGATGAACCCAAGTGGTGTTAAGACACTTTGGGTAGCTAAGCCCTCTAACCCCCAAGGACCCAAAGTCATTTGGGTACCAAAGATCTCATCTTCTCTTGTAGGGGGAGCAACCACACAAGGATGAGTTGATGATAGTTGATGGGAGTTGCATGAGGACTTAGAGCTTCACCAAATCCAAGTTGCAACTTCACATCTTTTGCATGCCTTCGGTATGAAGAATTGGCATCTAGTTAGTTTGGTATCATCTCTTAACTTTAATTAATCCATTAATAGTTGGAGTTCATGATACATGATTAAATTGATTGTTTTTCCCGTTCATAATATGCTTTCAAAAAAAATTTTGATTTTTGATTTCGGGTCTCTTCGGAGACCTATGTAGCCTGTAATGGGCTCATGCGACCTTGCGTTTTTAAATCGTAGGCTCATTGTGGCCTTTCGGTTTTGAACCAATAGGAAGGGTTGGAGATCTTACTTTTCAAAAAATTCATATTTTGAGATCTCTCGATTCGTTTTGGTTTCATGATGATTCTACTTGAAACAAATCTTCCACTATCTAGCTTAGGTTGAAATTCTCAAATGAATATTTCTATTTTCACCTTCGCTATTTAGTTTGATCACTTGTATGTCGCTTTGGTTTCACATTCTACTAATGAAGCCAACCTGTAAGTTGAAAATAATAATGGAAGGCTATGCTATCATGAAGAAAATTGAAAAGTAAATGATAAGTTTGGTAAAATTCTATTGAAAGAGGTATGAGTTTGATTTTACAAAAATCTTAGTATAATACTTGAATACTTGTGTTATAATGATGTCTCTATACTCATGATTGTTTTCGCAAGATAAGTATATGAAATTTCATGAGTAGGTAAAATTTTGATATCTAGGCAATTTCATAATATCTTGATTGAATGTAACTTGCTCTATGTTGAAATTTTTCTTTAGAGACTTCATTTTAAGTTGAAAATTGGATGAACATGTTTATGTGTGTTAATGATTGGTTGTCATTTGCTTAAAATTGAAAATTCATAAGAGATTGAGCAAATTGAAAACTAGTTTAATTTAGAGGACTTAAGCTTGGAAAAGTTTGACCCAAGTCAACAAATTGACTTGGATACTTGATTTTAAGTCCAAACTTCATAAACATATTTAGGAATAGGTATGACATATTTCCATGCACTTAGAATGAAAAATTTATATGGATATGGACAAAATGACATAGAGGTGGTTTCAAGAAAACCTCTTCTGAACCAAGTTGACTTAAATGTCTCATATTCAATCCATATTTGGGGAACATGTTTAGATTTACACATGTTAGGTGTCCATAAGTGTAAATTTGAAAAACCACGGGTAAATGATAAGATTGACACTTAGCATGTTTCATGATAATTAGTCTAGTTTAGAATGAAACCATGCTAGATTGATATCTTGACTTAAGGACATATTTTTTATTCTAAACTTGACATACAGTCTTTACATGACCATTATGTGGTGTCATAAAAGTTTGAATGAAAACTGAGGATTTTTTGAAAATAACTGAAAATTATGGACATGCCATTGAAAATTGAGCATTTTTAGTTATTTCTAAAAAAATGTAGAAAAATCATTTTTAACTGATTCTTGAAACTGCACTTTCACTGAAAAATCTAGTTTCTTCAGAAAAATTTCAAAAAGTTTCATCAAGAATCTGATTTATAGTCGAATTTTGAAGTTGGATTTAAAAAACGCAAAGTATCATCTTATTGAAATATCAATCTTTCCGATATTTTGATTTTTCGGCGAAAACTTCAAATGAAACTTTGTGCATACAATTTTGATTTCATTTCTAATATCGTTCTCACTATTCCTTGACTGAAATCATTTCTAAAAATGATTTTGATATCTTGAGCGATATCTTAAAAATGAGTTTTTGGTTGAAATCAAGATAGGATGAAAAATAAATCTAGAGAATTCATTTTCTGCCCAAACTTGACTCATTTACTTGTATTCACTCATGTTTGATGTCTAGATGCCTAAGTTAGAGAAGACATGAGTACATAGCAAAATTTGATACTTAGCATTTTTATGTTTTCATGTCTATTTAAATGAAACCGTGCTAAGTTCATATTTCGATCAAATGACATTAGTTTCACTTCAAACTTGATATACATGCTTTAAATGAATATATCTTGGTATTTTGAAAGTTTGAATGAAATCTAAAAATATCATAAAAATGAATCAATATTCACGAAAATATTCATACTTGAGTGCATACATGATTTAGTTTTGAATTTTATCTATCACTCTTTTCTATCATGTATAATTTAGTTTCATATCAATTTTTTTTTCCTTCAGTTGAGATTTTCATGTTTCATGGAAAATAATTTTAGAGTCTCAACTTTCACTATAGGTTGATTTTTTTTGCCCTTTTGATTGATGTCAAAAGGGGGAGAAAAATATAGGTAAAGGAGAAGAAAATATAGGAAATCCATGCATATAGATAGGGGAAGTTTATTTCCATAGATATGCATGTTGATAGGGGGAGAAATCCCTTAGTTGATATCCTTTGTGCTTTAATATATATATTTTCTTAAGGATGTTTGTCATCATAAAAAAGGGGGAGATTGTTGGCTTAAGGTTTTCAACCTTGGTCTTAATCTCGGTTTTAATGATAACGAACATAGAACTAATATTTCATTGAGAAGTCTTTCAGGTTCCAAGTCGGTTAGCGCTCAACGTCCCTGATCGAAAAATCGAAGAAATCGGAGAAATCGGCAAGGACGCTCGTCGGCGCTCAAGATTATTCAAGAAGTTAGAGTTTAAGTTTAGAGTGTCTAGATATGTTGCATATCCTCTTTATGATGCAAAGAACCCTAAAACCAAACCCAAAACTCAAAATATGAAAACCCGAAAACTGCCCTGAAATCCACTAAGCCTAGGGAGCTCCTTGGAGGGCAATATGTCCTAGACCTTTTCTTGGCATAAAAAATGGTGGTAATTATTCCTTGGTTGAGATTAGATAACGAGCTATTTTTTAGGAATTTTTGGAAGCCTTTAGCCTAACCATAATAGACTCAAAAGATTAAAAAATTCATGTTTTCCAAAAATTTGTACTAGACCCCAAAAACTATATTTTGATTCTTAAGGATTTTAATTTTTTAGATATTTTTATTGAATCCAAATGGGGCGTAATCGTTATATAATATTTATGTTTTAAAATTATTAACTTAAAGTTAATAAATATTATATAAGTAGACTTGGCGAAAACAGAACCAAAACGAGTAGAAAATCCCAAGCAAAATAGCAGTTTGCCCAGTCTATCCATTTTTTGGTCGATCGGTCGGTCGACCGGAATGAGGATCGCTGAATTGCGACGCTGGCTTAAGGCTTCGGTCGACCAATCTGTCGACCGAACCGCGAATGAGAAGAAGTCGCGACTTATTTGGTCGACCCGTCGATCGACTGAACAGTGCGATTTATTCACAGAAGGCACAGTGGTCGCGAGCGATCGATCGATCGGTTGACCAACGATCGATCGACATGCGATCGAACGGTGGAAACGACTAGTTTTTCGCTCGTTGTCACGCTGTTTCCGTTGCAGGGTTATAAATACCCAAATCCAGCCTTCCTTAAACAACTTTTGATCTCTCCTAAACTCCATTGAGCCATCTCTTGATCATTCTAAAGCATTTCTTGAGCCATCCCTCTGCAATCCCTAGTTTCCAGGATGACACCATGATTTAACCTTCAAGTTTTATCAATTCATCATCTTTAGGCATCAAGAGGACTAGGGAGTGTCTTTTGGAGCTAAGTATAGTTTGATTGATTTATTGCTCCAATTGTTATTGTATTTTGTTGTTTATTTTGATTGTACATCAAGTGTGTAAACCTCGATTGCTAGGTTTGATTTGGTTGGTGGTTGCCTTGGTGTTAAGGCTTAATTCCACCGTTGTAAACGTAGTTTACTAGGATTAGTTCTAGTTGTCCCTTAGGTTGAGGTGGGAGAGTGCTCTCAGTAGGAAGGCGGGATATTTCCGGGTGTGGAAGTGCCTTCGGTTGGAGAGAGGAGACTTTCTGGTGTAAAGTCCTCATTGTAAGGGAAACAAAATATAATCTAGTAAATTTAGTTTGGAAATCCTAAACGGGGTGCTTAGGTAGTGGAGTAGGCATTGGGGCCAAACCATTATAAATCTCTGTGTTAGCATTGTTATTTTTGTTCGTGTTTATTGCTTCATATTTATTGCTTCCACTTGCTATAAATATCGTGCTTAGCCTAACTAATCAAGAAACGATTACAATCGAAATTAGGTGAAAGATTTAGTTAATACACTATTCACCCCCCCTTCTAGTGTGCTATTTCGTACAACATATATAACCTAGACAATTGCTTGGCACCAAAAATGCCAGTAATCGTGCCTTAGGTAAAAATTAGAAAACGAGATATTTTTAAGGATTTTTTGAAAGCCTTTAGCCTACCCATATATGATCCGAAAAATTATAAAATTTTTGTTTTTAGGAAAATTTGTACTAAACCCCAAAAGTTAAATTTTGATTCTTAAGGATTTTGATTTTTTAGATATTTTTATTGAATCCAAATGAGGGGTAATCCTTATATAACATTTAGGTTTTAAAGTTATTAACATAAATTGGGCAAAAGGCATTTTGGTCGATCGACTGGTCAATCGATCGATGCCCAGAATAGGCAGAATGCCTTTTGTCACTCGGCGGGCGCTCGGTAGGTTGACCGATGATCGACCGGACCTGCGATCGACAGTCGATAATGGGCAAAAATTTGCCCATTGAGAAGAGGGGAGCTCTCTCCTCTCTTCATGGCTTATAAATACGAAGCCATGAGAGCTTTCCTCCATAGGTTGATCACTTCTAACCTCATTGAGCCATCTTTTGATCAATCTTAAGCCCTCATTGAGCTAATCTTGTAAAAACCCTAGCTTGAACCTTTCATCTCTAACTTGAGCCTATACTTCATTGCTTCATCATCAAAGGCATCAAGAGGAAGCTAGGAATCTTGTTGTGGATCTAAGTATTTTATTATTTGATTTATTGCTCCATTTAGTGTTGTATTTTGTTGTTATTTCATTGTATTTGAGTTTGTGTAAACCTAGAGTGCTAGGTTGATTGAGTTGGTGGTTGCCTTGGTGTTTGGGCTTAATTCCACCAGTGTAAACGTAGTTTGCTAGGATTAGTTGAGTTGTCCTTAGGGTTGAGGTGGGAGAGTGCTCTCGGTAGGAAGACGGGATACTTTCGGTTGTGGAAGTGCCTTCGGTTTGAGAGCGGAGACTTTCCAGTGTAAAGTCCTAATTGTAAGGAAACTAATTAATCTAGTTAAACTAGTTTGGAAATCCAAAGCGGGGTGCTTAGGTAGTGCAGTAGGCATTGGGGCTGAACCACTAGCTATAAATAATTGTGTTAGCATTGTTTCCTTTGTGCATCACACTGTTTATCCTTATTACTCGCTTTCGCATTTAGTCATTGAATTGTGAATTGCCTAAGTAGTTTGAAAAAAGATAAAAATCGGAATTATGCAAAAAGGATTTAGTTGACACAATATTCACCCCCCCCCCCCTCTTGTGTGGCCATTTCACCAACAGGTTCCAACCGGGTACCCTATTGGAACATGTACCCTAGAACCTATAAATGAATAGGTTTCAGGGTATAGGTTCCATGTACCGATTCCAGTTCCGGGTACCCAATGTGTTAGAACTAGAATCGAAACCGAAATCGGCTTTAACCAGTTCCTTAACTTTTGTCCTGGACCCTACCCGAATTTAATTCGGGTCTTCCCAGAACCAACACGATCTGGTAGATTCCAACCAATTTCGGGTCTATCTGGTACTCATGCACACCCCCTAGCCTCAATCCTCCATTTTCCCTTCCCGGTTCTGGGTGAAGCCACCACTGCTTCCTTCTATCGAAGGTTGGTGGCTGCCCTAGGGTCACTGCCGACCTCGATGGCTCCCTCTTCCCCGCCCTCTCTCCAATTTGTTGGATACGCGACACAGATCCATTGCGTCTTGCTCGGGTGGCGCCATAGCACCCCTCATTCGCAACCTTGTCGTGTCACCCCAACACGACCTTGGCAGCGGCAATGTTACCCACCGCTGGACATCCCAACAGCAACAGTGATGCTTTGCGCTCACCGTTGGACATCCTAGCGGCGCCACCTGCTGTCATACAACTGGCAATGACAGCGGCAGAGCACCAACAATGATAGCTAGAAATTCTATTTTAAACAATGGCTTTTCACTAGCCATGCATGAAAAATGAAAAAAAATTGTAGGCTCCTTGAGAATTGAAGGGTTGTTTAATTATCCACAAGTATAAATTCATTTTGGCATTTACAAAGAAAAATAATCCTGTTTTACACAGATCAATAAATGTTTAAAATGATGATTTTTTTACTTTTATACATTTATACATTATTTTTATTTATCCTCATATCCATTCTTTATATGTTTAATATTAAATAAAGATATAGCCTAAAAAAATGCTGCAAAAGAGGTTTGAAGGACTGTATATAAAAATGGGCCCATAAGTCTGGCCCGAATGTATGACCCCAAAAAATGAGTCTGCCAACCGGGCCTAGAGCCGGCCCCAAACAAAGGCCCGCAAGGGTTTGCGGTAGGTGGCGTGCGATGCATGCCACGCATGTAGCCCACGGGCTGCAAGTCTCGCGACAGCGTGTGACGTACGCCACATCCAAGGTGGTGTAGCCTGTGAGCATGCACACATTGCGAGGTTTGCGCACACCTCACGAGGAACTAGGTGGCGTGCTACACATGCCACACCCACCGTAGGCGGAATAGAGTGGCGTGTGACACATGCCACAACCACCAACATGCCTCGCGAGGACCTGGGTGGCGTGCGACGCACGCCACGGCTGCTCGTGCACCACGCGAAGAATCAATGGATTGTTCCCTCGCGGAGAGAACTCGGGATACGATGCATGCCACATGGCATGCACCCGCAGGTCGAACTTTTTCTCGCCTCGCTGGTGTGCCAAGATGGTTCCAGCGTCGGCACACACCGTAAGATGCACACGACACAAGCCCTCCCAAAAGAAATCTCATGACCCGAGCATAGGCAACGAAATGAAACAGATACAATGGATAGAAAATATCAAGATCCACTACTATAAATGTGTTAATCAGCAACGGTCATCTCGAGCCATTGCAATGGCTAATGGTGTACTTACGGTCACTCGGGCCATTGCAGATACGATGTATCTGCAACGACTTTCATAAGATCGCTCCAGCTGTTGCTACCGATTGGATGACGCTAACATGGCGCGCAAATGATATAACTTATCAACAACGGCGTTCGTAAGGCCGTGTCTGTCATTGTTAATAATATTATCACATTAGCAACGACTTACTTACAGGTCCTATAGTCGTTGCTCTTTAGTCGATGACGCGCTCGCGACGCGAAAATGAAATACTTATCAACAACAGCCTTCTATAGGACCCGCTGCCGTTGTTGATGGTATGTATTCATCTGCAATGACTTTGTAATGGATGAGTGAGCCGTTGCTGATAAGTTTATTTAATTCGCCCGCGATCGCGCCCGCCCCCTTTCCCTACTTCTTCTTCCTTTTTCTGTCGACGCCGACGCTGACTACTGCTAATCTTCGCCTAGCGACTTCCTTCCCTTCCAAATACTCTGCACGTCCCCCCTTCCTCCATTACTAGGGCCGGCCGAAACCCAAGGTTTAGGTTTTTGGCCGACCGTCGGGGCTTTGTCCAGTGTCCAATGTCTAATATTGGACGTCGGCGCCGGAGTCCACTGAGTTAGGGTTAAACCCTAATTTTTTTTCTTTTATTAAACCTAATAATTTAGGGTTAATTAGATTAATTTAGACTTAGGGTTAATTAAATGTTTAGATTAATGTTTAGATTAGATTAGTTTAGATTAATATTTAATATTTTTAGGTTAAATGTTTAATGTAGGGAGTTTATAATATTTAATGTTAATATCTGTTAATTAAATTTAGTTTAGATTAATTAGATTAATTTTATTGTTAATCTTCATATTTTGATTAATTAGAATCGTCCACTTTGGACTCACGCCGGAATCATCCACTTTGGACTCGAATATGTTGGCCGAAGGTTTTTTCCTTCGTGCTCTACTCTCTTCATTATTATTTTGATGATAACAAACCAAGTCTATCTAACCTAGTTCTTGAAGCATGAAGGTCGATTTTGCGGTTTGCGACATCGGTCTCGATACGACATACATTTACGATGACTCACAGGAGTTCGACGCGAGCACCAAAGACTTCTTGGATGAGTCTAGAGAACATTTGGAATCCGAAAATAAAGCGCGCAACAAGAAGATTCGGTCGATCGACCGAATGTGGTGAAAATATCAAGATATAATCATTTAAAGCATGTTTATCAAGTTTGAAATGAAAATGATATCATATGGTCAAAATTTTACCTCAGCATGATTTCAATTAAAAACAAGCATGATAACATGAAATTGCTAAGTATTAAATTTTATCATTTACTCATGGTTTTTCAAACATAGACACTTAGATACCTTACATGAGTAAATCTAAACATGTTTGTGAAGTTTGGACTCAAAATGAGATTTCTAAGTCAAATTGTTGACTTAGGTCAAACTTTTTTAAGTTTGAGTCCCCTAAGGTGAGCTAGTTATCATTTTTCTCATTTACACATGATTTTTCAGTTTTAGCCACATGGAAGTAGATCATGAGTATGCTCAAACGTGTTTATCAAGTTTCAACTTAAAATAAAGTCTCTAAGATGAAATTCTATCTAGAGCACATTTCATTCAAATAAGGTTTCATGAAATTGCTTAAATATCAAAATTTTATCTACCCATGAGTTAATAACTTTAAAACATAAATGTTATATAAGGATTACCACCATTTGGATTCAATAAAAATATCTAAAAAAACAAAATCCTTAAGAATCAAAATCTAACTTTTGAGGTCTAGTACAAATTTTTGAAAATTAAAAATTTTGTAATCTCCCGGGTCAAATATAGGTAGGCTAAAGGCTTTCAAAAAATCCTTTAAAATATCTTGTTGTCTAGTTTTTACCTAAGAAATAATTACCGGCACTTTTGGTGCCATAAAAATGTTTAGGTCATACAGCCCTCCAAGGAGTTCCTTAGGCTTAGTGAATTTCAGGGCAGTTTCCTGGTTTTCATGTTTTGGGATTCGTATTTAGTTTTTGGGATCTTTGCATCATAAAAGAGGATTACAACACATGCTAGACACCCTAAACCTAAACTCTAACTTCTCGAAGAATCTTGAGCGCCGAGGAGCGTCCATGCAGATTTCTCTAATTTCTCAGATTTTTCCGATTGGGGACGTCGAGCGCTAACTAACTTGGAACCTGAAAGTATTTTTCAATAACGCCATTAGTTCCATGTTTGTTATCATCAAAACTAAGATTAAGACCAAGGTTAAAAACCTTAAGCCAACAATCTCCCCCTTTTTGATGATGACAAACATCCTTAAGAAAATATATTATTCAACCACAAAGGATATCAACATGTGATTTCTCCCCTTATCAACATGCATATTTATATAATGGAACTCCCCCTATCTATATCCATGGTTTTCCTATATTTTCTTCCCTTTTTACCTATAATTTTCTCCCCCTTTTGACATTAATCAAAAAGGACTTAAAAAGTCAACTATGGTCAAAGTTGGGACTTGAAAGCTAGTTTTCACGAAAACGAAGTCAACCAACTCAAGGGACAAAAACAACATATCAAATAAGAGACTAAGTAATACATGATATCATGGAACGATTGTCAAAATCCAAAACTAGTAATCATGTACTAACTCAAGTATCTATATTTCCAAGTATCGATCAAGGAGTCAAAAATTATTTTAGAAATGATTTTTCTCTCTAAATTATTAGAACGGTACCAAAAATAAATTCAAAATATCATACTTGTAGTCTCATTCGAAAGATTGGACAAAAAATTAAAGTATCGAAAAAATGAACATTTGGGAAAAACGATACTTTAAAGTTTTGAAATCCAATTTCAAAAACCCATATCAAATCATATTCTTACTGAAAATTTTTGAAACTTTTATTGAAGAAACTAGATTTTCAGAGAACATGCAGTTTCAAGAATCATCCAAAAATCTATTTTATGTATTTTTCTAAAAATAATTGAAATATGGTGGCATTTTCGTAAATATTAGCTATTTTTTCAAAAGTTTTTAGTTTTCATTTAAACTTTCCAAATATCAAGATATAATCATTTAAAGCATGCTTATCAATTTTGAAATGAAAATGATATTATTTGATCAAAATTTTACCTTAGCATGATTTCATTCAAAAACAAGTATGATAACATAAAATTGCTAAATATCAAATTTTATCATTTACTCATGGTTTATCAAACATAGACACTTAGGTACCTTACGTGACTAAATCTAAACATGTTTGTGAAGTTTAGACTCAAAATGAGATTTCTAAGTCAAATTATTGACTTAGGTCAAACTTTTTCAAGTTTGAGTCCCCTAAGATGAGCTAGTTATCATTTTTCTCATTTACACATAATTTTTCAATTTTAGCCACATGGAAGTAGATCATGAGTATGCTCAAACATGTTTATCAAGTTTCAACTTAAAATGAAGTCTCTAAGATGAAATTCTACCTAGCGCACATTTCATTCAAACAAGGTTTCATGAAATTGCCTAAGTATCAAAATTTTATCTACTCATGAGTTAATAACTTTAAAACATAAATGTTATATAAAGATTACCTCCCATTTGTATTCAATAAAAATATCTAAAAAATTAAAATCCTTAATTAAGAATCAAAATCTAACTTTTGAGGTCTAGTACAAATATTCAAAAATCGAAAATTTTCTAATCTTCCGAGTCAAATATAAATAGGCTAAAAGCTTCCAAAAAATCCTTTAAAATATCTTGTTATCTAGTTTTTACCTAAGGAACAATTACCGGCACTTTTGGTGCCATGAAAATATCTAGGTCATATAGCCCTCCAATGAGCTCCCTAGGCTTAGTGAATTTGAAGACAGTTTCTAGGTTTTCATATTTTGGGGTTCATGTTTGGTTTTTGGGTTCTTTGCATCATAAAAGAGGATTACAACACACGCTAGACACCTTAAACCTAAACTCTAACTTCCCGAAGAATCCCGACTATAGACGAGCATCCTTGATGATTTCTCCCATTTTTTCGATCGGGGACGTCGAGCGCTAATTGACTTGGAACATGAAATTATTTCTCAATAACACCATTAGTTCCATGTTTGTTATCATTAAAACCGAGATTAAGACCAATGTTGAAAACCTTAGGCCAACAATCTCCCCCTTTTTGATAAAGACAAACGTCCTTAAGAAAATATATCATTCAAGCACAAAGGATATCAAACATGAGATTTCTCCCCCTATCAACATGCATATCTCTATAATGGAACTTCCCCTATCTATATGTATGGTTTTTCTATATTTTCTTCCTTTTTTACCTATGTTTTCCTATATTTTCTTCCCTTTCGATTCAAGTATAACTCCAAAGCCCGTCGTTTGATCTCGACCTTCCTCCACCGTCTTAGTCAGCTTTTATTGTTTTATGACTTGATTGACTTGGATATTGACTTGTTATATACTTGTTATTTGGATATCTTAGAGTTACTTATTTTGTGATTTGATATATTGATTTGTATCGTGTTGATACGAAAGTTTTGATTTCGTATATTTTTTATACGATTGTGGATAATTATAATTATAAGTATAATTACTTTGTTGATTTCGTATCCTTTCCACGGATGTTGATGGCCTTTCCATGGTCATTCGTATCAAAGCCGTTGCTGAAAATGTATCATAATTCCTGCGCCACAAACTCAAAGCCGTTGCTGATGAACTACAGCAACGGCTTAGCATCAGCTTTCAACAAAGGCTTGGCAATGGCTAGCGGGTCGGTGCTGATAGCAACATCTGCAACAGTCGACGCGCTGTTGCGAAACCATTGTTGATAAAAGTAGCAGCAACAGCAACGCCTCGTTGCTGAGCCGTGGATGATAATGTATCAACAACGAATGTGGCCCGTTGCGAAACCGTTGCTGATAACGTATCAGCAACGGCGCGAGCGGCCGATGTAGATTCGTTGTTAAGTTATCAGGTACGCGATCTTCTGCAATGGCTGCGTTGCAACGGGTGCAGCCGTTGCTGATTGTCTTTAGCAACGGATCTAGCCGTTAGTGATGCTTGATATTCTAGTAGTGATCGAAAGCAAACATCTAGCTCTGATACAATTCGATAGCAAATGTGAGAGATAAAATTAAATATACATACCTTGCAGATTCAATGAAAGCTATAGAAATGCCAATAATAATGATTGAGATCCAAAAACGAGGATTAGTTGCAACTCACATTACCCAGTCACACAAAAAACAAGGATAAAGGAGAGAGATACTAACCAGCATCACCCTAGGTCATTTTCATTGCTATAAATAGCAATGCACGATGGGTTATTAAAACCCTAAGTCTCCTTGTCTCCTCACATGCCAAGCATGTGATAGGGCATCTTGGTTAACCAACATACTAACCAGCATAACCCGAGGTTAACCAAAATCGGTCCGACAGAAAAATATCCCGTTTAACGTGCTTCGGTATTTTCCACTAACACCGAGGCTTCAAAGATTATTCATGTCGGAAAAGACAGCCCCCTACATGAGTTGGCATGCAAGAAGTCGTGATGATACAGTAATGACTCATCCATCTGACAGTGAAGCATGGAAATATTTGGATATATGTTATCCTTCATTTGCTAGGGATACTAGAAATATCAGATTGGGATTGTGCACAGATGGTTTTAATCCGTCTGGACATTCTGCAACTCCTTATTCAGTTTGGCCACTGCTGCTGACAGTTTATAATTTGCCACCGTCAATGTATATGAAAGATGAATTTATTTATCTTTCGATGATTATTCCGGGTCCTAAGGGTCTGCGAAAAGAAATTGACATATTTCTCAGACCCTTGATAGATGAATTGAAAATATTGTGGACTGAGGGAGCTGTCACTTATGATTGTCATCGGAAGCAAAACTTCAATTTAAAGGCCGCGGTCTTGTGGACAATCAATGATTTCCCGGCGTACGGCATGTTGTCTGGTTGGAGCACTCACGGCCGACTCTCTTGTCCGTATTGTATGGAACACTCTAAATCAATCAGTCTTCAGAACGGACGAAAAATCTCATTCTTTGATTGTCATCGTCGATTCCTACCGATTAATCATCAGTATCGAAGGAATCGTAATAAATTTACTAAGGGCAGAGTCGAAAGAGATGGGCCACCACCGATGTTGTCTGGTGAACAATGTTAGCACGTGTTTCAGCACTTCCAGATATAGTATTTGGTCGCAATGAAAGAGTGTCAGGTTTTGGCCAAACACATAACTGGGTGAAAAAAAGTATCTTTTGGGAATTGCCCTATTGGAGTTCATTATTGATTCGACATAATTTAGATGTCATGCACATTGAAAAAAATGTGTTTGATAATATTTTCAACACTGATGAATATTTCCGGAAAAACTAAAGATAATGTCAAAGCCCGACATGATATGAAAATACTTTGTAAAAGACCAAAGTTGGAGTTACAAGAGATCAACGGACGATATCTGAAACCGAAGGCCCTATATGTGTTAAATAAACAACAGATCAAAGATGTTTATCAATGGGTAAAAGAACTTAGATTACCCGATGGATATGCTTCAAACTTATCTCGATGTGTGAACGTCGATGATTGCAAAATATCTGGGATGAAGAGCCATGATTGTCATGTATTCATGCAGAGATTACTTCCGATTGCATTTCGAGATCTTCTACCTGATAATATTTGGGGTCCGTTGACTGAATTAAGTATGTTTTTTAGAAACATCTGTGCAAATGTCCTTCGAGTCGAAGATATGTCAACACTTGAAAATAATATTGTTGAAATCATATGAAAGCTGGAGCAATTTTTCCCTCCTGCATTTTTTGACTCGATGGAGCATCTACCGATACACTTGGCATACGAGGCACGAGTTGGTGGCCCCGTTCAATATCGGTGGATGTACTTATTTGAAAGATACATGAATCGTCTGAAGAAAAAAGTAAAGAACACCACAGCTGTTGAAGGATCAATATCTGAATCGTATATCATCCTAGAAATTTCAACATTCTGCTCATTTTACTTTGAATCGACAGTACAGACAAGATTTGATCGTCTTCCACGTAATGACGACGGGGGTGTTCGACATTCAGATGGACGTTTAAATATATTTTGTCACTCTGGTTGTGCATTTGGTTCTCGTCCATCTCGACACTTAAGCGAGGAAGAGTATCATTTGGCACACTTTTATGTATTACTCAATTGTCCAGAGATTGAACAATTCATTGAAATATTTAACATTGAGATGGTGCAAAAATACTCTATTCACAACGATGAAGAATTGGAGAGATTACGGAATCGTGATTTCCCTACTTGGATTCAGACTTACAACAAAGATCACAGAGCTGAAATAGATGAAAGAATATTTGAGTTTGTTAGTGGACCGTCGCGACTTGTGTTGTGCTATAGCGGATATTTTGTTAATGGGTATAAATTTCACACGGTTGAATATGCATTTACAAAGAAGACGATGAATGCTGGGGTCTGTGTGAAAGGGACAACCTATGTTGAATGTGATATGGATTTTTATGGACTGGTGGAAGAAGTGATAGAGTTGCACTACTTCGGCTTGAAATCAGTTATTCTATTTAGATGTCATTGGTTCGATACAACAGAAAGGGGCATGAAAGTTCATCCAAAATACAAACTTGTTGAGGTTAATTACAAATCTAAATTGGCAGCAAATGAGCCTTTTATATTGGCATCACAAGCCGAACAAGTATATTACGCGAAGTATCCGGCTCGAAATAAAGATAGAGCAGATTGGCGTGTAGTCTGTAAGACAAAAGGTAGAGGAAAAATTGATCCGATAGTAGGAGAAAATGAGGTGATACCTGATATGACACATGGTTTCTATCAAGAAGATGATCCTCCTGCTGTAGATCGTATTATTCCAATACTCGAGGATGCAGACACAACGTTAATTCAATTAGAAGTTGAATATGTTGATGATGACGATCATGAAATTGAGGAAGCTGGAGATGAAGAAGATGAAGAAGAGGAAGAATTCGAAGACTATTATTCGGATGATGAGGAATAATTGTAAAGTATATATTTTATTAAATATATCTCTACTATTTATACAATAATCTGATTATATGTCTATTCGACATATATGTCTGGTCGTGGTTATCGTCGCAGGAGAGCTTCGGAGTCTCCGATCGGTAAGACTCCTACACTTACTCATGCTGCTGATCCTCCTATTGCTGATCCTCATGCCGATGATACTGCCGAGGCTAGTACATCCAGACGCAGGCGGTCACGCGGGCCGAACAGGTGGCAGCCTCCACCAGCCACAGAGTCACGTAGATTTATTAGCGTGATTGGGGAGCGGTAATTTATCATGAATTATGAATCATTACAAATTCATTATATCATAATATAATATTAAAATTTATTTTTGTTGTGCAGGTTCGAGCAAGAAGAAGTGCCGAGGAGCATTTCTTCTACTATTCGACGATACATGCACGGGGCATGGCCTACGTGGTCTCACGTGCCTAGCGAGCATGTCGACATGTTATGGCGCGAGTTTGAGGCACGTATTATTATTTTTTTTACATGCATGATGATTAATATTGGTACTGATATTATTATTTTGCAGGCTCGCTATACATGGGCCGAGGACCAAAGGCCCTTCATTTACGCTGCCTAGGAGGCTATTTCCCGGGCAAGGTACAACGGGCAACTGGGGCAGGCTCGGTCCCAGGCGATGGCCCGAGCTGGGACCACTAACATCGCAGAGACTTGGGATACGGCCCCGATTGGATTACTCCGGATATATGGGACCAGCTCGTGGGAATATGGTCGACGGATCGATGGCAGGAGGTTTCTCGGAATGCGGCTAGAAATAGCATGTCGGGGAGAGCAGCGCGTCACACCGGCGGCTCTGTTGCATTTGCAGTGCACGCGAACCGTATGGTAAGTATACCTTTTAATTATATATTTTATTTGTTACTATGTGTACTAATTAATGTATTTGTTTTGTAAATGTAGACGACGGTGTCGGATGACGGGACTGTCCAGCGACCCTCCCCGATGGCGGTGTTTGAGCGGACTCACCGTCGAGCACATGGGACGGGGGAGTACATCGACAACAGCGCTGCGCTGCATACATTATGGTAACTATATATTTGTTTAAATTATTCATTATATATTTATAATTTAAGTTTTATGATAAATATTAAACAAAAAATCAAACTCGAGTAGGAGACCTACAGCCAGACGGTGGTGCAGCGCGGGGGCACCCCCGAGGACTTTGACGCAGCAACGTGGGTCGAGGCCGCAGGTGGCTGGGACCATGGCCGCGTATATGGCTTTGCAGATAGTGGTCATGCGCGAGCCGTACTAGGGCCACTTGGGGCACCGACCCCTTCGGTCGCTGGTGAGCGACCGTCCACCTCTAGATCCAGTTATGATCATAATAGCAGAATAAGGACTCTAGAGGACACGGTCGCGCGTCAGACTGAGATAATGGAGCGCCAGAGTCAGATGATGGTGGATATACAAGCTATGCTACGCAACATGTCAGGTCATCTCGAAGCAAGCATCTCTTCGGCATCATCTAATCCATCGTCCTCGAGTCAGTCCACGCCGGTGTACACTCAAGCACTCCAGACCCCGCCATATGATCCAGACCATCCTCCATCGTCATCGTAAGATTTTTTTATATTGACTTTGTTACTGAGATATTGAACTCGTTTAATTTATTTTGTTTGGATATTGATACTTCAATTTTGCATTTGAATAGTTTTTATACTATTGTGGATAATTATCAATATAAATATAATTGTTTTGATGTATATCTTGGTGTATTTGTGATGTGTGAATAAATGTGTGTATGAGTGTATGGGTGTGTGAGTTATGTATCAGATAATGTATCAATGTATCAATGGAAATTTTTAATTTTTAAATTTTTTCGTTACCAGGTTCACATCATCAACAACGGCTTTCCCACGGTCGTCCGTGGGAAAGCCGTTGCTGATGACCTACAGCAACGGCTTAGCGACGGGATTTTACTAACGGCGTTGCTACGGGCTCAGCAGCCGTTGCTATTAATGTTATCCGCAACGGCTCCGGGTCTGTGGCAAAACCATTGCTGATAATATTTGTAGCAAGCGGCCGTTGCTGATCCGTTGCTAAGTTATCAGCAACGCGATTTTCTGCCACGGCTCCGTTGCAACGGCTTCGGCCGTTGCTGATGCTCTTCAGCAACGGCTCAGCAACGGCATCAGCCATTGCTGATGCCCATTTTTCTAGTAGTGGTTGTAGAATGGGCTGAGAGTTGAGCCTGTATCCAAAGGACATGTGAGTGGTCCAATCTATCATGGTTCACTCACAATTACAAATTCCTAATTAATTACAATCTGACTTCAATTAAGAGCCAAAACATTATCACTAAAATCCTAATAATTAATTAATGCTAATCCACACTAAGATTAATAAAATTAATCTAACACAATTTACACATACTTCAGTTCTTGCAGTCTACATTATTGATATGCATAGAACATGAGCCATCATTTCCATTATCTGTTCTTATTTTAAAGCATGAAGCAATTAATTGATCCTTGTGTTCTCTACTCCTCCTGCCTTCCATGGCCATCTGATTCCTCCAGCTATTGAAGCTTTGCATATTGACTTCTCCTCCTCCAAGATAATGATGATGATGATGATGATGATGATGACTATCTTATTCATAAGAATTAATAGTATATAAAATGTTTATTGAATGAAAAAAAGAATTTGTGTAGAGAGGGCGGGTAGAAATAAATTTGATGAAATGGAGAAGTGTGATGAGTTATTTCTATGGTGGACTGTAAGTGCCAACATAACCAAAACCCATGGTGAAGAAGGAAACTGAGAGAGGGAAAATAAAAACGAAGTACTGGTTTGTTCTGAATAAGAAATTGTGACATGCACAAGCCAGGAGGATTACTCCTATTCCCAGTTCCAAGAAAAGAAACCTGTAGGCCACAAGAAACATAACATAGTCAAGGGTAGATAGATCATTTCTTTTACTAATTTGATTTAATATGATGATTAAAGATCATGGTTAGCAATAAATACATCCGATTGGTTCGATTTAAACCAATTTTGACCGAAATGAACCAAAGTTCTTTAATTTGGTTGTGTTTAGTTTGATCTAAATCGAAAAATCATATCTTTTCAAAATTTAATTATTTTTACTCTTTCTAATATAAAACATAGATTATAAAAAATTAGGAAGGACAAACTGAACCAAACTTTTAAATCAGAAAACCAAACCAAGCCAGAAATCAAAATTTGGTTTGGTTTGTTTTTCAGCTCGAACCAAAAACCAGACAACTCTAGTTCATGCATACTTCCACCAATATCCGATCACCCGATAAGAACTTCAAAAGGAATGTGTATTGCCTGATACGAGTATTTCAGTTTGGCATCGGTTCTTTCTTAGCCCAATATGTTTCGAATTCGACTTAGAACCATGATAAGAGTTACCTTTGCCAGAACTTGCTTGGGGATTTCTTAGCAACAGTTGAACTTTGTTTAGCCTTGGGTGCATTCCCTAGTTTCTCTGTGACAATCCATTCATTCACTCTTCCTGCTTCAAGTATACCAATGCAGACAGCTTTGCATCTATGCAAGGACATGACATTTTCAAAGAGAACCCAGATGATAATTAAATATAAAGACCTGTAAGTAAGAAGAAAACCATATATATTTCCTCATGTTGATAACTAAAATTAGAAATTGGAGGCAAATACAGTAGAAATGTTGGGGAAGTGCCAAACCTTGGAGTGCCAACTGAATTGATGATGGTGATCATTGCTGGGATGTACAACACCCCCCATTTTGGGATGATGATTTCAGGGAAGAAAGAAGATAATGGAATTACTACACAATAGAAGAAGAAAGTGACCTTGTGGGCTACAATCCTTCTCGCAAAAAAGAAGTTGTACAGCAAAAATAATTTCTTCCACAAAGACACCTTCTGAAAACAAAAGAAAATCAAGACAATGAGATATATTGAAATGTAACAACATATTAGTATGTGAGATTCTGTACATTGATCCCTCCATAAGGCTGCAAAAACAGCAAGTATCAAAAACCAGATGCATTCTCATGGCATTCATCGTCTATTCGTGATAACTGGATTAAACATGACTTAGTAGCTGGTATAAGATCAAGAGTAAAAGAAGAAAAAAAATCTCACCTTGGCCTTTATTATATCTATTGCCATTTTCTTAAATAAATTTGCAGGTCCACAAGACCAACGATGCTGCTGATACCGGTAGGCTTTGTAACTGCTTGGTAGTTCACTTTTGACCTAGCAAACACATATACAAGAAATATAAACTTCAAAATGCTTGTTGCGCCATATTCTACCAAATTGATTAATTCTACATACATCATTTTTTTGTTTACCAAACTTCAAAATGCATGGATAACTTTTTTTTGTATGA
Source organism: Canna indica (assembly GCA_034359265.1). Taxonomy (NCBI): domain Eukaryota; kingdom Viridiplantae; phylum Streptophyta; class Magnoliopsida; order Zingiberales; family Cannaceae; genus Canna; species Canna indica. Next base: position 35,509,809 of record CP136892.1, on the reverse strand, counting down.
TTTTCTGCATCTCTCAATCTATGCTTTGTACTCTAACATGGCCTCATTGAAATGCATGGGAGTATAACTGTAAGAGAAAGCAAGCAGCAAATAGAAGAAGACTCACGAACTTATGCACAAATAAGTTCACTGTGAGCAATCGAGCAAAGAACTAAGAATGACGAGATCATGTTAAAAAATTGATTGAGTGATCACTAGCCCCAAATCTAGCAAAGAAGTATAAGCTTAACTGCTGCTAGGAAATAAGAAATCTATACTTCATGGATATCATTTTGATACAGAGAAACAATTTTTTTTTCCAGTTTAGTACAGTTTTGAAACTTAATTATTGGTTATGAGATCTAAACATTTGCAACTAGAGGAACAAGTTAACTAAAAATACACAAACCTCGAGGTCTCCAACATAAACAAATTTCCAGCCTTGAAGAGTTACTCTAACTGCCAAGTCCATATCCTCCACAGTAGTTCTCTCTTTCCAACCTTCAGCATCATTAATAGCTTGGATTCTCCAAACTCCAGCAGTTCCTAATGCAAAAAAAAATATTATTGAACAATGAGAATAGAAACCTTTTTACTGTCATGAGAAACCTTTTCTTTCTTTCTTTTTGATAAAGAAGACTTCTTAAATATGCTTATTTCATACTAGCAAGATATAAAAACAGTAAGCTTACCATTAAAACCAAAAAATGCCATAATGGATGAACCTGATTGTTGCTCCACTTGAAAATGATAGTTCAATGATATCTCTTGTATCCTTGTCATTACACACTCATCGGCATTCGCTAGACATAATTTAGATGTTAGCTTGTTTGTCAAAAACTGCATCTTAATTGCACAATTCTGAAGATAATATTACTGAAATACTGCATATGTTTTTTTGGACGAGAAAACCTGACACAAGCTCATCTTAAAATTATGATCTAAGTTCTGAAGATATAATCAGCAAATGCATTTTCTTTTCCCTCTTTAATAATCTTATATTCTAGAATCAAGGAAAATAAGTCAACTGAGTAGGCAGAGTGATCACCCAATCAAATTTCAAATTTCAAATTCCTATCCAATCAAATTCAAATTCCAAATAGGGATAATCAGTAAGCCTTTGGGATAGCTTTAGCAATCACCCAATCAAATTTCAAATTCCTATCCAAGCTAGAACTGAGAAAGTCCTTTACAACACAAGATCTAGTTAGAGTGCAGAATATACATACGTTAATTCTTAATATATGAACTTACAGAACTTCCAACGAGCTTGAACAAGGGCAATGTCAGGATTATGTTCGAGGAAAGGAATAGTTCTCATAAGAAAATCGGATGAGGGCTCATGATCTGCATCAAATATTGCCACATAATCACATTTCTTAACATAATCAAGTTCCATTGCTTCTTTCATAGCCCCAGCTTTGTATCCATTTCGGTTGTCCCTCGTTATGTAGTAAATGTTCCTTCCCTTCTTGGACCATTTCTCACATTCCCCTTGTACTAATTCCTGCACACAAATGGATATCATGTCATGATTTAAAAAAAGTTGAAAGTCTTATCTAATTACCAATTTTCTTGTGATTCATTGTGAGCATGTTTGTGAATAAAAGAGTTGTTTTCAGTTCTTCAAACTAATCTTTTACTGATAAAACGTAGCAAACTTTTTCCAAAAATATCAAATTCATTGAATCTTGAAGAGCAAGAGGAGATTCATTGCAAGAAAACCTCACCCTAATTGTCATATCTGTTGAATCATCAAGTACTTGTATTAGGAGTCTGTCGTATGGCCATGAGAGTGAACATACTGCTCCAATTGAAATTTGATAAACCTGCAAAATAGGAGAAATTATATTATTAGCAAGATTAAAAATGTAGAAACACAATGTTTAAAAGAAAAAAGTAATGTAATTGTTAGATCGAGTATAATATAAGTATAAAAGATTAAACTTCCCTTTTTATTTTTATTTTCTAAGATTCGAATGCTTTATTTTTTCAAATAGTTTTGACAGTGTTATATACGGGGAAAAAAGTTCTGTATATTCTGTCTTCTCAATTAAATATTTGAAATTTGATAAAATACCTTCACAAATGTGAAGCATGTGTATATTAAAGATCTGCATATAGTACTACAGTACAGACTATCCATGCGAACTAGTCAAACTACATATAAACAGTGGCTTTAGTAGAAGAGGTTTATAATAAAAGCAAATTAAACCAATGCATGATTAATCTTATTGCTTTGATTTCCTCTAGAAAATTAATAAATCATACAGTAACTGAATTAGAAAGTTAGGTGTTGTTTGATTAGTGAAAATTATTTTCTGATTTGATTTCAATGAAACTAAAAATTTAGTTTTGAAAATTTGATTTTGGTTTCTAGTTTTCAATTTCTGAAAACGCGTTTGGTTAAAAATAATAATATCGATTTTAGTCAGTTGAAACTAGTGAATATTTATTTGATTATAAAAAATAATATTGATTTTTCTTAAATATTTTTAATAGTAATTAAATATTTAATTAGTTTACAAAATTAAATATTTACTAATATAGTTATAAAATATTTAGCCTTTCTCTCAATACCGTAAACTTTTTTCCACAATAGTTTCATATAGTTTTGTAGAATACTGATATATATTGAACTTTACTGTTCTCAAATCATGATCATCACAATCTTCCCTCTTGAGGCCTTTTTCAAAAAAGAAAAAATCTTCCCTCTTGAGGCTGAACATGCACATGGAAAAAAGTAGGATCCATCAATTAATGAAAGACAATCAATAAATACATCAATGAGATCTTGCTTGTTTTCTTTGTTGTAGAGATTGTTCTTTAAGTTTCCTTAAAAACCCCTGTTCTTTGTGTTATAAGTCAAACAAGTCATTGTTACCGCATGGAGCAAGGTTGTACTCAATGTCATTGCATCCTTCTTTTCCTTGTTCTTGAAGTTACCCAAATGAAATAGTTAATGATGCAAGTCATTTTGCCATTACTTCCTCTACAAAAACAAGTATTTTTACATCTGAAATCTAAAGCAACGCCAAACGTTATAGTGGTTCTGCTTTGTTAATTGAGCTAAACTTAAAGATGGAGAGAATTTATAGGATCTGAAAACCCATAAAAAAGGACTGGTCTATCAGTTAGGATAGAATGAGCAGAATCCAAGAAATATATTGGATTTTTGAGTAGTGCAGTAACTTTTAAAGAATAATAAAAGAAATTTTTTAAAAAATAATCGAACAACCGTCAGCCTCCATGGCGGTTAAAAAATAGAGATTACACAAAAAATAGATTCTAAATCTTAAAAAAATAGATAATTTTTTTTTTTAATACTAAATGCATGATTATTTAAATGTTTGACTAGTTAATCCAGACCTAACTCTATTTACTATGGTATGTGAAGTGGTTGATAGGCATAATTTAGTTTTGATTAGGAGTTATACTGTATTCTAGATAGGGGGTTGGGTTCGGCTATTTGTGTTTGACAAGTTTATTCTCTCATGCTATTAGTTGTGGAAATCACCCCTTTGGTTTGGGTTCTCAAGATCATAGTCTCCCTCTAGTGATTACCGAAGGATCACCTGCATATTTGGGATACCCTTTGTGTTACTCATTTATCTATTTTAATTTTTAGACAATGTGAAAATTTGGAAGTACATGTATAAGTGTGGAGTTAGTTGTCAGAATGAACTTAATATTTGGGTTGTGATTTGTATCCCACTGTGATTTGTAGGACTTAATATTCTTGGATGAATTCACGTTGTAAATTGGAATATTAGTTTGATTCTTGATTCTAGGAATGCGACAATTATTGAGGGAGTACTTTGGTTGATGAAGATTAATATTTGATTCTTGATTTTAGGAATGCGACAATTATTGAGGGAGTACTTTGGTTGATGAAGATTTTTCTGAATTTTACTTTTTGAATGGTATCCCTAGCTACTTGGGTGGCATTTTTTTTCTAGTTCCTAACAGCTTGCCTAATTGTTATATCTGAATTATTTTGTTCCATCTGATTTGAAAGTACTTAAATTTTAATAATGTACTCAAATTTTAGTGTAGTCAAGTGACTGCATAGGAACTAATGTGCATCCGCCACTGGTTGTAGCCCACTATATCTGACAACATCAGTTTATGGCATATACAAATTCAACCGAACATCCACCACCCAGTCAGAAGATGCTATCAGTGAAGGAAAAACGTTTAGCTAGAGTGACTCGACCATGAAACTTTTCATGATTGACATGGTCTCTGGATCCCCAATTGGTGAGTCACAGGTGAGAAGTGGCATCACCACTGAAACTTTTCAATGGTGATAGCGAAGCATCAGCATGAATCAAGCAGCAGCTCATTTGATTCAGTAAAAAATCTTTGCCATTTTGCGAGCACATCAGTCTTTCTGTGTGCGCAAGGGAGAGAGAGAGAGAGGATCAGTTAATCGAAGTATACCTCTCTCTCATTGAACATGGGGATTTGGACAAGGACCAAGGGGAAGGAGAGAGAGCCGAGCTCCAAATCCTGCGACAATGGCTCCCACTTATAGACCTTCTCCGGCGTCCGCCGGAACACCTTTACGTAGAGCGCGACGACGGCCATGGAAAGCTTCTCGATCAAGAGCATCACTGACATGGCCAGGCACAGCGCAACCGCTGCCCTCATCAGCGGCACCAGTGCAGCCGCTCTCACCGCTGTCCATGCCTCCGCTATCAGCACGGACGAGAAGAGATCGTAGGTTTGATAGATGTAGCGAGCCACAACAGCGGAGAGGTTGCCTGCATTGCAAAACAGTAAGGGAGAACAATATGCTCTGGTGTAGGTGTTTGATGTAATGGCTCTGATACGATGAAGGATAAAAAGTGGGCTTTGTGGAGCTTTAAGTACCTTCCATGGCAATGACCACCCCACTTCTTTCTCTCGCTGCACTGCTCTACTCTACTTTGCCGAGAGTGGAGAGCAGATGACAGAGAAACGTATTGTAGCTGAGTTTTTATACTCAAATATGCATATATGTTGGGTTATATTATAATGGAAAAGGAAAATAAAAGAGAAGAGAAGAAAACAAAAACAGACTAGGGGTAATAAACTTATAATTTTACCAGTTAAAGCTTACTTGGAATAAGAGAATTTTTATTTAATAAGAATTTTATTAAATAATTTTTTTCTCCCCAACTTTTTACCCAAAAATAAAACGAAATAGTAAAAAACTCAAAAGCGAGTCATTTGTATTATTTCCTCATTTATTTATTTTTTTTCTTCTAACTTTCGTTCTCTTGTCTTCAATTTTTTTTCTCTGTTTTTTTTGTTTTTCTTGAATGAAAAGAGGTTGGTAGAATAATATAATTTATGAACTCCCTACAACTTATTATCTATCAATTCATAAAAACAATTGGTAGACTAACTTTAATAAAAAAATTCATCAAAATTAAATAAATATAAAATCAAATTCTTATTAAGCTCAACTTGATTTAAGATTTTATAAGGCCGGCCATAGACAACAAATAACAAAAATTATATTTTTTTCATAAAAACATTTCGCAAGTATCAATATCTTTAGAGGAAATCATTTTTCAAGAAAATGGTTCAATTATTATGCTTGGCTGTGCTTTTAAAAAAAAGTTGAAAGTTGTTTTCTTATAGTTGGAAAATGTTAAAAATAAAAAATAAAACATGAATTAGTATAATTTCAAATATCATATCAACATTTAATTACTTTGTAAAATATCGTAATATTAGTTATTTTTATTACGATTTAGAAATATTTTTATAATAAATTAATATAAATAATTAAATTATTTTTTAATACAAATATATTATTTCATATAAAGGGAAAGAAGTCATAGTAGGTAATTGTTTTCTTTTGTCGTCTGGATTCTGGCTTTCGGCTTTGATTCTTTAGGGGATTCTGGATTCTGGATTTCGGCTTTCGTTTATTTCATATATGTTTTCTTTTATCGTTTGGATTCTAGATTTCGGCTAGACACCCTAAATCTAGACTCCAACTTTTCGAAGAATCCGAGCGCGTGGACCATTGTCCTTGCCGATTTCTTTGATTTTTTAGATCGGGGACATTGTGCGCTAACCGACTTGGAACCTGAAAATAATTATCCATAAAATCATTAGTTTCATGTTTGTTATCATCAAAATCGAAATTAAGACCAAAGTTGAAAACCTTGGGCCAACAGTCTCCCCCTTTTTGATGATGACAAACATCCTAAATAAAATATATTAATTAAAGCACAAAAGATATCAACCAAGGAATTTCTCCCCCTATCATCATGCATATCTAAGTAATAAATTTACTCCCCCTATGCATGATTTTTCTATATTTTCTTTTATTTTACCTATACTTTTCCCCCCTTTTGACATCAATCAAAAAAGGTAAGAAAGGTCAATCAAAAGTCAAAATTATGACTTCAAAAGCTTATTTTTCATGAAAACCAAAGCCAACCAACTCAAGGGATGAAAACAATATACACAAGTCAGACTAATCAATACATGATATCATAGAATGATAAACATAATTAAAACTAGAAACCATGATCTAATTCAAGTATCAATATTACATGTATCGGTCAAAGTGATAAAAATCATTTTTGGAAATGATTTTCCTCAAAGAGAAAAAAGAACGATGCCAAAAATATGATTCAAACATCACACTTGAAGTCTCATTTAAAGATTCCGACGAAAATCCAAAGTATCGAAAAATGAACACTTGGGAAGAACGATACTTTAAAGTTTCGAAATCTAACTTCAAAACAGTGATATAAAGTAAAAATGATATACTGTATGGATAACTAAGGTAATTTTTCAAATAGTGATAGGTAAAATAGTAAAAAGGCATCCGGATTAGACAAGGAATAGCATTCCTTGCCTTGACCCCGGGAATAATATTCCCTTTCCATCGGTAATACCATTCCCCAACAATTCCGGGGATCCACCTATTCCAACTTAAGTTGGTGCAATCAAACAAAGGAATAAAGATGGGGAATGGAATACTATTCCATTCCCTGTCTATTCCCTTCATCCAAACGCACCCTAATTTCTAGTGATATTTTTGTAAATAATTTAAATTTTTACAAATATTTCCAAATTTCATCCAAACTTTTCAGATACCAAGATATGATCATTTCAAGCATGATGTCAAGTTTGACCTGAAAATAATGTCATTTGGTCAAAATATCACCGATTTCATTAAAAAACAAGCATGATATCATGAAGTTGCTAAGTATCAAATTTTAACATTTACTCATGGTTTTTCAAATTTAAACACATGGACACCTAACATGAGTAAATCTAAACATGTTTGTGAAGTTTGGACTCAAAATGAATTTTCTAAGTTATTTTGTTGACTTAGGTCAAACTTTTCAAGAATGAGTCCCCTAAAGTGATCTAGTTATCACCTTGTTGATCTACACATGAATTTTCAACTCTAAACACCTAGAAGCATGTCATGTGTATATCTAAACATGTCTATAGAGTTTGGACTTAAAAGAATGTCTCTAATAACAAATTTCACCCTAGAGCAATTTTCATTCAATGAAATTTGCCTAAGTGCTAAAATTCCACCTACTCATGAGAATTCAAGGATTTGACATACAATTTTAATCATGAGTATAGAGACATAATTGAAGCTTAAACATTGAGGTATAACACTAAGATTTTGAAAGAATTGAAGTTATACCTTATTCATGAAAATTTGCCAAACTTATCATTTTCATTCTAATTAGGCTTCCATTTTAATAACGGTTAACTTGCAATCCAAAAATCATTAGTATCACAATGATTATATAACAACTAGCAAGTTAGCATACTAAATAGAAAATGTGAAATGGAAATCTTCATTTAAGAATTTCAACCTAAGCTAGATAATAAAAAAATCATTTCAAATAGAATCATCATGAAACCAAAACGAATCAAGAGATCTCAAAATATGAATTATTTAAAAATGAGATCTCCAATCATTCCTATTGGTTGAAAACCGAAAGGCTACAATGAGCCAAGGATTTAGAACCGCAAGATCGCATGAGCCCGTTATAGGCTACATAGGTCTCCGAAGAGATCGGAAATCAAAATAAAAGTCATTTTCAACAAATATATTGAGAGCGGATAAAACCAACTAGCTAGAATCAATCATGTATCATGAACTCCAACTTTAATGACATAAAATGAGTATAGGAGATAGGAGATGATACCAAGTAACTTAGATGCCAACCTCTATTACCATACGCATCTAGTCTTGGTGAAGACATGAAGTTGCAACCATGTAAGGGTCCTTCATTTCAATTCTTTGGTCAACTTCAATATATCACTTTCCTTCAACCTTGTATGATAGCTCCTCCTACAAGAGAACAAAAAACCTTTGGTACCCAAATGGCTTTGGATCCATAGGGGTGAGTTGGCCTAGGAATCCAAAGTGTCTTAGCAACACTTGAATTTCTTTTAAATGCACAATCATGAATAGCATGACCATACACTACTAGAATATTAGCTATCAACCATGGGGCTCATCGACGGCCGCCTGGGCCGTCAGAACCATTCATGGCTTTTCGACGATCGCAACGGCTGTGGCTAATGTTACCAAATCAGTCGTGGCTCGTATACGGTCGCCCAAGGCCGTCGCTCATAGCTGATGCCGCGCACGGGACGCGAAATGAAATAACCTCCTAGCGACGGCTTAGCGGGGACCAAAGGGCCATCAGTGATATAAGTAAGTAATTAGCCACGGCTAGATGCAGCCGTCGCTTATTAATTGATGGCGGGAACGCGGTGCAAAAATAAAAAATACGTCACCGACGACGGAGAGAGGGCTATGCGACTGTCGTTGATACTATTATTAGTTGTCCACGGTTTACCGACGGCTGATGGGCCGTTGGTGATAAACCTTTTTATTTGTGTTCGCGTCCGACCTTTCCTCTTTCCCCTGCTCTCTTCTATTTCTGTTGTCGACGTCGCTTTCTCGTCGCTAAGCTGCCCTCGCTCTCACTGCCGGCTCCGTCGCCCTCGCCCTCGTCGCCTTCTCCCTCACCCTCACCCTCACCCTCACCCTCGCCGCCGATGCCCCCTCTCCTCGATCACCACATGCTCCCTTGCCGCCTTCACCCAGGTGAATTCCTCCCCTCTCCCCTCTCTTGTCGGCACCGGTCGAAACCCTAGGATTTCGGCCGGCATCGGCCATTTTTTTAATAGATTAATTATATATAATTAGTTAGAGTTATTGTTAGATTAATTAGGGTTTATTTGTTAATTAGATTTAATTAGTTTTATTAATTACAGTTAATTAGTTTTGTTAATTAGGGTTAATGCTAGATTTAATTAGTTTTGTTAATAAATTAGGGTTATTTGTTAATTAGATTTAATTAGTTTTCTTTTCTATTAGATTAAATTTAGGTTAGTTTTAATGTTAGGGTTAGTTAATCAATGGTAGAATAAATGTTAGGGTTAATTTTAGTTGGGTGTAATTACAATTTTGAAATCGTCCACTTTGGACTCGCGGCCAAATCGTCCACGGTGGACTCGCGCCGATATCATCCACAATGGATTGACTCATGCCGGAATCATCCACTTTGGACTCGCGCGAAATCGTCTGCTGTGGACTCGTACCAGCATCCACAAATTTAGAAAATAATCAAGACGAGTTGATACGTTTCACGTACGCATCGACGAGTCAAGTTTTAATTTTTTCAAAACCTTAGATCCATTCAGGGGTTGTATGTTCGTGTAAATGAAGTAAATGATCTTTTATACGACGTACAACCCTTGAATTGTCCCTAATTGGATAATTTGGGAACATAGTTATTTATATTGCATTTAGTTTATTTCTTTTAGTCATTATTCATTTTTAAATTTTGGCTTGTATCTCCCTTGTTCTCCGATACGTCCCAAGATGCTGCCAAAATTTAGAATGAAGTTAATGACTAAAAGAAATTCTAAGTGCAATAGTAACACCATCCCACCTAAAGATATTGCCAACTTTTTGATAGAACTTATCGGGCGATCGAAGTTTGATATACCGACGAATTCATCGTGGAGCTATACGGACGAATTTTGAGTAGGCATAACTTACTTCTTAAATTTCACTTACTCGAATAAAAAATTCCTTAGTGGTGATAAAATCCGATGTCCGTGCCGGAAATGTTCGAACATAAGATTTTTGGATCGAGAAATTGTCACAATAGGTCTGTGTACAAAAGGATTCACACCAAGATATTTTGTATGGAATTATCATGGGGAGTCACATCAAGTCGGGGCGTCGAGCAATCATGTTGTCCAAACTCATAATGAATCCTCTACTGTGGTTGTTTCTTCTTTTCCAATCCACCTAATCCTTACAGAATAATGATTCTGGATAGTCTTGGTGGACAATTCCATTTAAATGACAATGTTGAGTCAGTGACTGAGACGGTACAGCTACCAGATACTACGATAGTTAAAGTCATTGAAGAACAACCTGCGATACAGATTGAATTGCCGAATAAGGAGGCTGCAGAATTTTACGAGATGTTGAAAGCTGCCGATGAACCTTTGTATGAGAATTATACTAAATATACTAGATTTTCGGCAATGACGCAACTCCTGAACATCAAGTCCGATTGTAATATCAGCAGGGTTGCGTTTGATCGGATTGCAGGCTTTATCAATGGTATGCTACCTCCAGATAACAAGTTTGAGCCAACTTTTTATAAGACAAAAAAGTTGATGAGGAAACTGGGGCTTGGGTATGAAAAGATACACGTGTGCCCAAATAGCTGCATTTTATATTATAAAGAAAATGAATAGTTGGAGCAATGCCCGGTATGTGAACATCCTCGTTACAAGAAGAAGAAATCGGTCCGATAAAAAAATATTCCCTTTAAGGTGCTTCGGTATTTTTCACTAACACCGAGGCTTCAAAGGTTATTCATGTCGGAAAAGACTGCCCCCTATATGAGTTGGCGTGCAAGAATTTGTGATGATACAGTAATGACTCATCCATCTGATAGTGAAACATGAGAATATTTGGATAGATGCTATCCTTCATTTGCTAGGGATACTAGAAATATCAGGTTGGGATTGGACACAGATGGTTTTAATCCGTTTGGTATTTCTATTAGAAGCATATCAGACGCAGTTATAATTCAAGAAATTTCAACATTCACAAGCATATATAATTCAAGAAATTTTAACAATTCTGCTTATTCTATTTTGAATCAACCATCAAGACAAGACTTAATCGTCTTCCACAGAACGATGACAGGGGATCTCAACCATCAGACGGGGGATCTCGATCATCAGATGATTGTTTAAATATCTTTTGTTACCCTGGTCGTGCTTTGGGTTCTCGCCCGTCTCGATTCTTAAACGACGAAGAGTACCATTTGGCCTACTTGTATGTTTTACTAAACTGTCCAAAGATTGAAAAGTTCATTGAAATATTTGACGTCGAGATGGTGATAAAATACTCAATTTACAATGATGAGGAATTAGAGAGATTACGCAATCGTGAGTTCCCTAATTGGTTTCGAGCTTCCTGTACATAACACATAGGTGAAATAGATAATCAAATCTTTGAGTTTCCTAGCGGACCGACACGATTTGTTCATTGTTATAATGGTTATTTTGTTAATGGATATCAATTTTACACACTTGAATATTCATCTACAATGAAGACTATGAATGTCAGTGTCTGCATCAAAGGGACAACGTACGCTAAATGTGATGTTGACTTTTACGGACTATTGGAAGAAGTCATATAATTACAATTTTCGGATGGAAATCAGTTGCCCTTTTTAAATGTCAATGGTTCGATACAAGCGATAGGGTCATGAGAGTTCATCCAAAGTATAAACTTGTCGAGGTCAATTACAAATCAAAATTGGCTTCAAATGAGCCATTTATATTGACATCTCAAGCTGAACAAGTATATTATATGCAGTATCCGTCTCAAAAGAAATATAGGGCAGATTGGCGTGTGGTCTGTAAGACTAAATCCAGAGGAAAAATTGACCCGATAGTTGGACAGAATGAGCCAACAGATGACTTCTATCAAGAAGAGGATCATGCCGAAGTTGAGCGAGTTAGTCCAATACACGAGGATGATGATACAGAATTAGTTCAATTGGAAGTAGAATATATTGATGACGACGATAATCATCTTAATGGAGAAGGACATAATGATGATGAGGGAGAAGAAGAACAAGAATTTGAAGATTCCGATACATAAGAACAAGAAGAAGAGTATTACACGGATGATGATATTGATCGATGACGAATAATTGTAAATGTGAAGTATATATCTTCAATTATTAAATGTATCAATTAATCTGTTATGTATATACTAATTATATTCATATTTGACAGCTATGGTTCAAGAAGTGCGTGCTCGAGGAGGCATTGCTCGTAGGACTACCCCTCGACGATTACCACCTACCACCCCTGTACCCACCATCCCCCCACCTTCTTCCACCATACCCCACCAGATCCAGCCACCATTCCCCCACCAGATCCAGCTACCATTCTCCCACCTGATCTGTCCACCATTCCCCCACTTGATCCATCCACCATCCCCCCAGCTGATCTAGCCACCATCCCTTCAGTCGATCCAGGCCCGTCAACATCGAGACATAGGCCACGAGGGCCTAATAGAATTCTCCCTCCACCAGCCGAGGGAGAGTTGTGCAAATTGGTTAGTGTGTGCGGTAGAAGGTAAGTAGATGCATTAATTATTCCTTATAATTTACTTAAAATTCCTCACAGGTATAATATAGAATTGTACTATATTTGGTGTAGGTTTGAGCAAGAGGACGTCCCACGAATGATAACGGGGACGATCCAGAAATTTATGCACGGGGCGTGGCCTACATGGTCTCATGTGCCACGTGAGTATATGGATTTATAATGGTGAGAGTTCTCGGTAAGTATGTTTATTAAATTAATGTTAATGTTAAATACCGATCGATAATAATAAATTTATTTTTTTGCAGACTCATTATACATGGTTGGAGGACCAGACTCCTTTTGTGGAGAGTGCGTGGGAGCGCGTTGCCTGCAGATTGGACAAACTCGGGGACACGCCTCCGAGTGGATTCCTGGACCTGTGTGGGACCAGCTTGTTGAGCAGTGGGACATGCTTGAGTGGCAAGAGGTCTCCTGGACTGCGTCGAGAAATCGCATGTCCGAGGGGACGATACGGGGGGAGCGCCACACTGGTGGCTCCATGTCTTTTGCGGTGCATGAGCGTCGTTTGGTATGTATAATTTCTTTACTTTTAATTAAAATATTATATATTATGTATAATAATACTAATGTATTTGTTTTCTAATGTAAGACGCGAGTTGCGGAGGATGGCACTGTCCAACGCCCCTCGCTGATGCAGGTGTTTGAGCGCACTCAGCGTCGACGATGAGGAGCGGGGGACTACATCGATAGCAGGACCTCGATCATCATGGTAAGTATTTGTGTCTATTTGATTTATACAATTTTTATTTATAGTTTATATATATGTATTATTTAAAATATAAATGCGTATAGGGGACCTACACAAGGACCATGATCGAGCGCAGAGGTACGCCGGAGGAGTTTGATGCGGGTGAATGGGTCGAGGCCGCAGGTGGCTGGGAGCACGATCGTGTTTATGGCTTTGCAAATAGTGGTCATGCACGCGCCGTGTTAGGGCCACTTGGGGCACCGACCTCTCCCGTTGCGGGTGAGAGGCCCTTGACATCGCAGACATAGGACTAGTCGGATAGCGGCCTTAGAGTCCGAGATAACACAGCAAAGAGCGACGATAGAGCAGCAGAGACATGCGATAAAGGAGCAACGTCATGCGATGGAGGAGGAGAGATGCACGAATGACGAGTTGAGACAGGCGATGCAGAACATGTAGGCCCTCATCACTCAGATTGCATCTCACTCAGGCCTTCTACCGATGATGTCGTAGCCATCGTCCTCCTCGACCCAAACGACGCTCCCGACCCAGTCACTATTGACTCCACCGCCTCCACTGCAGCCGTGAGATTTTTGTTTATTGTATTTTGATACTTGTTAGTCTTCGTTTGAGGCTTAGATACTTGATAGATGTTTATACTTTACATTTCATATTTTGATACTTGTTTGCCTCCGGTTTGAGGCTTATAGTTATTTATATACTTATAGTTGTATATATGATATTTTGATAATTGTTTGCCTCCGCTTTGAGGCTTAGATTGATGATATTTAAGTAAAACTTGTATGGTTGGTTGAAAATGTATGTGTATGGTTGAAAATGGTTGGTTGATATTTTGATACTCAGGCCGAGTGCCATCACTGATGTGTTTAAATCCATGGATGCCGCTGATGATTACTTGTGACGGTAGAGGTCGGCCGTCACAACTTATCTGAGATGCGCACATCAGTGACGGTATTTTGCCACGGTCCGCACTGTCCGTGATAGTCATCATCGATAATTCAGCCACTGCCTGAGCTGTCGGTGACAACGACAATTCTAGTAGTGATATATACCACAACAAAAATAATTTCAATGAAACTTTTTCTTTTGGACATGAGGTTTAAAGGAAGAATGCTTGACATGAGAATGATGATGAACATTAGCATTCTTTACATAAACATTTTTATTTCTAGAATTCCTAAAGGAAGAGATATTTGATAAATCATTGATTTTCCTATTTAAGAACACAACCTCATTTTTCAAATCACTCATGGATTTATGAATGACATGCAATTGAGATTTCAACATTTTATTTTCAATTTTCAAATTTTCATTCTCAATTTTAAAATCATTTTTCAAATCATTATTCCTAAACTTCAATCTCGCTTTCAAATCCTCGTTTTCATTTTTCAAAGCCTTTAGCTCAAAGTTTAATGTATCATGGCAAGAATCAATAGGACTAGTCTTTAATTTCTCATTTTCTAATTCTAAGGCATACACATATAAGCTAAGCTCTAAATTTTCTTTCTTCAAATTTTTATTTTCCTTATCCTTTTTAACTAGCAAGGTATAAACTTTTTTATATTCACTTACTAACTCATCATATGACGTATCATGTGAACTAGAAGAGCTAGTACTATCATTATCATTATCATGACTAGAGAAAGAAGAAAGTACCTCATTATTTGCAACAACGAGGCTAACTTTCGAAGTGGCTTTATAGTCATTGGTAGAAGGTGCTTCATGTGAATGAGATGTAGAGATGGAAGCACTTGACCTCTTCCTTGCTTTGTTCTTCATGTTAGAGCAATTTTTCTTCACATGCCCTTCTTCTTTACATGCATGACAAATTACCTTTTTTTTGGCTCTTGGAGTTGCTTCTTTGACTAGAAGAACTATGGGCATCAAAACCAAGATTATGGATAAATGAATGACCATTGTCATCATTACCTTCATTAAATGTACCAATTTCTTCGATTTTGGCATGATCGTATAAAATATTCAAACTAGCCCATAAATGAAAAGCTGTAGAGCAATGCTTGACTTTTTCAAGAATGTCATTGTTAAGGTGCAAAGTATGCAATTCATGACATCTCCATTAAACTTAAACATTTTCTTGTCAAGCTCACTCCAAGCATGCATGTCAACCTTAGTGTCAACCTTAGGTTTGATGAATTTTAATCTTAACATGTTAAGGCCGGACACCAAAACCTTTAGTTTTTAAATATGTGTACATCCTATATTTCCAAACACCAAAGTAAGACCCGAAATTTTTTCCTAACATAAAAATCTATCTTTGGCGCAGCGTACCGGATCGGAGGTTTTCTGGGTCGAGTCACGGGAATCGCCTCAAGTAGAAGGTATAACCCGACCCATGGAAATATTAAGTTAAATTGGTTCAATGGTTATTTCCTTTCTTGCTTATGATGTCTTATTAAGTCGAGTTCGACTCATGAGTGCGGATTGGATCGGAGTCCGAATCGGACTCGGATCGAACTGAGTAGAAGTCAAGTCAAGTGATGGGCATTTGGGTCATTGGATGAGGGGAATAAAACCCCTCACCCAAGCCACCCGTGCGGCTCAAAGAGAGAGCCGCACGCAGCCCATCAAGAGGGAGAAAGGGAGAGAGGAGGTGGAGATCTTGTCGGTGCCGAGTTCGCGACGACGCTCGAGGAGATCGACAACCTATTTTCTTCAAGATTTCTTCGTGATCCGATCTAGGTGAGTGGTTATCATGCTTTTGAAGGGAGGCGGGTGGCCGACCCTATGAGATTTGAAATTGGATTTTTCTTCACGAGTTTTCCCCGATCGACGAGTTTCTATGAGTAGAGTTTTAAATCGATGTATGTGCATGTGATCTTATGTATTAGATCGTGGTTTTTTTGCATTTTTGTGGACTGCCAAGTTGAGGAAATAGGGGAAATGTCATGCCAAAATTTTCCCCAAATTTTCCTCGCTCGTTTCGCAGCCCATAGATCGCTTGGTGTTCATGATATGCTAGATCTACGGCTTCATATGGTGTTCTTGTTGCAGCCATGCCCCCTTCAATTTGAGGACTCGGCCAAGCAAGGGTTTACCCTGCTTGAGTCGGCCGATTAGTGGTATGAATGGGGAGTGTGGACTGTTTGAGTTAAGATGCATGATTCTGAGTTTTGTTTCTTGTTAAACATTAGATCCGTAGACTGATGCATATAAATTATGGATGAAATATCGGCCCCTTCCCATCCATAGGGTTCGGCCGAGCAAGAATTACCTTGCTCAAGCTTCGGCCAAGCAAAGGAAAAAAGGGGAAAACCGAATGATATGAGTACTTGTTCGTACCTTTCCGTTCGATGCTAATTCATATTCATGTTACATAATTTCTCGCTTATCATATGAATTGTTTAGTGATAGACCTTCATTATCATATTTTGGAAATGTTCTTGCTAATGCTCTTATGGATATGATGGATATGGTATATATATTCAAAGAAAGGTTTCATTTAATCCCTCATATCATGTTAAATTGTTGCTATGCTTAATGTACGTTCCTTATTGTTTTAATCATTGAATTAATTGCCTCTTTAATTCGGGTTCTTCATGATGTTGCTACCCATGATTAATTTGGTAAGTACCATTGGGATATTTTTACCATGCTAGATACGATGTTCCATATTGAATTTAATTCTATATGCAGTATATAATTTTTTATCGTTGAACCTCGTAGTTATATATGGTAGTTGTTGTGAATTATGTTTACCGTTCTTTATTTCATATATGCTGTCCGGAAATGTTCAGGGGTGAAATTCTAAGTTCGGTTCACAGAATTCCTCACCCAAGGTAGGGTATAACGCTAGATAACATGTAGGACATTGTAAGGTGCATTATAGATATGGAAACTGAACTAGGAAATGATACAACTTCTAGGACTTCTAGTATTCATCTTTGGAAACCTAGTATTATTAGGTGTACATGTTTTTGGAAGGGCATCATTGAATTGTTGACCCTGTAGGCCGGATTAGGGCCGGGTACAGGCAACGGCCCGAAATGTATATAAGGAAACCCTAGGACACTTGATTGTGTGATGTGCTTGAGATGGTCCGCCGAGAAGCGTGGAGGTCGAAAATGACCGATGCTTAGCTCGGCCAGTGATTGGATCTTGAGATGTAGCAGCGGGCCCGCTAAGTGTCAGACCCCAGTTGGGTGGGACTAGCTATCCCTACCCCAGACGGTGTCCGGAGACTAGTAGACCATCCTAGTCGATGGCCCGGGATTTATTGCTTACATCTTGATATGATGTGGCCGAACGGCCAGTTTAATTCTACCTTGTATGGTAAGGCCAGTTATAGCCAGGATTCTTATACCATGATTAGGCCCGGGGGCCGGATGCCATAGGCTTGATAGGCCGTTATGGCAGGTTTTTACCTACATAGTTTATACAGCATGACCTATAGGGCCAGTAGTCGCATTTAAAAAAGTAACTTACCTCCCTGATTATATACAACGTTGCTTTATATGTTATGCATGACTAATTGAGGATTATGTGGAGGTTTGGAAGAACCGCTCACTGAGTCCCAAGTGGACTCACAGTTTGTTTCCTTGTTTTTGTAGAGCATGAGCAGTGATTGTGGCTTATCGACATGGTGCGGCTAGAGGACAGGTGGTGGTGTCATATCTCGTAGCGGCGTCCTTGGGTCATAGTCCAGTGTCTTAGTAGTTGTTTTCCTTTTCTGCACTGACAATTGTGTTTTGGAAAAGTTTGTAAAACCTTGACACTTGAGATGTTCGTATTGTTACGATGTTGGTTTTCTTCTTTGGTTTGAAAACATATATTGTGAACTTTGAAAATTTTTAAATAAAGCTTGCATTGAGGTTTCTTTTTATCGAGATATTTTGGTTTCTTATATGTCAGTGTAGATAATAGGCTACATGGTAGGATGTAGGCCCTGGCCGGTCAAACCTAGGAGGTGAAGACACTAAACTCTCTAGTGTCATTCTCCGAATCGAGGCAAGATGTAGAGGAGATGGTGAAATCTTAATCTACGACCCGCTCTAATACCAAATATTGATGAAATGACCTACACTAGAGGGGGGGGGTGTGAATAGTGTGTTAACTAAGCTTTGGCCTAATTCCGGTGTTTAACGTTTCTTGATGAGTTGGGCAAATTACAATTTAATAGCAAGCGGAAGCAAGATAAACAATAAGAAATTCAATATGCAAAGTAAACAATACTAACATTTTGATTTATAGTGGTTCGGCCCAAATGCCTACTCCACTACCTAAGCACCCTGGCCGCTTAGGATTTCCAACTTAGCTTTACTAGATTAATTATTTCCTTACAATGAGGAACTTACATCGGAGAATTTCCTCTCTCAATCGGAAGATACTTCCACACCCGAAAGTCTTCGCCTTCCTACCGAGAGCACTCTCCCACCTCAAACCCTAAGGACAACACAAGTAATCCTAGTAAACTAATCACACTGGTGGATTTAGGCGTCTACACCAAGGCAACCACCAAACTCAAGATCTATACACTAGATCTTTACACACTTCATATACAATCAAATAAACACTAAAAATACAAGTAAATGAGAGAAATTAATAAACAATACAAACTTAGCTCTCAACCAAGAAGCCCTAACTTCTCTTGATGCCTTGATGATGAAACAATTGAAGGTTGAAGGCAAGAACATGGGTTTTTGTCTCCAAGCTAGGGTTTATACAAAGGATGGCTCAATCAAACTCAATGATTATCAAAATATATCTCAAGGAGTGTTGTAGAGTTAGAGGAAGGCTTAGAAGACCTTTAAATAGGCAGAACATCAAGTGGTGGTCGGGCTCAACGGAAATAAATGACTATTTTTTGAGTCGTTACACCGTCGGTCGATCATTGGTCGACCGCCCGAGCGACCAATCATCGATCTCAAGGCTTCTATTGATTTTGAGCTTTTGGCGGTCGACCGACTATCGACCGGCCAGTGATCGGTACATAGACTGCAAGATTTTACAATTTAATTAGGGTCGACAGACTTTTGTTGTTTGGATTTCAGTTTTCAGGTTTGATTCTTTAGTGGCCTTTGCATCATACTGAGGATTTTACAATTTAATTAGACATCCTAAACCTAGACTCTAGCTTCTCGAAGTATCCGAGCGTCGACCAACGTCCTTGTCGATTTCTTAGATTTCTATGATTTTTTCAATCGGGGACATCATGCGCTAACCGACTTGGAACCTGAAAATAATTCTCTATAAAATCATTAGTTCCAAGTTTGTTATCATCAAAACCGAGATTAAGACCAAGGTTGAAAACCTTAGGCCAATAGGTCTCACAAAGTGGCCCTTAACCCATGTGACACACCCTTCCTACTCAGCCAATTGGCCCTATTCTCGGCATTACAAGCCTTTATATGCAATTGAGACTCAGTTTTCACCAGCCCAAACTCACTGGCCTCAGCGCCACACTCCTTGTACACTGTCCTGCCTTACGCTCCTCGGCGAGCTCGGTTGGAACACTCGAGCACGGTCTTTAGCCCCTAGAGCCACTACATTTAGTCTCAACACCCTCACGGGACCAAGACTTAGTTTCCACTAGCCTAGCTCATTGGCTTCCGCGCCATTATTTTCAGTTGCAATGCCTTACTCACAAACACCAAACAGGTAACCCCAATTTAAATATTATTCTAACTTGGACATGCAGATAACGAAGTTTCAACAAATCAAAGTGCCGATCAAACTCAACAAAAAAAACAATAGGGATAAATATAGAAGACATCCTTTTCATTCATAAAGTCCCGGAAAGAGATATTTACACTTACAAACCTTCAGAGGATAACTTACAATGGAAAATAAAACCACAAAGGTACAACTCCCAAGGAGCACAACAAATAAAAGATGTTCCCCTTAAGGAACCTAGTAAGCGGTCTGACCAGCAGTCCTGTTACCAAGATTTAGCCTCACATATAGTCATGGTAATGGGAATTTCTCGCAACCCAGGAGTTCAAAGCCTCGGCACGGCAAACTGAGAACCACAAACAAGGTTCCAACTGTCACGACACCTCCCCCGACGTCTGAACCAAGGAGATAGCTTTGCTGTAAGCTCGATGGTACAGACTCACAGCTAGAACCCCATCTCTTGCCTACATCTTTAAGCCCGATAGTACAAAACCACGAAGAACTGCGAACTCTTCACCAACAAAATAAACCCCAGAGGGATGGAAATCTTCGAAGCTTTTCACTCCATGCTCGACAACACAGGGGGCTATTTATATACCCAAAATCCACCTCTCCGGTGGGCAGTTCTTTTACAGGCGAAATCACGTCCCATCATAGTTGGCACTCGGATGCCTCAAAAACCACCTACTAAGCTTTTTCTCATAAAATGCTTTCCTGTCAAATTGTATCTACCATACAGGTGGCAAATATTTGGAAAATATCATACTGATATCACATCCAATCTGGATATCGAAGCCTCACATAAGAATTTGTGCACCCACCACATGATCAGCAGTGGTCAAAAGCCGACATCACTCAGATCTTAGCACGCGATCCTACAGACTCCAACTGAGCTCGGGCGATATGCACTGAACTAGTACTATTGGGTCCAGTCGGATTAGACCCAGTAGAATTCTATAACTCAACTCGAGCAAGACCAGATAACTCCGCCAGGGGGCTCCTCCTAGCCATACTCTCGAACTTGACTTGAGCCAGACCGAATGCCTGCACCCGAGGCTCCACCTGACCATACAAGGATACCAACGTCCTTCTTGATCACAAGGGATACGCCATTATAGCCCCCCGCCACCGGCGTTGAACCTAATCAGGAGAGACATCAAATCGGACAAGACAACTCCGATCCTTTGGCAAGAACAACCACAGACCTTATCAAACAGTTCCTCAAGACATATGGGTGTATCTCGGGAAAGTATAACAATGCTAATATCATTATAATTGGGTCCTAATTCAGCAAGCATGTTAATGACAAGAGCAGGATTTGAAACAGGAGCATCAACTATTGCAAATTCATCAGAAATATTCCTAATCTCGTTGAAGTATTCAATAATAGTTCTTGTACCTCTATGAAGTCACGACAGCATGTCTTGTAGGGCACAAACATGAGACTGCGACTTGTTAGCGTACTAGAGAGCAAGCTTATTCCACGCTTCATATGCTGATGAAGAAGATGCCACTAGAGGAGCAATAGTGGGATCAACAGACTCCACAATGGCATGTCTAATGAGTCCGTCTTGAGGACGCCATGCTCTTCGTTCTAGATCGCTCAAAGGACAAGGAAGCGATCCGTCAATGTACGATGTAAGATCGTACCCTAGAAGTAGGAGATTATGCTGAGCTTTCTAGATCGAGTAGTTGTTGCTCCCGGTTAGTTTAATCGGGAGCTAGGCTACTGGATTAATGGTTATAACCTGATTTCCTTGTGCTAATGGGTTAGCGACACCATGGCCAGAAGTAGCAGAGTTCTCAGGAACAATAGTCTTTTAAGGAAGAAAGGAGGATAAAGGGAAGGAGAAGAAGAAGAAGAAGAAGAAGAAGAAGAAGAAGAAGAAGAAGAAGAAGAAATAATGGGAAGGAGATGTTTACTCGTTAGAGTTTAGCGGCTCTGATACCATATAGAACTTGCAGAAGATAGTAGGCGAAATGAAATGAATTACAATGGTCTTATTAAAGAATGAATGAATACAAATATTTATACAGTAAGGAATGAATCAAAACGTATCAAGTAAATAACAGATGCATGATACGTGTAGTGTAGATATGAAAGAGTCTGTTAAATAAAATGTAATACTCACTAAAAATTTAATAATATTTTTGGGTGTATTGATTTCAGTGGGTTGATCGTGAAGCGCAACGGTGCGTGCGGAGTCGAGCGGTAGCACATAACTTGAGGTGGGACCCTTGTACTTTGAAATTTCCCTTATTTATGAGTTTATTGATATGCTAAACTTAAGTATTTTTTATTAGAGTGGGTTCCGGGTGGAGTCTGACGGTCCAACCGGAACTCGATACGGACAAGAAACGAGCAAGATATAGCTAGTTTAGTGAACCACTTTAGGGGGAGGGGAAAACTTGTAATTCAGTGTGAATTAATTAAATATAAAAAGAAAACACCTGGGACCATACAACTACAGTAGCCGCATGGAACCCAAGGCATTGGGAGAGGAGGGACGGCGACCAAGCTAAGGGAGGAGAGGGATTTATCTGGTCGGAGTTCACGAGTTCATCAGAATCGAGTACCACGAGGCCCTCATGACTCTTCTTCCTCTCCAATCTTCTTCTCCGATGAATGAATCCTCCATAAATCCCTAGAAATCATGATTAGGGGCTGTCGGGTGTGGTTTTTGAAATTTAGGTCGAATTTTTGTTGTTTCTTACGAGTTGTTTGACGTACGATGTTTATATGCATCGTTTGAGGATAGTAGGGCACCCATTGGGGTTTGTGAGGGTGCGACAGCCCTAGCAAGCCCCCAAACTCTAGGGAGGGCCGGCCCTAGTAGAGGAACTCTAATTTTGGTGTTGTTAATTATTTCTATTTTTATTACTGATTAATTTCAAAAATTACATGTGATATATCATGCTTGAATCTTTATTTGTTGTGGCTGAGTATGGCCGAGTATGGCCGAGTGACCCTAAGGGTGTAGGGTACCCTTAAGGTCAATTAGATAAGCTTTTGTTCATGATTGTGTTGTCATGATGTTGTGATTTAGATGTTAAGTATAGCTAATTATCATATGCTAAAATTTAACTCGGTTTCCTGGAATTTTCGTTTAATGCATGCTGGGATGGTTTATTCTATTTGAGGTAATAAAGTTTGTAAAATACTGATATGACCTATCAATCTTTATGTATACTATATTCTACGAACTTAGAAATTGTTACGGTGACCTGAACAGTAGCATACGAGTAGGAAACGGATGGGTACAGTATGTTGGAATTGTCGTTGTACATATTAAACGAGTTGAGTTGCGAGCCCGGTGCGATATTCTCTAGCTTGTTGTATTACAGTATATGTCTCTTAGGGAACTTGTATAAAAGACAGTTGCTTAGGAAGTTGCAACTATTATAACAACTGCCTAAAGTAGCAGACTAATAACCAAAATAAAATATGCGTAAACAGAAGTATTTATTTATATAGTTCAGTGACAAAACATGTCACCTAATCTGCGGGGCACTCACCGGACAAATGCTCAATCCACTATCAGAAAGTATAACTTTTAGCTCTAGGATTTCACACACAGAAATCCAGCTATCCGTACTACAGTTAATTGGAAATAACAAAACCTATTATTATTACAAGTACATACCAACTTGCCTCTCTATGACTTCCTAGCCACAGAGTCTTGTCCTCCACACAATTCCTGTGTTGTAATGAGTTAGCAGCCCACAATCATCACAACATGAAGATATGATGAGTAGGTTGTTGCCTACTTTGCACTAAGTAGTCTAACCTCCTATAAAACTGGCAACAAACTATTGGAACAATGGAGTTGTCAACAATAGATCCCTTCTTGAGTATTATAAGAGACAACTGAAGGATCTGAATAAATGCTGACTTCAATCACTCACCTCTTCGCAAACATCGGTTTGAAACAGTCAACATAAATAGGCATCATAAACAAATGAACATTTAAGTAAACAGTAACGCCTAAAAATAAAGTTTAGAAAGACTCTTCAAAACGCAACTGAACGCAGTCATAAATAATGATTATTAAATGAACAATAATATCAAAGGAATCATCATTAAACCAGAAGTTCATCGGCCATCATACTCGCACCAAAGAACTGTCCAGAATACCATAAATTATAGGTAGATGAAAAACTATCTCTCCATAGTTGAAGCTGCTTTTAGACTGCTAATGCATAAGTAGAGCTAAAAGCTTATTTTTGCCAAATACAGCCAACAACAAACAAAACAATAACAATGTAAATATTAGGAATTCAACCATGTGAACAATAGGGAAGTTGAACTTTTACATGTTGACATGAGGGTGTTGGCCCAAGGGTTTTCCTTTGGCTTCGATCTCTATTTTGATGATAACAAACATATATTTAATATATGTGTGAAGTTTTGAGTTCAGGTTGAGGTTACGATACACACGCAAACTTTGCTCGGAGAAACACAAAAATCGTCAAAAAATGCTCGGATGTAGATTAAGTAGAATTCATAGATGATCAAATAGATTGTATGTAATATATCCCTAGGAACTCATCCCATGCCTATTTGTAAAGTTATCCAAGTTAAAACTTGGTAACAAAACCCATAAAAAAGCGTGTAACAAAACTAATGTAAAAGATAGTCGGTTGACCGAACAAGGCAGAAAAATGACAATAGGCACTTCGGTCGACTGGTCGGTCGACCGAACAGAGCCAAAAACTGGCAATGGCAAATTTGGTCGACCAAACAACAGAGGAAATTGGCAGTAGCCAATTCGGTCGATCGAATGTGGCCAAGAGAGGGCAGTAGCCTAGCGGTCGCTGGGCGGTCGATCGGTCGACCGACCGACAAGCGACCGATTAGCGTCCAACGGGAAAAAAATGCCCATTGGAGACCTATTCCGAGTGAGGGGTTATAAGTACCCCTCACCAACCTTCATTAAACTCTCTCAACTCTTCATAAAAGCTTCCTAAGTGTGATTTGTGCCTTCTAAGCTTGATTTGCTCGCTCTTTCTTTTTTGATCGACGATTTCTCTCAAGCGCTCATCTTCCCTCAACTCCGACTTTGATTCGACCTCAACATCTTGTGGAGTTGGATGCGTTGAAGGCTTGGAAAAGAGGTTACTTTGAAGGCTTGGAAAAGACTTTGATTAGTTTGATAGGTGTGCTAGTGTAAACACTTAGGGTTACTTTGTAGAATTGTGTTTTGCCTAGGTGAATAGGTTTGAGGAGTTCTCAAAGGGTTGAGAACCGAGTCCTCGGTTGTATTCAAAGGGAAACACAAAGTCTATAAAGGATTTGATTAAAAATCCTTGGTGTGGAGCCAAGGTAGTGGTTGGCCAAACCACTATAATCTCTTGTATTTGCATTGTTTTGTTTGATTGTTTGTAATTGTGTTTCATACTTGCTAACGAACATCATTTAGTCACACTTACTTTCGATTGAAGTTGGAATTGATTTAAAAGATATTGATGTAGAAGTAAAAAGTCACCCAACACTATTCAACCCCCCCTTCAAGTGTGGGTATTCCCTCAATAATTTGTATCATAGCAAGGTCGTAGGATTAGATTTAACCATCTATCTTACAATCTAGAATGTCTAGTTAGATCCAACTAGCTCAAGGGTCCTCTACTAATACTCCACCATTGTTTGATGGAAACAACTATGCCTATTGGAAGATAGGCATGAATGGCTTCCTTCAATCACTAGGCATGGATGTATGGAGAATGATCCAAATACAGTATAAGCAACCAACTAAGGATATGGATGAGTGGGATCAAGAAGAGATTAGACTCTTTAATGCAAATGCAAAGGCCGTCAATGCACTATATTGTGGTCTATCAATAAATGAGTTTAATAGGATTTCCACTTGTAAGTCGGCATATGAACTTTGGAAAGTCTTAGAGACTACACTTGAAGGCACATCACAAGTTAAGGAATCCAAGATAAACCTTCTCATGCATGATTATGAAATGTTCAAGATGTTATCACATGAATCTATTGATGCCATGTATGCTCGCTTTCAAAATATTACAAATGGATTAGCTAACCTTGGTATATATAAGGGAAGAGGAGAAGGTAAGAAAGCTCCTTTGTTTTCTTCCAAAAGCTTGGGAGCCCAAGGTCATTGCAATAATGGAAGCAAAGGAAATGAGCACCTTGAAGATCACCAAGCTCATTGGGTCTCTCATGACACATGAGACCCATATGAAGCAATACAAGGAGGAAGATGCTCTCAAAGATAAGACCATTGCCTTAAAAGCATCACACCGGGGTGAAGAACCCTCATCATCCGAGGAAGAGACGGATGATTTTGAAGAAATGGCAATGTTGGCAAGAAGATTCATGAGCTTCATGAGAGGAGGCATGAGAAAGGGAAGATGAGGCTACACATGCTTCAATTGCAATAAAACCGAGCATCTAAGGAAGGATTGCTCACTTCTCAAGATGGCTTCCACCTCCAACCCTCACAAGAAAGACAAATACAGGAAGAAGAAGAAGGCAATGATGGCTTCTTGGGATGAAAGTGAGTCTTCGTCAAGTGAAGAAGACTCCGAAAGTGAAAAAGGCAAATCTTTGCCTCATGGCATATGACAACGAGGTAAGATTTACATTTGGCGAGCTTTCATTTACGAAAGAAAAACTAGAAAATGAATTTGATCAAATGCATGATGAATTTAATGGTATTAGTAAAAAGTTTAAAGAGCTTAAAAAGGACAACAAATCTTTAGAGCTTGAAAACAAAAAATTGGAGAATGAAAATAAGTTCTTAAGTGATCAAGTAGAGCACTTGATTGATAGCATGCTAAACTCAAAAAAGGAACTTTGCATGCTAAATAAAAAAATGACAACCTTACAAAATGTCAGGCCTAAGGTTGTACATGCTAAAAAGTCATCAAACAATCATGTTTATTCACACTTCCATGCTCACACACATAGCCCAAGAAAATTTAATGGAAGTTGCTTTTCATATGGTGTTTATGGCCATATGGCTAGATATTGTTCACTAAAGAGGAACCCTCATGCTAGATTCACTTGGGTTCCTAAGATGACTAACACTCAATGACCCAAGAAGATTTGGGTACCTAA
This sequence comes from Canna indica, assembly GCA_034359265.1. NCBI lineage: Eukaryota > Viridiplantae > Streptophyta > Magnoliopsida > Zingiberales > Cannaceae > Canna > Canna indica. Next base: position 35,482,699 of record CP136892.1, on the reverse strand, counting down.
AATTGTCTCTTCTCATTTTGTAGATGGAGAAGCATCCTCAAGCAAGTAGAAGCACATGGATATTGAATACCGGTTGCTCAAAACACATGACGGGTGACATCAATTTTTTCGCAACCCTATCAAGCACGGATGGTGGACATGTGACATTTGGAGACAATGCCAAAGGTAAGATTGTTTGCATTGGTGATATAGGTATACTCCCCTACCCATGCATTAAAAATGTCTTACTAGTTGATGGGTTAAAGCATAATTTGATTAGCATATCTCAATTGTGTGACAATGGATATGTAATCATTTTAGAAGCATCTAAATGCATCATTAGAAGTGCACCATCTAATGATATTGTGTTTATTGGTAATAAGCAAGAAAATGTTTACACATTAGTTTTAAATGTTTTGCCTAATCCCCATGTTAGATGCTTGGTTGCCTTGGAAAATGATTCTTGGTTGTGGCATAGAAGGCTAGGACATGCTAGCATGAGCCTCATCCAAGAAATATCAAAAAAGGACTTAGTTAAAGGAATACCTAAGATAAAATTTGAAAAAGATATGTAAATATTAAGAATTCAACCATGTGAACAGTAAGGAAGTTGAACTTTTACATGTTGACATGAGGGTGTTGGCCCAAGGGTTTTCCTTTGGCTTCGATCTCTATTTTGATGATAACAAACATGTATTTAATATATGTGTGAAGTTTTGAGTTCAGGTTGAGGTAACGATACTCACACAAACTTTGCTCGGAGAAATGCAAAAATCGTCAAAAAAGGCTCGGATGTAGATTAAGTAGAATTCGTAGATCATCAAATAGATTGTATGTAATATATCTCTAGGATCTCATCCCAAGCCTATTTGTAAAGTTATCCAAGTCAAAACTTGATAACAAAACCCATAAAAAAGTGTGTAACAAAACAAATATAAAAAATAGCCTCAGCCCAAGTTCGATCGATCGAACAAGGCAGAAAAATGGCAGTAGCCACTTTGGTCGACCGATCGATCGACCGAACAACAGAGGAAATTGGCAGTAGCCGATTTGATCGATCGAATGTGGCTGAGAGAGCGCAGTAACCTAGCGGTCACTGGGCGGTCGATCGACCGACAAGCGATCGGTCAGTGTCCAACGGGCAGAAAAATGCCTGTTGGAGAGCTGTTCCGAGTGAGGGGTTATAAATACCCCTCACCAACCTTCATTAAACTCTCTCAACTCTTCATAAAAGCTTCCTAAGTGAGATTTGTGCCTTCTAAGCTTGATTTGCACGCGCTTGCTTCTCCGATCGATGATTTATCTCATGTGCTCATCTTCCCTCGACTCTGGCTTCGATTCGACCTCAACATCTTGTGGAGTTGGATGCGTTGAAGGCTTGGAAAAGAGCTTTTAGTTGTGTTTTACTCTTTAGCTCTTTTCATTGTAATTTTACTTGTTACTTGAACTTGTTCTTCATTGATTAGTTTGCTAGATGTGCTAGTGTAAACACTTAGGGTTACTTTGTAGAATTGTGTTTTGCCTAGGTGAATAGGTTTGAGGAGTTCTCAAAGGGTTGAGAACCGAGTCCTCGGTTGTATTCAAAGGGAAACACAAAGTCTATAAAGGATTTGGTTAGATATCCTTGGTGTAGAGCGAAGGTAGTGGAGTAAGCGGTTGGCCGAACCACTATAATCTCTTGTGTTTGCATTACTTTGTTTGATTGTTTATAATTGTGTTTCATACTTGCTAACGAACATCATTTAGTTGCATTAACTTTCAGTTGAAGTTGGAATTGATTAAAAAGAAATTGAAGTAGAAGTAAAAAAGTCACCCAATACTATTCAACCCCCCCCCCCCCCCCCCCACCCTTCTAGTGTGGGTATTCACTCAACATAGGGCATAGTCGTCGAGTAAATAATTTAGAAAGTTGAACGTAGATGGGATGAAATTTTGGATGCGGACTGACATTCCACGAGAATATGGGAAAGAAAGGAAATTTAGGAGTCTGGTTGTTCTCTAAGTCGAAATCCTTAGATGGATTATTATTCTTTTCATTGTCCGTAAAACTCATATATAAACTCGCACGAGATGATATTGGGCTGGATAGGTCGAGTAGTGCGCATCGGGCACGAAATGATATTAGGCCGGATAAACTGAGTGGTGCGCGATAAGATGATATTGGGCCGAATAGGCCGAGTGGTGTGCATCGCGCACGAGATGTTATTTGGCCGGATAGGCCAAGTAGTGCGCATCGTGCACACGATGATATTGGGTTGGATAGGCCTGTAGAGTGAATACCCTCACTAGAATGGAGGGGTTGAATAGTGTTCGGTGACTTTTTACTTCTACTTAATTTCTTTCGCGTTCGATTTTTAATGCAACCAAATTGATCATGCAGTTAAGTTAGAATGCTAGACAAGTATTAATTAAGCAATAAGCACCATCAAGCAAACAATACAAAGACAAATAATTATAGTGGTTCGGCCAACCGCCTACTCCACTACCTTGGCTTCTCATCAAGGATTTCTAACCAAATCCTTTATAGACTTTGTGTTTCCTTTTGAATACAACCGAGGACTCGGTTCTCAACCCTTTGAGAACTCCTCAAACATATTCAGCTAGGCAAAACACAATTCTATGAGGGAAACCCTAAGTGTTTACCCTAGCACGCCAAGCAAGCTAATAGTAAAGATTACAAGTTAAAAATAATGAAGAATGATAAAAAGGAGCTACAAATGAAACCAAGAGTGTGAGCTCCTTCCAAAGCCTTCCAAGTCTCCAACTCTTCAAGATGGTGGGCTCGAATCGTTGCCGGATTTGAGATGAGAAGATCGCTTGAAGAGGATGAAACAAGCGAGCACAAGTCAATCTTTGAGTATTTAAATCTCTCTTTGAATTGCACTAATGATCATTAAGAAAGAATAAGAGAGGTTGGTGAGGGGTATTTATAACCCCTTAAATATCTCTTTGAATTACACTAATGATCATTAAGAAAGAATAAGAGAGGTTGGTGAGGGGTATTTATAACCCCTCACACGCAACAGCTGTCCAACAGGCATTTTCTGCTAGTTGGATGCCGACCGATCGCTTGTCGGTCGATCGTCGGTCGACCGACCGATCGATCGACCGTCCAGCGATCGCTGGGGTTCTGCCCTTTTAAAGCCACATTCGGTCGACCGAATTAGCTGTTGCTAATTTCCTCTATTGTCCAGTCGATCGAATGAGCCAGTGCTAGTTTCTAGCTTCGTTCGGTCGATCGTTCGATCGTTCGATCAACCGAAGTGGCTACTGCCAATATCTTCCCATGTTCAATCGATCGGTCGGTCGACCGAACCTAAGCTGAGGTTGTCTTTTACATTTGTTTTGTTACATGCCTTTTTTATGGGTTTCGTTACCAAGATTTGACTTGGATAACTTTATATATATGGTTGGGATGAGATCCTAGGGATATATTACATAGAGTATACTTGATGGTTTATGAACTCTACTTAATCTACATCTGAGTATTGTAACCTCAATCCAAACTCAAAACTTAACACATATATTAAATACATGTTTGTTATCATCAAAATAGAGATCGAAGCCCAGGGGGAACCCTTGGGCCAACAAGGCCAAGTGGTGCGCATCGCGTACGAGATGTTTTTGAGCCGAGTTGTCACGAGCCAATTGTTTTGTGCGGAAGAACCCATGCGGCACCCTTGCATCCCATGCAAGGGATAAGCCTATGATCCCAAATCCGTCCCGAATTGGGCTTCCCGACTTAACATCGCGGGGCATTTGTTGGTCCATGTGCCAACCTCGCGCTCCATACCCGCGCCCCCAAAAGATCATGTTGGCCGAATGGTATTGAAGGCGTAAAGTAAAACAACAATTACAGGACTACGGAAGCAAGATAACATAAAATCGGGTGTAGGACGAGCTCTGCAATTATCTTAGGCGAAGATCGACTGGTCGCACGACCATATGGGCTCTTGTTCGTCTCCGCCCAAGGCAACCGATTTATTTGCCAACGCTCTCCTACGTTATACATGAGACTCCTAACCCTCAAGTGCCACCCACAAGGTTCCTAAAAGCACGAGGAGCATGACAAAATCGTGGCCATGCGAGATGGTGATTTTCCATGGCCATGGCCATAACGAATGCAGGAAAATTGCTCCGCTTAGCCGTGACGTACCCACCAAGCGTCGAATGATCTCGAAATGTATCCAACTCGTACCGTGGGCCATCGGGGATCGCACAAAGAATTTTATAAGTACCAACTACAATAAAAGACAAAATTACATAGACGCAAAAATATATTTACAAATATATTGGAAACATTCCGCCATGATTCATCGTTGCTCAGGCAAATCGAAAAGTCCCTAACATCCTCCCCTACTTCAAGCTTCGACGTCCTCGTCGAACTCGCCTCGGCCGCACCGCCTTTCTGCATGGGCTGCAATTGCTGAAGTGAGTTCTTCACAAGTAGTCGAAGAAAACACCGCCTGAGTAATGACATGCCACAGTGGGGCCGCAAGATGTTGAGTTTCGCCGTGTGAAGTCCGCCACCAGGAAATGACTACTTGTAACATCATTGAGTTTCATCATCTCTTGTTGTTGTGAGAAAGGGCTTTGAGATTCTCAAAATCGTTGCTCGGCAATGAAAGTCCCAAACTTGTGGAGAAAATGAGTGACGTTGAGCAACGCTCGCTTGAATGGACACCGAGAAATAGCTACTTGGTTCACCAAGTCTCGTTGTTGCTGGGCTATGAGGGTCCCAGACTTTATGGAGCACGCGAGCGCCATTAAGCAACGCTCGCGTGAAGGAACCCAAGAAATGGTTACTCAATTCACCAAGTCTCATTTTTGCTAGGCAATGAAAAGTCCCAAACTTAATGAGCATACGAGCAACGCTCGTCTCAGATAACATCTGGGTATCATTGTGCAACACCCAAGTGATGAGTAGTTCCATGGCAGCACCACACTAAAGCATTGCCTCCACCACCATCTTGAGCTAATCACTGCTTGCTCACTCGCCCCCCCCCCCCCCCCCGTAGGAGTCATGAAACCCTCCTCCGAGCCCATCTCAATGAACTACAAGTCTTATGGATCACAGATTGCTCACTCGCCCCTCGCAGAGGTCATGGCGCCATCCTCTGAGCACATATCAACGAGTTTCAAGTCTTACGCTGCTCCTCGAATTACGACTTGAGGAATTTTCTCCAACAGGTCACAATGTCCACCAACTCTCCGCACTACGAGTATTACTGCCACACCACAATTGTTCTTCACTAGTGCTTGGTTCAGACGTGCCAATCTTGCGTCTTAAGAGCCATATGCTCTGCGCATAAATCTTGCGTCTTAGAGGCCATCTTGCCTTGCGCACAAACCTTGCGACTTAGGGGACATCAGCCCTGCATACCAACTTGGCATCTCACGAGCAATCTGCTATGCGCTGCGTCTTAGGGGTCATCAGTCCTACACACAAACTTGGCGAGTCACGAGCCATTTGCTCTGCACTGTGTCTTAGGGGTCATCAGCCCTGCGCACAAACTTGATGACTCACGAGCCATCGGCTCTTCGCTGCGTCTTAGGGGACATCGCCCTGCGCACCATCCTTGGCGACTCACGAGCCACCGGCTTTGCGCTGCGTCTTAGGGGACAACGCCCTGCGCACTATCCTTGTGTCTTATGAGAGAGTCTGCTTTGCGCACAATGTGCATCTTACTAGAGATCTGCTCTGCGTTGGTCTTTGCATCTTATGAGAGAGTCTACTATGCGTACCACTATGTGTCTTATGAGAGATCTGCTCTGCGCACATGACTTAAGAGCCATCTGCTCTGTGTGCAAATGACTTTGCATCTTAAGGGCCCATGCGCCCGGCGCAAAAGTCGCAACCTTCACATCGATCATCGAATTCTTGCCTCCCCGAATACAATAGTCGAAATGTCCATCGATTGGGTTCACTGCATCAACAACTCGAGCGCCACAGACGGAATATACGTCGGCTATGTCTGCATCGAGAGCTTTTTGAGTTGGAGGATTGCAATTCTTGCTCTGATACTAACTATCACGGGCCAATTATTTTGTGCAGAAGAACCCGTGTGGCACCCTTACAAGGGATAAGCCTATAATCTTGAATTCGTCCCGAATTGGGCTTCCTGACTTAACATCGTGGGGCATGCGTTGGTCCACGTGCCACCCTCGCGCTCCATACCTACGTCCCCAAAAGACCATATTGGTCGAATAGTATTGAAGGCGCAAAGTAAAACAATAATTACAGGACTATGGATGCAAGATAACATAAAATCGGGTGTAGGACGAGCTCTGCAATTGTCTTAGGCGAAGATCGACTGGTCGCACGAGCATATGGGCCGCTTGTTCGTCTCCGCGCAAGGCAACCGCTTTGTTTGTCAACGCTCTCCTACATTATACATGAGACCCCTAATCCCGACGTGTCACCCCCAAGGTTCCCAAAAGCATGAGGAGCATGACAAAATAGTGGTCATGCGAGATGGTGATTTTTCATGGCCACAATCATGACGAATGTAGGAAAACTGCTTCGCTTAGCCGTGACGCACGCACCAAGCGTCGAATGACCTCGAAATGCATCCAACTCGTACCGTGGGCCCTCGGGGATCAGACAAAGGATTTTACAACTACCAACTACAATAAAAGCCAAAATTACATAAACGCGAAAATATATTTACAAATATGTATGGAACATTCCACCATGATTCATCGTTGCTCGGGCAAATCGAAAAGTCCTTAATAGAGTGATGCGCATCGCATACGAGATGATATTGGGTCGGATAGGCTGAGTGGTGCCCATGGCGCACAAGATGATATTGGGCCATATTGAGCGGAGTGATACGCCTAATGTACGAGTGTTTATGGATCGAGACATGCGTCGGTGTACCACGCCGACCACGGACCTGAGTGACACGGGTCGTAGGGCCTTTCCCGATCGAGTCCTGGGCGCTGATGTTAGAGGGCCTTCCTAGACTAGTGAGCCTGAGTTGGGAGCCTTGCTGGGGTGGTCGGCCTAGCGAGTACTCTATAAGTTGTGGATGGATATCTAGAGGATAATTTCAACTGGGTCGAATCAGACTATGTGGTTTGCTTAGCGCACAGGTTATTAACACAATGTGTTACATATTCTTTTATTCTGCTATCTGAACTTAGAATTATTTATCGCGTTACTTATCTATTTTGATTCAGCTTGGTGATGGTCGAGGTGACCATTCACTGAGTTCTTGAACTCACCATCTTTTATGTATATTATTTTGCAGAGCGTGATCACTGAGGTATGGCGCGACAGACTCCGATGGCGATCTCGCGAAATCAGTTGACGTAGTCGAGTTGGACATGAGTCTATTAAAGCATTTAATTAGAGTGTTTGGATTTGTAGTTGTTTAACGTCTAAAGTCATGCACTAGCTTGCTTGGTCATGTTGTTTCTTTTTGACTTGTTAATGAGTAGTTATGTGAGTTTTTATGTTTATGTTATAGGACCTTATTTTTAGTTATGATGCAGAATTATATTATTATTTGGTCTAGGCTTCGAAGTGCTTGTCCGCACTCTGGCTGATCGTGTGACCTGATTTCGGGTCATGACATAAAAAGTGCTCCATGCACTTTATGCTGCAATATTGTGAAGAGATGATGTAGAAGCTTCTCGAGAAGGATTGGTGGAAGTCGAGTTAATTATTTCATTAACTGACTTAATTGCTTCATTAATATTTAGAATCAATTGATCCTTAGGCACTTTAGTATTTAATATCTAATTAAGGAAAATGACATTCACTAAAAAAAATCAAATGAAAAATCAACACCATTGAAATAAAAATATAAGCATTGAATGGGTGTCGGGGAGTAGAATTTCGACTCTTTTAAATACATGCACCGGTGCATGCAGTTAAAAAAATTTAATATGAGATTATTACATTTGAATTTACAATATTTATATGTTAAGAAAAAATAATATAAAATTATTAAGAAAGAAAAATTATATGTTAAAATTGATTCTTAGAATTAATGAAATAGAAATAGAAATGTGATTATAAATCTTTAAGGGGATATTTAGAATAGTTAAGATTAGTCAGACAAAAAATAATATGGAACGAGGGAGCCGGTTCCTTGGAAATCAGCGCTATGAAAAAGCTGGTTTTGGTGAAACCGACACCCAAGCGCAGGTTTCAGGAAGCCGATTCTTTTTTTTAAAATGCGCCAATTTCATTGTGAATGTATATGAAGATTTTGTCGTAGTGATCATATAATTTGTCACAAAACTTTCGGGAGAAGTCAACATCACAGCACTAAATCTTCACTTCAACGATATGGAATTGGAGAGTAATTCTGGAGGAAAAGTGTCTTTGGCATGCAGAAAACAAAGTCAGCTCATCAATTATTGTACAACTTTTACAGGTGGGTAACTTATTATTTGGGGTTTTGATGAGTCCATCAAGTTTTCTTGTAAATAATATTCCAAATAATTTTTAGCTATCCAATCTATATATCTCACTCTAGTTTATTAATACCCATCGATCAACCATTTTTTCTACTTTGCATATATAGATGAAAAATCAATCGATGATACAGCTAGGTGCATCTAATTATTGCACGTTGATAAATAAATTAAGGACCACCACGTGGAAGTGCAAGCCAATTAAATATAATTTATCGATCGATGAGCTATATGAACCACCACAGAGGTTGCCGATTATTCATAAAACATTTATTACGTAATAATTTCTCTCCTTTGAGCACGAATTATGCTAGTACCAATTCGTCTCTATTGAGCACGTGAGCTTATTCTTAAATACTTGATTTGATCTAACAGATTACTTAATTATGCTAGTATCAATTCGTCTCTATTGAGCACGTGAGCTTGTTCTTAAATACTTGATTTGATCTAACAGATTACTCAATTATGCTAGTACCAATTCGTCTCTATTGAACACTTGAGCTTATACTTAAAAGTGTTGATTTGATCGTCGAAGATAATCCAAAAGGTCAAATTAATCATGACAGATTAATCAATTACACTAATATGTCTCTGTTGTTGTTCGATTATAATTTTTCCCAACAAATTAGGTTTAACTATTGATCTAGTCTCTCAATTACGCGAGGAATATACGACATTAGCTCTCAACATCCTCTACCCTTCCAATTGAGTAGGAAGTGACCTTTTAACTTGAGATGTTTTTTTTTTTAAAAAAAAACTATTGATCTAGTCCGCTTAATCCATCCGCATGGTTCAATTTAGCTAATCGCCTCTTACGCGACATGGTCTCTAAAGTAGAAAATTAATTTTTAAAAAAATTTACTTAAAAAAAATTACTTTGGGGGGAGGGTGTTTGGTGGTTGCCAACAAATATAAATATACTGTAAAAAATATTTGCATGCAAAAGTAAATACCCGTGGATAAAATTTGCAGCATACTATTTGATTATTCATAAACATAGTCGCAACTTCTATTTGTAAGCGTTTGGTTGTCCGCAAATGAAAGTTGCAGTTATACTTGCAACTTGCATCTTTGTATCTAGGTCTGATAATTTTGGTCTGGTCAAATAGCCCAACACGATAAAATCATTCTCGGAACACCCATTATCGTGCGGGGGCAGGGAATGTAGGTCTGACCTGACCTTATAGTCTAATAACCAGTAGGCTAGCCTAGCGCACACCAAGCTGGTCTGCGCCACGGCTGGACTGAGCCCAGGCCTAGCGCCTAGCACTACTGCGTCAGGCTAGGCCTCGCATTGGGCTGGCCCGATCTCAACCCGGGACTTGCCCGAGCTCGAAGCGACAACCCCGTGCCGAGCTGGGCCGCCTCTTTACGAATCTAGATCATGCCAGACACGTCCTAACTCACAACGGGCCTAATCGGGCTCGTGACTGGGCCGACTCGAGCATAACCCATTGGAGGTATGAAGATATCAAAGGGTAAATATGTTATTTTAACCCGCAACAATAATTGATCAGCTACAATAGAATCAATTCGACTCAAAATAATATTATTTTATACTATAAATCATCATTTAGTTTAGTAAAATATATTTTATATTATTTATTTATCAAAATAAATTTTAATTATTGTATAATATTTAAAATATAAATAAAAAACTACCAAACGATATCAAATCTAAAATTTGATACTACCATCGCGTCCAGTGCGCGAAAATCTACTACTTTGATATTTATCTTGTCTCTATTTGATAACTCTAAGTCGCCAAAATTAATTATTATCTAATGCTTAAATTATTGCATTTGCATCTCACAATCTTGTATTGCGGGTTTTTTTTACTGTAATTTTATTTGCAGCATGCAAATGATACTATAAACATAAGTTGTAACTACTAAATACTGCAAAAGTATTTTACAACCAACTAAATAATTTTTTTTTCTAAATATTATAATTAGAATTATAATATTTATACTTGTGGACAATCAAATGTCTCCTTAGAGAATAATATTAATATTAAAGTCATGCAGCTAGGAAAACAGCATATTTAAAATGATGCATGTGATATAAATTTAGTAATATTAAATATATGTTATTTGTAAACCTAGATCTCACAAGAGCTACACCACCACAAGAGGAGCTACTGTATAATCATTCAGTAGTGATCTACCCAATTGAGTGGCTAGTTGTTTCAATGGGGACCTTGAATTTTAAATTTGTATTGGACTGTACTGTTTAATCATATATTGTCTTTTTTGTTGGATCTTTTTTATTATAATTGCTGCTGTCACGTTACTCCAATAATTTAGGTTGGCAATTGAGCTGGCATTGGGAAGCATCAAAATCAGGACATTATTGTTTTGTTGGGCTAATTATTGTACACGTTTCAATAGACTTTCAGAAGGCCCGTTCATATTTCTAATTTCTGCGTAAAAAGGCCCCATGGTACGGCCAATTAGAAATTAATATTTTATTAACATGAGACGATATGATATGAGTATTTTAATTATTCATTTATATTATTTCTTAAGGAATACAATCAAGATTTATCTTCTTCTAAACATCCGAATCAAATTTCTCTAATCAATAAAGTCACTGTGATTCGAAGACATATTAACCTAAAAGGATGAGCTAAAGCTAAATTGAAGTAGTACCTTGATGGAGATTGTAACACTATGTATTTTCATCGTATAGTTATCTCTAGAAGAAGGATTAATCACATTTGCTCCATCACCTCTGATAATGGCTCTACCATTACTAGAGAAATTAATATTCTTGCCGAGTTCTCAAAATTTTACCAAAACCTTTGGATCAATTCCTCATGTAACAATTTTATTATTCAGCTTTGGCCCCTGTTCCCTACTATTACTGATGATTTTAAAAACTTTCTGATTGCCCCTTTTTCTAAACCTGAGATCTAGAATACCATCAAATCTTTGGCTAATGGAAAGAGCCATGGTTTCGATGATTTCACTATCGAGTTTTATAAAAACTATTAGAATATTATTTTTGACGATCTTTTCAATTGTTTTTCAAAACATTCACTCTACTAGTTTTATTCCCTATGAATGGAACAAAACTCTTTTGACCTTTATCCCTAAATGTCAAAATCCTACAAAAATCAAAGAAACCATTTGAAACCATTTGAAAACTTGCTTATTTACTATTTGTAAAGTTTTTAATAATAGTTTGAACATACTAACTGCCGAGGTCTTAGTTGTGAAAGAGACATTTCTCTTTGGTTTGCAAGAAAACTATAGAAACATTATCATTGAATCCGATTCAAAACTTCTTATGGATGCCTTGGCAAATGGAATCTGTTCGGATTGGAGAATTCAAGCCACTGTTCATGATATTTTTGACCTTATGTCAACTTGGAATTCTATTCAATTCAAATTTGTATTTTGTGAATGTAACAAAGCAGCCCTCTGGACTAGAAACTATGCTAGACTTTGTAATTCCTCTCAGGTTTCGTCTATAGTTCGACCACCCGAGCTGGAACAAATCCTTGCAAGGGACCTTGATTGTCCTAGCTACCTTAGATTAATATAAGCTTCTTGTTTTTTCTGTAAAAAAAGTTATATTAGTTTATAAGGAAATGATTAGTGAGTGCTAATTGAAGTTTCTAAAAAGAAGTGTTTGGTGGAATGAAATAAAATTATAAAAAATCGGAATAAATAATAAATAATTAAATAGGATGTAATATCGTAGATAATATATTTACTCTTGCTATTATTGGTGTGGTTGTCAGCCTAGCGGGCTAGTTCGAGATCGAGCCGAGTCGACTCATAGTCCGGTGCGAGCTTGAGAGCTCAGGTAAGTTGAATTTAATATATATAGTTGATTGATTGAATTATGTTGCTTTGGTGTGCTTGAGTGGTGTATGGGGTTAGTTGAGCTAAGGCGGTTTAGTGGGTTGTGGATCTGGGTTGTGAGAGTGCGGATTTAAGTTGGGTTAGGAGGTAGTAGGAGGGGGGTTATAAATTTCTCCCTAGGGCTAGGCGGCTCCCCTTTGGAGCCGCACTAGCCGAGCAAGAGAGAGAGAGAGAGAGAGGAGTCGCTAGCCGCAAGCCGCCGCCCCTCTCCCTCTTTTTCCCCCCTCTTGGAACCGAAGCCTCCAAGGAGCCGCAAGCCGCCAGTCTCCCTTCCCCTCTTCCCCGGTGAAGCCGAGCCAAGAAAGGGAGAAGAGGAGCTGCCGCTTCCCCTTCTCTTTTCCCTTGGAGCCGCCTGAGCCGCCAACCCTCTTCCCTTTCCCTTCCATGTGGAGCCGAGCCGAGGGAGCCACCAGCAAGCCAACTGCCCCCTCTTGCTCTCTTTCCTTTTTCCCCATGGAGCCGGCGGCTTGGGAGGAGCCACCGCCTGCCCTTCCTCTCCTTTGGGTTGAGCCGCCGGATTTCGGAGTCGAAATCGGAGGTCGTCGATTGGATTTTCTTCTCTAATCCCTTCCTTATTTAGGTAAGTAGTTTTACCCCTCCTTCTCGTGTTTCTTCATCGTGTTATTGAGCCGATTTGGCTCATGTTCTTCTTAGATTATTTTTCCATTGAAACCCGTGTTTTAGCCCCCGAATCTTGCTTGGTTTTGTGAGAGGGAACCCCGGGGACTCCCCTAGGTGGCTCGGCAACCCTATAACTCTCCTAGGGGTGCTCGGCCAAGGTGGAGATTAGGGTGCCCTCAAGGTGTTCGATGAGATGCCTAGGTGATGATTTCGGATTTTTCTTGGTTTTCATGTCATGCTTAGATTATTAATTTAGATCTTATATCATGGGGCATGTGTTTAATGTAAGATCTGTGATTTTTAGATTTAATCTTGTGGAATCTTGGTTGTAATATCATCTTGAAACGTTAGATGTTCTTGATGTTATAATCTTGTTTGTTACCTTGATTCTTGATTAAGGAAACCTAGATATGTATGCTAGTTTTTAATTAGTAAAAATTATGAGATTTTATGCGTGATGGGCATGATGATATGAATCTTTGATGTTAGAAATTTAGGGATTTAATTCTATAAAATTCAGATTTTATTTCATGTTTTGCTGAAAATTCCAGCTTGCTGAAATTTATACGTTGTTTGTTGAATCTGGGCTGATTTTTGTTTTCACTGTTATGAGTAATTAGATCTCTGATCATAGTCAAATAACCTATCGTTTCGACCAGGAAATATATTTTGGGAATATATAACACATTTTGGAGACCATATTCGGATTAGATACATCAGTTTCAGACAGAACAGTAAGCTAAAACAAAACCCTAAAACAAAACTCTAATTGTGGTGAACTAAATTTTAATTGCATAATTAAAATTGGGTAAAAGGGTTAGCATAATCTGTTATGAACCAACATGAGAAGTTTATGCATGAAATAAAACCACAAGGGTTTATGACATTACGGGTCTAGGAGTTGGGGTCGGGTATTGGAGTATTGAGACACTTTCTAATAGGAACACCCATGAGACACCGTAGGAAAAATTTGACTTCGGTCATGGTGCGCCATATCTTTATGAATGTCGGAGAGGCTCGTCGAGGAGCCAAATTGCGGGCTCGGCCCGGGAGGTTGGATGGCTAAGTCCCAACCTGTAGAAGAAGTTCGGAGGGTCTTTTCCGATTATTCCGATTGGCCTCGTGGGATAAGTTCGGAGGGCCTACCCTATTATCCCCGAGATGGTTTTAAGGAATAAGTTTGGAGGGACTTTCCCGATTATTCCTGTGATATCCTTAAGGAATAAGCTCGGAGGGCCTACCCGATTACTCCTATGATATCTTAAAGGGGCAAGTTCGGATTGGCAAATCCCGATTCTCTCTATGCGTCTCGTGGAGCAAGTTAGGAGGGTCTTTCCCGATTGTTCCCGAGTTTAATTATACTAGGATAAGTTCGGAGGGTCTTCCCGATTATCCTAGTATGTGTTGTTTTCTTAGGGCATGGTAGGCTTAGGCCTGTAGTACTTCACCATTTGGGTGTTGGCTGCCTTCGGGCAGGTGATGGCCGAATGACCTGATAGCTGGTCACTCCCTTGTGATCCTTTTCCTGCTTGAGTCAGGAGTTTTACCTTACGCATCTTATCTATGTTGTTTTTTTTCGTGGGAGTTGGTAGAATCGCTCACTGAGTTCTTTGAACTCACCCGTTGTCGTTGTTTTATTTTGCATAGCTTGACCGGTGAGGTGGGCTGAAGCACTTGGCGTAGCTGGAGGGCAGAGGAGCCACATGATCTCATAACAGTCCTGAATTAGGGGTCATAGTCGAGTCTGTAGTAGGTTGTCATGCACTGTTGTTTTGGTATTTCTAGTTGTAGTCCCGTGGGGACATTCATATTTTTATTCAGTCTTTTATTTGTTAAAGATCTGTTGCTCTTCAATTTAGTTATTTCCGCACTTGAGCTATTTATTTAAAATCTTGCTGTTTTGAAATGAAAAATTTGTTTTGGTTCTTTTCATTAATAAAAGCTATTATTTATTCCGCTATTTTATGAGTTGGCCTGTGCATTGGTTAGGCTGCGGGGTAGAGGCACATATACCCTGGCCGGTCACGTGACCCTAAACTTGGGCCGTGACAATGTGGTATCAGAGCATGTGGTTCAGTCTGACTACAACCTAGAGTTGTCACCGTATAGGGCATTGCTAGCATGTCAATATACGGTAGGAGTATGCTATGAGATCAATGGGCAAGTTTGCACCTCAGCGCGACTTGTGGTTTATTTATTTAACGACTTAGGGTGAATTGAATTGTTAAATTTTGATAATTTCTTTCTGGTGATTTCAGATCGATGAAGGCTTTTGATGCCGCGAGGAGCGGTAGTGACAACAACTCTACTGAGCACCGAGGCCGAGGCCGGGGTCGTGGGAGACCACCGCAGGCCCGAGAGTATGTGGGACAGGATCCCATGGTTGTTCAGTTGTAGGCCCGAGTGGCTGAGCTGATTGAGGGGCTCCGCAGGGAGCAAGAGCTGAGGCAGCAGCCACAACCAGTACCGGCAGTACCCGTAGCACCAGAGGTGGTCCAGCTAGTAGCACCGGTGGTCAAAGCCCCCAGAGCACCTTCATATGCAAATTTTGTTCATTTAGGCCACCGGAGTATACAAGGACAGATCAGCGGGTGGAGGTCACCAGTTTCCTGGGAGATTGCTATGAGCTGTGCACGGAGCTCGATTGTTCTTCTGAGGCGACTGCTCGACTGATCAGGTTACTACTGAGAGTTCTAACCAAGGATTGGCTTCACACCTGGAGGGACCGCAGAGCAGCAGATGCACCACCCCCTACCTGGGAGGAGTTTAGAGCTGCTATGGTAGAGAAGTACTGCTGATGAGCGTCCGGGATAGGCGGGCAAAAGAGTTTAAGCTACTGCATTAGACAGGCAGTATGTCGGTGACAGATTATGAGATGGAGTTCACTCGGCTCTCGAAGTACCATCCTACCTTGATAGCCACAGAGACCGCTAAGGTCAAGAGGTTTGTTGAGGGGTTGTAGGGTATAGGCACGTATACCCTGGCCGGTCACGTGACACTGAGTTGGGGCGTGACAATGTGGTATCAGAGAACGTGGTCCATTCAGACTACGACCTAGAGTTGTTACCGTATAGGGCATTGCTAGCGTGTCGGTATACGATAGGGTTATGTTATGAGATCAATGGGCTAAGTCTGCACCTCAGCGCGACTTGTGGTTAAGTTTGCAAAAATGTTAGGGTGAATTAAGTTGTCTAATTGTGATATTTTTTTTCTAGTGATTCCAGACTGATGGTGGCCTTTTAGTGCCGCATAGAGTGGCAGTGGAAGTAACTCCACGTGGGCCAAGGCCGAGGCCAGAGCGAAGGCTGATGGTGGGGCCGGGGTCGTAAAAGTAGACGACCAGTTGAGGAGGAACTGGGATAGTCCTAGGGTAGCACAGCTTGAGGCCGTGAATGACCCTGTGCTAGAGAGTGCACCATTTTTGGGGGCTACCTTTGTATGAGTGTCTGGATTAGAGATTCTTGCAATGTTTGCTTAGCATCTTGAATGATTCATTGGGTCTCATCACATAGTTTAAATATCTATGGTGTAGTTTGGTTAGGGCGGCCCTAGGGATCCTAGGGGGCTGGTTGATAGAGTTCTGCATAAGGGATATGTAGGGGTTGGCTGATGGTAAATTTTCCCTATAGCTGAAATTTTGGATTGATTGAAGGATCTTTCCCTAGATTTCAAGAAATATAAATTAATCCAAGCTTCCATTGAGCATTCTAAAGCTTCCATTGATTGGAGGATATTTCCCTAGATTTCAGGAAATATAAATTCTTGATCATTCTAAAGCATTTCTTGAGTCATCCCTCTGCAATCCCTAGTTTCTAGGATAACACCTTGATTTGGCCTTTAAAATTTATCGATTCATCATCTCAAGGCATCAAGAGGACTAGGGAGTGTCTTTTGGAGCTAAGTACTAATTGTTTGATTTATTGTTCCAATTGTTATTGTATTTTATTGTTTATTTATTGTATTTGAACTTGTGTAAACCTAGATTGCTAGGTTTGATTGAGTTGGTGGTTGCCTTGGTGTGAAGGCTTAAACCCACCTTTGTAAACGTAGTTTACTAGGATTGGTTGAGGTGGAAGAGTGCTCTCGGTAAGAAGACGGAGACTTCTGGGTATGGAAGTGCCTTAGGTTGAGAGTGAGACTCTTTGAGTCAAAGTCCTCTTTGTAAGGGAAATGATTTAAATCTAGTAAATTAAGTTTGGAAATCCTAAGCGGGGTGCTTAGGTAGTGGAGTAGGCATTGGGGCCGAACCACTAAAAATTCTTGTGTTCGAATTGATATTTTGTTTATCTTTATTGCTTTATCATTTATCGCTGCCGCATTTAGTCACTTAACATGTAATTTGCCTAAGTAACCAAAGAAATGATTAAAATCAGATTTAGGCAACGAGAATTAGTAAACACACTATTCACCCCCCTCTAGTGTGGCCATTTCACCCAACACCGCTGTTGGCATAAGGGTTTCTCTTAAGACTCAATCTTTATTTTGATGATAACAAACAAGTATTTATTCCATATGTGAAGTTTTGAGTTCAGGATGAGGTTGCCAAAAGCATGCCAAGTTCGTTCAAATGAATTGGAAGAAAAGACTGTCAAAGAAACGGAAGAAGAAAACGTCAAAGAAAGACTCGGGCATAAATCAAATAGATATCTTGTAATATACCCCTAGGATAATCTTATCCCAAGCCTAATTGTATTGTTATCCAAGTTAGAACTTGGTAACTAAATCCATAAAAACGGCATGTAAAAATTTCAAGTAGAAATCAGCCTTAGCCTGCATTCGGTCGACCGAACAAGGCAGTATCATTGGCAGCAGCCAATTTGGTCGACCGGTTGGTCGACCGAATGATGCGAAGAAGTGGCAGTAGCCATTCGGTCGACCTGTCGGTTGATCGAAGTTAGTGAAGAATTCACAGAAGGGCTGAGTCGGTCAATCGGTTGGTCGACCGACCGAAGCCAAAAATGAGCAGAATGCTCATCAGTCGACCAATCGGTCGACCGACTGGTCGACCGAATGTGGGATCGATGGATTTGCGATAGTCGGTCGACCCGTCGGTCAACCCGTCGGTCGATCGAGCACTCACATAAGCTAGTGGTCGCATTGGCGGTCCATCAGTTGGTTGACCGACGATCGACTAGCAAAGATACTGAATGACTTCAACAGCTATTTTTTCGCCCGTTGAACATTCCGTTCGGGTGAGGGGTTATAAATACCCCATACCTAACTTCTTTAAAGTTTCTTAGAAATTTTATTGAGCATTAAAGAAGTCATTTGAGCTTCAGAAGAATTGATTTGTTGCGCGCCCTTCGCCTTCGTTGACAACATTCCTCGAGCGCCTGCTTTGCTGCTTCCCTCAACTCTACTGCAACTCAAAGAGTTATCTGCTTGCAAGTTGGAGGCCTGAAGGCTTGGGAAAGGAGCTTTGGTTCATCCTTAAATTCTTAAGCTCTTTCCACTGTATTTGAATTTTATTTCAAACTAGTTTTCCATTTGTAATAGCTGCTAGGTGTGCTAGGGAAACACTTAGGGAAAACTTTATAGGATTGTGTTTTGCCTAGGTGAATAAGATTGAGGGGTTCTCAGAGTGGTGAGAAGAGTGTCCTCATTGTATTCAAAGGGAAATACAAACTCTTTAAAGTAGTGGTTAGAAATCCTTGGTGAGGAGCCAAGGTAGTGGAGTAGGCAGTTGGCCGAACCACTATAATTAATCTTGTCTGCATTGTTTCTTGATTGCCTTTCATTGTTATTAATATTTGATCACATCTATTGTCAAGAAACATTTGCACCTAAGTGAAGTTAAAATTGAGTAAAAAAGAAAAATATAAGAAATAAGGGGACATACACTATTCAACCCCCCCTTCTAGTGTTGGGTTTCACACAACAACAAGCCGCCAGTCTCCCTTCCCCTCTTCCTTGGTGAAGCCGAGCCAAGAAAGGGAGAAGAGGAGCCGCTGCTTCCCCTTCTCTTTTCCCATGGAGCCGCCGGAGCTGCCAACCATCTTCCCTTTCCCTTCCTTGTGGAGCCGAGCTAAGGGAGCCGCCAGCAAACCAGCTGCCCCCTCTTGCACTCTTTCCTTTTTACCCTTGGAGCTGGCGGCGGGAGGAGCCGCCGCCTGCCCTTCCTCTCCTTTGGGTTGAGTCGTCGGATTTTGGAGCCGAAATCGGAGGCCGTCGATTGGATTTTCTTCTCCAATCCCTTCCTTATTTAAGTGAGTGGTCTTACCCCTCCTTCTCGGGTTTCTTCATCGTGTTCTTGAGCAGATTCGGCTCATGTTCTTCTTGAATTATTTTTCTGTTGAATCCCATGTTTTAGCCGCCGAATCTTGCGTGGTTTTGTGAGAGGGAATCCCGGGGACTCCCCTAGGTGGCTTGACAACCCTAGAACTCTCCTAGGGGTGCTCGGCCAAGGTGGAGATTAGGGTGCCTTCAAGGTGTTCGATGAGATGCCTAGGTGATGATTTTGGGTTTTTCTTGGTTTCCATGCCATGCTTAGATTAGTAATTTAGATCTTATATCATGGAGCATGTGTTTAATGTAAGATATGTGATTTTTAGATTTAATCTTGTGGAATCTTGGTTGTAATATCATTTTGAAATTTTAGATGTTCTTGATGTTATAATCTAGTTTGTTACCTTGATTCTTGATTAAGGAAACCTTGATATGTATGCTAGTTTTTAATTAGTAAAAATTATAAAATTTTATGCATGATGGGCATGATGACATGAATCTATGATGTTAGAAATTTAGGAATTTAATTATGTAAAATTCGGATTTTATTTCATGTTGTGCTGAAAATTCTAGCTGGATAGCCTGATAGTTGGTTACTCTCTTGTGATCCTTTTCCTGCTTGAGTCAGGAGTTTTACCTTACACACCTTATCTGTGTTATTTTTTTTTTCGTGGGGGTTGGTAGAACTGCTCATCGAGTTCTTTGAACTCACCCGTTGTCGTTGTTTTGTTTTGCAGAGCCTAACCGGTGAGATGGACTGATGCACTTGGCGGAGTTGGAGGGCAGAGAAGCCACATGATCTCATAGCAGTCCTAAGTTAGGGGTCGTAGTCGAGTTTGTAGTAGGTTGTCATGCATTGTTGTTTTGGTATTTGGAGTTGTAGTCTCGTGGGGATATTCATATTTTTATTCAGTCTTTTATTTGTTAAAGAACTGTCGCTCTTCGATTTATTTATTGCCTCACTTGAGCTATTTATTTAAAACATTGCTATTTTAAAATGAAAAATCTATTTTGGTTCTTTTCATTAATAAAAGCTATATCTTATTCCGCTATTTTATGAGTTTGTATGTGTATGAATTAGGCTGCGGGGTATAGGCACGTATACCCTGGCCGGTCACGTGACCCTGAACTTGGGGCGTGACATATAAATAATATTTTCTTATTTGGCTCACATTAGCGGTTCATTACGTATAATTATTCATTTATTTGATTAGGATTAGTAATATACGAGGAATAGAGGCGAAAATGATCAAAATATTTCTATTAACCATATTGAGTATTTACACTCATAATAATATTTTTTATATATTATAATTTATTTTAATTAATAATAATATAATAAACACATGAATTAGTGCAAAATTAATTCTTAAAAATCAAATATTTGTTGAAAAATCTACCAAATATAAATTAATTTTAAAAAATAAAATTTTAACTGATTTATTCTTGATATAATTATCATAAACCACGAAGGATAAGTATCGAAGAAAACTCTCTAGAGTAAATAAGAAATCTTATTATTGATGCTTAGGTAAAAACAATATTCTATATTATATTCAACAAGAATATTATATTCTGTCTATACCTTTGTGACTCACTTATTTTTGTCAATATGTGCAACCATACAACGGAATACGTAGGACTCAGAGAAATATTATTTTATTTTCTATCTATTTTATCCAATCAAATAACTCCTTCTGATCCCAAATATTTTATACAATAAAGAGAGGCTGTACAATTAACCCTAAGTAAAAGTCACTATTTTTATACTCAAAATCATAATAGTATATATTAAATTCTATATATGTAACCTTTGAAATTTCTAGGGGGGCTGAGGGGTATATTTATATATTTCAGTGCAGGAAACCTAAATATATAGAGAAACAATGAAGGAAAACTCAAGCTTAATAGCTCTCATGTAAGACCCGGGAAAAAATATCTTAATATAAAAATTTATTTTTGGTGCAGCACGCCGGACCCGAGGATAGTCGAGTCGAGCCTCAGGATTGCCTCGAGTGAAAAGGTATGACTCGACTAATGATGCATGAAATTTTATTAGGTGATTGACTTTCCTTTTATGCAATTATACCTTAAATCAAATTTAAATCGACACATATTGTGGGTTGAGTCGGAACCCAAGTTGAGTTCGGATTTAGTTGAGTTTTGAGTATGAGTCAGGTGAGTCAAGAGCCTATATGGAAGGCTAGATGAGGGATTAAAACCCCTCATCCTTATGCCGTGCGACTCATCCTTTGAGTCGCACAAGGCAGCCTAGGGAGAGAGGGAGAAGAGCAAGGAGAAGGGGGGACTTGGATCGATCCGGGATTTCGCATCGTCGCCGGAAAATTTAAAGTCATCGTCATCCGATCTTTCGTTCTCCGCAATTTAGGTGAGTGTTTAGAATTTGAAAGTTTGGGGGAGGCGGGAAGCCGAACCCCTAGATGTGATAGGATGAGTTTTCTCGCGATCTTTTCGATAGATATTGGTTTCATCAATGTGTATTCACTGTTTTGTACGAGTTCTTGTCGGATCATCTTGTTTCTTTGCCGATTTCTTAAGTAGCAGGGCTGCCGAGTCATGGGAAAAGGGGAAAGGTTATGCTAAAATTTTCCCCAATTCCCTTGATGGAAAGAAAGCCCTTGGACGATCTCATGTTCATGAATGATGTAGTCTTAATCGTCTATTTTACGTGTTATGAAGCATGTCTTCCCTAGAAATCTTTGATGTGGCCGAATGGACCCTACACCTCATGAGGAGGGCTCAGCCATGGGTAAGGAAAGGGGTAAAACAGTCCACTTGATATTAAGTTATATCAGAATCGAAGAATTAGAGGCATAGTTAGAGTCCCCTTTCCCTTTTCTACCTTAAGGGTCATGGCCGAGCAAGGTTTTCCTTGCTCATGGCTCGGCCAAGACTAGGGAGGGGGAAAGAGGGTAGCTTTAGATGGAAACTTTCATGATTATAAGGTTCAACAATAGAGGTATGGCGATACTTAGAAAGAACACCAATCATAACAAGTAAATTGATTGATTATGAGATTATAGGAATGCTAGCTTTATGACCATCCTTAGCATTAGATCTTTAATGTTGCAATTGTTTATCATGCTTAGTATTTCCTACATTTTTGAATTCATTGCTACCTTGCCATGCTAGATAATTGTTTCTTATTGAGCTTAATTCCTAATGTAGTGTAAAGTTGTTATTCATGAATATTGTGGTTATATATAGTGGATGTTGTAACATTTGAATATTTTTCTTTAGATTATACATGCTGTCCAAAAATGTTCATGGGCGGAATTCCAAAGTCGATACAAGGAATTCCTCACCCAAGGTAGTGTGGAAGGTTAGATAACATGTAAGGTGTCGCGAGACGTTCATCGTACTTATATGGAAACTTAGCTAGGAGATGATATCACTTCTAGGACTTCTTGTAAATATTTGGAAACCTAGAACTCTTAGGTGTACACATTTTGAAAGGGCGGCATAAATTATTGATCCTGTAGCCCGTAGTAGGGCCAGATACGGGCAATGACCCGAAGTGTATATATGGAAACCCTAGGACATTGATTGTGTGATGTGCTTGAAATGGTCCGCCGAGGAGCGTGGAGGTCGGGAATGACCAATGCTCAGCTCGACTAGTGATGGGTCTTGAGGTGCGCCAGTGGGCCCACAAGGTGCTAGACCCCAGTTGGGTGGGACTAGCTATCCTTATCCCAGGCGGTGTCTGAAGACTAGTGGACCATCCTAGTCGACGACCCAGGATTATTTGCTTACATCTTGAGATGATGTGGCCGATGACCAGTATGATACTACCTGATATGGTAGGGACGGCTGTAGCCGAGATATTTATTCCATAAGTTGGCCCAAGTGCCAAATGCCGGAGGCTTGATAGGCCGAGATGATAGGTTATCACATATTCAGTTTGTACAGATTGACCCATTGGGATCGGTAGTCGCATTAGAAGTAGTTTACCTCCTTGTACAGTCATTTTGTTGTCTTATATGAAATGCATGCATAACTGAGGCTTAGGTGGAGGTTCGCTAGAACCCCTCACTGAGTCCCAAGTGGACTCACATTTTACTTTTTATTTTTGCAGAGCATGAGCAGTGACTTTGGCATGTCGACATGGTGCAGCTGGTGGGCGGGAGACGGTGCCATATCTCGTAGCGGCGTCCATGAGTCTTAGACCAGTGCCTAGTAGTTGCTTTTAGTTTCTACACTGACAGTTGTATTTAAAAGAGTTATAAAACTTGTTACTTGAAACGTTTAGTTATTTTGATGTTGGTGTTCTTACTTGTTTTGGAAAACATAAAATTGTGACTTTGAAAACTTTTAATAAAGTGTGTTGAGATTTCTTTTATCGATACGATTTGATTTTTCTTATGTCAGTGTAGACAGTAGGCTACATAGCAGGATGTAGGCCCTGGCCGGTCATGTACACTACCCTCAGTTGGGGTGTGATATCTCAACGATTGGAAAACTTGTTGTTACAGTGTTGATCAATCGTTGGTCGAATGTTGATCAACCGAGGATCGGTCGAGCTTCAATCGATCCATAGTGGAAAGTTCTCGTACCTATCGATTGAACTTCGATCTATCGAAGATTTTGAATTTTTCGGATTTTGATTTTGGTTTACAACCATCACCAAACATCTTAAGGATAATATAATTAATCTAAGATCCTAAACTGAGATTTCAATTTTTTTCATCTTATGAGCATCGATCAGCATCCTTGTTATTTTCTCCGATTTCACGTTGATCTTCCAATCGCGGATGTCACCTACTTATCGAGTTGGAACCTAAAATTATTTCTCAACTAACTATAAATTTCAAGTTTGTTATCACCAAAGCTAAGATTCGAACAAGGTTGAAAATCTTAGGTCAACAATCTCTTTCTTTTTGATGATGATAAATGCTCTTTAAAAAATAACTTCAATAAAGCACAATGAGTATCAAATATGAGATATCTCTCCTTATTAACATACATATTTAAATGAAATAACTCCCTCTAACTAAATGTATGAATTTCGAAATTAAATTACTCATCTCACATAGGGCAAGGAAATATGAATTATAGAATCAAAATGTGAATCCTGAAAGATTTTTTGTTTTTTTAAATTTTGTCAAAAGCGTGAACATATTCGATGTCAAAAACGATAAGCGTGGAATAAATTACCATAAATGAAACTCACATCGTAATATCATAATATGAGAATGAAAATCCAAATTCTATACAATTTTTTCCAACTATCGTAATTCAAATACCTAAAGAAGGATAAAATTTCAAGTTTTAAATCATATACTAATTGATTTAAAAAAAATAAATAAATACAAAAACTAGAATTACCAAGAAATGCATAGATTCAAAAATCATTCAAAATTAGTTTTCTGCATTTTTAAAAATCGCTGAATATGCAGTAGTATTTTTTAAAATTTCAACTATTTTTCAAAATATTTTTCAGATTCTAACCAAACTAGTTTGAGCTAAATTTTTTTTTTCTAGATCAAATTATCAACGTAGCACAATATCATTCAAAAATAAGCAAAGTATCATGGAATTATCATGAGTATCAATTTTTCATTTTTCAAAAAGTTTTCAATCAAAATCACTTGAATGCATTTCATATGCATAATTCAAGTGCGTGTACAAGATTCATGAGGTAAGCACTATATATTTTGCAATAATGAAAGTGGACTAGACTAGAACTATCAGGTCCGATCGGACGAGTCCCATGCAGCAATGCCCCATCCACTACTAGAAATATGTTATTCAACAACGACTATCAATAACGGCCGCTCATGCCGTTGCAATAACTAACGACTTTCTTACGGCCGCTAAGGCTGTTGCAGATGCGATATATCTGCAACGGCTTACTTAAGGCCGCTTTGGTCGTTGCTACCAAGCAGATGGCGCGAACATGACGCGCAAATGATATAACATATCAGCAACGACGTCCTTAAGGCCGCGTCGACCGTTGCTAATGATATTATCACATTATCAACGATTTACTTACGAGCTCTCCATCGATTGCTCTTTAGTCGATGGGGCGCCTGCGGCGCAAAAATAAAATACTTATCAGCAACGGCTTTGCATAGGACGTGTGGCCATTGCTGATGATGTGCATTTATCAACAACGGCGTTGTAACAGATAAGTGAATCATTGCTGATGAGTTTATTTAGCTCAACCTCGCGTCCGACATCCTCATTTCTTCCTTGCTACCCCGATCAACGTCGTCGCCTGCCTGCTACCCGACGTTGACGACTCCTGCTACCCGCCGACGCCGCCCACTGACGCCTCCGCTGCGCCCTACGCCTCTAGGTATTCTCAAAGCTCCTTGTTCTTCTCCTTAGTAGGGCCGATCGTCGGCCACCGAAGCAATATCCAGTGTCCAATGTCGGACACTGGACGCCGGTGCCGAAACAGTGATTTAGGGTTAAACCCTAAATATTTTATTTTCTTTTATTGAACCCTAAATCTAGATTAGATTAATTAATTGTTTAGATTAATTTAGATTAATGTTTAAATTAATATTTAATATTTTTTTAAGTTAAATGTTTAATGTTTAGATTAAGTTTATAATGTTTAATGTTTAATGATAATATTTATGGTTTATAGTGATTTAAACCCCCTTAGATCAATTTCTAATCAAGAATATGTAGATTTATGGTTCAATCGTTGAAGTGCATGATCAAAATTTCTCTTTCCCTACCATTGAGAGCTCGGCCGAGCAAGGTGTGTCTTGCTCAAGGTCCGGCCGATTTATTCTTTAAGGTTCATGGTCGAAATCCTTGTCTCCCTATCATTAAGAACTCGGCCGAGCAAGGTATGCCTTGCTCAATTCGCGGCCGAGTAGGGAGAATGAGAAATGTGACCGAGAAATCAACTTCCTCACATTAGAAATCTTATAGACTGTATGAGACGTAGATTGTTTGGCAAGACAAGTAGATCTATGGTAGAATTAGGTGAGTTCACAATTGTCACGCCCCAACTCAGGGTCACGTGATCGGCCGGGGTATACGTGCCTATATCCCGTAGCCTAACCCATGCACATGCCAACTCATAAGGTTAATAGAAGAATAACAACTTTTATCAATAGAAAAGAACTAAAACGGATTTTCAAAAATAAAAAAAATATCAAAGTTTTTAATAAATAGTTCAAGTGCGGAAATAAACGAACCAAAGAGTTTAACAAATAAAATTTGAATAAAGCATGAATGTCCCTCAAGGTACTACAACTCCAAAACACTGAAACATAAGTGCATGACTAACTACCAAAACTTGACTACGACCCCTAACTAGGACTGCTATGAGATCAATGAAGCTCCTTTGCCCTCCAATCGCGCCAAGTGCTACAACCCACCTGACTAGTTAGGCTCTGCAAAACAAAACAACGACAACGGGTGAGTTCAAAAGAACTCAGTGAGTGATTCTACCAACCCCCATAAAAAAAAACAATCATAAATAGGATGCATAAAGCAAAACTCCTAACTCAAGTAGAAAAAGGTCACAAGGAAATGACCAGCTAACAGGACATATGGCCACCACCTACCCGAAGGCATCCAACACCCAAACGGTGATGATCAAGAGGCCTAAGCCTACCGTGCCTTAAGGCAAGAACACATACTAGGATAATCGAGAAGGCCCTCCGAACATACTAGGAAACTCGGGAGCAATCGGGAAGGCCTTCCGACCTTGCTCCACGAGACGCGAAGGGACAATCAGGAATCGCCCATCCGAACTTGCCCCTTTAAGATATCACAGGTGTAATCGGGTAGGCCCTCCGAACTTACCCCTTTAAGATATCACAAGAATAATCGAGTAGGCCCTCCAAACTTATTCCTTAAAACCACCTCGGGGATAATCGGGTAGGCCCTCCGAACTTATCCCATGAGGCCTTATTGGAAAGCATCTTAACACTCCAATACCCGACCCCAACTCCTAAACCCGTAATGTCATAAACCCATGTGATTTTATTTCATGCATAAACTTTACTTGTTGATTCAAAACAGATTATGCTGACCCTTTTGCCCAATTTTAATTATGCAATTAAAATTTAGATCACCAAGATTATGGTTTTGTTTTAGGGTTTTATTTGAGGGTTTTGTTTTAGCTTACTGTTATACCCGAAACTGATGTGTCTAACCGAATGTGGTCTCCAGAGTGTGTTCTATGTTTCCAAACTATATTTTCCAAGCCGAAACGATAGGTTACAAGACTATGTTCAAAGAAATATACACACCACATCATGTATTTTAAAAATAACACAGATTCACCATTTCAGCATGAAATTCTAGCAACATTAAGTTTTTATGATATCATGAAAATACATCCGAAATTTAAAAAAAATTGATACATAATTATCATTAAAGCAGAATACTAATCTTAAGATAATTTTCACAGATTTCTTGCTTATTTCACAAGATTAACAAGTATCAACAACACCTTAATCAAGAATCAAGTATCATGATCAAGAACCCCTTTTCAAAAACCTCCATGACATCAATATCAAGATCTTAATCTTATAATATGATTTCTATCCAAAAATTATAGATTTAAATCTAAGGCATGCAACCACAATTCAAGAACCTAATTAGGCAAACAAGTCAAGTTATACACTTCAAGATAACCAAGATCGCTCACTTGGGCATTTCATCGAACACCTTGAAGGCACTCTTGCTTCTCCCTTGGCCGAGCACCCCTAGGGTAAACCCGAGGCTGCCAAGCCATAAAGGGAGGATCCCAAGCCCTCCTCACACAGATCGGCACAAGAAGACAATGATCAAAACTCACGATTCGGCGAAAATCTGAAGAAACAAGAAGATGCCCCTAATTGGCTCAAGATCACAAGAAAATCCAAAAAAGAAGAGGTAAAACCACTCACCCGAATAGGGAGGATGATGAGAGGAGAAATCCCAGACAATGAACCTCAAAATCGGCTTCAAAATATGGTGGCTGGACTCAAGAAGGGAAAGAGGGGGCAGCATCTCTTCCTCAAGCTGCTGGCTTAAAGAGAGAGGAAGAGAGGGAAAAAGAGGGGCTGGCACGACGGCTCCTCTTGGCTCAGCTCCAAAGGGAAGGAAGGAGGAGAGGAAGGAGAAGGGAAGGACTCGGCGGTTGGTTCTTGAGGGCGGTGACGGCTCCGGAGATGAGGAAGAGGGGCGGCTTCTCTTCTTCAGCTTGCTTGTGCGGTTCCAATGGGGAGCCGCAAGCCAAGGGGAAGGGGTTTTATACTCCCTCATGAACCCTAACTCCACTAAACCCTTTATCAAACCCGCATCCGCCTCATGCCGAACCCGAACTCTCTAACTTAATTAATCATATTCTAATCCCATGCTAAATTATAAGCAAC
This sequence comes from Canna indica, assembly GCA_034359265.1. Taxonomy (NCBI): domain Eukaryota; kingdom Viridiplantae; phylum Streptophyta; class Magnoliopsida; order Zingiberales; family Cannaceae; genus Canna; species Canna indica. The sequence continues at coordinate 35,454,225 of CP136892.1, read as the reverse complement.
CAACATATGCACATCCACATGCAACATAATTAAACAATCATGCTTACACAACATAGAATTAAATAAAATTATCTATGCAAGCAGAATTTCTATAAATAAAATTACACAACATAGAGGTTAGCCTGTTGTGTGTGAACCATTGGGCCCCACACTAAGCCAGTAGTGAGTTGTGAATAACGGAGAGTTGGATCCGATAAAATGACTTCTATTCGAATCTTACGATCCATTACTAAACTGCTTTAGTGTGTTCGTGAGAGACTCCACTCACAAGTCAAGATTGACGTCTAGCAACGTGTCATGACTACCCAGATAGTGTGAGATTCAATCTACAGGGATCGAACGCCCTTCGGTGATTAGTTACCGTGCAACTAAGTCCCTCGGTTACAACATTCCAACATCGGCTAGGGTACGAAAGAAGTATCAAACTCTAATATCAATTCATATGTATTCCACCAACCAATATGTTATCTCAATAATGAAACGTGAGTAACATCTTCTTGACTTTCATATTTACTCTAGCCAAAGATTCCTGAGTCGACACTTGCAGGGACATATAGGACATTATCTCCTCTCACTAGGAGTAACTGATTCCAGGTTGGTCGCTCACCTACCTCCATGAATGCTTTCCCATGCCCAGTTATACCCGGCACATGACACTGAGGGTCACGTAGGGATAGAGCCAATGCAATGGGTCGTCTCTCACAAGGTAACCATGACAACCTCAGGTCCAAGGACTGCTTGCACCTACTATCACCCGAGGAACATCCTATTGAAACTCATGTAAGGATTCTATTTTGTGTTCCTCGTGTAGGTCCATTTAGTGAACTCATTCCCTATTGAGCACCTGCACTTATACATTAATGATGACTCATAGGTAACTGTGAGATCAACTACCCCTTATCGTATAGGGCATGTACCAAGTGCACTAGTCTATCCGGAATCACTGATTCCCTAATTGGCATAATTAATGTAAACCCTTGAATATTTAGAATATGGGTATCTGGATTCCAAGTCTCACAAGCATGAACTCATCATGACCTCATAATCAGTTGTCCGGGTTCATGGGGTTCATCACAATCTTTATGAATAAAGATGCAACATATTGATGAAAAAGGATGCCTTATTAAGTTGATTACCCTTGAATAGTCCCTAAACACATCGACATGTGATTGGCTCAAGGGTATTATTCCTTTCAATCTCCCACTTGCACTTTAGCCAATCAACCAAATATATGTATACCAAATTTCAGTGGTGATCAAATCTACAGCTGTGGTAATTAGTTTAATCTACATCAATGTCTTTCAGTCATCACCTCTTTCCAACAATGAGGTGATACCGCCTTTTAAGAGAAGCAATGATCTTCATGGGATCGTAATTCCTTAACTTTGAGCAACAGTCCTAGTACTATCATACAATACCCATGCTGAACTGGCAACCTCAGGAACAACTCCATCTGAATGATAAACTCCTTTATCTAGTGCTATCCTAAGTGGCAAAGTAAGTAACAAAGTACAAAGCCTTAGTCACCTTATCGGTTACAGTACCTAGCTAGGAACACTTTCTTGCTTACTGCACCACCATTAAAGGTATCCTCATACCATCATGTGATTTCTTTATCGTATAGAACGCCTCTTATCTTTCTCAAGTGCTTGAGAGAGTTCTTCATTTGCTTTTCAATCTTATTCTCCAGGTTTTTGCTTGAAATATGCTAGATACCTCTAAGGTATAAGCAACATGAAGCTAAGTGCAAAGCATGAAATGGTGGATTCGACTGCCGAAGCATAATGGATCTCACTCATCTTTTATCTCTCTCCTCAGGTGTCTTAGCATACATCATCTTAGAAAGACTGATGCAATCACTCTTAGGCAAGTAACCTCTTTTACTGCCTTCGATGCTAAAACTCTTTTAGCACTGTATCAACATACATGTGTTGGGGTAAACCAGACATCCTTTCAGACCTATCCATATAGATCCTAGTGTCAAGCATACATGAGGCCTTTCCTAGATGTACCATAGAGAATCAGTATGGGAAATAACTGGAGCGTGAGAACGATTTTCCCATAAGTATGTCAGACAATATGACTACTGTAATATCCTAGATATTAATTCTAATTTTCATTTATTGTGTGTGTGTGCCAGCCTAGCGGACTAGTTCGAGGTTGAGCCGAGTTGACTCACGGTTCGGTGCGAGCTTGCTGGCTCGGGTAAGTAGAAATATGTGTTATAGAAATTTGCTTGCATAGATAAATTTATTTAATTCTATGTTGTATATGCATGATTGTTTAATTATGTTGCGTGTGGATGCATGCATGTTGGTTGCTTGTAATTATGAATGGGATTAGAATAGGATTAATTAAATTGGCGGGTTCAGGTTCGTCTTGAGGCGGATGTGGGTTTAATAAAGGGTTTAGTGGAGTTAGGGTTGAGGAGGGAGTATAAAACCCCCTCCCCTTGGCTTGCGGCTCCCCATTGGAGCCTCACAAGCAAGTTGAAGAAGAGAAGCCGCCAGCCAGCCAGCTGCCCCTCTCGTTCCCTTGGAGCCGCCGCCCTCAAGAGCCGAGCCGCCGAGCCATCTCCTCTCCTTCCTCTCCTTCTTCCTTCCCTTTGGAGCCGAGCCAAGAGGAGCAGCCGAGTCCTTCCCCTCCCTTTCCCTCTCTTCCTCTCTCTTCAAGCCAGCGGCTTGAGGAGGAGCCGCCCCCCCTCTTTCCCTTCTTGAGTCGAGCCACCATCTTTTGAAGCCGATTTCGAGGGCCGTTGTCCGGGATTTCTCCACTCATCATCCTTCCTATTCGGGTGAGTGGTTTTACCTCTTCTTTTTCGGATTTTCTCGTGATATTGAGCCAATTTGGGGCATCTTCTTGTTTCTTGAGATTTTTGCCAAATCGTGAGTTTTGATCAACGTGTTCTTGTGCCGATCTGTGTGAGGAGGGCTTGGGATCCTTCCTTTGTGGCTCGGCAGGCCCAGGTTTACCCTAGGGGTGCTCGGCCAAGGGAGAAGCAAGGGTGCCCTCAAGGTGTTCGATGAAATGCCCAAGTGAGCGATCTTGGTTATCTCGAAGTGTATAACTTGATTTGTTTGCCTAATTAGGTTCTTGAATTGTGGTTGCATACCTTAGATTTAAATATGTGATTTTTGGATAGAAATCATGTTATAAGATTAAGAACTTGATAATGATACCATCATTGTTTCTGGATTAAGGTGTTGTTGATACTTGTTAATCTTGTGTAATAAGCATGAAATCTATGAAATTTATCTTAAGATTAGTATTCTGCTTTAATAATAATTAAGGATCAAATTTCTATTAATTTTGGATTTATTTTCATGCTATGATAAAAACTTAATGTTGCTGGAATTTCATGCTGAAATGATACATGATGTTGTTTTTAAAATACATAATGTGGTGTGTATATTTCTCTGACCATAGTCGTGTCACCTATTGTTTCGACCAGAAAACATAGTTTGGAAACACAGGACACACTCTGGAGATCCGATTCGGGTTAGACACATCAGTTTCGGGTATAACAGTAAGCTAAAACAAAACCCTAAAATAAAACCCTAATCTTGGTGATCTAAATTTTAATTGCATAATTAAAATTGAGCAAATGGTCAGCATAATCTGTTATAAACCAAGAAGTAAAGTTTATGCATGAAATAAAACCACACGGGTTCATGACATTATGAGTTTAGGAGTTGGGGTCGGGTATTGGAGTGTTGAGACGCTTTCCAGTAAGGACACCCCTAAGACACCGTAGGAGAGACTTGACTTAGGTCATGTTGCGCCATATCTTAATGGATGGCGGAGAGGCGCGTTAAGGAGCTGGATTGGGGGCTAGGCCCAGGAGTAGTACTAGAATATACCACATCAGCCACGGGGATCATCGACGGCCGCCAGGGCCGTCAGAATCATTCACGGCTTTGCGACGATCGCAGCGGTCGTGGCTAATATAACCAAATTAGCCACGGCTCGCATACAGCCAACCAGAGCCATCGCTCATAGTTCATGGCACGCAAGGGGAATGAAATAAAATAAGTTATTTGCCATGGCTTAGCGGGGACGCTGGAGCCATCGGTGATGTGAGTAACCAAATCAGTCGCGGCTCGCATACGGCCGAGTGTAGCCGTAGCTCATAGTTGATGGCGCGCACGGGGCGTGAAATAAAATAAGTTATTAGCCTCGGCTGTATGCCGCAGTTGGTGATATGAGTAACTCATTAGCCACAGCTGGATGCGGCCATCGCTTATTATTTAATGCCATGAATGCAGCGCGAATATTAAAACACTCTTAACCGACGGCTCATGTAGCCGTCGATGATAATAAAATTATAGATCCACGATGTTTCGACTGTCCTCGAGCCATCGGTGAAAATCCTTTTTATTTGCTCGCCGCTGTCGCCTGTCGCTTGTTGCCGTCGTCGTCCATCGCTGTCGGTTGCCGCGGAGTCACTGCCTATTGCCGCCACCGCTGAACCTCTCCCTTCCGGTAGGCACCGATCCTCCTCCGACCTGTTTCATTCCACGCATTGCCCTCTCCGCACCGGTGTCGACCCGACCGGCCCTCTCCGCGCCGGCGTCAACCCGGCCGGCGCCGCATTTGGGTCGATTACCATCGGCCCCAATGCATCGAACAGTAGCCGGCAGTGATGTCGGCTACTGCTTGATTAGGGTTAATTATCCTAGTCAATTACTTGATTAGGGTAATTAACCCCTAATCAAACTGTGATTAGGGTAATCATAGTTTGATTAGGGTTTAATTATTTTTTTAAAATTTTTTTATTATTAATTATTAGAAATTAATTATTAATTAGGTAATTAGTTTGGTTAATATCTATTAACTAATGGTTAATGTTGATTTGGGTTTAATTATTTTTAGGTTAATTAATGAAATTAGTTTAATATTAATTAATTAGTCGCGCAGAATCGTCCACTGAGGACTCGGGCCGGAATCGTCCACTGTTAACTCGCGGCCAAATCGTCCACTTTGGACTCGCGGTCAAATCGTCCATGGTGGACTCGCGGCGAAATCGTCCACAATGGATGAACTCGTGCCGGAATCGTCCACAATGAATGGACTCATGCTGGAATCGTCCACTTTGGCTCGCACAGAATCGTCCACTATGGACTCGTACCGGCATCCATAAATTTAGAAACAAATTAAGACGAGTTGATACGTTTCACGTACGATCGATGAGTCAAGTTTCAATTTTGCAAAAAACCTTAGATCTGTTCGGGGGTTGTATGTTCGTGTAGACGAAGTTAATGATCTTTTATACGATGTACAACCCTTGAATTGTCCCAAAATGGACAATTTGGGAACATAGTTATTTATATTGCACTTAATTTATTTTTTTAGTCATTATTCATTTTTAAATTTTGGCTTGTATCTCTCTTGTTATCCGATACGCGCCCAGATGATATGCGTATTCGGAGAACTGTAGGGAGATGCTGTCGAAATTTAGAATGAAGTTAATGACTAAAAGAAATACTAAGTGCAATATGAATAACATAAATCCCGAATGGAATAAGACCATCCCACCTAAAGACATTACGTAAAGATATTGCAAACTTTTTGACAGAACATGTCGGGCGATCGAAGTTGGATGTACCGACGAATTCATCGTGGAGCTATAATGGACGAATTTCGAGTAGGCGTAACTTACTTCTTAAATTTCACCTACTTGAATGAAAAATTCCTTACTGGTGATAAAATCTGACGTCCGTGCCGGAAATGTTCGAACATAAGATTTTTGGACCGAGAAACTGTCACAATGCATCTGTATTCAAAAGGATTCACACCAAGATATTTTGTATGAAATTGTCACGGGGAGTCACGTCAAGTCGGGACGTCGAGCAATCCTATTGTCCAAACTCATGGTGAATCTTCTTCTGTTGGTGTTTCTTCTTCTAATCCACATAATCCTTTTAGAACAATGATTCTGGATAGTCTTGGAGGACAATTCCATTTAAATGATAATATTGAGTCAGTTACTGAGACGGTAGTGCCACCAGATACTACGACAGTTGAAGTCTCTGAAGAACAACCTGCGATAGAGATTGAATTGACGAATAAGGAGGTTGCAGAACTTTACGAGATATTGAAAGCTGCCGATGAACCTTTGTATGAGAATTGTCCTAATTATACAAGATTTTCGGCAATGACACAACTCCTGAACATCAAGTCCGATTGTAATATCAGCGGGGTTGCGTTTGATCGGATTGCAGGCTTTATCAATGGTATGCTACCTCCAAATAACAAGTATGAGCCGACGACGGGGGAGCTCGACCATCAGATGATTGTTTAAATATCTTTGGTTACCCCGGTCATGCTTTGGGTTCTCGTCCATCTCGATTCTTAAATGATGAAGAGTACCATTTGGCCTACTTGTATGTTTTACTAAACTGTCCAGAGATTGAGAAGTTCATTGAAATATTTGACATTGAGATGGTGACAAAATACTCAATTTACAGCGATGAGGAATAAGAAAGATTACAGAATCGTGAGTTCCCTAATTGGTTTCAAGCTTACATCATAGAACATAGAGGCGAAATAGATAACTAAATCTATGAGTTTGCTAGTGGACCAGCACGACTTGTACAGTGTTATAACGGTTATTTTGTTAATGGATATAAATTTCACACACTTGAATATTCATCTACAAAAAAAACTATGAATGCCGGGGTCTGCGTCAAAGGGACAACGTATGCTGAATGTGATGTTGACTTTTACGGACTGTTGGAAGAAGTCATTGAATTACAATTTTTTGGATGTAAATCAGTTCCCCTTTTTAAATGTCATTGGTTCGATACAAGCGATAGGGGCTTGAGAGTTCATCTAAAGTATAAACAGCTGGTCGAGGTCAATTACAAATCAAAATTGGCTTCAAATGAGCAATTTATATTGGCATCTCAAGCTGAAAAAAGTATATTATATGCAGTATCCGTCTCAAAAGAAAGATAGGGCAGATTGGTGTGTAGTTTGTAAGACTAAAGCCAGAGGAAAAATTGACCCGATAGTTAGAGAGAATGAGCTAGCAGATGACTTCTATCAAGAAGAAGATCATTCCGAAGTGGAACGAGTTAGTCCAATACTCGAGGATGATGACACAAAGTTAGTTCAATTGGAAATAAAATACGTTAATGATGACGATAGTGAAGTTGAGGAAGGACAAAATGATGATGAGGGAGACGAAGAAGAATTTCAAGATTCCAATACAGAAGAGAAAGAAGAAGAGTATTACACGGATGATGATAATGACGATGAAGAATAATTGTAAATGTGAAGTATATATTCAATTATTAAATATATCTATTAATATATTATATATAATCTAATTATATTATATTTTTACAGCTATGGTTCAAGATATCAGTTCCCGAGGAGGCATTCCTCGTAGCACCCCTCGACGATTACCACCTGCCCCACCTGTACCCACTAACCCTTTGCCTTCCACCACCATCCCCCCACCTCCAACCACCATCCCCCACCTGATTCGTCTACCATTCCCTCACCTGATCTGGCCACCATCCCCTCACCTCCAGCTACCATCCCTCCGCCACCCTATGCAAATCCAAGACCGTCGTCTTCGAAACGTATGCCACGTGGGCCTAACATAATTCTCCCTCCGCCACCTGAGGGAGCACTGTGCAGAGCAGTTAGTGTCCGCGGAAGATGGTAAGTATATGCATCAATTATTTCTTATAATTTATTATTTTCAAAATATCATATTATGAAAGTTTATGCGTGGGGCATGGCCTACATGGTCTCACATGCCCCATGAGCATATGGATTTATTGTGGCGAGAGTTCACGATTAGTATATTTATTAAATTAATGTTAATGTTAAATATTCATCGGTAATAATAATTTTATTTTTGCTGGCTCATTATAAATGGCTGGAGGACCAGACCACTTTTGTTGAGGCTGCATGGGAGCATGTTGCCCACGCTCGCTATAACGGGCTGCTTCAGCAGGCTTGTCAGACCGTGATGAGATGACTGGGGGCCACACAGATAGGGCAGACTCGGGGACACGCCCCCGAGTAGATTCCTGGCCCTGTGTGGGACCAGCTCGTTGAGCGGTGGGATACACCTGAGTGGCAGGAGGTCTCCCGGACTGCGCCAAGAAACCGCATGTCTGGGGGGGACGACACGGGCGTGCGCTACACTGGTGGCTCCATCTCTTTTGCAGTTCATGAGCGTTGTATGGTATGTATAATTTAATTATTTTAAATTAAATTATATATTATGTATAATGATATTAGTGTATTTATTTTCTAATGTAAGACACGAGTGGCGGAGGATGGCACCGTCCGACGCCCGTCGATGATGGAGGTGTTTGAGCACACCCACCGTCGTCGACGAGGAGTGGGGGACTACATTGATAGCAGTGCCTCTTATATAATGGTAAGTATTTATATGTCTATTTAATTTACACAATTTTTATTTATAGTTTATATATATGTAAAATATAAACATGTGTAGGAAACTTACACGAGGATTGTGATCAAGTGTGGAGGCACACCGGAGGAGTTTGACGCAGGAGCTTGGGTGGAGGCCGCAGGTGGCTGGGAGCACGACCGTGTTTATGGCTTTGCAGACAGTGGCCATGCACGAGCCGTGCTCGGGTCACTTGGGGCACCGACTCCTCCGGCTGTGGGTGAGCGGCCCTCGACATCCTGAGCGTAGGACCAGAGCCAGATAGCGGCCATGGAGTCGAAACTCACTCAACAAAGATAGGCGATGGAAGAGCAGAGGTAGGCGATGGAGGAGTAGAGGCTGACGATGGAGGAGCAAAGACGGACGAATGACGAATTGAGACAGACGATCTAGAACATGCAGACACTCCTCACTTAGATTGCGTCTCACTCTGGCCTTCTACCGATGATGTCGCAGTCGTTGTCGTCCTCGACCCAGTCGACGCTCCCGACCCAGTCGCTGTCGACTCCACCACCTCCACCGCAGGCGTGAGATTTTGATTTATTGTATTTTGTTTATATTTTGATACTTGGTTGTATATATATGATATTTTGATAATTGTTTGCCTTCGGTTTGAGGCTTAGATTGATGATATTTATATAAAATTTTATGTTTGGTTTCAAATGCATGCGTATGATGTTTTTTGATTGTAATATGTGATTGACAATAGATTGTAGTCTATATATCATTGTATACAAGAATTTACAAATTTTTTAGTTTTTTCAGTTACAGGATACACCTTTAGCCACGGCTTACCCACAGTTCACCTTCACTAAGCCGTGGCTGAAAGCTTATCATAAATGGCTGATGGCTTGGGCATCACCAAATATCACGGTTGCTAATAGTATCACCGACGGGCTTGGGTCATGGCTGATGTGTTGGTATCAGTGACAGGCGCTGAGAGCCGTCACTGATGTATTTAAATCAGCAACAGCGCACACGGCTGTCGCTGATGATTACGTGTGACGACGTAGCTCGGCCATCACAACTTCTCTGAGACGCGCGCATTAGTGAGGACATTTTTCCACTCCCTTTGCCATCCGTGATAGTTATCACCGACTGTTCATCCATGAATTCAGTCGTCGATGATGACGACAATTCTAGTAGTGGAGGTTGGATGGCTAATTCCCAACCTGTGGAACAAGTTCGGATGAGCAAATCCCGATTGTTCTGGTTTGGCCTCGTGGGATAAGTTCGGAGGGCCTACTCGATTATCCCCAAGGTGGTTTTAAGGAATAAGTTTGGAGGGCCTACCCGATTATTCCTGTGATATCTTAGAGGGGTAAGTTCGGAGGGCCTACCCGATTACTCTTGTGATATCTTAAAGGAGCAAGTTCGGATGGGCGATTCCCGATTGTCCCTTCGCATCTCGTGGAGCAAGTTCGGAGGGCCTTCCCGATTGCTCCCAAGTTTCTTTATACTAGGATAAGTTCGGAGGGCCTTCCCGATTATCCTAATATGTGTTGTTGACTTAGGGCATGGTAGGCTTAGGCCTGTTGATCTTCACCGTTTGGGCAGGTGGTGGCCAAATGGCGTGTTTGCTGGTCATTTTCTTGTGACCTTTTCCTGCTTGAGTCAGGAGTTTTGCTTTATGCATCCTATTTATGATTGTTTTTTTGTGGGGGTTGGTAGAACCACTCACTGAGTTCTTTTGAACTCAACCGTTGTCGTTGTTTTATTTTGCAGAGCCTGACCGATGAGGTGGGCTGGAGCACTTGGCGCTGCTAGAGGACAGATGGACTATATTGATCTCATAGCAGTCCTACTTAGGGGTCGTAGTCGAGTTTTGGTAGTTAGTCATGCACTTATGTTTCAGTGTTTTGGAGTTGTAGTCCCTTGAGGGACATTCATGCTTTACTCAGATTTTATTTGTTAAAAGAACTGTTACTCTTTGGTTCGTTTATTTCCGTACTTGAACTATTTATTAAAAACTTTGATGTTTTTTTTGTTTTCGAAAATTTGTTTTAGTTCTTTTCTATTGATAAAAGTTGTTATTCTTCTTTTTATCCTTATGAGTTGACATGTGCATGGGTTAGGCTGCGGGGTATAGGGACATATACCTCGGCCGGTCACGTGATCCTGAGTTGGGGCGTGACAACTACGCTCCCACTAAACATCTTGTCTACACAAGGTTCATCCATATTTTTGATAAAATCAAAACCCTTTTGTCTATCTCATCAAAAATGGATATTTGAACTCTTCTATGCTAGTTGTATTCTATAAATGAACCTTTGCAGCTCGCATACCTTACTTGGTCCAACTGAGGATACAAAGTCCTTTGGCTATGTCATATAGACTTCTTCATAATGAAAGAGCGCAGTCTAGACACCCACTAGCCAGATCTCGTATTCAGAGCACGCACTGATGGTAGCAATATCCTGATGGACTTGAGCATTGGAACTGGTGCGAATGTCTTATTGCAGACAACCTATTATTTGGGTTAGATCTTATTCACAGCCAGTCTGGTCCACACTTTGCCAGATGCTCAGATCTTTCCTAAAGATCCACCTGCACCCTATACGAGTCATCCTTTTAGAGTTGGTCAACTATTGTCCGCACTTGGTTTGCTTCTAGTTTGGATTTGCATAATGCCACTGCATGGTGTCAACATATTTGACCATTAAGAGATCACAGATTGGCTGAATCTAGGTCATACCCTATGGCTAGATATCATCACTCAAGCAGTCTACGTAGTCTCCTAGAGGAGTGATGGGAAGTAATAATTACATGGATTGGTTTAACCTGTAAACTTTCCACTAGTTGTTGCGAATTTATTCGTGGTTGCTGAACTTCACCAAGTTCAACACATCTTCCACTCTCACTTTCCTCGACAAACTCCCTTTCTCAGAAAGTTGTGACAAAACTCCTTTTATTTAGTTGAAGAACTTGATACCAAAACACTTTTAAGGGTATTCCTCAAAATTTTGCATCTGGTCAAGTTTGTCATACGCTAGGCAACCTCGAATCATGAGATGACTCAGACTCGATTTCTTGTCATTCCATATCTTATATGGTGTATCAGAGACACATAAAATTATGGCCGTTACAATAGTTTAACCTCTAAAAAAAGAGATTGGAAGCTTAGTATGGATCACATCATATCCAATAAGGTGTGATTACTCCTTTCAGACACACCATTATGTCAGGAGGGGTCCATACAGAGACAATCTTTTTGTCTTCGAGATAATTCTCAAACTTAGTGTTTAAGTATTATCTGCCTCGATCTAATTGAAGGCCTATAATACCTTTTCCAATATGTTTATTTAACTTCACCTTCATACTCCTTAAACGATTCAAAGGTATCGGGTTTGTGCCAAAACAGGTGGACATACCCGTCTCTAATCATATCGTAGGAGTATCCTTTTTTGGCTTGAGTTGTTATCGGCCTGCATACACCTATGTAGGCCAATTCTAATCAACTCAGTGAGCCTTTCGCCAGGTCTGGTGAACAGAGACTCGATTAGAATTTTCTTGAGACACACTTCTCAACTTCTTACTGTGATTCATAATCGCCCAAAGTCATAAAAGCCAGAAGTAGGTGAGGTTAATTTTATCTCTTTGTGCGTTTGTTCAAAAATATTTATCATTAACTTCAAAAACCATTAAAGCAATTTAAATTGATCTAGTCGCATGTAACTTATCAGAATAGTTCATGTGGCAACTATTGTCTATTAAAGAACCTTTCACAACCTTGTTCAGAGAACAAAGGAAAGGATATTCTTTTATTAACACTGGAACAAATCAATATCAACGGTCTTGTCGAATAGAAGACTTATACAATAGGTTTCTACATCTAAGGCTACAACTCTTGCGCCATTGCCTACCCGAAGGTCGTAGTTGCCTTTTGTCTAATCTTCTACTTTTCTCTTATCATGCAACATCTTGTAGATGATGATTGATATCAATTACTCGGTAGAGTCAATGACGAAATATTCTTATAACGTGCGCACCTGAAGCGGTGGTTTTTTTTTTAAAAAAACATCTTCAGTTTCGTCTATGTAAAATTCTACTTGTAGTTGCACTTCTAGTGGCCACATTTCCCTTTCTTAATATCTTAGCCATTCAGAGTCAATATTATTTGAGGGTTTTTTCATGCAATTATAATTATCTAAGCTATCAACAATTGAAGCAAAAGCAATAAATAAAATCATAAAGTAAGTAATGATGATTATGGATGTTCTACGGGTTCCACCCGAGCCACCGGGCGAACCAAGACCATCATCCTAGGATTTTAGGGAACTCCGTCTCGCCAAGGCGCTGCCCAAAAACATCTTGCACGTTGCCGATTCCATCAGTGTCTTCCCGGGGTTCAAGTCGTCATCATCATGGCGCCAAACACCTCCTCTCCGCGCACGCACCAAAACGGGGCAGCAAGCCTTGGGGAAAGGTTTAAGGAGAGGGAGAGGAAGATTACAAACAGAATTCTCAAGAGGAAGGCAGGGATACGTAGGCCCAATTCAAAAGTTACAATGCTGAAATTTCACAAATTTGCAAGCAATCAATACAACCACGTTTTACACACAGTCACAACACATAGGGTTCATCCATAATCATTCTTTCATGCATCTTAACAATTGAGAAATAGAAAGGAAAAAAACAGAATCCGAAAACGCGCTAATCGGGTTACGTTTCCACCCAAAACGGTTCAAACAACACATGCTGAAAATTTTAATTTCGGGGTTGTTCAACCATGAACACATGGGGCTCTTGAGTTCGAAATTTGTCCAAGACAAGTTTGTACAGTAGGCTACCTCCCGGATTCATCGCATCAACCATGGAGCCAAAAGAACAACACAAGAACCCCTGAAAACAAAAACAAGGTAGCATGACGTTTAGGGAGCGAACGGTTCGTAAATGCAACAATAACGCGTAATAAAATTCCAAAAAAAATGCTAAAGGTGGCTCTGATACCACTGTTGGGATAGGAATCGAAAATGCAGCGGAAAAAGCAATTTTAAAAAATTCAAACTATCCCAAAATCAGCGATCTACTTTAGCAATCTTTAAGGAATTCAATTAAGGAGTAGAAGGAGAAGATATACCTTATACCGCAGATGGTATGGTTGCTCCTATCCCCGTTTCAAGATGCACACGCGCATGTCCTCCAAGGAAGGTCCACACCAGGCACCTCGCAACCAAGGGGCAGTGAACACCATGACTCGTTGTTGCTCAATAGAGAGGCAATCTCAACCCCAAAATGAACCAAGGTAAAGTCGGCCCTTCCACTAATAACCGAGCACCAAAAGGAAGGAAGAGAGGATGTGAAAACCGCAGAACAAAAAGGAAGATGAAAGAATATGTCACTCCCCAACTCAGGGTGCGTGACCGGCCAGGGTATGTGTCGGTACCCCGAAGCCTACCACATGCACTAAACAATAACATATAAGAAAACATTGTACATCCAGGCAACATGAGAAAAAGGAGAGTGGCGCAAATCTTTATTCAGAAACCAAAACAGTTTTAGTAGTTTCAAATTCGAAGGAAACAACTTAAGACTCAAGGTTTTAAACAAATACAAGATTTTCAAAGACAACTACTAAGTGCATGTTTAGAACTCAAATCGATACGACTACAACCATATGACTGCCTGCTAAGAGATCCACGCCAACGCCTGCCCTCTAGTCGCACCATGTCACCAAGTCGTACCTCACTGGCCGGGCTCTGCAAAACAACAACAAATAAAACCATGAGTTCGCGAGGAACTCAGTGAGTGGTTCTTCGAACCTTCTCTTAAATCCCGATATATGATTAGATAAAACACTAGATAATTACATCAGTAACTATGTATAGAATCCAATACATTTCTTGGCCGTTCGGTCTAACTGAATAGTAGTGAAGGATCCGGCCCTGTATAAGGCCCTACACAGACTGTGGTAACCGGCCACTATCGGCCTAAGCATGAATATATGTGTTTCGACCATACCCGACCTTCATAGCTATATAATTTGTATTCACCATCACATGTTTCGCACATGGCGAGTCAAACACCGGGCCCGTCTGTTGGGTGAAATGGCACACTAGTGGGGGGGGGTAAATAGTGTGTTAACTAATCATTTATTGATTAGTAAGGTTAAGCATGATATTTATAGCAAGCGGAAGCAATAAATATAAAGCAATAAGAACAAACAACTGACAATGCAAACACAAAAATTTATAGTGGTTCAGCCCAATGCCTACTCCACTACCTAAGCACCCAGCTTAGGATTTCCAAACTTAGTTTACTAGATTTAAATCGTTTCCCTTACAAAGAGGACTTTCACTCGAAGAGCCTGACTCTCAACCTAAGGCACTTCCACACCTGGAAGTCTCTGCCTTCTTACCAAGAGCACTCTTCCACCTCAACCTAAGGGACAACTCAACAAATCCTAGTAAACTATGTTTACAGAGGTGGGTTTAAGCCTTAACACCAAGGCAACCACCAACTCAATCAAACCTAGCAATATAGGTTTATACACTTGATGTACAATCAAAATAAACAACAAAATACAATAACAATTGGAGCAATAAATCAATCAAACTATACTTAGCTCCAAAAGATACTCCCTAGTCCTCTTGATTCCTTGAGATGATGAATCTATAAATCTATGATATGTCAAGAGAACTAGTAGAGCTAGTATTGTTATTATCGTTAGCATGACTAGAAGGAGAAGAGTGTACCTCATCATTAGCATCCATGAGGTAAACTTTCGAAGTGGCTTCATGGTCATGAAAAGAGGATGCTTCACTTGAGTAAGATGTGGAGGTGGAAGCACTTGACCTCTTCTTTGTCTTATTTTTCATGGTAGAGCAATTCTTCTTCACATGCCCTATCTCTTTGCACAAGTGGCAAATTACCTTTCTCTTCCGGCTTTTAGAGTTGCTTCTTTGACTAGAAGCACTATGGACATCAAAACCGAGATTAGTAGTAGATGAGTGACCATTGTCATCACCACCTTCATCAAAAGTGCCAATCTATTCGGTTTTGGCATAATCATATAAAACATTTAAAGTGGCCCATAAATCATAAGCCGAAGAGCAATGCATGACTTTATCTAGGATGCCATTTGGTAATGTGCAAAGAATACAATTCATGACATCTCCATTATATTTAAACATTTTCTTATCTAATTCACTCCAAGCATGCATGTCAACCTTAGGTTCAATAAATTCTAGTCTTAACATGTAAAGGACAACAAAACCTTTAGTCTTTAAATATGTGTACATCCTATATTTCCAAAGACCAAAGTTCGAGGCATCGAACCTAGGAGGTGAAGACGCTAAACACTCTAGTGCCAATTTTTCGGATCGATAGACGATGTAGAGGAGATAGTGAAATCTCAATCTACAACCCGCTCTTATACCAATTGTTGGTTGAAATGGCACACTAGAGGGGGGGTGAATAGTGTGTTAACTAATTTATTAGCCTAAATCCAATTTTAATCATTTGCTGATTAGTTAGGCTAAGCACGATATTTATAGCAAGCAGAAGCAATAAATATAAAGCAATAAGCATAAACAATTGACAATGCAAACACAAGAATTTATAGTGGTTCGGCCCCAATGCCTACTCTACTACCTAAGCACCCCGTTTAGGATTTTTAAACTTAGTTTACAAGATTTAAATCATTTCCCTTACAAAGGCACTTCCACACCCAGAAGTCTCCGCCTTCTTATCGAGAGCACTCTTCCACCTCAACCAAAGGGACAACTCAACTAATCCTAGTAAACTACGTTTACAGAGGTGGGTTTAAGCCTTAACACCAAGGCAACCACCAACTCAATCAAACCTAGCAATCTAGGTTTACACACTTGATATACAATCAAAATAAACAACAAAATACAATAACAATTGGAGCAATAAATCAATCAAACTATACTTAGCTCCAAAAGACACTCCCTAGTCCTCTTGATGCCTTAAGATGATGAATCTCTAAATCTTGAAGGCAAAATCAGGGTGTTATCCTGGAAACTAGGGATTGCAGAGGGATGGCTCAAGAAATGCTTTAGAGTTGATCAATGATGGCTCAATGAAGGTTACAATTCCATCAAACATGCAATTTCAACATACTTATATAATTAAATCCAAAAATTAACAAAAATTAATCCCTAAATTACCATTAGGACAGAATACTAATCTCTAGAATTAATTCACAGAAATTATGCTTTTCATCAAGTTCCACAAGAAACCACACACTTAAACAAAGAATCAAGCATTGAGATCAAGAACCCCCTTCTCAAGAACCCTTAAATAGTCATTATTGTTGGAGAAATGACAACACTAGAGGGGGGGGGGGTGAATAGTGTGTTTACTAAATCAATTTGCCTAAATCGATTTTAATCATTTTTTTAAACTAATTAGGCAATTTATAATTCGATGATTAGATGCGGAGGCGATAAACAATAAAGCAATTAATACAATCAATAAATCAATGCAAACACAGTGATTTATAGTGGTTCGGCCCCAATGCCTACTCCACTACCTAAGCACCCCGCTTAGCATTTCCATTACATCAGTTTAACTAGATTAAATCAGTTTCCCTTACACAGAGAACTTTTACTCGAAGAGTCGCACTCTCGACCTAAGGCACTTCCACACCCGGAAGTCTCCGCCTTCTTATCAAGAGCACTCTTCCACCTCAACCCTAAGGGACAACTCACTTAATCCTTGCAAACTACATTTAATTACACCGGTGGATTTAAACCTCAAACACCAAGGCTACCACCCAATTTCAAGACCTAACACTCCTAGGTCTTCACACGCACAAATCAAAGAAAATAGATTCAAATATTAGTTAAAATTAAAATGAAAAGAGCTTAGAATAAAACCAAGAGTCAGTGCTCTTTTCCAAGCCTTTGACGCCTTCAACTCGTCAAGAGGTAGAGCTCGTATTAAATCCCGAGTTGAGACAGAGAGTGCGCTTGAAGCGGATTTTGACGGAGGATTAGGGCACGCTGCAATCAATCTTTAGAAGGCTCAAAACTCCCTTTAGAATGCTCAATAAAATCTGTATCAATTAAGGAAGCCCAGTTAAAGGAGTTAGATGAGGTATATTTATACCCTCTCGAAGAAACGACAGCTCAACGGGTGGAAAATTATCCGTTACAGTCACTCGGTCGATTGGCCGGTCGATCGACCCATCGACCGCTCGAATGATCGCTGCCTTACTCTCTCTGTGCGGTCGACCGATGGGTCGACCGCCAGATGCAATTCTTGTGTTCTCGCAATCCGGTCGATTGCCCAGTCGACTGATGTAGTTAAGCCAGAGACGCGTGCCATGTGATTTTTAATTCAGTCGACCGATCGATCGACCGATCGATCGACCGATGCAAGTTGTGGCTTCAGCGATCCGCAGATCGGTTGAGCGATCGGTCGACCGATGAAGCTACTGCCAATTTTTGGCCTCAGTCGGTCGACTGCCCAGTCGACCGAAGTAGCTACTGCCGCTTTGCGGCATCCTTTGGTCGACCTACCGATCGACCGAGATGGCTGCTGCCATTTTTCTAACCCTATTCGGTCGACTGATTGGTCGACCGAACATTGATTTTTCATCCATTTTTCTTGCTCGCTTCATTTCCGGGTTCCGACCTTCAACGTGCGTCATCTTGATGATTTTTCAATGTCTTCTTTAGACATGTCCAAGACGTCTTTGGTGCACACGTCGATCTTCGAGAAATTTCCGCGATGAATCAGAGCGCGACGATCAATGTCCTTCCGACTTTGCGATTTCTTCCGATATTTTCAGTCGAAGACATCGACTTTGCGATTTGTTCCTATATTTTTGATAGAGGACATCGAACGCTAAGCGATATGGAACCTGAAAGATTTCTCAATGAAATATTAATTCCACGTTTGTTATCATCAAAACTGAGATTAAGACCAAGGTTGAAAACCTAAAGCCAACAATCTCCCCCTTTTTGATGATGACAAACATCCTTAAGAAAATATATTCATTAAATCATAGAGGATATCAACTAAGGGATTTCTCCCCCTATCAACATGCATATCTATGAAAATAAACTCCCCCTATCTATGTGCATAGTCTTCCATATTTTCCTCCCCTTTACCTATGATTTTCTCCCCATTTACTTATGATTTTCTCCTGCTTTTGACATCAATCAAAATGGGTAAAAAAGGTCAATCTAGACAAAGTTGAGACTATAAAGATTATTTTTCATGAAACATGAAAATCTCAACCAAAGGGATGGAAAACAAATATTTAATAAGAAACTTAAACCATACATGATAGCAAAGAGTGATAGATAAAATTCAAAACTAAATCATGTATGCACTCAAGTATTAATATTTTCGTGAATATTGTTTCTTCTTCATGACATTTTTGATTTCATTCAAACTTTCAAAATACAAAGATATCGTCATGTAAAATATGTATATCAAGTTTGAAGTGAAAAGAATGTCATTTGATCCAAATATGAACTTAGCACGTTTTCATTTGAAATAAGCATGAAAACATGAAAATGGCTAAGTATCAAATTTTGCTATCTACTCATGTTTTCTCTATCTTAACCATCTAGACATCAAACATGAGAGAGTGTAAGTCTATGAATCAAGTTTGGGTTTAAAGTGAAATTTCTAAGTTACTTTGTTGACTTCGGTTAAACTATACTTCATGTTTTTTAAAAATCAAACTTTTATATCCATACAAAATCATATTTTTGACGAAAATTTTTTATATCAATTGTTGGATGAATTTTTTTGAAATTTTAACTGGACAAACTAGATTTTACAGGGAATCTAGAGGTTCAAGAATTAGTAAAAAATTAGTTTCCTATAAATTCATGAAATTCTTGAAATTCTTGAAAGTCCAGGGGCATTTTCATAAATTTTAGATATTTTTCGAAAGGTATCATTTTTTATTCAAACTTTTCATATATCGTTGAATGGTCATTTGAAATGGATGTGTCAAGTTTGAAATCAAAATGAATTTGAAAAGTCCATTTTTCAATTGATCTCGATTTCAACTAAAAGCTAATTTTTTTAAGATATCGCTCAAATTATCAAAATCATTTTTAGAAATGATTTTACTCAAAGAATAGAGAGAACGGTATTAGGAATGAAATCAAAATATCATGCACAATGTTTCATTTGAAGTATTTTGAAGAAAAATCAAAGTATCGGAAAGATTGATATTTCAAGAAGGATGATACTTTGTATTTTCGAAATCCAATTTCAAAATTCCATTATAAATTAGATTCTTGATGAAACTTTTCAAAAAATTTACGGAATAACCTAGATTTTTCAGTGAGGGTGCAGTTTCAAAAATCAATTGAAAATGATTTTTTTTTATTTCTCTAGAAATAACTGAAAATGCATACCAATTGTTGGGTGAAATGATATTTTCTTAACTTTCAATTATTCTTAAAACATGTTCAATTTTCATTCAAACTTTTATGACACCATAAAAAGATCATGTAAAGAGTGTATGTCAAGTTTGAAATAAAAATTATGTTCTTAAGTCAAGATATCAACCTAGCATGGTTTCCTTCAAAACTAAGCTAGTTATCATGAAACATGCTAAGTTTCAATCTTATCATTTACTCATGATTTTTCAACCTTAAACCTATGGATACCTAACATGAGTAAATCTAAACTTGTTCCTCAAATATAGATTGAAAATGATACCTCTAAGTCAATTTGTTGACTTGGGTCAACATGGTTCAAAAGAGGTAAGCATGAAAAACACCTCTATGTCATTTTATCCACATCCATATGAATTTTTCACTCTAAGTGCTTAGAAACATGTCATACCTATTCCTAAACATGTTTATGAAGTTTGGACTTAAAATGAGGTGTCCAAGTCGATTTGTTGACTTGGGTCAAACTTTTTCAAGTTTAAGTCTCCTAAAGTGATATAATTATCACATTGTTCATCTAGACATGAATTTTCAATTTTAAGTACCTAGACTTATGTGATATGTGTATCTAAACATGTTTACTAACTACTAACTCAAAATGAGGTCTCTAATATGAATTTTAACTTAGAGAAAGTTTCATTCAATCAAGATATCTTGAAATTGCCTAAGTATCAAAAAAAATTTCTGGATCGAGACTAGCTGTAGACGAGATGGTGAAATCTCAAACTACAACCTCGCTTTGATACCAAATGTTGTAGAAATGGCAACACTAGAGGGGGGGGGGGGGGTGAATAGTGTGTTTACTAAATCAATTTGCCTAAATTGATTTTAATCATTTTCTTAAACTAATTAGGCAATTTATAATTCGATGACAAGATGCGGAAGCGATAAATAATAAATAAATCAATACAATCAATAAATCAATACAAACACAGTGATTTATAGTGGTTTGGCCCCAATGCCTACTCCACTACCTAAGCACCCCGCTTAGGATTTCCAAACTAGTTTAACTAGATTAAATGAGTTTCTCATACACAGAGGACTTTGACTCGAAGAGTCGCACTCTCGACCTAAGGCACTTCCACACCCGGAAGTCTCCGCCTTCTTATCAAGAGCACTCTTCCACCTCAACCCTAAGGGACAACTCACTTAATCCTAGCAAACTACGTTTAATTACACCGGCGGATTTAAACCTCAAACACCAAGGCTACCACCCAATTTCAAGACCTAACAATCCTAGGTCTTCACACACACAAATCAAAGAAAACAGATTCAAATACCAGTTAAAATTACGATGAAAAGAGCTAGTGAAGAAAGAATTAGACTCAAGCTTATTTCCACCACCTTCTCATCTTCAACTTGCAACTAGAAGAAGACTTCAGTGAACGCAGCAAGGTTGAAGAGAAGAGATCAGCGCCTGATGAAGTCGAAACTAGGAGCAGAGAGGCGCGCGCAGGTGTAGCTCGTATGAAGGCTTTAAGACTCACTTTTAATGCTCAAATAAGTTTTGCAAAGGTGTTTAATGAAGTTCGGTGAGGGGTATTTATAACCCTTCAGCCGAACGGCCGTTCAACGGAAAAAAAATCAACCGTGAAGCCATTCGGTCGCAAGGCTGATCGATAAATCGGTCGACCGATGGATCGACCGCTAGGTCCGACCGCTGCAGCTGAGAGAGGTCGGTCGACCGATGGGTTGACTGTCAAAATTTCTTCCGACATTCGGTCGACCGACCGGTCGATTGAGTTGCTGCAGCGAATCTAAAGATAGAGGCCATCTTTAGGTTGGTCGACCACTACCTTTCTGCCAAATTTTTGCCTCTGTCAGTCGACCAACCGATCAACCGACACAGCCTAGCTATTTTCCCTTCGCTACATTCGGTCGACCGATCGACTGGTCGACCGAATGGCTTTTGCCAACTTCTTGCGTTCTTCGGTCGACCAGTTGATCGATCGAATGGGCTGCATCGCCATTTTATTACCTTGATCGGTCGATCGACCAATTGACCGATCACAGGCTGAGGATGATTAATTCCTTGTATTTTTACATGCCAATTCTAAGAGTTTGGTTACCAAGTTTCAATTTGGATAACCTTACATTTTAGGCTTGGGATAAACTATTCTAGGGACATATTACATTAAATCTTCTTGACTTAATCCAGAGCCTTTCTTCAATGATTTCTTGTTCCGTTCTTTGACGATCTTTTCCGTCGTCTCATTTGAACGGATTAGGCATGCGTATCGCAACCTCAACCTGAACTCAAAACTACACACTTGGATTAAATACATGTTTGTTATCATCAAAATAAAGATCGAGGCTTAAGAGAGACCCTTAAGCCAACAATCTCTCCCTTTTTGATGATAACAAACATAACATTAAATTTTAAGAAAATTACCAGCATTTGTGAGTTTGAGTTAAGACATTCAAATTTCTAACTTAGCCTATACATCCAACTTCTTATAACTCAACCTATGCTCCCCCTATCAATGTGCATATTCAAATTATCTATAACTTGATATATGCTCCCCCTACCATTGTGCATGTCATTTTTAACTCGCCCTAACTATATCTCTTGCCCTTAACTATAAAACTCACACTACCTATATGTATCGTGAAAACCAAGTGTGACCTTTTTTTTTCTCCCCCTTTTGACATCAATCAAAAAGGGTAAGAATCAATGTACAATTAATGAGATTTCATCATAAAGCCAAAAAAAAACCGAGAGAGCCACAAAAACCAAGTATCATCTACCACTATAGTCCTTCCCATCAATGTAAGCCTATAGAAGGCAAACATCAATAGGTCGCAAAGCCCCACTACAGATCAATACATAAGTGTGATGACACTTTTATAGAACGCAAGTTTTGAAATCTTGTAAAATTTTCTTTAATCACAAGGTAAAGCACAAATTGCTAGTTGCATCCTTAAGTTTGTGAAACTCTCTTCAACTAAGGGTTTTGTAAATATATCGGCAAGTTATTTATCGGTGAATACAAATTCTACCGATATGTTTCCCTTAGCTACGTTATCCCTAAGAAAATGATGTCTCAAATCAATATGCTTAGTTCTAGATGTAAGATAGGATTTTTGGTTAAATTAATTGCACTAGTGTTATCACAATGTATAGGTATGCAAGAATACCTAAGTCCATAGTCTAAAAGAGTTTGTTTCATCCAAAGGACTTGCGCACAACAACTAGCCGCGGCGATGTATTCTGCTTCTGTTGTTGAAAGCACAACCAAATTTTGTTTCTTTGAGAACCAAGAAATAAGACTCGCTCCTAAGAATTGACAACACCCACTAGTGCTTTTCCTATCTACCTTACATCTGGCAAAATCAGCGTCTGAAAAAACGATTAAATCAAATGATGCATGACATGGATATCATAATCCTAAGTCAACCGTACCCTTTAGATATCTCAATATATGTTTTACCGCGCTTAAATGAGACATCTTAGGACACGATTGTAACCTAGCAAATAAACATATGCTAAACATGATATCGGGTCTACTTGCGGTTAAATAAAGGAGACTACCGATCATACCTCGATATCGTTTTTCGTCCACTTTAATCCCCTCTTCATCTTTGTCAAGCTTGATGGATGAGCTCATAGGTGTAGAAGCTATCTTGGCTTCATTCATTCCAAATCTTTTGATGAGCTCCTTTGTGTACTTAGCTTGATTGATGAAGATCCCTTTGGTGGTTTGCTTGATTTGGAGACCAAACATGAAGGAGAGTTCTCCCATCATACTCATCTCAAATTCATCCTGCATGCACTTAGCAAACCACTCACAAAGCATTTCATTAGTGGCACCAAAAATTATATCATCAACATATATTTGAACTAATAATATGTCATTTTCATGGTGCTTAATGAAAAGTGAGACATCCGCTTTTCCTATGTCAAAACCTTGTTCAATTAGGAAAATAGAAAATCTTTCATACCAAGCCCTAGGGGCTTGTTTTAAACCATATAAAGCCTTTTTAAATTTAAAAACATGATTAGTAAACTCAAAGCTTTCAAAATCGGGGGGTTGTTCAACATAAACTTCTTCATTTATAAAACCATTTAAAAAGGCACTTTTCACATCCATTTGAAAGAGTTTAAAGCCCTTAAAGCTAGCAAATGCCAAAAGCATCCTAATTTCTTCTAATATAGCTACGGGAGCATATGTTTCATTATAGTCTATTCCTTCTTGTTGGTTGTACCCTTGTGCCACTAGCCTAGCTTTGTTTCTAATGACTAGTCATTCTTCATCTAGTTTATTCCTAAATACCCACTTGGTTCCAATTATGGTTTGATCACTAGGTCTAGGCACTAAGTCCCATACATTATTTCATCAAATTGGTTGAGTTCTTCTTGCATGGCTAATACCCAAAACTCATCTTCTATAGCTTCCTTAACATTTTTAGGCTCTACTTGAGAAACAAAAGCTACATATTGACATAAATTTTTCAGTTTAGAGCGTGTTACCACTCCCGTTGAAGGCTCTCCAATGACTTGCTCCATTGGATGATCTCTTACCAATCGGTATCCCTTGGGGAGAGGTGGTAGAGCTTCTTCTTCTTCACCTTCAACTTAAGGTTGACTTGAGGATGGAGGTTCTTCATGTTGGGTCTCCTCATTATCTTCATCCTCCACTTCCTTATCATGAAGTGTGAGATCCTCAAGCTCCTCACCTATATTCACAATCTTGACATTTCTTGAAGAATCATTAGTTTCATTAAAAGTCACATGCATAGATTCTTCAACTATCATAGTTCTACGGTTATAAACTCTATAAGCCTTAGAACTAGTGGAGTAGCCTAGGAAAATTCATTCATCGGATTTAGAATCAAAATTTCCTAAATTCTCCATAGTATTTAAAACAAAGCATTTACATACAAAAACATGAAAATATCCCACATTTGGGATTTTACCATTCCAAAGCTCAAAAAGTGTTTTCTTGATTTTTGATCTTAATAAAACACGATTAAGAACATAACAAGAAGTATTTATGGCTTCGGCCCAAGAATATTTAGGTAAATTATTTTCGCACAACATGGTCCTAGCCATTTCTTGTAGGGTTCTATTCTTCCTCTCAACCATCCCATTTTGTTGAGGGATCCTAGGGGAAGAAAAGGTATGTTGAATACCTAAATCATCACAAAACTCAGAATTTTTTTCATTTTTAAACTCCCCTCCATCATCACTCCTAAATTTCAAAATAGAAACTCCTTTTTCATTTGAAATTATTTTTGCAAATTTTTTGAAAAACTCAAATGTTTCATTTTTCTTCGTGAAAAAGAAAACCCATGAAAATCTCAAAAAATCATCAACAAAAACATAGCAATAAAGCTTTCCACCTATACTAGCTACATCACATGGACCAAAGAGATCCATGTGTACAAGCTCTAGAGTTCTAGATGTACTAACTTGATTAATACTATGGAATGAAGACTTTACTTGCTTACCTAGTTGACATGCTTCACAAAGTTTATCTTTTTCAAACTTTATCTTAGGTAAGCCTTTTACTAAGTCTTTTCTAGATATCTCTTGGATGAGACTCATGCTAGCATGTCCTAGTCTTCTATGCCACAACCAAGAATCATTTTCCATAGCTACTAAGCATCTAACATGAGGATTGGGCAAGACATTTAATTCTAGGGTATATACATATTCTTGCCTATTTCCTTTGAACATGATATCATTTGAAGGTGTACTTCTAATAATGCATTTAGATGCTTCTAACATAATTATGTACCCATTATCACATAGTTGAGATATGCTAATCAAATTATGCTTTAAACCATCAACTAATAAAACATTTTTGATACATGGGTAAGGGAGTATACCTATGTCACCAATGCCAACAATCTTACCTTTGGCATTGTCTCCAAATGTGACATTTCCACCATCTTTACTTGATAGGGTTGCGAACAAGTTGATATCTCCCGTCATGTGCTTCGAGCAACCGCTATCCAAGATCCAAGTACCCCTACTTGGTTGAGGATGCCTCTCCACCTATAAAAGGAGAAGACACTTTCTTAGGTACCCAAATTTCCTTGGGTCCTTGAGTGTTAGTCGCTTTTGGAACCCATGTGAATCTTGCATGTGGGTTCCTCCTTAATGCACAATCTTTGGCCATATGGCCAAAAATACCACAAGAAAAACAATTACCATGAAATTTTCTGTGTGTGACCATGGGAGTGTGATGATTTCTTTTCACTGACAACTTTTGTCATGACATTTTGAATAGTTGTCATTTTTTCATTGAGCATGCAAAGTTCTTTCTTTAATGTTAGCATGCTATCATTTAAATGCTCTATTGTATCACATAAGTACTTGTTTTATTTTTCCAATTTTTTATTTTCTATTTCTGGGTCCTTGCTAGCCTTTTCTAGGGTGCACTTTTCTTTCTTAAGGTTTTCTACCTCTTTCCTAAGATCATTGCAGGAAAGTATTAATCTATCAATTTCAATTTCCAAGGACCTATTGTCCTTTTTGAGGTCCTTAAATTTTCTCCTAATTGCAATAAACTCATCATGCATTTTCTCAAATTCAATTTGTAATTCTTCTTGGGTAAATGAATTTTCACCAAAATTAAATCTTACCTCATCTTCCTTTGCGATCAAGCAAAGGTTGGCTTTTTCACTCCTCGCCTCTTCTTCATTTGATGAGGCCTCACTTTCGTCCCATGTAGCCATCATTGCCTTCTTCTTCTCTTTGTACTTTTCTCTCTTGTGAGGGTTGGAGGTAGTGGCCATCTTTAGAAGCGGGCAATCTTTCCTTAGGTGCCCTGACTTGTTGCAATTGTAGCACCTGTAGCCACTTCTTCCTTTTCTCATGCCTCCCTTCATGAAGCCCATGAACCTTCTTGCAAGCATCGCCATTTCTTCAGGGTCATCTGTCTCTTCCTCGGATGATGATGTCTCTTCGGCTCGATGGGATGCTTTCAAGGCAATGGTCTTGCCTTTCGGAGCCTCTTCTTCTTGATATTGCTTCATGTGGGTCTCATGTGTCATGGGAGACCTAATGAGCTCGGTGATCTTCAATTGGCTCAAGTCCTTGGCTTCCATGATGGTCGTCACCTTGGATTCCCAAGATTTTGGAAGAGAACGAAGGAGCTTCATTACCTTCTCATCTTCCCTTATCTCCCTGCCAAGGTTAGCTAAGCCATTCGTAATATTTTGAAACCTAGCATGCATGGCATCAATAGACTTATGTGGAAGCATTTTAAATATTTCATAGTCATGCATGAGTAAATTGATTTTGGATTCTTTTACTTGCGAAGTCCCTTCATGGGTGGTCTCTAGGACCTTCCATACTTGGTATGAAGACTTGTATATAGAGATCCTATTGAATTCATTAATTGATAGACAGCAATATAGAGCATTGACGGCCTTGGCATTTGTATTAAATAGCCTAACTTCCTCTTGGTCCCATTTATCCATATCATTATCGGGTTGTTTATACTTTACTAGGATCATCCTCCATACATCCATGCCTAAGGATTGAAGGAAGCCATTCATGCGAATATTCCAATAGGCATAGTTGTTCCCATCGAATAGTGGTGGAGTGTTAGTAGAGGACCCTTGAGCTAGTTGAATTTCACTAGACATGATGACTTGTAGGGAAGATGATTAAATCTTAGCCTACAACCTAGCTCTTATACTAATTGTTGGATGGACCTTGACACTAGAAGGGGGGTTGAATAGTGTCAATCCCCTTTTTCAATTTCATTTAACTTAATTTTGTCTTAGCTTAATGGAATTGTTCTTTAATGATTGATATGATCACAATTCAATCACAATAATGAAAGCAAGTAAAGAGCAATGCAAACAAATCAATTGATAGTGGTTCAGCCAACCTCGTACTCCACTACCTTGGCTCCTTACCAAGGATTTCTAAACACTACTTTATAGAATGTATGTTACCCTTTGAATACACTTGAGGACACCCTTCTCCCTCACTTGGAGAACACCTCAATCCTATTCACCTAGGCAAAACACACTTCTACAAAGTTTACCCTAAGTGTTTCCTAGCACACCTAGCAAGCTATCTTAACAAGAAAACAAGATTCAATAAATTGCAAACTTTGGTAAAGAGCTAGTGAAGAAAGAAGACTCAAGCTTCTTTCCACCGCCTTCTCATCTTCAACTTGCAACCGGAAGAAGACTTCAGTGAACGCAGCAAGGTTGAAGAGAAGAGATCAGCGCCAGATGAAGTCGAAACTGGGAGCAGAGAGGCGCGCGCAGATGTAGCTCGTATGAAGGCTTTAAGACTCACTTTTAATGCTCAAATAAGTTTTGCAAAAGTGTTTAATGAAGTTTGGTGAGGGGTATTTATAACCACTCAGCCGAACGGCCGTTCAACGGATAAAAAATCGATCGTTGAAGTCGTTCGGTCGCAAGGCCGATCGATCAGTCGGTCGACCGACGGATCGACCGCCAGGTACGATCGCTGGAACTGAGAGAGATGGGTCGACCGATGGGTCGACCGTCAAAATTTCTTCCGACTTTCGATCGACCCGTCGATCGACCGAATTACTGCAGCGAATCTAAAGATAGAGGCCATCTTTAGGTCGGTCGACCGATTGATCGACCGCTACTTTTCTGGCAAATTTTTGCCTCTGCCAGTCGACCAACCTGTCGACCGACGCAGCCTAGCTATTTGCCCTTCGCTACATTTGGTCGATTGACTGGTCGACCGCTTCTGCCAATTTCTTGCGATCTCCGGTCGACCGAATGGGCTGCATCGCCATTTTATTGCCTTGATCGGTCGACCGGTCGGCTGGGGATGATTAATTCCTTATATTTTTACATGCCAATTCTAAGGGTTTGGTTACCAAGTTTCAACTTGGATAACCTTACATTTTAGGCTTGGGATAAACTATTCTAGGGACATATTACATTAAATCTTCTTGACTTAATCCGGAGCCTTTCTTCAATGATTTCTTCTTCCGTTCGTTGACGTTCTTTGACGTTCTTTTCCGTCGTTTCATTTGAACGGATTAGGCATGCGTATCGCAACCGCAACCTGAACTCAAAACAACACACTTGGATTAAATACATGTTTGTTATCATCAAAATAAAGATCGAGGCTTAAGAGAGACCCTTAAGCCAACACTGTCGACCAACGCAAGTTGCAGCTTCAGCGATCCGTAGATCAGTTGACCAATCGGTTGACCGACGAAGCTACTGCCAATTTTTGGTCTCAATCGATCGACCGCCTGGTCTACCGAAGTAGCTACTGCCGCTTTGCGGGATCCTTCGATCGATCGACAGATCGACCGAGATGGCTACTACCATTTTTCTAACCCTATTCGGTCGACCGACCGGTCGACCGAACATAGGCTGATATTGATTTTTCAGCCATTTTTCTTGCGCGCTTCATTTCCAGGTTCCGGCCTTCAATGTGCGTCATCTTGAAGAGCTTTCCATGTGTTCTTTAGACTTGTCCAAGACGTCATTGGTGAACACGTCGATCTTCAAGAAATTTGCACAACGAACCCGAGCGCGATGATCAATGTCCTTTCGACTTTGCGATTTCTTCCGATATTTTTAGTAGAGGACATCGACTTTGCGATTTCTTCTGATATTTTTGATTGAAGACATCGAACGCTAATCGATATGGAACCTGAAAGATTTCTCAATGAAATATTAGTTCCATGTTTGTTATCATCAATGTCGAGATTAAGACCAAAGGTTGAAAACCTAAAGCCAACAATTATCAAGATCTTAATCCTACCATATGATTCCTACCCAAAATCACGGATTTAATCCTAAGCATGAAATGCACAAATCAAGAAACCAAATTGGAAAAATAAATCATAATTTGTACATCAAGAAAACACGATAAGAACTCGAAGAAAATCCAAGAACAAGACATAAATACCGAGCCATCAAGAATGACTTCAAAAATCTGATTAAAATCCCGAAGAGAGAGGTTAAACCACTCACCTTAATTTGGAAAAAATATTAGGAAAGAAATCCTAGATGACGGCCCTCGAATCTGGCTTCAAAAGGCTGACGGCTCAACCCAAAACAATGGCTCCAAGGGGCAGCGGCTCACTCCAAGCCGTAGGCTTGGAGAGAGGGGAAGGAGAGGGGCTGGCTCAGCTGGCTCCTCTCGGCTTGGCTCTAAAGGGAAAGAAGAGAGGGAGAGGAAGCAGGCGGCTCGGCTCGGCTTTGGGTGGCTGCGGCTCCAAGGAGAAAAGGAAAAGAGGGCTGGCTCCCTTTCTCAACTTTTTAGGTGGCTCCAAAATAGGAGCCACAAGCCATGAGGGGAATTTGTATACACCCTCCTCAATCCTAATCCCTTAAATCCTTAATTCACAAACCGCATTCACCTTAAGCCAAAACCAAAACCCGCTAACCCAATAGACTTAAATAATTTAATTAATATCATTCTAATAAATCACAAACAATTAATTAAATACTCATATGAACATAATTAGCAATTATGCACACACAACACCAAATTAAATACTCTCAACTACCCAAGCCTAAAAATTCATAAATTTATATTCTACTTACGCAAGCTCGCAAGCTCGCTCCGGACCATGAGTCGAGTCGGCTCGACCACGAACTAGTCTGCTAGGCTGGCAAATATACATAAAAGGAAAAATAATAAATTTAAATATCTGAGATATTACAGGATAGATCCAAGGCAATAGATCGTCACTCACAAGGTAACCATGATAACCTCAGGTCCAATGACTGCTTGCGCCTACTATCACCCGAGGAACATCCTATTGACACTCATGTAAGGATTTCATTTTGTGTTCCTCGTGTAGATCCGTTCAGTGAACTCATTCCCTAATGAGCACCTGCACTTGTACATTAATGACGACTCATAGGTAACTATGAGATCAGCTACCCCTTATCTTATAGGGCATGTACCTAGTGCACTAGTCTATCCGAAATCATTGATCCCCTAATTGGTGATCCTACGACTAGGAACATTTAGAACATGGGCATTTGGATTCCAAGTCTCACTGGCATGAACTCATCGTGGCCTCGAAATCAGTTGCCCGGGTTCATATGGTTCATCACAATCTTTATGAATAAAGATGCAGCATATTGATGCATTATTAAGTTGATTACCCTTGAATAGTCCCTAAACACATCGACATGTGATTGACTCAAGGGCATTATTCCTTTCATCCTCATCCTCATATCACTCAAGTGAAGCGTCCTCTTGCCATGGCTATCAAGCTAGTTCAAAAGAATGCCTCATGAATGCTAATGATGAGGTATACTCTTCTTCTAGTCATGATAACAATAATGGTAGTATTAATTCATCTAGTTCTCATGACATGCTTTATGATGAATTAATGGATGAATGTAAAAACATGTATGCCTTGCTTGTTAAAAAGGATAAAGAAAATAAGAAATTGAAAAAGGAAAACTTGAGTCTTAGCTCTCATTTACATGATGTACAACTAGAAAATGAGAAACTAAAAATTAGTGTCGCTAATCCATGCCATGATGCTTTAAGTATTGACACTAAGGGTTTAAAAAACAAAAATGGCATTTTAAAGAATGAAAATAGCATCTTGAAAACTCAATTGCATACTATTCATAAATCCATGAACAACTTAAAAAATGAGGTTGTTTTTCTAAATAAGAAAGTCACTAAATTGATTAGTCATCCATCCTCTAAGAATTCACAAAATATAAATGTTTCAAGTAAGAAAGCTAACACTCATCATCATTTCCATGTTAAGCATTCCTCATTTAAACCTCATATCCAAAATAAGAAGTTTTATGTGTTGGTGAAATGGTCACACTAGAGGGGGATGAATAGTGTGTTAACTAAATTTTTCACCTAATTTCGATTTTACACATTTTCTTAAACTACTTAGGCAAATTGTAATTTATCAACTAAATGCGGAAGCGAGTAATAAAAAAAAACAATGCGATACACAAAAATAACAATGCTAACACAATTGTTTATAGTGGTTCGGCCCCAATGACTACTCCATTACCTAAGCACCCTGCTTAGGATTTCCAAACTAAACTTTACAAGGTTAATCTTGTTTCCCTTACAACGAGGACTTTGACCCAAAGAGTCTCACTCTCAACCTAAGGCACTTCCACACAAGGAAGTCTCCGCCTTCTTACCGAGAGCACTCTTCTACCTTAACCCTAAGGAACAACTCAACTAATCCTAGTAAACTAAGTTTACACCGGTAGATTTAAACCTCAAACACCAAGGCTACTAGTCAATTTCAAGACCTAACAACCTAGGTCTTTACAAGCTCAAATATAATGAAATAAATCACAAAAATACACAAATAGTGGAGCATATAAATAATACAACAAATACTTAGCTCCAAACATAAGTCCTAGTTCCTCTTGATGCCTCAATGATGAATTGTTCAAAGTTTGAAGGCAAGATCAAGGATGTATCATGAAAACTAGGGTTATCAAACGGATGGCTCAAGAAAAGCTTAAGTGGACGATTCCGGCGCGCGTCCGAAGTGGACGATACCGGCGCGCGTCTGAAGTGGACGATTCCGGCGCGCGTCCGAAGTCGACGATTCCGGCGCGCGTCCAAAGTGGACGATACCGGCGCGCGTCCGAAGCGGACGAATCCGGCGCGCGTCCGAAATTAATCTAAACCCTAATAATTAATCTAACAAATTAAACAATTAATCTAAATAATTAATTAACAATTATAAAACAATTAATTAATAATTATAAAACAATTAATTAACAATTATAAAACAATAAAATATTATATATAAATTTATAAATTCCGACGCCGGAGTCAGGTGGACTCCGGCGCCGGCGTACAGTGGCCGGACACACTGTCCGGCCACTGTACAAGGTCCGACGGCGGCCATCGGACGATTGCCGCCGGCCGAAACCCTAGAAATAGGGTTTCGGTCGGATTAATTCCCGCCGGCCGCAACGGGAAGAGACGGCCGGCCGGCGAGGCATACCTGAACAAGTCGGCAGCAGCGGGAGGAGGAAGAGGCGTCATCGGCGTCGGCAGCAGCGGCAGTGGCGGCGAGAGGTGAGAGCAGGAGCTGCGGCGACAACAGCGGGAGGAAGAAGGGTCGGGCGTGACTGGTGCCCTATATAAACTTATCAGCAACGGCTCACTCGCTCGTTAGAAAGCCGTTGCTGATAAGTTATCATCAGCAACGGCTCACTTGTCTGTTAGAAAGCCGTTGCTGATAATTAAAATATCAGCAACGGCTCGCCTTTCCGTCAAAAAGCCGTTGCGGATAATTAAAATAATCCGCAACGGCTCGCGTGTCCGTTAGAACGCCGTTGCAGATACAAATATCTGGAACGGCTCGAACGGCCGTAAGAACGCCGTTGCAAATAGCAACGGCTTGAGCGGCCGTTGCTGATAGCCGTTGCTGAAGATCTAATTTCTAGTAGTGCTTTGAGAATGATAAGGAATGGCTCAATAGAATCATAGATCCTAGGAGGAATGCTCTCATGGTCTTGTATTTATAGACCATGAAGAGAAGAGAGAACCCCCCTCTACTCAATAGGCAATTTTTGGCCCGTTAACGACCGCCGGTCGTTTGCCGATCGATCGTCAGTCGATCGACCGAGCGACCACCATCAACTCATCCTTGTGTGGTTGCCCCCCCTACAAGAGAACATGAAATCTTTGGTAGCTAAATGGCTTTGTGTCACACCACAACTTAGGGTCGCGTGACGGGCCAGGGTCCACGTCCTACCCTGAAGCCTACCACATACACTGACTGACAAGATACTGAAAGCATGCCAATAAAAATAATGATGCAGCTTTTATTTAATTTTTAAAGAAGGTCCAACAATTTTAAAAGAGTTGTGAAACTCCAACTATAAAATCAAATAGCTCAAGTTAAAGTCGAATAAACAACCCCCACTGTATGTAAAGAAAATAATCCTAGACATCACGACTATGACTACTCGACGCTGCTACGAGATCTACGCCTCTGCCTGCCTTCTAGCTGCACCATGACTTGAAGCCTCACCTCACTGGTGGGGCTCTGCAAAACAAGAGAAATAAACCGTGAGTCCACATGGGACTCAGAGAAATAAAGTTAGGGATCTAATCTAGTCATAATATGACAACCGGCCCCCAAGAGCCGTCCTGTATAGACCATACAGTCATATAACCAGCCATAACAGCCCAACTAAGCAGAATAGCACCCGACCACTAGGGCCTGCTCATGAACTAATGGTTCGGCTCTAACCAACCTTACCACACAATGATAGTAATATTCCGGCCGCACGGCCTACATAACACATAAGAAAATCAAAGCAAACACCGGGCCATCGACTAGGATGGCCTACTAATCCCACCCAATTGGGGTCTAACACCTAGCGGGCCCGCTGGTGCAATCTCAAGATCCATATAACTGGTCGAGCCAAGAATTAGTTGCTCCAACTATCCATGCTTCTCAGCTGACCATCACAATCACATCACACAAGCAAGGTGTCCTAAAGTTTCCTTATTTAAAAATCTCGGACATTCACCCGTGCTCAGCCCATTTATTCCGGGCATTACCATTCGCAGACTATTGCTCACTGGTTATTCGCTTGGTGTGAGACCTAGCTTGTCTACATTCGAGTTTCTCTAAATAATAGGCACCCTAGCGTTTCCTAATATTCATCTAGTGTCATATGCCACATTTCAAGTGTGAACTACATGTCATAAGTGTAGAAATGTCTGAATACATACATGTCACAACCCATAAGTTATAAGGAAATTAATCTACATCTACTACCATGAATAACTGCATGATGCAACAATAAAGTAATTAAATTCTGCATTTAATCAATAAATTCCAGCAAGGTAAAATTTAATCTATCATGGTAGTTTCAATACTAGCATTAGAAATTTGATGAAGGAAATTCTACAATTCATATACCATGCATGATCTTAGCCATATATGTACATTCAAGAAGATATTCTTCTAAAATTTTAAATTTCATCTACTAGCGTCAACAAATCCAATCGACGAACATATTTCCCAAGAGACGAAAGCAACACATTTTTTCAAATCCACTCTCCTCTCCACTCGGCCGAACCCTAAACAAGGGTAACATGTTTAGCCGAACCTTCTTGAAGGGAAAGGATGGAAAGTTTGATCATGATGTCTTAAGATCTAATTTACAAGTTATCTACACATGAAAAGGGATCAATCCAAGGGGTTTAAATCACTCGAGGGATTTGGGGAAAATTTTGGCATGACCTTTGCTCTTTTTTCCTCGATTGGTCGGTCCCTAAAATCAAGAAAACGATGCGAAAATGTTCATAGCACGATACAATTTGTCTACGGAAAACATAAACCTCGTGAAACTTCAGATCTACAAGATCCGACGTGAGAAAAATGAGATTTCATCACCTCTAAGGGTCGGCCACACACCTACCCTACTAAACTAAGTTCGACCACTCAACTTGATCAAAAAGGAAGATGATCTAGGTGACGACGACTCCGATCTCCAGCAACGACCCCAATTTCTCACGCCACCACTCAGAATCCTTCTTGAGCCGTACGACGGCTGGGGTGAGGAGCTTTATATTATTTATTTATTTTTTGACTAAAAAGCCCTTCCTCACTTAATCCCTTACTCGACTCAATCCAAGTCCAATTCGAGCCCCAATTAAATCCACATACACGATTTGAATTCGACTCATACTAAGGCATCTTATATTTAAAAAAGGAAAGAACATTTAACTAATGAAATTTCATAAGGCTTGAATTATACCTTCTACTCGCAGCGATTTCGTGACTCCACCCGACTAACTCCCGATCTGGTGGGTTGCACCAAAAATGAATTTTATATTAGGAAACCTCGGGTCTTACACTTTGGGTCCTTGGGGGTTAGAGGGTTTAGGAACCCAAAGTGTCTTTGTCACACTTGTATTCATCTTAAAAGCGCAATCATAAATGGCATGCCCATAAACATCACAACAAAAACAATGACCATGAAACATTTTTCTTAACATGAGGTTTAAATGTGGAATGCCTAACATTTACTCTTGCGATGTGAGATTTATGGTTAGCATGAACATTCTTGAAAGAAACACTTTTCTTTTCAAATTTCCTAGAAGAATAAATATCGTTAATTTCATTTACTCTTTTATTTAAAACTACAACCTCATTTTTTAAGGTATCAATAGATTTATACAAAGCACACACTTGAGATTTCAATATGCAATTCTCATTTTTCAAATTTTCATTCTCAAGTTTGAAATTACTTTTCAAATCATTACTTCTAAGTTTCATATCTTCATTTTCATTTGTCAAATATTTAAGCTCATTTTTTAAATTCTCAATTTCAAGCTTAAAATCATCATGGCAAGAAACAAGTGTACTTGTATTCAAATTTTCATTTTCTAGTTCATGCACATGAGAACTAAGCCTTAAATTTTCCTTATTTAGTTTTAATTTTTCCTTGTTCTTTTTCATAAGCAAGACATACATCTTTTTGCATTCTTCTAGTAGTTCTTCATAAGACATGTCAAGGGATTTAGAGCTACTAGAATCACTATTTTGATCATGACTAGAAGATGGTAAATATACCTCATTCCGAAGACCCATGAGGCAAAAGTTAGATGTAGCTTCATCATCATGTCTAGAAGAGGCTTCACTTGATTGTGATGTGGATGGAGAAGCAAACTTCTTCTTTTTGGATTTTTCTTCAAGAGAGGACAATTCATCTTCTTGTGTCCCGTCTCTTGGCAAAGGAAGCACCTAAGTTTCCCTTTTCTGATTCTTGCTTGTGCTCCTTTGGCTAGAAGTGCTTTGGGTATCAAAACCAAGGTTAGTACTAGGGGGATGACCATTGTCATCACCACCTTCATTAGAAGTGTCAATCTCTTTAGTCTTTGCATAATCATATAGCATATTTAAAGTTGCCCAAATATCAAAAGCCGAAGTACAATGCATGACTTTTTTAAGGATGCTATTAGGTAAGGTACAAAATATGGAATACATAGCATCTCCATTAGATTGAAACATTTTCTTGTCAAGTTAACTCCAATCATGCAAGTCAACCTTAGGTTCAATGCATTCTAATTTTAACATGTTATAAACATCGAAACCTCTAGTATTTAAGTAGGTGTACATCCTACACTTCCAAAGACCAAAGTTCGATTCATCGAACAAAGGAGGTGAAGACTCTACCGACTCTAGTATCATTTTAAGATCGAGACAAATTGTAGAAGAGATGGTGAAATCTCAAACTATGACCCGCTCTGATACCAAATGTTGGTGAAATGGTCACATTAGAGGGGGGGGTGAATAGTGTGTTAACTAAACTTTTTGCCTAATTTCGATTTTACACGATTTCTTAAACTACTTAGGCAAATTGGAATTTATCAACTAAATGCATAAGCGAGTAATGAAGATAAACAATGCAATACACAAAGAGAACAATGCTAACACAATTATTTAAAGTGGTTCGGCCCCAATGCCTACTCCACTACCTAAGCACCCCGCTTAGGATTTCCAAACTAAACTTTACTAGATTAATCTTGTTTCCCCTACAACGAGGATTTTGATCCGAAGAGTCTCACTCTCAACCTAAGGCACTTCCACACTCGGAAGTCTTCGTCTTCTTATCGAGAGCACTCTTCCACCTCAACCCTAAGGGACAACTCTAATAATCCTAGTAAACTACGCTTACACTGGTGGATTTAAACCTCAAACACCATGGCTACCACCCAATTTCAAGACCTCACAACCTAGGTATTTACAAGCTCAAATACAATGAAATAAATCAAAAAAATACACAAATAGTGGAGCATATAAATAATACACCAAATACTTAGCTCCAAACATGAGTCCTAGTTCCTCTTGATGCCTCAATGATGAATCGTTCAAAGTTTGAAGGCAAGATCAAGGATGTATCATGGAAACTAGGGTTATCAAAGGGATGGCTCAAGAAAAGCTTTGAGAATGATCAAGAATGACTCAATAGAAGCATAGATCCTAGGAGGAAGTTTCTCATGGTCTTGTATTTATAGACCATGAAGAGAAGAGAGAACTCCCCTCTTCTCAACGGGTAGTTTTTTTTGCCCATTACCGACCGCCGGTTGCTTGCCAGTCGATCGTCGATCGACAGACCAAGTAGCCGAGCAACCGAAGGCTTTCTTCCGCTTCCTGGCAACCTTCGGTCAACCAACCGATCGACCTAACCTGGACTGAGCTTGATTTTTTCAGCCTTCCTCTTGCGTGCATCGTTTTCGGGTTCCGGCCTTCAACGTGCATCAACTTGGAGAGCTTTCCATGTGTTCTTTAGACTCATACAAGACATCTTTGGTGCTCACATTGAACTTCGAGAAATTTCCACGACAAACCCGAATGTGTCGACCAATGTCCTTCTGATTTTTTTGATATTTCCAATCAAGGACATCGAGCGCTAACTGACTTGAAACTTGAAAGTATTTCTTAATGAAGCATTAGTTCCTTGTTTGTTATTATCAAAATAGAGATTAAGACCACAGTTGAAAACCTTAGGCCAACAATCTCCCCCTTTTTGATGATGACAAATATCCTTAAGAAAATATATCATTTAAGCACCAAGGATATCAAACATGGTATTTCTCCCCCTATCAACATGCATATCTATGGTAATAAACTCTCTCTCTCTATATGCTTGGTTTTCCTATATTTTTTTCCCTTTTACCTAAATTTTTCACCCCATTTTGACATCAATCAAAAAGGGTTATAAAAGTCAACTACGGTCAGAGTTGGGACTTAAAAAAAAAATCTCTAATAATAGATATTCACGTAGAGCAAGTTTCATTCAATGAAATTTGTCTAAGTACTAAAGTTCTATCTACTCATGAGAATTCAAGGATTTAACATGTGATTACCATTATGAGTAAAGAGACACCGATGAAGCATTAATGTTGAGGTATTATACTATGATTTTATCAAAATCGAAATCATACCTCATACTTAAAAATTTAGCCAAATTAATCTTTTTCATTCTAATTAGCCTTCCATTTAACCTTAGATTTAACTTGCATGAGGAAATCATTGGTAACATAATGGCATAATTATTTCAAGCAAGTTAATCATTCTAGATAGCAAAGTAAGCATCAAAGTTTTCATGCAAAATCCAACTTTGCTAAATAGTTCGAAATTTGTTTTAAATGAAATCAAGTCATATCAAAACGAATTTTATGAAATCACAAGAGTAATAAATATGAAAACTTGATCTCCAACCCTTCCTATTGGTTGAAAACCGAAAGGCCACAATTAGCCTACGATTTAGAACTGTAAGGTTGCTTAGGTCCGTTATAGGCCACATTGGTCTCCGAAGAGACCGAGAAATCAAAAATTAAAACTCATTTGATAAAACCATATTAATAGCGGTAAGAATTAACCAAAATCATTCATGTATCATAAATTTCAATTTCCAAACTAGACAAAACAAAGAGATGATACCAAATTAACTAGGTGTCGATTCTTCATACCGAAGGCATCCAAAAGATGTGAAGTTGCAACTTGGATTTAGTGAAGCTCTAAGTCCTCATGCAACTCCCATCAACCATCATCAACTCATCCTTGTGTGGTTGCTCGCCCTACAAGAGAACATGGAATCTTTGGTACCCAAATGGCTTTGGGTCCTCGGGGGCTAGAGAGCTTAGGATCGGAATCCAAGGTGTCTTTGCCACACTTGGATTCATCAGAAAAGCGCAATCATAAATGGCATGCCCACAAACACCACAACAAAAACAATGACCATGAAACTTTTTGTTTTCATTTTTCTTAACATGAGGTTTAAATGTGAAATGCCTTAAATTTACTGTTGAGATGTGAAATTTATATTTAGCATAAGCATTCTTGAATGAAACACTTTTCTATTCAATTTTCCTAGAACAATAAATATCCTTATGTAAGACCCGAGGTTTCCTGATATAAAAATCTATTTTTGGTGCAGCGCACCGGATCAGGAGTTAGTAGGGTCGAGCCGCGGAGTCACCGCGAGTAGAAGGTATAATTCAGCTTATGAAATTTAATTGGTTAAATGCTCCTTCCTTCTTAAGCATTAGATGTCTTAGTAGAGTTGAGTTCAAAATGTGTGTGCGGATTGAATCGGGGCCCGAATCAGACTCGGATTGAGTCGACTAGGGGCTAAGTGAATAGGAGGGGCATATTGGTTAAATGAAGATGAGGGAATAAAATCCCTCATCCTTGGCCATGCGGCTCACTTTTGGAGCCGCACGCAGCCCGAGAGAAGAGAGAGGGAGGAGGGGAAGCCTTGGAGTCGGCGCCAGATTCGTGCCGCCGTCGGAAAGATCGAGATCGCCATCACTCATCCTTTCTTCTTCCTTGATCAAGGTGAGTGGAACGAACCTTGTTGTGAAGGGTAGGCGGGTAGCCGACCCAAGCTTTAAGGGTTTTCTCCGATTTTCTCGTGAGATTTCATCGATCCACCGATGTTCTTCCAAGATTTGGTTTGGATGGTATGTATTTACTGCTCGTATGAATTTCTCATCATTTTTCTCAAGGTTTAGGGCCGGCCACATGAAGGAGAAAGGGTGAAGGTCATGCCGAATTTTTCCCCAATTTCCTAGAGTGGTTGGAAGCCCTCGTATTAAGTTTTCCTCGCAATTGACGACTCGATTCTGCACAATCATGGCCAAGACCTTGTCCTCCTATCCTGCTTGCTCTTGGCTGAGTATGATCAGCCTTAGGTAGGCTCGGCCGAGTGGTCATTAGGGGGAGAAAAACTTTTGATGTGTCTTATGCTTACATGTAGGGTACCAAGTCATACTTTTATGTTGTAAATCAATCGCATGATATATGAAACTTGATAGTGATGGATCGAGATTAGAGCATTACAAGGAAATGTTCTTCGTGGTGCATACATGTTAGGATCTTAGTATGGCATGTGAATCATGGTAATGTCTCATTTACTTGTAATGTCCTCTTGAATGCGCATATATGGTTGAGATTATGTATGGTATATGATTTGTAGAAGTTCCTTCATCAAATTATTAATGCTAGTATTGAAACTACCATGATAGATTAAATATTACCTTGCTGGAATTTATTGATTTAATGCAGAATTTAATTATTTTATTGTTGCAATTATACGGTTATTCATGGTTGTAGATGTGGGTTAATTTCCTTATAACTTATGGGTTGTGACATGTATGTATTTAGACATTTCCACACTTATGACATGTAGTTCACACTTGAAATGTGGCATATGAAGTTAGAGGACTGTTAGGAAAATCTAGGGTGCTTGTTAATTAGAGAAACTCGAACGTAGACAAGCTAGGTCCCACGCCTAGGGAACAACCAATGAGCAATAGTGTGTGAATGGTAAGACCCGAAAAAAAAGGGGCTGAGCGCGGGTGAAAGCCCGGGATTTTAAATAAGGAAACTTTAGGATACTTTGCTTGTGTGATGTGATTGTGAAGGTCGGCCGAGAAGCATGGATAGTTGAAATGACTAATGCTTGACTCGACCAGTGATTTGGGTCTTGAGATTGCACCAGCAGGCCTGCTAGGTGTTAGACCTCAGTTGGGTGGGACTAGCTATCCTTAACCCGGTAGGTGTCCGGAGACTAGCGAACCATCCTAGTTGACGACCCGGTGTTTGCTCTAATTTACTCATGTGTTATGTAGGCCGTGCGGCCAGAATATTACTCTCATTATGTGGTATGGCTGGTTAGAGCCGAACCATTAGCTCATGAGCAGGCCCTAGTGGCAGGGTGCTATTCTGCTTAGTTGGGCTGTTATGGCTGGTTATATGACTGTATGGTCTATACAGGACGGCTCTCGGGGTCGGTTGTCATATCAGGACTAGATTAGATCCCTAACTTTATATATTTCTAACATTATATACATGTGATTATTGGGGATATATGCGGAGGTTCGGAAGAACCACTTACTGAGTCCCATGTGGACTCACGGTTTATTTCTCTTATTTTGCAGAGCCCGACTAGTGAGGTGAGGCTTGGAGTCATGGTGCAGCTGGAGGGCAGGCAGTGGCATAGATCTCGTAGCATGGTCCAGTAGTCGTAGTCGTGATGTCTAGGATTATTTTCTTTACATACACTAGGAGTTGTTTAGTTGCAAACATGTATTCGACATTAACTCTAGCTATTTTATTTTGTAGTTGATGTTTCGCAACTCTCTTTTAAAATTGTGAACTTTCTTTAACAATTAAATAAAAGCAGCATCGTTGTTTTTATTTACATGCTTCCGGTTTCTTGTCATTCAGTGTATGTGGTAGGTATTAGGGTAGGACATAGACCTTGGCCGGTCATGTGACCCTAAGTTGGGGCGTGAAAAAGTTGGTATCAGAGCTTTTGGTTAGGTCTTGACTACGACTAGGAGTTGGGTATCACATGAGACATATGCTAGCGTGTTGACATGCGGTATAGGTATGCTACGAGATCTGGCAACCATGACTTCACTTAGTGCACCATGCGGTTAGTAATTTAAATTATAGTTGAATGAATTATGTATGTTAACGAGAAAATTGTTTCTTTCTTTTCTCTATGATAGTGTGATGGAGACTCACAACGCTGCACTGAGCGACAGTGGCAGTAATTCGGTAGAGCGCTGGGCCCGAGGTCGAGGTCGGGGCCGGGGCCGGGGCAAGGACAGAGTGCAGTCCGAAGAACAAGGACAAGACTCTGCGATTGCTCGACTGCAAGCTCAAGTAGCTCAGTTAACAGAGGCGCTCCTCAGAGAGAAGGAGTTGAGACATCAAATGCAGTAGCAGCCGTCGCCGCTGCAGCATGTACGTATGGTTCCGGTAGTATTGGAGGTAGACGAGACAGTAACGCCGATGACCAAGGTTCTAGGAGCCCCATCCTATGCAAACTTCATCATGTTGAAGCCACCAGAATTCACCGGAACAGACCGGCAGGTGGAAGTCACTGAGTTTCTGGGAGACTACTACGAACTGTGCATGGAACTGGGGTGCTCATCGGAAGCTGCGGCTCGTATGGTCGGGCTACAGATGAGGGGACCAGCAAAGGTTTGGCTGCACACTTGGAGGGCTCGCAGGGCAGCAGGCGTGCCGCCTCCCACCTGGGAAGAATTTAAGGCGGTTGTGGAAGAACAATACTTGCCAATGAGTGTTCGCGACAAGCGGGCACGGGACTTTGAGATGTTGCGCTAGTTTGGTGGCATGTCAGTATCAGAGTATGAGATGGAATTCAACCGTCTTTCCAAATATCATCTGACCCTAGTGGCATTTGAGACCGCCAGGGTCAAGAGGTTCATTGGGGGCTTGAGGCCTCAGATTGGCAAGCTCATCCACTACACCGAGGATTCCACTCTTGCCCGGGTGGTGGATGAAGCCCTTCGGAAGGAAGCTTTGGTGCCGGTAGAGAGGAACGACGGGCCAGCCAAGAAGAAATTTTAGCCGCAAGTATCTAGGGGTCGACCGTGGCATCCAGAGGGGGCAGTGACCATCGCAGATCACCAGCAGAGCCGAGGCCAGAGTGGTAGCCGGGGTCGTGGGGGCCCAGGGTCTGGCATAGTATGGCCGGCATGGTCAGGATGTACTTCTCAGAACTTTGAGGTGCCGCAGTGTGACAGCTGTAGTCGGAGGCACTGGGGGGCTTGTCTTGGCCGCACGGATGCTTGCTATAAATGCGGTCGGGTCGGGCACTTCAAGAAGGATTGTCCGAAGAGAGTTGGTCAGAAATCTGAGCAGTCAAAAGGAAAGGCGCCTATGTCAGTGGGGTTAGTGGCTCAGAGAGGGCAGATGAAGAATAGGGGGCCGCAGGCTAGCCATTCAGAGAGACCGTCTGCCAGGATGTTTGCTTGAAGGGGATGGAAGGGGTTGCCACAGTTCACCTTCGAAGGGGATGGAAGGGGTAAGCCCATGGGAATCATTTTAGCTTTTAAGGCTCGTAAACTGTTGTCGGGCGGTTGCCAGTCCTTCCTGGCCTTCGTATCTGTGGCCGAGTAAAAGGGGGGCATGACTCAAGAGGTTAGTGGAATTCCGATGATCCGTGAGTTCCCCGATGTCTTCCTAGAGGAATTTCCAGGATTGCCGCCTAGAAGAAAAATCGAATTCTACATTGAATTTCAGCCCGGAGCAGTACCGATCTCCATCCTGCCTTATAGGATGGCGCCGACCGAACTTCGTGAGTTAAAGGTACAGTTGCAAGAGTTGCTGGACTTGGGCTTCATTTGCCCAAGTGTGTCCCCATGGGGTGCTCCGACCCTATTTGTGAAGAAAAAGGACGGGTCCATGTGCATGTGCATCGACTATAGATAGCTCAATAAGGTGACAATAAAAAATCGTTACCCACTACCTAGAATCGACGATCTGTTCGACCAGTTACAGGGGGCACAACGATTTTCGAAGATTGATTTAAGATCTAGATATCATCAGTTGAGAATCCGAGACTGTGATGTGCCCAAGACTATCTTCAGGACTCGTTATGGACATTATGAGTTCCTGGTGATGTCGTTTGGATTGACTAATGCACCTGCGGCCTTTATGGACCTCATGAATAGAGTGTTCAAAGAATACCTTGAAAGATTTATGATCGTCTTTATTGACGACATCCTAGTGTATTCCAAGAACAAGGAGGAGCACTCTGAGCATTTAAAGATGGTCCTGGAAACCCTCAGAAAGCATCAGTTGTATGCCAAATTCACCAAGTGTGAGTTTTGGTTAGAAAGTGTGGGATTCCTGCCATGGATGGAATCAGTGTGGATCCTGCCATGATAGAGGCGGTAAAGGACTGGAAGCGGCCGACCTGTGTGACTGAAGTTCGCAGT
This sequence comes from Canna indica, assembly GCA_034359265.1. Lineage (NCBI taxonomy): Eukaryota > Viridiplantae > Streptophyta > Magnoliopsida > Zingiberales > Cannaceae > Canna > Canna indica. Next base: position 35,409,686 of record CP136892.1, on the reverse strand, counting down.
TTCTTAGGGTTAGCAGGGTATTGCAGAAAGTTTGTAGAAAATTTCTCAAAAATTGCAGCTTCTCTAACTCGGTTAACCCAGAAAAAAGGTCAAATATGAGTGGGACGGGAAGTGTGAGGAGAGCTTCCTGAAGCTCAAAGAATGCTTGATGTCAGCACCAATTCTTGTTGTACCTTCTAGCTCGGGGGGATTTGTGGTATACTGTAACGCCTCTCGGGTTGGCCTAGGCTGTGTTCTGATGCAGTATGACAGGGTGATCACCTATCCGTCTCATCAATTGAAAGTGCATGAAAAGAATTACCATCTTGTACCACCCCGGGAAGGCCAATGTGGTGGCAGACGCGCTGAGCAGGAAGTCCATGGGCAGCCTGGCCCATTTGACAACCGGGAGAAGGCCGCTAGCGCGAGACTTGGCACTATGCTTGGATGGGGGAGCAATTTTAGCAATGTCAGAGTCAGGTGCCCTGTTGGCCTAAGGTTTTCTACTTTGGTCTTAATCTCGGTTTTGATGATAACAAATATGGAACTTATGTTTCATTGAGAAATCTTTCAGGTTCCATATCGATTAGCTCTTCATGTCCTCGGTTAGAAATATTGAAGAAACCAATAAATCGGAAGGACATTGATCGTTGCGTTCGGGTTTGTCGTGGAAATCTCTCGAAGATCGACGTGTGCACCAAAGACGTCTTGGTCGAGTCTAAAGAACACATGGAAACCTCTCCAAGTTGACGCACGTTGAAAGCCGGAACTTGGAAACGAAGCGCGCAAGAAGAAGGCTGAAAAAATCTAGTTTAGCCAAGGTTCGGTCGACTGGTCGGTCGATCGAATGTAGTTGAAAAATTGGCAGTAGCCAATTCGGTCGACTAGTCGGTCGACAAAATGATGTTAAAAATTGGCAGTAGCCAATTCGGTCGACCGGTTGATCGATTGAAGATGGTTAAAAATTGACAGTGGCTACTTCGATCGACCGAGGCCAAAAACTGGTAATGCCTGCTTCGATCGACCGATTCGCCGATCGGATAGCAAACGAGCAGAATCGCGACTCAGTCGGTCGACCCTCTGGTAGACCGGACAGAACGACAAAAGAAATAATTGCCAGCGGATGGTGGGCGGTCGATCGGTCGGTCGACTGACGATCGACCGACAACCGATCGAACGGCGTCCAACGGGCAAAAAAATGCTCGTTGAAGAGCCGTTCGGTTGAGGGGTTATAAATACCCCTCACCTAACTCTTTTAATACCTCTTAACAACTAACATAAGCATTAAAAAGAGAGATTTGTGCCTTCTAGAGCTTGATTGACTTACGCTCGCTTCTCCGATCAACGACTTCTCAAAGCGCTTATCTTCCCTCAACTTGGGCTTCGATTCGAGCTTAGCGTCTTGGCGAGTTGGAGGCTTTGAAGGCTTGGAAAAGAGCATTTGGTCTTGGTTTATTCTTTTAGCTATTTTCATTGTAATTTTAATTGTTATTTAAACTTGTTTTGATTGGATTTGAGCTTGTGAAGACATAGGTTGTTAGGTCTTGAAATTGGGTGGTTGCCTTTGTGTTTGAGGCTTAATTCCACCGGTGTAAACTTAGTTTACTAGGATTAGTTGAGTTGTCCCTTAGGGTTGACGTGGAAGAGTGCTCTCGGTAAGAAGACGAAGACTTCTGGGTGTGGAAATGCCTTAGGTTGAGAGTGAGACTCTTCGGGTCAAAGTCCTCTGTGTAAGGGAAACGATTTAATCTAGTAAACTTAGTTTGGAAATCCTAAGTGGGGTGCTTAGGTAGTGGAGTAAGCATTGGGGCCGAACCACTATAAATATCCGTGTTAGCATTATTATCTTTGTTTGTGTTTAATTAGTTTATTTTTGCTTCAGCATCTAGTCGATAAATTGCAATTTTGCCTAAATAATTTAAGAAATGATTAAAATCGGAGTTAGGCAACAAGTTTAGATAACACACTATTCACCCCCCCTCTAGTATGCCATTGCACCCAACATTTGGTATCAAAGCGGGTCCGTAGCTTGAGATTTCACCATCTCTTCTACATCTTGTCTCGATCCGAGAATGACACTAGAGTTGGTAGCGTCTTCACCTCCTAGGTCCGATGACTCGAACTTTGGTCTTTGGAAGTCTAGGATGTACACCTTCTTAAAGACTCAAGGTTTAGGTGTTTTTAATATGGTAAAAATTAAATATATTGAACCTAAGGAAGAGATGAATGCATGGACCCAAGAACAAATTGATATGTTTGAATTAAATGCTAACGCTACAAATTGCATATTTTGTTGTTTGCAAAATAATGTCTTTGAAAAGATCATGCATTGTACTTCCGCATTCGATATTTGGGCTACCTTAAATATGCTTTATAATTATGCATAAATAGAAGGGCTCAATACTTTTGATGAGGGGGGTGATGACAATTGCCATCCATCCAATACTAATATTGTTTTTAAAGCCCATAGTGCCTCTAGTCATAGGAGCACTAAAAATCGAAAAAGGAAGGTGATTTGCCATGTGTGCAAAGAAAAAGGGCATGTGAAAAGGAATTGCCCTACCATGAAGAACAAGGCAAATAAGAGGTCGAATGCTTCCAAATCCTCATTCCACTCAAGTGAAGCATCCTCTTGCCATGACTATGAAGCCATCTCAAAAGAATGCCTCATGAATGATAACAATGAGGTACACTCTTCTCCTTCTAGTCATGTTAATAATAATGATAGCATTAACACATCTAGCTCTCATGATTTTGATGAATTGATGGATGAGTATAAAAACATATATGCCTTGCTTTTGAAAAAGGATAAGGAAAACAAGAAGATTAAAAAGGAGAACTCTAGACTTAGTGCACATTTGCATGATCTAGAATTAGAAAATGAGAAATTAAAATCTAGCCAATTTGATCCTAATCATGATACATTGAAACTTGAGCTTAAGGACTTAAAGCTTAAAAACAAAAATTTGAAAAATGGTTTCAAAATTAAGAATGAGATTTTGAAAAATGAAAACTCAAAAATCAAAAAGGAAAATTATATGTTGAAATCTCAAATGCATGTTTTACATAACTCCATGATTGATTTGAAAAATGAGGTTTTAAACCTAAACAAGAAAGTGAATGAAATGAAAAATATTTCCTCATTTAAGAATTTTAGTAGAAATGATTTTTCAAAAAAGAATGTTCATTCTAATGTTAAATCTCATGTTAGACATTCTACTTTTAAGCCTCATGTTCAAAAGACAAATGAAAATAAAAAGTTTAATGGAAATTGTTTTTATTTTGGTATATATGGCTATGCTATCCATGATTGTGCATTTAAAAGAAATCCAAGCGAGTTAAGACACTTTGGATTCCTAGTCCAACTCACCCCCAAGGACCCAAAGCTATTTTGATACCAAAATTGTCATCTACTTTTGTAGGGGGAGCTACCACACAAGGATGAATGAAAAATGATGTATTGAAGTTAACCTTGGATTCAAATGAAAAAATCTCCATGAGGTTGCAACTTCAAGTCATCATGATGTCATAGGTATGAAAATTGGCATCTAGGTATACTTCGTATCATCTCCTTACTTTGATTGATATCATTTAAGTTAGAGTGTATGATACATGTTTAAATTGAGTTGTTTTTCCCATTCTCGATAAGAGTCTTTTGAAAAATGATTTTGATTTTTGTTTTCCGGTCTCTTCGGAGATCTATGTATCCTATAACAGGCTCATGCGACCTTACGGTTCAAAATCGTAGGCTCATTATGGCCTTTCGGTTTTCAACCAATAGGAAGGGTTGGAGATCATATTTTCATATTTATTATTTGTGTGATCTCTTAAAATTTGTTTTGGTATCACTTGATTTCATTTAAAACAGTTTTCAAACTATCTAGCAAAGATGTATTTTGAAAATGATATTTGAATCTCTCTTTGCTATTTGGTTTGGTTAGCTTGCTAGTAGCCTTAATTTCATTATCTACTAATGAAGACTACTTGCAAGTTGAAAATGTTAATGGAAGGCTATGCCATAAAGAAAATAGAAAAGGAAATGAAAAGTTTGGGAAATTCGAAGAATGAGGTATGAGTTAGTTTTTTGCAAAAATCTTAATATAATACTTGAATATTCATGCTTTAATGATGTCTCTATATACTCATGATTGATGTTGCATGATAAATCTATGAAATTTCATGAGTAGGTAAAATTTTGATAACTTAGGCAATTTCATGATATCTTGATTAAATGAAACTTGCTCTAGGTTGGAATTCCTTATTAGAGACCTCACTTTGAGTAAATACTTGGTAAACATGTTTAGATACACATATCACATGATTCTGTGTTTAAACTTGAAAATTCATGTCTAGATGAACAAAGTGATAACTAATTCACTTTAAGGGACTTAAACTTTAAAAAGTTTAACCCAAATCAACAAATCGACTTGGACACTTCATTTTAAGTTCAAACTTCATAAACATATTTAGGTATAGGTATGACATGTTTCCATGCACTTAGAATGAAAAAATTCATATGGATATGGATAAAATGACATAGTGGTGGTTTCATGAAAATCTCTTTTGAACCAAGTTCACCCAAGTCAACAATTTGACTTAGAGGTCTCATTTTCTATCCATATTCGAGGAACATATTTAGATTTACTCATGTTAGGTGTCCATAAGTTTAAATTTGAAAAACCATGAGTAATGATAAGATTGACACTTAGCAAGTTTCATGATAAGTAGTTTAGTTTTGAATGAAACCATGCTAGGTTGATATCTTAACTTAAGGACATAATTTTCATTTCAAACTTGACATACACTCTTTACATGACCATTTTATGGTGTCATAAAAGTTTGAAAGAAAACTGAGCATATTTTGAAAAATGACTAAAAATTACGAAAATACCATTAAAATTTTAGCATTTTCACTTATTTATAGAAAAATATGGAAAAATTATTTTTAACTGATTCTTGAAACTGCACCTTCACTAAAAAATCTTGTTTCTTCAGTAAAAATTTTGAAAAGTTTCATCAAGAATCTGATTTATAGTGGAAATTTGAAGTTGGAATTCAAAAATGCAAAGTATCATCCTCTTGAAATATCAATCTTTTCGATACTTTGATTTTTCGTCGAAAACTTCAAATGAAACTTGGTGCATACAATTTTGATTCTATTTCTAATATCATTCACACCATTGCTTGAGTAAAATCATTTCTAGGAATGATTTTGATATCATGAATGATAGCTAGAAATACCAATTTTTTCATTGAAATCAATATAGGATGAAAAATGAACTTAGATAATTCATTTTGAGCTCAAACTTGACACATGCATCTTAAATGATCATTCAGCGATGTTTGGAAAGTTTGAAGCAAAAATTGACAACTTTTAAAAAAATATTTGAAATTTACAAAAATGCCCCTGAACTTTAAGGAATTTTATGAATTTATAGGAAACTGATCTTTGACTGATTCTTGAACCTACAGATTTACCAAAAAATGTCCCGTTAAAGTTTCAAAAAATTTCGTCAAGAATGTGATTTTATAAGAATTTAAAAGTTTGATTTTTGAAAACTTGAAGTATACTTTGACTTAAGTCAACAAAGTGACTTAGAAACCTCATTTTCAGCCCAAACTTGATTCATATACTTACATTCACTCATGTTAGATGTCTAAGTTAGAGAAAACAGGAGTAGATAGTAAAATTTGATACTTAGCATTTTTATATTTTCAAGCCTACATAAAATGAAATCGTGCTAAGTTCATATTTTGATCAAACGATATTGTTTTCACTTCAAACTTGATACACATACTTTAGATGACCATATCATGGTATCTGGAAAGTTTGAATAAAATCTAGAAATAGTTTCAAAAATTCTATTTATTTACAAAAATGCCACTAAAGTATCACTCTTCTCAAGTTGCTCATTTTTTCGATACTTTAAATTTTCATTAGATTTTCAAATGAGACATGAAGTATGATATTTTAAATTCACTTATGGTATCATTCTACTCATTTGATGAGAAAAATCATTTCTAAAATGATTTTTGACTATTTGACCGATAATTGAAAATATCGATACTTAAGTTACTACATGATGGAATCAGTGTGGATCCCGCCAAGATAGAGGCGGTAAAGGACTGGAAGTGGCCGACCAGTATAACTGAAGTCCGCAGTTTCTTGGGGTTAGCAGGGTATTACAGAAAGTTTGTAGAAAATTTCTCAAAAATTACAGCTTGTCTAACTCGGTTAACCCAGAAAAAGGTCAAATTTGAGTGGGACAGGAAGTGTGAGGAGAGCTTCCTGAAGCTCAAAGAATGCTTGACGTCAGCACCAATTCTGGTCGTACCTTCTGGCTCGGGGGGATTTGTGGTATAGTGTGATGCCTCTCGGGTTGGCCTAGGCTGTGTTCTGATGCAGTATGGCAGGGTGATCGCCTATGCGTCTCGTCAGTTAAAAGTGCATGAAAAGAATTACCCAGCTCTTGATTTGGAACGGGTGGCGGTAGTGTTTGCTCTCAAATTATGGTGCCACTACTTGTACAGTGAGGCTTGTGAGATATATGCCGACCACAAAAGCCTCCAGTACTTGCTCACCCAGAAGGAGCTCAATTTAAGGCAGAGAAGATGGCTCGAACTCTTGAAAGATTATGATTGTACCATCTTGTACCACCCCGAGAAGGCCAATGTGGTGGCAGACGCACTGAGCAGGAAGTCCATGGGTAGCCTGGCCCATTTGACAGCCGGGAGAAGACCGCTAGCGCGAGACTTGGCACTATGCTTGGATGGGGGAGCAATTTTAGTAGTGTGAGTGTCAGGTGTCCTATTGGCCTAAGGTTTTCTACCTTGTTCTTAATCTCGGTTTTGATGATAACAAACACGAAACTAATGTTTCATTGAGAAATCTTTCAGGTTCCACATCAATTATCTCTTGATGTCCTCGATCAAAAATATTGAAGAAATCAATAAATCGAAAGGACATTGATCGTTGCATTCAGGTTCATCGTGGAAATCTCTCGAAGATCGACGTGTGCACCAAAGAGATCTTTGTCGAGTCTAAAGAACACATGGAAACCTCTCTAAGTTGATGCACGTTGAAAGCCAGAACCCGAAAATGAAGCGCGCAAGAAGAAGGCTAAAAAAATCAAGTTCAGCCTAGGTTCGGTAGACCGGTCGGTCGATCGAACGTAGTTGAAAAATTGGCAGTAGCCAATTCGGTCGACCAGTCGGTCGACCAGATGATGTTAAAAATTGGCAGTAGCCAATTTGGTCGATCGGTCGGTCTACCGAAGATGGTTAAAAATCGACAGTGGCTACTTCGGTCGACCGACCGAGGCCAAAAACTGGCAGTGCCTACTTCGATCGATTGATTGGTCGACCGGATAGCAGAGGAGAAGAATCGTGACTCAATCGGTCGACCCTCTGGTTGATCGGACAAAGCGGCAGAAGAAAGAATTGCCAGCGGTCACTAGGCGATCGATCGATCGGTCGACCGATGATCGACTGACAATCGAACGAACGGCATCCAACGGGCGAAAAAATGCCCATTGAAGAGCCCTTCAGTTGAGGGGTTATAAATACCCCACACCTAACTCTTTTAATACCTCTTAACAACTAACATAAGCATTAAAAAGAGAGATTTGTGCCTTCTAGAGCTTGATTGATTTGCGCTCGCTTCTCCGATCAACGACTTCTCAAAGCGCTCATCTTCCCTCAACTTGGGCTTCGATTCGAGCTTAACGTCTTGGCGAGTTGGAGACTTTGAAGGCTTGGAAAAGAGCATTTGGTCTTGGTTTATTCTTTGAGCTCTTTTCATTGTAATTTTAATTGTTATTTAAACTTGTTTTCATTGGATTTGAGCTTGCAAAGACCTAGGTTGTTAGGTCTTGAAATTGGGTGGTTGCCTTTGTGTTTGAGGCTTAATTCCACCGGTGTAAACTTAGTTTACTAGGATTAGTTGAGTTGTCCGTTAGGGTTGAGGTGGAAGAGTGCTCTCGGTAAGAAGGCGGAGACTTACGGGTGTGGAAGTTCCTTAGGTTGAGAGTGAGACTCTTTGGGTCAAAGTCCTCAGTGTAAGGGAAACTATTTAATCTAGTAAACTTAGTTTGGAAATCCTAAGCAGGGTGCTTAGATAGTGGAGTAGGAATTGGCGCTGAACCACTATAAATCTCCGTGTTAGCATTGTTATCTTTGTTTGTGTTTAATTGGTTTATTTTTGCTTCTGCATCTAGTCGATAAATTGCAATTTTGCCTAAATAATTTAAGAAATGATTAAAATCGGAATTAGGCGACAAGTTTAGATAACACACTATTCACCCCCCCTCTAGTGTGCCATTGCACCCAACATGCCCTAGTGGCACACCTGCCAATACAATCCACACTGGTGGATATGTTGCATACCGCGCAGGGAGAGGACGCCTTCTGTGCCTTGACGAATGACTTAGTGCAGAGAGGTGATGCAGAGAATGGGTCAAGGTTGGACACAGAGGGTGTGCTCAGGTTCAGAGACCGAATCGTGGTGCATGATATGGCAAAAGTGTGCAGGCAAGTCCTGGAGCTGGATCATCGTTCCACTTATACGATGCATCCGGGAGCCACCAAAATGTATCGAGACTTAAGACAGCGTTACTGGTGGAAGGGCATGAAAAGGGAGGTACCAGAGTTCGTATCCAAGTGTTTGGTCTACCAGCAAGTGAAGTCCGAACACCTGAAGCCCGCAGGGCTGTTGCAAAACCTCGAAGTTCCCGAGTGGAAGTGGGAAAAGATTACTATGGATCTATTGTCAAGGCTGCGTAAGTCAAGGGGCAGATTTGACTCCATTTAGGTGGTGGTAGATCGGTTGACAGAGACCGCTCATTTTATTCTTGTTAAGACCACCTTTTCTGTTGAGCAGTACGCCAGGCTATTTTTGGACAGAATTGTGGCATACCATGGTACCCTAGTGATGATTATATCGGATCGAGGTACCCAGTTCACAGCCCAGTTCTGGCAGTCCTTCCAGGAAGCCTTGGGTACTCAGGTGTGCTTCAGCACAGCTTTCCATCCATAGATAGACGAACAGTCTGAGAGAACCATCCAAACCTTGAAAGATATGCTGAGGGCCTATGTTCTGGAGATGGCTAATGGTTGGGAGAAACACCTACCGTTGATTGAGTTCGCCTACAACAATAGGTATCACAGTAGCATTGGCATGACTCATTTTGAGGCCTTGTATGGGCGGCGGTGTAGGTCTCCAGTGGGCTGGTTTGAAGCCGGAGAATCACTCATGGTGGGTCCTGATCTGGTTGAGAAAGCGGTGGAGAAGGTGAAAATAATAAAGGAAAGATTGTTGGCGGCTCAGAGTCGCCAGAAAATGTATGCTGACAGGATGGCGAGAGAGCTGGAGTTTGCGGAAGGCGACTTAGTATTTCTAAAGGTCTCCCCCATGAAGGGGGTAGTTCGATTTGGATAGAAGGGAAAGCTGAGCCACAAATTTGTTGGCATTTCCCCGTCCTCGGGCGAAGGGGTGTCGTAGCTTATGAGCTGGCATTGCCTCCAAGCATGAGAAGGGTACACCCGGTTTTTCATGTATCCATGCTCAGGCGATATGTATGAGATGATTTGCATGTGATCGAACCTTTTGCTATTGAGGTGGATTCTGCTGTCTCATTCGAGAAAAAGCTGGTGGAGATCCTCGACTGCCAAATTAGAAAGCTCATGTCCAAAGAAACCCCTTGGTAAAGGTTAGATGGGAGCACCACTTCGGACAGGAAGCCACTTGGGAGGTAGAGCGAGATATGAGAGAGCGGTACCCTTCCTTGTTCGAAGAACTGGTAAATCCTTATAATTCGACAAAAAAAAATTCGAGGACGAATTTCCCTTAAGGGGGGAAGGTTGTAAGACCCGAGGTTTCCTAATATAAAAATCTATTTTAGTGCAGCGCACCGGATCAGGAGTTAGTCAGGTCGAGCTGTGGAGTCGCCGCGAGTAGAAGGTACAATTCAGCTTATGAAATTTGAATGGCTAAATGCTCCTTCCTTCTTAAGCATTAGATGTCTTAGTAGAGTCGAGTTCAAATCATGTGTGCGGATTGAATCGGGGCTCGAATCGGACTCGGATTGAGTCGAGTAGAGGCTAAGTGAATAGGAGGGGCATATTGGTCAAATGAAGATGAGGGAATAAAATCCCTCATCCCCAGCCGTGTGGCCCATTTTTGGAGCCGCACACAGCCCAAGAGAAGAGAGAGGGAGGAGGGGAAGCCTTGGAGTCGACGCCGATTTCGTGCCGCCGTTGAAAAGATCGAGATCGCCATCGCTCATCCTTTCTTCTTCCTTGATCAAGGTGAGTGGAACGAACCTTGTTGTGAAGGATAGGCGGGTAGCCGACTCAAGCTTTAGGGGTTTTCTCTGATTTTCTCGTGAGATTTCATCGATCCACCGATGTTCTTCCAAGATTTGGTTTGCATGGTATGTATTTACTGTTCGTATGAATTTCTCGTCGATTTTCTCGATGTTTAGGGCCGGCCACATGAAGGAGAAAGGGGGAAGATCATGCTGAATTTTTCCCCAATTTCCTAGAGTGGTCGGAAGCCCTAGGATTAAGTTTCCCTCGCAATTGACGACTCAATTCTTCACAATCATGGCTGAGACCTTATCCTCCTATCCTGCTTGCTCTCGGCTGAGTATGATCAGCCTTGGGCAGGCTTGGCCGAGTGATCATTGGGGGGAGAAAAGCTTTTGGTGTGTCTTATGCTTACATGTAGGGTACCAAGTCATACTTTTATGTCTCGCATGATATATGAAACTTGGTAGTGATGGATCGAGATTCGAGCATTGAAAGGAAATGTTCTTGATGGTGCATACATGGTAGGATCTTAGTATGGCATGTGAATCATGATAATGTCTCATTTACTTGTAGTATCCTCTTGAATGCACATATATGGCTAAGATTATGTATGGTATATGATTTGTAGAAGTTATTTCATCAAATTATTAATGCTAGTATTGAAACTACCATGATAGATTAAATGTTACCTTGCTGGAATTTATTGATTTAATGCAGAATTTAATTATTTTATTGTTGCAATTATGCGATTATTCATGGTAGTAGATGAAGGTTAATTTCCTTATAACTTATGGGTTGTGACATGTATGTATTTAGACATTTCGACACTTATGACATGTAGTTCACATTTGAAATGTGGCATATGACGCTAGAGGACTATTAGGAAACTCTAGGGTGCTTGTTAATTAGAGAAACTCGAATGTAGACAAGCTAGGTCTCACACCTAGGGAACAACCATTGAGCAATAGTGTGCGAATGTTAAGACCCGGAAAAAAAGGTGCTGAGCCCGGGTGAATGCCCGGGATTTTAAATAAGGAAACTTTAGAACACTTTGCTTGTGTGATGTGATTGTGATGGTCAGCCGAGAAGCATGGATAGTCGGAATGACTAATGCTTGACTCAGCCAGTGATTTTGGGTCTTGAGATTGCACCAGCAGGCCCGCTAGGTGTTAGACCCCAGTTGGGTGGGACTAGCTATGCCTAACCCGGTAGGTGTTCGGAGACTAGCAGACCATCCTAGTTGACGGCTCGGTGTTTGCTCTGATTTACTCATGTGATATGTAGGCCGTGCGCCGAGAATATTACTGCCATTGTGTGGTAAGGCTATTTAGAGCCGAACCATTAGTTCATGAGCAGGCCCTAGTGGTCGGGTGCTATTCTGCTTGGTTGGGCTGTTATGGCTGGTTATATGACTATATGGTCTATACAGGATGGCTCTTGCGGTCGGTTGTCATATCAGGGCTAGATTAGATCCCTAACTTTATATTTTTCTGACATTATATACAAGTGATTATTGGAGATTTGTGTGGAGGTTTGGAAGAACCGCTCACTGAGTCCCATGTGGACTCACGATTTTTTTCTCTTGTTTTGCAGAGCCCGACCAATGAGGTGAGGCTTGGAGTCATGGTGCAACTGGAGGGTAGGCAGTGGCGTAGATCTCGCAGCAGCATCCAATAGTAGTAGCCGTGATGTCTTGGATTGTTTTCTTTACATACACTGGGAGTTGTTTAGCTGAAAACATATATTCTAATTTAACTCGAGCTGTTTTATTTTGTAGTTGATACTTCGTAACTCTTTTTTAAAATTGTGAACTTTGTTTAACAATTAAATAAAAGTTGTTTCATTGTTTTTATTTACATGCTTTCGATTTCTTGTCAGTCAGTGTATGTGGTAGGCTTCAGGGTAGGACATAGACCCTGGCCGGTCATGCGACCCTAAGTTGGGGAGTGACACCTTAATTTCATTTACTCTTTTTTAAAAAACTACAACCTCATTTTTTAATGTATCAATAGATTTATGCAAAGCACACACTTGAGATTTCAATATGCAATTCTCATTTTTCAAATTCTCATTCTCAAATTTGAAATTACTTTTCAAATCATTACTTCTAAGTTTCATTTTTGATTTCAAATCTTCATTTTCGTTTGTCATATCTTTAACCTCATTATTTAAATTCACAATTTCAATCTTAAAATCATCATGGCAAGAAATAAGTGTACTTGTATTCAATTTTTCATTTTCTAGTTCAAGCACATGAGAACTAAGCCTTAATTTTTTCTTCTTTAGTTTTCTATTTTCTTTGTTCTTTTTCATAAGCAATGCATAGATCTTTTTGCATTCTTCTAGTAGTTCTTCATAAGACATGTCAAGGAATTTAGAGCTACTAGAATCACTATTTAGATCATGACTAGAAGATGATAAATATACCTCATTCCGAAGACCCATGAGGCAAAAGTTAGATGTAACTTCATCATCATGTCTAGAAGAGGCTTCACTTGATTGTGATATGGATGGAGAAGCAAACTTATTCCTTATGGACTTCTTCTTCAAGAGAGGACAATTCATTTATGATACTTAGGAAATTTTACCTAACACCTCAACTATCCATGACTGTGGTATCTAGAGAAATGTTGGAATTTCATGATTGTGGAATGCCTATGTTTATGCTTGTGGTATCCATGCTTATCCAAGAAAGTAAAACGTTGCAATTTCTCGAGAATTTAGGTGTGATTTTCGATTCAGTAAAATTCTTGCTTAACACCTCAACTTTCATTATGAAATCATTTACCTATGCTTATGAATGAGTTTACATGAAAATTGATTCAAATTAAATGAGTAAATAAAATTTTGATACTTAGGAAATTTTATGATATATTGATTGATTGAAATATATTCTAGGTAGAAATTAATATTAGTGAAACTTCTCTTAAAGTTGCGATTTGATGAACATGGTTTGATTTTCGTACAAATTTATCCTCACGTGATTAAACTTGAAAAACCATGAGTGAAAGATCAAGTGCGATACTTAGCAACTTCATACTTAAGTTTGAATGAGAAGTGTACTAGGTTGACATGTTGACGACTTGCCTAAAATCACACAAAACCTTCGTTGAGAATTTTATATGAACTTAAAACTTATTACAAAGGGTCTAAACAATCTCTTTTCGATTCTTTAGACGTTACGATTGGATTTCGAGAATTTTCGCAAGATCCAAATATTTATAAGAATGCCACTGCGAATTCAAGGATTTTTAGAAAAATATATAAAAATTATTTTTGAGTGATTCTTGAGCCCTTGGAATCCTCATGAAATCTAGTTTATGTGGTATAATATTCATAAAATTATGATATGTATAACTTCGTAGAATTATTTTTGAACATAAGATGGAAAACACACTTTGTCTCGGCCGGTCGCTCGACATGCGACCGCCCATCGACCGGCGGGCAGAAAACGATATGGTCCATCCATTTGGCCAAGTGCTTTAATCCCAACCTTTAACCCTAACTTCTTAAGACCGAAACTACGGTTCCTATACTCATTTCAGTCGGCCCTTGTTGGATTTTCAAGTCTTTCTTGCTCTCTCAAGGTGAGAATCTCATGCCCTAGCATCTCCTTTCAAGTTTCTTCATGATACCAGTGTAGATTCATCTCCTTTCTCTCCTATATGTTGAAATCTACACATTGGTAGGTGCATTTCATAATATTTCATACATTCATCATACTTCATGGTGTTTTTTCATGATGTATGTTAGCATAAGTATCCAAAGAGTGAAAGTTTCACATTTTCCTTGAGGGTTAGAAGTCTCATCTCAACTACATTCATAAAACCATTTTTTTTAAAAAAATATTTAAGGAATGTTTTTTTTGGTTGAATATTTGAGGTATTGAAAATGAAAAGGAGAAGAGAAAAGGGATTTCCAAAATGGAGGGAGGAAAAACAAAATGAATTTTTAAAAATTCTACTCTTTTGAGTTTTGTTTGTTTTTCGCAAAATTAAAATGTCAACATTGTTTCAAAAGAAAAATGAAGAGTTTATCTTTTAAGTCATTCTTTTGTTTTTGACTTTTCATTAAAAAAATAAAGGGGACAAGAAAAAGATTGTATCTACATTGATTTCAAAATGCACTCTCATGTTAGATCTAGATTGCATGCATCATTTATTAAGGATTAATCATTTATGCATTATCTCAAATGTCTTGCAGATGGCACCAAGAACTAAGAAGCCTAGTCTCCCTAACAACCTTTTTAGCGCCATAGGAAAAAGCCAAGCTCCCCGTTTTAGCACCCGCACCATTTTACAAACCTGCATAGTTAACATAGGGGACCTTGAGCAATATGACATAAGGAGTCATTTAAGCACACTAGGATTGGTAGAGTACTTAGGTAAACAAATCCTAGTATGCCCTATCCTTATCAAAGCCTTTTTGGCAAATCTTGTAATTGGGCATCGTCCTTTAGATAACATCCCAGTTCTACATTCCGAGATATTAGGAAAACCCATAGTGATCACCGCGTCAGCCATTAGGGAAGCTTTTGGTTTTCCTCTTATTGGTGCTTCAGTGTATAAGATGTCCACTCATTCCTTCCATAAAGGTCATCCTACACTTGAAATCGTATCAGCTATTTGCCCTCAAGGGTACTGTGGAATAATTCCAACTTAGACCATTAAATTATCCACAACCGCTAGGATCATGCACCTTATTATAACCCATAACATACTTCCTATAGTAGGGCACTATAATGAGGTAACTAGCACTAGTGTTAGGGTTTTATTTTATGCCATGACCCGTAGGGTTATTGGCGTCCTTGACCTCATGTTGAACTACATAGCTGAGGTTCATGCTTCTCCTAAACAAGCCCTTCCTTATGTATCTGTCATATCCTGTTTCATTTACCTAGCCGGGGTAAATAGATCAAGATTCAAGACAGAGCCTGTTCCTAGGGCGATTGACAACTTGACACTTATCTGTATGAAGATCCTTGGCGTTCAGCGAGGTAAACATGCTCGAGGAGGTCCATCCAATCCAGAGGATGACGATGACGATGATGAGGAGGAAGATGATGAAGGTGGCAGCTCATCGGACCCTCGATCAGATGCACGCTTTGACATGATTGAGACTAGGTTGGTTCAGCTTCATTTCGCTCAGGTTGAATGGAACAACCACACGATTGCTCGCATTGATCAGATCAGTAGCTGTGTTGATGATATATATGGTCGTGTAGATGATATGTATGGCCGTGTAGATGCGACGTGTGGCCATATGGATGAGATGCGACAGTATTATCAGGCTCATCAGCCACCACCACCGCCTGAAGAGTGATGAGTGCTACTCGTTTTTAGTGTCATTTTGTGGACTTGTTTGGTTGTATGGATTTTTATGCACTTTGTAGACTTGTATGAACTAAATTATGGTTGTTTTGATTATGTTTTCACTTTGTATGGACTTGCACTTTGTATGGATTTTATGGTTTATCCTTATGGTTTCACTTTGCTTTGTGTGAACTAATATGCATCTTTATCTTCTTAGTTTTTGTTTGTGTACCCTTTTTGATTGATGTCAAAAGGGGGACAAGAAAGTATCGGTCATCATGCTAGTTCTTGTATTCTTGTTAACATGATGATAGGGGGAGAGTTAAAGTGTATAGATACGCATGTTGAAAGGGGGAGCACTTGAGTTATGTAGTATAAATCTTATCTTCCTCTCACTCATGTACTATGGATTCATCCTTCATGCTTTAAATGCCTATGTTTTTAAATACCTATTTTTATTGGTTTGTCATCACCAAAAAGGGGAAGAATGTTGGCCGAGTGTTTCACCCTTGCGCTCTAATTCTCTCTATAGCTTTGGTGTTTTGATGATAACAAACTATGTCTAACAAGTTTTAAGCATTAAAGTCACAGGTTGAAATTGATATCGTCGCACGCGGCATCGTCTCGATACGACAAGTCTCCGTGTCGTTTCCTAAATCCTCAACAAGTGCACCAAAGTAATTTAGAAAGTGTTTAGAGTGATTGTAAAAACATTCGGGTAGGTCTCCAAGATGTATGCACTTTGCAAAACTCAAAAAGTTGAAAGTTGAAACCCAAAATGACAAAAAAGTTCAACCTGGAAGAGCATCAATCGGTGGTTGGTCGACCGGCTACCGACCGCCGATCGACCGCCAGAGGCCAAAAACTAGAAGTAGCCTCGCGGTCAATGGCCAGTCGCTCGGGTGGTCGATCAGCTGTAAGACCCTAATATAGAATTCTATTTTTGGTGCAGCACACCGGATCGGAGGTTAGTCGGGTCGAGCCATGGGATTCGCCTCGAGTAGAAGGTATAACCCTACCAATGGAAATATGAAGTTAAATTCATTCAATGATTATTTCCTTTCTTGCTTATGATGTCTTATTAAGTCGAGTTCGACTCATGAGTGCGGATAGGATTGGAGTCCGAATCAGACTCGGATCACACTGGGTATAAGTCAAGTTAAGTCAGGGGGCAAATGGGTCATTGCATGAGAGGAATAAAACCCCTCACCCAAGCCACCCGTACGGCTCAAAAAGGGAGCCGCACGCAGCCCACCAAGAGGGGGAAAGGAAGAGAGGAGGAGGAGATCTTGTCGGCGCCGAGTTCGCGACGACGCACGAGGAGATTGGAATTTCGTTTCTTCAAGATTTCTTCGCGATTTAATTCAAGGTGAGTGGTTAGATAGAAGTTGAGGGGAGGCGGGTGGCCGGCCCCATAGATTTGGAAATCAGCATTCTTCTTCGCGAGTTTTGCCGACCGAGATGTTTTCTCTATGTTAGATTCTTAGATCATTGTATATGCTGTGATTTCATGGCTTTATATGTGTCGATTCTTGTTTTAAGGGGCTGGCCGAGTCAAGGAAAAAGGGGAAAGGTCATGCCGAAATTTTCCCCAATTTCATTGCTCGACGTGCAACTTGCGTATCGACTTGTGTTCGCTTTGTTTTTGCTTTTGGATTGACACTTGAGTGGACGTCGCAGCCATGTCCACCAGCCCTAAGGGGTTCGGCCGAGCAAGGACATTATCCTGCTCGAGTGGGCCGAGTAGTAGAAAGGGGGAAAAAGAGTTGGGCTGTTTTTATTGGTTTGTCGGATCTCCTACCTATATCGCCTTAACTTGCACCTTCATGGTTAAATGTTAGATGTAAATTTAAGTTTATGTTTACTGATTCTACTAATAAGAATGCATAAATTCCAGCCCCTCCCACATGAGTGGTTCGGCCAAGCAAGGGTTACCTTGCTCAAGCTTCAGCCGATCAAGGGAAAGGGGGAGGAAACTAATGATTTTGTGTAGTTGTTTCTATCCCTCCATTTAACGTGCATTCATGTTCATGCTAATGTAAATCCATATTCATATTATGAATTGTTGGGTTAGATCTATATTATCTTTTTGGAAATGTTCTTGCCAATGCTTACATGATATATGTAGTCAAGAAAGGTCTAATTAAATTGATCATATTATGTTTAATTGTTGCCATGCTAGTGTATGTTCCATATTGATTTAAAATCTCTACATTACTTACTTTCTAATTCGGTTCTTCGTGATGTTATCATCCATAATTAAATTGGTAAGCAATGTGAAAATGGTAGGTCAAGTGCCTACCCAGTCGGCGAGTTCGCTCGCTCTAGGAAGAACGGTTAGATGACTTGTAGTATAATTTAACTTAGATATAGGACACATACAGTAGGTGTTTCAAATAAGGAAACAAGAAGACCCTAAGGTAGGGGTCGGACATGAGCAATGCCCGGAATGCAAAACACAATATTATGACACAGCCGGTTTGGGTTGTGGTTGATGGTCTACTTAGAAGTGTCACTAGACGGATGGCAAGCACACGACTCAGCAGTTCATAGGGTCTTGAGATTGCACCAGCGGGCCCACTAGGTGTTAGATTCGGGTGGCAGAGGGTCTTGAGATTTCGTCAGTAGACCATGCTGACGGTAGACCTGAGTGGGTTGGGACTAGCTGTCCCTAACCTGGAGGATCACTGAAACTAGTGGCCATCCTAGTTGACGGATCCGAAGTGTAAAATTCTCTAAATGAGGAGCCCATAGGGGCTGATTTGAGTAGGCCGACAGGCCGAGTCAAGTAGAGGAAGGATTGTACCTTCCATATATACTGTAGGCCTTTATTGGATGAACTTGTATCGTGGATATGGGCCCGAGCGCCCGGTGCTGGTGAAATGGCGACACTAGAGGGTGGGTGAATAGTGTGTTTACTAATTCGATTAGCCTAAATTACTTTTAATTGTTTTCTTATATTAGTTAGGCAATTTACAATTGAATGCGGAAGCGAGATAAATGATAAAGCGATTAAGCACGAAATTAAGAATCAATGCAAACACTAAGATTTTATAGTGGTTCGGCCCTAATGC
The DNA here is from genome assembly GCA_034359265.1 of Canna indica. Lineage (NCBI taxonomy): Eukaryota > Viridiplantae > Streptophyta > Magnoliopsida > Zingiberales > Cannaceae > Canna > Canna indica. Next base: position 35,391,013 of record CP136892.1, on the reverse strand, counting down.
CTACTCCACTACCTAAGCACCCCACTTAGGATTTCCAAACTAGTTTTACTAGATTAATTTACGTTTCCCTTACACACGAAGACTTTTCACCGAAGAGACGCACTCTCAACCTAATGCACTTCCACACCCGGAAGTCACCGCCTTCTTATCGAGAGTCCTCTTCCACCTCAACCCTAAGGGACAACTAAACTAATCCTAGTAAACACTAAGTTTACACAAGTGGCTTTACACCTAACAACAGGTAACCACTTCCAAATTCAGACCTAATAATCCTAGGTCTTTCACGTGTTCAAATAACAATAAAGATTACAATGAAAAGAGCTAATAATAGAACAAGAATAATTACTCTTTTCAATCCTTGTAGCCTTCAACTCGTCAAGATGTAGAGCTTGATCAAAACCCGAGTTGAGCCCAGCTTGTGCGATTGAAGAAGATGTCCGCAAAAGGAAACAGAGCGCACTTCAATCAATCGTTGGGAGACTTTTAAACTCCTTTTAAAGTGCTAAAAAATCTATAGGAGTCAAGTAAGAAGTTAAAAAGAATCATATGAGGGTATATTTATACCTTGCTGAAGAAATGGTTGTTCAACGGATAGAAAACTATCCGTTACAGGCCACCGGTCGAATGGTTGGTCGACCGACTGGTCGATCGGTCCTTCGACCGCTTCTCTTTACTCTGTGGGTGGTCGATCGATGGGTCAACCGCTTGACGCAAATTCTTCGATCTGCGACTTTCGGTCGACCGACCCGATCTTGCATCTTCAGCAAACGTAGGTCGGACGACCGCCCGATCTACTGCCCAATTTGGGCTTCGATTGGTCGACCGCCCGGTCGATCGAATGGCTACTGCCCCTTTTTACCTACATTCGGTCGACCGCTAGGTCGATCGAATTTAGGCTGAAATTGTTTTTTTAGCCGATTTCTTCCGCGCTTGGTTTTCAGGTGTCGGCTTTCAACGAGCATCATCTTGGAGAGCTTTTGACGTGATCTTTGGACTCGTCCAAGCGACTTTGGTGCACTCGTCGATCTTCGAGAAACTTCCACGACGAACTCGAGCGCGATGAACTCGAGCGCGACGATCAATGTCCTTATGATTTCTGATTTCTCTGACTTTTTCGATCGAGGACATCAAACGCTAATTGATATGGAACCTGAAGGATATTCTCAATGAAATCATTAGTCCCATGTTTGTTATCATCAAAACCGAGATTAAGGCTATGGTTGAAAACCTAAAGCCAACAATCTCCCCCTTTTTGATGATGACAAACATCCATAAGAAAATATATCATTTAAAGCATAGAAGATATCAACTAAGGGATTTCTCACCCTATCAACATGTATATCTATAAGAATAAACTCCCCCTATCTATATGCATGTATCTTCTAAATTCTCTTTTATCATTTTGTGTGATACTTTGTCATGAGTGTATTCAATTATACTACTTCCCGTATCAATATATTTACTCCCCCTATCGATAAGCATATATCCATGTACTCTCCCCCTTTTGTCATCCATCAAAAAAGATCAAACATAGCAAGCATATCAAAAATGAACATTACTAACCAACACATGGTTAACTAAACACATGTTCATAAAGATGAAAGTGTCAATACATCACATAGTTAATCAAAGACATGTTCATAGGATAAAAAAAATACCACTACATCCAATACATCAATCATCACTAATGTCAATATAGCAATATATCTAGGAGGATTATTCGTCCTCAGGTGGTGGAGGAGGTGGTAGATGCGACTAATAATACTGCCACATCTCATCCACTCTCCTATACATTTCATCAACTTGACGACTGTACTCATCTATTTGCTGACCATACTGGTCAACACATTTACCATACTCGTCGATGCGTCGGCCATGGTCACCGATCATGGTCCCAAACTCGTCCATCTGACAGTCAATCGCTTGCATGTGCGCCGATGATGTTCTGTTACATTCCATCTGATTAATCTGAAACTGAGCAAAGCGATGCTCCAGATCACTTTGACTCACACGGGAAGGGCCGGATGATGATCCTCCAGCAGCTTCATCTTCCTCCATCTTTATCTCATCCTCAGCCTGTTCCACAGGATCTCCTCGGGTTCTTTTGCCACGCTGATGTTCAAGAATCTTCATGCGGCTAAGGGAGGAAGAATCTATGGGTTTAGGAATAGGCTCTATCTCAAACCTAGATCTATTAACCCCAGCCTCATATATGAAATGAGAGATCATTGAGGCATATGGTAAGGCTTGTTTTTTGGAGGAATAGACTTCAGCTATATATCTAAGCATGAGGTCAGGGACATCAATAGGGATACTAGACATGGCACATAAAAGTACCCTAGAACTCATGGTGGTGACCTCATCGTAGTGTCCTGCTCTAGGAAGAATATTATGTGCAATGATGAGATGCACAATCCTAGCAATGGGTGAAAGCTTGATGCTTTGGGTAGGGATCACTCCCTTATAATCTTCGGGGCATATAGCTAATACAATTTCATGAGGAGGATACTCCTCATGAAAACGGTGGGTGGACATCTTATAAATTCGTTCTCCTAATAGAGGAAACCCAAAAGCATCTCTAACGAGAGATTTGGTTATGACTTTGGATTTTCATAAAATTTCAGATTGTAGAACTAAGTCATCACCAAGTCTTGCCTTTTCTATTACTGGGTTAGAGAAGAAGGCTTTCACTAGGATGGGGCATACCGGTACATGTTTTCCTAAGAACTCTACCTATCCCATGCTAGCAAGTTTCCCTCGGATATCAAATCGTTCTAAGTCATCTAAAATAACAGGTCGTGTTTGCAAGATGGCTCTATCTACAAACTTAGAGGCTTGTTTCTTTCCTAATTGGGTCAAAAGATTATCAGGTAAGGATGGGAGTTTGGTCTTGGGTGCCATTCTGCAAGACAAATTTGAGGATGATGTAGATGATTAGTTTTAAATGAAAACGCATGCTTTTAATGCAAAAGGATGAGAGCGAAAAAGTTTAAGGATCGGCATAGTCTCATGCAAAACAAAAGGATTTTCTCATTAAGTTTAAAAAAAAATAAAAAAAAAATAAAATAAAAGGGAAGGATTAATCATGAAGATCCATAAATAAAAAGAAGAAAAATTGTTTCGGCTAGAGAATAATAGAAAACATTTTTGTTTTTGACCAAAATAAGATTCTTTTAAGAAGACATAAGTTTAAAGTTGAGAAAAACTCATGAAAGCAAACAATAAAATTCTTGACTAATGATTTTTGATCAAAATAAAATTCTATTAAAGAGCAAATGATGAATCACTTGAGGAAAACATGAAATATTTGATTTTTGTTGGAAGAAGACTTGTTTTTGGAGAGAACATGCTAAACAAAAGTTATCATTCATGTAAAATAATCATGAACCATATTTTTGTGTATGAAACAAGGTACATTGAGAGTAAAAGATGAAAAAATCATGTTTTTGACTATAATCTCATGAGTGATGGACAAGGAAAGATTTTTACCTTGAAAGAGAGTCTTGAAGAGGAGGTAGAACCCTAGAAGAAGAAAAGAGAAGACTTAGGATGGGGCAGCCGGTCGAATGGGCAAGGAAGCCCTAGTTTCGGGCTTAAATAAATGGATTGAACGGCTAGGATACAATCTGGGCCAGAAATCGAGCGATCTGGGCAATTTTTCACCCGCCGGTCGATCGAGCGGTCGAATGTCGATCGACCGCTCGATCTGCCCTAGTTTTTACCCCTTAAGAAAAAATTATTTTTCGAGACGGTGTGATCATCCAAATTTTGTGAAAATAATTTTACACAAATTAGATCATATGAGGGTTCTAAAAATTCAAGAATCACTCAAAAAGGATATCCTTTCAATTTTCTAAAAATTCTACAAGATCAGTGGCATTTTTGTAAATATGAGTTGTTTATCCACCGATTTCAGATTTTGCTCAAATTTCCTAGATATCAAGATATGATCATTTAACACTTGTTTATCAAGTTTGGAGTGAAATTAATATTGTTTAGTCAAGTTATGAGCTTAGCACGATTTTAATCAAAATATGCTTGAAACAATGAAAGTGCTAAGAATCAAACTTGGCTATCTACTCATGTTTTCTCTAACTTAGACACTTGGACATCTAACATGAGTGAATTCAAACATGTTTGTGAAAATTTAAACCCAAAAAGAGATTTCTAAGTCAAATTGTTGACTTAGGTCAATTATTTCCAATTTGAGTCTCATGAACTAATCTAGTGATCACATTGTTCATCTAGTTATGAGTCTTCATGTGATATCAAGTGTAACAACCTAGACTCATGTGATATATGCATTCAAAACATGTTTGCCTACCATAGAAAATGAGGTCTCTAATGAAGATTCTAACCTAGAGCAAATTTCATCAAATCAATGCATGAAATTGCCTAAGTTATCAAACATTAACTTACTCATGAAATTTTATATATTTATCAAGCAAAAGCAATCATGAGCATAGAGACTTCATTAATCAAGAATAATCAATTATTATACAAATATTTTTGCAAAATTGAACTCATACCTCACCCTTGAGAATTTTCCAAATTTTTTCATTTCCTTTTCAATTTGGCTCTACTAGCTTTCCATCACATTTTTGATAACTTGCAAGCAATATTCATTAGTAACATAATGGAAATGTAACTACTAACAAGTTATCGTACTAGATAGCAAAGAAAAAACCAAGTATCGATCTCAAGATTTACTTTGCTAAATAGTTTGAAATCCATTTCAAAATATGTTGTCATGAATCCAAAATGAATTTTCAATAGATCATAAATATAATATCGATGAAAACAAGATCTCCAACCCTTCCCATTGGTTGAAAACCGAAGGCCCGCAATGAGCCTACGATTTAAAACCGCAAGGTCGCATGAGCCCATTACAGGCTACATAGGTCTCCGAAGAGACCGAAAATCAAAAATCAAAAATCATTTTGATAAGATTTATCAAGAATGAAAAATCTACTAACATTAGGCATGTATCCGAACTCCAACTATAATTTAAGCAAATGAGTATGGGAGATGATACCAAGGATACCTAGATGCCAATTTTCATACCTATGGCATCTTCATGGTTCGGCCCCAATGCCTACACCACTACCTAAGCACCCCGCTTAGGATTTCCAAACTAGTTTTACTAGATTAATTTACGTTTCCCTTACACACGAGAACTTTTCACCGAAGAGACGCACTCTCGACCTAAGGCACTTCCACACCCGAAAGTCACCGCCTTCTTATCGAGAGTCCTCTTCCCTCAACCCTAAGGGACAACTACACTAATCCTAGTAAACACTAAGTTTACACAAGTGGCTTTACACCTAACAACAGGTAACCACTTCCAAATTCAGACCTAACAATCCTAGGTCTGTCACTCGCAAATTTAATTAAAACGCGTTCAAATAACAATAAATATTACAATGAAAAGTGCTAATAATAGAACAAGAATAACTACTCTTTTCAATCCTTGTAGCCTTCAACTCGTCAAGATGTAGAGCTTGATCAAAACCCGAGTTGAGCCCAGCTTGTGCGCTTAAAGAAGATGTCCGCAGAAGGAAATGGAGTGCACTTCAATCAATCGTTGGAAGGCTTTTAATCTCCTTTTAAAGTGCTCAAAAATCTGTAGGAGTCAAGGAAGAAGTTAAAAAGAATCATATGAGGGTATATTTATACCCTGCTAAAGAAACGATTGCTCAACGGATAGAAAACTATCCGTTATAGGCCAAGGCCGAATGGTCGGTCGACCGACTGGTCGATTGGTCCTTCAATCGCTTCTCTTTACTCTATGGGCGATCGATCGACGGGTCGACCACTTGACGCAAATTCTTCGATCCTCAACTTCCGGTCGAACCATCGGTCAACCGACGTGATATTGCATCTTCAACAAACGCAGGTCGATCAACCGACTGGTCGACCGCCCGACTACTGCCCAATTTGGGCTTCGATCGATCGACCGCCCGGTCGACCAAAGTAGCTCTGCAATTTTCCTTCCTTTGTTCGGTCGACCGAATGGCTATTGCCCCCATTTTACCTACAGTCAGTCAACCGGGCGATCGACCGAATTTAGGTTGAAATCATTTTTTCAGTCGATTTCTTCCGCGCTTGGTTTTCGGGTTTCGTCTTTCAACGAGCATCATCTTGGAGAGCTTTTGACATGATCTTTGGACTCGTCCAAGCGACTTTGGTGCACTCGTCAATCTTCGAGAAACTTTCGCGACGAACCCGAGCGCGATGATCAATGTCCTTCTGATTTTTTATTTCTCCGACTTTTTTGATCGAGGACATCGAACGCTAATTGATATGGAACCTAAAGGATATTCTCAATGAAATCATTAGTCTCATGTTTGTTATCATCAAAACCATCAAAACCGAGATTAAGGCTAAGGTTGAAAACGTAAAGCCAACAGCCGGTTCATCCACTCATCCATTTTGGCACACTGAATATTTATGGAATGTGATTTGATAACTTCCTTATATATGTGATTGCCGAGGTTTTAAGTGGAGGTTCGAAAGAACCACTCACTGAGTTCCTCGTGAACTCATGATTTTCCTTTCTATTTGTTTTGTAGAGCCCAACCAGTGAGGTACGACCTGGTGGCATGGCGTGTAGCAGAGTAGGCGTGGACGCAGATCTCATAGCTAGTAGGATTTAGTCATAGTCGTGTCTGTTAGTGTCTGATGTATGCATTGGGTTTCTTCTGTTAAAACTTAAATGTTTATATTTGGAAAAACTTTCGGTTGTTCTATTTGAAACTTATGGTGTTTTAAAAACTTGGTATTATCAAACTGATTTGAAGTTTTAATAAAAGTTATTATGGTTGGTTTTGGTCGATACTTGATGTGTTCTGTTTATGAGTTCTTTTCAAAATTGTTGGTCAGTGCATATGGTAGGCTTCGGGGTACTAACTCGTACCCTAGCCGGCCACATGTACCCTGAGTTAGGGCGTGACATCGGCCATCAGCCGGCGATCAACCGAGCGTATAACGGGCATAAAAATTTGCCCATTGGGCAATCTCCACTCGATCCACACTTTTCTACAACTTATAAAAACCCCTATAAACCCTCTCCTTAATAGCTACTGATGCCCTAAACCTATACTGAGTTGATCATTGCATCCCCAAGCTTTTATTTGATCTAATCCTTCATTCCTAGCCTCTTGATCCCTCATTCAAAGTGCTTCATCATTGGAGGGCTATTCAAAGTTGCTAGGCTCAAGAAGAGGAGTTGTTATTGTTGTGATAAGTTCTCTATATCCGCTTCTTGTGTTAAATGTGTTTTTGTTTTGTTTTATAATTGAACACTCAAGTGTGTAAGATGACCTAGTGAGTGATCTTGTAATGTGATGGTTAGCTTGGTATGGTTACCTAGTGTGTGGGCTTTATAAAAATAGAAGATCAGCGAGAAGCAAAGAGAATCGATTGGCAGAACCTTAGGGCCATCGTCAAAGACAAAAAATCCAAGAAGCACGATGGAAAAAATAAGGATCGCAGTAGCCATAAGTAGAGCTACAACCTAATGCCGAAGTCCTCACCTCGTCCGAGTACCTGATTTGAAAGGTACACACCCCTTAATACCTCAAGGGAAATAATCCTACGAGAAGTACATTATCTACAACTGCTCAAGCCCCCTGGCCGCCCCGAAAGCTCAAAGTCTTCATACCGAGGTGACAAGAGCAAAAGGTGTAAATTCCACCAAACCTTTGGGCACACCACTGAAGAATGTGTGGTCTGTGACAAAATTAAGCGATTGATCAGAGAAAGTCGCCCCGACCACCACATCCGTAGTGATCGAAGCCACAACGGAAGCCGACAAAGTTACCATCCATGCCGGAGCCCCAGTGAAACCATGCTGCTTACGACACAAATAATAACAGCGGCCCAAAAAGCGAGCGGTCCTGCCCTAACATCCACGGAGTTATTGACTACATAACAGGAGGATTTGCCGGAGAAGAAAGTTCTAAGATACAGTCACCCCAGATTGTCATGATCGTCGGCAAAATAGCTTGGTCAAAAAGGCCACGCGTGTCCACCCCTGTAATATCTTTCTACTATTCTCATTATCAAGGGATTGACAGAAACTTTCATGATCATGTTGTTATTTCTATATTCGTTGCCGACTTCCTTGTTATGAAAGTTTGGGTGAACTAGGGTAGCTCTGCCGACATCCTCTTATATCCAACACTCGAAAGAATAAGCATTAACGAATCCTCGCTGCATCCTTATCATGGAGAACTCGTCAGCTCCTCAAGTGATCATGTGAACGTCAAAGGCTATTTACAGATAGCCACACCATTCAACTATGCACCAAGAGAAAAAATGATAGATGTGCAGTTCCTTGTCCTTCACTGTGCAAGCCCCTACTGTATGATCTTGGGTCGGCCCTCATTGAATAACTTGGGGGACATAGTATCGACTCCCCACCTCGCCATTAAATTTGTTGGTGAAATGGCCTACACTAGAGGGGGAGGGGGTGAACATTGTGTTATCTAAACTTTTTGCCTAAATTTGATTTATCGATTTTAATCATTTCTTATAGCTTAGGAAATACACTAATTTGAATAGCTAACAGAAGTGATAAATAAGACAATAAAACACAACCAAGAAAGCAATGCTAACACAAGTAGATTATAGTGGTTCGGCCCCAATGCCTACTCCACTACCTAACCATCCCGCTTAGGATTTCCAAACTAGCTTAACTAGATTAATTAGTTTCCTTACAATGAGGACGTTTATATTGGTGAAATAGCCTACACTAGAGGGGGGGACGGTGAATAGTGTGTTATCTGAACTTTTCACCTAATTCCGGTTTTAATCTTTTTAAAAAAAATTGCTTAGGAAATTAACAAATCTAGTAGCAAGCAGAAGCAAGATAAACAATTAGAAATTCAATACGCAAAGGAAAAAATGCTAACACTTTGATTTATAGTCGTTCGGCCCAAATGCCTAATCCTAGTAAATCACTAATCCTAGTAAATCAATCTACCCGGTGGACTTATGCCTCAAACACAAAGGCTACCACCCAATCTACCAAACCTAGCAATCGAGGTTTACACAAGATCAAATACAATAAAATAAACAACAAAATACAATAACTAATGACCAACTGTGGGTAGCAGAGTTGGAGGCAACATATTGTATGTTGCCTAGAGATCTAGGGTTCGAACCCTAGTATGGTAACCTATTGTGACTTCCTATCTTTGTTAAAAAAAAATATACAATAACTAATGGAGCAATAATCAAACCAAAGTATACTTAGCTCTAAAAGAAACTCCCTAGTCCTCTTGATACCTCGAGGTGATGAATCGATGAAGTTAGAGGGCCCAATCAAGAAGTAGAGGATCAAAGCTAGGGTTTACAAAGAATCTCTCAATGAAAACTTTAATATTGATCAAAGATGGATCAATGAAGGTGAAGATGATGGAGGAAAGACTCTCATGGCTTGGTATTTATAAGCCATGAAGAGTTGGCCAAAAACAACCAATTCAACGGCTAGAAAATTAATCGTTTCCGTCGTTTGGTCGCTGGTCTGGCCGATCGTCGGTTGATCGAACGAGCGATCGGAACCCTCTGTGCTTTCTGGGCTCATTTCGGTCAACCTATCAATCGACCGACCATAGAGTACTGGTACTCTAGGTATTGTACATGTACTCTATGTAGTCGAAATGGCAACACTAGAGGGGGGGGTGAATAGTGTGTTATATAATTACTTAGTCTAAATTCAATTTTATTCGTTTCTCAAATCGTTTAGGCAAGTTGCAATTATGCGATCAAATGCGGAAGCCAGATAAAACAATTAAGCACAAATAAAGTATCAATGCAAACACACAAATTTATAGTGGTTCGGCCCCAAATTTATAGCCTCTCAACGAAATGACAGCTCAACGGGTAGAAAACTATCTGTTACAGACGCTCGGTCGATTGGTCGATCGACCGATCGATCGCTCGAACGACCGCTGCCATTCTCTCTCTCTGTGGTTGACCGACAGGTCGACCGCCAGATGCAAAACCTGTGATCCTCAATTCGGTCAACACATCGGTCAACCAACGCAAGTTCGTTGCGTCATCTGCCAAATTTTGGCTTCAATCGATCGACTGAAGTAGCCACTGCCGCTTTTCGACATTCTGCGATCGATCGACCGGTCAACCGAAAAGGCTACTGCCATTTTTCGAGCTCTATTCGATCGACCGCTCGGTCGACCGAACCTAGTCTGAGTTTGATTTCTTCAGCCTTCTTCTTCCGCGCTTCATTTCCGGGTTCCGATTTTCAACGAGCATCAACTTGGAGAGCTTTTCATTTGATCATTGCACTCGTCCAATGCAACTTTGGTGCACTCGTAGATCTTCGAGAAATTTTCGAGACGAACCCAAGTGCGATGATCAATGTCCTTCCGATTTATCAATTTCTCCAATTTATTCGATCGAGGACATCGAACGCTACTCGATATGAAACCTGTAAGATTTCTCAACAAAATATTAGTTACATGTTTGTTATCATCAAAACCGAGATTAAGACCACGGTTGAAAACCTAAAGCCATCAATCTCCCCCTTTTTGATGATGACAAACATCCTTAAGAAAATATATTCATTATAGCATATAGGATATCAACTAAGGGATTTCTCCCCCTATCAACATGCATATCTATGAAAATAAACTCCCCCTATCTATATGCATGGCCTTCCTATATTTTCCTCCCCTTTGCCTATAATTTTCTCCCCCTTTTTCTTATACTTTTCTCCCCCTTTTGACATCAATCAAAAAGGGCAAGAAAGGTCAATCTAGTCAAAGGGATGAAAAACAAATATTTTTTCATGAAGTTGAGACTCTAAAGATTATTTTTCATGAAACATGAAAATCTCAACCAAAAGGATGGAAAACAAATATTTAATATGAAACTTAAATCATACATGATAAGTTCAAAACTAAATATTTGAATTCAAAATTAAATCATGTATGTTTTCATATCTTTTTCATGAGATTTTTAGATTTCATTCAAACTTTCAAAATATCAAGATATGATCATTTGAAGCATGTGTATATCATGTTTGAAGTGAAAACTAATGTCATTCGATCCACATATGAACTTAGCACATTTTCATTTAAATTAAGCATGAAAACATGAAAATGCTAAGTATCAAGTTTTTTGCTATCTACTCATGTTTTCTTTTTCTTAGGCATCTAGACATCAAACATGAGAGAATCTAAGTATATGAATCAAGTTTGTGCTTAAAATAAGATTTTTAAGTCACTTTGTTGACTTAGGTTAACCTATACTTCAAGATTTGATATACCAATTGTTGGATGAAAAATTTGGGTACCAATTATTGAATGGTCATTTGAAATGCATGTATTAAGTTTGAACTTAAAATGAATCTTCTATGTTCATTTTTCATCCTATAATTATTTTAATAAACAAATGGATATTTCTAGCTATCATTCGAAATATCAAAATCATTTCTAGAAATGATTTTACTCAAGAAGTTGTGTGGATGATATTAGAAATGGAATCCAAATGGTATACATGAGTTTTCATTTGAAGTTTTTCAGGAAAAATCAAAGTATCGGAAAGATTGATATTTTAAGAAGGAATATAATTTGTGTTTTTGAAATCTAACTTCAAAATTCCATTATAAATCTGATTCTTGATGAAACTTTTCAAAATTTTTACTGAAGAACCTAGATTTTTCAGTGAGGGTGCAGTTTCAAGAATCAATTAAAAGAATTTTTCTATATTTCTCCAGAAATAACTGAAAATGCATACTAATTGTTGATTGAAATTTTATTTTTGTAATTTTCAGTTATTTTCAAAATGTGTTCAATTTTCATTCAAACTTTTATGAAACCATAAAGTGATCATGTAAAGAGTGTATGTCAAGTTTGAAATGAAAATTATATCCTTAAGTCAAGATATCAACTTAGCATGGTTTCATTCAAAACTAGGCTAGTTGTCATGAAACTTGCTAAGTGTCAATCTTATCATTTACTCATGACTTAAACCTACGAATACCTCTCATGAGTCAATCTAAACATGTTTCTCAAATATGAATTGAAAATGAGACCTCTAAGTCAATTGGTTGACTTGGGTCAACTTGGTTCAAATGAGGTAAGCATGAATTAACCTCTATGTCATTTTATCCATATCCATATGAATTTTTCACTCTAAGTGCTTGAAAACAAATCATACCTATTCCTAAACATGTTTATGATGTTTGAACTTAAAATGAAGTATCCAAGTCGATTTGTTGACTTGGGTCAAACTTTTTCAAGTTTAAGTCCCTTAAAGTGATATAGTTATCACATTTTTCATCTAGACACGAATTTTCAATTCTAATTACCTAGACTTATGTGATATGTGTATCTAAACATGTTCATTAGGTGTTTACTCAAAATGAGGTCTCTAATAAAAATTTTAACCTAGAGTAAGTTTCATTCAATCAAGATATCATGAAATTACCTAAGTTATCCAAATTTTACCTACTCATGAAACTTCAAACATTTATCATGCAAAAACTATCATGAGTATAGAGACATCATTAAATGTGAATATTCAATTATTATACAATGATTTTTGCAAAAATGAACTCATACTTTTTTCAATAGAATTTTGCCAAACTTGTCATTTACTTTTCGATTTTCTTCATAATAGCATATCTTTCAATGTTTACCACTTTCTTAACTTGCAAGTGGGCTTCATTAGTATCATAATGAAATAGTATGCCAAGTAGCAAGCTATTTTACAAAATAGCAAAAGTTTAATGCAAAGTTTTAAAAAGAAATTCAATCTATGCTAGATAGTAAAGATTCATTTTAAGAAGGTTATCATGATATCAAAATGAATCTAAGGGATCCTAAGATATGAACCATTTGAGAAATAAGGTCCCTAAACATGTTTAACTAGTTTGGACTTAAAGGAATGTCTGTAATAGTAAGTATCAACCTAGAGCAAGTTTCATTTAATAAAATTTGCCTAAGTGCTAAGATTCTACCTACTCATGAAAATTCAAGGATTTAACATGCAATTCTAATCATGAGTATTAAGACATTATTAAGCTTAAGCATTGAGGTATAACACTAAGATTTGAATTTATCAAAGTTATACCTTATTCATGATGATTTAGCCAAACTAATCCTTTTTATTCTAATTAGACTTCCATTTACAATAACTTGCAAGTATACTTCATTAATAGAAAATGAAACCAAATATACATGCAAGCTATCAAACTAAATAGCGAAGTGAAAAACCAAGTATCATTTTCCACATTCAACTTCACTAAATAGCATGGATTCATTTTCATATAAATCATTCATGATAACAAAATGAATCAAGAGATCTCAAAATATGAAATTTTAAAAAATAAGATCTCCAACCCTTCCTATTGGTTGAAAACCGAAAGCCACAATGAGCCTACGATTTAGAACCGCATGGTCGCATGAGCCCATTACAAGCTACTTAGGTCTCCGAAGAGACCGAGAAATCAAAATCAAAAGTCAAAAGCTTTTCCAAAAGAACTCTTTAGCAAGAGCGGGGAAAACAACTCAAATTAGACATAGTATCATAATCTTCAACTAAGGTAAAATAATGCAAGATAGAAGATGATACCAGAATAGTTTTGATGCCAACTTTACCTAAGGCATCAAGGTAGCTTGAAGTTGCAACCAAGGAAGGATTCATCATTCAAGTCCATGGTCAACTCCACTACACCACTTCTCATTCATCCTTGTGTGTAGCTCCCCCTACAAAAGAAAATGAGACTTTTGGTACCCAAATGGTTTTGGGTCCTTAGGGGTGAGTTGTCCTAGGAATCCAAAGTGTCTTAACTACACTTGGATTTTTCTTGAATGCACAATCATAAATAAAATGGCCAAAAATACCACAACAAAAGCAATGTCCATTAAACTTTTTCTTTTCATTTTTAACATGGACATGAGATTTAATGTTAGAATGCTTAACATAGGAGGCATGATGAGCATGGGCATTCTTAGATAAAATATTTTTATTTTGAGCATGAGGTTTAAATGTGGAATGCCTAACATGAAAATGATGATGAACATTGGCATTCTTTGCATAAGCATTTTTTATTCTAGTGTTCTTATGAGATGAAGCATTTTTTAATTCATTTTCTTTCTTATTCAAGAAAGTAATCTCACCTTTCAATTCATTCATGGATTTATGCAATGCATGTAATTGAGATTTTAACATGCAATTTTCATTTCTAAATTGTTTTTTTTAAGCTTCAAATCCTTAAGCTCAAGTTCTACATTATCATGACATGAATCAAATGACCTAGATTTCAATTTTTCATTTTCTAGTTTGGATTCATGCAAATGAGAATTAAGCATCTCATTTTCCTTTTTCAACCTTTTATTTTCTTTATCTTTTCTAATAAGCAAGGCATACATTTTTTGACATTCCTCAACTAGTTCTTCATATGGCATATTGAATGAACTAGAAGAGCTAGTACTATCATTATCATTATTATGACTAGAACGGAAAGAGTGTACCTCATCATTGGTACTCATGAGGCAAACTTTTGAAGTAGCTTCATAGTCATTGCAAGAGGATGCTTCATTTGAATGAGATGATGATGTAGAAGCTTTTGACCTCTTCTTTGCCTTGTTTTTCATGGTAGGGCAATTCATCTTCACGTGCCCTTTTTCCTTGCATGCATGGCACACTACCTTCCTTTTTCAGCTCTTGGAGCTACTCCTTTGACTAGAAGAGCTATGGACATCAAAACCAAGATTAGTAGTAGGTGAGTGACCATTGTCATCACCACCTTCATCAAAAGTTCCAATCTCTTCGGTTTTGGCATAATCATATAAGACATTTAAAGTGGCCCATAAGTCATAAGCCGAAGAGCAATGCATGACTTTATCTAGGATGCCATTTGGTAAAATGCAAAGAATACAATTCATGGCATCTCCATTATACTTAAACATTTTTATATCTAATTGACTCCAATCATGCATGTTAACTTTAGGTTCAATGAATTCCCAATGTAACATGTTAAAGACACCGAAACCTTTAGTCTTTAAATAAGTGTACATCCTATATTTCCAAAGACCAAAGTTTGAGTCATCGAACGTAGGAGGTGAAGACGCTACCAACTCTAGAGCCATTTCAAGATCGAGACAAATTGTAGAAGGGAAGGTGAAATAACAATCTACGACCTGTTCTAATACCAATTGTAGTCGAAATGACAACACTAGAGGGGGTGTGAATAGTGTGTTATATAATTACTTAACCTAAATCCAATTTTATTTGTTTCTCAAATCATTTAGGCAAGTTGCAATTATGCGATCAAATGCGGAAGCAAGATAAAACAATTAAGCACAAATAAAGTATCAATGCAAACACACAAATTTATAGTGGTTCGGCCCCAATGCCTACTCCACTACCTAAGCACCCCGCTTAGGATTTCCAAACTAAGTTTTAATAGATTAATTAGTTTTTCCTTACACAGAGGACTTTGACTCGAAGAGTCGCACTCTCGACCTAAGGCACTTCCACACCCGGAAGTCTCCGCCTTCTTATCAAGAGCGCTCTTCCACCTCAACCCTAAGGGACAACTCACTTAATCCTAGCAAACTACGTTTAATTACACCGGTGGATTTAAACCTCAAACACGAAGGCTACCACCCAATTTCAAGACCTAACAATCCTAGGTATTCACACACACAAATCCAAAAATAGTTTCAAATAACAGTTAAAAACACAATTGAAAAGAGCTTAAAATAAAACCAAGAATTCGTGCTCTTTTCCAAGACTTGGAACCTCCAACTCACCGAGTGGTAGAGCTCGAATCAATTCCCGAGTTGAGGAGCAGTTGGCGCTTGAAGAAGAACGTTGACGGAAGAGTAGAGCACGCTGCAATCAATTTCTTCAAAGGCTTAAACTTCCTTTTAATTGCTCAATAAAATATGTAAGAGTGGGAGAGAGAGGTTAAAGGGAGTAGATGAATGATATTTATAGCCTCTCAATGAAACGGCAACTCAACGGGTAGAAAACTATCTGTTATAGATGCTCGGTCGATTGGCCGGTCAACCGATCGATCGACCGCTCTAACGATCGTTGCCTTTCTCTCTGTGTGCGGTCGACCGATGGGTCGACCGCCAGACACAAAACCTGCTTTTCTCTCTATATGCATGATTTTCCTATATTTTCTTCCATTTATCTATATTTTTCTCCCCCTTTTGACATCACTCAAAAAGGACAAGAAAAGTCAACTTGTAGTCAAAGTTGAGACTCAAAAATAATTTTTCACGAAACATAAAAATCTCAACCAAAGGGATGGAAAATAAATATTTAATATGAGACAAAATCATACATGATAGCAAGGAGTAATAACTAAAATCCAAATCCGAAAATCATGTATAAACTCAAGTATCGATATTTTCAAGTATCGGTCAAAATATCAAAAACTATTTTAGAATTGATTTTTCTCGGGTAATAGTGAGAACGATACCAAAAATAGAGTTATGATATCATACTTGAAGTCTCATTTAAAAATTTCAACGAAAATCCAAAGTATCCAAAAAAATGAGTAATTGATAAGAGTGATACTTTAGTGGCATTTTCGTAAATAAGTGAATCTTTCGTGATATTTTCATATTTTATTCAAACTTTCAAAATACTAAGTTATGATCATGTAAAGCATGTATATTAAGTTTGAAGTGAAAATAATGTCATTTGATAAAAATATGAACTTAGTACGATTTCATTCGAAATAGGCATGAAAACATGAAAATGACTAAGTATCAAATTTTGCTATCTACTCATATTTTTTTCAAACTTATGCACGTAGACATCTAACATGAGTGAATCTAAGTATGTCAATCATGTTTAGGCTTAAAAGGAGGTTTCTAAGTCACTTCGTTGACTTGGGTCAAAGTATACTTCAAGTTTACAAAAATCAAACTTTTAAATCCTTATAAAATTATATTCTTCACAAAAAAATTTGAGACTTTAACTGGACAAACTATATTTTTCAAGGAATCATCAGGTTCAGGAGTCAGTCAAAAATCAGTTTTCTATAAATTCATAAAATTCTTTAAATCCAAGGGCATTTTCGTAAATTTAAGGTATTTTTTTCAAAAATTATCAATTTTGCTTCAAACTTTCCAGACATTACTGAATGATCATTTAAGATGTGTGTGTCAAGTTTTGAGCTCAAAATAAATTCTCTAAATTCATTTTTCATCATATCTTGATTTTAATAAAAAAAACTCATATTTCTAACTATCATTCAAGTTATCAAAATCATCCCTAGAAATGATTTTAATCAAGCAATGAAGAGATGATATTATAAATGGAATCAAAATGGTATACACGAGTTTTCATAAGAAGTTTTTGACGAAAATCAAAGTATCGAAAAAATGAATATTTCAAGTAAGTGATACTTTGTGTTTCCGAAATCCAACTTCAAAATTCCATTATAAATTAGATTATTTTTAAATTTGAAAAGGTTCAGTCCACATACAACATCTGACCTCTGAACACCACACTCTTTTTGGATGAACTGATTGCAATTTCCAATAAGGGTTTCTAGAGTTAATTCCACTTTCCAATTAGTTCAGTTATAATAATTTGAATGACTCAAAAACAATTCAGCAATACAGTCTCTACACAAGGACAATTTCTAAGATATACTAAAGGCAGGATAATTTGAGGTCCAATGAAAAGATCGCACCCCAGCACTTCATTTCTTCCTGGTTTTTCGCACCGTGGGTAAGATTAAGAAAGTCGGTAGCCGACCATTTGAACTCGACCTATATTTTCAAGAAAGAAGAGATGATAAAGCAGGATATAACATTATTTTGATACCATAAGAAAATCTTAGGCTATCATAATTCTCTGCTACTACTATCGACGTAAAGACTAGAGATTGGAATGGGGAGGTGTAGACTGTAGAGACACCCCAAATGTCACACCCTAACTGAGCGTAGTGTGATCGGCCAGGGCCTACATCTTGCCCTGTAGCCTACTGTCTACACTGACATAAAGAAAACCAAAATATATTGATAAAGAAATCTCAACACAACTTTATTAAAAGTTTTCAAATTCACAATTTTATGTTTTCAAAGCAAATAAGAAAACAATCATCAGAACAACTAACGTCTCATGTAATCAAGTTTTACAAACTCTTTTCCAAATAAAACTATCAGTGCAGAAATTTAAAAAAACAACTACTAGACTCTGGTCTATGACTAATGGACGCCACTATGAGATATGACACCACCTCCCGCCCACCAGCTACACCATGTCGACATGTCAAAGTCAGTGCTCAAGCTCTGCAAAAACAAAGAACAAACTATGAGTCCACTTGGGACTCAGTGACTGGCTCTAGCGAACCTCCACATAATCCTCCGTTATGCATGCATATCATATAAGGCAACATAATGAATGTACAAGGATGTAAACTACTTCTAATGTGACTACCGACCCCAATGAGTCAATCTGTACAAACTGAATATGTGAAACCCTGCCATCTCGGCCTATCAAACCTCCAGCATCTGGCCCTTGGGCCTACTTATGGAATAAATATCCCGGCTATAGCCGGCCCTACCATACAAGGTAGAATCATACTCGCCATTCGGGCACATCATATCAAGATATAAACAAGCAATCCTGGGCCATCGACTAGGATGGTCACTAGTCTCCGGACACCGTCTAGGGTAAGGATAGCTAGTCCCACCCAACTGGGGTCTGGCACCTAGTGGGCCCGCTAGCGCACCTCAAGACGCAACACTGACCAAGCTAAGAATTGGTCATTCCCGACCTCCACGCTCCTCGGCGGACCATCTCAAGCACATCACACAATCAAGTGTCCTAGGATTTCCTTATATACACTTTGGGCCATTGCCCGTATCTGGCCCTAAGCCAGTCAGCAGGGTCTGCAAATTAATGTTGCCCTTTCAAATTATGCACACCTAATGGTTCTAGGTTTCCAAAAATATTTACTAGCAGTCCTAGAAGTTATGTTATCTCCTAGCTAAGTTTCCATATATGCTGAGCATCCCACAACGTCCTACACATTGCCTAACGTTATACACTACCTTGGGTGAGAAATTCAATGAACCGATCTTAGAATTTCACCCACAAATATTTCAGGACAGCATGTGTACATCACTTACCAAATTAATTTCGAAAAGTAACATCATGAAGAACCGAAATAAAAAGTAAGTAATGTAGAGGTTAATCCCATATGGAACATACACTAAGCATAGCAACAATTAAACATGATATGAGCAATTAAATGAAGCCTTTCTTGTCTACATATACTATATAAGCATTAGCAAGAACATTTCCAATTTGATAATATAGATCTGTCCCAACAATTCATAACATGAATATGAATTAACATTTATGTGAATATGAATAAACATTAAACGGAGGGATATGAACAACTACACAAAATCGTTCGCTTCCTCCCCCTTTTCCTTGATCGACCGAAGCTTGAGCAAGGTGAACCTTGCTCGGTCGAACAATCCATGTGGGAAGGGGCTGGAATCTATGCAATTTAACCAATGGAATAGTAACATAAACTTCAAATTGAATCTAACATTTAAACGTGAAGGTGCGGGTTAAAACGATAAAATACGAGGTCCAACAATCCAATACAAATAGTCCTACTTTTCCCCCTTCTACTGCTCGGCCAACTCGAGCGGGATCATAACCATGCTCGGCCGAACATCTAGGGGTGGTGGACATAGCTGCGACGTCCACACGATTGTCAATCCAAAAGCAAAAACAAGCGAATACAAGTCGATGCGCAAGTTGCGAGATGAGCGAGGAAATTGGGGAAAATTTCAGCATGACCTTTCCCCTTTTTCCTCGACTCGACCAGCCCCTTAAAACAAGAAATCGACACATATAAAACCACGAAATCACAGCATATACAATGATCTAAGAATCTAACATGGAGAAAACAACTCGATCGGCAAAACTCGCGAAGAAGAATCCAGATTTCAAAATCTATGGGGCCGGCCACCCGCCTCCCCTCATCATCTATATAACCACTCACCTTGATTACGGAGAATGAAAGATCAGATGACGACGACTTTGAATCTTTTGGCGACGGTGTGAAATCCCGGATCGACCCAAAGTTCCCCTTTTCCTTGCTTCTTCTCCCCTTCTCCCTAGGCTGCCTTGTGCGACTCCAAGATGAGTCGCACGGCACAAGGATGAGGGGTTTTAAATCCCTCATCTAACCTTCCATATAGGCTCTTGACTCACTTGACTCCTACTCAAGACTCGACTAAACCCGAACTCCACTTGGGTTCCGACTCAACCCACAACATGAGTCTATTTAAACTTGATTTAAGGTATGATTGCATAAAAGGAAGGTCAATCACCCAAATAAATTCCATGCAGCATTAGTCGTGGCATACCTTTTCACTCGAGGCGATCCTGAGGCTCAACTGGACTATCCCCGGGTCCGACACGCTGCACCAAAATAGATTTTTATATTGGACATTTTTCCCGGGTCTTACAACCTTCCCCCCTTAAGGGAAATTCGTCCTCAAATTTACTTGAATAACAAGGACATACCAGCTCCTCGAACAAGGAAGGGTAGTGTTCTCTCATATCCTGCTCTACCTCCCAAGTGGCCTCTTGCCCGGAATGGTGCTCCCATCTGACCTTTATAAGGGAAATTTCTTTGGACCTTAGCTTCCTGATTTAGAGGTCAAGGATCTCTACCGGCCTTTCCTCGAACGAGATGGCCGAATCTACCTCGATAGATGAGGGCTCGATCACATGCGAATCATCTTTTACATATTTCCGCAACATGGATAAATGGAAGACCGGGTGTACTCTGCTCAGGTTAGGAGGTAATGCCAGCTCATAGGTCACCTCGTCCCTCCGCTTGAGAACGGGAAAAGACCCAATGTACCTAGGGCTCAGCTTTCCCTTCTTCCCAAACCGGACCACCCCTTTCATAGGAGAGACCTTCAGAATGACTAAGTCACCCTCGGCGAATTCCAATTCCCTGGCCTTCTTATCGGCATACATTTTCTGTCGACTCTGGGCCGCCAGCAACCGTTCCTTTATGGCCTTTACTTTCTCTACCGCTTCCTCAACCAGATCAAGGCCCACCATGAGTGATTCTCCAGCCTCAAACCAGCCCACCGGAGACCTACACCGCCGCCCATACTATGCCTCAAAAGGAGCCATGCCAATGCTACTATGATAGCTATTATTGTAGGTGAACTCTATCAGCGGTAGGTGCCTTTCCCAACCGTCGGCCATATCCAGGACGCATGCTCTCAACATGTCCTCCAAAGTTTGGATGGTCCTCTCTGACTGCCTGTCAGTCTGCAGAATGAAAGCTGTGCTGAAATGCACTTGGGTTCCCAAGGCTTCCTGGAAGTACTGCCAAAATCGGGCTGTGAACTGGGTACCGTGGTCGAATATAATCATCACCGGGGTACCATGGTATGCCACAATCCTATCCAAGAACAGTTGGGCATACTGTTCCACAAAGAAGGTAGTTTTCACTAGTATGAAGTGTGCGGTTTTGGTTAACCGGTCCACCACCACCCAAATGGAATCAAAACCACATTTTGACTTAGGCAATCCGGTCACTAGATCCATGGTGATTTTCTCCCACTTCCACTCGAGCACCTCGAGGTTTTGCATAAGCCCCGCAGGCTTAAGGTGTTCGGCCTTCATCTGCTGGTAGACTAGACATTTAGAGACAAACTCTCCTACCTCTCTTTTCATACCTTTCCACCAGTAATGTTGTCTTAAATCCCGGTACATCTTGGTGGCCCCCGGATGCATCGTGTAAGTGGAACGATGACCCAATTCCAAGACTTGCCTGCGCACCTCAACCATATCTGGTACTACGATCTGGTCTTTGAACCTCAGTACACCCTCTGAGTCCAAAATCTGAAACTGTTCTCTGCATTGTCTCTTTGCACCAGATCCTTGGTCAGCGCATAAAAGGCATCCTCCCCATGCGCGGCACCGCAGCATGTCCACCAGCGTGGACTGTACCCGCAGGTGTGCCATCAGGGCACCTGAAGTTAACACTGATAAGGTTGCACCCCCATCTAGGCACAAAGCAAACTCTCGAGCTAGAGGCCTCCGCTTAACTTCCAAATGAGCCAAACTGCCCATGGACTTTTTGCTCAGAGCATCTGCCACCATATTTGCTTTCCCCAGATGATACATAATGGTGCAATCATAATCCTTTAGGAGCTCTAGCCACCTCCTCTGCCTGAGGTTCAACTCCTTTTGGGGAATCAAATACTGGAGACTCATATGATCCGTGTAGATCTCACAAGTCTCCCTATACAAGTAGTGCCACCAAAGCTTCAGTGCAAGGACCACTGCCGCTAGTTCTAGGTCGTGTGTCGGATAGTTTTTCTCATGTACTTTCAGCTGGCGAGACACATAAGCGATGACTCTACCAAACTGCATCAGGACGTAGCCCAGGCCAACCCGAGAGGCATCACAGAAGAATACAAACCCTCCTGAACCGGAAGGTACAGCCAATACGAGTGCAGATGTCAAACATGCCTTGACCTTCTGAAAGCTCGCCTCACATTTGTCATCCCGAACGAACCAGACCTTCTTCTGGGTCAACCGAGTCAAAGGGGCTGCAATTCTGGAGTAGTTCTCCACAAACTTTCGGTAGTACCTAGCCAAACAAAGAAAACTATGTACCTCAGTCACGTTAGTCAACCGTTTCCAATTCTGCACCACTTATATCTTGGTAGGATCTACTCTTATCCCTTTCTTGGACACTACATGGCCCAAGAACCCTACACTTTCCAACAAAAATTCACTCTTGAAAAATTTTGCAAACAAGCAGTGCTCTCTGAGGGTTTTCAGGGCCATTCTCAGGTGCTTAGAGTGCTCTTCCTCACTCTTGGAGTAAACCAGAATGTCGTCAATGAAGATGATCATAAAGTTGTCCAGGTACTCCTTAAATACCCTATTCATTAGGTCCATGGTGGCCGCAGGTGCATTGGTTAGGCCAAAGGACATCACTAGGAACTCATAGTGACCGTAGCGAGTCCTAAAGGCCGTCTTAGGCACATCGCAGTCCCGAATTCTCAGCTGATAGTATCTGGACCTCAAGTCTATCTTAGAGAACCATTGTGCCCCATGCAGCTGGTCAAACAGATCGTCAATCCTCGGCAGAGGATAATGATTCTTGATTATCACTTTATTCAACTGCCTATAATCGATGCACATGCGCATAGATCCATCCTTCTTCTTTACGAAGAGCACCGGGGCACTCCATGGTGACAAGCTCAGCCAGATGAAACTCAGGTCTAGCATCTCTTGCAAAACTCTTATGGTTCCCTGAGTTCGGCCGGCGCCATCCAATAGGGTGGAATGGAAATAGGCTTCACCCTTGTTCTGTGCCTGACCTCTCTGAGCCACTGAACCCACTGACATAGGTGCCTTTCCTTTAGACTGATCATGCTTCTGTCCAATACCCTCAGGACAGTCCTTCTTGAAATGCCCAACTCAACCGCACCTATAGCAATCACTAGTACGGCCAAGGCAGGATCCCCAGTGCCTCCTACTATAGCTGCCACATAGCGGCGCCTCAGATCTCTGAGAACCACCTCCTGACACTGTCGGCCTTACCGACCCAATCCCTGGGCCCCCACGGCACCGATTACCATTCTGCCCTCGGCTCTGCGGTGGTCCGCATCGGTCACTGCCCCCCTTAGAATGCCACGGTCGACTACCAGATCTTTGCGGACCAAATTTCTTCATGGCTGGTCTGTCATTCCTTTCAAACGGCACCAACACTTCTTTCCGAAGGGCTTCATCCACTACCCGAGCAAGAGTGGAATCCTCAATATAGTGGATGAGCCTGCCAATCTGATGCCACAAGCCTCCAACGAACCTCTTGACCCTGGCGATCTCAGATGCCACTAGGGTCGGATGATACTTGGAAAGACAAATGAACTCCATCTCATATTCTGATACTAACATGCCCCCAGCATAATATCATATATAGCAATAACATAAGCATAAAATTGATACTAGTTGTATCACAACAACCGGCCAGTTGGCCATTCCCTGCGAGTAAATAAACCCGCAAATTATGGCTCTACTCAATAAGTATCACTAGGCCACTATAGGCCTTACCCTGCATAATTAGTTCGGTCGTGCCCGACCTTCATCTCATTACAATACTCGGCCACTCTGGCCCACTGTCACATAATAAATTTTTAACATAAACTTTTAAAATTTACTAACCGCATGGTGCGCTGAGTGCAGGAGTGGTCACTCAATCTCGTAGCATAACTGTATTGTATGTCGATATGCTAGTATATGTCTCATACAGTACCCAACACTGAGTCATAGACAAGACCTAATCTACTGCTCTGATACCAACTTTGTCATACCCCAACTGAGGGTAGTGTGACCGGCCAGGGCCTACATCCTGCCCTATAGCCTACTGTCTACACTGACATAAAGAAAACCAGAATGTATCGATAAAGAAATCTCAACACAACTTTATTAAAAGTTTTCAAATTCACAATTTTATGTTTTCAAAGCAAATAAGAAAACCATCATCAGAACAACTAACGTCTCAAGTAATCAAGTTTTACAAACTCTTTTCCAAATACAACTGTCAGTGCGGAAATTTAAAAAAACTACTACTAGACTCTGGTCTATGACTCAAGGACGCCACTACGAGATATGGCACCACCTCCCGCCCACCAGCTGCACCATGTCGACATGTCAACGTTACTGCTCAAGCTTTGCAAAAACAAAGAATAAATTGTGAGTCCACTTGGGACCTAGTGAGTGGCTCTAGCGAACCTCCACATAATCCTCCGTTATGCATGCATATCATATAACGCAACATAATGAATGTACAAGGAGGTAAACTACTTCTAATGCGACTACCGACCCCAATGAGTCAATCTGTACATACTAAATATGTGAAAACCTGCCATCTCGGCCTATCAAACCTCTGGCATCCGGCCCATGGGCCTACTTAAGGAATAAATATCTCGGCTACAGCCGGCGCTACCATACAAGGTAGAATCATACTGGTCGTTCGGCCACATCATATCAAGATATAAACAAGCAATCCTGGGCCATCGACTAGGATGGTCACTAGTCTCTGGACACCGTTTGGGGTAAGGATAGCTAGTCCTACCCAACTGGAGTCTGGCACCTAGCGGGCCCAATGGCGCACCTCAAGACCCAACACTGGCCGAGCTAAGCATTGGTCATTCCCCACCACCACGCTCCTCGACGGACCATCTCAAGCACATCACACAATCAAGTATCCTAGGGTTTCCTTATATACACTTCGGGCCATTGCCCGTATCCGGCCCTAAGTCAGTCTGCAAGGTCAGCAAATTAATGCTGCCCTTTCAAATTGTGCACACCTAATGGTTCTAGGTTTTCAAAAATGTTTACTAGCAGTCCTAGAAGTTATGTTATCTCCTAGCTAAGTTTCCATATATGCTGAGAATCCCACAATTTCGTACACGTTGCCTAACGTTATACGCTACCTTGGGTGAGGAATTCTATGAACTGATCTTAGAATTTCACCCACGAATATTTCAGGATAGCATGTGTACATCACTTACCAAATTAATTTTGGAAAGTAACATCATGAAGAACCGAAATAAAAAGTAAGTAATGTAGAGGTTAATCCCATATGGAACGTACACTAAGCATAGCAACAATTAAACATGATATGAGCAGTTAAATGGAACCTTTCTTGTCTACATATACTATATAAGCATTAGCAAGAACATTTCCAATTGGATAATATAGATCTATCCCAACGATTCAAAACATGAATATGAATTAACATTTATATGAATATGAATAAACATTAAACGGAGGGATATGAACAACTACACAAAATCGTTCGCTTCCTCCCCCTTTTCCTTGATCGACCGAAGCTTGAGCAAGGTGAACCTTGCTCGGTCGAACAATCCATGTGGGAAGGGGCTGGAATCTATGCAATTTAACCAATGGAATAGTAACATAAACTTCAAATTGAATCTAACATTTAAACGTGAAGGTGCGGGTTAAAACGATAAAATACGAGGTCCAACAATCCAATACAAATAGTCCTACTTTTCCCCCTTCTACTGCTCGGCCAACTCGAGCGGGATCATAACCATGCTCGGCCGAACATCTAGGGGTGGTGGACATAGCTGCGACGTCCACACGATTGTCAATCCAAAAGCAAAAACAAGCGAATACAAGTCGATGCGCAAGTTGCGAGATGAGCGAGGAAATTGGGGAAAATTTCAGCATGACCTTTCCCCTTTTTCCTCGACTCCACCAGCCCCTTAAAACAAGAAATCGACATGTATAAAACTATGAAATCATAGCATATACAATGATCTAAGAATCTAACATGGAGAAAACAACTCGATCGGCAAAACCCGCGAAGAAAAATCTTGACTTCAAAATCTATGGGGTCGGCCACCCGCCTCGCCTCAACATCTATATAACCATTCACCTCGATTGCGGAGAATGAAAGATCGGATGGTGACGACTTCGAATCTTCCGGCGACGGTGCGAAATCTCGGACCGACCCAAAGTTCCCCTTTTCCTTGCTTCTTCTCCCCTTCTCCCTAGGCTGCCTTGTGCGACTCCAAGGTGAGTCTCACGACACAAGGATGAGGGGTTTTAAATCCCTCATCTAGTCTTCCATATTGGCTCTTGACTCACTTGACTCCTATTCAAGACTCGACTAAACCCGAACTCAACTTGGGTTCCGACTCAACCCACAACATGAGTCGATTTAAACTTGATTTAAGGTATGATTGCATAAAAGGAAGGTCAATCACCCAAATGAATTCCATGCATCATTAGTCGAGTCATATCTTTTCACTCGAGGCAATCCTGAGGCTCGACTGGACTATCCTCGGGTCCGGTGCGCTGCACCAAAAATGATTTTTATATTAGGAAAAAAATTTCCGGGTCTTACACCATACTAGAGAGGTATTAAACAGAGTCTAATAAGCTAAGGCTTAAGCTGATGCACATAACTTTCACTTTGGGATTTACTTATCAAGGTCCAACCTAAGCCTCATTTTTTGTGTGCACCTGTGTGGATAGCATCAAATCAAAGGGCTGTTGATGCTGTGGTTGAACTCAGTGACCTGCTCAACAAATCTTGCTTTTTGAAATAGATTAAGAAAGATCATGGATTGCTTTTGGAATGATTTCAACAAAAGATAAGATTGGAGAAAAGCATGTAGCAGCCATTGATTCCCTAATAATTGAGAGAGGGCGCCATCATCACAGTGTAGTGCTAATTGCTAGTACTTTGGAAAAAATACTACTAATTCTAAGGATGAATCTACCATTTGCATCTTCCATTTTCTAATAACCCATGATAGAAGATAAGCTTGCCCTATTTCAGTTCACTAGAGGCCAAATCAGGACCAAATCAGTTCATCAACCAACGTGATTGATTTGTAACCTTCAAACATTATATGTAACCTAAAGATGATAGACATCTATACATACACAAGCACAGATGGGTCGGCTAGGAGGACCGGTGGCCCTTCCACCTGTCGTCAGTTGAAACCCTAATAGGCTGCTGCTAGGGTTTCAGAGGCGAGAGAGAGAGAGAGAGAGAGAGAGAGAGAGAAGGGTGAAATACCAGTGGCGAGCGGCGGGCAAGGCGGCAAGCGGCGAGAGGCGGGCAGCAAGGGGCGGACGCGCGGTAGAGAAATCACTGCGAGCAAGCGAGCGGGAAGAGAAGGGGTTATAAATTTCAATATCGGGCTCTGCGACGGCATTAGGCGATCGCCAGAGCGGTCACAAATATGTATACTTGCGATGGCTACGTAGGGCGATCGCAAAGCTGTCGCCAACTTTATGCCAATGGGACCACTTTTGGTCGCGGTCGCAGACCCGTCGCATCTGCGACCGCAAATGGTGCCGTCGTAGAAAAGCTATCACAAATATCATGATTTCTAGTAGTCTAACATGTTATTTTCATTCTTTAAATTATCATTTTTATGTTTCAAGTCCTTAATCTCAAATTTCATATCATCATGGCATGAATCAAATGACCTAGATTTTAATTTTTTATTTTCCAATTTGAATTCATGCAAGCAAGAATTAAGCATCACATTTTCTTTCTTTAACATTTTATTTTCCTTGTCCTTTTTAATTAGCAAGGCATACAAGTTTTTGTACTCATCCATTAATTCATCATAAATCAAATCATGAGAGCTAGATGAGTTAATGCAATCATTTTCATTAATATGACTAGAAGGAGAATAGTGTACCTCATTGTTATCATTCATGAGGCAATCTTTTGATATGGCTTCATAGTCATGGCAAGAGGATGTTTCACTTGAATAAGATGATGATGTGGAAGCGTTTGACCTCTTATTAATTTGCCTCGTTCTTCATGGAAGGACATTTTTTCTTCACATACCTTTTTCTTTGCGCACATGGCAAATCACCTTCCTTTTTCGATTTTTAGTGCTACTATGACTAGAGACACTTTGGGCTTCAAAAACCATGTTAGTATTGGAAGGATGACCATTGTCATCACTACCTTCAATAAAAGTTTCTAACTCCTCGGTATTAGCATAATCATATAAG
The DNA here is from genome assembly GCA_034359265.1 of Canna indica. Classification (NCBI taxonomy): domain Eukaryota; kingdom Viridiplantae; phylum Streptophyta; class Magnoliopsida; order Zingiberales; family Cannaceae; genus Canna; species Canna indica. Next base: position 35,362,432 of record CP136892.1, on the reverse strand, counting down.
ATATTTAAGCAAACTCAAATGTCGAATGTGGAAGTACAGTGCATGATCTTTTCACAGATATTATTTTCCAAAGAACAAAATATGCAATTTGTAGCTTTAGCATTTAATTCAAACCTATTAATTTGTTCTTGGATCCATGCATCCATATTTTCCTTAGATTCAATATATTTTGTCTTTATCATGTCAAATACACCTAAACCTTGAGTCTTTAGGAAAGTATACATTCTATTCTTCCAAAGTCCAAAGTTAGACTCATCAAACCTAGGTGGTATAGACGCTACACTCTACTGTCATTTTCTGGATCAACGCAAGATGTAGACGAGATGGTGAAATCTCAATCCACGACCCGATCTGATACCAAATATTGGTGAAATGGTCACACTAGAAGAGGGGTGAATAGTGTGTTAACTAAACTTTTTGTCTAATTTTGATTTTAATCGTTTCTTAGATTACTTAGGAAAATTGCAATTTATCGACTAAATGCGGAACCAATAATAAAACAATTTAAACACAAGCAAAGATATCAATGTTAACGCAATGATTTATAGTGGTTCGGCCCCAATGCCTACTCCACTACCTAAGCACCATTCTTAGGATTTCGCACGCAAATCCACTAAATTATGAGTACCTTACAATTGAGGACTTTACACCAGAAAGACCCTACACTCACCTCGAAGGCACTTCCACACTCGGAAGTATCATGCCTTCCTACCGAGTGAGCGTTCCCACCTCAATTCCTAAGACCTACTCCTAACTTAATTTACACGATTGGCTTTACACCTTCTACACCAAGGCTACCATTTACACACAAGACCACACACTAGGTCTTTTTACAAACTCAAGTAAATCAAACCAAAAAAAAATAAAAATAACTTAATCACAAGAAGAGAGTAAATAGCACTTATCACAATAAGGACACCTCTTCTTTTTGAGCCTAGCAAGCTTGAATACCCCTTCAATGAAGAACACTTGAGGATGAGGGATCAAGAGCTAGGTTTTGTGGATTTGATCATGAAAGGGCTTAGGAGATGCTTAGGATAACTCTTTGAGACTTGGAAGCATCAACATCAACCTAGGAATGAGTTTGGGATGGGTATTTATAACCCCCCAAACACCAAGGCTCGCCAACGGGCATTTTTTTGCCTGTTGGCGACGCCCGGTCGCTTGCTAGTCGATCGTTGGTCGACCGACCGCCGAGCGACTAAAGGCATACTGCCACTTTCTGGCATACTTCAATCGACCGAATTGGCTACTGCCAAATTTTGACCACATTCGGTCGACCGATCGATTGACCGAACCTGGGCTGAGCTTGATTTTTTCAGACTTCTTCTTGAGCACTTCATTTCTGAGTGCCGATATTCAACATGCATCAACTTAGAGAGCTTTCCATGTGTTCTTTAGACTCGTCCAAGACGTCTTTTGTGCACACATCGAACTTTGAGAAACTTCTGCGACGAATCCGAACGCATCGACCAATGTCCTTCCAATTTTCTGATTTCTTCTGATATTTCCGATCGAGGACATCGAGTGCTAATTGATATGGAACCTGAAAATATTTCTCAATGAAACATTAGTTCCATATTTATTATCATCAAAATCCAGATTAAGACCAAGGATGAAAACCTTAGGCCAACAGATGATACCAAATTAACTAGATGCTGATTCTTCATACCGAAGGCATCCAAATGATGCGAAGTTGCAACTTGGCTTTAGGTCCTCATGCAACTTCCATCAACCATCATCAAATCATCCTTTTGTGGTTGCTCCCCCTACAAGAGAACATGGGATCTTTCGTACCTAAATGGCTTTGGGTCCTTGGGGGTTAGAGGACTTAGCTACCCAAAGTTTTAACACCACTTGGGTTCATCTTAAATGTGCAATCATATATAGCATGCCTGTAAACACCACAACAAAAACATTGACCATGAAATTCTTTATTATCATTTTTCTTGGCATATGATTTAACATTAGAATACATAGCATGATATTTATGATGAACATAAGCATTCTTGAAAGAAAAATTTTTCTTTCCAAATTTCTTTGAGGAAGTTGAGTTTTTCAAATTGTTTACTTCCTTGTTCAAGATCAAAATCTCTTTTTTAAAAGCTTCAATTGACTTATGCATGTCATGTAGTTGAGATTTCAAAACATTGTTTTCACCTTTGATTTTTAAATTTTCAAATCTCAAATTTTCATTTTCATTTTTCAAATCTTTGTTTTTGATTCTCAAATCCTTAATCTCAAGATTTGAGCTATCAAGACAATGATCAATAAAACTAGTTTTTAGTTTTCATTTTTTAATTCTAAAGCATGCACATGACAATTAAGTCAAGAATTTTCTTTCTTCATTTTCCTATTTTCCTTATCCTTTTTGACAAGCAAGACATACATTTTCTTGCATTCATTTACTAACTCATCATATGTCATATCATGTGAATTGGAAGAGCTAGTACTATTAACATGACTAGAGGAAGAAGAAGAATGTACCTCATCATTTGTATTTTTGAGGCTCACTTTGGAAGTGGCTTCATAATCATGGGTAGAGGATGCTTCATGTGAATGAGACGCAAAGATGGAAGCACTTGACCTCTTCCTTGCTTTGTTCTTCATGTTAGGGCAATTTTTCTTCACATGCCCTATTTCTTTACATGCATGGAATTTTTTTTTTTTTTTTCGGCTCTTGGAGTTGCTTCTTTGACTAGAAGAGCTATGGTCATCAAGACCAAGATTAGGGGTAGATGAATGACCATTGTAATCACTACCTTCATTAAATGTACCAATTTCTTCGGTTTTAGCATGATCGTATAAAATATTCAAACTGGCCCATAAATCAAAAGTCGTAGAGCAATGTATGACTTTTTCAAGAATGCCATTTAGTAAGGTGCAAAGTATGCAATTCATGGCATCTTCATTAAATTTAAACATTTTCAAGTCAAGTTCACTCCAAGCATGCATGTCAACCTTAGGTTCAATAAATTCTAATCTTAACTTGTTAAGGACACCAAAACCTTTAGTCTTTAAGTATGTGTACATCTAATATTTCCAAAGACCAAAGTCTGAGACATCGAACCTAGGAGGTGAAGATGCTAAACAATTTAGTGCCATTCCCCAGATCGATACAATATGTAGAGGAGATGGTGAAATCTCAATCTACGACTTACTCTAATACCAAGTGTTGGTGAAATAACCTACACTAGAGGGGGGGGGAGCGGGTCAATAGTCTGTTATCTAAACTTTTTGCCTAAATTTGATCTATCAATTTTAATCGTTTCTTATAGCTTAGACAATACACTAATTTGAATAGCAAACGGAAGCGATAAATAAGACAATAAAACACAACCAAGAAAGCAATGTCGACACAAGTAAATTTATAGTGGTTCAGCCCTAATGCCTACTCCACTACCTAAGCACCCCACTTAGGATTTCCAAACTAGCTTAACTAGATTAATTAGTTTCCTTACAATGAGGACGTTTACACCAGAGAGTCTCCGCTCTCAAACCGAAGGCACTTTCACACCCGGAAGTATCACGCCTTCCTACCGAGAGCACTCTCCCACCTCAACCCTAAGGACAACTCAACTAATCCTAGCAAACTACATTTACACCGATGAATTTAATCCTTAACACGAAGGCAACCACCAACCATTCAAGAACTAACAACCTAGTGTTGGGTGAAATGGCACACTAGAGGGGGGGTGAATATTGTGTTAACTAAATCTTTCGCTTAATTCCGATTTTAATCGTTTCTTGATTTGTTAGGCTAAGCACGATATTTATAGCAAGCAGAAACAATAAATATGAAGCAATAAACACGAACAAAAATAACAATGCTAACACAAAGATTTATAGTGGTTCGGCACCAATGCCTACTCCACTACCTAAGCACCCGGCTTAGGATTTTCAAACTAAATTTACTAGATTATATATTGTTTCCCTTACAATTAGGACTTTACACCAGAAAGTTTCCGCTCTCCAACCGAAGGCACTTCCACACCCGGAGTATCCCGCCTTCCTACCGAGAGCACTCTCTCACCTCAACCTAAGGGACAACTAGAACTAATCCTAGTAAACTGCGTTTACAACGGTAGAATTAAGCCTTAACACCAAGGCAACCACCAACCAAATCAAACCTAGCAACCTAGGTTTACACAAACTTTAAATACAATGAAATAAACGGAAAATACAATAACAATTGGAGCAATAAATCAAACAATGAGTACTTAGCACCAAAAGACACACCCTAGTCCTCTTGATGCCTTGAGATGATGAATCGATAAATCTTGAAGGCTAAATCAAGGTGTTATCCTGTAAACTAGGGTTAACAATGGATGGCTCAAGAAAAGCTTTAGAATGATCAAGAATTGGCTCAATGTAAGCATGGATCAGTTGTGTGTCAGTTTTAAGGAAGGATGGAGAGGAGTATTTATAACCCCTCAATGAAATGGCAGCTCAACGGGCGGAAAACTAGCAGTTTCCGCCATTCGATCGCTTGTCGATCGATCGTCGGTCGACCGACCGATCGACCGCCCATGACCGCTAGCCTTTCTATACTTTAATCGCACTGATCGATCGACTGGAGGGTCGACTGCTAGAGTCGCGAGATGAGCGATCCGTAATTCGGTCGACCGATCGGTCGACCGATGCGCTCGCGATTCTTTTCATCCGCAGTTCGATTGACCGACCGGTCGGCCGATGCACACACTGCCACCTTTCGGCCCACTTCGATCGACCGACCAGTCGACCGAATTGCTTGTTGCCAGTTTTTGGCAGCATTCAGTCGGTCGACCGATCGACCGAACCTAGATTGGACTGGACAGATTGGTATTTTGCTTGGGTTTTTCTACTCGTTTAGGTTTCGGGTTTGGTTTTAGGGTTTTTTGCATCTTAAAGAGGATATACAACATATCTAGACACCCTAAACCTATACTCTAACTTCTTGAAGAGCGCGTCGACCAACGTCCTTCCGATTTTCCGATTTCTCTAATTTTTCCGACCGCAGACGTCGTGCACTAGCTGATATGGAATCTGAAAGATTTTCTCAATGAAACATTAGTTCCATGTATGTTATCATCAAGACCGAGATTAAGACCAAGGTTGAAAACCTTAAGCCAACACCTAGGTCTTTACACTTTGAACTATAATGAAAATAACAACAAAATACAACACTAAATGGAGCAATAAATCAAACAATAAAATACTTGACTCCACAACAAAATTCCTAGCTTCCTCTTGATGCCTTGATGGTGAATCGATTGAAGAATGAAGGCAAGATTAAGGATTTTTGGCTCAAGCTAGATTTTTACAAGAGAGTGGCTCAATAAGGCTTGTGATTGATCGAAAGATGTCTCAAGAGTACTAGGCGTGATCAAAGTCCATGTAGGAAGGCTCTTATGGCTTTGTATTTATAAACCATAAAGAGAGAAGGCAAGACATGAGATCCCAATAGGCATTTTTATGCTCGTTGGTGCCGCCCGAACGATGGCCGACTAATGGTCGATCGATCGGCCTAGCGACCGACCACCGACCGAAGGTCTCTGCCAATTTTGAGGCCTCGTCGGTCAATGGCCGGCTGATGGCCTATCGATCGGCCGTCGATCGCCCATCGGCCGGCATGTTGAAAATAGCTCAATTTCGGGTAATTTTTTTGCTCATTGCCAGGTTTTGTCTTCGCTAAGTCTCATATAATATAAATTTTATATAAGGATTACCCCCATTGGGATTCATTAAAAATATGTAGAAAATTAAAATCCTTAATAATCAAAATCTAACTTTTGGGGTGTAGTACAAATTTTTGAAAACCAAAAATTTTATAATCTCTCGGGTCAAATATGAATAGGTTAAATATTTTTAAAAATTCCTTAAAAATATATCGTTAACTAGTTTTTACCTAAGGAATACTTCGCTAAGTCTCATATAATATAAATTTTATATAAGGATTACCCCCATTTGGATTCATTAAAAATATGTAGAAAATTAAAATCCTTAATAATCAAAATCTAACTTTTGGGGTGTAGTACAAATTTTTGAAAACCAAAAATTTTATAATCTCTCGGGTCAAATATGAATAGGTTAAAGATTTTTAAAAATTCCTTAAAAATATATCGTTAACTAGTTTTTACCTAAGGAATAATTATCGAGAATTTTGGTGCCAAGAAAAAGTCTAGGTCATATAGCTCTCCAAGGAGATCACTAGGCTTAGTGAATTTCAGAGCCGTTTTTTAATTTTTCGAGTTTTTATGTTTTGGGGTTCGGGTTTTGGTTTTTGGGTTCTTATGCATCAAATAGAGGATTTATAACACATTCTAGACACTCTAAACCTAAACTCTATCTTCCCAAAGAAATCCAAGCGTCGACGACTGTCCTTACCGATTTCTCTTATTTTTTTGATCGGGAATGACGCACGCAAACCCATATGGAACCTAAAAATATTTCTTCTTGAATACATTAGTTCCATGTTTATTATCATCAAACCGAGATTAAGACCAAGGTTGAAACCCTTAGGTCAATAAAATTTCCCATCTCGGAGACAAAAGTGAGGTTCATGCAGATCAAAGGAAAGCTCACACACACTACAACGAGTGCCTGAAGCTCAAACCGGTGGAGCCCCAGCCAAGAATATCAAATTTGGATCCCAGAGGAGGTATCCAAGAGCGGCTCCAACCCGCTAACGACCTGGACCCCATACAGATCGGGACATCCCCCGAGCAAGTAACCTATATTAGAGCACATCTCCCCGATAAGCTCAAGGTCCGACCTCAACAAAGCCTGCCCAAAAGATTCCTACCCATTGGCGAGTATCGACAAACTTGTATCTGGCTCCTCAGGGTATTAGTACTTGTATTTTATGGATGTTTATTCAGGCTACAACTAGATCTAGATGCACCCCGACGATGAAGAAAAAACATTTTTCATCACCGAGCATGCAAACTTCTGCTATAAGGTGATGCCTTTCAGACTCAAAAACGCAGGAGCCACAAATCGGCGATTTATGAACAAAGTTTTTGAGAAGCAAATAGACCGCAACATAAAGGCGATACAGCAGCTCACTAGAAGGATGGTGGCTCTCTCTAGATTCCTCTCCAGGTTGGCTGATCAAGCCTCTCCCATCTTCAAAATCTTACAGAAAAAGTAGCACTTCCACTGGGATGAAAAATGTGAGTAGGCCTCTAAAGATTTAAAGTGATTCCTTGCCAATCTGCTGGTTTTTGACAAATCGTGATAAGGAGAAACCCTATTTCTCTATCTCACCCGTCACGGAGAATGCCCTCAGCTCGGTCCTGGTTCGTGAACAGGAAAAGGACCAAAAACCAATCTACTTTGTTAGTAAAGTTCTCCAGAGACCAAAAATCAGATACCAAAAGCTCAAAAAACTCGCCTTTACCCTAGTCATTTCGGCTCGAAGGTTGGGACCATATTTCCAAAGCCACCACATCTAGGTGCTAGCCGACTTTGTTGCCGAGTTCACCAACCAAGGAGATACTTCCAAGCAAAAAGAAACCTGGACGTTGTGTTGGTGAAATGGCCACATTAGAGGAGGGGTGAATAATAAGTTTGCTAATCTTAAACTTAATTCTGGTTTCAATCATTTTCTTGATTACTTACGTTAATGTACTATTCATCTACTAAATGAATGCGGAAGCGAATAAAACAAGTCAGATAATCAATACACAAAGTAAGCAATGCAAACAAAGAGATTTATAGTGGTTCGACCCCAATGCCTACTCCACTACCTAAGCACTCCACTTAGGATTTCCAAACTAAACTTTACTAGATTAATTATTTCCTTTACAACGATGATGATTTCACCAGAAAGTCTCCGCTCTCACACCGAAGGCACTTCCACACCCGAAAGTCTCCGTCTTCTTACCGAGAGCACTCTCTCACCTCAAACCTAAAGGATAATAATACTAATTCTAGTAAACTAAATTTACACCGGTGGATTTAAACCTTAAACACCAAGGTTACCACTCAATTTCAAGACCTAACAACCTAGGTCTTTACACTTTGAAATACAATGTATATAACAACATAATACACAAACAATTGAAGCAATAAACAAACTAAAGTATACTTAGCTCCAAAGAAAACTCTCTAGTCCTCTTGATGCCTCAAATTGATGAATCGATGAAGAAACAAGGCTCAATCAAGAATGGATGATGAAACTAGAGCTTGAAATGAAAAGTGACTCAATCAAAGTTTAGAGAGTGTAGAAGTTGTCTCTATAGGCTTAACGACATCTAAGGAAGGCTCTCTTGGCTTCTATTTATAAGCCATGAAGAGTTGGCATAAAATAGTCAACCCAATGGCTCAAAATATAGCCATTTTCACCGTCTGGTCGTTTGCCGATTGATCATCGGTCGATCGACCGAGCGACCAAATCCATTCTGCCACTTTTCGGCACCATTCGATCGACCGACTGGTCGACCAAAACTGGAAAATTTGTTTGGTTTGGCTGAGTTTTCTGCTTGTTTGTTTGTTTCTAATTTTCGTCTTCGCTAAGCCCTCTTATATAACATTTATGTTTTAAAGTTATTTAACTTAAAGTTAAAAAATATTATATAAGGATTACCCTCATTTGGATTCAATAAAAATATCTAAAAAATCAAAATCTAACTTTTGGGGTCTAGTACAAATTTCTAAAAAGAAAATTTTATAATCTTTCGGGTCAAATATGGGTAGGCTAAAGGCTTCCAAAAAATCCTTAAAAATATCTCGTTATCATGAACAATTACCGGGACTTTTGGTGCCTATATATTAGCCCTCCAAGGAGCTCCCTAGGCTTAGTGATTCAGGATCGTTTTCTGATTTTCTGATTTTTCAAGTTTTGGGGTTCGGGTTTAATTTTTGGGTTCTTTGCATCATAAGAGAATATTACATATTCATTCTAGACACCCTAAACCTAAACTCTAACTTTTCGAAGAATCCCGAGCGTCGACGAGCGTCCTTGCCGATTTTTTCGATCACGGACATCGTGTGCTAACCGACTTGGAATGTGAAAGTATTTCTCAATGAAACATTAGTTCCATATTTGTTATCACCAAAATCGAGATTAATACCAAAGTAGAAAATCTTAGGCCAACACGTTGTTCGTGGATGGGTCCTCCAATGAAAAAGGAAGCAGGGCAGGCATCATTCTGGAAGATGGACAGGGAATAGCGCTGGAGCAATCCCTTCAATTTCAGTTTAAAGCCAACAATAATTAAGCGGAGTATGAAGCCCTGATTGCCGAACTAAAGCTTGCTCAGGAAGTGAAAGCTCAGAACATTGTCGTAAAGAGCGAATCACAAGTTGTCATAGAGAAAGTCAACAACACCTGTTAAGCTAAGGATCCCTCCCTCGAAACGTACCTTGCACTAGTACTATCGTTAATCACTAACACTACAAGAAATATGACATATCTCGGGGGCCAAGACCCCCACTAAAACCCTTCTTGGCCCCCAGTAAATATTTTTAGTGAGGGTCACCCGACCCCCAAATATCCCCACAAAAAATCCCATCGGTAAATAAATATCCGAAGGCCAACTAGTGACCCTTGGGAAAAAATAGTTATCCCGGGGGCCGAGACCTCCAAGAAATAGTAGTTTTCCCGAGGGCCAAGACCCCAGGAAATAAGAGTTTTCCCGGGGGCCGAGACCCCCAAGAATAGTACTATTTCCCGGGAATGATACTATTTCCCAGTCCAGAACCCAGGAAATAAAATAAATAGTCTATTTCCTTGGGTCTGTTTCCTGAGCAAGCATTAGCATTAGCATTTGCATTTTAGTGCAAATAGAAAAATGAAACTAGTGTGCGCTTCAGCAAGCTTTGCAAAAAACACAAACCTATGCAAATGTGTGCGAACCCTTATGAATAATCTATCGTTCATTTAAGAACTCTAAGCTTGTATAGCAGATGTTTACAGAAAACCATATGCAAAATTACAAGGCAAGAATTGTTTGCCCAATTATGTCATTATCACCAACTAATTGATGTTTCTTAAAAATATTATACCTGAATTGACAAATTGTATTCTCCGATAAGGTGTAACAAAAGAAAATTATATATTAAATGATCAAAACAGATTAATAGATTACATAAAATAGAGGACCACAGTCTGACTTCCAACATGATTAATATATTAGAGCAAAAATTGAGGACCACAGTTTGACTTTAGTTAATGTGAAATTCTAAAATTCTACAATGGTCCGCCCGCACAACCCACTTTTTAGCTAAAATTCATCCAATTCTTCCTTGGTGCTTTCTCAAGTAAAGAGTACTACCCCATAGATATGCACATCTTAATCAGAGAAAATCCTTTTAAGTTCTCTAGTACCTCAAAAAACGTTGCCAAGCAATTTAAATTCCACAATAAAATATATTTTTTTGTTTCCTCGAAAGGTTTTATTTGTTGGATTATATAACTCATGTCTTATATAAAATTATATTTAAGCAGTAGGCAAAAATATTAAACAAAATGAGAAGAGTCAAAATTTACTTTGCGCTGCATCATTGAAGAGGCACAGTATAGACTGCATAGCACCAGGAGGCACAGTATAGAAGAGGCTTTCTTGCAGAAATAAACTAGTATGGTACTTATAACTACGAGAGAAATGTCTTTGCTAGTAGGAAGAACATTTGGACAAGTCACATGTTGCTTCAACCAAGAGGTATCACAAATGGAGGAGCTAAGAAAATATCAAATTGAATATATATCGAAGAAGACAACACCAAAATACCAAAAAAACTATTTTATACAATAGATACATAAAAGTAAAGAGTGTAGACCATACATTAGAAAGTTGATCTTCCCAAGATATCTCTAAAATGCCTGCCATCATTGATAAGAAAATAATAACAAAGAAAAGCTAAAACATTCTGATATTTAGATTGGAAAAGATAGAACCACAAGCTATAACATTGTATCTTACGTCATTAATTCTATAGACCAAATTTATGACTAAGATAAAGAAAATAAATTAAAAATAATTGCATCACCTGTGAACAACATTTCGCTCATGAAGATTGTGTATGCAGAAACTTGAGAATCTCGCAAATTATACTTTTGATAAAGAGATGCAAAGGAACCTTGTGTGACAAGTTCAAGAAAGATATATATTTTTGAATCATTCTGAAAAAAAGATGCAAACCACATTAATAGTTTGAGAATGCTTGTACAGACTATAAAATGAAAAAATATAAAAGCATTAAGACATCCTTATTTTGTGATTTAATGAATTGATAGATTTGCAACAACTAGTTTATAATGTTCTTTTGGCACATTTCAAAATGCATCCAAGAAAGAACAAATTTAACTTGTGTCATACATCTAATTATAGCAAAGAAGCAAATAAGATGAGCATTGAAGCAAAAAGTCTTGTTTAGTTGATGAGAATCAACTCTTAACAATCATTTACTACATGAAAATCATCAATAGTAAGAAACTCATGAGAAGATTAAAAGCTATGTGATATATCAAGAATAAAGAAACAATATACCTTGTCTGTTCAAACTGAAAGGGAAAAGTCAAGTAAAAGGTCAGAGCTATACTTAGTCAAGTATTATATCAAACTTTTGGACCATGAAAAGCTCATCGGACTGATAATAAGAAAGAAGAGAAATTCATTTACATAAAATATGACATGATTAACAATTAGTGCAAAGGAAGTAATAAAAATAAAATCGATATCAGCCTACCTACTCAAGTTAAAAAATACACTGTTGAGCATTGCATCCATGGTCAAGCAAAATACTTCTTGAACCTACCATCAATAATTAAAAAAATAATTAGGTTATTATTTCACATCATTACTTACTCGCTGATCCCTTCATACACCATCCCAAATGAACCACTCCCCACGTGAACACCGCGCATCCACGACCTTATCTTCCTCTTGAACCTACCATTTGGGGAGATGATGAATGTCTCAGTAGTCGTACTGATACACATCCTGAAACTGGACTGAAAGGGCAGCAACAACAAACATCGCAATAGCAGTATTATTACAATTTGCACAATTAACACAACCACAGTGCTTGAATACATAGATTTATAGTAGACGGATAAGAGAGGCATCTACGGCAGAAGCCACTCTTATCTTCTCAGCACCTGCTCTTGAATGAGATTGCCCTGATGACTATCTGGTGGTACATGGCAGCAAGGGCAGCACCAATGAATGGTCCAACGCAGAAGATCCACTGTCAAGAATTTAATGATCCTAACTCAGTCAAAACTTAATTCAAATAAAAAGATAAAAAGAAATGGAAGGAGGACTTGATCATTGATTCATTTCTCTTGATTGTTTTTAGACTAAACTTACATGGTCATCCCAAGCATGGTCCTTATTGTATAAGATTGCAGCTCCAAGGCTTCTTGCAGGATTGATGCCAGTGCCAGTGATGGGAATGGTAGCAAGGTGAACCAGGAAAACTGCAAAGTCAATAGGCAAGGGAGCAAGGATCTGCACAAGTTCACAAGTTCAATCATAATCCAAGCAGCCCTAACAAATAGAAGGATTGAATTGAAAAGCCCAATTGAGTGCGCGCAAGTAGTACTCACAGGCACATGAGAATCTCTAGCACTCCTCTTGGCATCAGTGGCAGAGAAGACAGTGTAAACAAGGATGAAGGTGCCCATAATCTCAACACCCAGGCCATCTCCCTTTGTGTAGCTAGAGGCAACCACATTTGCCCCAACACCATTGTTCTCATACAACCCCTTCTGTTATGAAGTATCAGTAAAAGTAAGTAGGTAATAACGGTATCAGTTAGTCATAATGACAATCGAGGGCATGTATTAAATAAAAAGCAAATGTATAGGCCTGAGGGTATATTGGTAATTGTTTAGTTTTCAAATTCAAAATATAAATAGCTGAAGAAAAGTTCTTCGTCTGTAACTTTTCATTTTGTTTTCTTTCACAACTATTCTTGCTCTTCCACACAGAAACAATGTGATTTGTATGTGTAATCTTTTTGAATAAAGAGTTGATTCATCTGCGAATGAATCTAAGTGTGTTCTACAGATATTTCGTAATTGATTTGTCATCATGGTATCAGAGCAAGCGCTATAGTTGAAGCGATCAACAAATCTGATCCCGATCTCCCCCAAATTTGAGATGGCGAGAAATAGAAGATCTCAATCAAGCCGATCTGTTGTAGCAAAGTCGGGAAATAGTGCGGGGAGCCAATCGACCACTGATGACACGGAATATAAAGATGATCCGTTCATCATACAGGGTAGCGACGCCCCAGGTACTCTCCTCGTCTCTGTAAAGTTAAGCGGCCATGAGAACTACTTACCATGGCGAGAGTCCATGCTCATCTCGTTGTCTGCGAAGAACAAAGAGGGTTTCGTAGACGGGACTATCCAAACTCCAGATCTCGATTCGCCAAAGTACCGCATTTGGAGAAGATGCAACAATCTGGTTCGATCGTGGATACTTCAATCCATCATACCCGAGCTGACTTCAAGTGTAATATACGCCAAGACAGCACATGAGATGTGGATGGATCTTGATGATAGATTCGGGGAAAGCAACGAACCTAGAATCTATGAATTGAAGGTTCAAATTACTACTACAAGGCAAGGTAATCTAATTGTGGCTGTCTATTTCACTAAATTGAAATCTTTATGGGACGAGTTGGATGCAGTTGAGTTAAACTCGAAATGTGGATGTGAGAAAGGAAGAGAAAGCGCTGCTAAAGATCGTTTGACCCAATTTCTGATGGGTTTGAATGAAATCTACACAAGTGTAAGAGGCCAAATCTTATTGATGAAGCCTTTGCCAAATTTAAACCAAGCCTACTCTCTTCTGGAGCAGGAAGAATCTCAGAGGAAGGTAGGATCGCAGAATAATGGGAGTATGGATAGAATTGTCCTCAACAGTGTGAAACATCCACATGAGCAAAGTTTCAAGAATCAAAACAATGAACAATTTATTAAGAAATACTGTGATTTCTGTAGAAGGACGGGTCATACCAAAGACAATTGTTATAAATTGCATGGGTACCCAAATGGGAGCAAACAATTCAAAGGAAAACAAAAATTTCAGTATCAGGAAAGATCAGCTAACAATGCAGTCATGGAAACAAATGAGTTAAAAGGTGAACAAAAGGCTGAATCTTCAAATGCTAAAAAGGGAGATGGAGAACATGCAGATTTCATAGAGGAACAATACACTACCATGTATTCCACATTACTCAGTTTGCTGGGCAACAATAACACCTCAGGTATCAATTCCGCAATGGTGAACATGGTTGGTAAGAATCTTTACAAATCTGAAAAAATGAATGTAGAAAAGTGGATTTTGGATAGTGGAGCAACTGATCATATTGCATCTAGCAATGTCAGTTTGATAAATGTTTTTAAACCTGCAAACAAAGGAAAAGTGTCTCTACCAAATGTAGATTCAATACCTTTTACCTATGTGGGAACAGCCCACATTAATGAATTCCTGAAACTGGAAAATACATTTTCTGTTGCAACATTTCATTTCAACTTACTCTCTGTCAATAGGCTGACCAAGGAATTGAACTGCTCCATAACTTTTACTCCCTCAAATTTCATTATCCAGTACTTGGTTTCGAAGAGGACACTGGGGAATGGTGAAGAAGAGGGTGGTTTATACATACTAAGGAAATCAGCTGAGAGGAAAGGTGATAGCAGCTGCGCAAGGAAGATTTTAAATGTCACCTTGGATGTACAAACCCTATGGCATCTAAGGTTAGGACATATACCTTCAGATAGAATGACGTTACTTTCATAGTGTATTCCTGAATTGAGTAGTACCTCATATTTATTTTGCAATATATGTCCAAAAGCAAAAATGTGTAAATTACCATTTCAACTCAGTTTGAATAAAACAAGTAGATGCTTTGAACTCATCCACTGTGATGTATGGGTTCCCCATAAGGCTGAGACACATGACAACTGTTCCTATTTTTTAACAATTGTTGATGACTTCTCTAGAGCCACATGGACTTTCTTGTTTTCGCATAAAAGTCAAGTGCCAAGTATACTGCTTCAATACATTAAAATGGTGAAGAAACAACAGGGTTGTGACATCAAAGTGATAAGAACAGACAATGGTTCAGAGTTTTTCAACTCAGTGATAAGCAGTTTCCTGTCAAATTTGGGCATCATACATCATAGTTCATGTGTTGGACACCTCAACAAAATGCAGTAGCTGAGAGGAAACACAGACACTTGTTAGATGTTGCAAGAGGTTTGAAATTCCAAGCACAAATGCCAATTAGATTTTGGGGGGAGTGTATTAAGACTGCCACATATCTCGTAAATAGAATGCCTAGTGTGAAACTAGGAAACAAAAGCCCTTTCAAAATTTTGTACAAAAAAGGGCCAACACTTACTCACCTAAAAGTTTTTGGATGTCTATGCTATGCAAGTACTTTAAAACAAGGAAGGACAAAATTTGATGAAAGGGGCAAAGAGGCAGTCTTCATGGGGTATTCAAATACTCAGAAAGGCTACAAATTTTATGAGTTAGAAAGCAAGAGCTTTACTGTATTAAGGGATGTCACCTTTATAGAGCACATTTTTCCTTTTGATAAAAGTGGTGCTCACAAAATAGTTTACCTCATCCCTTTAAGTTCAGAAGACAAGAACTTAGATGAAAAATAGAGTACATACAGAAGAAGTGCTTCATAAGAAGATATGAGATTTTTAAACAAGAGATTGGAATGTACATTTGAACATGAAATAGCTGAAACTGATAGTAGTAGTGAAGGAATGGCACAACCAGAAAAGGAACATATCCCTGAGCCTATGAATGGAGAAAATGGTGAACCAACTAATGAAGTAGGAGCTTCAGAGACAATAAGGAGAAAAAGGCAGATAAGAATGCCAACAAAGTTCAAGGAGTAGTACATTTGTAATTCATACAAATTTAAGTCTTCTAAGAAGAGTGACCATAATTCTTCACCATACCCAATAGCAAAGTATCTGAGTTTGTCAGCTATATCAATAGCTCACAGAAGTTTCTTAGCTTCAATAGATACTCATCGGGAACCAAGTTCATATGAAGAAGCCATATTGAACCCAATCTGGAGAAAATCCATGCAAGATGAACTGAATGCACTTGAGGATAATAACACATGGACTTTGTGTGAACTGCCAATTGGCAAGAAAGCAATTGAGTGCAAATGGGTATACAGGACCAAGTTTAAACAAGATGATAGCGTTGATAGGTACAAGTCAAGACTTGTAGCGAAAGGGTATACCTAGATTGAGGGCATAGTCTACAAAGATACCTTTGCGCCAGTATCTAAGCTTGCAACTGTAAGAATCACCTTGGCCATTGCTGCAGCTTCAAATTGGTCCTTGTCATAGCTAGATGTTAACAATGCTTACTTGCATGGAGATCTCGAAGAAGAAGTGTACATGACTTTACCTCCAGGATATGGCAAAATAGGAGATCACAAAGTCTGTAGACTACAAAAATCGCTCTATGGACTGAAACAGGCAGGGAGGCAATGGTTTTTTAAACTTTCCACAAGCATCAAAAGCCAGGGTACATCCAGAGTTATTGTGAACCTTGTATGTTTATTAAAAGAGATGACAAAGGAATAGTAATTGTACTGGTTTACGTGGATGATATAATTTTAACTGGGTCAAATGATGAAGGCATCAGGAATCTCAAAGAATTCCTAAATGATCAGTTCAAAATTAAAGACCTAGGAGAATTAACTTACTTTCTAGGTCTTGAAGTCCAAAGAAACAGCAAGGGGATGCACATCAGCCAACACAAGTACCTAGTTGATTTGCTTTCAGAAATGAAAATGCTCGAGTGCACGCCTAAAGCCACACCAATGATTCTGAACAACAAAAGACAAAAGGAAGCTGCAGAGAGTGAAGAAAACTTTGATGATCATGCAGCATATAGAATGTTGATAGGGAAATTACTTTACATAACAGTCACCGGACCAAATGTTATGTATAGTGTCCATCAGCTCAATCAGTTTGTTCAAAACCCCAAAACAATGCATTATCAGGCAGCATTAAGAATCCCGAGGTATTTAAAGGGCACAGTTGGATTAGGGCTATTCTACTCATCCAGTGAAGGAACATCTGTGACAGGGTACTCAGATGCAGACTGGGGAAGTTGTGCTTTGTCAAGAAAGTCCACTCTGGATACTTGGTGAAGATAGGAGCCTCCACTGTGAACTGGAGGTGCAAAAAACAGGCCACCATAAGCAGGTCAAGCGCAGAGAGTGAGCTTAGAGCTCTGTCTAGCGCAACTGCAAAATTGGTTTGGACCTTGAATCTGTTAGCAGTAATGGGATAAAAAACAAAGATGCAGTACCTCTATATTGTGATTCACAAAGTGCACTTTATATAACTAAGAACCCTATGTTTCACGAACGGACTAAACATCTAGAAGTAGATTGTTACTACGTCAGGCAAAAGTTTCAAGAGAAAGTGATTCAACCAATTTATGTACCCAGTAAGGAGCAAGCAGCAGACATGTTAACCAAGGCTTTACCAATTGCGCAACATGAGAAGCTGTGTTCCAAGTTGGGAATCGATCTCTTCTCCATTCTGCCAACTTGAGGGGGATGTGATGAAGTATCAATAAAAGTAAGTAGGTATTAACGGTATCAGTTAGTCATAATGACAATTGAGGGCATGTATCAAATAAAAGGCAAATGTATAGGCCCGAGGGTATATTGGTAATTGTTTAGTTTTCAAATTCAAAATATAAATAGCTGAAGAAAAGTTCTTCGTCTGTAACTTTTCATTTTGTTTTCTTTCACAACTATTCTTGCTCTTCCACACAGAAACAATGTGATTTGTATGTGTAATCTTTTTGAATAAAGAGTTGATTCATCTGCGAATGAATCTAAGTGTGTTCTACAGATATTTTGTAATTGATTTGTCATCATTCTGAAACCCCTTCACCACACTGAGACTTCTGAAACCCCTTCTGACTCCGCGAATCCCTCCATCTCCTCCGCCAGACCTCGGAGATACACATGGGAGCTCGAGGGGTTCCGATTCAGAAACACTAATTTCGGAGTTAGAATCATGAACGAATTGACGATCTTCTTCTTCCGTAGATTTCCGGCTTCTGTGATCTTCTCCAGCAGCCGAGACGGGCTTCGAAGGAATTGAATTGGATGCCAAGGCGGTATCTTCGCCGATTGCGTCGTTCGTCTACAGAAGACTTGACTTGGGGGTAGAAGATCGAAGGACGATTGCACCTTTCGCTTCTCGCTTCTCCCATTTAGCAAAAGGAATGGCAAACTCCTCTGGGCCGTCGAGGCCAAGGCTGCGACAGAGGATGTCGACCTCACCTTCAACGCTACCGTCAATTCGGAAGCTCTTATGGTGGGTGGTGGGTGTAGAGGTCCAACGATCGGGTGGCACGAAGGTCTGAAGAATCCGACAGAGAGAATATTAGGGACCCTGCAAAATATCTTTTGCTCGGGTTGGCGTCTAGCCCCTGCAAAATTATGTGTTTCTAAGCAAGCACACGACCCCATTAGTAGTCATTATGAAAAGTGATATTTTCTAGGACGACGGATTAGATCTTGATCGTTAGGATAGAATTATTTAATTTTAAATATATTTTAATCAATTTTAAATATATAATTGATTAATTAAATTTTAATCAATTATTATTTATTTTAGATTTTTTAATAATTTCATTAAGTAAATAATTTTGAGAGATGAGGGGTAAAAATTTTAATTATTTTATTTTTTGTACTTAATAATATTTTAGATTTTTAAAATATATTTATTTAATTATTTAATTGTCTAAAATTTATTTAATTTTTATTTATTTTCATATTTAAAAGTGAGAGATAAGAAATGGTGATGATCATTTCTTACCATCACAAAATGTAGAATTTGGTGATGGTCACTATATTGTCTCCTCACAATATATACTTTTTAGTGAGAGTCATATTAGACCCTCACTAAATGAAAGATTTCGTGACAGGTTTTCGTGAGGGTCAATATATTGTCATCACAATATAGTTTTTAGTGAGGGTAATATCCGACCCTCACAAAAGTATTTTTTTAGTGACAAGATTTCATGAGGGTCGACTAGCAACCCTCATAAATAGATTTATTTAGTGAGGGCCGATGCTTGACCTCCACTAAATCTCGTCACTAAAAATCAATTTTCGTGTAGTGTAACTTTGATAGTTGTGTGATACAACATATATCTAAGGAGGAAAACACTCGGGCCGACCTATTATCCAAACTTGCTAGCACCAAAAAACCTCAGAACAACAGATCGATCATTCAACATGTCATCGGACGCCCGAGCATCCAACCGGCCGACACCTTGACCGAAGTCCAGACAATCAAACAAAGCACGGATTGGAGACTCCCTACATCGATTACCTCAAGCAAGGTGGAATCCCTGAAGGCATCTCCAATCAGGGTAGATTCAAAAGAATGGCAAGCTACTACACACTTCTTGATAATCAACTCTACAACTTTGCTAAATAGTTCGAAAGATTTCATTCAAAATCCAACTTTGCTAAATAGTTCAAAATTCGTTTTAAATAAAATCAAGTCATATCAAAACGAATTTTAAGAGATCACAAAAATAATAAATATAAAAACATGATCTCCAAGTCTTCCTATTGGTTGAAAACTGAAAGGCCACAATGAGCCTACGATTTAGAACCGCAAGGTCGCTTAGGCCCATTACAGGCCACATAGGTCTCCGAAGAGACCGGGAAATCAAAAATCAAAATCATTTTTCAAAAGACTCTTATCAAGAGCGGGAAAAACAACTCAAATTAAACATGTATCATATACTCTAACTTAAATGATACCAACCAAAGTAAGGAGATGATACAAAGTGTACCTAGATGCTAATTTCTATACATATGACATCATGATGGTTTGAAGTTGCAATCAAAGAATGAATCTTCATTTAAGTCCATGGTCAACTTGAACTCTTCACTTCTCTTTATCCTTGTGTGGTAACTCCCCCTACAAGAGAGCAAGAAACTTTTGGTACCCAAATGCCTATGGATCCTTGGGGGTTAGTTGGCCTAGGTATCCAAAGTATCTTAGCAACACTTGGATTATTCTTAAATGCACAATCATAGATTGCATGGATATATGTACCACAACAAAAACAATTTCCATTAAATTTTTTCTTTTCAACGTGAGGTTTAAATGTAGGATGCCTAACATGAGAATTAACATGAGCATGAGAATTCTTGTTAAAAACACCATTTCTACTAAAATTCTTAAATAATGAACCATTTGACAAATCATTAACCTTCATACTGAAGAACACAACCTCATTTTTTAAAGTATCAATAGATTGATACAAAGCATTCAATTGAGATTTTAGTATACAATTTTCATTCATAATTTTTGAATTCTTTAATTTCAAATTTTCAATCTCAATTTTTGAAACATTTTTCAAATCATTATTTGTAGACTTCAATCTATTTTTCAAAACCTCATTTTCAAGTTTCAAGTCATTAACTTCTAGAGTTAATGTATCATGGCAAGGATCAATCATGCTAGTTTTCAATTTCTCATTTTCACTCTTCAACTCATGCACATGATTGACAAGCTTCAAGTTTTCTTTCTTGATTTTTCTATTTTCCTTATTTGATTTCATGACCATGGCATACATCTTCTTAGATTCTTCTAATAGCTCATTGTAAGACATACCTAAAGAATTAGAGTTACTATCATCATTATCACTATCAAGATTTTTAACATGACAAGAAGTAGAAGATTTTACCTCATTCCGAAAACCCATGAGACATATTTGAGATGTGACTTCATCATCATGAGAGAAAGATGCTCCACTAGATTCGGATGTGGACTTGGAGGCATTCTTCTTCTTGGTTCTTTTCTTCAAGTGGGGACAATTCTTCTCTTTATGTCCTTTTTCTTGACAAAGGAAACACCTTAGCTTTCTTCTTCGATTTTTGGTGTTCCTTTGACTAGATGAGCTTTGGGCATCAAAAACTTCATTAGAACTAGAGGTATGACAATTGTCATCACCTCCTTCTTTTAAAGTAATAAGCTCCTCGGTTTTTGCATAATCATAAAGCATGTTTAATGTTGCCCAAATATCAAATGCGGAAGAAGATGTGTTGTTTTACCATTTAATTCAAACAATTTAACTTGTTCTTGGGTCCATGCATTCATGTTTTCCTTAGGTTCAATATATTTTGTCTTTACCATGTCAAATATACTTAAACCTTGAGTCTTTAAGAAGGTATACATTCTACTCTTCCAAAGACCAAAATTAGACTCATCGAACCTACGTGGTGTAGACGCTACTCTCTAGTGTCATTTCCGGATCGAGACTAGATGTAGACGAGATGGTGAAATCTCAATCCATGACCCGCTCTGATACCAATTATTGGGTGAAATGGTCACACTAGAGGGGGGGTGAATAGTGTGTTAACTAATCAATTAGTCTAAATTTAATTTTAATCGTTTCTTAAATTATTTTGGCAATTCACAATTGTACGACTAAATGCGGAAGCAAAAATAAACGAATTAAACACAAACAAATATAGCAATGCTAACACAATGAGATTTATAGTTGTTTGGCCTCAATGTCTATTCCACTACCTAAGCACCCCACTTAGGATTTCCAAACTTAGCTTTACTAGATTATATCATTTCCCTTACAACGAGGACTTTCACCCGAAGAGTCTCGCTCTCAACCTAAGGCACTTCCACACCCGAAAGTCTCCGCCTTCTTACCGAGAGCACTCTTCCACCTCAACCTAAGCGACAACTCAACTAATCCTAGTAAACTATGTTTACACAAGTGGTTTTACACCTTCTACACCAAGGTAACCACTTACTCACAAGACCTAACACTAGGTCTTCTTACAAGCTCAAATACAAATAAATAAACAACAAAATACAACACAAAATGGAGCAATAAATCAAACAATAAAGTACTTAACTCCACAACAAGATTCAAAGCTTCCTCTTGATGCCTTTGATGATGAAACAATGAAGGTAAGGCTCAATCAAAGGGATAAGATATGAAAGCTAAGGTTTTTTCAAGAATTGACTCAATGAAAGCTTGAAATTGATCAAGGATGGCTCAATGAAGTGTAGGAGTGATCAAAAGTGTCTTAGCAAGGCTTGAAGAAGGATTGGGATGGGTATTTATAACCCCCCTCATGAAACGGCTCGTCAACGGGCATATTTTTGCCCGTTGCCGTCGCCCGATCGATCGACCGAAACCGAACTGCCGCTTTCTGGCACACTTCGGTCGACCGATTTGCCTACTATCAATTTTTGGCTTCGTCCGATCGACCGCCCGGTCAACCGAATTGGTTACTGCCAATTTTTGGCTTCGTTCAGTCGACCGAATTGGCTACTGCCAATGTTTCACTATATTTGGTCGACCGATCGATCGATCGAACCTAGGCTGAACTTAATTTTTTCAGCCTTCTTCTTGCGCGCTTTGTTTCCGGGTTCTGCCCTTCAACGTGTATCAACTTGCAAAGCTTTCCATGTGTTCTTTAGACTCGTCCAAGGCACCTTTGGTGCATATGTCGAACTTCGAGATATTCCATGACGAACTCGAGCACGATGATCAATGTCCTTCCGATTTTCTAATTTCTTCCGATATTTTTAATCGAGCGATCGAGGACATCGAGTGCTAACCGATATGGAACCTAAAAGTATTTCTCAATGAAACATTAGTTCCATGTTTGTTATCATCAAAATCGAGATTAAGACCAAGGTTGAAAACCTTAAGCCAACACCTTCACCTTTTGTCGATCGACCAATCGGTCGACCGAATCTGGGCAGGGCCGATTTTTTGAGTATTTTTCTGCTCGTTTGTTCGTTTAGGATTCCGTCTTCTCTAAGTCTACTTATATAAGTTAATAAATTTAAAACATAAATGTTATATATGGATTATCCCCCATCTAGATTCAATAAAAATATCTAAAAACTCAAAATTCTTAAGAATCAAAATCTAAATTTTGGGGTCTAATACAAATTTTCGAAAATCAAAAATTTTATAATCTTTCAGGTCAAGTATGGGTAGGCTAAAGGCTTCCAAAAAATTCTTAAAAATACCTCATTATCTAGTTTTTACCTAAGGAACAATTACCGACACTTTTGGTGCCAAGAAAACGTCTAGGTCATATAGCCCTCCAAGAAACTCCCTAGGCTTAGTGAATTTCAGGGTCTTTTCTAATTTTTCGAGTTTTTGTGGTTTGGGATTCGGGTTTGCTTTTTGGGTTCTTATGCATCATCATGAGGATTTACAACATAAGCAGGACACCCTAGACCTAAACTTTAACTTCTCGAAGGATCCCGAGCGTCGACGAGCGTCCTTGCCAATTTCTCTGATTTTTTCGATCGGGGACGTTGTGAGCTTACCAACTTGGAACCTGAAAGAATTTCTCGATGAAATATTAGTACCATGTTTGTTATCATCAAAACCGAGATTAAGACCAATGTAGAAAACCTTAGGCCAACAAGCTTAACCTCTAAAAAAAGATTGGAAGCTTAGTATGGATCACATCATATCCAATAAGGTGTGATTCCTCCTTTCAGACACACCATTATGTCAAGAGGGGTCCATACAGAGACAATCTTATTGTCTTCAAGATAATTCACAAACTTAGTGGATAAGTATTCTCTGCCTCGATCCAATTGAAGAGCTATAATACCTTTTCCAATATGTTTCTTTAACTTCACCTTCATACACTATAAACGATTCAAAGGTATCGGGTTTGTGCCAAAACAGGTGGACGTACCCGTGCCTAATCATATCGTAGGAGTATCCTTTTCTGGCTTGAGTTGTTATCGGCCTACATACACCTATGTAGGACATTTCTAATCAACTAAGCGAGCCTTTTGCCAGGTCTGGTGAACAGAGACTCGACCAAAATCTCCTTGAGACACACTTCTCAAGTTCTGACTGTGATTCATAATCGCCCAAAGTCTTAAAAGCCAGAAGTAGGTGAGGTTAATTTTATCTCTTTGTGCGTTTGTTCAAAAATATTTATCATTAACTTCAAAAATCATTAAACCAATTTAAATTGATCCAGTCGCATGCAACTTATTAGAATGGTTCATGTGGCAACTATTGCCTATTAAAGAACTTTTCACTACCTTGTTCATAGAACAAATGAAAGGATGTTCTTTTATTAACACTGGAACAAATCAATATTAACGGTCTTGTCGAATAGAAGACTTAAACAATAGGTTTCTACATCTAAGGCTGCAACTCTTGCGTCATTGCCTACCCGAAGGTCATAGTTGTCTTTTGTCTAATCTTCTACTTTTCTCTTATCCTGCAACATCTTACAGATGATGGTTGGTATCAAATACGGATGTTCTAAGGGTTCCACCCGAGCCAGCAGGCGAACCAAGGCCATCATTCTAGGGTTTTAAGGAGCTCTGTCTCGTCAGGGCGCTGCCCAAAAACATCTTGTCGGTTGCCGATTCCATCAGTTCCTTCCCGGGGTTCTAGTCGTCATGAACATGGCGTCGAACACCTCCTCTCTACGCGCGAACCAAAATAGGACAACAAGCGAGCTCGTCGCGAATCTAGCCCTAAACTTCTAATTTTACAAAACTAAAAGAAGAAGACTCCAAACAACCCTTGGGGAAAGGTTTAAGGAGAGGGAGAAGAATATTACAATCAGAATTCTCAAGAGGAAGACAGGGGTATGCAGACCCTATTCAAAAGTTACAATGCTGAAATTTCATAAATTTACAAGCAATCAACACAACCACGTCTTATACACAGTCACAATATATAGGGCTCATCCATAATCATCGTTTCATGCATCTTAACAATTAAGAAAAAGAAAGGAAAAAATCAGAATTCGAAAATGTGCTAATCGGATTACGTTTCCACCCAAAACGGTCCAAACAACACATGCTGAAAATTTTAGTTTTCGGGGCTGTTCAACCATGAACCCATGGGGTTCTTGAGTTCGAAATCTGTCCAAGAAAAGTTTGGACAGTAGCCTATCACCCTGATTCATCGCATGAATCGTGGAGCCAAAAGAATGACTCAAGAACCCCCGAAAAGAAAAATCGGGCAGCGTGACGTTTAGGGAGTGAATGGTTCGTAAACGCAACAATAACACATAATAAAATTCCGAAAAAATTGCTAAAGGTGACTTTGATACTACTGTTGGGATGCGAAGAAGAAACACAGTGGAAAAAGCAATTTCAAAATTTCAAAACACCCCTAAACCAGCGATCAACTTTAGCAATCTTTAAGGAATTCAATCAACGAGTAGAAGGAGAAGATTTATCGTATACTACGGATGATATTGCTGCTCCTATCCCCGTTTCAAGACGCACAAGTGCACGTCCTCCAAGGAAAGTCCACACCAAGCGACTTGAAACAAGGGGGCAGCGAACAAGGAAAGTCTAGAGGAGATAGTCAGGTCTTATTTAGATGGTCAAATAAACTGTCCAGATGGACCAATAATAGATATATTTCTTGACCTCGAGGATTTCTTTCTTTTCCAAGCGAGCCAGTTCGACCCCAACATATTGCAATCGAGTGAGTTGGAATCAAATACCAGTTGAAGTCAAAGTGAGTTTGTAAGCAAGACCATCAAGTTGAAGTCAACTAAGGGCAGTTCCCAATCTAATGGTTGGTAAGCCGATCCTGTTGTAGAGCCATCGAGTTCTAGTGCTTCAGCCTTCGAGCTAACCCACTGCAATCTATAAGTCTTCCTCGAAAATGGAAAGGTATTCCCTTGTTGTTTGAGTCAAAATTGTAGTTGTTGGCGGTCCAAGCGACTTCCCCCGGCCTCTCTTAGATTCTAAATCTATTAAAGCCAAGCCAGTTTCATTACATGAATTTCTAGGAGAGTTGCCCCTTTTTCTAGGAGACATGTTGTGGCTCAATGGAGAGGCAATCTCAACCCCGAAATTCAGCTTGACACACTTAAGAGGAAGATACCTTCAATTCGGCTTCACAAACATGGGAAGGAGGAACAAGATGGCCGGCCACTTTGGAGTCTTTCTCTTCAAGACGCTTCTCAATAATCCAAGCCCTTGCTCTTCTCCAAGATCTCCAATCAATTTGCTTAATCCCCTTGAAGGAGGTTAGACCATCTATTTATAAGGGGCATAGGTTGCCACCTAGGTAGACCCCCCCTTTTTAAATCCTCTCCTCGGAATTTAAAATTTCGGGGTTTGCCTCCAAAATAATAATTTATATTTAATGGATTTATAATTAATTCAAAATTAGTTAAATTCAACTAAATATAAACTTTAATTTATCTCTATAAATTAAATTCTTATTGATTAGGATTTATCATGTGTCAGTCCCTACAAATTAGGGTTATCGAGGAAATCCTTTCTCGCGTATTCGTTCCTATAGGAAAATATCTTTCCTATCATGTTCGTAAACGAGATCTGTGATCGTGTTGCAACATGTTCATGCTAGTGGACATATAGTGCCACATTCAAACAATATCTCATAAGGTCCATTACGAGGTTAGCTATATTGTGTGACCCATTGGGCCCCACACTAAGACAGTAGTGAGTTGTGTATAACAAAGAGTCAGATCCGATAAAACGACTTCTATTCGAATCTTACAAGCCACCACTAAAACCACATTAGTGTCGTCGTGAGAGACTCCACTCACAAGTCAAGATTGACGTCTAGCAACATGTCATGACTACCCGAATAGCGTGAGGATCAATCTACGGGATCGAATGCCCTTCGGCGATTAGTTACCATGAAACTAAGTCCCTCGGTTACAACGTCCCGAAGTCGGTTAGGGTGCAGAAGAAGTGTCAAAGTCCAATGCCGATTCATATGTATTTTACCCGCCAAGATGTCGTCTCAATAATGTCGTCTCAGAAATATCTTCTTGACTTTCATATCTACTCTAGCTAGAGATTCCCTAGCCGACACTTGTAGGGACACATAGGACATTATCTCCTCTCACCTACCTTCATGAATGCTTCCCCATGCCCAATAATACTCGGCACATGACACTAAGGGCCACGTAGGGATAGAACCAAAGCAATGGGTCGTCACTCACAAGGTCACCACGACAACCTCAAGTCCAAGGACTGCTTGCACCTACTATCACCCGAGGAACATCCTATTGACACTCATGTAAGGTTCCATTTTGTGTTCCTCGTGCAAGTCCGTTCAATGAACTCATTTCCTAATGAGCACCTAAACTTGTACATTAATGACGACTCATAGGTAACTATGAGATCAGCTACTCATAGGTATCTGGAATCACCGATCCCCTAATTGGTGATCCTATGACTAGGAACATTTAGAACATGGGCATCTGGATTCCAAGTCTCATAAGCATGAACTCATCATGGCCTCGAAATTAGTTGTCCGGGTTCATGGGGTTTATCACAATCTTTATGAACAAAGATGCATCATATTGATGAAAATAGGGTTTCGGTCGGATTTCCCGCCGGCTGCAATGGGAAGAGAAGGCCGGGCGGCGAGGAATACCTGAAATCGGCGATCGAGGACAGACGGCAACGTCGGCAGCGGCAGCTCGACGGCGTCGGCGTCGGCAGCGACGGTGAGAGGCGGGAGGAGGAGGCGGCGGTAGCAGCAGGAGGAAGAAGGGGCGGGCGCGATCTGCGACCTATATAAAATTATCAGCAACGGCTCACTCGCTCGTTAGAAAGCCATTGCTGAGAAGTTATCATCAGCAACAGCTCACTTGTCTGTTAGCAAACCGTTGCTGATAATTAAAATTAACAGCAACTGCTCACATGTCTGTTAGAAAGCCGTTGCAGATACAACATATCCGCAACGGCTTGGGCGGCCGTAAGAATGTCGTTGCAAATAGCAACGGTTTGAGCGGCCGTTGCTGATAGCCGTTGCTGAAGACTCAATTTCTAGTAGTGAAAGGTTACCTTATTAAGTTGATTACCCTTAAATAGTCCCTAAACATATCGACATGTGATTGGCTCAAGGGCACTATTTCTTTCAATACCATCATATGGTTTCATTGTCGTATAGAACGCCTCTCATCCTTCTCAAGTGCCTAAGAGAGTTCTCCATTCGTTTTTCAATGTTATTATCTAGGGTTTTGTCCGAAATCTGCTAGATAACTCTATGATATAAGCAATATCATCGATCCCCTAATCGTGGCCTCGGAATATACCGAGTGCACTAGACTATTCGGAATCACCGATCCCCTAATCAGTGATCCTACGACAAGGAACATTTAAAACATGGGCATCTGGATTCCAAGTCTGACTGGCATGATCTCATCATGGCCTCAGAATCATTTGTCTGGGTTCATGGGGTTCATCACAATCTTCATGAGTAAAGATGCAACATATGTTGAAAAAGTTACCTCATTAAGTTGATTACCATTGAATAGTCCCTAAACACATCGATATGTGATTGGCTCAAGGGCACTATTTATTGGCCCAAGAGTTGCTCCTAGGCCTTGATCTTTATTTTGATGATAATAAACATGAAACTAATATATTTGTGAAGTTTTGAGTTCAGGTTGCGGCTACGATACGCGTGCGAAGTTAGCTTGGTGAAAAACAAAAAATCGGCAAAAATGGCTTTGAAAATGAGCTTGTAGATAATCTAAAGTTAGGATTAGAGTCTATGTAACATGTCTCTGGGAATCTATCCTAAGCCAATTTGTAATGATATCCAAGTCATAACTTTGTAACGGAACTCGAAAATGAAGCACACAAGAAACAAACTTCAAGTTCCAGCCATTAGCCCATATTCGATCGACGGCCAGGTCGACCGACGAAAGCAAAAAATTGGCAGAAGCAGCTTGTCAACATTCGGTCGACCGCTCGAAGCCAAAAAAGAACAGAGGGTATTCGGTCGACCAGACGATCGACCGAATGTGGCCAGAAAGTGGTAGTAGGCTCACGATTGACTAGCAACGACCAGACGGCGTCCAACAAGCTGAAAAACGCCCGTTGTAGTGAACTGCTGAGTGAGGGGTTATAAATACCCCTCACCAACCTTCATTAACCCTTCTTAACAACTCTCTAATGCTTCCTAATTGTGATTTAAGCCTTCCAAAGTTGATTTGCTAGCGCTTTCTTCTACGAACGATGATTTCTCTCAAGCGCTCATCTTCCCTCGACTCCGGCTTCAATTCGATCTCAACATCTTGTGGAGTTGGAGGCGTTGACGGCTTTGAAAGGAGCTCTTAGTTGTGGTTTACTCTTTAGCTATTTTCATTGTAATTTTACTTGTTATTTGGACTTGATTTTTTATTGTAAGCTTGTTAGGTGTGCTTGATTTTTTATTGTAAGCTTGTTAGGTGTGCTAGGTTAAACACTTGTTAGGTGTGGTTTCCTTTGTATAATTATGTTTTGCCTAGGTAAATAGGTTTGAGGCATTCTCAAAGGGTTGAGAAGCGAGTCATCGGTTGTATTCAAAGGGAAACACAAAGTCTATAAAGGATTTGGTTAGAAATCCTTGGTGTGGAGCCAAGGTAGTGGAGTAGGCGTTTAGAATTCCTTATTTGCTCATTATTACTCGTTAAGCATCGTAATCTAGTGTAACGTTGACTTGGGTCCATTCGAATCGAATCAAAACGACATCGAATTTAACGTAGACTTAACCCAAGACTATTTCAGTATTTGTTCAACACTATTCCTTTCACCCCGGCCCAAAACACGGCCTTTGGCTTAGCCGGGCACGCTCAATATGACCAACATGACCTCAAGCGCGCTTCTCCCGAGCTTGGTTTTCACCGAGTCTGGTCCCCGACCTTAAACACGGCCTTCGGCTCAGCACAACACGCTCTCAACGAGCAACATGACTCCAAGCGCGCTTCTCGCGAGCTCGGTTTTCACCGAGTCTAGTCCTCGGCCCTAAACGCGGCCTCCGGCTCAACCCAACACGCTCTCAATGAGGAACATGACCCAAAGCGTACTTCTCGCGAGCTCAATTTTCATCGAGTCTGATCTTCGGCCCTAAACGTGCTTCGGCCTAGTTCGACACAGTCCTAGCGGACAACATAATCCTAGCGTCTTGATCATGAAATACCAAACAGGTAAAACCACAATTCAAATACTATACTAGTCAAAACAGCCAGGGAACAACCTTTCGGGCAAAAAGACATGTAAGAATTTTTATGTTCCTTGATAGTGGCAACAAGAATCAACCTGCAAAAGAAATAGCATATTCATCAAAATTTGACTTTGACAGATATTTAGTGATAAATTAACCACAACTTATTAATTATAGAAAATATTTAATAAATACTAGATTAGGACCAGAATAGAACAATGAGTTTATACTCATTTGAAAATGCAAACAGTATTCAAAATCTCTCTATATATATTTCTCAGTTATAATAATGTCTAGCTAAATGCAAACAATATTGAAATTGAAATAGCAATGTCTAGCATGTGACTAATTTGAAACCGGATTAAAAATTTGAGAGACTAAATTAGAGTTTCTCATATTCCATGAGCTAAATTAAAATTCACATTAAATTATATGAACTAAATTAAAATTAACACTCTTCCATAAGAACTGAAAAAATAAGACTAAACAAATTGTCTTACATCTAGCACAGCACTAAAGAAGGAAATGATGCCATGGCTAAAAAAAGAGCAGTGTAGAAGCAGGGAAGGAGTAGCAGCTGCAGTAATAGGTAGGTTTTCTACTTGATTTGTTGGACAAAGCAGGGAAGGAGTAGCAGCTGCAGTAAGAGGTAGGTTTTCTACTTGATTTGTTGGACAAGCTGACATGCAGGGAAGCCTTTAACAGCGGCTTTCCTTTTTTTCAATGTCTATCTTTTTTATTTTGTATATTTTTAAAATTACAAAATATACAGGAGAAAGGAGAAGATTAAAAGAAAAAAAGTAATATAAAGAAAAAACAGAGTAAAGCTCAGCTACACCAACTCGAACCCAATTAATAAGTACTTGTAGCAAATAGAATGTGATTAGTTTTGACTATCTGAACTGTGTAAAGAAAAGAAGTACTTGAAGCATCGAAGCATCTTGTTCTTGCAACATCACGTTAAACATTGAAGCATCCTAATGTATATTGATAAGCAACATGGGAAGGCAAGATTCAATACCAGATGGAGAAGCAGGCAGGCCGACGTGGAGATGAAGAATGGATATCCAATCCTGGCGACGGGAAGCAAATAATGGAGACGGCGAACCAGATTCCGACGAGGGGACATTGGGAGTCACAGTCTCATGGAAGAGGCGTTCAACAAAGGAGACGAAAGGGAGAGATTGGGTGATGTGATGAAGTAATAGGGTAGGATTTTAATTTTAAGTGAAAATGAGGGATGACGGTAGACGCAGGTACAAAATCCCTCGGAGTAGTGGGGATGGTAGTAGACGCGGGTACAAAAGCCCTCAGAGTTCCATTTATTTACAAGATGCATTGCTTCTCTCGCCTTGTGGAAATTAAAAAAGATGCATAGTGACTCGGTACATGCATATATATAATTTGTGAACTAAAAAAGTTGAGGTTTATTTAAAAAATTAAAAATTAAAAATATAAATATTATAGATATCTTGGAATTGGAGAGCTGACCAAGGGTTTACACGTGTGTTGCACGTGGACCACGGTGGGTTCCATTTCCATCTGTTCTTTATATCCACATGTATATAATTTGTGACTTTGGTACAAATTTTTCATTGCAATAATTATATATTAAAAAGAAAATATATCCAGCTCAAATTTATATATATATATATTAAAAATATATTTAAACAAGACCAAGTGCATAATATCAGTAAAGAAAAATAATATAACGTAATGTGATGTGAGGCTCAAACCTTGGCATTACATGACGTGAACAAAGGTCGCAAAAAGGAACCTTTAGGACATATTTGATTAGCGAAACCAAATTTATTTTTATGATTTTAGTTTTACTGAAACCAAAATTGTTTACGAAAACGTGTTTGGTTCAGTGTTTTCGTGAAACTGAATCGAAATCAGAATAAAAACGAAATCAGTTTTCTTAATAAAAATGAAAATACCATAATGTTGTTTTCTGTGGTTTCGAGACTATCGGTTTCGTTATCAAAATGCAGTGATAACTTTGTAATTATAAATATTTTTTTTATAAAATTAATTAATTTAAAAATAAATCAAACTATAATTAATTTTTAAAAATAAAAATAAAAATCATCATTTTTTACTTAAACTTTTATCTTAAATTTATAAAATAATTAAACCAATTTATATCTAATTGACTCAAATCCAAAGTTTAAATAACTTAATTTTCTTAAAATTTGTCTATTTATAATTTAATCAAACCTAATTTTAGATCTTGGACTTGTTTTTTTTGAAATTTTATAATAACTATTAATTAATTTTTATATTTAATTGAACAAAAAAATCTTAAATTATCAATAACTTAATTAATTAAATCATATAAATATTTTGTAATCATATTAACAAATATTTAATTTTGTAAACTAACTAAATATTTAATTACTTCTAAAAATATTCAAGAAAAATTAATATTATTTTTTATAACCAAATAAATATTTATTGGTTTCAACTAACTAAAACTGATGTTGTTTTTATTAACCATACGCATTTTCAGAAAATTGAAAACTAGAAATCAAAATCAAATTTTCGAAACCAAATTTTCAGTTTCTCTGAAATCAAACCAGAAAATAATTTTCGCTAATCAAACAACACCTTAAATTTCTAATATCAAGCTCCCGGAAAAAGAATGAGCACGTGAGAATCATGCACGCATATTGCAATAATTGCCGAGAATTTTGCCCTCCCGAGCTCTCTTTTCTGATTTGGGACCATTTGCAGATTGAGGAAAACAAAAGAATTGACTGACTCGACTCAATTCAACATACAAATCATATAATAATTGTTTGAGAACTTGACTTGTCCTTGTAAGAGTTTCAAATACAATATTTTGAGAAAAAATAAAAAAATAACTTTAGACAAGAAAAGTTTGTAAACCAAATATTTTGAGAAAAAATAATTTAAGTATGCATTTACAATAATCATATAGGAATTTTAAATATATATATATAATAGAGGCAAATAATATATATCATATAGGGACTAATTAACAATTAGTATCTAAAGTAAAGATTTAGTGACAAATAAAATTAACTATTGAGACATATTCTCTATTAGCTTCTAATGTGAAGAATTAGAAATAAAAAATATAATTTGTCTTTAATTATGTGTTTCTATATGTTAATTGTGTTGTTGTAAGACCCGAAAAAATTTCCTAATATATATAAAAAATCTATTTTGGTGCAGCGCGCCGGACCCGGGGTAGTCGAGTCGAGCCTCAGGATCGCCTCGAGTGAACAATGTATGACTCGGCTAATGATTCATGGAATCTATTTGGGTGATTAACTTTTCTTTTATGAAATCATACTTCAAATCAAGTTAAATCGATTCATATTGTGGGTTGAGTCGGAACCCAAGTTAAGTTCGAAATTAGTCGAGTCTCGAGTATGAGTCAAATGAGTCAAGGAGCTATTTTTGAAAAGCAAGATGAGGGATTAAAACCCCTCATCTTGGAGCCGCGCGACTCATCCTTTGAGTCGCACAAGGCCGCCTAGGGAGAGAGGAAGGAGAGCAAGGAGGAAGCTTGGGGGACTTGGATCGATCCAGGATTTCGCATTGTCGTCGGAAAATTTCAAGTCATCGTCACCCGATCTTTCGTTCTTCCCAATCTAGCTGAGTGGTTAGAGTTAGAAAGCATGTGTGAGGCGGGTAGCCGAACCCCTAGTTGTGATAGGACGAGTTTTCTCTTGATCTTTCCGATAGATCTTGATTTTATCGACTTGTAATCATTGTTTTGTATGATTTCTTATCGGAGTACCTTGTTTCTTCATCGATTTTTCATTTGCTAGGGCTGCCGAGTCATGGAAAAAGGGGAAAGGTCATGCCAAAATTTTCCCCAATTCTCTTAACGGCAAGAAGGCCCTTAGATGATCTCATGTTCATGGTTGATGTAGTTCAAATCGTAAATTTCACACGTCATGAAGCATGTATTCCCTAGATCCCTTTTGATGTGGTCGAATGAACCCTACACCTCATGAAGAGGGTTCGGCCAAGGGCAAGGGAATGGGTAAAATAGTCCATTGATATTAAGTTATGTTCGGAATCGAAGTATTAGAGGTATAGCTAGAGTCTCCTTTCCCTTTCCTACCTTAAGGGCCATGGCTGAGCAAGGTTTTCCTTGCTCATAGCTTGGCCAAGACTAGGGAGAGAAGAAGAGAGTAGCTTTAGATGGAAACTTACATGATTATAAGGCTCACACATATAGATATGACAACACTTAGGAAGAACACCAAACATAGCAAGTAGATTGATTGATTTTGAATTGTAGGAATGCTAGCCTTATGACCATCCTTAGCATTAGATCTTTAAACTTTGAA
Source organism: Canna indica (assembly GCA_034359265.1). Taxonomy (NCBI): domain Eukaryota; kingdom Viridiplantae; phylum Streptophyta; class Magnoliopsida; order Zingiberales; family Cannaceae; genus Canna; species Canna indica. The sequence continues at coordinate 35,328,114 of CP136892.1, read as the reverse complement.
ATGCTGAAATTGTTTACCATGCTTAGCATTTCCTACATTTTTCAATTCATTACTATCTTACCATGCTAGATAATTGTTTCTTATTGAGCTAAATTCCTAAGGTAGTGTAAAGTTGCTACGCATATATATTGTGGCCATATATAGTAGATGTTGCAATATTTGAATATTTTCTTTAGATTATACATGCTGCCCAAAAATGTTCATGGACGGAATTCCCAAGTCGACACAAGGAATTCCTCACCCAAGGCAGTGTAGAAGGTTAGATAACATGTAAGGCATCGCTAGACGTTCAACGTACTTATATGAAAACTTAGCTAAGAGATGATAACACTTGTATGACTTCTCGTATACATTTGGAAACCTAGAACTCGAAGGTGTACACATTTTGAAAGGGTGGCATAAACTGTTGACCCTGTAGCCGGATTAAGGCCAGATACGGGCAATGGCTCGAAGTGTATATAAGGAAACCCTAGGATATTGATTAGGGCTGTTCATGGGTCGAACCAGACCCAATGAACCCGAGAAACTGACCCGACCCGAACCAATCGGGCCGGGTTGGGTCGGGTCGGGTTTAAAATTTTAAAACCTGATTATAATCGGGTCGGGTACGGGTTTCAATATTTAAAACCCGATGACCCGATGACCCGAATTATTTTTATTATTTTATTATTTTAATTTTAAAAAAATAAAAATCAATTTGGGAAGACGCGGCCACGCAGGCCGCATAATGGAGTTTTAGTAGTGTTTTTTTTTCTTTTTTTAAATGGGTACCCGATTACTCGATCCGACCCAACCCGAATATGGACGGGTCAGGTCGGGTTGGGTTCAAAAAAAAATATCTTCAAACCCGACCCGACCCGACCCAACCCGACCCGTGAACAGCTCTAATATTGATTGTGTAATGTGTTTGAGATTGTCCGCCGAGGAGCATGGAGGTCGGGAATGACCGATGCTCAGCTCGGCTAGTATTGGGTCTTGAGGTGCGCCAGCGGGCCCGCTAGGTGCCAGACCCCAGTTGGGTGGGACTAGCTATCCTTACCCCAGACGGTGTCCGAAGACTAGTGGACCATCCTAGTGGACCACCCGAGATTGTTTGCTTACATCTTGAGATGAGGTGGTCGATGGCTAGTATGATACTACCTGATATGGTAGGGACGGTTGTAGCCGAGATATTATTCCATAAGTAGGCCCAAGGGCGGGATGTCGGAGGCTTGATAAGCCGAGATGGCAGGTTATCATTTTCAGTTTGTACAGATGGACCCGTTGGGGGTCGGTAATCGCATTAGAAGCAAATTTTACCTCCTTGTACATTCATTTTGTTGTCTTATATGATATATATGTATGACTGAGGCTTATGTGGAGGTTCACTAGAGCCACTCACTGAGTCCCAAGTGGACTCACAGTTTATTATTTATTTTTGCAGAGCATGATTAGTGACTTGGCTTGTCGACATGGTACAGCTGGTGGGCGGGAGGTGGTGCCATATCTCGTAGCAGCGTCCATGAGTCTTAGACCAGTGTCTAGTAGTGTTTGTTTTATTTCTGCACTAACAGTTGTATTTGAAAAAGAGTTGTAAAACTTGTTTCTTGAACGTTCAGTTATTTTGATGTGGGTGTTCTTACTTGTTTTGGAAAATATAAAAATTGTGACTTTGAAAACTTTTAATAAAGTGTGTTGAGATTTCTGTTATTCGATGTATTGGTTTTTTTGTGTCAGTGTAGACAGTAGTCTACAGGGCAGGATGTAGGCCCTGTCCGATCACACTACCCTCAGTTGGGGTGTGACAGTTGTAGTGATTGGCTAAGGGAACGGTTTTTAAAAACCGTTCTTGTAAGTGATGTATGAAAATGTTTTTTTAATAATTCCCAAGAGTGACGTGCCATAGAGCCAAAATGTAGTAGTGATTTTACTTTATGACAAGAGCAAGTAGCTATTAAAGATATTTGTTTTCTTATTTAGTTATTGTGGTTGGAAAAACAAAATAATTATTGTGTTGCTTAGAGCAAATGTGAACTATCAAACAGTAAGTGCTCAAGTGGTACATACTAAAACAATCAATTGATCACAATGTTGTTTGCGGAATCAAACGATCTCTTGCAATGTAATTGCCTTTAATTAGTTCATTTTGTATACTCTATTTCAAGATTTTAACTTCTTTTTCGAATGGCTATTTCATATTTATGATGCTACCAATGTGAACTTATATCCTTCATAACAAAATGCTAGCATGATATATTTTTTATTATCCAAAATCTTGCATTGAGCGAGAAGAATGGCATAGATTTGGTTTTACCTTATCTGTTAAGATCTAAACTTGTATCTAGAGGGGCCATAAAATGAAGAGTCTTATTGTTTAGCAGATGTACATAAGCAAATATCACGGTAGAATTTTTTGTTTACAAAATTAAAGTTAATTAACTTTATGTTGTATCTTGGTGTTTCCTGCTTTCGGTGTAATTCTGCTTCCAATTACCATTACCTTCTACACAAGCTAGTGGTTCATTAGCTTTGTTGATGGATTCTTTTCACTAATATATACTCATCTTGGAATTTATGTTTTTGGTAAGCACGTCCCTCGTCTTGGAATCAATATTTTCTTCTTATTACACAAATTGGATTTATCTGATCCGGTTCAGCTTTAATCAGGTCTAGGGTTTATCACCTCAGTCACTCATTTGTCCATGTTCAAAAGCAAAGCAGTGAATCTAATGTGATGAATTCCATGTTCAGTTAAGCATACATAGTCTTGTTTGCACAACAATATCTGTGCAGAGATTGTTGGATGTCTTAGTCTCTGGTTCAACACCCCCCATTTTTTAATGAATGATCATAGTGTCATTTTTTTATCATTTGCAGTATTTCCTGGGTCGCGCCCCCCCCCAAAAAATTACATTTCCTGGGGTCATGACCCCCAAAAAAAGTTACACTTCTTGGAGGTCGTGGCCCCCAGGAAAGCTCACATTTCCCGGGGGCCACGACCCCCACGAAAACTTACATTTCCCGGAGGCTACTCAATAACCTTCGATAAAGGTATATCAGACCTTTACTGACATGTTCTTTCTTAGCGATATTTGGAGGCCGCGGGGCTCCCGCTAAAAGGCTTTATCGGGAGCATTGGTTAGTTTTAATGAGGGTTGCGGGCCCCAAGAAATGTAACATTTCTTGTAGTGATGACACAGCTTGAGGGTTTTGTGAGTCCTAAGAATGCTGAAAAGGTTTGCAAGCTTCAAAGATCCATTTATGGATTGAAGCAGGCATCTAGGAGCTGGAATCTTCGCTTTGATGAGACAGTCAAAGAGTTTGGCTTTATCAAAAACGATGACGAGCCTTGTGTTTACAAGAATATTAGTGGGAGCGCAATTATTTTTCTAGTGTTTTACGTCAATGACATATTGCTCATTGGAAATGACATCCCTACCTTGCAGTGTGTAAAAATATGGCTAGGGAAATGTTTTTCAATGGAGAACTTGGGTGAGGTTGCCTATATTTTAGGCATTCGGATCTATAGAGATAGGTCCAAAAGACTTATAGGACTAAGTCATAGTGCATATATTGACAAGGTACTAAAGAGGTTTAGTAGGCAGGATTCCAAGAGGGGATTCCTACCAATGTTTCATGGCATTAAGCTTAGCAAGTCTCATAGTCCTGCTACACAAGATGAACGAGAGCGCATGAGCAAGATCCCATACGCGTATGCTATTGGATCTGTCATGTATGCCATGTTATGTACTCGACTAGATGTCTCGTATGCATTAAGCATGACTAGTAGATACCAGCCGGATCCCGGTGAGTGTCACTGGACAGCCATCAAGAGCATTCTTAAGTACTTAAGAAGGACTAAGGATGTCTTCTTGGTTTATGGATGATTAGAAGGTAAGCTAGTTGTAAGTGGTTACACCAATGCTAGCTTCCAGTCTGACCTAGATGATTTTAGACCGCAATCAGGTTTTGTGTTTTGTTTGAATGGAGGTGTGGTTAGTTGGAAAATTTCAAAGCAGGACACCGTGGTTGATTCTACTATAGAGGTTGAGTACATAGCTACATCAGATGCTGCTATGGAGGTCGTCGAGATAAGGAAGTTCATCTCTGGACTGGGTGTTGTTCCTAGCATCTCAAACCCAATGGACCTCTATTGTGACAACAATGGAGCCATTGCGCAGGCTAAGGAACCCAGATCGATCCAAACACATATTAAGACGTTTCCATCTCATTTGGGAGATCATTGAGAGGGGAGATATGAAGATATGCAAAGTACATACCGATGACAATGTTGTCGATCCATTGACTAAACCACTCCTGTAGTCAAAGCATGAAAGTCATTCTAGATCATTGGGTATGAGATACATGGATGATTGGGTCGAGTGTAAATGGGAGATTGTTAGTAGTGTGCCCTTAGGCATTCCTTCCATCTTGAGGCTGAAAAAAAGAGACACACCAAGGATCTTGTGCAGGTATAGGTTAGCACAACCATTCTGATACCAAATGACAATATTGTGTCTCTAAGGGAACTCATGTTTAGGGCAGTTAAATAGGAAGTTGCAACTACTACTAATAGCAAAGTAAGAACCAAAATAAAAAAAGCACACGCAAACAAAAGATGTTTGTTTATGCAGTTCAGTGACAAACCTATCACCTAATCTACGGGGCACTCATCGGACAGATGCATAATCCACTCTCTATAAGTACAAAAAGTCCTCTAGATTTCACACCAGAAATCTGACTACAGTACTACAGTGAATTGGAAATAACAAAAATACTATTTGCTATTACAAGTAAAAGCCTACTTGCCTCTCTATGACATTCCAGCCATAGAGTTTCGTCATCTACACAGCCTTGCGTTGTAGTGAGCTTATTTACCCGAAACCAATCTTCTCTTGAAGATAAGAAATGTCTGCACTCAGCTCGATAATTGACAATTAGTGTACGCACATGGAGAGAGTTGTAGATCACACAACTAGAATTGTCGTTGTCATCGATGGCTCAGGCGTGGCTAAACCGTCAGGGACGACTATCACGGACTGTGCGAGCCATGGCAAAAAGCCATCACTGATGTGTGCGTCTTAGATAAGTTATGGCGGCCGACCTCAACCATTACAACTAATCATCTGTGACAACCGCGCGTGCTATCACTGATTTAAACACATCAGTGACGGCCCTCGGTGGTTGTCGCTAATTTAAACACATCAGCCGCGGATAGGAGCCGTCGGTTATATTATTAGCAACCGTGATATTTCGTGCTGCCCAGGCCATCAGCCATTTACGATATGCTTTCAGCCAAGACCTAGTGACGGTCAACTATGGGTAAGCCATGGGTGAAGTTATATCCTATAACTGAAAAAAAAAATTAAAATTTGAAAATTCCTGTATACAATAATATTTATACATTATAATCTATTTACAACCACAAAACATCATACACATACATTTTCAACCAACCATACAAGTTTTACTTAAATATCATCAATCTAAACCTCAAACCAGAGGCAAACAAGTATCAAATATCAAATATAAAGTATATATACAACTATCAACTATATCAAGTATATATACAACAACTATCAAGTATCTAAGCCTCAAACGGAAGCTAACAAGTATCAAAATACAGTAAACTAAAATCTCAAGGCTGTGGTGGAGGCGGTGTAGTTGATAGCGACTGGGTCGGGAGCGTCGACTAGGTCGAGGAGGACGACGGTTGCGACATCATCAGTAGAAGACCCGAGTGAGATGCAATATGAGTGAGGATGGCCTGCATGTTCTGCATCGTCTGTCTCAACTCGTCATTCGTGCGTCTCTGCTCCTTCATCGCATGTCTCCGCTCCTCCATCGCTTGTCTCTGCTCCTCTATCGTCGCTCTATGTTGTGTTAGCTCAAACTCCAAGGCCGCTATCCACCTCTGGTCCTGCGTTTGCAATGTCGAGGGCCGCTCACCTGTAGCGGGAGGGGTCGGTGCCCCAAGTGGCCCTAACATGACGTGTGTATGGCCACTATCTACAAAACCATAAACACGACCATGCTCCCAGCCACCTACGTGCTGCGATGGAAATAAGAAATGCAGCGAAAATAGCAATTTAAAAAATTTGAAACATCCCAAAACAATGAACTACTTTAGCATGCAACAATTAAGGAATTCAATCTACGAAAGAAGGGGAAAGGTATACCTTATACCGCTGTTGGATAGGGTGCTCCTATTTTCGTATCAAGACGCCCACATGCATGTCCTCGAATGATAATCCACACCAAGCACCTCGCAACAAAGGGGCAGCGAACAATCAGACTCGTCGTGGCTCAACGGAGACGCTTTCTCAAACCCCGAAACATCAAAGGCTAGGCCGGCCCTTCCACCAAGAATCAAGCTCCAAAACGAGAGGAAGATGAGATGAGAAATCAATGGAACGACGAGGTAGATTAAAGAGTACCTCGCTGTCCTTGTTCGGAATCCTCCAAGTGCATGAAGTAGGCAGCACACCCAAGTAGAAGACACCCCGAAATTTGGCTTTGTGAAAGACCAAGAAGGAGGAAGTAGATGGCCGGCCACCAATGGAGAGGAGGAAGAACTAATTCACCAACCCCACCCATGGGGTGCTTGACCACCATTTACAGAGAGGGGGCGGTTACAAGGTAGACCCACCCCCCCTAAAACCCTCCCCAGAATTCAAAATTCCGGGATTTGCCTCCAAATATAATTCATATTTTAATGGCTTCATAATTAATTCAGAATTAATTAAATCCAATAAAATATAAACTTTAATTTATCTACATAAATTAAGAATCTACAAATAAGAATGATAATTATCTAAACAAACCAATTCCCTAAAAGGTAGGAAAGTGGTTTATCTAAATAATTCAATTCTTGTTTATTAATAGAATTATGATTTATCCTCATAAATCATAAATCTATTAATTTTATGATTTATCTCCATAAATCATATTCTTTTTAATTGTTCCACACAATGTGGAAATTTCATACAAGGGAAATCCCCTACTGAGGTTCGAACCTCAGACCTCTAGGCAACTTATAACTGTTGCCACCAACTGTGCTAGTCACAATTGGCCTCGGTCAAATAGTTAATTAAATATTTAATTCATAATTAAATATAATCAACTACATGAAATATTATCATGTGCCAATCTCTACAATTTAGGGATGCCGAGAAACAACTTTCCTATCGTCTCCGTAAATGAGATTTTTGATCGAGTTGCAGTATGTCCATGCTAGTACACATATATGGTCGCATTCGGACTTTATCTCATAAGGTTCGTTATGAGGTTAGCCTGTTGTGTGTGACCCATTGGGCCCCACACTAAGCCGGCAGTGAGTTGTGCATAAACGGATAGTCAGATCCGATAGAATGACTTCTATTCGAATCTTACGAGCCTCCACCAAACCCTTTTAGTGTGGTCATGAGGGACTCCACTCACAAGCCAAGATTGATATCTAGCAACGTGTCATGACTACCCGGATAGTGTGAGGTTCAATCTACAAGGATCGAACGTCATTCGGTGATTAGTTGTCGTGCAACTAAATCCCTCGGTTACAATGTCCCAAAGTCGGCTAGGGTACGAAAGAAGTGTCAAACCCTAATAGCGATTCATATGTATTCCACCCGCCAAGATGTCGTCTCAATAATGAAACGTCAGAAACATCTTCCTAACTTTCATGTCTACTCTGGCCAGAGATTCCCGAGTCGACACTCGCAGAGACACATAGGACATTATCTCCTCTTACTAGGAGTAACGAATTCTATGTTGGTTGCTCACCTACCTCCATGAATTCTTCCCCATGCCCAGTAATACTCGACACATGACGTTGAGGGCCACGTAGGGATAGAACCAAAGCAATGGGTCATCACTCACAAGGTAACCATGTCAACCTCAAGTCCAAGGACTGCTTGCACCTACTATCACCCGAGGAACATCCTATTGACACTCGTGTAAGGATTTCATTCTGTGTTCCTCATGTAGGCTCGTTCAGTGAACTCATTCACTAATGAGCACATGCACTTGTACATTAATGATGGCTCATAGGTAACTATGAGATCAGCTACCCCCTATCGTGTAGGGCCTATACCAAGTGCACTAGTCTATCCGGAATCACCAATCCCCTAATCGGTGATCCTATGACTAGGAACATTTAGAACAGGGGCATCTGGATTTGAAGTCTCACTAGCATGATCTCATCATGGCCTTAGAATCATTTGCCCGAATTCTTGGAGTTCATCATAATCTTTATAAATAAAGATGCAGCATATGATGAAAAGTTACCCCATAAAGTTGATTACTCTTGAATAGTCCCTAAACACATCGACATGTGATTGACTCAATAGCACTATTCCTTTCACTATGGCCTTGACCGATGCACCCACATCAAACTCCTCCGGTGTGCCTTCGTGCTCGATCACAGTCCTTGTGTAGGTCTCCTACACGTGTTTATATTTTAAATAATATATATATAAACTATAAATAAAAAATATGTAAATCAAATAGACATAAATACTTACCATGATGATTGAGGTCCTGCTATCGACGTAGTCCCCCCCCTCCTCATCGCCGACGGTGAGTGCGCTCAAACACCTACATTAGCGAGGGGCATTGGATGGTGCCATCCTCCGCAACTCGCGTCTTACATTAGAAAAAAAATACATTAGTATCATTATACACAATATATAATATTTTAATTAAAAGTAAGAAAATTATACATATCATACGACGCTCATGAAGCAAAAAAGATACGAAGCCACCAGTGTGGCGCCCCCCCATGCCGTTCCCCCGGACATGCGGTTTCTCGACGTTGTCCGGGAGACCTCTTTCCACTCGAGTAAATTTGTCATAATTCCTTTGATACCGATGGTCAGATGGTAGGAACCGAAACCGGCGATGATAATCAAAGAAGAAAATTTTTCGACCGTTCTCAAGACTGAAGGCTTTTGAGTATTCCATGCAATACAGACAAGATTGTCGGTCATGAGTGCTCCAACCAGACAACATGTCGTAGGCCGAGAAAGCATTGATTGTCCACAATATAGCAACTCGTAAAGTGAAGTTTTGCTTCCGGTGACAATCATATGTGACAACTCCCTCAGCCCACAATATTTTCAATTCATCAATTAGGGGTCGGAGAAACATGTCAATTTCTTTCCGATGAGCCCTAGGACCGAGAATAATCATCGAAAGATAAATAAATTCATCTTTCATACACATTGACAGCGGTAAATTATAAACTGTTAGTAGCACTGGCCATACTGAATACAGAGTTATCGAATTACCAAATGGATTAAAACCATCCGTGCACAATCCCAATATGATATTTTTAGTATCCCTAGCAAATGAAGGATAACATCTATCCAAATATTTCCATGCTTCACTGTCGGATGGATGAGTCATTATTGTATCATCACGACTTCTTGCATACCAATTCATATAGGGGGCAATCTTTTTCGACATGAAAAACCTTTGAAGCCTCGATCTCAGTGGAAAATACTGAAGCACCTTAAAGGGGATATTTTTCTGTCGGATCGATTTCTTCTCCTTGTAACGAGAATGTTCACAGACCCGCAATGCTCTAACTATGCATTTTCTTTATAATATAAAATATAGTTATTTGGGCACGTGTGTATCTTTTCGTACCCAAGCCCTAATTCCTCATCAACTTTTTTGTCTTCTAAAAAGTTAGCTCAAACTTGCTATCTGAAGGTAGCATACCATTGATAAAGCCTGCAAACCGATCAAACGCAACCCCGCTGATATTATAATCAGACTTGATGTTTAAGAGTTGCGTTATTGCCAAAAATCTTGTATATTTAGGATAATTCTCATACAAAGATTCATCGGCAGCTTTCAGCATCTCGTAAAATTCTACAATCTCTTTATTCAGCAATTCAATTTGTATCGCAGGTTATTCTTCAGTGACTTCAACTAACGTAGTATGTGGTGGCTCCGCCGTCTCAGTAACTGACTCAACATTATCATTTAAATGGAATTGTCCACCAAGACTATCCAGAATCATTGTTCTATATCGATTAGGTGGATTTGAAGAATAACAATGACACTAGAAGATTCACCATGAGTTTGGACAACAGGATTGCTCGACGCCCCGACTTGACGTGACTCCCTGTGACAATTCCATACAAAATATCTTGGTGTGAATCCTTTTGTATATATATGCATTGTGAAAGTTTCTTGATCCAAAAATCTTATGTTCGAACATTTCCGGCATGGACATTGGATTTTATCACCACTAAGGAATTTTTAATTCGAGTAGGCAAAATTTAAAAAGTCACGCTTACTCAAAATTCGTCCGTTATAGCTCCACGATGAATTCGTCGGTACATCCAACTTTGATCGCCCGACATGTTTTATCAAAAAGTTGGCATTATCTTTAGGTAATGTCTTTAGGTGGGATGGTCCTATTCCATTCGGGATTCATATTATTTATGTTGCACTTAGTATTTCTTTAAGTTATTAACTTCATTCTAAATTTTGGCAGCATCTCCATATAGTTCTCCGAATACGCATATCATTTGGGCGCGTATCATAGAACAAGGGAGATACAAGTCAAAATTTAAAAATGAATAATGACTAAAAGAAATAAACTAAGTGCAATATAAATAACTATGTTCCAAAATTATCCAATTAGGGATAATTCAAGGGTTGTACGTTGTATAAAAGATCATCTACTTCATTTACACAAACATACAGTCCTCGAATGGATCTAAGATTTTGCAAAATTAAAACTTGACTCGTCGATGCGTACGTGAAACATATAAACTCATCATGATTATTTTCTAAATTTATGGATGCCGGTGTGAGTCCACAGTACACAATCCCAGCACAAGTCCAAAGTGGACGATTCTGGCGCAAGTCCACCGTGGATGATTTGGCTGTGAGTCCAACGTAGACGATTCCGGTGCAAGTCCATTGTGGACGATTTGGCCACGAGTCCACAGTGGATGACTCCGGCGTGAGTCCATAGTGGACGATTCCATTAATACTAATTAATTAACATTAAACTAATCGACAATAACATTAAATAACCTAAAAATAATTAAACCCTAATCAACATTAACAATTAATTAACATTAACCAAAATAATTAACTAATTAATAATTAATTTCTAACAATTAACAATAAAAAATTTAAAATAATAATAATAGGGTTTAATTAAACCCTAATCAACAAATTGATTTGGGTTAAACCCTAATCAATAATAGTAGCCGACATCACTACTGGCTACTATTGCATAGGTTGGGGCCAATGGTCCATCGGCCCCAAATCCGGCATCGGCGTACAGTCACCAACACTGGACGGTGGTGGAGTAGCGGCGGAGACATTAAAAGGGGGTGGCGGGTGGAGATAGAGATGAATACCATAATGGAGAAATCAAGCGACGAAGAGGAATGGTCGACGACAGAGTTCATCAGTTGGCAAAGGGCAGACGGTGGCGACAACAGGCAACAACGGCGCGACGGTAGCAGAGAAGAAGAAGAAAAGTAAGAAAGAGGAAGGGTCGGGCGCGAACGCAAATAAAAAGGTTTATCATCGACGGCTCGTAAGCCATCGGTGAACCGTGAATACGGGTAAATAATCTCACTGACGGCCCAAGTGGCCCTCTCTAAGCTGTCGGTGATGTACTTTTTATTTTTGCACCGCATTCACGCCATCAATTAATAAGTGACGACTGCTGCTAGCCATGACTAATTACTTACTTATATCAACGACGGCCCCTTGGGCCCCGCTAAGCCATCGCTACTACGTTATTTCATTTCGCGCCCCGTGCGCACCATCAGTTATGAGCGACGGCCTTGGGCAGCCGTATGCGAGTCACGGATGATTTGGTTACATCAGCCACGGCCGTTGCAGCTGTCGGAAAGCCGTGAATTGTTTTGATGGCCCAGGCGACCGTCGGTGAGCCCCGTGGCTGATAGCTAATAGACAGTGCATAACTTTTAAATATCATAAAGATCAAAGAGTAACAACTCAAAATTATTTAAAGGAGATATTCTGACAATTAAAGAATTAATGATGATTAAAAGAACTTAATGACAACAAAGGGAATCATCCTTAATAAAGCAGACCAAGAGTCATTATCTCTATAGGAGGCAAAAAGTTATCTTTCTGCGCTGCATGATTGACAAGAGAACCATAGATTGTTAAAGCAGTTGAAACTGTCTTCACACAGTTGAGACTGTTTTCAATATATGTAAAGTTCCTTAAAGATATAGCTGAGATCATTACTTTTACCAAATACAACCAACATACAAAGGCCAACACTAACAACCTAAGTCATATAGGCTTTTATATTTTCTTTTGAGTCATGTGGACTTGGGTTTAGAGTTTATTTCTGCACATTTGATGTTGACAGATTCTTTTGTGTTAAATTTGGTTTCTTTTAAAGGATTTGAACATTAATTTGAAACTGTTGAACTATTTGACTGGTGGTCTAAAAATTATTCAGTTTATATTTTCTACAAACTGAGTTGATTTTTATAAATTGTTCAAGTTTTGTATCTTTATCTAGCTATCTTGGTTGAGTTAGGCTTCAGAGTACGTGTGGTACTCTGGGCGGTCATGTACGGGTTTGGGGCATGACAGAAACTCAAGATAGCCCAGAAGTATGACAAATGTGTCAAGCCGAGGAGTTTCGCAAAAGGAGACGAAAGATTGAACCACAAAGAAAGCCAATCGGGGAAGGAAAGATCGCTCCAAATTGGGAAGCCCCTACCAAATCACGGAAGTCATCGGAAAAGGCTCCTACGAAATTACTGAAATCTTTGGACGAGAACTCCCACTATCATGGAATGCATCCTCTTTGCAGGATTACTACAGCTAAGCTTTTTCCCCTTAAACTATAACTGGTTGGTGTACTCTTTTCCCTACATGGCATTTTTTCTCCCATAGGATTTTCCCCATGAAAAGTTTTAACGAGACACCACCATGCGTAGGCCTAGCCTAGCCCTTGGTGGGATGCAATGTATTACTATGACATTTATATTGGTGAAATGGCCACACTAGAGGGGGGTGAATAGTATGTTAACTAAATCTATTTGTCTAAATTTGATTTTAAAGTTTCTTAGATTACTTAGGCAATTCACGATTAAATGATTAAATGCGGAAGCGATAAATGATAAAGCAAATAATACAAACAAAATATCAATGCTAACATAATGATTTATAGTGGTTCGGCCCCAATGCCTACTCCACTACCTAAGCACCCCGCTTAGGATTACCAAACTAGGTTTACTAGATTATATTGTTTCCCTTACAAAGATGACTTTATACTAGAAATGCTCCGCTCTAAAACCGAAGGCACTTCCACATCCGTAAGTATCCCGCCTTCCTACAGAGAGCACTCTCCCACCTCAACCTAAGGGACAACTCAACTAATCCTAGTAAACTAAGCTTACAATAGTGGATTTAAGCCTAAACACCAAGGCAACCACCAACTCAATTAAACCTAGAAACCTAGGTTTACACAAATGATATACAATGAAAATAAACAACAAAATACAATAACAATTGGAGCAATAAATAAAACAACAAGTACTTAGCTCCAAAAGAAACTCCTTAGTCCTCTTGATGCCTTGAGAACATAAATCTATGAAGCTTGAAGGCTAAATCAACAAGTGAAGATCAAAACTAGGCTTTACAAGGATGGCTCAATGGAAGCTTGTAGAAATGCTTAGGATCACTCTTTGAGGCTTGGAAGCATCATAGAAGGCTTGGAAGAGAGCTTGTGGTGAGTATTTATACCCCCCTGAAACAAGATGGCTCGTCAACGGGCCAATTTTTGCTCGCTGGTGATGCCCAGTCGATTGGTCGAGCGACTAAAGGCATTCTGCCCATTCTGTGCATCATTCGGTCGATCGATCGATCGGTCGACTAAAATGCCTTCATCTTTTGCCGATTGACCAGTCGGTCGACCGAACTTGGGTAGGGAAGTTTTTTTGCTTGTTCATTTTTCTGCTCGTTTATTTATTTCTGGGCTTCGTCTCCGTTAAGTCTACTTATATAACATTTCTTATTAAAACATAAATGTTATATAAGGATTACCCCCATTTGGATTCAATAAAAAAATCTAAAATATTAGAAACCTTAAGAATCACAATCTAACTTTTGGGGTCTAGTACAAATTTCTGGAAATTGAAACTTTTATAATCACCCGGGTCAAATATAGGTAGGCTAAAGGCTTCCAAAAAATCCTTTAAAATATATTGTTATCTAGTTTTTACCTAATGAATAATTACCGACACTTTTGGTGCCAAGAAAATGTCTAGGTCATATAGCCCTCCAAGGAGCTCCCTAGGCTTAGTGAATTTCCGAGTCTTTTCTAATTTTCTGGGTTTTTGTATTTTGGGGTTCGGGTTTGGTTTTTGGGTTTCTTTGCATCATCATGAGGATTTACAATTTATCTAGACACCCTAAACCTAAACTTTATCTTCCCGAAGAAATCCATGCGTCGACGACCGTCCTTGTTGATTTCTTTAATTTCTCCAATTTTTCTGATCGGGGGCGACGAGCACTAACCGACTTGGAACCTGAAAGTATTTCTCAATGAAATATTTGTTCCATGTTTGTTATCATCAAAACCGAGATTAAGACCAAGGTTGAAAACCTTAAGCCAACAACTTCATGAGAAAGGTTCGGCCAGGTGTAGGGGAAGGGGCAATCTAGTCCATATGAAATTAAGATATAGCGGAGACAAAGAATTAGGGTCGGGGATAATTCTTCTTTTCCTTTCCTACCCTAAGAAGCATGGCCGAGCAAGGTTCACCTTGCCCAAGGCTCGGCCAATCCTAGGGGAGGGAGAGGGAGAGCTTTAGATGGAATTTTCCATGGTTAGAATGCTAAAACAATAGAGACATGATGACACTTAGGAAGAACCCTAACTATAGCAAGTAAATTTATTGTTTCATGTAATTATAGGAATGATAGCATAGTGACTATCCTTAGCTCATTCCTCTTTAATTTTTGAAATGATGAAATATTTTACCATGCTTAGTATTCCATGCGTTGTGAATTTATGGTTATCTTACCATGCTATATAAGTTGCTTCTTATTGAGATAAATTCTAAATGCAGTGTATAAATGATTATTGATGAATCTCGTAGGTATATATAGTAGTTGTTGTAAGTTATTCTTGTTTTTCTTTAAATCATACAAGCTGTCCTAAAATGTTTATGGGTGGAATTCCAAGGTCGGTGAATAGAATTTCTCACCCAAGGTAGCGTATAATGCTAAATAACATGTAGGACGTCACAAGATGCTTTGTATATATGGAAACCTAGCTAGGAAACGACACAACTTCTAGAACTTCTAGTATTCATTTTTTGACACCTAGAACTATTAGGTGTACACATTTTTGGAAGGGCAGCATTAATTTGTTGACCCTGTAGACCGGATTACGGTCGAATACGGGGCAATGGCCCGAAGTGTATATAAGGAAACCCTAGGATATTTGACTGTGTGATGTGCTTGAGATGGTCCGCCGAGAAGCGTGGAGGTCGAAAATGACCAATGCTTAGCTCGGCCAGTGATTGCATCTTGAGATGCACCAGCGGGCCCGCTATGTGTCAGACCCCAGTTGGGTGGGACTAGCTATCCCTACCTCAAACGGTGTTCGGAGACTAGTGGACCATCCTAGTCGATGGCCCGGGATTTTTGTTTACATCTTGATATGATGCGGCCGAACGGCCAGTGAGATTCTACCTTGTATGGTAGGGCCGGTGGTAGCCGGGATTCTTATACCATAAGTAGGCCTTAAGGGCCGGATGCCATGTGGCAAGGCTAGGCCGTTATGGCAAGTCTCTCCTATATGGTCTATAGAGAATGACCCACGGGGTCGATAGTCACACAAAAAAATAACTTACCTCCCTGATTATATTCTATGCTACTTTATATGTTACACATGACTAACTGTGGATTACGTGGAGGTTCGAAAGAACCGCTCATTGAGTCCCAAGTGGGCTCACAGTTGTTTCCTTTGTTTTTGCATAGCATGAGCAGTGATTGCGGCTTGTCGGCATGGTACAGTTCGAGGGCAGGTGGTGGTGCCATATCTCGTAGCGGCGTCCTTGAGTCATAGTCCAGTGTCTTAGTACTTGTTTCCTTTTCTGCACTGATAGTTGTGTTTTGGAAAAGTTTGTAAAACTTTGATATTTGAGATGTTCAGTTTGTTCTGATGATGGTTTTCTCTTTGGTTTGAAAACATATATTGTGAACTTTGAAAAACTTTAAATAAAGCTTGTGTTGAGGTTTCTTTTTCTTCGATATGTTTTGGTTTCTTATATGTCAGTGTAGACAGTATGCTACAGGGTAGGATGTATGCCCTGGCCGGTCACACTACCCTCAGTTGGGGTGTGACAGTAGTTGAGTCAAAAGTACTAGATAACTCCACTACCTTCGACAACTGAGGGATTGGGACTCCTACGCTTGGGACCTCTATCCCTGGTATTGGAAACTTCAAGGCCAATAGCAGCGATGGGTGACAAGGCCCTGATGGAGATTCATCTACTAGCAAATTCTTCTCTCTACCGATAGCAAGGATATCACGCCTCTTACTCCTAAAGCAGCCACGGAAAATCATTTCGTCTAGCATAGACGACACCTTCCCTGTAACAAAAGAAAGCTCTAGTTAGAGAGGGGATAATGAGGGTTACCTACAGAATGCCCTTAAAGAACACCTACCTATATAGGTTAAAATCGGTGACCCCTCTAGGTCTCTCTTTAAAATTTCTCTACATGAAAAAGGCTCAAAAGGACCACACCTTATTTTAAAATCCACAATGTGACTCTCCCTCTCCCACATACCCGATTGGCGTAGGTTCCTTGGTCCAAGACAAAAGAAATATCTCCATTTGGGAATTGGGATCCAAATAGAACAAACACAGGGATAGTTTCGATTTAACCTTGAAGAAGCATTCTTTAAAGTTCTAATGGGAACTCCGAAAAGAGTTGAAGAGCATCTTCCCTAGCACACTGCTAAGAAACACCAGTACTCCCTTATGGGAACCACTTATCTGAAAGAAAGAGAAGAACACATGAAGGCTCAGCTCAAGGCTGAGATACTACATCAAGATCTCAAAACAATGGATGACCACCCAACTATTTGGATGCAGTTGTGAAGGAGCCACATCCTATCTGAGGAAGAACATGGGAGACAATCGAAGGAATCTTCATAATCATAACGGGAAATCTTTACCCTTTCTTGCAAAGCCTAGATGTTGCTTAGGGCAGTCATCACCGAGCTCTCTTGTCGTATCCTGTGAAAAACCCACGAGTAGGGATCTGGAGTCCTCTTCAATAGCCTTACCTCTAGCATGGTCCCAACTTTTCTTTTCACCATCGGCCTGCGTAAAAACTTCAGCCACCCTCAGTAAGCAAAGGAGACTAAAAGACAAAAAGGCTCGCCTGCCGCCGAAGAAAACCTCAAAGCACTAAGGCACCAAAAGCTCGAAAAGCCAGGAGAACGAGGGGAAATATATTGTCTTAAAGACAAAGAAACCTCCCATCGAACGACCAACAACCATGACACAAAACAAATCTCAGCCAACCAAACGACGATTTCCTAGAAAATTGCAAGAGTTCATGGGAACACTTTCCCATCATGAATAGTCCTCTAAATGAAAAAGGTAAAAGACAAACCCTATCAAGAGTTGGCGGCGCCATCATGATTAGTCTAATGTAGTAACAAAGCTAGTTTGTGTATATATAGTATGAAAGTGATAATGATACGAGAGCAAGCACTCAGGCATTATGCATTTGCACTGCTGTGTCAGCTTTCTAGTGAATTTGTCTCATTTTATGCTGCACTTATTTAGTTCCAGGGTTACTATTTTTTACTTCACTTTCAACAAATTAATCTTGTAAGAAAAATTACAATAAGATATAGTATGAATTTAACAACACCATAAAATAAAGGAGTAAGAAAAAATCTTTAAAATAGTTACGGCAGAGACGAAAATTCTTGATCCTCTGTGAAAGACCGATCTTTATATGCAACACCTCCTAAGGCTCTGCTTTTAATGGAGAAAGCAAAAGGAGAGCATGCAGATTTTTTATATCTCTTGTATAGAGGGGATATATAAGTGACCTAGCAGGCTCCTATATCACGTACCACCTCAATCGGGCATACATTTTATTTTACAATAAAATTAACTGCACCAGTCCTGAGCTCAAATCACATGAATGAAATTAATTGAGCTCATAAGCATCTTAAAATTGGATCATACGATTAATCCATTTTTCATTCAATCAAAATCCACAATTGGTGGTAGCCCACAATTAAAACATTTAAAATAGATAATAATAATAATAATAATAATAATAATAATAATAATAATAATAATAATAATAATAATAATAATAATAATAATAATAATAATAATAATAATAATAATAATAATAATAATAATAATAATAATAATAATAATAATAATAATTCTAACAAATCTATCTTAGGGCTTCCGGGATTTTTTAACATACATCTTCAATTAAGTCGTAGTGATTAATTAGATTGATTGGATAAGTTGAAGTAATGTTGGCAGAAACTGATGCAGGTCACTACCAAATAGTCTTTCTTTGTAGAAGACAAACCCTACAAGTAAGCTGCCATACCAAGCGCATAAGACAAGAAGACATAGGGATAACACGACAAAGATATGTCAATCTGATTCACTCCAGGAAGAGACAAGGTTGCTACATGCCAATTCACCAATGATGGTGCACAGCCTGCATGGCCACCGGCTCTAGCTCGACTCCCACAATCACTCGCTCCAGTTCGGCCTCCATGATCACCTATCCCAGTTTGGCCTCCACGACCAGCTGCTCCAGCTCGACTCGCATTGTCACTCGCTCCAATTCGGCCTCCACGGCCACTTGTTCCAACTTGGCCTTAGTGGCCACTTAAAACAATTATGCCCTTTACAAAAATTGAATACAACATGGTAAAAATGCCCAGAAGTTCCTCAAACTACAAAAATCCTAGAGAAAAGAAAGTCAAAACGTCACTTCGATCGAGCTCGGGGGCGATGGACTAGACTAGAACTATTGGATCGATCGGATTAGACCCAGCAGCGCCCCACGACCCAACTCGAGCCAATTAGACGGCTCCACCCGACCATATATATATGGATACTCATGTCCTTCCTTATCATGAGGGATACGCTATTACAAACTCGCTATCTCCGGGATCAGCCTCCACCCATTCTAAACAATATCCCTGCGAGATTATCGGGCGGCATCATCACCTACACCTACAATAAATACCGACACAGCACGCCTCAAGTAACCTAAGTTATATATTCTGTTACCTCCACCTTGGAGTCCCACTAACTTGAGCGATGAAGTGTCTTAGCCCCCCCCCCCCCCCCCCGCGTTGGTGTTGCACCTGATTAAGAGAGACATCGAACCGGACCAGACTACTCCGATCCTCAAGCAGAAACACTTATAAATAAAAAGAAGGATACATCCTTATAAACAATTGTAAGAATTGAAGAATTGAATATGTTCAACATTAAATTCAAATCTTTATTTAGTAAAAATATGTATTATAATATTTTAGAGGCTTGTGTATCATAATATTTATTCATATTTAATATATATATATATGATTGGTCAAATTTTGGAGAATGAAATATAATTTAAATTTAAATATACTTCAATGTATTATTTTATATAAGTTTTAGAGAGAAAAAAAAATAGGAGAGTAAAAATTCAAATATTATATATATATATACGGACCGATTAATTGTTACAGTTAACCGGTACTCAAAAATCGAAACTGAAATCGTTAAATCGATTAATCAAAAAAATCGATTCGACTTCGGACCGAATTTTCGGTTAACCGAATATTCAGTTCTTTTTTTATCACACGTAATACTAGGCTCATCTAGATTATCAAGATTGACTTTTCAAATATTAATAAGCAATTATGTGTAATAATGCATAGAGTAAATACCCAAAAATAATATGAATTTTGATCATTTTCCCATTTTTAGCACGAATTTTTTTCTGTTACCAAGACAATACACAAACTTAGTATTTGTTACCCCATTTGGCATACCCCGTCAGTTAGAAATGGCTGATTTGTTACGTTAACAAAGTATACGTGGCAAGTTTTTATCATACATGGCATCTATTACATCGGCCGAGTGGGATCTTAAAATCAAATTATCATTTTGCCCATCACCAACCGCTCATGTATTATGAATCAGGACAGACAAATAGGTAATTTCCATGTCATCCTCAATTTTGAGCTGAAAAGCTTAGTTGTTGCCCCTTCTCAGGTGATGAAGCCCTTCCATTCTCTATGTCAACTGAACCACGAACATCATCCTCTGATGTGGTCATTCTCCACCTTTGATGTTTTCATTCGACCTCTGATGTGTTAACAATCCACCACGTGTTGGGATGAGATTCGAAAAACGCAGCGAAAATAATAATTTAAAAATTCTAACCATCCCGAAACAATGATCTACTTTGACAATATTTAAGGAATTCATTCTACGAGTAGAAGGGGAAGTTATACCTTATATCGCGATTGGATTGGGTGCTCCTATTCCCGTTTCAAGATGCACACACGCACGTCCTCCAATGAAAGTCCACGCCAGGCACCTCGCAACAAAGGGGCAACAAACAACCGAACTCGTAGTGGCTCAACGGAGACGTTTTTTCAAACCCGGAGACCTCAAGAGCTAGGCCGACCCTTCCACCAAGAACCAGGCTTCCAAATGAGAGGAAGAGGAGATGAGAAAACTACAGAATGAGGAGGTAGATGAAAGAATACCTCACTGTACTTTTCGAATTCCTCCAAGAGGATGGAGTAGGCGGCACACCTAAGTAGAAGATACCTTCAATTTGGCTTCGTAAAAGATCGGGAAGTGTTGTCATGTAGGCATGGAGGGTCGAGTCATCAATCGCCTCGTGGCGTGTAGGCCTGGCGGGCCGAGTCACACTCGAACGTCGAGGGCGCTCGGGCCCTATATGGTATAAGATGAAGGTGCACCCTTCCCTTTCACCAATTGGTTTGGGGGTCGTTGGTTAGCGCCGGATTCTGGAAGCTGGTATCAGAGCCTGGGTCTCGGGTTCGAGTCTCGACTGGCGATTGCTGAGGGGGAGATTGTTGGCGTGTAGGCCTGGCGGGCCGAGTCACACTTGAACGTCGAGGGCACTCGAGCCCTATACGGTATAAGATGAAGGTGAGCCCTTCCCTTTCACCAATTGGTTTGGGGGTCGTTGGTTAGCACCGGATTCTAGGAGCAAATATTGTTGGCTGAAGGGTCTCTCTTAAGCCTCGATCTTTATTTTGATGATAACAAACATGTATTTAATTCAAGTGTGAAATTTTAAGTTCAGGTTGAGGTTGCGATAAGCATGCCAAATCCGTTCAAACGAGATGAAGGAAAAGATCGTCAAAAAAATGGAAGAAGAAATCATTGGAGAAAGGCTCGGGCTTAGATCAAGTAGAATTAATGTAATATATCCCTAGGATAGTTTATCCCAAGCTAAAATTGTAAAGTTATCCAAGTTGAAACTTGGTAACTAAACCTATAAAAAAAGGCATGTAAAAAATCCAAGGAAAAGTCAGCCTCAACTTGGGCTCGGTCGACTGGTCGGTCGACCGAACGAGGCAGTTGTTTGCCAAAGCAGCCTATTCGATCGACCGAATATCGATAAAAATAGACAGCAGCTATTCGGTTGACCAGCCGATCGACCGGACTGGAGATAGCCCATCCGTGCGACCCTGGCTCCAGTCATTCGGTTATCGAATGTCGGAAGAAATTAATTTCCGTCAGGCGACCGAATGTCAGAAGAAATTAATTTCCGTCAGTCGATCGACCCGTCGGTCGACCGAGCTCTCACAGACAGCCAGTGGTCGCATTGGCGGTCGATCCATCGGTCGACCGACCGATCGACCGGCCTGCGACCGAATGGCTTCAACGGTCGTTCAGGTGAGGGGTTATAAATACCCCTCACCTAACTTCTTTACAACATCCAACAACCATTGTTGAGCAATCAAAGAAGCTTTCTAAGCCTTCAAAGAAAGAGTTCTGCGCACACGTCTTTGCTTCCTTCGACAACGAATTCCAATCGCTACTGATCCTCTGCTTCTTCAATTGTGCTGCAAATCAAAGAGCAATCTTATTGCAAGTTGGAGATGTGAAGGCGGTGGAAAGAAGCCTTGGTTAATCTTTCATTCTTAAAGCTCTTTCCGTGTATTTTGAATTTTATTGTAACTTGTTTTCAAAGTTAAGATAGCTGCTAGGTGTGCTAGGATTTCGCCTAGGTGAATAGGATTGAGGTGTTCTTCAAGTGGTGAGAAGGGTGTCCTCATTGTATTCAAAGGGAAACATAAATTTTATAAAGTAGTGGTTAGAAATTCTTGGTGAGGAGCCAAGGTAGTGGAGTAGGCGGTTGGCCGAACCACTATAAGCATTCTTGTTTGCATTGCTTTCTTACTTGCTTTTACCGTTGTTATTGAATTTTGATCACATTAATCAGTAAGTAACAATTGCATTAAGTAAATATAAAATTAAGAAGAAAATTAAAAAAGGGGACCGACACTATTTAACCCCTCTTCTAGTGTCGGATTTCACACAACAGGAAGGAGGAAGAAGATGACCGACCACCAAGGGAGAGGAGGAGAGATTCTTTAGAACTTTTTCACTCAAGAACCCTCTCAAGAATTAAGTTATTAATCCTCTCCAAGATGAAAAACTAATTTGCTTAACCTCCTCAAGGAGGTTCGACCACCAAGGATTTATAGGGGGCATGGGCGGCTACAAGAGTAGACCCCACCCCCTAAACCTAGCAATCTGACTCTCTTCACCATAGAACTCCTTCAGGTGAGAGAGGATGGCCCTTGCGTCCATCTTTTCATGTTGTCGCTACAACATATCAGACATAGAGGCGAGCATAATGCACTGAACAGTAGTGTTGTCATCTTGCCACTTCTTGTAAGTGGCCCTCACTTCCTCGATAGCCCTAATTTGGGAAGGGGTATCGGTGGCCGATTATCAAGAATATAGGAAAGTCTCTCCTGGGTGAGGACAATCCTCAGATTTCGCAACCAATTGACATAATTTGGTCCAGTAAGTTTATTTGCATCTAGAATGCTACGCAACGACAGTGTAGATGACATGGTGACGATGAAATGCTACAAGAAAAAAGAAAGGCAAGTATAAGCTACCTTTTTACATGCATGATCAATTAGGTCTGTTTAATTAATCATGTCTCCCACTAATTTTTGCGGTTCCATAATACCCTCCGGTTTGGAAAGTGGGAAGCCCTCGTTGGTAGACTTCCTTAGGGGAAAAATGGAACCCTCACTTCTCCTACTCGGGTCTCGCATGTAACACGATAAACCTTAATAAGTTCATGGGTAAGTAACTCTTTACCGATCACATAACTATGTGACTTCCATATGTTTTGCCTCTAGGGAAACCAAGGCCTTGTGTGTGAACAACAAACCAAGGAGCCCTAGTTGAGTCAGACCTATCGTTCGTATGCCCTAGCGAGAAAACAACCACCATTGAGTGTAGCTCAACAAGGTAAGTCATGTTCAAACCGGTAGTAGAGACACAGATCAGATATGTGCCATATGAGGTGCAACATGTCTATCAGTACAAAAGGCCTTGTGTGTGCACAACAAACCCGTTGTGATGATAGACACAATTATCCCTCATAACGATGGAAGGCATGACCGATATTCTTAATACCTTAGCCATTCAGACTCAATATTATTGGAGGATTTCTTTATGTAATTATAATTTATCTAAGCAATCAACAATTGAAGCAAGAGCTACAAATAAAAGCATAAAGGAAATGAGGATGATTATGGATGTTCTTAGGGTTCCACTCGAGCCACCAGGCGAACCAAGGCCATCATCCTAGGGTTTTTAGGAAGCTTCATCTCTCCAAGGCACTGCCCAAAAATATCTTGTAGTTTGCCGGTTTCATTAGTGCCTTCCTGGGGTTCAAGCCGTCATCAACATGGTGCCGTAGTGGCTCAACGAAAGGTATACCTATTCCCGTTTTAAGACGCACACACGCACGTCCTCCAATGAAAGTCCACACCATGCACCTTGCAACAAAGGGGCAGCGAACAACTAGACTCGTAGTGGCTCAACGAAGACGCTTCCTCCCGAAACCTCAAGAGCTAGGCCGGCCCTTCCACCAAGAACTGGGCTCCAAAACGAGAGAAGAGGAGATGAGAAAACCACGAAACGTGGAGGTAGATGAAAGAATACTTCGCAGTCCTTTTCGAATTCCTCAAACATGATGAAGTAGGCGGCACACCCAAGTAGAAGACACCTTCAATTTGATTTCACAAAAGACCAGGATGGAGGAAGAAGATGATCGGCCACCAAGGGAGAGGAGGAGGGATTCTTTGGAACTTTTCCACTCAAGAACCCTCTCAAGAATCAAGTTCTTAATCCTCTCCAGGATGAAAAACTAATTTGCTTAACACCCTCAAGGAGGTTCGGCCACCAAGGATTTATAGGGGCATGGGCGGCTACAAGAGTAGACCCGCCCCCCCCTAAAACTCTCTCACCGAAATTCAAAATTCCACGGTTTGCCTCCAAAAACAATTTATATTCAATGGCTTCATAATTAATTCAAAA
The DNA here is from genome assembly GCA_034359265.1 of Canna indica. Taxonomy (NCBI): domain Eukaryota; kingdom Viridiplantae; phylum Streptophyta; class Magnoliopsida; order Zingiberales; family Cannaceae; genus Canna; species Canna indica. Next base: position 35,303,497 of record CP136892.1, on the reverse strand, counting down.
TTAATTAAATCCAATTAAATATAAACTTTAATTTATCTCCATAAATTAAAAGTCTATAAACAAGAATGATAATTATCTAAATAAACCAATCCCCTAAACAATAGGAAAGTGGTTTATCTAAATAATTTGAATTCCTATTAATTAATAGAATTATGATTTATCCTTATAAATCATATATATATTAATTTTATGATTTATCTGCATAAATCAAATTCCTTTTAATTAGGATATATCCAAATTAATTAATTCATAATTAATTGATTGATTAGGCTCATGGTTAGAAACTAATTTTCCCACCGTGTATATTTGATTCAAAATCGAACTCCTTCCTCGCGCATTCGTTTCTATAGGAAACATCTTTCCTATCATGTTCGTAAATGAGATCCGTGATCGAGTTGTAGCATCTCCATACTAGTAGATATATAGGGACGCATTTGGACTTTATCTCATAAGGTCCGTTACGAGATTAGCCTGTTGTGTGTGACCTATTGGGCCTCACACTAACCCAGCAATGAGTTGTGCATAATGGAGAGTTGAATACGATAGAACGACTTCTATTTAAAACTTACGATCCTCCACTAAAACCCCTTTAGTGTGGTCGTGAGAGACTCCACTCACAAGTCAAGATTGACGTCTAGCAATGTGTCATGACTACCCGGATAGTGTGAGGTTCAATCTACAGGGATCGAACTCCCTTCAATCATTAATTACCGTGCAACTAAGTCTCTCAGTTACAATATCCCAAATACGGCTAGGGTATAGAAGAAGTGTCAAATCCTAATATCGATTCATATGTATTCTGACTGCCAAGTCGTCGTCTTAATAATGATATGTCAGAAACCCTTTTTCGACATTCATATCTACTCCAGCTAGAGATTCTTAAGTCGACACTTGTAGGGACACGTAGGACATTATCTCCTCTCACTAGGAGTAACTGATTACATATTGGTTGCTCACATACCTCCATGGGTGCTTCCCCATGTCCAGAGGTATCCAGCACATGACACTGAAGGCCACGTAATGATAAGTCTAAAGGAATGGGTTGTCACTCACAAGGTAACCATGACAACCTCAGGTCCAATGACTGCTTGCATCTACTATCACCAAAGAAATATCCTACCGGCACTCATGTAAGGATTCCATTATGTGTTCCTCGTGTAGGCCCGTTCAGTGAACTCATTCCCTAATGAGCACCTGCACTTGTACATTAAATGACGACTCATAGGTAGCTGTGAGATCAGCTACCCCTTATCGTGTAAGGCATATACCAAGTGCACCAGTCTATCTAAAATCACCAATCCCCTAATCGGTGATCCTACGACTAGGAACATTTAGAACAAGGACATCTGGATTCGAAGTCTCACTGGCATGATCTTATCATGATCTTGGAATCAATTGCATGGGTTCATGGATTTTATCACAACCTAATATATACAAAATATAGATGCAATATAATGATGAAAAATTATCTCATATTATTCATTAACCAAAAATAGGTCCCTACACATCAACATGAGATTGGCTCAAGGGCACTATTTCTTTCACCACGAACATCATCCTCACCCACCACAAAATGGCCAGCTTAGGGCACACTACTCTCACCAACCACAATAAAAGAAAAGGCAACTACAGCCACTGAGTGACTTCCTCAATCTTCGACTAGATCACCAAGTGCTGGATATCATTCACCGATTCCTCCACATCTTCTCCAACACCCCCTTCGATCTCTTCTAGCCTCCTACCGTCAAGGACCATTGTGCCAAAATTACAAGCCCTCCCTCTCCACCTGTTGCTTAATACATTGATCTATGAGCAATTACCCTAAATCAAGGAAATTTTCAAATCCATAACAAGGATCCAAAAATTCTCAAATCCATAACTTATTTTCTTAAAATTCCTAAAATACCCTCGAGTTCAGTCTAATTTTCGATTCCAGACTTTACAGAACCTACTAGTTTCACACTTTTAAGAAAGTCTTGAACCTACTATATTATCAAGAAGTTCTAGATGTTAACAATAATATATGAAATAAACTCATTAAAAATATTATATATATCGTAATCATCATTATAGTCATCAAAAAATGATGAATTTGTACTACTTGTTTAAGTTCCACATTTTGAGAATGTCTGAAATCTACTAATTTCCAGACTTTTGCAATAGTTTGGAATCGAGTACTAGACCAAACTCGAGGGTATTTTGGGGATTTTAAGAAAAAAAAATTAAATTTGGAAATTTATGAATCCTTAATGAATTCGGGAATTTACTGATCCATAGTATGGTTTAGGATAATTGTTCTTGATTTATTACCCTTATCCGCATGCCTAATTATTTAGATTACAAGCCCTCTCTCTACACCCGTCGCATGCCCTCCCTCCATCTCTTCTTTAGTTATCTATGCATGATCCAAAATTCCAAGTACATATTAGTTAATTCATCATGAATGTTGTGCTTCATTTTCAAGGATATATTACTTGTGAAGCTTAGATTGAAGGCTATTGTGACGGTGCTCACGTGGAATCCTGCGAGAACAAAAGCACGGTGTCGGCTGCCATCGATGAAGAACGACTACAAAAGTAATGATCATAAGGAAAACAATGATGAAATGGAATCAAATATCAACAACTCGGTTCATTTGACAAAGAGAATGGAGGGGGCCAACACCTAAGCTTTTCAACCACAAATTGAAAATGACATGAAAATTAGCTATTTGCCCATCCCAATTCATAATACATGAGCGGTTGGCCGCGGCAAAATAATAATTTAATTTTAAAATCTCATTCGGCCGATGTAATAGATATTACGTAGGATAAAAACTTGCCATTTATACTCCGTTAACATGATAGATCAGTCATTTTTGTTAATATTGACGAGTATATCAAACGGGATGTAGATACTAATTTTGTGTATTGTCTCGTTAATGGAAAAGTTCGTTCTAAAATTGAAAAAATTGTCGAAGTTCTTATTTTTTTTTAGAAATTTTAGAAGTGAAAAAAATTGCATCAGCTTTGAATACATTGGATCGGTTCACATTTCTACTAACCTAACTTCATCACCATTCAAAAACCTAATTTTAGGCTTCCCATATATATTCAGATGAAGCAAATTCCTTTACCTCAATCCCGCGTGGCGAATTACACCTACGTAATTGGTGGGTACAGCTCAACGCGTACCACCGCCTCTCAAATAGATAATTGGTGGGTCCAGCTCAACATGTACCACCACCGCCTCTCAAATAGATATTTCCCTGGCTAGAAATTCTAGATCCTTCCACGGACTTGCCCACTTGCTAATTTGCTATTGTTTCTCCTGCTGGGAAATCTCGTCTGTCTCCTACTCGCGATCAACATCGATGGCAGCAGAGGCGGAGCGCGATCTGGGGCGCCTCGAGGAGCTGCTGCGGTGGGCCGGCGCCGGCGATCGCCCTGGGATTTCATTCTTCTCCGTCGTCTTTGGCGTAGTGAGCACGCTCGCCGAGGAGGGGGCTGTGCCGGAGCTTGAGCGGATCGTCATGCTCAACCCTCTCACCGGCGGGATAATTATCCTCCAGGGCGACCCGGCGCTTCTCTCCGACCTTCTCCCTACTTTTTCGGCGGCAAGCACGGGCCCCCGGCCGGCGTCCAAGGCGTCGATTGAGGCCATGAAGACAGTGGAGTCTGGGGAGGAAGGTTCAGATGAGGAATGCTCTGTGTGTTTAGATGGACTGCGTAGCGATGCCGGAGGGATGGTGGTAAAGAAGATGCCGTGCGGCCATCGGTTCCACGGTGGGTGCATTGAGAAGTGGCTGGGGTTGCATGGGTCTTGCCCGCTCTGCAGGTATCTTATGCCGGCAGAGGAGGAAGAACCAAACAAGGTCGGAGAGGCGCGGATAGAAAGCTCGAGGGAGTTGATAATTACCTTTGCGTTTGAGGAACGAGATGAAGGCGTCGACGACCAACAACATCAACAAGAACACCAGCCGCAAGGACAAGAGGAACATGAACAAGAAGAACAATGCAACCAAGAACAGCAACCGCAAGGACAAGAGGAACATGAACAAGAAGAACAATGCAGCCAAGAACAACAACCGCAAGGACAAGAGGAACATGAACAAGAAGAACAATGCAACCAAGAACAACGAGGCACGGATGAGGATGGCGGCAACTCTATGGAAACGATAGACTGATTGGTCAAAATTTTCTTTTCGTTTTTTGCCTTTTTCATTGTGCTTTGATGTTATCATAGGAAGCTGCTTTTTTTTCTTGAGATAAATTTTTTTCTTCCAATTCTGGTTATTTTAGCTTGTATATAGCAAAATTTATTTTCCTGTTCTATTGATCTGGAATTCGATGTGACTGTCCAAGTGATTACAGACTACTAAATGCTGTCCTATCCATCAAGTGCTATCTTTTGATTCTGAGTGCGCTTATTTGTCCTTTGGCCACACCAATTTGATTGGATAATCCCTGAAATGGATCACTATTTGCTTTAAAATCCTAGGCTTCGTTCCATAGTAATAAATGTGTATAAATGTGGCAAACGGTGCTCATTTTTCCTTTCTAACCTTCTTTCTATTGCTGAGTAGGAGTATCAAAAATGTCATAGGAATTTTTGCTGCATGCCAACCTCTTTCAGCCGCCTACTCTAAGGCTCAGGTAAAGTATATAATTTGGCAAATATTTATTCCTTGACAGAATTTGCTCTTCATATCCAGTTTGTCAACAATGTAGTTGATCATGATGCTTTGAGTATGAAAAGATTCCCCTGCGTATATCAAAAATTTGAATTGTTCTTTTCTGATAATATGAAAGCATTATGTCTAGTTCAGTACTTCAGTTTACTCAAACGCTTATCATCTCTTGTTCGACTTTTAGGTACCTTTATATCATATTCAGCACCAATAGTTCTAATCATGCAAACATGCAAATTGGCCTTGAATAAATTTGGCTTAGATTTTTTTATTCCTGTAGGAGAAATATGCCTTTTGTAAAAAAATATATTAAATCTATTGTCATGGTTTAAAATACTGGTACTGGTATATACCGGTAACGATCTTGGTCAGTGACCAGTACCGGTATGTACCGATATCGTACCGTACCGACACACGGTACGAGCCGGTACGAAAAATGCATATCAGCTAGAATTTTTTTTTCTATTTTTTCTGTTTTTGCTGTTAAAAATAACTCCAATAACACATAATTGATCAAGAAATATTTAGATTTAAGATTCAAATGTCAAATACATGAATGCAATGTTTAAAATGCGGACGAATGACGTCCGTCGTACTCGTACATATCTTGGGGACATACACGACTAATGTCGACACCGTAAGTCTCCAATGCCCATATCTGGAAATGATCCCATGCCATCATGCCTCGGTATCCATTATACCACATATCCATCAGTGGTTCTTTGTTGGCAGTCCAAGAACTAGTCCTTGTATCATCAGTTGAGTAGGTACTTGATACAGAGTAGGTTGATTCAGAAATCTCTTGCAAGCTACTTATCATATCGTGGTGGTAATCTTGCAAAGCTGTCGGTCCACCTTCTAGACGCCGGCGTCTCTTCTCGTACACCCGAGTTGTTCCTCCGGTTCCAGCACCATTATCCTGATCTTGGGTGCAGTGGACGAAGTATTGCTCATTCGTCCATAGATCGGTAGGTGTCGGTGTTGATGGCACGACGGTGTCTTCTCCCCCAGCTCCATCATCATCATCATTTCCTCCGTCTTTTGTGCTGCTATTGCTATGAACCAAGGGCTTATCTTCTTCGTCCTCTTTCACTTCTGCAATTGCGTCCAAAGGATCAATTGATCGTTTTCCTTTGCCTTTGCCTTTGCCTTTGCCTTTGAAGGTGAAGGTGCCGCCTTCTTCTTTCCCTTTGATTGTGAAGATGGAGAGTCGGACGTGGATCGTCGTCTTACTTGTCGAACTCGTTGAGAGTCCAAGGGAGCAAGGGTCATGTCCCTCTCAAGAGTTTGGCTGTATGTGTCTTCTGGTTGGCTCTCAGACTCAACAGCATCAGATATAATTGGTGAAGGCCGAGGTGGTTTGCCTGGTTCATCAAGAAGAGGCGGGTCAGTCTCCATTGCACTCCACCAATCAATTATCGGGTCCGCATCGCCTTGGACGAACTCGACATCAAACGGATCTACATGTGGAATATCTCTATCTTCGTTTTGTAACGCTCGCATTCAAATTCGCATGTTGTAATGAACATATACGAGCTTCTCTAATCGGGCGTACGAAAAGTGGTTGCGCAACTTCGTATGAATCAAGGCGGAGGTCGACCAATTCCTCTTGCATCCACTTGATGATGTGGTTTACGAGAGGATGCGTGTTGCAATCTTTCGAAGAGTTGGAGCTTCGGTTCCAAATTGCAACCATCATTCAATTGCAACAAATATAAAATTAATATTAGTAACGGGATTTTATCTTTGATAAATAAATTGACAAAAAAATTCTATCTACCTGGATCCATAGTATCTCGGATGGAGATTGCAAATGAATCTCCGAAATTGCCAGACGGTACGGTACGGTATTTGAAACCATGTCCATTGCAATTCATGCATATAAAGATGCTACAAATAGAAGAAATCATGCATGTAAAGATGCTACAAGTAGGGATTGAACCCTTGACAACATGTTTGAATGTCTTAACCATCTAAGCTAAAAGAGGTTGATAGGAGGAATATTCCTTAACACCTGCATTATACTACATGAAATTCCATGAAAATGTATAGGCACTCATGATGGAAATTGTTGCTGAGAAGTATCAACTAAATTGGAACTCATTAATTTGATCTCATTCTTTCTCTGATATGTTCTCAAATGGAATCAGTTCTACTTTGTATCTTTAGATAAAATGGATCCCGATAGCAGATTCTAAGTAGTGGATAGAAGAAAAAAAAAGGTTCTATGATTGTGGTTCTTGTATATCTAATTTGCAAAATCTTGAAGGTTAGTAAAGAATATTTTTCTTTTCGCATTCACATTATTACACAAGAAATTATATCCAAGCAAGCCCAGTGATTTTTCACATTATAAGATTCACATGTTTTATAGAGTTAATGTTTCTTTGAGGTGTTCAAGTTCTATTAGCTCCTTAAAAGTTCTTTTTATAGTGAGGTTTTTAAGGACTTTATATAGGTTGGAAATATCCCAAAAAATAGCTTCAAAATAGAAAAAAATTGCACAACAGCTGAAAAATGTCTATTGAGGCATGTACGAAGCAGGCAAGCAATAAAGAGGTTGTATCGAGCAGTACAGAGCTTCTATCGGCTGATACAGTACAGACCCAGTACCATTCAATATAGTTGGTACCTGTTGAATCTTCATGCACTATCTATTTCAACGGTAGATACTGCTTGGTACCTATCCATACTGGGCAGTATGGTATGATATTTTTAACCATGTTGTTGATGAAAGTACAGCTTCCAATTTTATTCATCCAGTATAATACATGCCAATTGGAAGAATCCACGGCATATCCTTTCTTACAGTTTTTTTTTAAGTCTGCATTTGTATTTTCTCTTCATGTGACAGATCATAGAGCTTGTAACAGATGATTGGATTCTTCAACGATTAAACTGAATCAAGATCTATTCAGGTGGCTTCGGGGTGTGACGGTCATTTGGACCCAATCCTGGATAATCATTAATCTCTATATCCATCCTTTGATTTTTAGCTTCATCTAGCAGTTCATTGCCATTGATAATCTGCATTTGTGGTAAGAAAGTTATCGATACAATATATCTTTCTGGGAACTGCATAAGACATCCATATGTTCTTTTGTTGATGGTCGACTCTAAGCACAGCCCTTGATAGGCCTACCAAGTTATGCTTTATTTTTTTTTATATTTAGAGGACTGATTGATTTGTTAATTAAACAAGTATGAAAAGGAAACAAGATCTATTCATCAAAGATTCAAATCATCTTAAACTAGAAATAAATTTTAAGTTATTATCAGAGAGAAGTACCTGATCGACATCAGTGAGAACTAAAAGTGTTCGAGTGTCTCTACTCATTGTTTCAGCCCCTAATAGAAAAGTGTAACTCATTTAGAAGAAAGTTGCTGTTGCTTTCTTACAAAGTAGTGGGTCAATAGATGATTACTTGCTGATGAATCTGCATAGCAGGAAGCTATGAGGTGAGAGAAAGCCAAAAAAATCACCAGCAGATGAAGGCTTGTCATCCTCTCCATGTTTGCAGAGCTCACTGGGTAGATATGCATCTTACAACTACTGCTGTCCATCAAGACTCTTTAATGCATGCAGTCATGGATGGAACTCCAGTCACAATTTTGGTGCTTTCTGGCGCATTACTCTTCAATTTAGCGAAGTCAAAAAAGTCGGTGAAACCCTCTCTCCTAGTGCAATTTTGGACATATACCTAACAATCTCTCTCCTATGATGTTGATCCCACTTGAAAGAACCTATGTACTTCCTAAGTGTCATATGAGGACAACAATAGAAAACGATCAAAAAAATGGCTGCCTCATATGGTGGATTGATATCCTGACATGTACAAGTCATATCTATTGTTTAAAGGATGTGAAATGAGGTACAAGTCATCAAGATATGAGAGAGCGAATGTCTCATCCTGAAGTGTATTATGACGTGAGAATGATGTTATCCAGCATTGTGGATTCAAACGAAACTACGTTTCAGAGTTCGTATCTCAGAATGCATGACAAAAAGTTTCTGATATATGTATTGGATATGCTTGAATTGAAAGGTCTGCAAGGAAATTGATAGTAATCAGTTTGGGATTGTGTGAAATGTCATTTGCAGGTTCATGTATTGGTGGAAGCTGAAAGGTAACGTAGTAGGTGGTGATGGGCATCTGATACTTCCACTACATGATCACTTGGCACTACATTTGCTTCCTTTTCCCTTTCCTGCTTGTTTTAGGAAGAGGATTGAAGAATATGATTAGCTTTTAATTGAGTGTGCTGTTGGATAAGAAAACTGAGGTAAGCTTCAGTCTCTGTTTTGCTCTTCTAGATTAATTAAATCTAATTGGTTATTAGAAAAATTATAATTAACTCTTGGTGGGATCTAAAGACAGGAAATGGATAATGCTTAAACGTTAGAGGGACTAGTGATGTGTCCATCAGCCAATGGTAGATACTAGATATGCAGATGATTTGAACTATCTAGTATGCAGAAGATTTGAACAACTTCAATTTCTAGATTTCATTCACCTAGTTTCTGTCTTGTTTATTTTCATGAGTAGGTTATTTTTATTCATACTAGGAAATACTGAATGGGAAAGTTTATTCAAACAAGACATTCCAAGGACAAAACAGTTCATGGCTTTAGAATGTGTGTTTAATAGTCCATGCCCAGTTTTATAGTGGATGTAATTTGCAAGCTCTAATTTTATGATTTATTGAAAACCATTAGAGCACATTTTAAGCAAGGTCAATATAATTGCACAAATATCATACCTGTATATGATCTCCTTTCGACTAACCTTCATGATGGTTGTGCAGTTGCTGCAAATGAAATGACATCAGTCATTCACAGTGGCTGTGACCATCCACTTCTATCCACATCTTTAGAAAGAAGGTTGATTTGTATCTGCCCATGTTCGAGCAGAGATACGAGTTTTTTGGATATAGATAGCATTTTTGTACTGATAACTCCAAGATATATGCAACAGGATTTATAGGAGTCTAATAAACTTTGGTCATCAGATTTTTGTTAGTCTAACCATGTTCTGGCACATGGGCTTGCTCCGTTGTTCATGTCTTTCCACAGTTGCCATTGAAGAGAAGCTAGTTGTTTCATTATTCATGAACTGTGTCGTACTTCAGGACCAGAAAACAATCAACGTACATCCTTAGCACTCGACCTAATGAAATTGGGTCGAGGAATCCAAGTCATAGCAAAATCACCTGGTCCATCTTTTTACACCGTGATGGTACGTTTACTTATGAGAGTGAATTAAATATAATTTTTTTAAATTCGATATACATCGAATATAATATTAATTTTATATTTATTTTCTTTTAATTCATGCACTAAACAAATAATGAATATTAATCAATTCCTTATCATATCTTTCATTATCCTTGTGCTTCTTATCCCTTGGGATTCCAACTTTGCCACAGATTTGATACCCACAAACCACACACCAATCCAGCAGCTGATGATGGACTTTTGTGCGGGTGGGAACAGCTTCACAATCTATCTTTTGCAGTCCACTCTTTGCAGGTGGAAACTAGCAGATACAGAGAGCATGGATTTATATGGCCATCTCAAATCTGTGTGCCAAAGGCAAGTTGTTCAAGCAATTGATGATTTGTCAAAGCATCAAGAAAGAAGACAAATGTTGCTTTCTTGTGTTTCTTTTCAATTTCTTAAACTTGAACAAATAGCAATTGCTTTCTTTGTTTGAAGATTAATCAGAAGCACAATTTAATTATGTGCAAGGACTAGTAGATGCTGAGAAATCTCTATGAAACAAAAGCTTAGGCTAATCACAAAAATTGATGGCGTTGGGTCCACCTGATAACTTAAATTTAACTATTTGCCTAATGGATCAAATAAAGTTCGAAGGTCATTGCAAACTATTGCATTACATTGCATGTAGACCCAAACCATGGCTTGGCCACCTGTTCAGCTGCAATTTGACCAATTAATCAGTCCGGATTAAGGAAATTAAAAAAAATGGAAATAAATAAATTTATATATTTTATGTATGTGTTATTCCTTTGGATTTCGGTCGATCTAATGATTTTGGAAACATCTTGCAGCTGATACAAATAGCATCCTTTTGAGAGTATTACTCTGATCAAATGTGCCCAAGTTTAATGCATGATAGCTACCAGGCTCAACTTAGGTTATTTTCATATATATATTTGTGTTAAAAAAATACATATTCGCACTAAGATTCCAATGATTTGCAGATGCAATGCATAAGAATTGTGCTACCGGAAATATAAGCTTCACTTCAGCTAAATTCGTTGCAGAGCCGTCAGTGAAGCTTTTCACAAATGGCGAAAACCATTGCAACAAGCTGTCGCATCTATACGTGTCGCTAATAACTTGTGATGGTCGTGTCGGCCATCACAAGCAATATATATAAGCAACGGCTGATATAGTTGTCGTTGGTATTTAATCATTAGTGATGGGAGCCAAGCTGTCGCTGATATTTAATCATCATCAACGGCCCGCAGCCGTTGCTGAATATTATTAGCAATCGTGATAACCTATGTTGCCCTAAATAAAAAATTTGAAAATTTTTGTACACATCAATTTATTCTTCCACACAATATACACAAACACAAACAACAAATGTACACAAACACAAAAAACCACACAATTTATACTTAAATGTACGTAATCAAAATGCAACTATCTAAGCCTGAAACGGAGGCTATCAAGTATCAAAACTAAAGTATATATAGAAATATCAAGTATAATGTAATCAAATACACTATAACAAAATCTCCCGGCTGCGGAGGATGCAAGAGGCGGTGGAGTCTTGAGTGATTAGATCAGGAGCGGTGTCGATTGGGTCGAGAAGGACGGCTCAATTGTCGGAGGTATATGAATGTTAGAGTGAGCCCCAATCTGCGTCAAGAGCGCCTGCATGTTCTTCATCTTGTGTCTTTGCGCATCCATCATTCGTCTATGCTCATCCATCGTCAGTCTTTGCTCATCCATCACCTGTCTTTGTTGTGCGAGCTCGGAATCCAAGGGCTCTATTCGGCTATGATCTTGCGTTCGGGATGTGGAGGGTCGGTCACCCGCAATAGGAGGGGCCGGCACCCCAAGTGGTTCCAACGGCCACTGTCTCCAAAGCCATAAACATGTGCTCCCAGTCACCTGCAGCATTGACCCACGCTACATGGTTAAAGTCACCCTGCAGCGATCCTCCACGTTGGGTGACGGTCCTCATCTATGTCTCCTACACGAGTTTATTTTTTGTTTAATAATTTTTTAAAGTACATATATAAACTATAAATAAAAATTATTTAAACCAAGTATATATACTTACCACGATGACCGCAGCCCTCCTATCAATGTAGTCCCCCGCCCCATGTCGCCGACGATGAGTGCGCTCGAATATCTCCATCGGCGAGGGGCGGTGGATGGTTCCATTCTCTTCGACTCGCGTCAAACATTAGAAAACAAATACATTAGTACATTCACAAGATATAATTTAATTAAATAATTAATGAAATAGTACATACCATACGACGCTCATGCACCACAAAAGAGATGGAGTCACCCGTGTGGCGCGCCCCTGAGCTCTCTGCCCCGAACATGCAGTTTTGGAATGTGCCCAGTTTTAAAGTGGATATAATTTGCTGCAAATGAAATGCCTCTGACACCCACTGCATCAGTCATTGACATTGTCTGTGACCATCCACTTCTTTAGAAAGAAAGTTGATTTGTATCAGCCCATGTTCGAGCAGAAATACGAGTTTTTTGGATATAGAAAGCATTTTTATACTGATAGATAACTCCCAGATACATGCAACAGGATTTATAGGAGCCTAATAAACTTTGGTCATCAGATTTTTTGTTACTCTAACCATGTTCTGGCACATGGACTTGCTCCGTTGTTCATGTCTTTCCTCAGTTGCCATTGAAGAGAAGCTAGTTGCCAAATTATTCACGAAGAACTGTGTTGTACTTCAAGACCAGAAAACAATCAACGTACATCCTTAGCACTCGACGTAATGGAATTGGGTCAAGGAATCCAAGTCATGGCAAAATCACCTGGTCCATCTCTTTGTACTGTGAATGTGCTTCTTATCCCTTGGGATTCCAACGTTGCCACAGATTTGATACCCAAAACCACACACCAATCCTGCAGCTGATGATGGACTTTTGTGCGAGTGGGAACAGCTTCACAATTTATCTTTTGCAGGTGGAAACAAGCAGATACAGAGATCATGGATTCAAATGGACATCTCAAATCTGTGTGCCAAAGGCGAGTTGTTTAAGTAATTGATGATTTGTCAAAGCATGAAGAAAGAAGACAAATGTTGCTTTCTTGTGTTACTCTTCAATTTTTCTTAAACTTGAACAAATAGCAATTAAGAGGGCTTTGTTTTAAGATTAATCAGAAGCACAATTTAATCATGTGCAAGGACTAGTACATGCTGAGAAATCTCTATGAAAAAAAAAACTTAGGCTAATCACAAAAATTGATCCTCTCATTCTCATCGTGGCGTTGGGTCAAATAAAGCTTGAAGGTCATTGCAAGCTATTCATAACATTGCATGTAGACTCAAACCTTGGCTTTGCAACCTGTTCAGTTGCAATTTGACCAATTAATCAGTCCGGATTAAGGAAATTAGAAAAAATGAAAATAAATATATTTATATATTTTATGTGTGTTATTCCCATCAGTTCTCGGTCGATCTAATGATTTTGGAAACATCGATGCAGCTGATACAAATAGCATCCTTGTGGGAGTATTATTCTGATCAAATGTACGTGCCTAAGTTTAATGCATGATTCCAAGGATTTGGAGATGCAATGCATAAGAACTGCCTAGGTTTCATTAATGGGCATAAGAAAAAAAGATGATCCACAAACTTTTAGCTTTATATCAAAATATATCTTTTCTTCGGTAAAAGGAATATCTCACCTTAATGGATGGCTTCTAAGATAAGAAACAAAAAACTTAAACAATAAAGCCTAGCAGTAAGAGAAAAAATTAGAAAATTTGACTTTTAAGTGAAAATGATAATTGGATATGGAATTTGGACGGGATCGACTCCTCGAGCCCGGTTGGATCGGTCCTAGAAGCATCCCAACTCATGAATCAGACTTAGATCGAACTAGCTACAACTCAGCCTCGGGGCTCCACCCAACCAAATAAAGATATTAACATCCTACATTTATCACCAGGGATTCGACAGTAATAAATCCACAATATAGGGGATAGAAATTGACCTATCCAAGGTATATTCCCGAGAAATTTCATGAGACATCCTCATCGAGTACCTAGACCACACCATAAAATAGACATGACGCACAATAAGGTATGCTCTCTATTGCAATTCCATACACCCCATCTGGAATTCGCTCTCACTTAAGCGTGAGTGTTTTTGCAAGTCACCACTGGAGCCGCGCTAAACTTAGAGACACGGATGCTTGCAACACCCCTGACTTCATGCGAGAACATTTGGCGCCCATTGTGGGGCCAAGTAAATCTTACATGCACCACTATGGTAGACACCCGGATTCAGGCGAACGCTTTCAGCAACAAGCAGCAGCCTAGCAGCAGCCTAGCAGCAACGTTCCTCTACTACCTAGAGATGCTAACACGACATGGAGTGACTCTCCGGTGACCACCAACTCAATTCTAGAGGAGCTACGATGCATGATCGTTGATCTCCAGACACAAAACCAAAGGTTGACAGCCTAGATCGATGCTCTAACACAATCCAAAGAGCAGCATTCAACTGAGCGCGAACCTTGCCGCTCAAAGCACGAAGAATACAATTGCCATTGGAGAACATGGAGATCAGCCTCAACCTTTAGAGATGAGATCTCCCACACGAATACCGAAGAGAAGGAACCAGGGCCACATAGGCCATTCCTCCCACCACCATCGACTCGAGACCGTTCGCAAAACATATCATGGTGGTTCCCCTCCCTGACAATTTCGAGCTGCCGACCACTCTCCAATCTTACGACAAAACGGGCGATCCGACCACTCACCTGACAATGTTCCGATTGGTGATGCTTCACAATGGCGCTACAAACTCCATCATGTGTCGAGCTTTTCCTACAATCTTAGAAAAGGCTGCACTATTATGGTTCTCCACCCTCTTGCCAGGATCCATACACACCTTCCAGGAGCTCTCCAAGGCATTAATTCGTCAACCAGTTCTCATCGTCTCGGATCTATTCCAAGACCGAGGACTCCCACCACTACATCAAGCAGGGTATAATGAACCTCCGAGGGAATACCTGAAGTGATTCAACGTCATAGCCATGGAGATCCCCAACCTCGACCCTCACGTCGAGCTGTACTCTATCAAGCATAGCTTGTAGCCCGAACAATTTGTGAACCAAATAGCCATGTCCAACCCAAGAACTTTGGCCGAGTTCTGGGAATGAGCAATATGCCAAGTGGAGATGGAAGAGCTTGGAGAGACCAGAAAAGCCGATAGACAAACTACCAAGGATAGCGCTAAAGAGAAGAAAGTGAAGAAGCCCGATAAGTGAGAAGGGTGAGAACGCCTTGTAAGACTCGAAAAAATTTCTTAATATAAAAATATCTTTTTTGGTGCAGCGCACCGGATCGGAGGTTAGCCGGGTCGAGCCGCGGAAATTACCTCGAGTAGAAGGTATAACCCGACCCATGGAAATATGAAGTTGGATTAGTTCAATGGTTATTTCCTTTCTTGCTTATGATGTCTTATTAAAGTCGAGTTCGACTCATGAATGCGGATAGGATCAGAGTCCAAATCGGACTCGGATCGAATCGAGAAGAAGTCAAGTCAAGTGAGGGGCAAATGGGTCATTGGATGAGGGGAATAAAACCCCTCACCCAAGCCACCCGTGCGACTCAAAGAGAGAGCCGCACGCAGCCCATCAAGAGGGAGAAAGGGAGAGAGGAGGACGAGATCTTGTCGGCAATGAGTTCGCGACGACACTCGAGGAGATCGGAATCTCATTTCGTCAAGATTTCTTCGCGATCCAATTCAAGGTGAGTGATTAGAGTAGATGTTAAGGGGAGGCAGGTGGCCGACCCCATAGATTTTGAAATCAAGGTTTTCTCCGCGAGTTTTGCCGATCGGGTTGTTTCCCCATGTTAGATTTTTAAATCGTTGTACATACTGTGGTTTTATGTTTGAAAATGTGTCGATTTCTCACTTTAAGAGGCTGATCGAGTCAAGGAAAAAGGGGGAAGATCATGCCGAAATTTCCCCCAATTTCCTCGCTCGTCTCGCAACTCGCGTATCGACTTGTATTCGTTTTATTTTCGATTTTGGATTGATGCTCGAGTGGACGCCGCACCCAAGTCCACCACCTCTGGAGGGTTCAGCCGAGTAGTAGAAGGGGGAAAAGTTGGTCTATTTATATTGGATTGTTGGATCTCTTATTTTATCGCATTAACTCGTACCTTCATGTTTAAATGTTAGATTAAATTTGAAGTTTATGTTTACTGTTCTATTGGTTAATATGCATAAATTCCAGCCCCTTCTCACATGGATGGTTCGGCCGAGCAAGGTTTACCTTGCTCGAGCTTCGGCCGATCAAGGGAAAGGGGGAGGAAACGAACGACTTTGTGTAGTTGTTCATATCCCTCCGCTTAATGTTTATTCATATTCATGTTAATATTAATCCATATTCATGTTGTGATTTATTGGGGTAGATCTATATTATCATTTTGGAAATATTCTTGCCAATGCTTATATGGTATATGTAGTCAAGAAAGGTTTCATTTAATTGCTCATATCATGTTTAATTGTTGTTATGCTTAGTGTATGTTCCATATTGGTTTAACATCTACATTACTTAATTTTTATTTTGGTTCTTCATGATGTTACGATCCGTAATTAATTTGGTAAGTGATGTGAAAATGGTAGGTCGAGTGCCTACATAGTCGGCGAGTTCGCTCGTTCTAGGAAGAATGGGTTAGATAACATGTAGGACGTTGCAAGATGCATAGTATATATGGAAACCTAGCTACGAAATGACACAACTTCTAGGACTTCTAGTATTCATTTTTGAAAACCTAGAACTATTAGGTGTGCATATTTTTGAAAGGGCAGCACTAATTTGTTGGCCCTGCAGATCGGATTAGGGCCGAATACGAGCAACCGCCCGAAGTGTACATAAGGAAAACCTAGGACATTTGACTGTGTGATGTGCTTGAGATGGTCCGTCAAGAAGCATGGAGGCCAGAAATGACTAATGCTTAGCTCGGCCAGTGATTGGGTCTTGAGATGCACCAGCGGGCCCACTAGGTGTCAGACCCTAGTTGGGTGGGACTAGTTATCCCTACCCCAGACGGTGTCCGGAGACTAGTAGACCATCCTAGTCGATATATGACCTAGGATTCCATGTTTATATCTTGATATGATGTGGCCGAACGGCCAGTGTGATTCTACCTTGTATGTTAGGGCCGGTTGTAGACGGGATTCTTACACCAAAAGTAGGCCTTAAGGGCTGGATGTAGCCGGGATTTTTACACCATAAGTAGGCCTTAAGGGCCGGATGCCAGGTGGCAAGGTTAGGCCGTTATGGCAAGTTTCTCCTATATGGTTTATACAGAATGACCCACAGGGTCGATAGTCACATCAAAAAGTAGCTTACCTCCCTGATTATATTCTATGCTGTTTATATGTTATGCATGACTAACTGCGGATTATGTGGAGGTTCAAAAGAATCGCTCACTGAGTCCCAAGTGGACTCACGGTTTGTTTCCTTTGTTTTTGCAGAGCATGATCAGTGATCGAGGCTTGTCATCATGGTGCAACTAGAGGGTAGGTGGTGGTGTCATATCTCGTAGCGGTGTCCTTTGGTCATAGTCCAGTGTCTTGTAGTTATTTTCCGTTTCTACATTGACAGTTGTGTTTTGAAAAGTTTGTAATAACTTTGATACTTGAGACGTTCTATTTGTGACGATGTTGGTTTTCTTCTTTGGGTTGAAAAACATATATTTGTGAATTTCGAAAACTTTAAATAAAGATTGTGTTGTGGTTTCCTTTCTCGATATGTTCTGTTTTATTATCAGTCAATGTAGACAGTAGGCTACAGGGCAAGACGTAGGCCTTGGCCGGTCACACTACCCTCAGTTGGGGTGTGACACGCCTAGGACAAGAGGACAGCAAAAGAAAGACATCGCCGCCCAGACCTAGCTCTAGATATGGTCAATACACCCTATTGAACACCAAAAGGGAGAACATTCTCCGAGAAATTTACAACTTGCAGCTTCTCAAATTCCCCAACAATGTCGAGAAGCAAAAGGTCTCACCTAATGCCAACAGAAGTAAGAAGTGTGAATTCGATCACACCTATGGGCACACCACCGAGGTGTGCGTAGTGCTCAAAGACCAGATTGAGCACTTGATACGGGAAGGCCAGCTCAACCACTAAATTAGTTGCAGAAGAAGCCGTAGTCAGGACCGCAACGGTAACGATTGCCAGCGCTGAAGTAGGAGTAGAATACCCTCAAAGGATACCAGGAGCAATCAAGACAGTGATAGAACAAATTAGCCGAATAATGAAATCTGTGGACTCATCGACTACATAACTGGAGTATTCGCAGGAGGAGGCGAGATAAGTTCAACTAGAAAGAGGTCTCTTCGAGCCATCATGGCAATCAACGACACAACCCGCCCATAGAGCCCTTGTGTTAGAACCGCGATAATATTGTTGTATGAATCTGACTTCCAGGGAATTAATAAAAATCTACATGAACATGTCGTTATTTTTGTAATCATTGGAACTTTATTGTCAGGAATATCCTGGTAGACCTGTTGGGATGTGGAGAGGAAACACACCGAAAAATAGTGATTTAAAAAAATTAAAAGCATCCCAAAAATAACGATCTACTTTGGCGACATTAACGAATTCAATACATGAGAGATGAGTAGTTTTTATACCTTAAACCGCAAGGTGAATGAGCTACTCCAATCCCGAATCCAAGACACACACATGCACGTCCTCCAATGATAGTCCACACCAAGCACCTCGTAACACAAAGTGGCAGTGACCTCTCAGGCTCAATGTGGCTCAACAAACTATTTTCTCAAATTCCGATTTCCACCACATAGGGGCTGACCCTTCCACCAAAAACTGGGCAACAAGCAAAGGGAGGAAGAGGATGAGAAAACCCGAAACGAATTGACACAAGTACCTTGCTATATTTTTAGAACTCTTCCAAAGATCCAACATTGCAACAATTTCCAGCGAGGGAAAAATCCGGCGGAGATTCTCCAAGCTTGCATATGGGTAAGAGGTAGAAACAAGGGTTACGACTAGGGGTTGGAGGTGGAGAGAAATATAAAAAATAATTCGAAATTAATTCCTCTACAAGGGGTTTCAACCACCCCCTTTAAATAATTCTTTTAGGGGCGGCTACAATAGCTGACCTTGATAAATTTGGATTAACCCCAAAATTCAAAATTCTGGGATTTGCCTCCAACCGAATTCCTATCAAATGGCGACACAAATTTTGGTTCCCTGTCAAATAGGGAGTCAAAACTAATCTCCCTATTTAATGGGGAGACTAGGCGTAGGGGGAGACTGAGCTTTGTCTCCCCTGATTCAAAGTCAAAATTCGAATTAGGTTTCTATGTAAATAGAAATTTAATTTCGGCACCTAGCTAGAATCAACCCAACCCAAGTCATGGGTTGCTTCACCCCATGAACCGGACCATGGGTTTGGTCTAAACTTATCGCATGCCGTTGGTGTGCCCCGTTGGTGAAAGCAACTATTCTAGTAGTGAAATTAGGATTTTGATGAACTCCTTTCTCGAGTACTTTCAATTCGTTAGAATGGGAAACACCTTTCTTGATTTTGTGCTTAGACGAGAACCGTGATCATGTCGTGGCAAGTTCATGCTAGTAAACATTAAGTGTCGCGTTTGAGCTCTATCCCATAAAGCCCGTTACGACGGAAGCCTGTTTGTGTGTGACCCATTGGGCCCCACACTAAGCCAACAGTGAGTCATGCATAACGGAGAGTCGAATTCGATATAACACCTTCTATTCGAATTTCCACGAGCCACCACTAAACCCCTTAAGTGAGGTGGTACGAGACTCCACTCACAAGTCAAGATTGATGTCTAGCAATGTATCATGACTACTCGGATAGTGTGAGGTTCAATCTGCAAGGACCGGATGCCCTTCAGTGATTAGTTTGTTGGTCAAATATTCAAACTAGAAGGGGGGTTGAATAGTATGTAGGCAAATTCTAGGTTCAATTTTAGTCTTTTCGATTTTAAGCAACTTAGCACCCAAACTTGAATTCTCTTGAAGTGAATGCTATGAAAAGAAAACTAAGCACAATTAACTAGCAAGCAATCAAGTAGAGATCAATGTAAACAAACACAATGTATAGTGGTTCGGCCAACCCACCTACTCCAATACCTTGGCTCCTCACCATAGATTTCTAACCTTAACACTTTATAGATGTAATGTTTTCCTAAGAATACAATGAGGATTTAATTCTCAACTCTTTGAAAATACCTCAACACCTATTCTCTAGCAAAACAAAACTCTACCACAAACCAAGGTGTTCTCAAGCTACACCACTTAGGAATTCAAAGAAACAAGATGAAAAACAACTTAAAAGGAGCTAAAATATAAAACAAACTTGAAGAGCTCCTTTCACCAGCCTTCTAGACTTCCAACGCCTCAAGAAGATGGAGAGCTTTGACTAGCGATTTTTGGAATTTTTATTTTTCGCGTTATTGTTGCGTTTATGAACCGTTTGCTCCCTAAACGTCTTGCTGCCCAGTTTTTGTTTTCGGGGGTTTTTGAGTTGTTCTCTTGGCTCCACGGCTCATGTGATGATCCGAGGTGATACCGTGATAGCCTATTGTCGAAAACTATTTTAAACAGATTCGCAACTCAAAAGCCCCACGGGTTCATGGTTGAACAACCTTGAAAAGCGAAAATTTCAGCATGCGTTGTACGGACCATTTTGGGTGGAAACGTAACCCGATCAGCGTGTTTTCTAGTTCTATTTTTTCCTTTCTTTTTCTTATATGATGAGATGCATGAAAGGATAAGTATAGATGAGCCCTGTGTGCATGTGACTGTGTGTAATCATGATTGTGTTGATTGCTTGTAAATTATTGAAATTTCAGCATTGTATCTTTTAAAAAGAGCTTGCATACCCCTGCTTTCCTCTTGAGAAATATGGTTGTATTTCACTTCTCCATCTCCTTAAACTTTTCCCCAAGAGTTGTTTGGGGTCTTCTTCTTTTAGTTTTGTAAAATTAGAAGTTTAGGGGTAGATTCGGGATGAGCACGCTTGTTGCCCCATATTGGTGCATGCGCGGAGAGGAGGTGTTCGGCTTGAATCCCGAGAAGGAACTGATGGAATCGAGAACCTACAAGATGTTTTCAGGCAGCACCTTGGCGAGACGGCGCTTCCAAAAAGCCTATGATGATGGTCTTGATTCACCCGATGGCTCAAGTGGATTCCTTAGATCGTCTATAATCATCCTTATTTACTATATGCTTTTATTTATTGCCCTTGCTTCAATTGTTGGTAGTCTAGATAATTATAATTGCATGAAGAATCCCTCCATTAATATTGAGTCTGAATGGCTAAGGTATTTAGAATACCGGTCATGCCTTCCATCATTATGGGGCGTAGAGTGTGTCTATTGTCACAACGGGTTTGTTGTGCACACACAAGACCTTTTGTGCTGATAGATACGATGCACCTCATATGGCACATTAGATGTGTCTTTACTACCAGCTTGAATGTGACTTCCCTTGTTGAGCTACACTCAAGGGTGGCTATTTTCTCGCTGGAGTATAAGAACGATGGTGTAATACCCAAAAATTTATAATTTAAATTTTGTTTGGTTCAGCGAGCCGATTCGGGGGTGCGCCTAGATGAGTCACGAGATTGTCGCGATTAGAAGGTATGGTCGGGTATTCAATAAAATTGCAAGGCTTTAAATTTTGTGCAATTATAGTTAAATATTTGATTTGGATTCATATTAGGGTAGAACCAAGTTCGCGGGTACAATTAGGGCTCGATTCGGATTTGGGTTGAGTCGGGTAGAGAACTTAAGTGATGAGAGCATAATTGTGAAAACAAAAAAAGAAAATATAAAATCCTCTCCCCTAACCACCATACGGCGCTCAAGAAGAGCCGCACGCGGATTGAGGTGGGTGAGAGGAGGGAGAGAACAAGAGGGCGGCGCCGGAGCTTGGTGTCGTCGCCGAAGATCGGAAACGTTGATCTTCATCTTATCCTTCTCCCTTCAAATCTAAGATGAGTGGTCGAACCTCGACGAGTAGGGTGAGGTGTGTGGCCGAACCTTGTAGATGTGGTGAATCGAGATTTTATGTGTCATTTCTTGTCAATAAGTGATGTTTCTCGCATTTTTTAATCATGTTCTTCATCAATGTATGGATTCTTGTATTTGGCATTCGTTATGTTATGGTTTTGGGGGGCGGTCGATTGAAGGAAAAAAGAGAAAGGTCATGCCGAAATTTCCCCCGATCCTTGAGTGCTTAAATCCTTGTAGAACTGTCCCTAATCATGTTCACAAACTTAAGGGAAATTGATAGAAATCTTGGTCGAGTGATTGGTTTCCCCGAAAATGCCTAGGGCCGACTGAGTGAAGGTTTTCCCTAAATTGATGGGGGTCGGCCGAGAGGGGTACACCAAGGCTCGGTTTTGGAGCTATTATACTATAGCTTGTTGAGATCATAGTTTAGAGAACATGGGTATGATGTTGTGCTAATCATAATCCTTCCTGTCGACATAATCATAATCATAGGATTCTCTATGTATTTTTATGTTGCTGGAATTTATTTATATATGTTGTAATTAAATAATTGATTATTGTAGATAATTATTTAATTGCTGAAATTGTTGTTTATAAGTTGTTATAAATTGTTATTGCTGTGATAAATTATTTAATTGTTGTTTTAAATGTGCGCATGCTGAAATAGATCAATAGATGCTATATTATTTCATGTATGAGTTATTGATGAACACTAGAGGCTACGATTAGCGACACAAGTATAAATAAGTGTATGACATCGTACATTTGAATGACGTGAGAGTATGACATACGTTAGGCCTCATACTTGTTCCATCTTAGAAGTTGTGAAATTAGGAACACTAGAGATGCTAAACTATATTCTCATGATGATAATGGATATATAATTGTAGTAGAGATTGTCATACTACAGTCATCATTAGGATGAGAACAAAGCTGAGAAACATAAAGTGATGGAGCTCGATAGGGCTAGGAGTGGGCATAAGCCCGAGATAGTATTTAATTACTATGGGATATTTAAGTGTATCGTGTATTGTGCTTGTGATGGCTGGGTTGAAAAGCGTCTCTAGTCGGCTCGGCTATTGCTCGACTCAGCAAGTGGACTAGGGGTCTAGAGATTACATCGGTGAGCCACGCTGGCGTTAAACTCGAGTGGCAGGGGGTCTTGAGATTGCGTTAGTGGGCCACACTGACATTAGACCCGAGTGAATGGGGCGGGATGAGGCCTTCCCAACCCGGTTGGGCATTGAAAACTAGATGACCATCCTAGTTGAAGGGCCCGGGTTTTGTTTCGCTATATGCAAAGGTGAACTTGATTTAATCATTCGTGGCATTGATGCATGTGTTTCATAGGCCGGTTAGGGCCGAGTGGACTTATGATATGTGGTTGGCCGGTTTGGGCCAAGTAGTGTTTAAATCCTAAAGATTTTAACTGGTTGAATTTATTCATATTGTTATATACATATTTATGCCTGAGATTTAAGTGGATGTTCGGTAGTACCACTCACTGAGTTCCTCATGGACTCGTTGTTTATTTATTTTGTTTTTCAGAGCCTAACAGTGAGGTACAAATAGATGGCATGGAACGACTGGAGGGGCAAATGGCGTCGATGATCTCGTAGTAGGCCGAGTTTTAGAGTCGTAGTCGTGTAGTGTTTTAATTCAAGCATCAGTGTTGAGTTGTTCTGTGAACAATTGGAGTTTATAGTCATTTGAACATCTTTTATTTCATTTATAGATTCATAACATTTTAAATTCGATTGTTGTTAATTATATATATATCTGCATGGATTGCTTGGCATGAGTTAGGCTTCAGGGTACCTCCACGTATCCTGGCCGATCACGTGTCTTTGAGTTGGGGCGTGACAAAGTAGTATAAGAGCATATGGTTAGGTCTTGACTACGACTTAGAGTCTAGGTACCGTATGAGGCATAGCTAGCATGTCGACATACGGTGTGGTTATATTACGAGATCGGGCTGCCACATTTGCACCTCAGCGCGTCATGTGGTTAGTAAATTAAGAGTTTTTGAATAAGTTATTTGATATTGATGATATCTTTTTCTTAACTGCTAGTGTGATGGAGACTCATAATGCTGTGTTGAGCGGTAGTGGCAGTAATTCCACGTAGCGTCAGGGCCAAGGTCGAAATTATTGATTGTTGTAATTTTTATGTATTTTTATGTTGCCGGAGTTTATTTCTATATGTTGTAATTAAATAATTGATTGTTGTAGATAATTATTTAATTGCTGAAATTATTGTTTATAAGCTGTTATAAATTATTTAGGCTTAATTATATTTTTGGTCCCCCAAAATATCATTTTTTTTTCGTTTGGTCCCTCATTTTTAAAAACTTTCGTTTAGTCCCTCAAAAATTATTTTTATTTCCGTTTGGTCCCTCCGTTAACTTTTGATGTTAAGTGCCAACATTGAATGCTGACATGGATTAAAGATGGACCAAACGGAAAAAATAAAATATTTTAAGGGACTAGATGGAAAAAATATATATTTTAATAATCTAAAACATAATAATATATATTTTAATAACCTAAAGCATAACAATATATAATTATGTTTTAGGTTATTAAAAAAATATTTTTTTTTCCATCTAGTCTCTTAAAATATCTTATTTTTTCCGTTTGGTCCCTCTTTAGTCCATGTCAGCATTCCATGTTGGCACTTAACATCAAAAGTTAACGGAGAGACCAAACGGAAATGAAAATAATTTTTAAGGGACTAAACGAAAAGTTTTTTAAAATGAGGGACCAAACGGAAAAAATAAGATATTTTGAGGGACCAAAAACATAATTAAGTCAATTATTTAATTGTTGTGTTAAATGTGTGCATGCTGAAATAGATCAATAGATGCCATATTTTTTCATGTATTAGTTATAGATGAACAATAGAGTCTACGATTAGTGACACAAGTATAAGTAAGTGTATGACATCGTACATTTGAATGACGCGAGAGTATGACATATGTTAGGCCTCATACTTTTTCCATATTAGAAGTTGTGAAATTAGGAACACTAGAGATGCTAAACTATATTCTCATGATGAGAATGGATAGTTATAATAGAGATTGCCATACTACAGTCCTCAATAGGATGAGAACAAAGTTGAGAAACATAAAGTGATGGAGCCCAGTAGGGATGGGCGTGGGCGTAAGCCCGAGACAGTATTTAATTACTGTGGGATATTTAAGTGTATTGTGTATTGTGTATTGTGCTTGTGATGGCTGGACTGAGATGCGTCTCTAGCCGACTCGGCTATTGCCCGACTCAGCAAGTAGACTTGGGGTCTTGAGATTACACTGGTGAGCCACGCTGGTGTTAGGCCCGAATGGTAGGGGGTCTTGAGATTGCTTCAGTGGGCTACGTTGACGTTAGACCCAAGTGAATGGGGCGGGATGAGGCATTTCCAACCCAGTTGGGCACTAGAAACTAGATGGCCATCCTAGTTGAAGGGCCCGGGTTTTGTTTCGTTATACGCAAAGGTGAACTTAATTTAATCATAATCATTGCTAACATGGATGGATGTGTTTCATAGGCCGGTTAGGGCCGAGTGGACTTATGATATGTGGTTGGCCGGTTTGGGCCAAGTAGTGTTTAAATCCCAAAGATTTTAACTCCTGAATTTATTCATATTGTTATATACATATTTATGCTTGAGATTTAAGTGGAGGTTCGGTAGAACCACTCACTGAGTTCCTCATGGACTCGTGGTTTACTTATTTTGTTTTGTAGAGCCTGATAGTGAGGTACAGCTAGATTGCATGGCACCATTGGAGGGGCAAACATCGGTGATAATCTCGTAGCAGGCTGAGTTTTAGAGTCGTAGTCGTGTAGTGTTTTAATTCTTGCATATGTGTTGAGTTGTTTTGTGAACAATTGGAGTATATAGTCACTTGAACATCTTTTATTTCATTTATGGATTCATGACATTTTAAATTTCGGTTGTTGTTAATTATACCTGGATGGAATTCTTAGCATGAGTTAGGCTTCAGGGTATCTCCATGTATCCTAGTCGGACACGTGTCCCTGAGTTGGGGCGTGACAGATGGGTCTGACTCAACTAGGGTACCGTGGTTTGTTGTGTACACTCGAGGCCATAGTTATCCTTGAGGCATAAATCGATGGGAGTCACGTAGCAATGTGATCGGTGAAGAGTTACCTACCCATGGACCTATTAGGGTTGGTCGTGTTACATGCGAGACTCGAGTAGGAGAAGTGGGGTTCCATCTTCCCCTAAGAACGTCTTCCAACAAGGGCTTCCCGCTTCCCAACGAGAGGATTATTTGGGAACTGCAAAAATTAGTTGTTGACATGATTAATTAAAAAACCTCAATAATCATGCATGTAGAATGATAGCTTATGTATGTCTTTCTTTTCCTTGTAGCATTTCATCATCACCATGTTAACCACACTGTTGTTACGTAGCATTCTTGATGCGAATAAACTCACTGGACCTAACTATGTCGATTGGTTGCGAAACTTGAGGATTGTTCTCACTCGGGAGAGACTTTTCTAAATTCTTGATAATCAACAATCGGATACCCCTTCCCAAAGGGCTAACGAGGAAGTAAGAGTCACTTACAAGAAGTGGCAAGATGGCATCACTACTATTCAATGCATTATGCTTGCCTCTATGTCCGATGTGTTGCAAAGGCAACATGAAAAGATGGAAGCTAGAACCATCATCTCTCACCTCAAGGAGTTGTATGGTGAAAAGAACCGAACTGCTAGGTTTAAGCTGTCAAAGCAACTCTTTTAGGCCAAGATGACGGCAGGGGCCCCTGTGGAAATCCATCTCCTCAAACTTATCGATTTGATCGAGAGGTTAGGAAATTGGGCGTAGACATTGATAAGGGGCTAAGTCGGGTCTTAATACACCAATCTCTCCTAGGATCATTTTTACAATTTATCATTAACTACCATATGAGCAAGCTAGATGCCTCGCTCCTTGAGCTTCTTAATATGTTGAAGACAGTCGAGCCCCACCTTCAGAAAGAAAAGAACAAAGTCTTGTTAGTGGATAGTAACTCTAAAAAGGCAAAAAAACGCTCTATTAAGAACAAAGCGAAGAACAAAGTTGTGAAACCTAAGAAGGATATCAAGAAGAAAGGGAAGACTTCTCCTACAGGCACCTGCTTCCATTGTGGTAAAGATTGCCACTGGAAACGCAACTACAAGGAGTATGTTGCATAAGTAAGGCAAAAGAGGGCTTTAGAAGCCCCTCCACAAGTGCGCTTGTTATTGAAATAAATTTATCAATGAATATATCTACCATATGGGTATTGGATACTAGTTGTGGTTCTCACATTTGTAATTCGTTGTAGGGGCTGAGAATTAGTAGAAAACTGAACCAAGGCGACTACAACCTCCGGGTAGGCAATGGCGCAAGAGTTGCAACTTTAGCCGTAGGAACATATTGTTTAAGTCTTCCATCTTGCACGACCATTAGATTGAATAATTGTATTATGTTTCAGTTTTAATGAAGAATATTATGTTCCAGCAGATTTTAGGCAGATCCTTGGGAGGAACATTGGCCGTGAAGAACATTCTTAAGTACTTGAGAAAGACTAAAGATGTTCTTCTGATATTTGGAGGGTCTGAATTCAAACAGGAGGGCTACTATGATTCTAGCTTCCAGTCAGATCCTGACGACAGTAAATCCATCTCGGGGTATGTTTTCACTCTGAATGGTGGCGCAGTTTGCTGGAAAAGTTCCAAGCAAGGCACTATAGCCGACTGGGTGACAGAAGATGAGTACATCGCTGCAAGCGAAGTCGCAAAGGAAGGAGTGTGGATAAAGAAGTTTATCACTAATCTGGGTGTTGTTCCTGAGGTTGCCGGTCCAATCCTTATTTATTGTGATAGCATTGGGGCTGTTGCTCAAGCAAAGGAACATAGATCCCACCACAAATTTGATGGATTTAGGGTATGCCGCCCCCTTTTAGGAGATTCCTTAGGAACCCTAGGGTGGTCGGCCATGTTAAGGATATTTTTAGAGGACCTAGATGAAATTTCACACCTAGGGAATACACTCTTAGGGTATCTTAAATTATATCTAATTATGGTAAAAATTGTAGAGACTTATAATTAGGAAATTAAGGATCCTAGGGACACCTAGAGACATTGGAACCCTAGGATGACATGTTGATGAGTTGACCCTAATGGAACCTAAGGGGGCCGAACCCTCCTTGCCATTAGGGCATTCAGGTGAGGGAGGTAGGTCGGCCCTAGGGTACACGGCTAGGGTCACAAAGGCGGGTTTAGATTGCGTAGGGTCGCTAAGCGGTATTACCTAGTTCTAGGTTCACTTATGCTTGTTATTTTCATTACTTACGTGCTTATGTTGTTTGCTTGTGGTGTTATGCGCATTGATTGTGTTTAGCCGGTTCGGCATGTTCCTACGCTGTTGGATGCGCTATATTCCCTTTATTTATGGCATGTTGAATAATTATGAATTGTGAGCTTCATTATGATATATATGTGGCTATGGTGTGTGGCATGAGGATGTAGAGGCTAAGGTATGTTCTTAAAATATATCTAATTTATCTGTTGAGTAACACATCTTTCATTATATATATACATGCGTGTGTGATGTGCTTGTTACATTTCCCGAAAGCCTCGGTGGTGAGGGGAGGGTATGCCCCAAAGAGATAGCGTTGGTCTTATTCCGGAAGTACAGCTGGTGAGGGGAGATCTTATCCCAAAGAGATAGTCCAGAGACCCGACTGGTGAGAGGAACGTATGCCCCAAAGAGATGAATCGGAAGAGCCAGTGTCGGTGAGGGGAGAACATGCCCCAAAGAGACGACACTGAGCTGGGTGGTAGTTCGGCGGCCACACCGTCTACCTACCCTACGTGGCCACGTGAGACCAATGGGTCCAGTGAGCATTCATGTGATTGAGACATTACATTCATCATACCTTGATTCATGTGGTTATTTATATATATGTTGATGGATGTTTATCATCCGCATGGTAGTGGATAAGCATATGATATTATTCTTGACCTTTACTGCTTATATTATATACTTGCTTATTATTCATTTTGCATGATGATGATATGGATGATTGAGGACTGATCTACTCACTAAGTCCTAGTTGGACTTACCCCTCATTGTTGTTATTTTTTAGCACCTGAGCGAGATCAAAAAGGTATCGGGGTGCAGTAGCGCGGCTGGTGGCGGTAAGGCAATGGGTCTCGTGACATGTCGTGGTCGAGGGGGATACCTGAGTCGTTTGATTTTCTTTTGAGTTGTTGAGTCATGTAGACTCGGGTTATTTGTTTTCTGCATTTTCTTACATATAGGTGTCTTGGTTTGTTGATTTAAGTTTCTTTTTAAGTAACTTGAATATTTGATATTTATTGAGTTATTGGTTTCGTTTGGAATTAAATGTCTATTCTAAGTCTTTTGAAACGACATAAACTGTTCAAGTTATTTATTGTATTTATGATTTGAGTTGGGTTAGGCTTCAGGGTACGTGGTGTACCCTGGCCAGTCATACCGGATTTAGGGTATGACATCCGAGGTGGGCTTGAATTTAGATAGGGATGGCTATAGTAGCCCTGCCTTGGAGATATAATAAGGGTGTGGTTGGCCACCTCCTTTGATTATTTTAATCAGCAAAAATTTGTGTTCCCTCTCAAATTGAGAAGCCTCCCCTTGGAGTTGTCCCTCTCCTCCTTCCACTAGCTTGATGAAGCTCCACTGGATTGTTTCCTCGTCGAAAATCGCCGTCGGTCCGATTCTTTGGAGGTGTCCAAAAAATCACAACAAGGTATCCCTTTCCTTGTGAATTTGTTCTAGAGGTTTCTCATCGCTTTTCTCCCATTTTTCGCTGCATGGTTCTTGGTGGAACGGTCGGATCCTCATAGGAGCAAACCAGAGTTGAGAAACATTGTCCGTTGAGCCACGACGAGCCCGAGAGGTCGCTGCCCCTATTGTTACGAGGCGCTTGGTGTGGACTTGCATTAGGGGGTGTGCATGTGTACGTCTTGGATTTGGGATCAAAGCACCCACCCCCCCTCTTTTTCCTACGGCTTAAGGTATAATTTATACTCCTTTCTCTCATGTTGAATTCCATAGTATTGCTAACTTAGATCGTTTTTTCCGAGATGTTTGAATTTTTTAATTCATTTTTTCCGCTGCGTTTTCCTCTCCACATCCCAACAGTAATCATGGCAGATTCACTATCAAATCCCTCTACAATGTACTAAATTTCCGCGGCATGAAAGATCCTACGGTTGAGTCCATCTGGACTTCCAAGTTTCTCGTGGCAGCCTCTATTATGAATTGATTAGCCAATAGAAGGAGACTCTTAACTAAAGACAGACTTCTCTCTTGGAATGCGCAGGTGGACCCATCCTATCTGTTATGTCATAGCAGCAACAAAACACATGACCACTTATTCATCCACTACGACTACTCCATGAAGGATGAAGAAGGTTCCTAAATCTATGTAGTGTTGCTTTCTTCACGCTTGATTACATCCCATGGTCTCAGCTTCTTAGTGAGCCCTTAGAAGAGAGGAAAATGAACTACAAGTTGATTGTGCTCTGGAGAAAAAAATTTTGGCATGAGCCGAACGCCCGTTGTTTTGAAGATCATATGCAATCTCATGTTGACATCGCCATTGAAGCTTACACTATTTGGTCTCAGATTGTTCCTGGCGGGTTTTAGCCCTGTTTTTTTTTTACATTCTTTCTCTTATTTCTTGTATTTTCTCTTCCCCTCTCCTCCTTTAATCTCGTACTCTCTTTTATCATGATCAATACAAGATTTTCTTTACTGTAAAAAAAAAAAAGTGTTTTCCTCCAATAGTTTCATAGCTTCCACAGAGCCTGCATGACTCCAATTACATCAGTCTGAACAAATACAAATACCACACGATTTAATCTATATACACACACACCATATTTCCCCCAATCTTTCCTCTTAAATCTTGTCCACTAAAAACAAGCATTAATTTATTTTTATAAAAGAAAAATCGACAACTTCGGAACCAATTCATGGACTAAAACTAATCAGCTGTCATATTCTTTGAAAGGCTGGTTGGATGATTGAATAAATGAAAAAGGTCATGACAATATTAAGGAAAGGTGAAAAGGTATTAGAATTGAAGCAAAAGGCCTCTCTTTTCTTCCTCCCTTTTCCATTTGAGCAAGTGCTAAAATAACTGATGCTCCTAAAGCACGCACAAAAGCTAAATTGGAGCATCACATCACCTCAAGTTGGTCAAACACTTGGCACATCTGAAGCATTTGGTGCCAAGAGTTACTCCCTTGGTCTATAATTTTGGTGCCACAAACAAGTAGCCAATGGAAGGAAAGGCAAAAAGAGAATCAAATAAAGCCCTGCCAAGGCCACAAGCCAAACTTGTGGTTCACAAGTCACAACCCCCTTGCCCATGGTGACATGGAGCTCCCCCTCTCTGCCTGTTTAAGTGCCTGAGGGAAAGAGGAGTGAGTTGTAGTAGAGAGAGAAGAAGCATCAGAGCATTTGAAACTGAGGGAGGAAATGGCAGAGGAAGGCGACACTGCAATCAAGCTCTTCGGCAAGACCATTCCTCTCCGGGTGATCAGCCGAGATGATGAGAAGGTACTGCTTGATGCGATGTGTTCATTCTTTAGCTTAGTAAATTCTTAAATTGATTCTAGCATAATTATACTACTGAGTTCTTCGTTATATCATCTTTTCCTTTACACTATTCTGATCATCTACCGTTTGTTTTTTCTTCTTCTTCTTCTTCTTCTTTGTCTCTGTGTTCCTGAGTTCAGAAGTAATTTGTTATCGTACTTCATTTATTGCAGAACATGAATTTGGAATCTGAGGATGGTCAAAAGGAGAATGAATCATCGGCTACATCCACGAGCGTGAATCAGACACCACCTTCTGCCACTCAAGACGACGAGGACGGCGAATCGAAGAGTTCCATTTCGAAGGAGCAGACTGATCAAAAGAAAGAGGAAGAGAACCTCCCGTGTCCCCGGTGCAAAAGCGCGGCCACCAAGTTCTGCTACTACAACAACTACAACGTCAACCAGCCCCGCCACTTCTGCAAGAACTGCCAGCGCTACTGGACCGCCGGCGGCGCCATGCGCAACGTCCCCGTCGGCGCCGGCCGCCGCAAGAACAAGCACGCCCCTCGTTGCCGCCACGTCACCATCTCCGACTCCTCCGCGCACACCGCCGCTAACGAACCGCTCCTTTACCCGGCTTCTTCGACTCCGTCCGTCTTCCCAGCTGAAGCTTACTGGAGCTGCGGAGTCCCACCTGGAGCCTGGAGCTTCCCGTGGCTGCTACCCTCCACGGCCGCCGCCTCTGTGCTGGGGAAGCACTCGAGGGACGGAAACACGACAAAGGAAGACGACCCGGAAGAAGCCGCGAAGAGCTCGATGTGCGCCATGGTGAACGGCAGAAGAGGCCTGTTCAGGGCCTTCCATGCCGAGGGAGAGATGAAGAACCATGGATTAGGGGAGTTATTGCTGCTGCACGCCAACCCCGCGGCGATATCTCGTTCGATCAACTTCCAGGAGAGCTCTTATAGAAGAGAAGTGTGAACTTTGGGGGTTGTAGGAAGAAGATGATTGATTAGTGATGAGACGTAATGGTCAATTTGATGAGTAACATTAATTCTACTTGTGTAAAATATAGCTGGAAGAAGAAGAAGAAGACATTGAGTACTTGTGTGTAAATAAAATTTGAAAACTTTGATTCAAGAGATAGATATCAAGTTTATAAAAAATGCAAGTAAGGTTTTGATGGTGAAAATGAACTTGATTGAGATTTCAGTTCATGTTTTTGATATATACTTTTGCAACTACAATTCCTTAAACACTTTCAACCAAAAAACTTGTTCTGAACTGATATATATACTTATATTTAATTTGATTTTTAACTGAATGTTCATTACTACCATTTTAATTCATTATTTTAAGTATTTGTTACTACAAATCAAAACCAATATAGCAATATCAATTTCATGTCAAATCTGTTTGAAACTAAGAAAATTGAACTATACCAAAAATTGATTTTGGATTTTTTCCGGCCTAAACTGAATACTTTTTTTATCAAAAATCAAATTAAAATTTTTAATTTGATTGATTATATTCAATTTATTGGCATGGAGTGGAAAACCCTAATTAAGCATGTCCTTTTAAGGTAGGCAATACATAGATTGAATAAGTAGTTCCAAAAATTGATTTGCAACATATTTTGCAAGGAATCTCTTACCTTGAAGAACAACACAACAAACAGCAAAAATGTGAAAGTTCTTCTTTGACCAAAATCTTGATGCAACCACTATTTCAATTTATGTTCCTTTACCCTATTATTCCCATTTAAGGTTTCGGTCAACTACCTATTGTTTCTAAAACTTTTTCCAATTCTATCTTAATTAGATATTTATTTTCTTCATGTAAATCCAAATAATACTCGAATTAAATTGAAATATATCCAAAACCTAAATACTTGAAATACTTTGATCCCTTGTCTCTATATATATCCAACTAGTAAGGGCCAAACAAGTTGATAACATAAGAACAGCTATAAAATGTAGACTTGACATTTTGCTTAGGGGTGACAATTGGAACCGGTTAACCGGTTAATCGAACCGCAAAATTCGGTTTCGGATAGTAGATTTGCGGTTTGGTTTCGATTTCAGTTAGTAAAATCCAAAAATCGATTTAAAACGATTCGGTTTCGGTTAGGAGGTCGCGGATAACCGATAATCGAAACCAATTATAAGTTTCGGTTTTGGTTACCGATTACCCGCGGTTAACCGATAACTGGAACCGTTAATTATAATTATAACTATATATGAAATGTTTAATTTAAAACCCAAAACCCGTTACCCACTTACCCGTTTAGGCGTTTACCCTTATATATATCCCTAATTTATAACCCTAACCCTCTCCATCCCCCCATTCGGCGCCGACAGCGACTCCTATCTCCATTCTCCCGATGTCCGCCTGTCCCGACTCCCGCATTCCACCGTTTCCCGACGGCCCGACTCAGCAACTCCCTCCTCCTATCTCCATTCTTCCGTTGTCCCGACTCCTTCATTCCACCGTTCCTTGACTCAAGCCGGGTTAGACAAGATATGAATTCTGGTTATGGTGGAGAAAGTACTAGAGTTGGAGGTTCTAGTTATGGGGGTGAATACTAGCAAGAACCAAGCTCTGCGACAATGTAATGGTCCTGCAGAAGGTCAACAAGGATCCTGGCAGGTAATACATCGTACTTCTTGATTTTTTTCATTGTATATGATTATTCATTTGTTGTTAGTATTATTCACCATGTCGTCTAACAATCATAAAATTGTAGCATCATTGTCGTGAGATTGATTGCATCGCGATGCCATTCTTTTAATGGTTGATTTTTTCTCCTTGAATATCATTTCTTTTGATCCTATGTACCTAGGCAGAACTTACAAAAGATTATTAGCAGAATACCTCAATACCAATGTTATCATCTGTAGTGTTCCTGTTTGTTATTTCATGTATTGCAGTCATCACTGAAGCCAATTTATTCATGTGGTGACGATGCTTTGTTTGCCTAATTGCTAACTAGTTCATAGATTCTAGCAAATTAATTTGCTGGTGTGCTTGCTAAAGATTTTTTATGAAAATAAACTTGGTTCTAAGTTTGGCTTGTTCTTAGATATTTTTATGCCAATGTTCTATTTCTCCATCCAAAGAATATACTTTCTGACTTGATGAATAGCTGAATTGCTGGTTATTACTATGTTCTTATTTGATGAATTTTTTGCTAAGATGAGCCTTAACTTTGGCCTAATGCTATGCTATGGATATTGGTCTGCACTATAAAAGACTCACATAAAATGCTGCTTTGGTGAAAAACAGATGAACTCAAGCACTATTTTTTTGTATTATGAATAATGACTATATGATTAATGGTGCAGATTTTAACTTATCCACAATTATTCTTCAATGTAATTGATAAGTTATCTCTTTTTTGGAACAGGGGAGATATTAATATGCAATTGCTGATTCAGGCTCTTGGTTAAGCTATATACTATGGGTTATAGGCTGAGTCTGAAGGTCTCATTGTCCACTGTTATACATACTCTTGTGTTCGTCATGTTTGCACTTGATGTTAGAGGTTTTGTAAACTTCTTGAGAGCTGTGGACTTCTGTTTGTTCTAATTTCCTATTGAACGCTTATGTTATTTTTAGAAATCTCTTTGAGGCAACAGAAATTGAAAAAAGATATTGCAATGATGCTGTTTTAGGACGATTTTTATTTTCACTGTTTCTATTTTCCAAGCTTCATTTTTTCTGATTGAATCTTCAAATGTTGTAATAGGTTTGCTTATATTATTTTGATACCCATCAATTGAACATGTTGTATATTCCAAAAATTTTCTAACCGGTTATTTGTTTACTTTGGACCAAATTAATCGGTTTCGGTTATCCGCGGATAACCGAATTCAAGCCGATTTCGGTTTCGGATATAAGTTTTTGAAACCGATCAATTTCGGTTTCGGTTTTGGTTAGCCGGTGTTTAGTTCGGTTTCGGTTTCGATTAACCCCCAAAAATGCGGTTAACTGAACCGTTGTCATCCCTAATTTTGTTTGAACACTTAAACTAAAAATTGTGATCACTCTTTGTGATTTTCATACCTTTTAAAAGTTCTCAATTATTTGCCCCTAATTAGGAACATATTTTGACACACTATTTATTACATGTAGAATGGAGAGAAAAATGTTTCCTCCGAGGGCAACTTTTCCCCCGCTAAGCACCCCCTTTCCAAAGCCAAAAAAACCACTTGATTTGTCTATTCATATGGATTCAAATCCAGCTCCAATGGAGAAATCAAATAGTAAGAATCCTAGATCTAGTGGAAAGGATGCTTTGATTGAATCGGCAAAGGAAGGAACTGCAATGGAGGACATGAGAAGTTTTGAGAATCGATCTGAGATGCAGAATGTAAGACCCGAGGTTTCCTAATATAAATTTATTTTTGGTGCATCACACCGGATCAGGAATTAATCGGGTCGAGTCATGGAATCGCCACAAGTAGAAGGTATAATTTAAGCCTTATGAAAATTTATTTGATAAATGTTCATTCCTTCTTAATCATAAGATGTTTTAGTAGAGTCGAGTCCGAATCGTGTTTGCGGATCGAGTCGTGGCTCGAATCGGGCTCAGATTGAGTCGAGTAGGGGCTAAGTGAATAGGAGGGGCATAATGGTCAAGGGAAGATGAGGGAATTATCCTCCTAGCAGCCGTGCGACTCATCATTAGAGCCGCACACAACCCGAGAAAGGGGAGGGAGGAGGAGAAAGTCAGGAGAAGGCGCCGAATTCCTGTCGCCGTCGGAAAGATCGAGATCGTCATCGCTCGTCCATTCTTCTTCCTTGATCAAGGTGAGTGGTCGAATCTCGGCTTGTAGGTGAGGCGTGTGGCCTAACCGAATAGATGTGATAGATCGAGGTTTTTGCGTGTCGTTTCTTGTCGATTGATGCCATTTCTCGAATTCTCAAATCATGTTCTTCATCGGCGTATGGATTTTGTTGTTAGACGATCTTTTTGTGAGGAATCTAGGGCCGGCCGAATAGAGGGAAAAGCTGGAAGATCATGCCGAAATTTTCCCCAATTTCTTCGAGTGGTTTAAACCCTTGGATCAATTCTTTTTTTATGTAGAAAAATTCTGTACAAGTAGATCTTGTAATTTCAAGGTCGAATAATCCCCTCCCCCCCCCCCCTTCAATGAGGCTCAGCCGATCGTGTACCCTTGCCTAGTGTTCGGCCGAGGGGAGAGGAGGGTGAAGTCGATCGAGCATCTTGATTACTTCTTTTAGGGACAATGTTCGTCGATTGAAATTGTAGATCTAGCGATTGGCGAGTGTATTGAAATTATGAGTAGATTATTTTTGAAAATTGTAGAACATCTCCTTAAATGCGCATGTAAGACAAAATACTATGTATGGTATATGATTGATGATGTTTCCTTCATCGAAATTCTAATGCTACTATTGAAATTTCCATGCTAGATTAATTGTTACCTTGTTGGAATTTATTGATTAAATGCACAATTTAATTACCTTATTGTTGAAAGCATGATGTTAATTATGGTAGTAGTTGTAGAATAATTCCCTTATAACTTATATGATGTGACATAATTGTATTCAGACATTTCTACGCTTATGACAAGTAATCTACACTTAAGGAACATGATGAATGATGTTAGATGACTATAAGGAAATTATAGGTAGTTTAAATGGTCGGAAAAATGTGAATGTAGACAAGCTAGGTTTCACACCTAGGGAATAATCAGCGGGCACTAGTGTGCAGCTGGTGTGGCCCGGAACGAGGTGGCCGGATACGAGCGAATGCCCAAGGTTTTAAATAAGGAAACTTTAGAACACTTTATTTGTGTACTGTGATTTCGATGGTCGCCTGAGAAGCATGAATGGTCGAAATGACTAATGCTTGACTCAGATGGTGATTTTAAGTCTTGAGATTGCACCAACGGGCCCGCTAGGTGTTAGACCCGAGTGGCAGAGGGTCTTGAGATTCTGCAAGTGGGCCACGCTGTCGGTAGACCCGAGATGGGTGGGACTAGCTATCCCTAACCCGGTGGGTTCCTGAGACTAGTTGACCATCCTAGTCAACGTCGCAGTGATTGTTTGACTTTCCTTATATGATATGTGGGCCGTGCGGACGGATTATTATCTTGTGGTGTAGGGCCGATTTGGCCGGGTGTATGGTTTGTACAGGTTGGCCTTTGAGCCAGTAGTTATATCATGACTAGATTAGATCCCTATAACTATAAATTGCTGACTTATATGCATGTTATTATTGGGGATTTATGTGGCGGTTCGGAAGGACCGCTCATTGAGTCCCATGTGGACTCATGGTTTATTTCTCTTATTTTTCTAGAGCCTGACTAGTGAGGTGAAGCTTGGAGTCATGGTGCAGCTGGAGGGCAGGCAGTGGCGTAGATCTCATAGCAGCGTCCAGTAGTCGTAGTCGTGATGTCTAGGGTTGTGTTTTTTTTATACACTAAGAGATGTTGATTTGAAAAACATGTATTTGACTTTAACTCGAGTCGTTCTTAATAGTTGGTTGGTTTTGCAACTCTTTTAAAATTGTCGAACCTTCTTTAAAACTAAATGAAAGTTTGCATCGTTGTTCTTTTACTCGTATGTTTTCTGGTTAGCGTGCATTCTCAGTATTTTGTTATTCAGTGTATGTGTTAGACTTCAGAGTAGGACATAGACCCTGGCCGGTCACGCGACCTCGAGATGGGGCGTGACAAAGTTGGTATTAGAACTTTTGGTTAGGTCTTGACTACGACTAGGAGTTGGGTACCGTATGAGACATATGCTAGCGTGTTGACATACGGTATAGGTATGCTACGAGATCTGGCAACTATGACTGCACTCAGCGCATGGTGCGGTTAGTAATTTAAATTACAGTTGAATGAATTGTTTATGTTAACGAGAGAATTTTTTTTCTTTTTCTCTCTATGATAGTGTGATGGAGACTCACAATGCTGCACTAAGGGGTAGTGGCAGTAATTCGATCGAGCGCCGGGGCCGGGGCAAGGAAAGAGAGCAGTCCGAAGAACAGTGACAAAACTATGCGGTTGCTCAACTACAAGTTTAGGTGGCTCAGTTAATAGATGCGCTCCTTAGAGAGCAGGAGTTGAGACATCAAATGCAACAGCAGCAGCAGCCATCGCCGCCGCAGCCTGTAGCTATGGTTCCGGTGGTACCGGAGGTAGCCGAGATAGTAGCACAGATGATCAGGGTTCCGGGAGCCCCATCTTATGCAAACTTCGTCACACTGAACCGCCAAAATTCACCGGAACAGACCGACAGGTGGAAGTCACTGAGTTTTTGGGGGACTGCTACGAAGTGTGCATGGAACTAGGGTGCTCATCGGAAGCAGCGGCTCGTATGGTCGGGCTACAGATGAGGGGACCAACAAAGGTCTGGCTGCACACTTGGAGGGCTCGCGGGGCAGCAGGCGCGCTGCCTCCCACCTGGGAAGAATTTAGGGCGGCTGTGGTAGAACAGTACTTGCCAATGAGTGTTCACGACAAGCAGGCATGGGACTTTGAGATGCTGCGCCAGTCTGGTGGCATGTTAGTGTCAGAGTATGAGATGGAATTTAACCGGCTTTCCAAATATCATTCGACCCTAGTGGCATCTGAGACCACTAGGGTTTATAGGTTCGTTGGGGGCTTGAGGCCCCAGATAGGCAGGCTCATCCACTACACCGAGGATTGCACTCTTGCCCGGGTGGTGGATGAGGACCTTCAGAAGGAAGCTTTGGTGCCGTTCAAGTGGAATGATGGACCAGCCAAGAAGAAACTTCGGCCGCCAGGGTCTGGAGGCCGACCGGGTCACTCTGAGGGGACTATAGCTACCGCAGATCACCAGCAGAGCTGAGAGCAGGGTGGTAGCCAGGGCCGTGGGGGCCTAGGGTCCGGGACAAGGAGGTCGGCTGGGTCAGAGGGTGTTTCGCAGAAGTTAGACATGCCGCAGTGTGGTCGCTGTAATTGGAGGCACTGGGGGGCTTGTTTTGGCCGCTCAAATGCTTGCTTTAAATACGGTCAGGTTGGGCACTTTAAGAAGGACTGCTCGGACAGAGTTGGCCAGAGATTTGAGCAGTCAAAAGGAAAGGCGCCTATGTCAGTAGGGTCAGATGAAGAGTAGGGGACCGCAGGCTAGCCATTTAGAGAGATCGTCTACCAGGGTTTTCGCCATGAACTGCGATTGGGCAAAGGCATCAAAGGCAGTGGTGACAGGTACTATTTTAGTCAGTTCTTCTGCTGCTTATGTTCTGTTTGATTTGGGTGCCATGCACTCATTTGTATCTACTAAATTTGTTGCCGGATTGCCTATGGCACCTTCCTTGCTTGTTGTGCCGTATGTGGTGTCAACGCCTACAGGCGATGCATTGATAGCAGAATCGATCTTTCTTGACTGCGAAGTGCTAATCTGTGGTCATGTGTTGAAAGTAGAATTGACACTTCTGCCCAGGCTTGAAATTGATGTCATCCTCGGCATGGATTGGCTGGCAGAGCACTTTGCGTCAATTAACTGTAGGGCTAAGACTATCACATTTAGTAAGTCCGGGTTGCCACAGTTCACCTTCCGCGGAGAAGGAAGGGATGAGCCAATGGGCGTCATTTCAGCCCTTAAGGCTCGTAAATTGCTCGTAGGTGGCTGCTAGTCCTTCTTGGCCTTCGTATATGTGGCCGAGGAAAAAGGGGCACGGCTCAGGAAGTTAGTGTAACTTCGGTGATCTGTGAGTTCCCCGATGTCTTCCCAGAAGAATTGCCAGGATTGCCGCCTAGAAGAGAAATCGAATTCTGCATTGAATCGCAACCCGGGGTGGCACCGATCTCCATCCCACCCTATAAGATGGCGTCGGCCGAACTTTCGGAGTTAAAGGCGCAGTTGCAAGAGTTACTGGACTTGGGCTTCATTCGCCCAAGTGTGTCCCCGTGGGGTGCTTCGGTCCTGTTTGTGAAGAAAAAGGATGGGTCCATGCGCATGTGCATCGATTATAGATAGCTCAATAAGGTGACAATCAAAAATCATTACCCACTGCCTAGAATCGATTATTTGTTCGACTAGTTGCAGGGGGCACAATGGTTTTCAAAGATTGATTTGAGGTTTGGATATCATCAGTTGAGAATCCAAGACTGTGACATGCCCAAGATTGCCTTCACGACTCGCTATGGCCATTATGAGTTCCTGGTGATGTCATTTGGATTGACTAGCGCACCTGCGGCTTTTATGGACCTCATGAACAAAGTGTTCAAATAATACCTGGATAGATTTGTGATCGTCTTTATTGACGACATCCTAGTGTATTCCAAGAGCAAGAAGGAGCACTCCGAGCATTTGAAGATGGTCCTGAAAACACTCAGAAAACATCAGTTGTATGCCAAATTCACCAAGTGTGAGTTTTGATTAGAAAGTGTGGGATTCCTAGGTCATATATTGTCCAAGGAAGGAATCAGTGTGGATCCCGCCAAGATAGAGGCGGTAAAGGACTGGAAGCGGCCGACCAATGTGATTGAAGTCTGTAGTTTCTTGGGGTTAGCTGAATATTACAGAAAGTTTGTAGAAAATTTCTCCAGGATTACAGCTCCTCTGACTCTGTTAACCCAGAAGAATGTCAAATTTGATTGGAATGGAAAGTGTGAGGAGAGCTTCCTGAAGCTCAAAGAATGTTTGACGTCAACACCAATTCTAGCCGTACCTTCAGGCTCGGGAGGATTTGTGGTATACTGTGATGCCTCTCGGGTTGGCCTGGGTTGTGTTCTGATGCAGTATGGCAGAGTGATCATCTATGCGTCTCGCCAGTTGAAGGTTAATGAAAAGAATTACCCAGCACATGATTTGTAAGTGGCGGCGGTAGTGTTTGCCCTGAAGTTATAGCGCCACTACTTGTACGGTGAGGCTTGTGAGATTTATACTGAGCACAAAAGCCTCCTGTACTTGCTCACCCAAAGGGAGCTCAATTTAAGGCAGAGAAGATGGCTGAAACTTCTGAAAGATTATGATTGTACCATCTTGTATCACCTTGGGAAGGCCAATGTGGTGGCGGACGCGCTCAGCAGGAAGTTCATGGGCAGCTTGGCCCATTTGGCAGCCGGGAGGAGATCACTAGCGCAAGAATTGGCACAGTGCATGGAGGGGGGAGCAATTCTAGTAGTGTCAGCTTCGGGTGCCCTAGTGGCGCATTTGCGGGTATAATTCACACTGGTGGATATGTTGCGTACCGCGTAGGGGGAGGACACCTTCTGTGCCCTGACTAAGGACTTAGTGCAGAGAGGCGATGCAGAGAATGGCTTCAGGTTGGACTCAGAGGGTGTCTTAAGGTTCAGAGATCGAATAGTGGTGCCTGATATGGCAGAAGTGTGTAGGCAGGTCTTGGAGCTGGGGCATCGATCTACTTATACGATGCATCCGGGAGCCACCAAAATGTACCGAGACTTAAGGCAGCATTACTGGTGGAAGGGCATGAAAAGGGAGGTAGCAGAGTTCGTATCCAAGTGTTTGGTCTGCCAACAAGTGAAGGCCGAACACTTGAAGCCCGTAGGGCTGCAGCAAAACCTCGAAGTTCCCGAGTGGAAGTGGGAAAAGATCACTATGGATCTAGTGACAGGGCTGCCTAAGTCAAGGGGCGGATTTGATTCCATTTGGGTGGTGGTAGATCGGTTGACAAAGACCGCTGATTTCATTCCTGTCAAGACAACCTTTTCTGCTAAGCAGTACGCTAGACTATTCTTGGACAGGATGATGGCATACCATGGTACCCTAGTGATGATTATATCAAATCGAGGTACCCAGTTCACAGTCCGATTTTGGCAGTCCTTCCCGGAAGCCTTGGGTACTCAGGTGCGCTTCAGCACAACTTTCCATCCGCAGACGGACAACAGTCAGAGAGAACCATCCAAACATTGGAAGATATGCTGAGGGCTTGCGTTCTGGACCTGGCTGGTGGTTGGGAGAAACACCTATCGTTGATTGAGTTCGCCTAGAATAATAGCTATCACAGTAGCATTGGCATGGCTCCTTTCGAGGCCTTGTATGGGCGGCGGTGTAGGTCTCCAGTGGGCTGGTTTGAGGTCGGAGAATCTCTCATGGTGGGTCATGATCTGGTTGATGAAGTGGTGGAGAAGGTGAAAATCATAAAGGAAAGATTATAGGCGGCTCAGAGTCGCCAGAAAATATATGCTGACAAGAAGGCCAGAGAGCTGGAGTTTGCAGAAGGCGACCTAGTGTTTCTGAAGGTCTCCCCCATGAAGGGGGTAGTTCGATTTGGGAAAAAAGGAAAGCTGAGCCCCCGGTTTGTTGGGCCTTTTCTCGTTCACTAGCGAAGGGGTGCTGTAGCTTATGAGCTGGCCTTGCCCCCTAGCATGAGTAGGGTACACCCGATTTTTCATGAATCAATGCTCAGGGGATATGTGAGAGATGATTCGCATGTGATTGAACCTTCTATGGTTGAGGTGGATTCGGCTATCTCATTCGAGGAAAGGCCGGTGGAGATCCTTGACCGCCAAATTAGGAAGCTGAGGTCCAAAGAAATCCCCCTGGTAAAGGTTAGATGGGAGCACTACTCCGGGCAGGAAGCCACTTAGGAGGTAGAGCGAGACATGAGAGAGCGCTACCCTTCCTTGTTTAAAGAACCGAAAAGTCCTTATAATTAAGCAAAATTCGAGGACGAATTTCCCTTAAGGGGGGAAGGTTGTAAGACCCGATGTTTCCTAATATAAAATTTATTTTTGGTGCAGCGCACCGGATTGGGAGTTAGTCGGGTCGAGTCGCGGAATCGCCGCGAGTAGAAGGTATAATTTAAGCCTTATGAAATATTATTTGATAAATGTTCCTCCCCTCTTAATCATAAGATGTTTTAGTAGAGTCGAGTTCGAATCGTGTTTGCGGATCGAGTCGAGGCTCGAATCGGGCTCGAATTGAGTCGAGTAGGGGCTAAGTGAATAGGAGGGGTATAATGGTCAAGGGAAGATGAGG
Source organism: Canna indica (assembly GCA_034359265.1). Taxonomy (NCBI): domain Eukaryota; kingdom Viridiplantae; phylum Streptophyta; class Magnoliopsida; order Zingiberales; family Cannaceae; genus Canna; species Canna indica. The sequence continues at coordinate 35,260,018 of CP136892.1, read as the reverse complement.
GAATTAATCCCTCATCCTCCTAGCAGCCGTGTGGCTCATCATTGGAGCCACACGTAGCCCGGGAAAGGGGAGGGAGGAGGAGAAAGTCTAGAGACGGCGCCGGATTCGTGCCGCCGTCGGAAAGATCGAGATCATCGTCGCTCGTCCATTCTTCTTCCTTGATCAAGGTTAGTGGTCGAATCTCGGCTTGTAGGTGAGGCGTGTGGCCTAACCGAATAGATGTGATAGATCGAGGTTTTTGCGCGTCGTTTCTTGTCGATTGATGTCTTTCTCGAATTCTCAAATCATGTTCTTCATCGTCGTATGGATTTTATTATTAGACGATCTTTTTGTGAGGAATCTAGGGCCGACCAAATAGAGGGAAAAGGGGGAAGGTCATGCCAAAATTTTCTCCAATTCCCTCAAGTTGTTTAAACCCTTGGATCGATTCTTTTTTTATGTAGATAAATTATGTACAAGTAGATCTTGTAATTTCATGGTCGAATTATCCTTCCCCCCCTCCTTCAATGAGGCTCGGTCGACCGTGTACCCTTGCCTAGGGTTCGGTCGAATGTTGAGGAGGGTGAAGTCGATCGAGCATCTTGATTACTTCTTTTAGGGACGATGTTCGTCGATTGAAATTGTAGATCTAGCGATTAGTGAGTGTATTGAAATTATCAGTAGATTATTTTTGAAAATTGTAGAAGAACATCTCCTTAAATGCGCATGTAAGACAAAATACTAGGTATGGTATATGATTTATGATGTTTCCTTCATCGAAATTCTAATGCTAGTATTGAAATTTCCATGCTAGATTAATATTACCTTGCTGGAATTTATTGATTAAATGCAAAATTTAATTACCTTATTGTTGAAAGCATGATGTTAATTATGGTAGTAGCTGTAGAATAATTCCCTTATAACTTATGTGCTGTGACATAATTGTATTCAGACATTTCTACGCTTATGACAAGTAATCTACACTTATGGAACATGACGAATGATGCTAGATGACTATAAGAAAATTATAAGTAGTTTAAATGGTCGAAAAAGTGTGAATGTAGACAAGCTAGGTTTCACACCAAGGGAATAATCAGTGGGCACTAGTGTGCAGCTGGTGTGGCCCGGAATAAGGGTGCCGGATATGGGCGAATGCCCGAGGTTTTAAATAAGGAAACTTTAGAACACTTTGTTTGTGTACTGTGATTACGATGGTCGCCTAAGAAGCATGAACGGTCGAAATGACTACTAGTTGACTCGACGGGTGATTTGGGTCTTGAGATTGCACCAGCGGGCCCGCTAGGTGTTAGATCCGGGTGGTAGACGGTCTTGAGATTCTTTCAGTGGGCCATGCTGATGGTAGACCCGAGTTGAATGGGACTAGCTATCCCTAACCTGGTGGGTTCCTGAGACTAGTTGACCATCCTAGTCGACGGCCCGATGATTGTTTGACTTTCCTTATATGATATGTGGGCCGTGCGATCAGATTATTATCTTGTGATGTAGGGCCGATTTGGCCGGGTGTATGGTTTGTACAGGTTGGCCTTTGAGCCGGTAGTTATATCATGACTAGGTTAGATCCCTATAACTATAAATTGTTGACTTATATACATGTTATTATTGGAGATTTATGTTGAGGTTCGGAAGGACCGCTAACTGAGTCCCATGTGGACTCACAGTTTATTTCTCTTATTTTTGCAGAGCCCGACCAGTGAGGTGAGGCTTGGAGTGATGGTGTAGCTGGAGGGCAGGCAGTGGCGTAGATCTCGTAGCAGCGTCCTGTAGTCGTAGTCGTGATGTCTAGCGTTGTGTTTTTTTTATACACTGAGAGATGTTGATTTGAAAAACATGTATTTGACTTTAACTCGAGTCGTTCTTAATAGTTGGTTGGTTTTGTAACTCTTTTAGAATTGTCGAACCTTCTTTAAAACTAAATGAAAGTTTGCATCGTTGTTCTTTTACTCGTATGTTTTTTGGTTAGCGTGCATTCTCAGTATTTTGTTATTCAGTGTATGTGTTAGGCTTCAGGGTAGGACATAGACCCTGGCCGATCACGCGACCCCGAGATGGGGCGTGACACAAAAGGAAAATGTTTGGTGAAGAAACACGACATCTACTTGGGCGGGTTTATTTAGACCGTAGAATAATGAGGATTGGAGATCATCTCCAAAAATCCTAGAGAAGATTAACCAGATTCAAGAGAAGGCAAAAGGAAAGGTGTTGATTGCATAGGCGGATATATATTGAAGAAGCAAGGAGGGATCATAAATGGACTCTATATGGAAAATTCTTCGGTAAAACTCCTTCCCTAGATCTTGTAAAGAATGCTTTGCCAAAATTATGGAAAATCAAAGATAAATGTCAAATAGTTGATTTAGCGGCTGTTTTTTTTTCATTTAAATTCTCAAGTGAAGAGGATTGTTGGGAAGTCTTTTCGGGGGGACCTTGGTTCTTGAGAGGACAGTTCTTATCTCTAATCTCTTGGAGAGACAATTTTCAACTAGTGCAGGAGAAAATTTTGATTGTTCCCATATGGATACAATTACTAGGTTTGCCATTGGTGTTTCTGAACTAGAATATTTTGCCAGAACTGGCAGCAGAAAATGGTAGGCCAGTAAAGATTGATGAATATACTTTATCGGGTGAAAGAGGAAGGTTTGCAAGAGAGTGTGTGTTGTTAGATATTAGAAAGCCTTTGGAACAAGGTTTTTGGATTGAGGTTAAAGGTATCAGATTTTTTTTAATCAATAGCTTATGAAAATCTTCCTAATATTTTCTTTAAATGTGGAAAAGTTGGTCATTTAGAGGAGTTCAGTCCTTTGAAGATACCTAATGTGTATGCAAATGAAGAGAAGGATAAAAACAAAAGTGAGGAAGAAGATGAGGCTTTATTGTGACCATGGGTACAAGTACGTAAAGAGAAGGAAGAGGATAAATTTTAATCCTACGAATAGGAATGGAGATGAACTGAGGAATGCTTTTGTGGTACTAAATAACCCAGCTTTTGAAAATGGGTTAAGTAAAGAGGAGTCAATTCAAACTACACAAGATACTCAGAATAAGGGTAGAATTCAAGTGGAAGCCAAAGGAAATGCAGTCGACAGTATATTTCACAAGTCAACTAGTAAGGTGGGAGAAATGGAAATTGATTCAGCAAGCAAAAAGATGAAGGAAATCTCGAAAGTTAAGAAAAAAGATGAGTGAAGAATTAGAAAAGGGGAGGCTACATCAAATGTTGAAAGTGGGATAGTATTCACAGCTAAGGAGAGGGAGAAAAACAAGGAGATGCTGGTGCAAGAAAATAACAGTGAGGAAGGTTTGGATGCTTTGTCAAAAAAATTGTCTGACTCTTTCTCAAAAATTATTGAGAAAGTTAGAGGATGGGTAGCTTATATGGAAGATGACATTGATCCGGAGCAATGCAGAATTGGTGTGAAGAGTAGTCAAAGGGCAAGAAAGATGCTAAAGGATGTTGATACTCTAATTAGTATTCCAATTGGTTATAAACAAGTAAAGCCGATTAAAAGAAGGTTCTCAAAAGAAACTACTTGGCGTTAGTGATGAGGGTGATCCACGTGGGATGAACAACAAGTGAAAAAGTTGTTTGAATTGAAATGAAACTGATATCATAGAATATTAGGGGAGCTCTCAAGAAAGAGGCAAAGGAGTATCTTGGGTCTTTAATAAGAACTCATAACGTGGACATGGTTTTGCTACAGAAAACTCATTTAGAAGAGGAAGAAGCTGAAAAATTTCTAGAATTGAAAAGGAAAAAATGGGATGGAGTAGGAGTGAATAGTAATGGAAGATCTGGAGGGATCTTGTTAATGTGGGTTAAGGAGAGACTGAAATTGAAAGTGATATTTAAAGATACACAAGCTATAAATGTTTTGGTTGAACTAAATTCAGGCAGTCTTTCTTTTGACTGGGATATATGCAAGTACATATGTAATGATCAGAAGCCTGCTTTGGAGAATGTTAGGGAACTAGAAATTCTTAAGGTACCCTGGCTGGTAGTGGGAGACCTAAACTACATTGTCGAAGCATCTGAAAAAAGAGGAAGGAGAGGTTTTCAAATTAGACAATCAAAAGAGGAATTCAAAAATTTTATCAATAAAACTGGTCGTATTGATGCAGGTTTCAGAGGACCTCAGTTTACATGGTCAAATAATAGAAAATGACACGGCTAGGAGAAAATATTTGCAAGGCTTGATAGAGCTTTATTCAATGTGGAATGGCTGAATTGGGACTTTGATATAAAGATGGATCATCTTCAGAGGATAAGTTCAGACCTCAGACCAATCCTGGTTAATGCTACTAAAGGGAGAAAAAAAGCTTATGGAGGAAAAAGATTCATTTTTGAGCATTTTTGGTTTGAGTATCCAAGCTTAAGAAATACAGTAGAAAACTGCTGGAACAAAGGTGGGGAAGAGGAGAAGCTTAATAGTTTGAAAGTATATTTACAGGAATGGAACAGAAAGGAGGTGGGGCAATTGGAAAGGAACTTGAAAAGATCATTAGAAAGTTTAAAGAAACTAGAGGAGGCTGAGGAGAAAGGGTTATTGTCAGATAGACAAGAAAACCTTATAAGATCCATATCTAATAAAGTCTTAGTCTTAAATAAACAGCTGCATATCAAATGGTGGTCAAAGGCGTGGATGAAATGGATAGAGGGAGGAGATAAGAATACCAACTACTTCCATAACTTGGTAAAATTGAGAAGAAGAAAGATGCAAAGTGAAAAATTGTGGATGAAGGTAATATGGACAGATAGCAAAGATATAGTTAACTGTTTTGCTAAATGGTATAGTAAGCTTTGGGAAAGAAAGGAAAAGGAAGGAAGGGAAAATGAGATAGTTTGGAATTTTAATTGGAAGAAAATTTCAAATGAAGAAAGAAGAAAACTAATTATACCTTTCAGTATGGAAGAAATAAGGGCAGCAGTGTTTAGTTTGGGAAAAAGGAAAAGTCCAGATATTGATGGATATGTTGCTCAATTTTTTGTATATAGCTAGGAAACCATTAAATAGAAACTGAAAGGAGAAATGGATGAGTTTCACAAGACAGCTCAATTAGCTGAAGGGTGGAATGGTGGAATAACACCTTACTGGTGATGATACAAGAGAAAGAGAAAGCTAGCAAAGTAACAGAGTTTAGACCAATTGCCCTTTGCAATGTGGTATACAAGATAGTGGCAAAAATAATAGCAAACAAGATAAGGCCTCTACTGGGAAAAATTATCAGTAAAGAGCAAGCAACATTCATTTCGGGAAGGCAATTACATGATAACATTTTGATTCTCAATGAGGTTGTTAATTCTTTCTACAATTCAAAAGCCAAAAATCCTTACATTATACCGAAGATTGATATAGAAAAGGCATATGACAAGGTATGTTGGACAACATTATACTTAATTCTTGAACAGATGGGCTTTCCATTAAAGTTGGTAAACTGGATCAAAGGTTGCATAGAAGATATCAATTTTTACTACAGAATGATGAAACATCAGATGTTTTCAGAGGTTTTAGAGGCATAAGACAAGGAGACCCAATGTCTCAGTATCTATTTATAATGTTAGAGCAGCTCTTATCTGAAATCAATAACAAAGCAGTAGAAAACAAAGAAATAAAGCCTTTCAAGTGTGGAAGTTTCAGCATCAGCCCTATGTGATTTGCTGATGATATCATTTAAAAGCAGTAAAAATTCATGTGAGGGCCTGTTGAAAGCCTTGGAGATTTACTGTAATATAACTGAACAGAAGAAAAATAAAGCCAAATCAGAGGTTTCTTTCCTGCAAAGTGTGAAGCTGAATTAAAGCATAAAGTTTGCAAGCTGTTAGATATGAAACAAGGGAAGTTTCCTATGACATATCTAGGGGTGTAAGTGAACCAAGCCGCTCATGAGCTGCTCGAGATCGATTCGGTAAAAACTCGAACTCGACTCGAACTTATCGAGCTCGAGCCGAGCTCGAGTCGAGCCAGACATGCGAGCGAGCCGAGTTCGAGCTAACCTATACTCGGCTCGAGTGGCTCGCGAGCCTAATCGAGCCTTCTATAAATATATAAATTATATAATATATATTTTATATTACCGGCCTATCGGATCTAACTTTTAACCCATAAGTGCGCCCGTTACCCGCCTAAAGCCCTAAATCCCATATCCTTCAACTCCGTCCACATTCTCGACTCCTCTTTCCCTAGGCGGTGACTCCCAAATCCAAATCTCCCGACTACAGCGCTGTGACACCATCTTCCCGACTGCAGCGCACCATCCCGACTGTAGACTACATCTTCTCCCCCCTGTCGGTGCGCACCGTCGACTGCATCGCACCATCTTCCCCCTACCGCTGCAGACTACATCTTCTCCCCCCTTGCTCTCCATCACAGCTGCATTCACCTACACCGTCTTACCAATTCCCACCGTCGTATTCCCCATTTCCCCCCGCCGGTGCTCTGTCGACTGTCGAGGACTTAGCGAAGGAAGGGTATTATTCTTCCTCCTAAATTGGTCAAAATTAAAGACAGTCAAACCCTAGATTGGTTTATACACGAATGTTTGAATCATACATTCATACTACTTAGCATTTCATAATTTGCAATGTGTACAATACTGTATCTTTATATTGAGATGATTTATGAAATTATACACTATTACCTTCCTCTTTTGATTTCTTCCCTCTGTTCATTAAGTCACTATGCAATTATTTCAATTAACATAAAGTAGTGTAGGTTTTATTGAAATCTTACTAGAATGCAGACTTCAAATTGCAGTGGACAATAAAATCCTTGTCTTGTTTTGTTTTTCCTGTGCATTTTGCTGATATGAGATTAGAATGAGCTCAGTGTCATACAACAATGCATTTGATTTAACATGAATGGAGATCCTAGTGGAAGTTTCATAATTGGTTTAATAACACTACAAATTATTTTGTTCCCTCAAATGAAAAAGACCACATAGATGTGGGCCCATAAGATGTGTAATTGGATTGACATTAAACTTCTAATGAATGTTGTATCTTGCATATTCTTATGACTAGCATCTTCCTGAGCTTCAACTTGGTGTTTAATGTTGATAGATTACTTTCATAATGAACTACACCTAGGTTTGAAGTCTTAGTTATGGATTTATATTGATCATTAGTTGGACTCATATATATGCTACTGATATGGTATATTTTTGACTAATTGCCTAAATTGTTGCCTACACTATTGCTTTTTTTAGATATGTCTAGTACACCAGAAGTTTCCTCTATGCCACAGGAAGAGCAACCAATAGAGGCAAATATGCCTAATACAATGGATGAGTCACACGATGATGTGAATCCTAACCCAACTGAAACACCTGCTAAAGTCGAAGATAGTGGTGCTAATAATGATGTTGATCATTTTAAGAAAAAGCAAAGAGCGAAGACATCTTCTGTTTGGCTCGAGTTTAAGAAAGAAATGATTGATGGTAAAAAGAAAACTTGATGTGTTCATTGTAAAGACATTTTTAGTGTAAGTGGGAGCGGAAGTACAACTCATTTCCAACGACATTTGAAAAAATGTATGCATCGGAAGAGACATAATATGCAACAACAAAGGATAAATTATCCCGCGACAAATTCATCCATTGACACAATTGCTATGGGCCCTGCACTCACAGATGGTAGGTTTGTTATGATGAAGATGAGGGAGGGAATTGCTCATTGGATACTAATGCATGAGACCCATTTTCTATTGTTGAGGAGGAAGGCTTTAATATGATGCGGAAGCGGGGAATGATTGAGTGGGAGAAGGTGTCACGCACGACCATAAAAAAAGATTGTGTGCAAGTGTATGAGGCCGAAAAGAAAAAGTTGAAGGAACAATTGAAGGGTGTCAACAAGATTAGCTTGATAACAGATTTGTGGAGCTCAACTAACCAGAAGATCGGGTATATGGTCCTCACCGGACACTTTGTGGATGCAAATTGGAGATTGCAGAAGCGTGTCCTCAATTTTGTTCACATACCTCCGCCTCATCGTGGGGTAGAAATTGCAGATACTATTTACAAGTGCTTGAAGGAATGGGGAATTGAGAACAGAGTTTACACACTTTCAGTGGATAATGCATCAAACAATGATTTTGCGATCCAAATTTTGAAGGACACTTTTTCTAGAAGTACAAAGTTATTATGTGGAGGAAAATTATTTCATGTTCGGTGTTGCGCCCATATATTGAATCTGATGGTTCAAGATGGCATTTCAGAAGTCAAGCACATAATTGTGGACATTCATGATAGTGTCAATTATATGTTAATCAAAGTGAGGCTAGGCTTTGAACTTTCTCAGAGATTGTGCATCAACTCCAATTACATGATAGGAGACTCATCTTGGAATGCAAAACACGTTGGAACTCAACATACGAGATGTTGGCTACTGCAATTAAGTTCAAGGAAGCATTTCCGAGATTTAGAGATCGAGAGCCTAACTATGATTCTTGTCCAACTGAAGAAGATTGGGAGAAAGTTGAGAAGGTAGCTACAATTTTGAAAGTCTTTACTAAGGTAACTAACATCATTTCTAGCAGTGACTATCCAACTACTAACCTATTTCTTAATGAAGTGCACCAAGTGAAGGTATTATTGGATAAGAAGTCACAAGATGAAGATGATTTCATTCGTGTAATGACTAGAAGGATGAAGGAGAAGTTTGAGAAATATTGGGGTGAGTGTAACTTGTTGATGGCGATAGCTTCGATTTTGGATCCAAGAGGCAAGATGAGAATTATTCATTTTTCCTTTAGTCAGATGTATTATGAACAAGCTGCTCGTGAAAACATAACAAGGGTTCGAGATGCTTTATTCGAACTTTATGGGGAATATGAGGTGCAATATTATAGTGAGCAAGAAGGAAATGAAACTTCAACACTATGTTCTAATTTTGGTAATTCAATTGGTCAGAATTCCAAAACAACGAGTTGGAATGAGTATACAAGATATGTTAAATCAGTGGAGACAGGTCCAACTCAAAAATCGGATCTTGATAGGTATCTTGAAGAGGGCTGCTATATTCATGAAGGAGATCCACTTTCTTTTGATACTTTAAGTTGGTGGAAGGGGAGAGTGGAAAATATTGCATTTTATCTAGAATGACTCGTGATATCCTTGCCATTCCGATCACTACTGTGGCTTCATAATTAAGTCATGTTTAGTGCCAGCACTAGGGTCATTGATCCTTATCGTTCCTTATTGTCTCCGTAAACAGTGCAAGTGTTGTTGTGTGGTTATGATTGGTGCCGCCATCTTCATGGAGTGAAGAAGAAGACCAAGGTTAGTAATATTTTTCTCTTCAATTTCTTTATCACGGTATGTGTTATAGTTACTTAGCTAATGTAGTGTATTTTTGTACTTTTGGTTTGTTAGGAGGAGAAGAAATTCATAGAAAGTATTCTTCTGTGATCTAAGAAGTGGCGGACTATCGTACTTGTCTCGTGCATAGTAAGTGCTTGTCTATACTTTTTCTTTGAAAAGAATTTCATTCTTGATATTAAAGTGCTATTGCATCCTTGCAAGTGATAGACGATTTGGACTATTATGAACTATTATGAACTTGTTATGGACTATTATGGACTATTGTGGCTGTTTATTACTGTTTTTTGTTTTTACTTGGGTGGTGGACTATTCTTGTATTATGACTATTATTACGGTTGTTTATGACTATTGTGGTTGTTTAATTAGTGTGAACTGTGTGATTATAGTGTGATTATAATACTAGTGTGTGGTTGTTTAATTAGTTTAATACTACTGTGATTGTTTAATTAGTGGTTGTGTGATTGTTTAATTAGTTTAATACTACTGTGATTGTTTAATTAGTGGCTTTTGTTGTTTAATACTAGTGTTAATATGCTCTGGTGACTACCTATGATTTCTATAGGTAATTTTACCACACATGTTTTTGTTGTTTACCTATGATTTCAATAGGTAATTTTTGTTTACCTCAAAGTCTGCATGTGGATGCATCTGTATGTACATTGCATGTGTTGATGGAAATTATGACTTCATATCTTGGTCTACGAAGTATGTATTTGAGTTAACAGTAGCTGTTTAATAGTTAATATTGAAGCTTATAGAACTTTTAAGCTTTACTGGATCTCATCTTTGTACACATGCATGATTAAGTTCAAGTCACATTTGTCATGCTTGAAAATTTAAATCCTTTTTTGCTGGAAGAGTTTAAAAGTTCATCTGGATCTATTCTGTTGACTACTACAGCAATTTAAGAAGAGTCATAGCGAGCTTAGTCGAGCTCGATCACGAGTTTAGTCGAGCTCGATCTCGAGTTGAGTTCGATCGAGCTCGCGAATGAGCTCGCGACCGAGCTCGGTTCGGCTCACGCGGCTCGAGCAAAAAATGAGCTGAACGAGCCAAGCTCGAGTGGCTTGAATATGGCTCAAGCTGAGCTTGAGCTTATATACCAGAGCTCGAGCAATGGGAAGCTCGGCTCAGCTCGGTTACACCCCTAGGCATTTCTAGGAGCTTTTGTGGCACCAAAAAGGCTAGATAAGCAGTATCAGGAACAGATGGTTAAGAAAGTGACTCAAAAGGTGGACTTTTGGGCAAAAGGAATGATTTCCCAAATAGGAAAATGCACACTAATCAATTCAGTGGCCTACTCAATACCAGTTTATACTATGATGTCCTCTTGGCTTAATGAGAACATGCTGGATAAGTTGACAAAGGTAAATAGAGATTTCTTCTGGGGAAGTAATGGGGAGAAGGAAAAAGCTAGTATGATCAGTTGGAAGAATATCACTTTAAATAGAGATATGAGTGGATTGGGGGTGAGAGATTTAAGAACAATGAAAAGTTCAATGCTAGCAAAAAGAGTGCTTCCTCTTTTGAATAGAGAGGACAATATGTGGTGCAGTTTTTATTGGCAGAAGTATAAAGATATCCATCCTTGGTGAAATCTCGAAAATGGAAAGTGTTCTTGGGGAGCAAAAGAAGTAAAATATAGTATGGACAACATTAGAGATGGAATCAAATTTTGTGTGGGAAATGGAGTGAAAATAAGTATATGGGAAGATCCATGGATTAGTGAAATGCCTTTGTGTTGGAAAATTATGGGAAAGTGAAGGAGTTGCTGAATGGAGAAAGATGGGACAGTAGGATTCTGACTTGCTGCTTTGGAGAGGAACTAAAGAACAGAATTGAAAGTATCATAGTTGATGAACTAGAAGGCGAAGATAGGTGGATTTGAACTGGTAACTACAAGGGACAGATGATAACAAAATCTGTCTATTCGTTTTTAAAAGAGAAAGAGGAAATAAGAGACATTCCCAGTTATGACTGGAAATTATACCTCAGAGGGTGAAAATGTTTATATGGAAATTAATGCGGAGGAGATTACCTATAGCAGAATGGTTTGCAAGAGTTACCAAATATAATTATGAGAAATGTTATGTATGTGGAGATGCTGAGGATGGCATAGACCATCTGTTCTATGAATGTAAATATGCAGTGGAATACTGGAGGCTGGTGGAGAATGAGATGATGATAAAATTTAGAAAGATGAAGGAGTGGAAAAAAAGGGAGTGGGTAAATGAAGGTAATTGGTATGATGAAACAACAGGAAAAATGATTACTGGTTTTATTGCAGTATCATTATGGGGACTTTTGAAGAATAGGAATGAATGCAAACATAAAGGGTAGGGAGATCTTTGAAGAACTTTCAAAATGCTTTAGTTTGTATGGGAGAGTACAGCAATGTTTCTGGAAGAGGTGAAAACAGAATGGCTGATAGAGGAAAAGACACAAGTGAAGAATCAGGATTGATATCTGATGATAGGGTGGACTTATTTTGTGATGCTGCTTGGAGGAGCAGGAATGAGACAATTGTATGTTAGCTGGGAGCCATGTGCATGTTGCTGAGAATCCTTCGCAGGCAGAGTTGAAAGCCATCTGGTTTGGTATGGACAATGCAAGAAGGAAAGGAGTTAGGAAGCTGTGTTAAAGTCCCACATTGCTTGAGGTTGTGGTCTAGATGACCTTTAAATAGATTGGGTAATCCTCCCCCTCAGAGCTAGCTTTTGGGGTGGAGTTAGGTCCAAGTCTGATTTTCTAACATGGTATCAGAGCCATACCTATTGTTGATTGTGGGCCACCTACAGAACTTCACGCTCCAAATGTGGATTCTGGGCGTGAGGGGGTGTGTTAAAGTCCCACATTGCTTGAGGTTGTGGTCTAGATGGCCTTTAAATAGATTGGTAATCCTCCCTCTCAGAGCTAGCTTTTGGGGTGGAGTTAGGTCCAAGTCTGATTTTCTAACAAGCTGAAAGTATATTCTGACTGACAGAGCTATTAAAATTCTCAATGGTGAATTTGAAGCTCCTTGGAGTCTCTTTGGCTGAAGAAAAAGATTGAAAGACTGGCTCAAGATTTTGAAAACATAAGTTGGGTCCATATCAGGAGGGAGCTTAACATTGAAGCCCATAGTATAGCAAATCATGGCTTAACAGTACGTGAAGACAGACATATACTTGGAGGAGAAGAGTATGGAGGAGATGTTACAGGGATGGTATGGAAGTAATTGGCCAGGGGGATTGAAAGAGGTAATAATTAATGTTATAGGTGAGGTTCATAACTCATCTGGTGTCTTTAGCTATGCTGATAGAATAGATAAGAGTAAGAGTGATTTAGAAGTAGATAGAGAAAACAACGGTAACGAGGGAAGTAATGTTCTTGGTGATGATGAATCAAGTTTTGACCATGATAATAAAATTCAAACTTCATGAGGGGAATATGGGAGTGTTTGGAGACATGGCGAGAAGAGCATGACCAGTGGCCCAATACCTTCTTTACCCAGTATCTAAATACAACCTCACTCTTTGAGAAGTTGTTTACTTTTTGTAAAAAAGGAAAATCATACTTTTGGTCCTCATAGTTTGCTCGAATTTTAGTTTTAGTTACAATAGTTTTAAAATTTTGGTTTTACTCAACACTTTATTTTCGTTTAGGATTTGATTCCTACCGTCACATGAGACCTAAACAAAACTGACGTGGATAACAGATGTTGGCTGGACATTGCTGACATAGACTTGTAGGCAGTGGCGGACGCAAAAATTTCAATGATGGGTCCAATTTAGGATATAAATAGTATTTTAACTATTCATTTTCAAAATTTTTAATTAAAATCATAACTTATAATAGTATAAATTACTTTTTCTATTTTTATATTTTGAAAATATTACTAAAATATTTAAATTAAAAATAATTAAAGCTCTTGTGAAAATTTTTTCATCTAAATTATCCAAAGCAAGTTTTACTATGATGTGATCGTCGTCTTACTCATCTTGAGTGCCAACTTTATGAAGCTATATGAAGAAAACTAAAAAATTAGTAAGAGATTAACAAAATTACAAATACATACAGAGAAATAATTATTTTTTGTTGCATTAATAGTACTTAATATTACAATAAAAGTAAAAACTAACTTGACACCGTAAAGATAGTATTATATAATTAATATAGATGTATTTTAGATTTGAATTCTCAATTAAATAAATTTCATAATCATGGATGAAATATAACATAATTTTTATTCATTTTCTTGAATGCTTGATGAGAAAATTAATTATTTAATTATATATTGAATAACTCATACGCAAAAGTTCACACAACTGTATAGTATGAGCACGAATAATAGCATAGAAAAAAATATTAGAAATAAATTAAATCAACATGAGAACTTTAGATGTAAAAAACTAATGAAATTTTTTTTGAATTTAGCTTATATAAACTAATAGAGAAAACTTTGGAGTTAAGTGAGAAATTAATAGAGAAAATTTTGAATTTTTTTTAATTAAAAAATTAGATTTTATATTTAGCCATTACGAAAAAAAAGTAAATAATGAATATAGAAGACAAGAGATGAGATTCGAACCTAACATTTATAAGTAAAAAATTAAAATAACTAACCACTAGGCTATGAATACATTAGTGAAAGTAGTTAAAATTAATAATAATAATGTAATTTTACCATATATTTTTTCAAAAATTATCAAATTATATTTAATATTTGATATTTTGGAAAGTTTCAGTGACCCCCTTGGCCCTAGTGTGGGTACGTTCCTACTTGTAGGAACCAACTTTGTAAACTATGAGGAATAAAATTAAAATTTTATAAATTATGGGGACTAAAACCAAAATTCTAGTAAACTATAGAGACCAAAATTATTATTATTTTTAAAAAAATATAAAAAATCAAAAGATATTTTTAAATTTATTTATAAATAATTATAATATTTAAAAATATTAAAATTGAGCACACTATAATAATTTACGTTAATTTGGATGGATTTAAACTAACGCCATCATTAGGCGTCGATTTTTATCCGTTAATTATCCTAATTTAGCGTGAATTTCGCAGTGATTGTAGAATTCGAATACTTGCTCTCCCGATTTGCTCATCTCTTCACTGATCACCTCCTCACCTTCATTTTGATCCTAAATTTGGCGCATTTAAAGCAATTTAAATTATATTTTGAACGTCAAAAAAATGTTTATTTTCAATCTAATAAATGTCGGTTTTTCATGCATTTATTGTAGTGGAAACACCATAATACATGGTTTTTGTTACAATTTAATGGGCATTGTTAAGGGATATTCAAAGATGCAGAACATACTGCAAATATTAATATGTTTCTTGTTCAATTATTGTGTTCAATGCAAGAATACGAAATCAGATATTTGTGCCTTAAATAGAAAATAAATTAATCTTGCAAATATTAAATTAATCTTCTAAATATATAAACACATCACCACACTTTTCAAAATAAAATCTAAAATAAATCACCTTAATCGGTAAAAAGTTTGCTCAATTTTAATATTTTTAAATATTATAATTAATTATTTATAAATAAATTAAAAAATATCTCATATTTTTTTATATTTTTAGAAAAAATAATTACTTGAAATTTGATTTTAGTCCTCATAATTAATAAAATTTTGATTTTAGTCCTTATAATTTACAAAGTAGGTCCCTGCAAGCTCCACGTCAGCAATGTCCAGGCAGCACCGACCGATCGATTTGGCTACTACCAATTTTCTTTGTTGTTTGGTCGACTATTCGGTCGATCGAATTTTCCACCGCCAATTTTTGGCTCTGTTCGGTCGATCGAAGTGGTTACTGTCATTTTTCTGCCTTGTTCGATCGATCGATCGATCAACCGAACCTAGGCTGAGGTTGTTTTTTACATTTCTTTTGTTACACGCTTTTCTATGGGTTTTGTTATCAAGTTTTGACTTGGATAACTTTACAAATAGGATTGGGATGAGATCCTAGGGATATATTTCATAGAATTTATTTGATAATATACGAATTCTACTTAATCTACATCCGAGCCTTTTTTGATGATTTTTGCATTTCTCTAAGCGAAGTTCGCGTATGTATCGTAACCTCAACCTGAACTCAAAACTTCACATATATTAAATACATGTTTGTTATCATCAAAATAGATATCGAAGCCTAGTGGGAACCCTTTGGCCAACATACTATTCACCCCCCTCTAGTGTAGGTCATTTCACCAACAATGTGAATTTCATCCTAAGGCTTGCAGTTCTAGGAGACATCAAGGAGAAGCTTCACTAAGTGTTTGTGATTTACTTAAGTTTTTCTCCATGCATTTTCAACTTGTTGTTTTCATTTCAACTCAAAATCGATTTGTAACAAGGTGTGGGTGACACGGCTTCGGTTTGGCTTGTGTGTAATTTTTAGAGTTCCTTAGGTTTAAGGTAGAGACACTCTCATTGTGAAGAGATAAGCCCTTGGTTGATCCTCATTTGTTGGAAGAAAAAAGTTAATACAAATAGTAGTGAAACTCTTGGTGGTGAGCTAAGGTAGTGGAGTAGTCATTGGGGCCGAACCACTATAAATCAACTTGTTAGCGTTGTTTGATTTTGTGTGTTCTCATTCACTTATTTTCCTTCCGCGTTTAGAGTAAAATTTAAAATGAGGATAAAATCTAGACTCATACTATTCACCCCCCTCTAGTGTGCCTTAACACCTTTCATTTGGTATCAGAGTAAGATTATAGGTTAGATCTAACAAATCTACCTATATACATGGCTAACGCTTTTGGATTGCCCACTAGTAGTCAACCTATGCTTGATGTTGAAAATTTTGCTTGTTGGAAACTTAGAATGAATACATTCATGAACACAATTGATTCTGGACCTTGGTATTTGATTGAAAACATTTATGAGCCACCTAAGTCTCCTATGCCTAGTTGGACTAGGGAAGAAAAGGAAATGCATGTTTTGAATGCTAAAGTAATAAATTGTTTATTTTGTGCTATTAATAATGATGTACTCTATTAATAATGATGTACTCATAAAATTAGCATCTTATTCTTCCAATTATGAAACATGACAGAAATTAAATGAACTTTATGATTCTTCTCTTATTATTGAGTTTAGACATAGTACTGAAGATGGCGATGACAATCGTCATTATGCCACATCTAACCATGTTGAAACTAGTCAAGCTAGCACTTCAAGAAGAAGTTCATCAAGAAAGAATAGAAGTCATGTGACATACTTTAATTGTCAAGAGCTTGGACATACAAAGGAGTGTCCATTTCTCAAAAAGAAGTTCAAAAAGAAAAAGAAGGCTTATACGATAACTTGGGATGAAAGTGAACCTCCATCAAGTGAGGAAAATTTCGATAAAGAAAAAACAAATCTTTGTCTTAGGCCTTAAATGATGAGGTGATCTCGACCATTACTATATTTGATAAAGTTTATACACAAGATGAATTTGAAAATGAGCTTGATATGTTGCATGATGAATTTAGGATTGTTAGAAAATCCACTAAAGAACTTTAAAAGAAAAATGCTCAATTAGAAAATGAAAATGTCTCATTGCTTTCATCATATGAGTTTCTTGAAATGGACTTTGACAATTTGAAAACTAGTTCTATTGGCCCTTGCCATGATGCATTAAGTCTTGAAATTAAAAATTTGAGACTTGAAAATAATGATTTGAAAAGAAAGTTGAAGCTTAAGAATAATGACATGAAAAATGATTCAAATATTAAGATTGAAACTTTGAGATAGGAAAATTTACAAATTAAAAATGAGAATTGCATGTTGAAATCTCAAATGCATGCTTTGCATAACTCTATGGATGTTATGAAAAATGAGGTTTTGAAATTAAATATAAAGTAAATGATTTCAAAAATATTTCTTCTTTTAAGAATACTAGGAAGAAAAATATTTCATTCAAGAATGCTCACTCTCATCATGCCTCTCATATTAAACATTCTTGTTTTAAACCTCATGTTCATAAAAAGAATGAAAATAAGCAATTTAATGGGTATTGCTTTTGTTGTGGTGTCTATGAGCATGCCATCTATGATTGTACTTTTAAAATGAGTCCAAATATTGTGAAGACACTTTGGGTACCTAAGCCCACTAACCCCCTAGGACCCAAAGATATTTGGATATCAAACATTTCATGCTCCTATATAGCGGGAGCTACCACACAAGGGTAAAGAGAAGTGAATGTTATAGTTGACCATGGACTTGAATGAAGAATCCACTTGGTTGCAATTTCAAGCTATCTTAACTTAGGTAAAGTTGGCATCAAAATACTTTGGTATCATCTCTCAACTTTAATTGTTCCATTAATAGTTAGAGTCTATGATACTTGATTAAGTTGAGTTGTTTTCCCTACTCATGATGTGATTTCAAAAATAACTTTTGATTTTGATTTTTCGGTCTCTTCGAAGATCTTATTAGCCTATAACGGGCTCATGCGACCTTGCGGCTCTAAATTGTAGGGTCATTGTGGCCTTTCGGTTTCCAACCAATATGAAGACTTGGAGATCTATTTTTTTCAAATATTTTATATTTTGAGATCTCTTGATTCATTTTGATATCATGTTGACTCTCTTGAAATGAATCTTTACTATCTAGCTTAGGTTGAGATTTTCAATTGGAACATTATATTTAACCTTCGCTATTTAATATGTTGGCTTGCTAGTTGATCTATGATTTCACTATAATACCAATGAAGCCTACTTGCAAGTTGAGAATATTAATGGAAGACTATGCTATTATGAAGAGTACATGACAAGTTTGGTAAAATTCTCTTGAAAAAGGCATGAGACTTTTGTTCAAATCTTACTTAATTACCTCAATAGTTATGCTTGAATGATTTCTCTATGCTCATGATTGATTGTGCATGTTAAATGTTTAAAACTTCATGAGTATGAAAATTTTTAATAACTTAGGCAATTTCATAATATCTTGATTGAATGAAACTTGCACTAGGTTGAAATTTAATCTTAGAGACTTCATTTTAATTTGAAACTTGACCAACATGTTTAGGTTAGCTCATGATTTATTTTCATATGGTTAAAATAAAAAAATCATGGGTAGATGAACAAAGTGATAACTAGACCACTTTAGGGGACTTGAACTTGGAAAGGATTGACCCAAGTCAACAAATCGATTTGAATATTTCATTTTAAGTCTAAACTTCACAAACAAGTTTAGATATACATATGAAATGTTTCTATGCATTTAGAATTGAAAATTTATGAAAATATGGATAAAATGGTATATATGTGATTTTATGAAAATCTCATTCAAACAATTAGTTTGACCTAAGTCAACATTTTGACTTAGAGATCTCATTTTATATCCAAAATTGAGAAACCTATTTAGATTTTCTCATATTAGGTTTCTATGTGCTTAGATTTGGAAATTCATGTGTAAAGTGATGAAATGATATTTGGCCATCGTTAGGACGATAAGTTTGATTGATTTTTCAGTGACATCGTTAGGCCTTCACTCAAGCTTGATTGATTTTTAAAAAATCACTCCATATTAACTTCGAACATGGCTCAGAGTTATTCTTTAATATAAAATTTAAAAAATATTATTTAATATTACTTAATATAAATTAAAGTGATTTTTTTTATTTTTTAAATAAAAAATATTATTTTAATCCACGTCAAAAAGACACATCATCGTCATAACGGGGCTGCTAGCAAAGAGTTAACGGGAGGATGTAATTGAGACAAATGTCAAAGTTCGGGATAAAATTTGATAATATTTTAAAATTGGCCACAAATAAGAAAAAGTGCATAGTTCAGAATATATTTTGGTAATTACCCAAAATTTTATAATTTTCCAAGTCAAATATGAATAGGTTAAAGGCTTCCATAAATTCCTAAAAAATATGATGTTAACTTGTTTCTACCTAAGGAACAATTACCAGGACTTTTGTGTTGGTGAAATGGCCACATTAGAGGAGGGATGTGGAGTGTATTATCTAAATCTTTTACCTAATTCCGACTTTAATCGTTTACTTGATTACTTAGGCAAATTATAATTTATCGACTAAATGCGGAAGTAATAATAAAATAATTAAACACAAACAAAGATAACAATGCTAACATAATGATTTATAGTGGTTCGGCCCCAATATCTACTCCACTACCTAAGCACCTTACTTAGAATTTTCAAACAAAACTTTACTAGATTAATCTTGTTTCCCTTACAACGAGGACTTTAACCCGAAGAGTCTTGCTCTCAACCTAAGGAACTTCCACACTCGGAAGTCTCCGTCTTCTTACCGAGAGCACTCTTCCACCTCAACCCTAAGGGACAACTCAACTAATCCTAGTAAACTATGTTTACACCGGTGGAATTAAGTCTCAAACACAAAGACAACCACCCAATTTCAAGACCTAACAACATAGGTCTTCACAAGCTCAAATATAATGAAATAAATAAGAAAATACACAACTTAATAGAGCAATAAATCAAATAACTTATACTTAGCTCCAAACAAAGTTTCCTAGCTTCCTCTTGATGCTTTTGATGATGAATCAATGAAGTCAAGGCTTACTCAAGGAGTTGAGAGATTAAACCACCCTGCTCTCGGCTCTACTGGTGATCTGCGGTAGCTACAGTCACCTCAGAGTGACCCAATTGGCCTCCAGATCCCTTCGGCCAAAATTTCTTCTTGGCCGGTCCGTCATTCCTCTCGAACGGCACCAAAGCTTCATTCCGAAGGGCCTCATCCACCACCCACGCAAGAGTGGAATCCTCGATGTAGTGGATCAACCTGCCTATCTGAGGCCTCAAGCCCCCAACAAACCTCTTGACCATGGCGGTCTCAGATGCCACTAGGGTCGGATGATATTTGAAAAGCCGATTAAATTCCATCTCATACTCTGACACTGACATGCCACTAAACTGGCGCAGCATCTCAAAGTCCCATACTCGCTTGTCGTGAACACTCATTAGCAAGTACTATTCTACCACAGCCGCCCTAAACTCTTCCTAGGTGGGAGGCGGCGCGCCTGCTGCCCTGTGAGCCCTCCAAGTGTGCAGCAAGACCTTTGCTGGTCCCCTCATCTGTAGCCCGACCAAAGGAGCCACTACTTTCGATGAGCACCCCAGTTCGATGCATAGTTCGTAGCAGTCCCCCAGAAACACAGTGACTTCCACCTGTCGGTCTGTTCCACTGAATTTTGGCGGCTCCGGTTCTAATCGTTTACTTGATTACTTAGGCAAATTGTAATTTATCGACTAAATGCGGAAGTAATAATAAAACAATTAAACACAAACAAAGATAACAATGCTAACACAATGATTTATAGTGGTTCGGTCCTAATGCCTACTCCACTACCTAAACACCCCCGCTTAGGATTTCCAAACGAAACTTTACTAGATTAATCTTGTTTCCCTTACAATGAGGAATTGACCAAAAGAGTCTTGCTCTCAACCTAAGGAACTTCCACACCCGGAAGTCTCCACCTTCTTACCGAGAGCACACTTCCACCTCAACCCTAAGGGACAACTCAACTAATCCTAGTAAACTACGTTTACACCGGTGGAATTAAGCCTCAAACACAAAGGTAACCACCTAATTTCAAGACCTAACAACCTAGGTCTTCACAAGCTCAAATACAATGAAATAAATAAAAAAATACACAACTTAATGGAGCAATAAATCAAACAACTTATACTTAGCTCCAAGCAAAGTTTTCTAGCTTCCTCTTAGTACCTTTGATGGTGAATCAATGAAGTCAAGGTTTACTCAAGGAGTTGAGAGATCAAAGCTAGGGTTTTCAAGAAAGGTGGCTCAATCAAGCTCAAGGATCATCAAAATAAGGCTCAAGGTATGTTGGATTAGAGGTGGAAGGCTTGCTAAGGCTTTTATTTATAAGCCATGGAGAGTTGGCATGAAACACCCAACTCAACGGCTAGGAAATTAGCCATTTCCACCGTCCAATCGCACGTCTGGTCGATTGTCGATCGACCGAGCGAGCGACCGAAGGTATACTGCCGCTTTCTGGCATACTTCGGTCGATCGACTGGTTGACCGAATTGGCTACAGCCAATTTTTGACCACATTCGGTCGATCGAACCTAGGTTGAGCATGATTTTTTCGGCCTTCTTCTTGCGCGCTTCATTTTCGGGTTCGTTAGAGAGCTTTCCATGTGTTCTTTAGACTCGTCCAAGACGTCTTTGGTGAACACGTCGAACTTCGAGAAATTTCCACAACGAACCCGAACACGTCGACCAATGTCCTTCCGTTTTTTCTGATATTTTCAATCAAGGACATCGAGCGCTAACTGACTTGGAACCTGAAAGTATTTCTCAATGAAATATTAGTTCCATATTTGATATTACCAAAATCGAGATTAAGACTAAGGTTGAAAATCTTAGGCCAACAATCTCCCCCTTTTTGATGATGACAAACATCCTTAAGAAAATATATTCATTAAAGCGCAAAGGATATCAATCATGGGATTTCTCCCCCTATCAATATGCATATCTATAAAATTAAACTCTCTCTATCTATATGCATGGTTTTCCTATATTTTCTTCCATTTTACCTATATTTTTCTCCCTCTTTTGACATCAATCAAAAAGGGCTGAAAAAGTCAACTATGATCAAAGTTGGGACTTGAAAACTAATTTTCATGAAAACGAAGTCAACCAACTCAAGGGATGAAAACAACATATCGAATAAGAGACTAAGTAATACATGATATCATGAAGCGATAGTCAAAAATCAAAACTAGGAATCATGTACTAACTCAAGTATCGATATTTTCAAGTATCGGTCAAGGAGTCAAAAATCATTATAGAAATGATTTTTCTCTCTAAAAAATTAGAACGATGCAAAAAATAAATTTAAAATATCATACTTGAAGTCTCATTCAAAGATTGGATCAAAAATCAAAGTATCGAAAAAATGAACATTTGGGAAGAACAATATTTTAAAGTTTTGAAATTCAATTTCAAAAACCTATATCAAATCATATTCTTACTGAAATTTTTTGAAATTTTTACTGAATAAATTAAATTTTTCAGAGAACATGCAGTTTCAAGAATTATCCAAAAATCAATTTTTTGTATTTTTAAAAAATAACTAAAATCTAGTGGCATTTTCATAAATATTAGTTATTTTTTAAAAGTTTTCAATTTTCATTCAAACTTTTCAGATATCAAGATATAATCATTTAAAGCATGTTTATCAAGTTTGAAATGAAAATAATATCATTTGGTCAAAATTTTATCTTTGCATGATTTCATTCAAAAATAAGCATGATATCATGAAATTGCTAAGTATTAATTTTTAATCTATACTCATAGTTTTTCAAACTTAGACACTTAACATGAGTAAATCTAAACATGTTTGTGAAGTTTGGACCTAAATTGAAGTCTCTAAGTCAATTTGTTGACTTAGGTCAACTCTACTCAATTTTAGGTCTCCTAGAGTGAACATGTTATCAATTTATTCATTTTCTCATGATTTTTTAATTTTAATCATATGGAAGCAAATCATAAGTGAAATCAAACTTGTTTATCAAGTTTTAACTTAAAATGAAGTCTCTAAAATGGATTTCTATCTAGAACACAATTCATTCAATTTAGATGACATGAAATTGCCTAAGTATCAAAATTTTATCTACTCATGATATTTCAATTAATTATCATGCAAAATCATTCATGAGCATAGAGAAATTATTTTATCAAGAAAATAGAAGTGTTATGCAAGGATTTTGCCAAAATGAAACTCATACCTCATTTCTTAAGAAATTTCATAATTTTTATATTCTTTCTCGATTTTCTTTAGCCTTCCAAATTTACCACTTTCTCAACTTGCAAGTAGCTTTTTCATTAGTATCATAATAAAATCATATACCAACTAGCAAGCTAACATACTAAATAGCAAAGGTTTAATGCAAAGTTTTATTTAAAAATCTCAACCTATGCTAGATAGTAAACATTCATTTTTAAAAAGTTAACATGATATCAAAATGAATCAAAGAGATCTTAAAATATGAAATATTTGAAAAATAAAATCTCTAAACATGTTTAACTAGTTTGGACTTAAAAGAATGTCTCTAATAATAAGTATCAAACTAGAGCAAGTTTTATTCAATGAAATTTGCCTAAGTACTAAAATTCTACCTACTCATGAGAATTTAAGGATTTCTTATGCAATTCTAATCATGAGTATAAAGACACCAATAAAGCATGAATATTGAGGTATTATGCTAAGATTTTTACGAAATTCAAAGACATACCTCTTACATGAGAATTTTGCCAAACTTATTCTTTTTCTTCCTAGTTATTAGCCTTCCTAAAATACTCATAACTTGCAAGTAAGCTACACTAATATTTTAGAGAAAATATAGCTACTTAGCAAACTAACCCAACCAAAAAGCAAAGAGAAGCATCAAGTATCATTATCAAAGTTCACTTTGCTAAATGGTTTGAAATCTGTTTTAAATAAAATCAAGTGATACAAAAATGAATTTTAAGATATCACAAGTGAAATATAAATGAAAGCATGATCTCCAACCCTTCCTATTAGTTGAAAATCGAAAGGCCACAATGAGCCTATGATTTGGAACTGCAAGGTCGCATGAGCCCGTTATAGGCTACATAGGTCTCCGAAGAGATTGGAAATCAAAAGTCAAAAATATTTTTGAAACTTATCAAGAGCGGAAAATCTACTACTATTAAGCATATATCAAACTCCAACTATAATTTAAGCAAGAGGGTATAGGAGATGATACCAAAGTCTTTGATGCCAATTTCCATACATATGACATCATGATAGCAAGAAGTTGCAACCTCTTGGAATATTTTCCATTCGGATCCAAGGTCAACTTCAATATTTCATTTCTCATTCATCCTTGTGTGGTTGCTCCTCCTACAAAAGAGCATGAGATCTTTGGTACCCAAATGACTTTGGGTCCTTGGGGGTTAGAGGGCTTAAGAACCCAAAGTGTCTTTGCCACACTTGGATTCATCTTAAAAACGCAATCATAAATGGCATGCCCATAAACACCACAACAAAAACAATGACCATGAAATTTTTTGTTTTCATTTTTTTTAACATGAGGTTTAAATGTGGAATGCCTAACATTTACTCTTGAGATGTGAGATTTATGGTTAGCATGAGCATTCTTGAAAGAAACACTTTTCTTTTCAAATTTCCTAGAAGAATAAACATCCTTAATTTCATTTACTCTTTTATTTAAAACTACAACCTCATTTTTTAAGGTATCAATAGATTTATGCAAAGCACACACTTGAAATTTCAATATGTAATTCTCATTCTCAAGTTTGAAATTACTTTTCAAATCATTACTTCTAAGTTTCATTTTTTATTTCAAATCTTCATTTTCATTTGTCAAATCTTTAACCTAACTTTTTAAATTCTCAATTTCAAGCTTAAAATCATCATGGCAAGAAACAAGTGTACTTGTATTCAATTTTTTATTTTCTAGTTCATGCACATGAGAACTAAGCCTTAAATTTTCCTTCTTTAGTTTTTTATTTTTCTTGTTCTTTTTCATAAGCAAGACATACATCTTTTTGCATTCTTCTAGTAGTTCTTCATAATACATGTCAAGGGATTTAGAGCTACTAGAATCACTATTTTGATCATGACTAGAAGATGGTAAATACACCTCATTCCGAAGACCCATGAGGCAAAAGTTTGATGTAGCTTCATCGTCATGTCTAGAAGAGGCTTCACTTGATTGTGATGTGGATGGAGAAGCAAACTTCTTTTTGGATTTCTTCTTCAAGAGAGGACAATTCATCTTCTTGTGTCCCATCGACTCTTGGCAAAGGAAGCACCTAAGTTTTCGTTTCCAATTCTTGCTTGTGCTCCATTGGCTAGAAGTGCTTTGGGCATTAAAACCAAGGTTAGTACTAGGGGGATGACCATTGTCATCACCACCTTCATTAGAAGTGTCAATCTCTTCGGTCTTGACATAATCATATAGCATATTTAAAGTTGCCCAAATATCAAAAGCTGAAGTACAATGCATGACTTTTTCAATGATGCTATTAGGTAAGGTACAAAATATGGAATACATAGCATCTCCATTAGATTGAAAGATTTTCTTGTCAAGTTCACTCCAATCATGCAAGTCAACCTTAGGTTCAATGTATTCTAATTTTAACATGTTATAAACATCAAAACCTCTAGTCTTTAAGTATGTGTACATCCTGGACTTCCAAAGATCAAAGTTTGATTCATCGAACCTACGGGTGAAGACGCCGCCGACTCTAGTGTCATTTTAAGATCGAGACAAATTATAGAAGATATGGTGAAATCTCAAACTACGACCCGCTCTAATACCAAATGTTGGTGAAATGGTCACACTAAAGGGGGGTGAATAGCGTGTACTTTCGACTGCAGGCCGTTTAAGACACGGAGTCGAAGTGAAGAATTTATTGAAGAGATGGGAGGGGAATAGCTACAACAATTGGAAGAGTAGAACTACTCGGTTCTCGAGTCTGCTCTGCACCTTCATACTAAGGCTCTATTTATAGAGAAGAGTCGCTTCCTCCCCAAGAAAGCTTAACTCAACTCAACTAAGGTTGCTTCCTCCCGAAGGAAGCTCATCTTTAGTGCGGGTGCTCATTGGGCCCCATCGACCACTAAACGATGGCTTTCCACATGTTGGAAGTGACCTTGACACGACAACACTAGTACAATAATTGAAAGGAATCTAATCCTTTCAGCACACTAGTACAATAATTGAGCTAAATGTCACAAAGTCGACATTGACAGCTCGGCACGTCCACGTTTGGTGTCCCGTGTCGCGCCCATGTGCTGTTCCATGCTCAACCGATGGCATCGACGCTCCCACATACTATAGAGCCGTTTGTCAATAATCGCCGAAAGCTTGCGCGCGTACACCCTTGGATTTATCTAAATCTTTCGCCTAATTTTGGTTTTAATCATTTACTTGATTACTTAGGCAAATTATAATTTATCAACTAAATACGGAAGCAATAATAAAATAATTAAACACAAACAAAGATAACAATGCTAACACAATGATTTATAGTAGTTTGGCCCCAATGCCTACTCCACTACCTAAGCACTCCGCTTAGGATTTTCAAACTAAACTTTACTAGATTAATCTTGTTTTCCTTACAACGACGATTTTGACCCGAAGAGTCTTGCTCTCAACCTAAGGCACTTCCACATCTGGAAGTCTTCACCTTCTTATCGAGAGCACTCTTCCACCTAAATCCTAAGGGACAACTCAACTAATCCTAGTAAACTACATTTACACCGGTGGAATTAATCCTCAAACACAAAGGCAACCACCCAATTTTAAGACCTAACAACCTAGGTTTTCACAAGCTCAAATACAATGAAATAAATAAGAAAATACACAACTTAATGGAGCAATAAATCAAACAACTTATACTTAGCTCCAATCAAAGTTTCCTACCTTTCTCTTGATGCCTTTGATGGTAAATCAATGAAGTCAAGGCTTACTCAAGGAGTTGAGATATCAAAGCTAGGGTTTTCAAGAATGGTGGCTCAATCAAGCTCAAGGATCATCAAAATATGGTTCAATGTATGTTGGATCAGAGGTGGAAGACTTGCTAAGGCTTCTATTTATAAGCCATGGAGAGTTGGCATGAAACATCCAACTCAACGACTAGGAAACTAGCCATTTTCGTCGTCCGATCGCAGGTCCGGTCGATCATCGATCGACCAACGGAGTGACCGAAGGCATACTGCCACTTTCTGGCATACTTCGATCGATTGACCGATCGACCGAATTGGCTATTGCCAATTTTTGACCACATTCGGTCGATCGACCAGTCGATCGAACCTAGGCTGAGCTTGATTTTTTCATCATTCTTCTTGTGTGCTTCGTTTTCGTGTTCTGGCCTTCAATGTGCGTCAACTCGGAGAGCTTTCTATGTGTTCTTTAGACTCATCCAAAACATCTTTGGTGCACATGTCGAACTTCGAGAAATTTCCACAACGAACCCGAATGCGTCGACCAATGTCCTTCCGATTTCCAATATTTCCAATCAAGGACATCGAGCGCTAACCGACTTGGAACCTGAAAGTATTTCTCAATGAAACATTAGTTCCATGTTTGTTATCATCAAAATCGAGATTAAGACTAATGTTGAAAATCTTAGGCCAAAATTTTGGTGCCAAGTAAATGTCTACGTCATATAGCCCTCCAAGGAGCTTCCTAGGCTTAGTGAATTTCATGGCCATTTTTTGATTTTCTGGGTTTTCATATTTTGGGATTCGGGTTTGGTTTCTAGGTTCTTTGTATCATAAAAGAGGATTACATATTCATTCTAGACACCCTAAACCTAAGCGTATCGACCAACATCCTTTCGATTTTGTGATTTTTTCGATATTTCTTATCCGGGACGTCATGCACTAATCGACTTGGAACCTAAAAATATTTCTCCATGAAAATATTAGTTTCATATTTGTTATCATAAAAATCGAGATTAAAACTAAGGTTGAAAACCTTACACCAACAATATCTTGATCACTCTTGACCTTATTGAGACCATTTATTGATCATCCCTGAGCCTCATTGAGCATTCTTTGTGCAAAAACCTAGCTAGAGGAAGTGCCTTTAGGTTGAGAGTGGAGATTCTCCTATGTAAATTTCTCATTATAAGGAAACAAATTAATCTAGTAAAGCTATATTGGAAATCCTAAGCGGGGTGTTTATGTAGTGGAGTAGGCATTCAGGCCTAACCACTATAAATCAAAGTGTTAGCATTATTTTGTTGTGTATTGATTACTTGTTGTTTATCTTGCTCCTGCTTGTTATTAATTGTCTTTAGCCTAAAGAGTGTAAGAAACCATTAAAACTGAATTTAGGCTAAAGTTTAGTAAACACACTATTCACACCCCCCCTCCCTCCCTTCTAGTATAGGTCATTCGACTTACAACGGTCGTTTTTACACCTCCTAGGTTCGACGAGTCTAGCTTTGGTTTTTGGAAGGGTAGAATGTACACTTTCCTAAAGACTCAAGGCATAGGTGTTTTTAACATGATAAAACCAAATATGTTGAACCTATGAATGAAATGCATGTTTGGAATGAAAATGTGATTGATATGTTTAAATTAAATGCATAAGCTATGAATCTCATATATTGCACCTTGCCAAATGAAATTTTCGAAAAAGTCATGCATAGTACATCGACTTTTGATTTTTGGGCAATTTTGAATATATTATGCAAAAATCAAGGAAATTGGTACTTCTAATGAAGGTAGCAATGATAATGCTCATTCACCTACCCCTAATCTTGATTTTAATGCTCGTAGCTCCTCTAGTCAAAGGAGCAACTCCAAGAGCCAAAAAAGGAAGGTAATTTGCCACTTGTGCAAAGAAAAGGGGTTTGTGAAGAAAAATTTCCCTAACATGAAGAACAAGACAAGAAAGAAATTAACCCACCTCTTCATCTTATTCACTTGAAGCACCCTCTACTCATGACTATGAAGCCTTTCCCAATGTTAGTCTCAAAAATGATGAGGCACACTCCACTTCTTCCTCTAGTCATATTAATAGTGGTAGCTCATCAAATTCACTTGATATGCCATATGATGGGTTGGTAAATAAAGGTAGAAAAATGTATGAACGACTCATGAGAAGAAATAAGGAAAACTCAAGACTTAGTAGTACCTTGCATCATGGTTTAAAATACCGTACCGTACCACTCGGTACAATCGGTATTTACCAATTTTTGAAAAAAATAATATACGAGATATCCAATATTGGGTGATACCATGTATCTCGATTAATACCGCCCGATATGGACGGTCTTTATCAAATACCACACATACCGGGCGGTATTTGATGTCATAGCGGACGATACCGCCCGGTATAACGCAACGGCTCTATATCTGTTGCTACAGTACCCGTCAACACCCCAAACGGCTATATAGCCATTTGGGGCCGGATTTAAGGCTGTTTGGGGTCTTTATAAAGACCCCAAATAATTATGTGTTATTAGAGTTATTTTTAACAAAAAAAACAAAAAAACAAAAAAAATCACTGGCCGGTATGCCTTTTTCGTACCGGCCTTTATCATGTGTCGGTACGGTACGGTACCAGTACATACCGGTACGTACCGTACCTGTACCGGTCACCGACCGAGATCGGTACCGATACCAGTATTTTAAACCATACCTTGCATAACCTAAGAGTAGAAAATGAAGAATTGAGACTTGAGAACTCAAAAATTAAAAGTGACAACAATATTTTGAACTCTCAACTACATGGCATGGCATGCATAACTCAATAGAACTCTTGAAAGATGATATCAATGTTTTGAATGAAATGATAAATGAAGTTAAGATTACCCCTCATGTTAAGAAGTTTGAGAGGAAAAACACCTCATTCAAAAACATTTATGCTCGTGCACATGTTAAGCATGCTTCTCATAAGTTTCATAACCATAGAAAGAAAGAAAGCAAAAAATTTCATGGACACTATTTTTATTGTGGTACAGGACATATTATTTACGATTGTGCCTTCAAAATGAACCCAAGTGGAGCCAAAATATTATGGGTTCCTAAGTCCACTAATCCTCATGCACCCAAAGCTATTTGGGTACCAAATGTGTCACACTCTTTTATAGGAAGAGATACCATGCAAGAATGATTAATGAAAGAAATGTTGAAGTTGACCTTAGATACAAATGGACAAATCTCCTTGAGGTTGCAACTTCAAATTATGATACCATGGGTATGGAAAATGAGATCTACATATACTTCATATCATTTCCTTCTATGTTAGTTTTCATTTTAGTTGGATTGTATGATACATATGCAACTTGAATTATTTTTTCCGCTCTAGATAGTGTTTTGAAAATAATTTTTTACTTTTGATTTTCGGTCTCCTCGGAGACCTTAATGACCCATAATGGGTCTATGCAACCTTTGGTTTTGAAATCAAGGCTAATTATGACCATTTAAGTTTTCAACCATAGGAAGTGTTTGAGGTCTTGATTTTAATTTTGTTTGCCTCTTGAGATATCTTTTATTCATTTTGATTTAATTTTTTATTTATTTTGAAAAATGAATTCTCACTAGTTAACAAAGTTGACCTTTGAGAAATAAATTTGATTTCTTTCTTTGCTTAGTTTATAAATTTGCTAGTGATAAGATGTCTTTTGTGCTACTTATAATTAAACTACTTGCAAGTTGAATTCATGTTAGGAGGAAAATTTTCAATTTCAAGAATATATGCAAAATTGAAAAATGTATCAAAATGAAGTGTTTCATTCTTGCTACACATGGTGCGTTACTTCATTAGCATGTAGACACGCTTCTTCCTTGCTCATCATGGGTTTATAGATGTATTTAAATGAAAACTCATGAGTACCTAGGAAAATGATAATTAGACAACTTCTTAGCAACATGTTGATTCTTTGATCAAAATTATGCTAAGTTTTTGTTTGAGAATTTAGTTTGATTCGAACTTCATATACTTGCTTGAAATGATCATACCTTGGTTCCATAAAATTCTGATTGAATTTTGAAAATATTTATGAAGATTCAAAAATTTACAAGAATATCACTAGATGTTTAGGGATTTTTAGAAAAACTTAGAAAATTCCTTTTTGATTAATTCCTAAGTCCATGTAATCCACATCAAATCTAGTTTACATGATTAAATTTTGGTAAAATCTTGATGTGTATACGATTTATCATCAACTTTTTAAATAATTGGTTGCAAAACAACTAAATTTAACAAAATATAAAAATGTCGATAGCTCGATCTGCGACCGAAGCATCGATCGACGGACGGGAAAACATCTGAAGCGTCCATTTGGCCGAGTCTTTTCATCTCCACGCTTCATATATTTTACTTAAGACCGAAACTAGGTCTTCCCCTCACTTACCAGTCGACTTTTGATCGGATTTTGAAGCTTTTGGGTCTTCTAGAGGTGAGTTCTTCAAACACTACCTATTTTCTCTAGATACCTCATTCTACATGAGTAAATACCTTCATTTCCTCCTATTGGTAGTATCATCCTCACATATTTCATCCATTATTCATGTTTTACTCTTTGTTTTCATGATTTTTACTCATATTCCTACATACATGATGCAAAAACTCAAGCTTTATTAAATTAGGGGCTTCATTCTAACATATTTCCATAAAAATCCTTCTTTGCACATTTTGGAGATGCTTTACTTAGATTTGGGTATCATTCTCATTGGAAGAAAATGAAAAATGAGAGAAAAGAAAAATTCCTAATGTTTTAAATATTATTTGATTGTTTTTTAATTTTCTTTTCACCTTGTTTTGTGATTTTATGAATGCCTTGTAAAAATGGAAATATTTGAAGGACCTTGAAAATTAAATTTCATTTTGGAAAAGAGAAGAAAAATTATTACTTAAAAAGCTTGCACTTATTTAACTTACTTTCTCATGACACAAATATGATGCATTCTTATCTCTAGATTGCATGCATCATTATGATTATAATTAATCATTTATGCATTATCTTAAAATAACTTTTGTAGATGGCACCTCAGATCAAGAAACCTAATCTCCATGATTCTCTCCTTACTCGCACGAGTAAAGCTCATGCATCACGGTTTAACACACCGTTTTGCAAACCCGTAGAGTTCACTTCGGGGATCTTGAGCAACATGATAGGGGTTGATTAAGTGCCTTAGTATGGGTAGAGTTCTTAGGTCGATCAATTCCAGTCTGCCCAGTTCTTGTTCGAGCCTTCTTTGCTAATCTCACTATTGGTCGACCTATTCATGATGACTATCCTGTTCTTTGCTCCGAAATCCTAGGTCGATCCATAGTCATCAATGCCATAGCTATTAGGGAAGCCTTTAGTTTTCCTACCTTCGGAGTTCGTGCTTATATTATGACCTCTCATGAGTTTAATGATCGGCGCCCAACATTTGAAATTGTATCAGTTATTTGTTCCCAAGGGTACAGTGGAATGATACCGATGCAAGCTATTAAATTATCCACTCATGCTAGGATCATGCATATCATTTTAGCTCATAACATTCTTCCTAGAGTAAGGCATTTTAATGAGGTCACCGAAGCTAGTCTTCGAGTATTGTTTTATGCCATAACCAGTCAGATCATCGATATACCTGACATTATGCTTAACTATATTGTTGGCATACATGCATCTTCTAGGTAAGCCCTTCCCTTTGCATCTGTCATATCATATTTCATCTATCTAGCCGGGTTGAACAGATCCAGATATGATATTAGGTAGTGGAGTAGGCATTGAGGCCGAACCACTATAAATCTTATTGTGTTAGTGTTGATTAATTGTGTGATTGATTACTTATTATTTGTTATACTGCTAATTCATCTAGTTTAATTTAAGCATCAACTCAAGAACTTAAGAATACGATTAAAATCATAATTATGCTCAAAGATTAGATAATATACTATTCGCCCTCCCCCCCCCCCCCCTTTCTAGTGTGTCCATTTGACTTACAGTCTGGAGAGCTTGTGGAAGGTGTGAACCAACCCTCACGGGAAGGTGGAGAAACAATAGTAGTATGGTCTTCTCAAAAAAGGTGGGGAAAGCTCGGCAAAAGATGGAGTCGATTGCGTCGTTGAGGAACATCATCAACATGAACATCAACATGTCGGTGGTTGGCAATTTGAAGTTGTCGAGGAGATGGACTGCCATGATATGCTCGGCGAAAGGGTCCCAAGTCGGCGATGGGGGAGGAATGGACTCTGTGGCCCTGGTTCCCCCTTCTTCTCTTTGGTGGTGCGTATGGGAGACCTCATCTTGAAAAGTAGAGGTTAGCCTCCTAGTTTTTTTGAGACGACTATCTTCATCATGCTTCGATCAGCAGTGCTCACGATCGCTCGATTAGGTGTTGTTCGCTTGATTGCATCAACGCCTCGACCTGAGCTGTTTGGTTTTGCACTTGGAGATTGTCGACCAAGCGTCGTAGATATTCTAGTGCTGGTTTGGCGGGCACCAGAGCATCACTCCTCACTGTGTTAGTGTCTCTAGACAGTGGGGGAACGCTGCTGCTAGGTTGTTGCCTATGTGCAGTAGCGTTCGCCTGACTCTGTGTATCTACCATGATGGGGCAAGAAAGATTTACTCGGCCCCACGACGGGCGCCAAATATTCTTGCTTGAAGTTGGGGTGATGCGGATCTGCGCGTCTCCTAGTCCGGCGCTGCTCCGGTGGGGGGGCTGAAAAGATACTCTGACACTCAAGTAAGAAAGAATTCCGGATGGTGGGTATGGAATTGGAATTGAGAGTAAACCTAATGTGTGTCGTGCATATTTATAGTGCATGTTAGTGTTGGCCTAAGGTTTTCAACTTAGGTCTTAATGTCGATTTTGATGATAAGAAACATAAAACTAATGATTTCATGAAGAAATATTTTCAGGTTCCAAGTCGAGTAGCTCATGACGTCCACAATTGGAAAAACGATGAAATCGACAAAAAATGGAAGGACGCTCGTCGATGCTCGGATTTTGTCCGAGAATTAGAGTATAGGTTTAGGGTGTTTAGAATTCATGTATATCTTCTTTATGATGCAAAAGAAACCACCAAAACCCGAAATCAACACCGAAAAACTTGATATATTGAAAAGGATAAAAAAGGCTGAAAAATGGATTTCGATCGAATCTCAGCCAAATCAGGGTGGCACCCTGGATCAGCCCAAGATCGATTGAAACTGACTAAAAATTTTAGTAAGTTTACGGTCAAAGCTCGACCGATCCTCGGTCGACCAAGATTCAACCATAGATCGATCGAAGTGCCCAAGAGATCTATTTTGATCCGTTGAACAGCTCTTTTTGAGCCCCTACCCTTGGGATCTCTATATAAACTCCCAAACCTACCCTCCTTTGGTTACCATTGTTCCATTGAGCCACCCTTTGATATTTGCTAAGCCTTCTTGAGTCATCTTTCAAGCAAACCCTAGTTGTTAAGTAAAACCTTGATTTGGTCTTTGATCTTTATTGTTTCATCATCCAAAGGCATCAAAAGAACTAGGGAATTTATTTTGGAGCTAAGTATTCTTTTATTGTATTTTTGCTCCATTTACTTGTGTATTTTGTACTTTATTTTTGTGATACTCAAAGTGTGTAAAGACCTAGGTGTTAGGTCTTGAATTTGGTGGTAGCCTTGGTCTAGAGGCATAAGTCCACCGGTGTAAACTTAGTTACTATGATTAAAATTTATTGTCCTTTAGGGTTTGAGGTGGGAGAGTGATTTCGGTGTGAAAGTGGAGACTTTCGGTGAGGAAAGTGCCTTCGGTGTGAAAGTGGAGACTCTCCGAGGAAAAATCATTAATTATAAATGTCACATCCCAAACCCGGCTAAGGTACGCCACATACCCCGAAGCCTAACCCAAAACAAACCACAGAGACAATTTAACTAAATCTGAACATTTATAAACATTTTAAATATTTAGAAAAGACATTCAATTTCAAAACCCAAACCACCAACTCAATAAATGTCTAAATGTTCAAATTGATTTCAAAACTTTAATTAACTAAACAATGACACCTTAACATAAGAAAAATGCAGAGACATATAACCCGAGTCTACATAACTCAAACGACTCAACAAGTAAAACATGACTCGACTCAGGTATCCCCTCGACCACGACATGTCACGAGATTTGCTGCCCTGCCGCCACCAATCGCACTACTGCACCCCAGTACCTCTTTGATCTCGCTCAAGTGCTGAAAAATAACATCATAAGAGGGGTAAGTCCAACTAGGACTTAGTGAGCAGATCAGTCCTCAATCAACCATAATCAACATCATGAAAACCAACATAAACGCATGCATATAATAATAAGCATAACTCATAAGAATAAATAACATCATGCATGCCTACTCTCCTGTACATAAAGAGCAACCGTCCACAGATATATCACCAAGTAAGTAAATGCAAGTCAAATGACTCATCTCAATCACATGAATGCCTCCGGACCCGTCGGTCCCACATAGCCACATAGGGTAGGTAGGCGGTGTGGCCTCCGAGCTACCACCCAGCCCAGTGTCATCTCTTTGGAGCATGTCCTCCCCTCACCGACACAGCCTCTTCCAATTCATCTCTTTGGGGCATACATACCCCTCACTGATCAGGTCTCCGGATCGTCTCTTTGGGGTGTGATCTTCCCTCATTGGTCGGACTTTCGAAATAATGCCAACACCGTCTCTTTGGGGCATACCCTCTCCTCAGTGGTGAGGCTTCCGGGAATCATGCACCAACCACATCACACATGCACTTAGCAACATATATATAAGAAAAGTGCACATGCCTCAACTCTCCATATCCTCATGCTATATCTCACAAGTTTATGATATTAGTGCTCATGATTCATGATTATCAAACATAATAAAGGAAGCTATGAATATAATCACATCATAGGAACATGCCAAACAAGCTAAATCATCACAAACATCCGACATAAGCACATGACAACACAATAGCACATGTAAGTAATTAAAATATTAAGCATTAATGATCCTCAAACAAGGATTTCAACGTAACGAGCCTACACGATAATTAATCAACCATTGTGATCCCTAACCGCATACCCTAGGGCCGGCCTACCCTTCACCCGAATGCCCTAAAGGCAAGGGAGAGTTCAGCTCCTATAGATTCTCCTTAGGTCAACTCAACTGAGTGTCATCCTAAGGTTCCAATGTCTCTAGGTGTCCCTAGGTTCTTGTTTTTCCTAATTGTAGGTCTTTACTCTTATTCAACATCTAATAATAAATGTGAATTCCCTTATAGTGTAATCTCTACGTGTAAAAATTGCCTCAATGTCACCTAAAACATTTAATCATGGCCGACCACCCCTTAGGGTTCCTAAGGAACCCCTTAGGAGGGGGCGACACACCCTAACCCTCAATTTCCTTCTTCTATCAAGATACCCAAAACAAGCATCAAGAATCAATAACCAACCTTCAAGAAACCTAGAGTTCTATCAAGATTCCAAGGAAGAAGGGGGCGACTCAAGATGAAGAGGGGGCGGCCAAAGCTCCAAAATTTGATCCGTTAAATCCACGACGATGACGAGAAATTCCTTAATCCAATTATCAAATCCGATACGAGAAAACTAACAAAAATACAATGAAAAACCCATCACATAGGGGGGGCGGCATGGTGAAGATAATGGGGGAAAGAGGCTTAATCCACTCACATTTAGGAAGAAATCGGAAAGGAAGAAGACGCTAAGGATCTTCCTACGATCGACGCCGACGAACTCGTAGAATTCTGGCTCCAATCAACTCCTCC
This sequence comes from Canna indica, assembly GCA_034359265.1. NCBI lineage: Eukaryota > Viridiplantae > Streptophyta > Magnoliopsida > Zingiberales > Cannaceae > Canna > Canna indica. The sequence goes on along the minus strand of CP136892.1, from coordinate 35,223,455 downwards.
CCTCTCTGGTGTCGTCGTCTCTCTCTCCTCTCTTTGCCTCAGGTAGTGTACAACTAAACCTCTAGCTGTGTGCCCCAGGTTGCAATTTTATGGGCCCTGGTTGGACCCAAATGATCAAAATGCCCCTCTTTAGTGAATCGACTTATAAAATTCATATCTAACATGTTCTAACTTCGATTCGAGTTCCGATTGAACCACTAGACTCGACTAGAGGCCCTCTATCATCCTAGCATGCTAAATCACAAAAATATAGCAAATAAAATTGTTCTAAATTTTTCTACATTAATTGCTTACCCAAATTTAATCCCAAAGCTCTCCGCCAGTTTGCGCTAACTCGAGCCTACGATCCCCTGCTCAAGGACAAATATAATTATTAAAATTTTGGTCATTACAGTAAAGAAAGAAATTAATATAGTAAAATTAATGTTGGTGGAATGGCCTATACTAGAGGGGGATGAATAGTGTGTTAACTAATCTTTTAGCCTAATTCCGGTTTTAAAATATTTCTTTGATTACTTAGGCAAATTATAATTTATCGACTAAATGTGAAAGCGATTAATAAAGCAATTTATACAAACAAAGATAAGCAATGCTAACACTATGAGATTTATAGTGGTTCGGCCCCAATGTTTATTCCACTACCTAAGCACCCCGCTACTTTACTAGACCATGAGTGTTTTCTTACAATGAGGAATTTACATCAAAGAGTCTCCGCTCTCAACCTAAGGCACTTCCATACCCGGAAGTCTCTGCCTTCTAACCGAGAGCACTCTTTCACCTCAAATCCTAAGGTACAACAATCACTAATCCTAATAAATCAATCTACTCGGTGGACCTATGCCTCAAACACAAAGACTACCACCCAATCTAACAAACCTAGCTCAAACACAATGTAAATAAATAATAAAATACATAAACAATGGAGCAAATAAACACTACAATAAATACTTAGCTCCAAACATGAATCCTAGCTTCTCTTGATGCCTTGAAGATGAATCGATTAAAGCTTGAAGGCAAGATCAAGAATGTGAAGATCAAAACTAGGGTTCTTTCAAAGGATGGCTCAATGAAATCTTAGGATTGATCAAAGATGACTCAATGAAGCATTTTGGGTTGTGGCCAGTCGGTGGACGGCTAATGGCCGGTCGATCGGCTGTTAACCTCCCATCGGCCAGCACCTAGGAAACTATGCATTTCGCAGATTTTTCTCGCGACGTTCGTTTCCTGGTTTTGGGTTTCGAAAACTTGGGTTCATAAGCATCAATTTGAGGATTTACAATACATGCTAGACACCAAAAATTTAAACTCTATCTTCTGGTAAAAACTCGAGCACGTCAACTAACGTCCTTTCAATTTTCTGATTTCTCTGATATTTTTTATCACGAATGTCGAGCACTAACCGACTTGGAACCTGAAAGTATTTATTAGTAAACCATTAGTTCCATGTTTGTTATCATCAAAATCGAGATTAAAATCAAGGTTGAAAATCTTAGGCCAACAATTAAGTTGGAAGTCCTAACCGAGTTGCTTAGGTAGTAGAGTAGGCGGGGTTGTCGAACCACTATAAATCTACTTGTGTTAGCATTGCAATTCTTGTATGTTGTTATTCATTATTGCTTCCGCTTGTTGATTGATATTATGAATTGTCTAATTAATTAAGAAAAAGATTAAATTGGTAATTAAGCTAAAGTTTTTAGTAAACAAACTATTCACTCCATCTCTAGTGTGGTCATTTGCCCAACAATTGGTATCAGAGATGGTTAGTAGATTGAGATTTTACCATCTCCTCTACATCTAGCCTCGATCCGAGAATGGCGCTAGAGTCGGTTGTGTGTACACCACCTAGGTTTGATGAGTTCGACTTTGGTGTTCGGAAAATTAGTATGTATGCCTTCCTTAAAATACAAAGTATAGATCTATGAGGCATGCTAAAAAATAAATATGTTGATCGAGCCCATCATTGACATTAATAATTGGAAGAGCAAGTTAGATTATTTGATTTGAATGTTAAAACAATGCAATTTCTATATTTCTCATTCTCAAATGATATAATTGGAAAAGTTATTTCTTGTTCATCCGCATTCGATATATGGGCAACCTTGGATGTATTGTATGATTATGCTAAGACCGAGAAAATTACTACTTATGTTGAAGCTGGTGATGACAATGGTCATCCTCCCACCACTTATGTGTCTTTTAGTACTCATAGTAGCTCCGGTCAAAGAAGCACACCTAAGAGTAGGAAAAGGAAAGTGAAGTGCTTCCTTTGCCAAGAAAATGGACACATCAAGAAGACTTATCGCATGTTGAAGGAGAAATCCAAGAAAAAGAAGTATGCTTTTCTATCCACATTCAAATCAAGTGAAGCCTCTTCTAGACATGACGAAGAAGTGACTTCAAGCTTTTGCCTCATAGGTCTTCGAGATGAGGTACATTTACTATCTTCTAGTCATATTCAAATATTGATGATAGTGACTCTAGTAGCTCTAAATATTGATGATATTGATGATAGTGACTCTAGTAGCTCTAGTCTTATGAAGAATTACTAGAAGAATGTAAAAAGATGTATGATTTGCTCATGAAAAAGAATAAGAAAAATGGGAAAACAAACAAGGAAATTTAAGGCTTAATTCTCATGTGCTTGAATTAAAACTAGAAAAATCAAAATCAAAATCTAGTCCATTTTATTCATGTTATGGTATTTTGACACTTGAGCTTAAAGACTTAAAGCTTGTAAATGAAAACTTGAAAAATGAATTGAAATGCAAATGGAATAATTTGAAAAATGATTTCAAAATTGAGAATGGGATTTTGAAAATTGAAAACTCAAAAATCAAGAATGAAAATTGCATGTTGAAATCTCAAATGCAAGCTTTACATAAATCCATGAATTATTTAAAAAATGAGATTTTGTTCTTAAATATGAGAGTTAATGAACTTACTAATGTTTCCTCTTCTAAAAATTCTAGAAATAGACATGTTTTATCTAAGAATACTTATGCTCATTCTACTTCACATGTTAGGCATTCTAGCTTTCAACCTCATGTCCAAAATAAGAACTTCCATGGACATTGCTTTTGTTGTGGTATATATGGTCATGCTATCAATGATTGTGCTTTTAAAAAAAATTCAAGTATAGCTAGGACACTTTGGATTCCTAGGCCGACTTACCCCCAAGGACCCAAAGCAATTTGGGTACCAAAAGTTTTATGCTCTTTTGTAGGGGGGGCTACCACTCAAGGATGAATGAGAAATAGAATGACCTTGGATTCAAATGAAAAATCTTCATAAGATTGCAACTTCAAGTCATCTTGATGCTTTTGTTGTGGTATATATGGTCATGCTATCAATGATTGTGCTTTTAAAAAAAATCTAAGTATAGCTAGGACACTTTGGATTCCTAGGCCGACTTACCCCCAAGGACCCAAAGCAATTTGGGTACCAAAAGTTTTATGTTCTTTTGTAGGGGGGGCTACCACTCAAGGATGAATGAGAAATAGAATGACCTTGGATTCAAATGAAAAATCTTCATAAGATTGCAACTTCAAGTCATCTTGATGCCTAGGTAAGATTGGCATCAAAAGTACTTTGGTATCATTAAAGTAAGAATTATGATACTTGATTGAACTGGTTGATTTCCCCATTCTCAATATGCTTTTATGAAATAATTTTTTTGATTTTGATTTCCCAATCTCTTCAAAGACATACGTGGCCTATAACGGGCCTAAGCAACCTTGCGGTTTTAAACATAAGCTAATTGTGGTCTTTTGATTTTCAACCAATAGAAAAATTTGTAGTTTTACTTTTCAAAAGAGTTTATGTTTTTGAGATCTCTTTAGTTCATTTTGATATCACCTAGATTGTTTTTTAAACGAATTCTTGCTATCTAGCTTAGGTTGAGATTTTCAAATGAAACATTGTAATTAACATTCGCTATTTAGTATGCTAACTATCTAGTAGTCATATGTTTATTGTGCTACTAATAAACTCTTGCTTGCAAGTTAAAGTTAAATTTAAATGGAAGGCAAAATTGAAGGATAAATAAAGAAATTGGAAAGAAAATGACAAATTTGACAAAATTTCCAAGAATTAGGTATGATTTTGGTTTTGCAAAAATTTTAGTGTAATACTTAAATATTTATGCATTAATGATGTCTCTATACTCATGATTGAATTTGTTTGATAATATGATATTTGAATTTGCAAAAATCTTTGAAATCTCGTGAGGGGGATGAATTTTTGTACTTAGGCTAATTTCATTGAATGAAAATTATTGTAGGTTAAAATTTGTCATTAGATACTTTCTTTTAAATCCACACTAAATAAACATATTTAGATACACACATGACAAGATTCTAGGTATTAAAAGTTGAATATTCATGTGTAGGTGGACAAAGTGATAACTAGTTCACTTTAGGGGACTTAAACTTAAAAAAGTTTGACCTAAGTCAACATATTGACTTAGAAATTTCATCTTAGGACTAAACCTCATAAACATGTTTAGATATGCATATTGACTTAGAAATTTCTATGCATTTAGAGTTGAAAATTTATAAGAATATGGATAAAATGATATTAAGGTCATTTCATGATAACTTATTTGAACAAGTTTGGTCTAAGGCAACAAATTGACTTAGAGATCTCATTTTCAATTCATACAAGATAAACATGTTTAGTGTTACTCATATTAGGTTTCTATGTGTTTAAGTTTAGAAATTCATGAGTAAAATGATGAAATTATATTTGGTCATATTTATGACCATAAGCTTGATTGAACTAGTTTAGCGTACCTTCACTCAAGCATTTTTTATAAAATTTTGATAAATAATTTTTGAGTGATTCTTGAATGAATGGCATCTTGATTGAATGTAGAACATTGTTGTAAAATTTCAAAATTTTCTGATGCACATTGATATGGCAAACTCATTGATTTTAGCTTAATATGAAAACTATAATTTTTAATTTTAAAACAACATCTTCAGTTACTTTAAGAACAATGTAGAAAATTGATTTTGAGATGATTCTTGAAACTGTACTTTCATTAAAAAATCTAGTTTGTTTTATAAAAATTTAAAAGATATTCTTCAAAAATCTGATTTATAATAAAATTTTGAAGTTGAATTTCAGAAATGCAAAATATCAATCTCTTAAAGTACTCATTTTTTCGATACTTTGTTTTTCTGTCAAAACTTCAAATGAAAGCTTAAGTATGTTATTTTGATTCAACTTTTGGTGTCGTTCTTATTGTTGATTGAGTAAAATCATATGGAAAAATGATTTAGACAACTTGAGTGATACTTAGCAAATATTGATATTTTTGGTTGGAATCGAGATAGGATAAAAAATGAACTTAAAGAATCCATTTTCAATTCAAACTTGACATGCATGTCTTAAATGATCATACATTGATATCCGGAAAGTTTGAAATCAAATTGAAAACTTTTGAAAAAATAACTCATATTTATGAAAATGCCACTAGACTTTCAAGAAGTTTTTAAATTTGCAAAAAACTGTTTTGACTAATTATTGAACCTATAGATTTTATGAAAAACTTAGTTTATTCAGTTAAAGTTTCACAAATTTTCGTCAAGAATATGATTTGATACGGATTTAAAAGTTTGACTTTTATACACTTGGAGTAACTTTTGATAACAAATAGAAGTTCCAACACTTTGGCTTATCTTCTATATTTTCGAAATTGAACTAGATTATGATATTTGATTCCTATGCTTATTATCGCTCATGTCGTTACTTGTGCAAAATCATCTCTAAAAATGATTTTGATACTACGATTGATACTTAGAAAAAAATTTCAAAAATTAATGAATTTGACCTAAGTCAGCAAAGTGATTTAGAAATTTCATTTTAAGTTCGAACTTGATTGACATACTTAGATTCACTCATATTAGGTGTCTAGGTGCCTAAGTTGAACAAATCATGTCTTACATGATCATATCTTGGCATTTTGGAAGTTTGAATGAAATCTAAAAATATTATAAAAAATCTTAGTTATTTATGAAAATACCACTCGTGTTTAGTAAATTTTAGAAAATTACATAAAAAAGATCGGTGGTTGATTCTTGAAACTACATTTTCTATGAAAAATCTAATTTTCATTGTAAAAAAATTCAAAAATTTTCAGTAAGAATATGACTTGATAGTTGATATAAACTTGAAATTAGATTTTGAAACTTTAAAGTATCATTTCCCTCAAAATGCTCATTTTTTCGATACTTAGAATCTTCATCAGATTTTCGAATGAGACTTCAAGTATGATATTTTGAATTCACTTTTGAATATTATTTCTTGCTATCATGTATGACATAGTCTCATATTCGATATTTGATTTTCATCCATTGGGTTGAGATCTTCATGTTTCATGAAAAATAGTTTTTGAGTCTCAACTTTGACTTTAGATTGACTATCTTGCCCTTTTTGATCGATGAAAAAAGGAGAAGAAAAATATAAATTAAAAGGGAGAAAACTTCGGAAAATCATGTATATAGAAATGAGGAGTTTTATTATATAGATATGCATGTTGATAGAGGGAGAAATCCCATAGTTGATATCTTTTGTGCTTGATTAAAAAAAAAATTCTTAAGGATATTTGTCATCATCAAAAAGGAGGAGAATGTTGGCCTAAAGTTTTCAACCTAGGTCTTAATCTCAGTTTTGATGATAACAAACATGGAACTAATGATTTCATGAAGAAATATTTTTAGGTTTCAAGTCGAGTAGCGTGCGACGTCCGCGATTGGAGAAATGATGAAATCGACAAAAATCAGAAGGACGTTCATCGATGCTCGGATTTTGTCGGAAAGTTTGAGTATAGGTTCAGAGTGTTTAGAATTCATGTATATCCTCTTTATGATGCAAAAGAAATCATCCAAACATGAAATCGACACCGAAAAACCTGAAATGCTGAAATGGCTAAAAAAGGCTAAAAATGGATCTTGGCCGAATCAGGGTGGCATCCTGGATCAACCCAAGATCGACCGAAACTGATTGAAAATTTTAGTAAGTTTTTCGTCGAAGCTTGGTCGATCCTCGGTCGATCGTTGATCGACCAAAGTGCCCAACGAATCTATTTTGATCTATTGAACAACTCTTTTTGAACCTCTGCCCTTGGTTACTAATGTTCCATTGAGTCATCCTTTGATATTTGCTAAGCCTTCTTGAGATATCTTTCAAGCAAACCCTAGTTTTGAAGTAAAACCTTGATTTGACCTTTGATTTTTATCGTTTCATCATCCAAAGGAATCAAGAGGGCTAGGAAATTTATTTTGGAGCTAAATATTTTTTTGTTGGATTTGTGCTCCATTTACTTGTGTATTTTATGCTTTATTTTTAGAAAAAATTAATTAAAATATCCTGAACTATTAAGTTTTTAATAAATCTGACTCATACTTTTATTTGTAACTAATTTATATTCGAACTTTTATTTTGGTATCAATTGTATACTCCCGTAAGTTGGGTGTTAAAGTAATTATTATATGCTGACGTGGACTGCACAATCAGCATAAATAAATTAATTTTTTATTCAAAATTACATCGTCATCAAATTATTCATGTCAGCAAGATCAATTTAAATATATATATATATATTATAAAAAAATTCAATTGTTTTTTTTTTAAAAGATATGATTGACGTGGCATAAACGAATCAGTTTTTTTTTCCTTTTATGTAAAATTCTAAGGGATGAGCTGTTGTTTTCCTTGTTACGGGGGACTCTCTTAGGCAATATCTTTTACTTATTCTATGTTTAAGTAATTAATTTCTCAAAAAGTAAAGTATCTTAGACTAATCACCATGATAAACATCTTTAAATTGCATTTGGGGCATTGTCAAATAATCTTACAAAATAATTTAGATTGTCTTAGAATAAAGTAACCACTTAAAGATTTACTAAAAATTTTACATATAATATTGTCTAATATTTAAACTGCTCTTGTTTGTAAATATGCCCGTATTAAAAATGAAAATGGGTCAGATTCGCCCATGGGCGGCACCAACAACCGAGCCCCACGTAGTTCGTTAAGCTCGGCTCAACAAAAGAAGGAAAGATTAGATCAGGCGGAAAGTCATGCTAGGCCATGCCCAAAGGACAAGTTGGGCTCGTCCCTTGAGCCCAACCTGTGTCATGCGCCGCACCTTCCCATCTTGTGGAGGTGCATATATTTGGGTGGTCAGAGACACTGTTGTGACTTCTAATTTACCTATTTCCCAACCCAATATTTAATTTGAATTGTAAATCAGTAAAATTCAATTCTTTTACCAATTTAACCTTCTAAATAACTATAAAACAATTAATTATGAGGGTAATTTAGTCACTTTGATATCAATGACACTCCAATAAATATCCCCCCACCCTCATATTTTATTTTCTCTACCTGCAAAACAATATCCAAGTTTCATAAATCTCTTAATTTTTTTCAAAATCATCAACTACTTCTCAATTTTTACTTTTCAATTTTTACTTCTCAATCTTTAATTTCTCTCTAATCTCTTAATTTCTTATTGTAATTTTTTATTTTTTATTTATTTAGGAAGAAGTAAAGATTTAGTCCTATAAGTTTTCAATTTTTTGGACTTTGGTCCTATAAATTTTATTTTGGTATTTTCGATCATGTAAGTTTGCTCTGTAATACAAATTTAATCATATCTGTGACGGTCTGTTAACTCTCCGTCAATGTAGACTAACGTCATTCATACATGTTGACATATTTGATCCTATAAATTTTATTTCAAAATTTTTCAGTCCTATATGTTTGCCCCGTATGACAGATTTGGTCCTATATATTTGCCTCATAACACAAATTTGGTTCAATATATTTGCCTCATAGCACAAATTTGATCATATTCGTGATAGTTCGTTAACTCTTCGTTCACGAAAAAATAAACGAGGTTATGTCTATATTGACGGAGTTAATGGACCGTCATGAATAGGACCAAATCTATGTTACAAAACAAACTTATATATGTTACGGAGCAAATCTATGTTACAGAGCAAATCTATCTGGTACGTCATATAGATTTGGTCCTATCCACGACGGTCTATTAACCCCGTCAACATGGACATAACGTCGTTTATTTTTTCGTGGACGGAGAGTTAATGGACCATCACGGATAGGACTAAATTTGTGCTACGGGGCAAACATATAGGACCAAATCTATTCTACGGGGCAAACATATATGACTAAAAATTTTGAAATGAAACTTACAGGACCAAATATATCAACGTGTATTAACGGCGTTAGTCCACATTAACGGTGAGTTAACGAACCGTCACAGATATGACTAAATCTATATTATAGAGCAAACTTATACGACTGAAAATATCAAAATGAAATTTATACGATCAAAGTCCAAAAAATTAAAAATTTATATGACCAAATCTGCACTTCTCTCATTTATTCACTAACGATGGACCAAGAGATTTATAACCTTCTAACATTCATCCCCAATAAACTAAATAAATCCAACATCCCGGAGAAAAAGTTCTATTTGAAATCTTTTTCGATAAAACTATTAAAGAGGATGGCGCAATATAAAAAATACAAAAAAAGTAATGAACCAGTCATCTCAAAGAACCATAACACTAAGGTAAGTGAAGCACAAAAACTTCTTCATTTAGTTTGTTCTAATTTAACAAAATCTACTTATAATAAGAATTACAATATAATTACACTATATATCTTAAACTTTGAAGTTTTTTTTAATTATTTTCCGAGTTTTTATTTGTATTAATAATATACTTCAATTTTAATTTCATTTCAATAATATTTCATCATCAACCCAATGTTTGTTTTACAATTTAATCTCTAACTTGGCATTACTGATGTGGGTCAACACCTTAGTCATCAACTCAAATTGTAATAAAAAAATAAATTTGACACATCAGCAACCCACCCCACCTGACATACCTACAGACTGCAGTGCCTATCTACGTCAACAGTTAAATAACCACCTGATAATGATTTATTTAATTGCTGACATGGATAAGGATCATAAGTATATTAGTTGGGGTGGATTGCTAGTGTGTCAATTTTATTTTTTATTAAAATTTGATTTGCTGACACGATGACCGTAGGTATGTTAGGTGGGATGGGTTGTTAACGTATTAATTTTATTTATTATAATTTGAGTTAGCTGTTTATTATAATTTGAGTTGCTGACAAATTAGAGTATATCATGATATAAATAAAAACTCAAAATATAATGGAAAAAAGTCTCAAAGTTCAAAATATGTGATTAACCCTAAAATTAATTATTCAAAGATTTTCTTTTACAAAAAAATAATAATTAATTCTAAACCTGCTAAATATCCACACAATTCTACTATTATTTTTTCCACTAATAAGGTCCATTATCTCTTTTTATGGCATAAATGATAAAAAAAATGATAATCTAATAATAATAATTTTGTTATTCCTCATTTTAAACAATCATTTGAACCTCTATTTGATAATTTATTTCATACTGCTGATCACGTAGATGGATAATTTATATGTGTGAGATGATTTAAATTTATTAACTTAAATGAAAAAATAAGAAATATTATTAAATATATGCATTGTTCATAATTAATACTATAATAATTTAGCCAACTGTGAGTAGCACAGGACAATATATTATAATTTGTCTAAAGATCTAGAATTCGATTTCTAATATGATCACCTATAGTGATTTTCTATCTTGTTAAAAAAAACATTATAACAATTTTAAAAAAATATCAAATTTTTAAGAAATTATTTAAAAAAATTAATGATAATATTATTACCAGATAAAATTTAATTTATCATATTATTGAATGCATATGAGATACATGGATCAAGCCTATCCCTACATCTTGATATTTTTTAAAAAATATTAAAAAAATAGTTAATTATTTAAATTAATCGAAATATTTAATAAAATATTATTACATTTTAATCTCTATATTATTTTATTATTTATTGAATGATATTTTATATTTTTTTAAAAAATAATTAATTAATTATTGTTTTCAGGCATTAATAAGAAGTACAAAAAGTATTCAAATTGAGTAATTCATACGTTCAGAAAATATCTGGAAAAAAAAAAACTTAGCCCTAGCATATGTAAGTTTTAGTTTATGTTTTTTGAATGTAAAAATAAACTACCAACATATAACTAACATATCATTTATTTCTATTATTTATTATGTTATTAATTACAATAATTATTTCATTTATATTATATTATTAATAAGAGAAAAATGCCAACTTTGCTCGTCAAGTATTGAAAATGATATAAATTTGCCTCTTAACTATATTTTTAACTAAAATTATCCTCGCAGTTATATAATTAGATCAATTTTATCTTTTTCCTTAACAGAAGTCAACATGACAAGTGAAGCTCGGCCACATAAGATGTCACGGTGGAAAATGATACGTGATAATTATGCACTGACAAGGATAATTTTGACACGAAATATATTTAAAGGGTAAATTTGCACCTTTTTCAATATTTTAAGAACAAATTTGCACTTTTTTCAATACTTCAGGAACAATTTTAGCCATTTTTTCCTTGAATTAAATTTATATGATGCTCAGCCAATGTGTTTTATGTCCATTGAATGATTTCTGCAAGTTTAGCTTCTACTTAGAATTTAAACAAATACTTCAGTGAATTTCTTAAGAAATATAAATTTTAAAGATGAAATAAAAATAATATTAAAAGATATATTTTGATTAAATTTAATTATTAGTAACAGATTGGTAACACTTGCGTTTGTAAATTGTGATGGTGTTGCCTTATTTAGCTAATATCTTGACATCTTGATATCATTTGCTATTTGTTTTTGTTTCTTTTATCTATTTATTAATTTTCCTCTTTTATGTGCTTATTATAACATTCATGAGATATTTTTTCTATTTATAGTTACTTTTGCATGCTCTATTGTATGAATGTCTGATCCGACCCGAAAGTTCAAAAAAAATTCCATCCAAGTTCAAAATCGAGATGGGACCGGGACAAAATCGAGATGCTTCATATTCGGGACCAAAACTGGGACACATATTTGCATCCCGACCCGAACTCACCCCTACTATGTTGGTTGGTTTCTTATTACAGTAACAAGTGATTAGAGATGATAATTCATAACTTCGAGTAAACAACTAAGAAAAAATATCATTCTTATAACACAAAGTATAATTGTCAAGCTTATATTTTCTTAATTTTAGTAAAGATGATATCAACATCGTTCTTATAGTGTTAATTAGAACTACATTAATGATAATATATATATATAAGAAAAAAATAATTAAATTTGTCCCTGAAGTATTGAAAAATATGTAAATTTGCTCCTGAGGTGTTGAAAAAGATTTAAATTTGTCCCTAAAGTATTAAAAAAGATGCAAATTTGACCCTTAAATATGTTTTGGACCAAAATTATCCATGTTAGTACATTATTGCCACGTGTCATTTTCCATCGTGACATCTTATGTGGCCGAGCTTCACTTGTCATGTTGACTTTCGTTTGTTGACGTGGACTTTCGTTAAAAAAAAGAAAAAAATTGATCCAATTATGTAATGTCGATGTCAATTTTGGTCAAAAACATAGCTAAGTGGCAAATTCGCACATTTTTCAATACTTTAGGTGAAAATTTGACCATTTTCCTATTAACAATGATATAACTACATGTTGAGTAGGGATGACACTAGGGAGGGTTTGGGACAGCAAAGTCCATCCTATAATTCTCATTCAGAAAACTCAATCTTTCTCAAACTCGCTACTATTTTTAAGAAAAATGTCCAAACCATCCCACTAATTTAACGAGTACCCTCTAGGTACCTACTTTTCGTTTGTTAACAAAATTTGTAAAAAAAAAACAAAAATCATTCTACATACTTCTCATGATTTATACAAATAGTTTAAAATAACGAAAGATGCTCAAATACAAACAACAAAGTTCCATGACTTTCAAATACATCAAAGTAACTAAATTCCGATCAAATATAGAAAATCCTAATCATCAAAATTTATCATACTTGGGGCCAAAAAAGTTTATGCTAGGGAAAGCATAATATGAGGAAATAATGGGAGAAAGAAAAACAATTAAGCAAACCGTGGGATAGAGGAAGAACTGTGTAAGAGAGATCAGTGGTCGTCGTGTGGGAGTAAAGGTGGAGGCGGGGAGAGCCGGAGACTATGATCGTCATGTGGGAGTGGAGGTGAAGGTAGAGAGTTGAAGGTCTATGACTACCTTGTGGGAGTGAAGGTCGCAGACCGCCGTATGGTTGAGAATGATGTTATGATGGGGAATTAAGGATGGGCCGATGAGTTGATGACTAGGTGTAGATATGAAATATTTAGAATTCTAATTAAAACGTTGTATATGAAATCCTAATTAAAATAAGAGAAAAAAATTATTGAATCATAATTAAAATAAGATATGTTTTTTTTATATGAATAATATGAGAGAGATTTTTATATTTAACGAGTTTGGAACGAATTTTAAAATAAAATCCTAGACCACTCCCAATTAAAATACTATATATTGAATCCTAATTAAAATAATAGAAAAAATATTAAATCATAATTAAAATAATATATGTTTTTTTAGCTATAAATAATATAAGATATTTTGATTATTTTATATTTAACGAGTTTGGACGAATTTTAAAGAAATCTTAGACCCCTCCCAAACCCTACAAAGTTTTTGCCTCAAAATTCTATACCCCACAACCCAACGAGCAAAATCCGCTAATGACCTATCAAAATTTGGAACGTTGAAATACCCATATATACAAACCTGCTGCCATCCCTAATATTGAGGATGTCAATCATTTTATATTAATTGAATATACTTCTTAAAAAGTAAAGTTTTAAAACAATTGAACCAAGCAATATAAAAAATTAATTCCTCAAAAGTTATAATTCAAAAACTATCAATCAAACATATTTTCAACATTTTAAAAAAATTGCATAAGCAAAATCAATTAATAGAAAATACCTCTTGCAAAAAAATAATCCCGTATGAACCAAACGACACAAAAAAATGAGTTTATATCAAAATAATTGCTAATTTTTCCTATCAGTGCCCATAGCAAAATTTGTCTATTTGCCTTCATAACAAGCTTTCATATGTAGTGTGGGTACATTTAAAACTACTCCATCAGTATTCATCTTTTTTTCCTTCGAAACATCTGCTACATAATTTCTAAATATATAAATAATTTTAAGTTTTTTAATTAAATTTGAGGATGTTAGAGTAGCTCAAAAAAGCACTTCTATGGTATAGCATCAGTATGCATTAAACATCTGGCACGAGCTCATTCGGTGTTTATAATCATGCATATGACAATTGGGTCGAAATGCTGCTAGCAAGATATTTCCATTGACGAAGCTAATTGCGGCCGCTTCAAGAAAAAGAAAGAACATCTTTCAAGCTGGAAAAGCTAGCACAATAGATTCATCATAGAACCCTTAAACCCATATTGATTTGAACAAACAACAAACTAGAAACCATAGTTGAAAATCTAGGCTCAGTTAGATCAGAACAAGCACCTATAAGAAAGTGCAATTGAATGACAAGTTGCACGAGCCTCAAGGCCCAAACAGTGGGCTGACACATTAACTCGGCATATGAATATAAGTGGTGCACAACAGAGGAAAAAGAGTGCCAGGGAAGTTAAGTTTGCTAGAAATACCTAGGAGGCTGCTGCCCTGGGAATGGAGAACTACCAGAAGGCCTTGGCTGAATACCATACTGAGGCATCTGTTGGGAAGCCTGGATGTAGCTGGCCGATGCCGTAGGGGGAGCACCTGAAGTTGGGTATGGAGCACCAGTAGATGGAAATGGCTGGCTAGAGAATGTACCTGGAGTTGGAGCATAGTTGCCTTTACTTGGATCCCAAGCAGGCATCTGTCCATTAGGAATTGGTGGCTGCATGCCAACACCTCCAGCAAAAGTTCCCACTGCATGAAGGTTACCTTGCAAACCACTGGAAGCGACAGAGGATTGCGGTGTTCCAAGTATCCCAGTGTCTGGAATGGTGTAATCCCTGCTCTTGTCACTGTATGCCTGAAGATAACGCAGATAGAGAAAATAAAGTCAACTTACTAAAGAAAAGCAGAATTTTGATTAAGGTTGAATGTATTGAGAATGAAGATGAAATACCATTTGTTTATGATGACAAGGTTAAGCATGTACAAGTTAGTGGACATTCTATAAATAATATGCAACAGAAAGAAGGTAGTACAAATAGATTTCTCCCTGGGTTTTCCTTTATAGATTTTGCATCAAGAAATTAATATGTTCATAGAAGTCTGGAATTCTGAGTATCTTGCTTTTAAAAACCAGAAGAACGAAGAGAGGGCCTATGGGCCCTAAATAATTTCCTCGGTATTCATTACTCCTGTATAACCCAAAAATTACATATTTGTACCTTTACATTGAGATCAGTATGACGAGAGTATGACAGATGAAGCTTACAATAGCCACCATCATAAATGCAGTGTCCCTCCAAAGCCTCTTTAGCAACTGTTGCAGTAGTCACATCTGATGGAACAATGGGAAATGATGTCAGTTTCCAGTAGCCAAGTCACTTGATCTAGAAAGGAGGGAGCAGCAGAAAAGAATTTAACATCTTTTGCATTTTGTCAAGAAAGAAGGTTCAAAACAAACATTTTGTCAAGAAATGGTTGAAAGAAACATTTTATTGAAAAACATTTTGGAGACAACACCAAGGTCATCATAAACAGCATTAAAACTTTAGATTTATAGAAGATCAATTGTGATTGAAAATTGACCAAAATTAACATGTTCAGTCATGGCCTAAGGCAACCGCCAAAAGGAAAAAAAATGGTATTTTGGATAGCTCACCTAGTCAAACAAAATATCTTACAAAAATCATAAGTGATGGGCAGTAATACAGTATTTACCAATGCAGATGTGTTGTACTGCCCAGTTTAGTTCAGTGGCAGGTGGCACAAGCCACATACTAAACGTACAGAATTAGTACTATTATATACCTGGTTCAACAGCCAGAAAAGGCAAAGATAACACCTTTCAGCTTATATTGTGTGGTGTCTCAACTCTGGACTCTGGTTTAAATCTGGTTCAACATGCCCCATACCAAGTATATAAATTAGTACTATTCCAAACCTGGTTCAACACCCTGAAAAGGATAAACTAACCCCTTTTGGCTTTTATTGTCTGGACTCTGATAAATTAGTACTATTCCAAACCTGCCTAAGTGCGCAGACATGTGAGCTTCCCAGTTTAGTCCAGTGCC
This sequence comes from Canna indica, assembly GCA_034359265.1. Lineage (NCBI taxonomy): Eukaryota > Viridiplantae > Streptophyta > Magnoliopsida > Zingiberales > Cannaceae > Canna > Canna indica. Next base: position 35,207,194 of record CP136892.1, on the reverse strand, counting down.
AGGTGTACAAGGTGGCAAATGTCCCATACCAAGCACATAAATCAATGTCATTACACACCTGCTCAACAGCCAAAAAAGGCTAAACTAGCACCTTTTGTCTTTTATGTCTAGTTTAAGTCACCTCTAAACTTCTCACCATTTTCATCCTCAACTCTCTTCCACTTCCATTTTCATCAGTAAGCAGATGCACCATATATTTGATATTGAAAAAGGGAATTATAGATGAGAAAAAACCAATGTGCAAGAATGGTCAGAGTGCCTTATATAGGGGGCATATGCTCAGGCAATGCAGTAAATTGAAATCAACAACACTCTGGTTTTATTTCTTCCTTCTACATCCCTAAATGTGTTGGATCTCTACGAAGGCAGGCAATGGAAGAGTGAATCCATCCCTCCTGCACTTGCCCAACAACAGATCTCATTCTCAACAAGTTAAGCTAGACTTTGCATAATAAACATATTGGGCAATATTTGTGTATCCAAGACAGATTTAACTATTATACAACAAACTACTTCAGAAAAGGGATGCATTAGTTAAATTTTAGTGCTTTACTCCTTTTAAGGCCTATATAACAAAAAGGACCTTCTAATCCCTAAATGTGTTGGATCTCTAGGAAGGCAGGCAATGAAAGAGTGAATCCATCCCTCCTGCACTTGCCCAACAACAGATCTCATTCTCAACAAGTTAAGCTAGACTTTGCATAATAAACATATTGGGCAATATTTGTGTATCCAAGACAGATTTAACTATTATACAACAAACTACTTCAGAGAAGGGATGCATTAGTTAAATTTTAGTGTTTTACTCCTTTTAAGGCCTATATAACATAAAGGACCTTCTAATTGAAGATTCATTGTGAAAAAAAGTACATCCTTTCAAAGTTGCAATCAAACTAATATTAGGTAGTAGCAAGGTCTAAGATCTCATAACCATATCAATCTCAGTAAATGACCGATATGAGAACGTCTTGGTATAGTAAGTACTGACACTCAATACATTGGACTGTACCAAGTGTACCGGTACATTGTTTTCATTTTAGACTCCAAACTTATTGTTTAAAATGATTAATGTATTAAAATGGTATATACATAATACACAAATAAAGCATAGAAACATCTTAAAACAAACTTTTAAAAAATACAAATATAAACCTAAAAGGCTGAAGAGTAGCATCCATCAAAGAAGGAATGGCATGTCAATGGCACAACATGACTAAGATCAACAAGCGCAACATGATTAGACTAAGAAACAAGTGTAGGGAGGAAAATAAGGGTTTGACGGCTTTATATAGCCCTCAAAACCCTTAGAAACCGATCCCTATGACTACTTTATCCAATGGGTACTAGTTGGATAAAGCCCCAATGGCAAAAATAGCCAGCTGTACTGCTCGATATAGACCTTGTAGCAGATGGTACAAGCATTGTATCAAGCGGTACATGCATTTTACCGCTCCGTACAATTGGTACAACCAGTATTTTTCATGTACCGGCCTGTACCAATACCAATATTATGAAAAAACAATAATACCACCCATACTGAGTACGAGATTTAAAACTATGGGTTAGTTAATCTCGACTCTCAAGTAATTTGATGGTCCTTATGTTTATAGTTTCTTATGGATTATGTAAACATAAAAGACAAACCATTCAAACAACATTTTCCACGGTTGTTGTTTGTTCTTGTTTTTATTTCATTCCATTTAAACTCAAACTTAACTCAAAACAAACTTATTTTTAGTTTTTGTGAGTAAAAAATGCCTTATGAGAGTAAACTAGATGGGTGTAGGCTAGTTCAGAACTGCATAGCACTAACATGGTCAGCACTGATTAATACCAACCACCAAGACACATTTGATTATGTATGAAGTCGCTCAAGAGAACAGGTAAACCTCCTATCAACTGTACCCTCCTCACCATTTCAGATCAAATCACTCCATCACACCGTCTCATTAGCATGTGCCTTCTCTTCTATAATTTTCTTTTTCCTATTCATGTCCCATATGCACCAGAGGAAGGTGCTTACTGATTCGCTGTTTCATATAGGACCTATTACAAAGTCATAGCCATTAAGAATGAAGAAACTATATCAAGTGTACCAAATTCACTAATCAGGAAAACCAAACTTAGTTGACTTATTTTGAGCCAATTTCATGACTTGAAGATAACATAGCTAGGATATATCAGCCGTCCATATGGTTTCAGACAAATTCTGGTAATGGTGGAGACGTGACCAAAATAGAAGCTGCCAGTGGTATCATCAACATCCAGAGGAAAAAATATATGGTACCAGTTATTAAGAAAATAGATGAATATATTGTTCTTATTTTATATTGTTCTTATTCCTAATAGCTTAATATTTTTGAGAAAGTCAATCAAGTGATCAACCCATCAAATTTAACTTGGTATAAGAGGAAAAGGTCCTGAGTTTGAATCATGCCTTAGTAATTATTAAAAATGCCCCAGATTAAACTAAGTTTGTCCACGTGTTGAGATTGTGCTAGCCTATTCAAGTTTGCCCGTCAACATGTAAGGGGAGTGTTAAGAATATAAATATATAGATTAATTTCTTTTCTAAGAAGTTAAGCTTATGAAAATTTTGTCAACCAATTAAACTTAACAACTACAACCCATAGGACAATTTAAACTCAAATGACACAAAAGTGATTGTCAACTAGGTCAAATCATAACTTTTCAACCTCCATGAGCGGAGAGAGCATTGTAGGAAATGGAGTGCCTTCAGTGATATAGCTAAAATTATTGACCATACGTTATTACGCAAAACCCATTTGTCTCATAAGGATTTGAAGGAAATGGAAGATGAACACTCTGCAGGAAATGCGGGATGCATAGTTTGTACGGTAACTCAGATACCAACAGTGCATAAATCTTCCAAATACTGAAATCAGAGAAGATATATGTTTTTTTATTGGAAAAACAAGAAATATAGTTAAGCAGAATGCTCATACCAGGATACTGGATTAAAGCTTGAGTTCCACCATTCTTCTCAAATATTGCAATTTTCTGGACAGTACCAAAAGCTGAGAACACCTGAATGAAAATCAAAGTGAATTTACCATTGCAATTTACACATAACACAAATACAATAAATATCTTACTGTGTGAAGAACATCAACAGTGACAGCATATTGCATGTTCTCTATGGATGCAAGAAGCACATTACTCTCAGGTTCCTTTATTTTTCCATCAGGTCCAAGAACAGGCTGAAGATCACCGATCATTAGTGACAACATAACCAAAAACAAAAACAGGTCTTTCAAAGAAGGATGCAAACCTGTACAGTGCCCTCAATTGCTGAAGGATTTACGGGTAGATAAGGGTTAGTATAATCCCTGCAGGATATTGTGTGGCATCACACCAAAAGTTATATTTTTTTAATACACTCCATCTTCAAATAAATATATGCCAAAAGTCAATAAGAAGAGAAACTCAAGAACATATAAAAAATTACAAACTAAGATAACATAAAGATTAAATATACAGAGCCAAGAAGAATTGCAAAACATTATGTTTGATGGATTAATAAGATAACTTCACTTGGATAAAATCTCCCAAATAAAACATAAACTACAACAACAATCTTTAATAAAAGAAATTAGCAGCTAGGTAGAACATAAGAAATTATTTAAAGAATAATCAGCAACTCTAATAGAAACAACTTTAAACTTAAACGATATTAAATAACATGGAAATCATTCAGCTACAAGAACTAAAACTTTTCATCAAACAAAAGCATATGCCAGAAACTGCAAGAATAAAATGATTCAAGCAAAGCCATTAGATTTGTTTTTATGAGCAATAAAAGAAGTCCAGTGCTCTTTCCTGATTTTGATGGAGACAACCCACCATCTTAAATCCTTACCTTATATTAGCTACTAAGAAGTATAAATTATATGAATTAACTATGATCTATTTAAGCATATTCTAAAACTGATGCTTTTGAATGTATATATAATAATCGTCAAAAAGCTAGCCATCCAACAAAGTTTCATAATAATGTAACATAAGAAAAAATGTTATCCACAATTAAGGTGTTTGTTATTTATAATTTGAATAGGAATATATTTAGTGATAGCCTTGGTGCAATGATAAGGTTGCTCCATTATAACTGAAGAGCTCAGGGTTCAAGTCATGATAATAACCTCTTCGCTATGCAAAGGTAAAGGTGCATACCTTGACCCTCCAAACCCCACATTGGTGAAAGCCTCATGCAATGGGATTGCCCCTATGGTTCTTCAGTCAAACAGAATTGAGACGTTTTTTCTTGTTAGAGAACTTGAATTTATAGGGGCATAGGATTGAAGCATATACTATTTAAGAATGTATACTTGTGCACATATGACAGTAACAGAGTGCTCACATCACAGGTTCTCAAGCATGCCCAACATATAGACAAATTTCCCATCAGTTGGATATATGTTAAAGTAGGCAGCTGGCACTATCATCACTGAGGTAAACTGTTAATGCTACTCAAAAAGTTCTCACAAACAAACAAAATTACAGCTGCAGATAAATAGTAGGGAGTAGTATCATGTTCTGCAAGGTTGCCTGGATTTAGATACCTGCTGCGATGAGACTGGAACTTGATATTTAAATCTGTATGTGCAGAAAAAGAAATTCGCAGGTGGCAAGATGTGACATGTTCTGGAAGCAAGTACCTGTAAATCATGAAAACCATTATTACACTTGTTGGTGATAGAAAGAGCTGACAGAATTTCTTCCAAGAGAGTTCAAGTGATAGAAACAACCTTGGAATACTTCTTCCATCTAAGGCATTCCTAGCTTCCGCAGCAGTTGCTGCATCAGTGTATTGGATCAAAGCCTATAAAATACATGCAGACCACAAAATAAGCACAACTTTCAATTCAATACTGAAAAGACTATTAATATATGAACCTGAAAACCAGCAGCCTTTTCAAAAGTGGCAATTTTGTGAACAAATCCGAAGGCAGAAAACACCTGATAGAGAGAAGATAACATCAATACTTGTAGCAAATTAAGGTACTACAGCTTTAGATTTTAAATGACATTCAGGCAATATGGACAACAAAGAAGTGATTTTATTTAAGTGCAAAATGGCACCTGTAAGAGAGGCATTCATCACACTCCAATGGCAAAATTATGAGAATTCTTTTATTTAATAAAGGAACATCAAGAATGCACCATATCATTCAACTACCTCCAAAAAAACAGATAAATGTAAAAGAAGATGAAGTCGTATACAAAAAATTCTCCTTAAGTAGAACAGTTGGCCAAATTCTGCCATGGACAGCAATTTTTTTATACAATAATGAAAAAATTGCCTAACATAATAGAGAATTATCTAGAGTTCTCTGCAAATTAAAAACTGAGAGAATGTATATAACCTCCAAAAACAGCATCACACACAAACTGAGTACAACCTACAACTTAAGGATGACCAGTAAGCAACCAGTTAGAGATTAACATTTATTCAACAGTAAGATTTGGAGACTCAGAAGAAAGAGATAGCAAAACAAACATGGTATCTCTCCGAAAGCAGATGCTGATAACGAGATATACTCCGTGTTAATATGAACCTGCTAATCCATTCAGAGTATTACACTAAAAGTCAAAAGATTAAAATAAAATAAGATTTTATACACATTATACCATACACTCTTGCATCCATTTCAACTCTAGGGCAATTTAAATTAACTGAAGAGCTCACCAAATAGAAAATTTTAGATGGAGTGACATTTCTACAGAACTCACCAAATGAATAACATCAATGCTGACATCGCCAGCTTCCACGCCTTCTATAGTAACAAGTAAGACATTCCCAGCAACTTCTCCTGAGGCCTTATTGTTTACAATTTCTTGCCTGTTTGAGTATTGGATATAAACAGTCTTGCCCCGAACTTGTGCAGGTTCAGATGAAGAGGCATAATATGAGATCATAGAGATGGCCTGATTAAGGTCAGCCTGGAAGAACAACAATCACAAGATTGGACTATTACGTTTCATAAACTCATGCCATTACCTAAAAGATAGTTATAAGAAAGTAACAAATATATTAAAAAGCCAACAGGTTGTCAAAGAACAATAAAAGCATCATATAAGGATGTAATATTTATCACCTGCCACATATTTTGTGGAAACCAAATGAAGAAATGTAACTAAACAAAGAAAACTTTTATGTACATATTCATTAAGATATTGGTCATTACACCAATAACAGAAAGCCACAGAAGATGGAGCTCAACATTCAACCAAGTCCATTGGACAAAGATTTAGAATGCATGAGCATATGCCTACAACATGTGATGTTTAGGTAGAGTAAGTAATGGAAACACGGAAAATTACAAACTTTAACATTTTTCAGAAGTATTCTTATTTTTTCCTCTCTTTCTCATGATAGTAAGACCTCGTGGTATGTAGATGGGATTAGTATATGCGACATATAAATGTTGTAATTCTAATTCTGTGATAGATAGTCCATGGATTTTTAAGAAACCACATTCGGCATACCATGGGATTACAAATTGCAATTATCTTTATCCTCGTGTTAAAATATGATTGTATATTATATTGTATTATATATAACAATAATACTAATATATAATATATCTATTAAATTAAAATATATTAAATAATATATTGTAATATAATTTATTGTATTATGATATATTATATTATACAATTATATTATATTATACAATTATATTATATTACAGTTCTATATAATATTACGTTATACATTATATTGTATGTTTTGTGCTAAAATAATATAATATTATGTCTGACATGTGGATACAAAAGTAAATTTTATTTGTAATTCCATGGGATAAATGAAATATTATCTCCACCATGGATTTTGTAATCCTACCCCAAATCCTCTTAGCTGAGGAACAGAAACAAAACGGAAAGCAAGCTTCTAATTCATTTGCACGTGCCGGATCTGAGTTATACATTTAGATACAAACTTCAACAGTTTGGATTTGGCTTGTATGACATTTTATTTAGAACTTTGTATGAATCACCGGAATGAACACAAAAAAGGGAAATAAACCAAAGTAAGGAATCAAAATTATTACTGTATACATTGGAGACTAACAACTATGTGTATCATTAAGTAAAAAAAAATTATAAATTTTTTATCCTCCAAAAGGAATTACACGACGTATCAAATAAATACACTTTAGCAAGAATGTATACATATTTTGCTTTTGCATACACTTTGTAGCCAAAACAAGATTATAACCATAAACACAATATCTTTCACGTTTATTCTAAAATTGAACTGGCATAGTACAAAAGAAAAGGGATCCACTAAAATCTCTGCCCAAATCAAATTGAGAGCTTTACAACATTTATAAGTGGCGAGGACTTATCTCTAGGACCTCATATATTACCTGTCACAAAGGCGTCATTAGAATGTGGATCGATCTCTTTTGAAAATCTTTATTAATCCAAACACAAAATACCAAAGAGTGCTCCTCTGACAACTGGAGCCAAGAATAATTAACTTTTGAAAATAAAAGGAAAGACATTATATTATGCTCTGTTCAAATCAGCGTTTCTGACGTTTTCTATGTAAGAATGCCTTATAACCATTCTATAATTGATCATTATCTAAATAAAAAATGAGTATATTGTCTATTATCTGGACCATCTATTCTCTCGAAAACCTTACCCATTCATAAGAAGCCCTAGTGTGTGATTTTTTCCCAAACCTTCAAGTATTAGAATAAATCAGTCAAGAATTTGGTCACCGGTACTTACAAACTCAACAAAGGCTTGGTTGCGGTTGGCCCCAACGTTGCATTTCGTATTGACGATCCTGCCGAAAGGTCTGCAGAGTTCGACGAGCTCCTCCTCGGTGCACTCCCACGGCAGGTTACGGAGGTGGAGCACTTTGGACGGCGTCTGCGTGTACCGGAACTGAGGCTGCCCCGAGGAAGAAGACATCTGCGATATAGGGTTTCGGGAGTCGCTCGTCCGATCCGCGTTGACGACAACGAAATCTAACTCGGATTAATGACGAAACGAAGAAATCGGAAGGGATTTGTCGGGGAAGAGGAGGGTTAGGGCTCGGATTGGGGAGGAGGAAAAGAGCGGTGTCGATGCTTACTGCGGTATAGAGCAATCGAAACGACGCCAGGAATTGATACGTTTTATATGGGCTCAGTCTTGCGATGAAGCGGTGTCGCATTGGTGAATTGGATACGGTTTGATTTGGGTTCGGGGTCGAGTCATCCTGAATCAGTGAATCCTCGGCCCACAGGTTGCAGATACATTATTGGGTTCAAATCAAATCAAAGTTTTCAACGTAAAGTGAATTCAAAATCAGGTGTCAGTACGCGGGTTAAGAGAAAAAAAATTCGATCCGCTAAAGACTATTATCACTGCATCATTTGAGTCAGGATAAATATATCTTGTGATCATTACATCATTTGAGATAAATATATAATTATATGATTACAAGCGATATTTATATGGAAACAACACCGACCAAGCATGATCATGAGATAAAATGAACTAGCTCAATCTACAAACCTCAAAAGCTCAACAATAATAGGAACTGGTACAGAACTGGCACTTCACTTATTCTTTCGTTCGGTCTTGATTGTATATTGTCTTGGATTTGTATCACATAGACAATCTTAAAAAATGGAAGGTAACGATTAACAAGAAGATATATGAAAAGCAAATATCAAAAAAAAAAATTACCCCTTATTTGATTGACTTGTGAAGAAATTTTATTTTCCGAGATAATTCAACTTGCGATAAAATACAAAAAAATAACTTACCTAAACTCCTTAAAGAAGTTTATTTATTATGTTTTTTAACATATTGATTGGCAAAATTAGCACTACTGGATCCTCTATGCAAAATTCATCGAGATAGATCTTATAACCCAAGGATTAGCTCGCCAATATGAGATATAGGATCAATGGTTCACATTGCATTTCTAACCTAATCGGGCCCAAAGTCTGCCCAAGCAATAGCTAGCTGTCAAAAGTCTCTGGTCTCTCCTACATCCAACCAGCCTAACGAAGTCCCGCCCTACGGGCCCGGGCCAAGCCCAAGTCGATCCTCAATAACCTAGTTTGGCATAAAAACAATAGATCGATGAAACGACTAAGATTCCTCCGACTGAAATTACGAAAGCACCCCTCATGACACTAAAATAAGCAGCCCCCACCTAATCGTGGGGGAACTCTTCTTTCCACTCTCATTCATGTTTTACCCGTACGCTATTATCGCAGGATGAGCCCACCACTCATCTTCTCTTTGACTCTAACTAACTTGATCCTTAGAGGGTGTTCTCAATGGCCCATCCCTAGGGGAAGGGTGTTGTCAATGGCCCAGCCCTAGGAGGAGCATTGTTGCAAATATTGATCGGGCTCTTGTCGACTCAACCCGACCCAACCGGTAGTCCTTAGGCGATCAAGTCCACACACTATAGAAACGGACCTCATCACATATAGAAGTACAAAAATATTTATAATTTTTTCAATTATTTTTTTTCGACTATAGCTTTTTGAATTATTTAATATCAATTAAAATATATAGATAACAACTATAATATTATTATTATATCTTTAATATTGTAGTTAAAATGTTATATTATTGATTTTACATATTAATATTATAATTGAAAAATATTATTAAACTTTTATAATTAATGTTATATTACTATATTATTAATAATATATTGTTTATACTACCATATTATAATTAAAATATTATTCTACGTTAACATATTATTATTACAACCATAAGTGAAGGATATTTTAGTCATTTGAGTGTGCTTCTTGGAAAGTGGATAATTAAATCAAACAAGAGATAATTCATGAATCTCAATTAGTTAACATATTATTATTATAACCATAAGTGAAGAGTATTTTAATCATTTGAGTGTGCTTTTTGAAAGTGGATAATTAAACCAAACAAGAGATAATTCATGAATCTGAATTCACTTATGTCCTATCACATGTGTTGTGATGCGAAAATTTTTGGCATTTTCTCAACATTATGGTAAGTCTATATATCATGAGGGCAATATGCAATTGCAAACCAATTCTTCTCATTGGTTCCCTCTCTAGAGTGGCTTAACATTAATTATGATGTCTCTTTTCTTGCAAAGGATGAAGGTGTTGGTATTATCATCTGAAACTATAATGGTTAATTGATACAGTAGATCAGCTCCATATTTTAGCCACATATCATCAAGTCAAACAATCCCATCATCAAGTCAAAGAAATACACCTCTTAGATAAAGACTTAAATACAAAAGAAGAAGCAAAAGTCAAATTGAAGACAACAACAATGAAGGTGCTTGAAAAGACAACAACAATTAATAAGCGTGAAAAAACATCATGTAATCAATTCTCTCTTTATTATTTTTTAATCCCAAAAAAGTGTATTCGACTGACATCATTTACTCTATAAATACATGATGATAAGAAATGAAAAATACAAGTTGAATTGGCATCCTCTCTCTCTCTCTCTCTCTCTCTCTCTCCCCCCCCCCCTCTTCATGTGATCCTACAATTTCTAGCCAAGTCACATGTACAAGCATAATAGGTGAATTCATCAATCCAAGTCGTCCTCAAACGAGGGCATATTCGCGCAACCATAACAAATTGGTATCAGAGCCACCAATGGAGGAAAATTTCCAGAACCAAGTATTGGGAATCCTCAAAGGCGTCATCGAATCACAAGCGCGTGAAAAATTAGAAAGAGAACAAGTGATATTGCAAATTGCCGCGCTTTCAAAAGAAGTCGAGGCACTCTGATCATCTTCCATAGCGGAGGGTGGCAACATCAACAACATGCTTCCAAAGTAGAACCCGCACATTGCATTTGAAGGATGCAACGTCCTTGGGAAACACCCCCACAATCAGGCACTACCACAATGGGATGAAATCGGCAACAATGGCGTGGTTCAGTACCGCAACCTCCACTTCGACTTTCCCTGCTATGACAGCTCGGGGGGACCCTCTTCCTTGGCTTGCGCGCTGCGAGCATCACTTCCGTCTCAATTTAGTCCGAGAAGAACAAAAAGTGGATGTCACAACCTACCACATGACGGATGATGCCCAATTTTGGGTGCTCAAACTCATGAACGACTTTCTGCGACTCATATGGCACGACATCCAAGAACATTGCCATCTACGATTTGGGCCTCCCAATCGTGGTAACAAACTCGGCGAGCTCGCTAGCCTCCAACAAACAAGATCAGTATTTGATTATCAACGACAATTCCAAAGGCTTCTTTCTCGTGCCGGACCACTCACGTCGACACAAGAAGTGGAGTTGTTCCTCCGCGGCCTCCATTGCAATCTTCGGGTCATAGTCTCCGCCTTGAACCCCATGGACCTATCTGAAGCCATGAAATTGGCCCGGCACTACGAACAAGCCGCGTGGAATCATGGTTCAGACCGAACCACCTTCCACAGTACCCGGCCTGGGTACTCTATTTTTCCCAAATTGGCGCCCGAACACTACCCAAGCGGGGTACTCTCTTCTTCCACCTTTTGCCCCGATCGCTCACCCTCCTCACCCCATCGGGCGCCTGCCGCCTCTAGTCGCCAAGCTCAGTGACCATTACAGTAGCCAAGGCCGCCCTCCTCATCCCAAAAGAACCGCTGGCGACTACTCCAATAGCCAAGGTCGCCCTATTCGCCGCCTCTCCAGTCAAGAGACCGCCGCACGAAGGGAGGCAGGCCTCTGCTTCCACTATGATGAACCATGGTCACAAGCTCATCATTGTTGTTGGGTTTAAATGACCACACTAGAGGGGGGGTGAATACTGTGTTTTCTAAATTTGTTGCCTAAATCCAATTTTTAATCGTTTTTTTGGTTACTTAGGCAAATTACAAGTTAAGTGACTAAATGCGAAAGCGATAAATGATAAAGCAATAAAGACAAACAAAATATCAATGCAAACTTAAGAATTTATAGTGGTTCGGCCCTAATACCTACTCCACTACCTAAGCACCCCGCTTAGGATTTTCAATCTTAGTTTTACTAGATTAATGATGTTTCCCTTACAAAAGGACTTTGACTCGAAGAGTCTCACTCTCAATCTAAGGCTCTTCCACACCCGGAAGTCTCTGCTTTCTTACCGAGAGCACTCTTTCACCTCAACCCTAAGGGACAACTCTACCACTACTAGAAACTTGGTCTTCAGCAACGGCATTCAGCAACGGCCGCTCAAGCCGTTGCTATTTGCAACGGCATTCTTACGGCCGCCCGAGCCGTTGCAGATATTTGTATCTGCAACGGCGTTCTAACGGAAACCCGAGCCGTTGCGGATTATTTTAATTATCAGCAACGGCTTTCTGACGGAAAATCGAGCCATTGCTGATATTTTAATTATCAGCAACGGCTTGCTAACGGATAAGTGAGCTGTTGCTGATGATAACTTATCAGCAACGGCTTTCTAACGGGCGAGTGAGCCGTTGCTGATAAGTTTATATAGGGCACTCTCTCGCGCCCGACCCTTCTTCCTCCCTCTGCTGCCGCCGCCGCTCCTGCCGACTCCTCTCGCCGCCTCTGCCGCTGCTGCCGACGCCGACGATGCCTCCCGCTGCTGCCGACGCTGTCAGGTATGTGCCCTCCGACTGCCGTCTCTTCCCGTTGCCCTCCGACAAATTCTGGTAGAAATTTCGACCGATCGACCGCCCACGACTGTTGGCCTTTCTGGGCTTAAATCGCTCTGTTCGGTCGATCGAATGAGTCGCGAGATGAGCGATTCGCAATTCGGTCGACCGATTGGTCGATCGACGCAAGTCACGACTTCAACCCTGTAGTCCGGTCGACCGACCGACCGACCGATCGATCGACGCATCCACTGCCAATTTTTGGCTTTTGTCAGTCGACCAAAAATTTGACAGACTGGGCAAACCAGTTTGCTTAGGCTGTGTTTGCTCATTTTTGGTTCCGTCTTCACTAAGTCTACTTATATAATATTTATTAACTTTAAGTTAATAACTTTAAAACATAAATATTATATAAGGATTACCCCCATTTGGATTCAATAATAATATCTAAAAAATTAAAATTCCTAAGAATCAAAATCTAGTTTTTGGGGTCTAGTACAAATTTTCTGAAAATAGAACTTTTCTAATTTTTTGGGTCAAATAAGGTTAGGCTAAAGGCTTCCAAAAATTCCTAAAAAATACATCATTATCTAATTTTAATCCAAGGAACAATTATCACCATTTTTTATGTCAAAAAACTATCTAGGTCATATAGCCCTCCAAGGAGCTCCCTAGGCTTAGTGAATTTCAGGGCGGTTTTCCGGGTTTTCATGTTTTGGGATTCGGGGATGGTTTTTGGATTCTTATGCATCATCATGAGGATATTACTATATAAACTAGATACCCTAAACGTATACTCTATCTTCCCGACAAATCCGAGCGCGTCGACCAACGTCCTTTCGATTTCATGATTTCTTCGATATTTCTAATCGAGGACGTCGTGCACTAACCAACTTGGAACCTTAAGCCAACAATCTCCCCGACGAATCCGAGCGTGTCGACCAACATCCTTCCAATTTCTCGATTTCTTTAATATTTCCGATCGAGGACGTCGTGCGCTAATCGACTTGGAATTTGAAAGATTTCTCAATTGAAACATTAGTTCCATGTTTGTTATCATCAAAACCGAGATTAAGACCAAAGTTGAAAACCTTAAGCCAACGATTGCAACCACTTGTATGCCTTGGAGGTGATACCGGGCCCAGGTCTGAAGCCACCCGACCCCCCTCCGGCCACCGGCGATTGTTGAGATGGGAATAAGAAATGCAGCGGAAATAGCAATTTAAAAATTCGAAACATCCCAAAACAACGATCTACTTTAGCAACAATTAAGGAAATTCAATCTACGAGTAGAAGGGGAAAGGTATACGTTATACCGCGGTTGGATAGGGCGCTCCTATTCTCGTATCAAGATGCACACACGCACGTCCTCCAATGATAGTCCACACTAGGCGCCTCGCAACAAAGAGGCAGCGAACAACTAGACTCGTCGTGGCTCAATGGAGACGCTTTCTCAAACCCCGAAATCTCAAGATCTAGGCCAGCCCTTCCACCAGGATCCGGGCTCCAAAATGAGAGAAAGAGAAGATGAGAAAATAACGAAATGAGAAGGTAGATCAAAGAATACATCACTATCCTTTTTCGGAATCCTCCAAGTGGATAAAGTTAGGCAGCACACCCAAGTAGAAGACACCTCCAATTTGGCTTCACAAAAGACCAAGAAGGAGGAAGTAGAGGCCGACCACCAATAGAGAGGACGAGGAAGAACTAATTCACTAACCAATCCTATGGGGTGTTCGGCCATAATTTATAGAGAGGGGGGCAGATACAAAGGTAGACCCGGCCCCATAAAATCTCTCACCGGAATTTAAAATTCTGGGATTTGCCTCCAAAAATAATTTATATTTTAATGGTTTCATAATTAATTCAAAATTAATTAAATCCAATAAAATATAAACTTTAATTTATCTCCATAAATTAAGAGCCTATAAACAAAAATGATAATTATCTAAATAAATTAATTCCCTAAACAATATGAAAGATGTTTATCTAAATAATTCAATTTCTTATTAATTAATAGAATTATGATTTATCCTCATAAATCATATATCTATTAATTTTATAATTTATCTCCATAAATCAAATTCTTATTAATTAAGATTTATCCAAATAAATTAATTCCCAATTAATCGGTTAGGCTCATTGTTAGAAATTATTTTTCCCACAATGTATATTTGATTCAAAATCAAATTCTATTTAATTCATAATTAAATATATTCCCGGTCATGTAGTTAATTAAATATTTAATTCATAATTAAATTTAATCAACTACATGAAATATTATCATGTGTCAATCCTTACAATTTAGGGATGCCCTACAAATTAGGGTTACCGAGGAACTCCTTCCTCGTGCATTTGTTCATATAGGAAACAACTTTCCTTTCATGTCCGTAAACGAGATCTGTGATCGAGTTACATCATGTCCATGTTAGTACACATATAGGATTGTATTCGGACTTTATCTAATAAGGTCCATTACGAGGTTAGCCTATTGTGTGATCCATTGAGCCCCACACTAAGCCAGCTGTGAGTTGTGCATAACGGAGTGTCGGATCCGATAGACTGACTTCTATTCGAATCTTACGAGCCACCACTAAACCCCTGTAGTGCGATCGTGAGAGACTCCACTCATAAGTCAAAATTGGCGTCTAGCAACGTGTCATGACTACTCGAATAGTGTGAAGTTCAATCTACAGGGATTGAACGTCCTTTGGTGATTAGTTATCGTGCAACTACGTCCCTTAATTATAAAGTTCCAAATTCATCTAGGGTATGGAGAAAGTGTCAAACCCTAATACCGATTTATATGTATTCTGTCCGCCAAGTCGTCGTCTCAATAATGACATGTCAGAAAACCTTTTTCCGACATTCATATCTACTATAGACAGAGATTCCTAAGCCGACACTTGCAGGGACACATAGGTCATTATCTCCTCTTACTAGGAGTAACTGATTCCATATTGGTTACTCACATACCTCCATAGGTGCTTTCCCATGCCTAGAGGTATTCGACACATGACACTAAAGACCACGTAAGGATAAGTCCAAAGCAATGGGTCGACACTCACAAGGTAACCATGACAACCTCTGGTCCAAAGACTGCTTGCACCTTCTACCACCCGAGGAACATCCTATCAACACTCATGGAAGGATTTCATTATGTGTTGCTCGTGTAGGCCCGTTCAATGAACTCATTCCCTAATGAGCACCTGCACTTGTACATTAAATGACGGGTCATAGGTAGCTGTGAGATCAGCTACCTCTTATCGTATAAGGCATGTACCAAGTGCACTAGTCTATCTGAAATCACCAATCCCCTAATTGGTGATCCTACGACTAGGAATATTTAGAACAAGGGCATCTGGATTTCAAGTCTCACTAGCATGATCTCAACATGGCCTTGGAATCAATTGCCCGGGTCCAGGGGGTTCATCACAATCAAATATATACAAAATATACATGCAGTATATGATGAAAAGTTGCCTCATATTATTCATTAACCAAAAATAGTCCCTACACATCAACAAGTGATTGGATCAATGACACTATTTTATTTAAATCTCCCACTTGCACTTGTAGCCAATCATTACAGTATTTAATACCCATACAACTAAAGTGACAATCGAACTACTGCTGTGGTAATAATTTTGTGAATGAATCTGCTATATTGTCTTTAGTGTCGACACATTCGACATTTATATCACCACGTCCAATGATCTCTCTGATCAGGTGATATCGCCTTAGTATGTGTTTTGATTTATGGTGAGATCTAGGTTCCTTGGCTTGAGCAACAGCCCCATTATTATCACAATAAATAGGGACTGGACTGGCAACCTCAGGAACAACACCCAACTCAGCGATGAACTTCTTTATCCACGCTCTTTCCTTGGCGGCTTCGCTTGCAGCGATGTACTCAGCTTCTGTCATCGAGTCGACTACAGTACCTTGCTTGGAACTTTTTGAGCATACTGCGCCACTACTCAGAGTAAATACATACCCAGACCAGAAATGAATTTACTATCATCCGGAGCCGATTGGACGCTAGAATCTGTGTAGCCCTCCAATTTAAAATCTGACCCACCATAAATTAGGAGAACATCTTTAGTCATTCTTAAGTACTTAAGAATGTTCTTTACGGCTTTCCAATGTTCGTCTCTAGGATTCGCCTGAAATCTGCTAGTTATCCCTAGGGAATAAGCGACATTAGGTTCGTCTACATTTTTGATAAAGCCAAACTGTGTAGCGCTCCCACTAACCTTTTTCTAGACACAAGATTCATCTACATTTTTGATAAAGCAAAACTCTTTGACTGTCTCATCAAAATGGATGTTCCAACTCATCGAGGCTTGGTTGAGTCCATAAATGGACCTTTGCAATTTGCATACCTTCTCTAGTCCTACCGGAGACACAAATCTTTCTAGCTGGGTCGTATAGACCTCTTCCTTAAGTTCACCATTGAGGAATGCAGTCTTGATATTCATCTGCCAAATCTCGTAGTCATGATATACAACAATGGACTTGAGCATGACTACAGGAGAAAAAGTTTCATCATAGTCAACACTTTGCCTTTGGGTGAAACATTTTGCAACCAACATGTCCTTATAGGTCTCTACCTTGCCATATGCTCCAATCTTTCTTTTAAAGATCCACTTATACCCAATAGAAGTGACTCCTTTAGGTAAGTCAACTAAAGTCCAAACTTGGTTGGTGAACATCGAGACCATTTCGGATTTCATTGCTTCCTGCCATTGTTTGCATTCAACATCCTCGATCGCTTGATCATAGGATTGCAGATCAACGTCTTCATGGTCATATTCAATGGTTAGGAAGAATCTCTCAGGTTGTCGACACAATCTCCCTGATTTATGAAGAGTGTTGGGAGGTAGTGTTTTTGTGACTGGTTCAACCTGTGGACTATCTACTGGTTGCTGCAATTCGGTCTGTGGTTGTTGATCTTCATCAAGTTCAACATTTCTTCCATTCCCACTTTCATCGATAAACTCTTTATCTAAGAAAGTAGCATGCCTACTAACAAACACCTTTTGTTCAGTTGGTGATAAACTCTCTTTAGGGTATCCCAGAAATCTACACCTGGTTGTTTTAGCATAAAGTTTATCCGACTCCAATCTTTTTACGTACGCAGGACAACACCAAATCTTGAGATGCCTCAGACTTGGTTTCTTGTCACTCCATATCTCATATAGTGTACTATAGATAAATTTTGTGGGAACCTTATTAAGAAGGTAGATAGTGGTTTCTAGCGCATATCCCCAAAAAGAAATCGGAAGATCAGTAAAGCAAATCATGGACCGCATCATATCAAGCAATGTGTGATTCCTCCTTTCAGACATTCCATTATGCTGTGGTGTGCCAGGAGGGGTCCATTCGGAGACAATCCCATTGTCCTTAAGATAGCTTAGGAACTCAGTGAATAATTAAGTATTCCCCACCTTTATCTGATCGAAGAGTGTTAATACTTTTTCCTATTTATTTCTCAACCTCAGCCCTATACTCTTTGAACCTTTCAAAAGAATCAGACTTATTTATTAACAAGTAGACATATCCAAACCTCGATGCATCGTCTGTATACGTGATGAAGTAGGAATACCCACCTCTGGCTTGAGTTGTCATCGGTCCGCACGCATCTGTATGAACCAACTCTAACAACTCAGCAGCCCTTTCATCTCAATGACCAGTGAAAGGGGACTTGGTCATTTTTCCCTTGAGACAAGATTCACAAGTTGGCATCGATTCAAAATCGAATGGGTCAAATAATCCGTCTTTGTACAACTTGTTGATTCGATTCTCATTAATATGATCGAGTCTCAATTGCCAAAGATAGGTGAGGTTCAAATTATCTCTTTTCTTTTTGTGTGTTTCAACATGAAAAATATTATCAATTATATCTAAGACCATTAAACCATTCGAAATGCGTCCAGTTCCATATAACTCATCAGAATGATATATGTGGCAACAATTGCCCATTAAAGATATTTCATAACCTTGTTCAAGTAACAAGGGAACATAAATAATATTCTTTATTAAAACTATAGGTTCCTACGGCTAAAGCTGCAACTCTTGCGCCATTGCCTACCCGGAGGTCGTATAGTCACCCTTGTTCAGCATTCTACTTATTCTCAACCCCTGTAACGAGTTACAAATGTGAGAACCACAACCGGTATCTAATACTCATGTAGTAGAATTAGGTAACGATAAATTTATTTCAATAACAAACGCACATACGGTATACCCCGCAGCCTAACTCATGCACATGCCAACTCATAAATATAGCAGAATAACAACAACTTTTATCAATAAAAAGAACTAAAACATTTTTTTTTTAATTTCAAAAACGTCAAAGTTTTTAATAAATAGTTCAAGAGCGAAAATAAATGAACCAAAGAGTAACCGTTCTTTTAACAAATAAAAACTGAAATAAAACATGCATGTCCCCACGAGACTACAACTCTAAAACATCAAATCAAAAGTGCATGACCAAACTACTACAGATTCCTAACTAGGACTACTATGAGATTAATGTAGCTCCTCTGCCCTCCAGCCATGCCAAGTGCTCCAGCCCACCTCACCGGTCAGGCTCTGCAAAACAAAAACAAACGACAACGGGTGAGTTCAAAGAACTCAGTGAGTGGTTCTACCAACCCCCACGAAAAACCAAACACAGATATGATGCATAAAACAAAACTCTTGACTCAAGCAGGAGAGGTCACAATGGAGTGACCAGCTATCAGGTCATCTGGCCACCACCTGCCTGAAGGCAGCCAACACCCAAACGGTGAAGATCAACAGGCCTAAGCCTACCATGCCATAAGGCAACAAAACATACTAGGATAATCGGGAAGGCCCTCGGAACTTATCCTAATATAAAGAAACTCGGGAGCAATCGGGATTGGCACATCCGAACTTGCTCCACGAGACGCGAAGGAACAATCAGGAATCGCCCATCCGAACTTGCCCCTTTAAGATATCATAGGAATAATCAGGATTTGTCCGTCTGAACTTATTCCTTAAAAGCACATCAGGAATAATCTGGTAGGCCCTCCGAACTTATTCCACGAGGCCAAATAGGAATAATCGGGATTTGCCCATTTGAACTTGTTCTAATGAATAACGTAGAAGTAATCAGGATTCGCCCATCCAAACTTACCCCTTTAAATATAGAATCTTGGGAACAATCGGGATTTGTTCATCCGAACTTGTTCCACAAGATACGCAAAAACAATCAGGATTTGTCCATCCGAACTTGTTCCACAAGATACGCAAGAACAATCGGGATTTGCCCATCCGAACTTGTTCCACAGGTTGGGAATCAGCCATCCAACCTTCCGGGCCTAGCCCGCAATCCATCTCCTCAACGAGCCTCTCCGTCATTCATAAAGATATGGTGCAACATGACCTAAGTTAAGTCTCTCATATGGTGTCTTAGGGGTGTCCTTATTGGGAAGAGTCTCAACACTCCAATACCCGACCCCAACTCCTAGACCCGTAATGTCATAACCCGTGAGGTTTTATTTCATGCATAACTTTATTTGTTAGTTCATAACAGATTATGCTGACCCGTTGCTCAATTTTAATTATGCAATTAAAATTTTGATCACCAAGATTAGGGTTTTGTTTTAGATTACTATTATGCCCGAAACAAATGTGTATAACCCGAATCTGATCTCCAGAATGTATCATATGTTTCCAAACTATGTTTTCTGGTCAAAACGATAGGTTAAACAACTATGTTCAGTAAACTATATACACCACAACAAGCATTTCAAAAATAATACAGATTCATCATCACAACATGAAATTTCCAGCAACATTGAATTTTCAGCATATATTGAAAATAAATCCAAAAATTCATAGAAATTAACTCCTATAATTTCCATCACATCAGATTCATAATCATTAAAGTAAATCTTACAAAAACCATATTTAATATGCAAGAACAACAAGCATCACAACCCTCTTTACCCAAGAACCAACCTTTATACTCAAGAATTTAATTCAAGAATCCTCATGCCTTCAAGATCAAACACATCTTTGAAACACATGATATATTTTCAAGATAATTACAGATTTAATATCAAGCATGCATTTAAATTATAAGCATCAAGATTGATGAACAAATTGAAATCATAGAAGGCAAGAAAAATCTACGCCATTCTCTTAGACAATTCATCGAACACTTGGAGGGCACCCCCTTTCTCCTCCTTGGTCGGCCACCCCTAGGGTCATCCAAGGGCTGTCGAGCCCCATAGGGGAAGGTTTAGGGCCTCCTCAAATACGGCACACAAAAGATCAACGATAATTCGGGAGATCATAAAAAAATAAATCAAAATCATTCTAGCCTTCAAGAACTCGAAGAAAACCTGAGAAGGAGGGGTAAAACCACTCACCTAAATAGGAAGGATGATTAGAGGAGAAATCCCATACGACGTCCATCGAATTCAGCTTCAAAAGATTGTGGCTTGACTCAAAGAAGGGGGGAGAGGGGGCGATGGCTCCTCCTCAAGTCGCCAGCTTGAAGAGAGGGGAAGAGAGGGAAGGAGGGCTTGGCTTAGGCGGCTAGCTCACTGCTCGACTCCAAGGGAAAGGAAGAAGGAGAGAAAGAAGAGGAAGGCTCGGCTCGGCTTTAGGCGGCACCAAGAGGGGAAGGGGAGGGGCGGCTGTTGGCTTGGCTCCTCCCTTCAAAAAATCTTGTGCGGCTCCAATTGGGGAGCTGCACACCAAGGGGGGGGGGGGGGGGGTTATACCCTCCTCCTTATACCTAAATCCACTAACTCTCTTAGCAACCCCGCATATGTCTCGAGCCAAATCCAAACACATTAACCCGACTAAGATTAATTAATCCAATCTAACTCAAAAATAAATATAAGCAACAAGCATATGCACATCCACATGCAACATAATTAAACCAATTAGCTACATAATTATGAATCATAATTCAACTCACCTGAGCTCGCAAGCTCACATCGGACCATGAGTAGACTCTGTTCGACCTCGGACTAGCCCGCTAGGCTGACAAGCACAAAGAACAAGAAAGATAAATAAAAAGGAAAAATATCTAGGATATTACAATCATCCCTCCATAAAGAAAATTCGTACTTGAATTTCGGAAAAGAAGATTAAGGACTCACCAGATCATCGAACAATGAAGGATATCGCTCCTTCATATCCTGCTCCCACCTGATTTTAACCAAGGGAATCTCCTTGGACCTCAATTTTCTGACCTGCCAGTCTAGTGTCATGCCCCAAATACAGGGTCACGTGACCGGCCAGGGTATACACGCATATACCCCGCAGCCTAACTCATGCACATGCAAACATCATAAGAATAAACAAATAGCGGAAAGAAATCAACAAGTTTTTATTTCATCTAGAATCAAAATAGAGTTCATCATAAACCAGTTGAAGCTCAACAGGCCTAAGCCTATCATGCCCTCTAAAATAGCTATAAGGCCATCTGGCCACCACCTGCCCGAAGGCAGCCAACACCCAAACGGTGAAGCTCAACAGGCCTAAGCCTACCATGCCGTAAGACACAACACATACTAGGATAATCGGGAAGGCCCTCTGAACTTATCCTAGTATATAGAAACTCGGGAGCAATCGGGAAAGGCCCTCCGAACTTGCTCCACGAGACGCGTAGCGACAATCGAGATTCGCCCATCCGAACTTGTCCCTTTAAGATATTATAGCAGTAATCGAGTAAGCCCTCCGAGCTTACTCCTAAAAGATATCACAGAAATAATCGGGAAAGGCCATCCGAACTTATTCCTTAACACCACCTCGGGGATAATCGGGTAGGCCCTTCGAACTTATCCCACGAGGCTAAACCAGAACAATCAAAAAAGACCCTCTGAACTTGTTCTACAGGTTGGGAATTAGCCATCCAACCTCCCGGGCATAGCCCGCAATCCGGCTCCTCAACGAGCCTCTCCGCCATTCATAAAATATGGCGCACCATGACCTAAGTCAAATCTTTCCTACGGTATCTTAGGGGTGCTCCTATTGGGAAGTGTCTCAACACTCCAATACCCGACCCCAACTCCTAGACCCGTAATGTCATGAACCCGTATGGTTTTATTTCATATATAAACTTCCCATGTTGGTTCATATCAGATTATGCTGACCATTTTCCCCAATTTTAATTATGCAATTAAAATTTAGTTCACCACAATTAGGATTTTGTTTTAGCTTACTGTTATGCCCAAAACCGATGTATCTAATCCGAATCTGATCTCCAGAGTGTGTCATATATTTCCAAACTATATTTTCTGGTCGAAATGATAGGTTATATAAATATGATCAGAGATCTAATTACATCATAACAGTGAAAACAAAAATTAGCCCAGATTCAACAAACAACATATAAATCTCAGCAAGTTGGAATTTTCAGCACAACATGAAATAAAATCCGAATTTTACATAATTAAATCCCTAAATTTATGACATCACATATTTATGTCATTATGCCTATCAGGCATATAATCTCATAATTTTTACTAATTAAAAACTAGCATACATATCAAGGTTTCCTTAATCAAGAATCAATGTAACAAACTAGATTATAACATCAAGAACATCTAAATTTTCAAGATGATATTACAACCAAGATTCCACAAGACTAAATCTAAAAATCACAGATCTTACATTAATCACATGCCCCATGATATATGATCTAAATTAATAATCTAAGCATGGCACGAAAATCAAGAAAAAACTCAAAATCATCACCTAGGCATTTCATCGAACACCTTGAGGGCACCCTAATCTCCACCTTGGCCGAGCACCCCTAGTAGAGTTCTAGGGTTGCCGAGCCACCTAGGGGAGTCCCCGGGGTTCCCTCTTACAAAGCCACGCAAGATTTGACGGCTAAAACACGAGTTTCAATGAAAAAACAATCCAAGAAGAACATGAGCCGAATCGGCTCAAGAACACGATGAAAAAACCCGAGAAGGAGGGGTAAAACCACTCACCTAAATTAGGAAGGGATTTGAGAAGAAAATCCAATCGACGGCCTCCGATTTCGGCTCTGAAATCCGGCGACTCATCCCAAAGGAGAGGAAGGGCAGGCGACAGCTCCTCCCAAGCTGCCAGCTCCAAGGGAAAAAAGGAAGGAGAGCAAGAGGGGGCAGCTGGCTTGCTGGCGGCTCCCTCGGCTCGGCTTCACAAGGAAGGGAAGGAGGGGAAGGAGAAGGAAGGCTCGATGGCTGGCTAGCTTGAGGGCGGCTAGCGTCTTGCGAGAGAGAGAGGGGAAGGGGCGGCGGCTCCTTTCTCCTCTTGCTTTTGTGGTGGCTCCAAATAGGGAGCCACAAGCCAAGGGGAGGGGTTTTTTATATCCCCTCATCAACCCTAACCCTTCTAAACCATTTATCCAACCTGCATCCACTTCAAGCCAAACCCGAACTCGCTAACTTAAATTAACTTAATTAATCTTATTCTCCACATAACCATCCAATACACGCACACCCATATGCGACATAATAAAATAATACGCCATAAATATTAAATAAATTAAACTACTCAAGCAAAATTTCATATTCATAATCCTACTTACCCGGGCTTGCAGGCTCGCACTGGACCATGAGTCGACTCGGCTCGACCTCGATCTAGTCCACTAGGCTGGTAATTACAACCAAAAAGGAAAATAATATAATTAAATATCTAGGATATTACATCTAGCACCTCAACTGGCCGCTCTTCATAAGAAACTGCTGAATCCACCCCCACTGCGGTAGGCTCAATCACATGGGACTCATCTCGAATGTACTTCTTCAGCATAGACACATGGAACACTAGATGCACTCAGTCCATACTAGGAGGTAAGGCCAACTCATAGGCCACAGCTCCCCTGCGCCTGAGAATAGGAAACGGCCCAATGAACCTAGAGCTTAGCTTTCCTTTCTTACCAAATCTCACCACCCATTTCATAGGGGACATCTTGAGGAACACCATGTCCCCCTCAGCAAATTCTACCTCCTTGGCCTTTCCATCAGCATACATCATTTGGCGACTCCGAGCTATCAACAACCTCTCTCTAATTAGCTTCATCTTTTCTACTGCCTCCTCCACCAGGTCAGGTCCCATCAAAAGGAAATCTCCTACCTCAAACCAACCTACAGGCGACCTACATCTCCACCCATACAATGCCTCAAATGGGGTCATCCCGATGCTGCTGTGATAGCTGTTATTGTAGGCAAACTCAATCAGAGGTAAGTGCCTCTCCCAACTGCCCTCCAAATCTAGGACACATGCTCTCAGCATATCCTCCAGTGTTTGAATAGTCCGCTCTGACTGACCATCTGTCTAAGGGTGAAATGCAGTGCTGAACCAAACCTGAGTCCCCAACGCCTCCTGGAAAGACTACCAGAATTGAGCTATGAACTGAGTACCCCGATATGAGATGATCATAACCAAAACACCATGATAAGCGACGATCTGATCCAAAAATAACCTTGCATACTGCTCGGCTAAAAAGGTAATCCTGACTGGTATAAAATGCGAAGTCTTGGCTAGGCGATCCACCACTACCCAAATAGAATCATTGCCCTTCCCAGACTTTGGCAACCCTGTCATAAAATCTATGGTTATCTTCTCCCATTTCCACTCTGGTACTTCTAGGTTCTGGAGCAACCCTGTCGGCTTTAAATGCTCAGCCTTAACCAGCTGATACACCAGACACTTAGACACGAACTCGACCACTTCTCTTTTCATACATTTCCACCAATAATTTTGCCTTAGATCTCAGTACATCTTTGTGGCTCCCGGATGCATAGTATATGTGGATCGATGAGCAATCTCTAGCACCTGCCTGTGAACCTCAGCCATATCTGGCACCACTATCCTGTTCTTGAACCTATGAACGCCCTCCGAGCCAATACCAAAACCATTATTGGCATCGCCTCTCCTGGCCAGATCCTCAGTGAGTGCACATAAAACATCCTCCTCCTGCGCTGCCCGTAGTATGTTTACCAATGCGGACTGCACCCTCAGGTGAACCACCAGCGCACCAGAAGCTGATACTGACTAGACTGCCCCGCCATCCAAACACATCGCCAAATCCTGAGCCAACGACCTCCTCCTGACTGTCAAATGCACCAGACTGCCCATAGACTTTCTGCTCAAAGCATCAACTACCACGTTAGCCATCCCCGGATGGTACATGATCGTGCAGTCATAGTCCTTCAAGAGTTCAAGCCATCTTCTTTGCCTCAGGTTCAACTCCTTCTGGGTGAGCAAATATTGTGTTGTGTGAAACCCGGCACTAGAAAGGGGTGTTGAATAGTGTATGTCCCCTTTTTGAATTTTCTCCTTACTCAATTTTAACTCTACTTAATGCAATTGTTCTTTAATGGTTTATGTGATCACAATTCAATAGCAACGATAAAAGCTAATAAAGAAGCAATGCAAACAATAATATTTATAGTGGTTCGGCCAACCACCTACTCCACTACCTTGGCTCCTTACCAAGGATTTCTAACCACTACTTTATAGAATTTATGTTTCCCTTTGAATACACTTGAGGACACCCTTCTCACAACTCGAAGAACACCTCAATCCTATTCACCTAGGCAAAACACAATTCTATAAAGCTATCCCTAAATGTTTCCTATCACACCTAGCAAGTTATCTCAATTTTGAAAACAGGTTACAATAAAGTTCAAATACAAGGAAAGAGCTAAAGAATAAAAGATTGAACCAAGCTTCTTTCCACCGCCTTCTTGTCTTCAACTTGCAAGATGATGACTCCAAAGATTGCAGCACAGTTGAAGAAGCAAAAGCAGCGTCTGGTTTTTTGATGTCGAAGAAGGAAGGAGAGGGCGCACGAGAACTTGATCGTATGAAGGCTTAAAGGACTTATTTGATTGCTCAATAACAATTGTTAAAGTCTGTAAAGAAGTTAGGTGAGGGGTATTTATAACCCCTCACCCAAACGGCACATTCAACGGGTGAAAAATCGACCATTGAAGTCGTTCGATCGCAAGGCCGGTCGATCAATCGGTCGATCGACAGATCGACCGCCATTGCGACTACTGGAAACCTGTGAGAGCTCGATCAACCGACGGGTCGACCGGCTATATTTCTTCCGACATTCGGTTGACCTATCGATCGATCGACTGGCTGAAGCCAGGGTCATGATTTGGCTATGTCCAGTTCGGTCCATTTTCGCCGTAGCCAGGGTCATGATTTGCTAGCGTTCTGTCCATTTTCGCCGTCTGTCGGTCGACCAATCGGTCGACCGACGCAGCCCTGCACTTTTGCCTTCGCCAATTTCGGTCGACCGACGGGTCGACGGAATGGCTACTGGCCATTTTTACCGACATCCAGTCGACCAGTTGGTCGATCGAACGGGCTGCTTACCATTATATTGCCTTGTTCGACTGATCGGTCGACCGAACCCAGGCTGAGGATGACTTGTTCCTTGGATTTTTACATGCTTTTTCTATGGGTTTGGTTACCAAGTTTCAACTTGGCTAACTTTACAATTTTGGCTTCGGATAAACTATCCTAGGGACATATTACATTAATTCTACTTGATTTAATCCCGAACCTTTCTTCTTTCATTTCTTTGACGATCTTTTCCTTCGTCCCGTTTGAACGGATTTGGCATGCATATCGCAACCTCAACCTGAACTCAAAACTTCACACTTGGATTAAGTACATGTTTGTTATCATCAAAATAAAGATCGAGGATTAAAAGAGACCCTTAAGCCAACAATCTCTCCCTTTTTTATGATGACAAACATAACATGGAATTTTTAAGAAAGCATAAGTATTTGTGAGTTTGAGTTAAGGCATTCAAGAGTTAGGTACCTTAGCATATGCATTCAACTATCTAACTTAGCATATGCATTCAACTACTTATAACTCAACCTATGCTCCCCTTATCAATGTGCATATTCAATTACGTATAACTTGACCTATGCTCTCCCTATCAATGTGCATATTATTTTTAACTCCCCCTAACTATATATATCTTCCCCTTAACTATAAAACTCACACTAACTATCTGCATCGTGAAAACCAAGTGTGACCTTACTTTTTCTCCCCCTTTTGACATCAATCAAAAAGGGTAAGAATTAAGGTATAATTAATGAATTTCATCATAAAAACCGAGAAAGCAACAAAAACCAAATACCATCTACCACTATAGTCCTTCCTATTAATGTAAGCCTATAGAAGGCAAACACCAATACGTCGCAAAGCCCCACTGCATAGCAATACATAAATGTGATGATACTTTATAGAATGCAAGTTTTGAAAAACATATATATTTTGAAGAAAATACACTTTAATTACTCAAAAAAACACAAATTCCTAATTGCATCCTTAAATTTATGAAACTTTCTTCAACTAAGGGTTTTGTAAATATATCGGCAAGTTGTTTATCGGTGGATACAAATTCTATCGATATATTTCCCTTAGCTACATTATCCCTAAGAAAGTGATGTCTCAAGTCAATATGCTTAGTTCTAGAGTGTAAAATGGGATTTTTGGTTAAGTTAATTGCACTAGTATTATCACAATGTATGGGTATCCAAGAGTGCTTAAGTCCATAGTCTAAAAGGGTTTGTTTCATCCAAAGGACTTGCACACAATAACTAGTCGCAGCGATGTATTCCGCTTCGGTAGTTGAAAGGGCAACCGAGTTTTGTTTATTTGAGAACCAAGAAATAAGACTTGCTCCTAAGAATTGACAACACCCACTAGTGCTTTTTCTATCTACCATACATCCGACAAAATCAGCGTCCGAAAAACCGATTAAATCAAATGATGCATGACATGGATACCATAATCCTAAGTCAACCATGCCCTTTAAATATTTCAATATGCGTTTTACCGCACTCAAATGAGACATCTTAGGGCAAGATTGAAACCTAGCACATACACATACACTAAACATGATATCGGGTCTACTTGTGGTTAAATAAAGGAGGCTACCAATCATACATCGATATCGTTTTTCGTCCACTTTAATGCCCTATTCATCTTTGTCAAGCTTGATGGATGCGCTCATAC
The DNA here is from genome assembly GCA_034359265.1 of Canna indica. Lineage (NCBI taxonomy): Eukaryota > Viridiplantae > Streptophyta > Magnoliopsida > Zingiberales > Cannaceae > Canna > Canna indica. Next base: position 35,178,572 of record CP136892.1, on the reverse strand, counting down.
ATGTAGAAGCTATCTTGGCTTCATTCATCCCAAACCTTTTGATGAGCTCACTTTGTGTACTTGGCTTGATTGATGAAAATCCCATTGTTGGTTTGCTTGATTTGGAGACCAAGCATGAAGGAGAGCTCTCCCATCATGCTCATCTCAAATTCATCTTGCATACGCTTAGCAAACCACTCACAAAGCATTTCATTAGTAGCACCAAAAATTATATCATCAACATAGATTTGAACTAATAACATGTCATTCTCATGGTGCTTAACAAAAAGTGAAACATCCGCTTTTCCTATATCAAAACCTTGTTCAATTATAAAAATTGAAAGTCTTTCATACCAAGCACTAGGGGCATGTTTTAAACCATATAATGCTTTTTTAAGTTTAAAAATATGGTTTAGAAACTCAAAACTTTCAAAACCGGGGGTTTGTTCAACATAAACTTCTTCATTAATAAAACCATTTAAAAAAATACTTTTTACATCCATTTGAAATAGTTTAAAACCCTCAAAACTAGCATATGCTAAAAGCATTCTAAATGCTTCTAATCTAGCCATGAGAGCATATGTTTCATTATAGTCTATCTTTCTTGTTGGTTGTACCCTTGTGCCACTAACCTAGCTTTGTTTCTAATAACTAATCCCTCTTCATCTAGCTTATTTCTAAATACCCATTTGGTTTCAATTATAGTTTGATAACTAGGTCTAGGCACTAAGTCTCATACATCATTTCTATCAAATTGGTTGAGTTCTTCTTGCATAGCTAATACCCAAAACTCATCTTCTATAGCTTCCTTAATATTCTTAGGCTCTACTTGAGAAGCAAAAGCTACATATTGGCATACATTTTTAAGTTTAGAATGTGTTACCACTTCCATTAAAGGCTCTCCAATGACTTGGTCTATTGGATGATCTCTTACCAATCGGTATCCTTTAGGGAGAGGTGGTAGAGCTTCTTCTTCTTCATCTTCAACTTGAGGTTGATTTGAGGATGGAGGTTCTTCATGTTGGGTCTCCTCATTATCTTCATCCTCCACTTCCTTATAATGAAGTGTGAGATCCTCAAGTTCCTCACCTACATTCACAATCTTGACATTTCTAGAAGAATCATTAGTTTCATTGAAAATAACATGCATGAATTCTTCAACAATCATTGTTCTACGGTTATAGACTCTATAAGCCTTAGAGTTAGTGGAATAACCTAGGAAGATTCCTTCATCGGATTTAGAATCAAATTTTCCTAAATTATCCTTGGTATTTAATATGAAGCATTTACATTCAAAAACATGAAAATATCCCACATTTGAGATTTTACCATTCCAAAACTCAAAAGATATTTTCTTGATTTTTGGTCTTAATAAAACTTGGTTAAGAACATAACACGAAGTATTTATGGCTTCGGTCCAAAAATATTTAGGCAAATTATTTTCGCATAACATGGTCCTAGCCATTTCTTGTAAAGTTCGATTCTTCCTCTCAACAACCCCATTTTGTTGAGGGGTCCTAGGGGAAGAAAAGGAATGTTGAATACCTAAATCATGACAAAACTCGGAAAATTTTTCATTTTTAAATTTCCCTCCATTGTCACTCCTAATTTTCAAAATAGAAACTCATTTTTCATTTGAAACTTTATTTGCAATTTTTTTGAAAAACTCAAAAGTTTTATTTTTCTTAGCCAAAAAGAAAATCCATGTAAATCTAGAAAAGTCATCAACCAATACATAGCAATATAGCTTTCCACCTAGACTAGCTACATCACATGGACCAAAGAGATCCATGTGCACAAGCTCAAGAATTCTAGATGTACTAACTTGATTAATACTATGAAATGAGGATTTTACTTGCTTACATAGTTGACATGCATCACAAAGTTTATTTTTTTCAAACTTTATCTTAGGTAAGCCTTTGACTAATTCTTTCCTAGATAACTCTTGGATGAGGCTCATGCTAGCATGTCCTAGCCTTCTATGCCACAACCAAGAATCATTTTCCATGACAACTAAGCATCTAACATGAGGATTTGACAAGACATTTAATTCTAAGGTGTATACATTTTCTTGCCTATTTCCAATGAACATGATATCATTTGAAGGTGTACTTCTAATAATACATTTAGATACTTCAAAAATAATTATGTATCCATTGTCACATAATTGTGATATGCTAATCAAATTGTGTTTCAACCCATCAACTAATAAAACATTTGTAATGCATGGGTAAGGGAGTATACCTATATCACTAAAGCTAACAATCTTACCTTTGACATTGTCTCCAAATGTGACATGTCCACCATCTTTACTTGATAGGGTTGCAAACAAATTGATGTCTTCCGTCATGTGCTTTGAGTAACCGCTATCCAATATCCAAGTGCTCCTACTTGGTTGAGGATGCTTCTCTATCTACAAAAGGAGAAGAAACTTTCTTAGGTACCCAAATTTTCTTGGGTCCTTAAGTGTTAGTAAACTTTGGAACCCATGTGAATCTTTCATGTGGGTTCCTTCTCAATGCACAATCCCTGGCCATATGACCAAAAATGCCACAAGAAAAGTAATTTTCATTAAATTTTCTCTTTGTGTGTGTGTGAGCATGAGAGTGTGATGATTTCTCTTTATGGACAACCTTTGGCATGACATTTTAGATGATTGTCATTTTTTCATTAAGCATGCAAAGTTCCTTTTTAATGTTAGCATGCTATCATTTAAATGCTCTATTGTATCACATAAATACTTATATTCTTTTTCTAGTTTTTCATTGTCAATCTCTAGGTTCTTCTTAGCCTTTTCTAGGGTGCAATTTTCTTCCTTAAGATTGTCTATTTCTTTCCTAAGGTCATTGCATGAAAGTAATAAGCTATCATTTTTAATTTCTAAGGATCTATTATCATTTTTGAGATCTCTAAATTTTCTCCTAATTTCAATGAATTCATCATGCATTTGCTCAAATTCATTTTGTAACTCTTCTTGAGTAAACGAAATTTCACCAAAACTAAATTTTACCTCATCATCCTTTGCCATCAAGCAAAGGTTTGCCTTTTCACTCTTTGCCTCTTCTTCACTTGATGAGGCATCGCTTTCGTCCCATGCATCCATCATTGCCTTTTTCTTCTTCTTGTATTTTTCTTTCTTGTGAGGGTTGGAGGTGGTGGCCATCTTAAGAAGCGGGCAATCCTTCCTTAGGTGCCCGGTCTTGTTGCAATGGTAGCAAGTGTAGCCACCTCTTCCCTTCCTTATGCCTCCCCTCATGAAGCTCATGAATCTTCTTGCAAGCATCGCCATTTCTTCAAGGTCATCCAATTCTTCCTCGGATGACGATGACTCTTCGGCTCGATGTGATGCTTTTAAGATGATGGTTTTGCCTTTGGGGGCATCTTCCTCTTGATATTGCTTCATGTGGGTCTCATGTGTCATGAGAGACCCAATGAGCTCGGTGATCTTCAATGTGCTCAAATCCTTGGCTTTCATGATGGCCATCACTTTGGGCTCCCAAGATTTTGGAAGGAAACGGAGGAGCTTCCTTACCTTCTCCTCTTCCCTTATCTCCCTGCCAAGGTTAGCTACACCATTCGTAATATTTTGAAACCTAGCATGCATGGCATCAATGAACTCATGTGAAAGCATTTTAAACATTTCATAATCATGCATAAGTAAATTGATCTTGGATTCCTTTACTTGCGAAGTTCCTTCATGGGTGGTTTCTCGGACATTCCATACTTCATATGCGGACTTGCATGTAGAGATCCTATTAAATTCATTAATTGATAGACCACAATATAGAGTATTGACGGCCTTGGCATTAGTATTAAAAAGTCTAATTTCCTCTTGGTCCCATTGGTCCATATCCTTATTGGGTTGTTTATACTCTACTAATATCATTCTCCATACATCCATGCCTAATGATTGAAGGAAGCCATTCATGCGGATCTTTCAATAGGCATAGTTGTTCCCATCAAATAGTGGTGGAGTATGAGTAGAGGACCCTTGAGCTAATTGGATTTCACTAGACATCTTGATTTGTAGGGAAGATTGCTAAATCTTATCCTACGACCTTGCTCTGATATCAAATGTTATGTGAAACCCGACACTAGAAGGGGGGGTTGAATAGTGTATGTCCTCTTTTTGAATTTTCTCCTCACTCAATTTTAACTCTACTTAATGCAATTTTTCTTTAATGGTTTATGTGATCATAATTCAATAGCAACGATAAAAACTAATAAAGAAGCAATGCATACAATAATGTTTATGGTGGTTCGGCCAACCGCCTACTCCACTACCTTGGCTCCTTACCAAGGATTTCTAACCACTACTTTATAGAATTTATGTTTCCCTTTGAATACACTTGAGGACACCCTTCTCACCACTCAGAGAACACCTCAATCCTATTCACCTAGGCAAAACACAATTCTATAAAGCTATCCCTAAGTGTTTCCTATCACACCTAGCAAGCTATCTCAACTTTGAAAACAAGTTACAATAAAGTTCAAATACAAGGAAAGAGCTAAAGAATAAAAGATTGAACCAACCTTCTTTCCACCGCCTTCTTGTCTTCAACTTGCAAGATGATGACTCCAAAGATTGCAGCACAGTTGAAGAAGCAGAAGCAACGCCTGGTTTTTTGATATCGAAGAAGGAAGGAGAGGGCGCACGAGAACTTGATCGTATGAAGGCTTAAAGGACTTCTTTGATTGCTCAATAACACTTGTTAAAGTCTGTAAAGAAGTTAGGTGAGGGGTATTTATAACCCCTCACCCGAACGGCCCGTTCAACGGGTGAAAAATCAACCGTTGAAGCCATTCGGTCGCAGGGCCGGTCGATCAGTCGGTCGACCGACAGATCGATCGCCAGTTCGATCGCTGGCAACCTGTGAGAGCTTGGTCGACCGACAGGTCGATCGGCTACATTTCTTCCGATATTCGATCGACCCGTCGGTCGACCGACTGGCTAAAGCCAGGGTCACGATTTGGCTATGTCCAGTTCGATCGACTGCTAGCGTTCTGTCCATTTTCGCCGTCTGTCGGTCGACCAACTGGTCGACCGACGCAGCCCTGCACTTTTGCCTTCGCCAATTTTGGTCGATCGACTGGTCGACTAAATGGCTACTGGCCATTTTTACTGACATTCGGTCGACCAATCGGTCGACCGAACGGGCTGCTTACCATTATATTTCCTTGTTCGGTCGATCGATCGATCGACCGAACCCAGGCTGAGGATGACTTCTTCCTTGGATTTTTACATGCCTTTTCTATGGGTTTGGTTACCAAGTTTCAACTTGGATAACTTTACAATTTTTTGTTTGGGATAAACTATCCTAGGGACATATTATATTAATTCTACTTGATTTAATCCCGAACCTTTCTTCAACGATTTCTTCTTTCGTTTCTTTGACGATCTTTTCCTTCGTCCTGTTTGAACGAATTTGGCAAGCATATCTCAACATCAACCTGAACTCAAAACTTCACACTTGGATTAAGTACATATTTGTTATCATCAAAATAAAGATCGAGGCTTCAGAGAAACCCTTAAGCCAACATATTGGAGGCTCTTATGATTAGTGTATATCTCACAAGCCTCGCCATAAAGGTAGTGATGCCACAACTTCAATGCAAATACCACCGCTGCTAGCTCCAGATCATGGGTCGGGTAATCCTTCTCGTGAACCTTCAACTGTCTGGAGGCATAAGCTATGACCCTGCCATTTTGCATCAACACACAACCCAAGCCGACCCGGGAGGCATCGTAATAAATAACAAATCCTCCCGATCCCGAGGGTACTGCTAGAACTGGTGTCGACGTCAAGCGGTCCTTGAGCTTCAGAAAGCTCTCCTCGCACTTACTGTCCCATTCAAACTTGACCTTCTTTTGAGTCAGGTGGGTCAATGGCGCTGCGATCCTAGAGAAATTCTCCACAAATTTTCTGTAATAACCTGCCAACCCTAGGAAACTGCAGATCTCAGTGACATTAGTCGGTCTCTTCCAATTCTGAACTATTTTTATCTTTGCGGGGTCCACCTTTATCCCTTCCCTGGATACCACATGGCCAAGGAACCCTACACTCTCCAGCCAGAACCCGCACTTGGAGAATTTGGCATACAAGCCGTGCTCCCGGAGGATCTCTAAAACCATCTGCAGTGCATTAGTCAACTCGAAGGACATCACTAGGAACTCAAAGTGCCCATACCTCGACCTGAAAATAGTCTTGGGGACGTCACTATCTTGGATCCTCAACTCATGGTACCCTGACCGCAGGTCAATTTTAGAAAACCACTGAGCTCCCTGAAGCTGATCAAATAAATCATCAATCCTGGGCAACAGGTACCGATTCTTCACAGTTACCTTATTAAGCTGACGGTAGTCAATTCACATCCGCATGGATCCATCTTTCTTTTTCACAAAGAGCACTGGAGTACCCCAAGGCGAAACACTTGGGAGAATGAAGCCCAACTCAAGCAGCTCCTACAATTGGGATTTCAACTCCCTCAAGTCTGCTAATGCCATCCGATACGGCGGAATGGAGACCAGCTTCACTCTAGGCTGTAAATCAATACAAAACTCAATCTCCCTCTCTCGAGGCAACCCTGGCAACTCCTCCGAAAAAACATCAGAGAACCAGCACACCACGGGCGTCCCCCCGATGTCCCTAGCCGCACCTCCGCCTTCCTGTGCCACAGACACGAAGGCCAAGAAGGACTGACAACCACCCAGAAGTAGCTTTCGAGCCTTGAGAGCTGAAATTTCTATCAATGAATCTCTCATTCCCTCACCGTGGAAGATAAACTAGGGCAATCCGGGCTTACTGGAGGTTATAGTCTTAGCCCTGCAATCCACTGAGGCAAAATGATCCGCCAACCAGTCCATGCCCAAAATTACATCAAGCTCTAACATCGGCAGCAGTGTCAATTCGGCTATCAACACATGCCCACAAATGATAATCTCGCAGCCCTGAAAGACTATCTTTACCATCACAGAAACGCCCGTAGGCATAGGCACCACAAGAGGCGAATCAAGCACAGAAGGTTCCCCTACCAACTTAGCAAAAAACAAAGCAGATACAAAAGAGTGCGTAGCACCCGGATCAAATAAGACATATGCAATAGCAGAACCAACAGTAAGGTTACCTGACACTACTACCCTAGACGCCTCAGCGCCCTCTTGGTTCATAGCAACACCCGTGCAGCGGGCCTCTCTGAACCACCAGCTCGCTGGCCTCCACCCTGAGTCTGACCCCTTTGAGCCACGGAATCCGCCGACATTGGTGCATTTCCTCTGATACCATATTGTCACGCCCCAAACTCAAGGTCACATGACCGGCTAGGGTATACGTCCCTATACCCCGCAGCCTAACTCATGCACATGCCAACTCATAAAGATAGCAGAATAACAATAGCTTTTATCAATAAAAAGAACTAAAATAGATTTTTTTTTTTACTTCAAAAATGTCAAAGTTTTTAATAAATAGTTCAAGTACGAAAATAGATGAACCAAAGAGTAATCGTTCTTTTAACAAATAAAAACTGAAATAAAACATGCATGTCCCCACAAGACTACAACTCTAAAACATCAAATCAAAAGTGCACGACCAAACTACTACAGACTCGACTACGACCCCTAACTAGGACTGCTATGAGATTAATGTAGCTCCTCTGCCCTCCAGCCATGCCAAGTGCTCCAGCCCACCTCACCGGTCAGGCTCTGCAAAATAAAAACAAACGACAACGGGTGAATTCAAAGAACTCAGTGAGCGATTCTACCAACTCCTACGAAAAACCAAACATGAATATGATGCATAAAGCAAAACTCCCGACTCAAGCAGGAGAGGTCACAATGGAGTGACCAGCTAACAGGCCATCTGGCCACCACCTACCCGAAGACAGCCAACACCCAAATGGTGAAGATCAACAGGCCTAAGCCTACCATGCCCTAAGGCAACAAAACATACTAGGATAATCGGGAAGGTCCTCCGAACTTATCCTAATATAAAAAAACTTTGGAGCAATAGAAATTGGCCCATCCGAACTTGCTCCACGAGACGCGAAGGAACAATCGGGAATCGCCCATTCGAACTTGCCCCTTTAAAATATCACAAGAATAATCAGGATTTGCCCGTCCGAACTTATTCCTTAAAAGCACTTCGGGAATAATCGGGTAGGCCCTCCGAACGGAGGCGGCTACAAAGGTAGACCCGGCCCCCTAAAAGCTCTCTCATCGAAATTCAAAATTTCAGGGTTTACTTCCAAAAATAATTTATATTTTAATGGCTTCATAATTAATTCGAAATTAATTAAATCTAATAAAATATAAACTTTAATTTATCTACATAAATTAAGAACATATAAATAAGAATGATAATTATCTAAATAAACAAATTCCCTAAACAATAGGAATGAAGTTTATCTAAATAATTCAATTTCTTATTAATTAATAGAATTATGATTTATCCTCATAAATTGTATATATATTAATTTTATGATTTATCTTTATAAATCAAATTCTTATTAATTAAGATTTATCCAAATAAATTAATTCCCAATTAATCGGTTAGACTCATGGTTATAAATTAATTTTCCCATTATGTATATTTGATTCAAAATCAAATTATATTTAATTCATAATTAAATATATTCTCGGTCAAGTAGTTAATTAAATATTTAATTCATAATTAAATTTAATCAACTACATGAAATATTATCATGTGTCAATCACTACAATTAGGGATGCCCTACAAATTAGGGTTATCGAGAAACTCATTCCTCGCGCATTCGTTCCTATAGGAAACAACTTTCCTATCATGTCCGTAAACGAGATCCGCGATCGAGTTGCAACATGTCCGTTCTAGTAGACATATAGTGCCGCATTCGAACTTTATCTCATAAGGTCTGTTATGAGGTTCGCATGTTGTGTGTGACCCATTGTGCCACACACTAAGCCAGTAGTGAGTTGTGCATAACGGAGAGTCGGATCCGATAGAATGACTTCTATTCGAATCTTACGAGCCACCACTAAACCTCATTAGTGTGGTCGCGAGAGACTCTACTCACAAGTCAAGACTGACGTCTAGCAACGTGTCATGACTACCCGGATAGTGTGAGGTTCAATCTACAGGGATCGAACGCCCTTCGGTGATTAGTTACCGTGCAACTAAGTCCCTTAGTTATAATATCCCGAATATAACTAGGATACGAAAAAAGTATCAAACCCTAATACCGATTCATATGTATTTTGTTTGCCAAGTCGTCGTCTCAATAATGACATGTCAGAAAACCTTTTTCCAACATTCATATCTACTCTGGCTAGAGATTCCTGAGCCGATACTTGCAGGGACACATAGGATATTATCTCCTCTTCCTAGGAGTAACTGATTCTATATTGGTTGCTCACATACTTCCATGGGTGCTTTCCCATGCCCAGATGTATCCAACACATGACACCAAAGGTCATGTAAGAATAAGTCCAAAGCAATAGGTCGACACTTACAAGGTAACCAAGACAACCTCAGGTCCAAGGAATGCTTGCACCGACGATCACCCGAGGAACATCCTATCGACACTCATGTATGGATTCCATTATGTGTTCCCCGTGTAGGTCCGTTCAGTGAACTCATTCCCTAATGAGCACCTGCACTTGTACATTAAACAACGACTCATAGGTAACTATGAGATCAGCTACCTCTTATCGTATAAGGCATGTACCAAGTGCACTAGTCTATCCGGAATCATCAATCCCCTAATTGGTAATCCTACGACTGAGAATATTTAGAATAGGGGCATCTGAATTCCTAAGTTTTACTAGCATGTGTTGTGTGAAACCCGACACTAGAAGGGGGATTGAATAGTGTCTGTCCCTTTTTTTTTATATTTTTCTTTTTACTCAGTTTTAATTTAACTTAAGTGCAAATATTTCTTAACTGTAGACGTGATCAAATATTAATGACAATGATAGGCAAACAAGAATAATTATAGTGGTTCGACCAACTGTCTACTCCACTACCTTGGCTCCTCACCAAGGATTTCTAACCACTACTTTATAAAGATTATGTTTCCCTTTGAATACACTGAGGATAATCTTTTCACCACTCTGAGAACACCTCAATCCTATTCACCTAGGCAAAATATAATTCTACAAAGTTTTCCCTAAGTGTTTTCCTAGCACACCTAACGGTTATTACAAATGGAAAGAACAAGTTTCAAATAAACTTCAAATACAATGGAAAGAGCTTAAGAATTCTATCGACCGCTAATGCGACCACTGGCTTTATGTGAGTGTTCGGTCGATCGACGGGTTGACCAACTATCGCAACTCTATCGATCCCACATTCGGTCGACCAGTCGATCATCCGAATCAGTAGAGCCAGGGTCACGCGACTTGTGATCTCTAATCCGATCGACCGATGAGCATTCTGCCAATTTTTGGCTTCGGTCGGTCGACCAACGCAGCCCTTTGCGATTTCTTCACCAACTTCGGTCGACCGACAAGACGACCGAATGGCTACTGCCATATCATCGCAACATTCGGTCGACCGACCGATTGATCGAATTGGCTGCTGCCAACGATACTGCCTTGTTTGGTCGACCGACTAGTCGACCGAACTCAGGCTGAGGCTGACTTCTACTTGATTTTGTTACATGTCTTTTTCATGAGTCTAGTTATCAAGTTTCAACTTGGATAACTTTACATTTTGGTTTGGAATAAAATTATCCTAGGGGTATATTAAATGATATATTTCTACTTGATTTAAGTCCGAGCCTTTCTTTGATGTTTTCTTTTGTTTCGTTTGAGCGAACTTGGCATGCTTATCGCAACCTCAACCTGAACTCAAAACTTCACACATTGATTAAATACTTGTTTGTTATCATCAAAATAAAGATCGAGGCTTAAGAGAGACCCTTAAGCCAACATCATGATCTCATCATGGCCTTGGAATCAATTGCCTAGGTTCTTGGGGTTCATCACAATCTAATATATACAAAATATAGATGCAACATATGATGAAAAGTTGCCTCATATTATTCATTAACCAAAAAATAGTTCCCTACACATATATATGTCAACACCTTGCCTTTGGGTGAAATCTTTTGCTACTAGCCTGGCCTTATTGGTCTCCACCTGGCTATTAGCTCAAATCTTTCTCTTAAAGATCCACCTACACCCTATAGGAATAACTCCTTCGGGTAAGTCAACCAAAGTCCAAACTTGGTTGGTGAACATCGAATCCATTTCGGGTTTCATTGCTTCCTGCCATTGTTTGCAATCAACATCCTTGATTGCTTGATCATAGGATTGCGGATCAACATCTTTCTGTTCATTTTCAATGGTTAGGAAGAATCTCTCAGGTTGTCAACGCAATCTCCCTGATCTATGAAGAGTGTTGGGAAGTAGTGATTCTATGAGTGGTTCAACTTGTGGACTATCCACCGGTTGTTGTGATTCGGTCTGTGGTTGTTGATCTTCATCAAGTTCAACATTTCTTTCACTCCCACTTTCCTCGGTAAACACTTTTCTTAAGAAAGTGGCATGCCTACTGACAAACACCTTTTGTTCAGTTAGTGATTAGAAGTAATACCCTAAAATCTCTTTAGGGTATCCCAAAAATCTGCACCTGGTTGATTTAGCTTAAAGTTTATCCGACTCCAACTTTTTTACATACGCAGGACAACACCTAGCGTATATCCCCAAAAATAAATCAGGAGATCTGTAAAGCAAAGCATAGACCGCATCATATCTAGCAATGTACGATTCCTCCTTTTAGACACTCCATTATGCTGTGGTGTGCCAAGAGGGGTCCATTCGGAGACAATCCTTTTGTCCTTGAGATAACTTAGGAACTCAGTGGATAAGTATTCACCACCTCGATCTGATCGAAGGGTTTTAATACTTCTCCCTACTCGTTTCACAACCTTAGCCCTATTCTCTTTGAACCTTTCAAAAGCATCAGACATATGTCTCAACAATTAGACATATCCAAACCTCGATGCATCGTCTGTAAACGTGATGAAGTAGGAATACTCACCTCTGGCTAAGTTGTCATCAGTCAGCATACATCTGTGTGAACCAACTCTAACAACTCAATGTCCCTCTCACTATTTCCAGTGAAGGGGGACTTGGTAATTTTTCCCTTGAGACATGATTCACAAGTCGATTCAAAATCGAATGGGTCAAATGACCCATCTTTATTCAACTTGTTGATCCAATTCTCATTAATATGATCGAGTCTCAAATGCTAAAGATATGTGAGGTTCAGATTATCTCTTTTTCTTTTGTGCGTTTCAACATGAAAAATATTATCAATTACATCTAAGACTATTAAACCATTCAAATTGCGTCCAGTTCCATATAGCTCATTAGAATGATATATGTTGCAACAATTGCCCTTTAAAGATATTTCATAACCTTGTTCAAGTAACAAGGGAACAAAAATAATATTCTTCATTAAAACTGGAATGTAATAACAATTATTTAATGTTATGGTCTTGCCAGAGGGTAGACAAAAATAATAGGTTCCTACGGCTAAAGCTGCAACTCTTGCGCCATTGTCTACCTCGAGGTCGTAGTCGCCCTTGTTAAGCATTCTACTTATTCTCAACCCCTACAACGAGTTGCAAATGTGAGAACCATAACCGGTATCTAATACCCATGTAGTAGAATTATGTAACAATAAATTTATTTCAATAACAAATGCACCTACAGAAGGGGCTTCAAAAGCCCTCTTCTGCAATGTACTGCTTGCAGTTGCGCTTCCAATGACCATCTTTACTACAATGGAAACAAGTGCCTTTAAAAGCAGTATTTTCCTTTTTCTTGATTTCACAACTTTGTTTTTCGCTTTGTTCTTAACAGAGCGCTTCTTCTCCTTTTTCGGGGCACTACCCACTAACAAGACTTTATATTTTTTCCTTTGGAAGGTTGGACTCACCAGTCTTTAGCATATTAAGGAGCTTGGGAAGCGAGTCATCTAGCTTGTTCATGTGGTAGTTTATTATAAACTGTGAAAATGACATTGGGAGGGATTATAGTATTAAATCCTGACTTAGCCCCTTATCAATGCTTAGACCTAATTTCTCTAACCTCTCGATCAAATTGATTAGTTTGGGGACATGAGTTTCAACAAGGGTCCATGCCGTCATCTTGGCCTTGAAGAGTTGCTTTGACAGTTCAAACCTAGTAACCCGGCTCTCTTCACGATACAACTCCTTGCGGTGAGAGAGGATGGCCCTAGCGTCCATCTTTTCATATTGTCGCTGCAACACATCGGACATAGAGGCAAACATAATGCACTGAACAATAGTGCTGTCATCTTGTCATTTCTTGTAAGTGGCCCTTACTTCCTCGGTAGCCCTTTGGGTAGGTGCATTTGGTGGCCAGTCATCAAGGACATAGGAAAATCTCTCTTGGGTGAGGACAATCCTCAAATTTCGTAATCAATCGATGTAGTTTATTCCAGTGAGTTTATTAGCATCAAGAATGCTACGTAATGATAGTGTAGATGACATGATGACGATTAAATACTACAAGCAAAAAGACAGACAAGTATAAGCTACAATTTCATATGCATAATCAATGAGGTCTTTTAAATTAATCATGTCTCCCACTAATTTTTACGGTTCCATAATACCCTCCGATTTGGAAGTAGGAATCCCTCGTTGGTAGACTTCCTTAGGGGAAAAATGAAACCCCACTTCTCTTACTCGGGTCTCGCATGTAACACGACAAACCCTAATAAGTCCATGGGTGGGCAACTCTTTACCGATCACATCACTATGTGACTTCCATATGTTTTTGTCTCTAGGACAACCAAGGCCTTGTATGTGCACAACATTCCAAGGAGCCCTAGTTGAGTCGGACCCATCGTTCGTATGCCCTAGTGAGAAAACAACCACCCTTGAGTGTAGGTCAACAAGGTAAGTCATGTTCGTATGCCCTAGTGAGAAAACAACCACCCTTGAGGTGCAACGTGTCTATTAGCACAAAAAGACCTTGTGTGTGCACAATAAACCTGTTGTGATAATAGACACACTTGTCCCTCATAACAATGATAACAAACATGGAACTAATATTTCATTGAGAAATATTTTTAGGTTCCATATCGGTTAGCACTCGATGTCATCGATTAGAAATATTAGAAGAAATTGAAAAATCATAAGGACATTGGTCGACGCGTTTGGGTTCGACGCGGAAGTTTCTTGAAGTTCGACGTGTGCACCAATGACGTCTTGGATGAGTCTAAAGAACACATGGAAAGCTCTCCAAGTTGACGCACGTTGAAGGCCGGAACACAAATAAAATGCGCAAGAAGAAGGCTGAAAAAAATCAAGCTCAGCGCAGGTTCGGTCGACCGAATGTGGTCAAAAATTAGCAGTAGTCAAAGCCGGAGTTGCCAGAGGATGGTCAAAAATTAGCAGTAGTCAAAGCCGGAGTCGACGGCAAATGGTCAGGGTAGAGGTGGCAATGGGTCAAAAATTAGCAGTATTTATAGACCATGAAGAGAAGAGAGAACTCCCCTCTTCTCAACGGGAAGTTTTTTGCCTGTTAACGACCGTCGGTCGCTTGTCGATCAATCGTCGGTCAACTGATCGAGCGATCGCCAAGTGACGGAAGGCTTTCTGCCGCTTCTTGGCAACCGTCGGTCGACCGACTAGTCACCTCTTCCCTGACCATTTGCCGTCGACCAAAGAAGACCTAACATACTAATATAATTAGGAATGACAATTAAAATCAATTAATCATGGTTAACTAACTAATCCAACCACTAAATTCAATTATTGATAGTAACTTTATAGTTCAGTTTAAGTTGGTAAGTTTAAAAAATATATTAATAATATATAATTTAATTGGTTTTACTTGGCTTTGTTTATATATTAATGATATATAATTTAATTTTAAAATAACACATGATTTATGGTGTATTTTGTTGTTTGTTTTACTTTTGACTTGAGATATTTCATTTAATTATCACTCCTTGCAAGAGAATTTTTTATAGTTCCAACCTCTGTAAAAAAATATTTAATTTTTTTAATAACTAACTAATCATTTAATAATGATCTTCAATTAACCATTGGATATTCAATATTTAATCAATTTTAATTTCAGATAGTAATTTTTAAAATCTATTGATTTTGATTTCGATTTCCAATATCTAATTTGTCAACCATTTCAGTTTAGGTTATCTATATATAAAGCGATTAACTATCATTGTCACCCCTAGATATAATCTTTCCTTGAGTTTTTATAAAATATCTTTTTCAGGTAAAGAAAAGGGAGGTCGAGCAGTAAGATCTCAACAAATAGGATTGCACTATATCCATCCATTTCTACCATTGACATCAAACTACGCATCAGTAACTAATTGCACAGAGGATAAAATTGATATAATTGACGTTTCTTAATAAAAAAAGAGCTCAAAGTTACAATCTGAGCAAAAGCTAGAAGATGCTACCAACTGTGAACCAATGTCACATTCCTCTCCAAGAGTTATCATCTCTGACATTGTAGCACCATATCAGTGCTGCTGATAACATATCTAACAAAAGCAAATAAAAAATCAAAATTTAAAGAGCTACTTTACAGTAAGAGCAATCATCTATGATGCATCTGGCACCATAAATAATATAACCTATGAACAAAAAAATATGGCCTGTGGAACAAAAGAGATCATCGTACTTCCTTTGCTTTTTCTTCCTGAATGCATGTCCAGAGCTCCAAGCATGGCATGTCTGACTGCATTTTTAACTGTTTGAGGCTGAATTTTCAGGTACTGTTAGGCAGTTTGTTGCATTAGTTAGGCACTCATGAGGGTTAGCATAGAAGTAATCTTCCTCCTTAGGCTTGTTGGCAAGAACTTTTCGGCAGGCTGGCTGGCCAATGCTCTTCTCAGTAACTTGTCTAACTGAAGATGCAAAATTATCCCAAGTCAGTGTTTTGTTGCTATGCATATCTAAAAGCTCGACCAACTTATTACGATCCAGCGAGATGGTCTTCCTAAACCCAAGATACCTATCAACACCAAAATGTAGGCAATCATGTTGATCAAACCATAAAGTGGTTCCAAGTGAAGGTTAATAAGTAATAACAGCCAAGAATAGAGAGACAAGTAGACGAACCTTCGATGTCCTTCGACCACTTTTGCCATGTTCCCATCATACGTTGCGATGAAAGTGTCACTTGCCAAAGAAACTATGTAGTCAAGCGCAGCCATCTGGGATGAGTGGTTCTGGAATTGACGCAGATCTTCAGGGTTAAGCAGCATCTCTTTTTTGACCTGGAGATTATCATGTCATACCTTCGCACGACTTAAATTAAGCAGCAGAGTTATCTTAGTTTGCTACAGATAAAAGCCTTATTTAATATCCTTCTAAACTAAAAACATAAGTAAACAAAAACTAAACAAAAAGATGTATTAAAACTTAAGAAACTTTATACACATAGTAATCTACTTACAAGATTGGGGAATGCCGCACGTAAAATTGACATCCTCTTTTCCCCACCATAAATCTCACCAGATGCAATATATATATGAGTATCCTTGTTAAAGCCTAATGCTTTGAGAATAAGGGTGGTCTCCTCGGGTGTAAGCGGGCATAAGCCTTGCAATCTCCTGGCTACAGAGTTTATCTCTTTCTCTCTCCACCATGGATATGCATATCTGAATACCTACAGCATGTTAAATTCATATATAGGAGACAAAGAGTGCATGATATACTTTAGCAGAAAAAGACTATATAGCTTGAATTGAGCCCTTATAACAGATGAAAGATGATTATATTTATGCCCCACAAAACAAAACAATAGTCTCAAAATATTTGATTAGAGGGTATGAGCTAATATAAGAAGATTTTCTAATTTTGAAAAAAAAAGAAAATGGTTTAAAAAAGATCCATTTCTCTAGTACCCAATATCTATACATCAAATAAGCCTTGCAGGATGGCATGAGCAAATATCATAGAAAAGCCAGGATCTTTCTATTGATAGTCAAATTAATATCTATGGATTGGAGGTCTACAGAAAGTAAGGATTACTGCTGCATACCTCAGTCTTTTAAGCTTCTCAGCTTCTTCATCAGAACAACCATGAGTGCAACCAGAGAAAGCCAGCATGTCCATTTCATATCTCAAATGTAAGGCAACAAATGATCCCCTCTCCAGAAGTATTTCAACCAACGTCTTTCCCAGTGCCTCAATCTCAGGAGTAAACTTCAGTGCATGATAGTTTACATGACATCTAAGTTTTTGAAGCTCATCAGGGAGATTGTTTGCCAAACGTGCATCAGTCTTATTAAAATGAATCACATTAAATTTGTTGAACAGTGGCAATATCTGCATCATATGAACATATTAGGAGCATAATTTTGCAAGAACATAGTTAACTTAACAAGACACTAGTCACAAAAGAATAGTGACTTTCTTGTTTTTGTTCAATACCAAGGCCTTGATTGATAAGGAGGATTTCTAATCCAATCCCATGGTATTTCATTGGGATTCCATGAATCATATATTTGACAGCCACAGTGGGAGGATTTGTAATCCCATCAAAGAGGATTTGGGGTGGGATTACAAATTCCATGTTCATTTTATCCCATGGGACTACAAATAGAAATTACTTTTGTACCCCTCATGTTAAAACATGATAATATAGTATATACTATATTATATAGTATTATTACATATAATATAATATGCCATACAATAAAAAAATAATTATAATAATATAGTATAATTTAATACATTTTATTATATAATAATTTATAGTATGATATGCGATACAATATAATATATTATCATGAGTGTATACCGGTACTTGCAATTTGTAATTTTATGGGATAAAATGAAATTCCATGGTACAGCAAAAATGCTTTTTGGAGAATCCTAACATTACATATCTTGGGATTACAGATCAAACTATTATCTATTTTGGGATTACGAGATTACAAATTCAATTGGATGCCAAACAAGGCCCTAGGAGTCTACGACAAGCCCTGAACATTATCAAAACTATCAAAGAATAGCAAATAATGTCCAATACATGAACCATTCAAGAGAGTTAGAGAGAGAATAAGATGCCAATATCACAAACTTAAAACACACAAGATCAAACCTGTTGTAGGTAGTATTTTTCGTCTGACCAACTCACTGGACGCATTGTAAATAAATTGCTTGAAGAATTTCCCCTTCCGCTGAGCCTTTTGGGTAGTCTTTTAGTTATCTGTACTTCATTTCTCAATGAATTGATGAAATGCCTCATATCGAAGATATCACCGAAATTACTGTAGTAAGAAGGCAAAAAATCATCTAAACATCAATATAAGAACAATACTCAATAGGAACCCATCATCATAACTGATGCATTAATGCTAGGCACTGGACTGGCATAGACATGCATGTCAATCTACTCTAAGAACAAGAAGAACAACATGTGGAACTGTCCCAATGTCAGCAGTTCTATAGTTGAGTGACGCTAAATGATGCATGAACTTTCTAGTGCCACACTAACATACACTATGGATTTCACATTTTGTCATTTGTTTATAACCAACAAGAAGTACCTTGTATCAGCCCAAAATGACTTCTTGTCAAGCTCTGGAACCACCAATGTTAGGTTCAACAACCGAGCTACCACCACCATGTCGCATATCTGAAATAACACGATTGGCATAATCACAACAATAGCACACAGTAGAGGTGCACAACTTTCAGAAAGAATTTACCAACCGCTGCACGCATTTGGTTCAAACCACCATTGCAATATACTTTTAGGTAACCATTGCTTGTATAGTTTCCTGAAAAATAGTTACTTTCATTTTAAAAATGATAGTTACCATTTGTAATTTAATATTAGAAATATTATATTTTGGCGGTAGTAAGTATTAACATTTTCGTATCAACTGGCATGGCAAATCATATGAAACCATCACTCTCGGTACAGCGACAGAGGGTAATTTCAATATCTATTTAATAATTAACATAACCAAAGATAAAGTTCACACAACTGTTATAATAGTTCGTAACAGAACAGCTGCATATCAGATATTCATTCAAAGCATTAAACTGGAAATTATAGAAAAGAAGAGTTAAAAATTATTCCTATGAGATTATGCTCAGGATTCGAGATTTAATCCAAAAAGTATGTAAAATGTCATTATTTTTAATATATTAGCAAACTCTTTTATTGTTTCCTCTAAATCCAATTCAGAACCAAACAAATCCCACCCTTCCAAATAAAGAGAACAAACAAAAATAATGAAACATTTAATTAAAAAATAGTAGGGCAATCTTTCACTGTGAAATGAAAATCTTCATGACAACGAGTACAGAAGACATATAGCTGCTTCTTGATACAGACTAATGATAATTTGCTTGGATGTCAGAAAGTCCATAAACACCTAATTGGACCAGTGCCTTTCTCCTTTCTGAGAAATAGACGATAAAAACCCAGAGCATGTAGAACCATCAAAGTTTATATTCCCATTGCCAGATAGATTGTTTTCATGGATGAATAATTATCTACCTAAATAACATAGAGACCTAAGAATATACGGGAACGGAAATTTATAAACAAGCTGTTTTCATCTTCTTTTAACTATTTACTGCATCTAATCTGCTTCTTCTAGGTACTAAGATATTATATGCATCTACAAGCGCCTCATCTGGAGCACAATGGATTCTTTCCTTGCGGATCTAGAAGGAACTATATTTTTTCACTCAGAGCGTCTCAGCTATAGTGACATCTACTCGGTTTCACCTAATATACCTACCCGCAACAATCCAATAAAAACTACATTTTTAACGTCTTATTGAATAAAGTTACAAAGAAAAGTTACGATTACACACTCCATGGTAGCATCGGCGGTGGCGGTGGAAGAGCGGAACTTGATCCAGACGCCGTGACATCGTGCCCGACCAGGAAGAACAACGCAGGGCTCCAACCCTGCCATACGCGGCCATAGACGAGGAGCTGGATCAGGCACGTCCAGAGGAGGACGCATCCGCACGCGGTCACGAACCAAGCCTGCCGCCGCACCCGCATCGCCATCGCCCCTCTGGCCGGCGGCGGTGCTCCGTTGGCCTCAGGTGCGGCGGCGCCTCCCATAACCGGACCGCCGCCACATCGGTAAGACGGGACCAACCCTAACTCTCAAATCAAACTCCAAGATTCGATCTTTCCACGCTTCGACCAAGTTTTCCGGTTTCGGGATGGAATAAAGCGGAGGAAGAGGGACGCCGCTGAGAAAAATGGCACCTGTTCTATCTCCCCTTTTGTCAATCTATATTTAAATGTATTTATAATATTACGGAAATAAAAGTTCGCGAGGATTAATAGTAAAGAAAAGTGAGCCTAAATGGATTACTAAAATTTTCGAATGTATAATAAGGATCCCAAAATTTGTAGATTCATAATTTTTTTTTCAAAAACCCCAAAATACTCTTAAGTTTTGTTTGATATTTGATTTTAAAATTTTATAAATTTTAAAATCTACTTATTTTATATTTTTAAGAAAATCTAAAATCTATTATATTCTCAAAAAAATTTATATGTTATTAATAATATACGAAATAAATTCATTAAAAATATTTTATATATCGTAATCATCATTATATTTATTAAATAAATGATGAACTGATCTTACTTATTACAGTCCCACACTTTTGAGAAAGTCTGAAACCTACTTGGACTAGACTAGCACCTTTGGGCCCGACCGGATTAGGCTCGGAAGTGCTCACACTCATGAATCAGACTTAAGTCAAGCCAAACGACTTAGCCCGGGGCTCCACCCGACCACACTTTTATCCACATTAATTACGAGGGATTCGTCATTCACGAACCCGACACTCACCAGGTACGGGGAGAATCCAATTTATATTACCTCCACCTTGAATTCATTCTTACATGAGCATGGAGTGTCTTTAGTTGATCCCCTGTCGGAGTCGCACTCGACCAGGAGACGCGTTAGACCGTATCACCCCGACTTAAGGCGAGAACACTATTATTTTTTAGACTTTTACAAAAGTATGGAATCGAATACCAGACTTAACTTGAGGGCATTTCGAGGACTTTAAGAGAAAAAATTAAGGATCTGGAATTTTCATATCCTTGTTATAGATCTAAAATTTTTAAATCCTTGTCATGAATATGGGAATTTCTCTAATCCATATCATCGTTTAGAAAAATTGCGCAATATAAAGTAGTAACTTAATTTGTGAGAAGATGTAATTTCCCTATTCTCACTCAACATGTTTTTAATACTTTTCAAAAAAAATTATAGGGTAAATTACACGGAACTCCCCTCGACTATAGTCAATGTGCGCAAAGACTACTTAAACTACCAAGTGTGCACAGAACCCCCCGCGACTACACTTATTGTTCAAATAACCCTCCTCCGTTAGCATGTCCGTTAGTAACTTAACGGTAAAATTTTCACGTGCGCAGAACCCCCCTCTCCAGTGCCACGTGGCATAATCTCCACCATCCATCTCATCCGACAGTCACCACTTCTTCTTCTACCTATCCCCTTGTCCTAGACATAGCCGTCGCCGCCACCACCACCATCACCACCACCTCCTCCTCTTCCTCCACTAGATCTCCTCCTCCTCCTCCCGCCGCCGCCGCCGCTACCACCACCACCTCCTTAAGAAGAGGAAGAGGTCACCGGCTCCTCCTCCCCTTTCTCATCCTCACCGCTGCCGCCACCACCACCTCTTTAAGAAGAGGAAGAGGTCGTTGTTGTTGTAGGAAATCTGACATAAGGGGGGGGGGGGTTTGAATAGTGTCTGTCCCCTCACTGATTTACTCAAATTTTCTTTTTACTCAATTTAACTTTAATCAAATGCAAATGTATCTTAACAATAGATGTGATCAAATATCAAGAACAATAAAGAGCAAATATCGAAAGCAATGCAGACAAGATGAATTATAGTAGTTCGGCCAACTGCCTACTCCACTACCTTAGCTCCTCACCAAGGATTTATAATCACTACTTTATAGACCTTGTGTTTCCCTTTGAATACAATTGAGGACACGCTTCTCACCTCTTTGAGAACCTCTCAAACCTATTCACCTAGGCAAAACACAACTCTACAAAGTTTCTCCTAAGTGTTTCTCTAGAACACCTAACAGCTATTACAGATTAAAATCGAATCTGAAATAAAACTTCAAATACAATGCAAAAGAGCTTTAAGAATAGAGAGAAGAACCACAGATCTTTTCCCAAGCCTTCACATCTTCATCTTGCCAGAAAATACACTCGAGTTGCAGCATAGTTGAAGGAAGCCGGCGCTCGCTTGAAGAGGATTTTGACTGAAGGTTAGGGCGCAACAAATCGATCACTTTGAATGCTTTTAATCTCTTCTTGAATGCTCAATAAATTCGCTAAGAAGATTTTAAGAAGGTAGGTGAGGGGTATTTATAACCTTTTAGCTGAACGACGACTCAACGGATAGAAAAATAGCCGTTACAGTCGTTCGGTCGATCGTCGATCGACCGACCGATCGACCGCTACCCTTTCTATGTGTTTTTAGCGCTGTTCGGTCGATCGATAGAGTCGCAACTTCATCCATCCTGAATCTGATCGACCGAATCGGTTGACAGATGCAAGGAAGTAAGGCGCGCGATCTGCAGTCTTCAATCCAGTCGACCGGTCGATCAACCGATGCGCCTTCTGCCTATTTTTGGCCTCGGTCGACCGACATAGCCTTTCGCCAAGGCTTCACCAACTTCGGTCGACCGACAGGTCGACCGCAATGGCTACTACCATTTTTTGGCTTCATTCGGTCGACCAAATAGGCTACTGCCAAAATTCTACCTTGTTCGATCGATCGATCGGTCGACCGAACTCAGGCTGAGGCTGATTTTTTACTTTGAATTTTTACATGCCTTTTTTTATAGGTTTAGTTACCAAGTTTCAACTTGGATAACTTTACAAATTGGCTTGGGATATGATCATCCTAAGGGTATATTACATGATTTCTACTTGAACTAAACCCGAGTCTTTCTTTGACGTTTTCTTCTTTCGTTTCTTCAACGGTCTTTTCTTTCGTTTCGTTTAAACGAACTTCGCATGCTTATCGCAACCTCAACCTGAACTCAAAACTTCACCCATAGATTAAATACATATTTGTTATCATCAAAATAAAGATCGAGGCTTAAGAGAAGCCCTTAAGCCAACAATCTCCCCCTTTTTGATGATGACAAACATAACATGAAATTTTAACAAACATATGCATATTTTTGTGAGTTTGAGTTAAGGCATTCATGAGTTAAGGTATACAAGATATAAAACTCAACATATGTATACAAATGCTCCCCCTATCAATGTGCATATCATTTTTATCATTTTTGTAACTCCCCCTAACTATATACATCGTAAAAACCAAGTGTGACTTTACTTTTTCTCCCCCTTTTGACATCAATAAAAAAAGGTAAGAATTAAGGTACAATTAATGAGTTCCATCATAAAAACCAAGAAAGCCATAAAACCAAGTATCATCTACCATTATAGTCCTTCCTATTAATGTAAGCCTATAGAAGACAAACATCAATAAGTCGCAAAGCCCAACTACATAGCATTACATAAGTGTGATGATACTTTTATAGAATGCAAGTTTTGAAACTCATATAAGTTTTAAAGAAAAACATTTTAACTACTAGGAAAAACACAAATTCCTAATTGCATCCTAAAATTTGTAAAGCTTTCTTCAACCAAGGGTTTTGTAAATATATCGGCAAGTAGTTTATCGGTGGAAACAAATTCTACAAATATATTTCCCTTAGTCACATTATCCCTAAGAAAATGGTGCCTTAAGTCAATATGCTTAGTTCTAGAGTGTAAAATAGGATTCTTTGTTAAATTTATTGCACTAGTATTATCACAATGAATAGATATGCAAGAATACTCAAGTCCATAGTCTAAAAGGGTTTGTTTCATCCAAAGAACTTGTGCACAACAACTAGCCGCAGCGATGTATTCCGCTTCGGTAGTTGAAAGTGCAACTGAGTTTTGTTTCTTCGAGAACCAAGAAACAAGACTCACTCCTAAGAGTTGACAACACCCACTAGTATTTTTTCTATCTACTTTACACCCGGCAAAATCCGCGTTCGAAAAACTAATTAAATCAAATGATGTATGGCATGGATACCATAGCCCTAAGTCAACCGTGCCCTTTAAATATCTCAATATGCATTTGACCGCACTTAAATAAGATATTTTAGGGCAAGATTGAAACCTAGCACATACACAGACGCTAAACATGATATTGGGTTTACTTGCGGTTAAGTAAAAAGGCTACCAATCATACCTCGATATCATTTTTCATCAACTTTGACACCCTTTTCATCTTTGTCAAGCTTGATGGATGTGCTCATTGGTGTAGAAGTTATCTTGGCTTCATTCATCCCAAATCTTTTGATGAGCTACTTTGTGTACTTAGCTTGATTGATGAAGATTCCTTTATTGGTTTGCTTGATTTGGAGACCAAGCATGAAGGAGAGCTCTCCCATCATGCTCATCTCAAACTCATCTTGCATACACTTAGCAAACCACTTACAATGAATTTCATTCGTAGCACCAAAAATTATGTCATCAACATAAATTTGAACTAATAACATATCATTTTCATGATGCTTAATAAACAGTGAAACATCAGTTTTTCCAACATTAAAATCTTATTCTATTAAAAAGTTTGAAAGCCTTTCATACCAAGGCCTAAGGGCTTATTTTAAACCATACAATACCTTTTTAAGTTTGAAAATATGGTTTGGGAACTCAAAACTTTCAAATCCGGGGGTTGTCCAACATAAACTTCTTCACTAATGAAATCATTTAAAAATACATTTTTAACATCCATTTGGAAAAGTTCAAAACCCTTAAAGCTAGCATATGCCAAAAGCATTCTAATTACTTCTAATCTAGCTACGGGAGCATAAGTTTCATTATAATCTATCCCTTCTTGTTGATTGTACCCTTGTGCCACTAACCAAGCTTTATTTCTAATGACTAATCCTTCTTCATCTAGCTTATTTCTAAAAACCCATTTAGTCCCAATTATAGTTTGTTCACTAGGTCTAGGTACTAAGTCTCATACATCATTTCTAGCAAATTGGTTGAGTTCTTCTTGCATAGCTAGTACCCAAAACTCATCTTCTATTGCTTCCTTAATGTTCTTAGGCTCTACTTGAGATACAAAAGCTACATATTGACAAACATTCTTGAGTTTAGAGCGCGTTACCACTCCCGTTGAATGTTCTCCAATGACTTGATCCATTGGATGATCCCTCACCAACCGATATCCTTTAGGGAGAGGCGCTAGAGCTTCTTCTTCTTCATCTTCAACTTGAGGTAGATTCGAGGACGGTGGATCTTCATATTGAGTTTCCTCATTATCTTCATCCTCCACCTCTTTGTCATGAAGTGTGAGATCCTCAAGTTCCTCACCTACATTCATAATTTTCACATTTCTAGAAGAATCATTAGTTTCATTAAACGTGACATGCATAGATTCTTCAACAATCATGGTTCTATGATTATAAACTCTATATGTCTTAGAATTAATGGAGTAACCTAGGAAAATCCCTTCATCAGATTTAGAATCAAATTTTCCTAAATTCTCCTTAGTATTTAATATAAAACATTTGCATCCAAAAACATGAAAATATCCAACATTTGAGATTTTACCATTCCAAAGCTCAAAATGTGTTTTCTTAATTTTAGGTCTTAACAAAACTCGATTAAGAACATAGCAAGAGGTATTTATGGCTTCGGCCCAAAAATACTTAGACAAATTATTTTCGCATAGCATGGTCCTAGCCATTTCTTGTAAGGTTCTATTCTTCCTCTCAACCGCCCCATTCTATTGAGGGGTCCTAGGGGAAGAAAAGGTATGTTCAGTACCCAAATCATCACAAAACTCAAAAAAAAAAAATTCATTTTTAAACTCCCCTTCATTATCACTTCTAATTTTTAAAATTGAAACTCCTTTTTCATTTGTAACTTTCTTTGCAAACTTTTTGAAAAAGTCAAATGTTTTATTTTTCTTGGCCAAAAAGAAAACTCATGTAAATCTAGAAAAATCATCAACTAATACATAACAATATAGCTTTCCACATATACTAGCCACATCACATGGACCAAAGAGATCCATATGCACAAGCTCAAGAATTCTAGATGTACTAACTTGATTAATGCTATGAAATGAATATTTGACTTGCTTACCTAGTTGACATGCATCACAAAGTTTGTCTTTTTCAAATTTTATCTTGGGTAAGCCTTTAACTAATTATTTCCTAGATATTTTTTGGATGAGACTCATGCTAGCATGTCCTAGCCTTCTATGCCACAACCAAGAGTCATTCTCCATGGAAACTAAGCATCTAACATGGGGATTTGGCAAGACATTTAATTCTAAGGTGTAGACATTTTCTTGCCTATTTCCAATAAACATGATATCATTTGATGATGCACTTCTAATGATATATTTAGATGCTTTAAAAATAATTATGTATCCATTGTCACATAATTGTGATATGCTAATCAAGTTATGTTTTAACCCATCAACTAATAAAACATTCTTAATGCATGGGTAAGGGAGTATATCTATGTCATCAATGCCAACAATTTTACCTTTGGCATTGTCTCCAAATGTGACATGTCCACTATCTTTGCTTGATAGGGTTGCAAATAAGTTGATGTCACCCGTCATGTGCTTTGAGCAATCGCTATCCATTTACAAGAGAAGAAGAAACCATTTTAGGTACCCAAATTCTCTTGGGTCCTTGAGTGTTAGTCATTTTGGGAACCCATGTAAATCTTGCATGTGGGTTCTTCCTCAAAGCACAATCCTTGGCCATATGGCCAAATAGGCCACAAGAAAAATAATTTCTATTAAATTTTCTTCTAGTGTGTGTGTGAGCATGGGAGTGTGATGATTTCTTTTTATGGACAACCTTAGGCATGACATTTTGTATGGTTGTCATCTTTTCATTGAGCATGCAAAGTTCCCTTTTTAATGTTAGCATGCTATTATTCAAGTGCTCTACTTGATCACTTAAATACTTGTTTTCATCTTCTAATTTTTTGTTATCATTTTTTAAGTCCTTCTTAGCCTTCTATAGGGTGTGTGTCTCCTCCTCAAGGGTGTCTACTTCTTTTCTTAAGGCATTGCATGTGAGTAATAAACTATCATTCTCAAGCTCTGAAGATTTATTGTCTTTTTTAAGGTCTCTAAATTTTCTCCTAATAGCATTAAATTCATCATGCATTTGTTCAAATTCACTTTCTAATTCTTCTTAAGTAAAAGAAACTTCACCGAAGGTAAATCTTACCTCATCATCATTTGCCATCAAGCAAAGATTTGCCTTTTCACTCTTTGCTTCTTCTTCACTCGATGAGGCCTCGCTTTCATCCCATGTAGCCATCATTGTCTTCTTCTTCTTCTTCTTCTTCTTCTTCTTGTATCTTTCTTTTTTGTGAGGGTTAGAGGTGGAAGCTATCTTGAGAAATGGGCAATCCCTCCTTAGATGCCCGGTCTTGTTGCAATGGTACCATGTGTAGCCTCCTCTTCCCTTCCTCATGCCTCCCCTCATGAAACTCATAAATCTTCTTGTTAGCATCGTCATTTCTTCAACATCATCTGTCTCTTCCTCGGATGATGACGACTCTTCTGCTCGATGTGATGCTTTTAAGGCAACGGTCTTGTCTTTGGGGGCATCCTCCTCCTGATATTGCTTCATGTGGGTCTCATGTGTCATGAGAGACCCAATGAGCTTGGTGATCTTCAAGGTGCTCATGTCTTTTGCTTCCATTATAGCTATGACCTTGGGCTTCCAAGCTTTTGAAAGTTAATGAAGGAGCTTCCTTACCTTCTCCTCTTCCTTTATTTCTCTACCAAGGTTAGCTAATCCATTTGTAATATTTTGAAATCTAGCATACATGGCATCAATGGATTCATGCGATAACAATTTCAACATTTCATAGTCATGCATGAGTAAATTTATTTTAGATTCCTTAACTTGTAAAGTCTTTTCATGTGTGGTCTCTAGAACTTTCCAAAATTCATATGCGGACTTACAAGTAGAGATTCTATTAAATTCATTTATTGATAGGTCGCAACATAATGCATTGATAACCTTTGCATTAGCATTGAAGAGTTTAATTTTCTCTTGGTCTCAATCATCCATGTTCTTATTGGGTTGCTTATACTCTACTAGAATCATCCTCCATACATCCATGCCTAGAGATTGTAGGAAGCCATTCATATGAATGTTCCAGTAGGCATAGTTGTTTCCATCGAATAGTGGTGGAGTATGAGTAGTGGACCCTTGAGCTAGTTGGATTTCACTAGACATCTTAATTTGTAGGGAAGATGGTTAAATCTTATCCTACGCCCAAGCTCTGATACCAATTGTTGTAGGAAATCCGACACTAGAAGGGGGGGTTGAATAGTATCTGTCCCCTCACTGATTTACTCAAATTTTCTTTTTACTTAATTTAACTTTAATCAAATGCAAATGTATCTTAACAATAGATGTGATCAAATATCAAGAACAATAGAGAGCAAATATCGAAAGCAATGCAGACAAGATGAATTATAGTGGTTCTGCCAACTGCCTACTCCACTACCTTAGCTCATCACCAAGGATTTCTAATCACTACTTTATAGACCTTGTGTTTTTCTTTGAATACAATTGAGGACACTCTTCTCACCTATTTGAGAACCCCTCAAACCTATTCACGTAGGCAAAACACAACTCTATAAAGTTTCCCCTAACTGTTTCTCTAGCACACCTAGCATCTATTACAGATTGAAATCGAATCTGAAATAAAACTTCAAATACAATGCAAAAGAGCTTTAAGAATAGAGAGAAGAACCACAGATCTTTTCCCAAGCCTTCACGCCTTCAACTTGCCAGAAAATACACCCGAGTTGCAGCAGAGTTGAAGGAAGCCGGCGCTCGCTTGAAGAGGATTTTGACTGAAGGTTAGGGCGCAACAAATCGATCACTTTGAAGGCTTTTAATCTCTTCTTGAATGCTCAATAAATTCGCTAAGAAGATTTTAAGAAGGTAGGTGAGGGGTATTTATAACCCCTCAGCTGAACGGTGACTCAACGGGTAGAAAAATAGCCGTTACAGTCGTTCGGTCAATCGTCGGTCGATCGACCGATTGACCGCTATCCTTTTTGTGTATTTTTAGCACTGTTCGGTCGATCGATGGGTCGACTGAAGGAGTCACAACTTCATCCATCCTGAATTTGATCGATCGATGCAGGAAAGCAAGGCGTGCGATCTGCAATCTTCAATCCGGTCGACCGATCGGTCGACCGATGCGCCTTCTGCCTATTTTTGGCTTCGGTCGACCGATGTAGCCTTTCGCCAAGGTTTCACCAACTTCGATCGATCGACAGGTCGACCGAATGGCTACTGCCATTTTTCGGCTTCATTCGGTCGACCGAATAGGCTACTGCCAAAATTCTGCCTTGTTCGATTGACCGAACTTAGGCTGAGGCTGATTTTTTACTTTAAATTTTTACATGCCTTTTTTTGTGGGTTTAGTTACCAAGTTTCAACTTGGATAACTTTACAAATTGGCTTGGGATAAGATCATCCTAATGGTATATTACATGATTTCTACTTGATCTAAACCCGAGCCTTTCTTTGACGTTTTCTTCTTTCGTTTCTTCAATGGTCTTTTCTTTCATTTCGTTTGAACAAACTTCGCATGCTTATCGCAACCTCAACTTGAACTCAAAACTTCACTCATAGATTAAATACATGTTTGTTATCATCAAAATAAAGATCGAGGCTTAAGAGAAGCCCTTAAGCCAATAGCCGGCTCCTCCTCCTCCTCCTCCTGTGGCTCCCCCTCACCTCAAGGAGGAGGAGGAGGTGGTGGTGGTGGTGGCTGAGGTGGTGGCGATGGGAGGAGGAGATCTAGAGGAGAAGGAGGAGGAGGTGGTGGCGGCGGCGGCGGTGAGAGGAGGAGGAGGAGGTGGTGGTGGTGGCGGCAGTGGTGTCTAGGGCAAGAGGATAGGTAGAAGAAGAAGTGATCACCGTCGGATGAGATGGATGTTGGAGATTATGCCACGTGGCACTGGGGAGGGGGGTTCTGCGCACGTGAAAGTTTTAGCGTTAAGTTACTAACGGACATGCTAACGAATGAGGGTTATTTGAAGAAAAAGTATAGTCGCGGGGGTTTCTGTGGACACCTGGTAGTTTAGGTAGTCTTTGCATACATTGACTATAGTCGAGGTGGGTTCCGTGTAATTTACCCAAAATTATATGAAAAAATAATTCATGAGAAATATAATTTTTTGCCGCAAATTAGTTTTCAAATGAATCCTTAATACCCATTGAGTCAAATTAGGGTCAATAGGGGCATTAGATCCCTTGAATTTTTTTGTAAAATGATATAGGTAATACAATTGAAACAATGAAATTAAAAAACAATGTTTACTCTCATATTTCTTTTAAGGAACAAACAATTAAATACTTGTATTTGAAGTTTGTTTATATATCCTTTTACTTTTCAATATACTATTAGTAATTTATGATGGTCAATTATTAGTAATTCATGTATCTTATTGGATTGGGTACTTTTGTGTCCAGTCGGATTAGCCCCAGAAATGTCCACACTCATGAACCAGACTCAAGTCAAGCCAAATGGCTAAGTCCGAGAGATCCATCCGACTATACAAGGGCATCTGCATCCTCATTGATTACGAGGGATTCGTTATTACGAGCCTGACATCTTTGAGATCAGTCTCGACCCATTCCAAGCAACATCCCTACGAGATTACTGGGCGACATCATCGCTAATAAGCCCTCTTCATGCAATATATACGAACATGACATGCCTTAGGTACGAAGAGATTCCAATTTCTATTACCTCCACCTCGATCATATTCTGACTTGAGCGTCAGAGTATCTTTTGTAGCCCCACCCCACCTCATCCTCTGCCGAGCCTTTTCAACCTTTTTGGAGAAGGTCGCACTTCTATGATTCTCTTCCCTCCCGACAGGGTCTATACACACCTTCGAGGAACTCTCTCACGCCTTCACTAGCCATTTCTCCTCATCCCGTATCTACTCCATAACCGAGGACGCCCTTCATTACATCAAGCAGGGGCAACACAAGTCCTTGAGAGATTATATAAAGAGATTCCAGGCCACGACCATGGAGATCCCAAACCTTGACCCACACATCGAGTTGTTCTCTATCAAGCACGGCTTGAAGCCTGGACACTTCGTGGACCAAATTGCCTTGGAGAAGCCGAAAGACATGGCCGAGTTTCAGGAGAAGGTTGCAAACCACATAGAGATAGAAGAACTCCGCGAGGGCAGAAATTAAGACCTACAGGTAGAATGTCAAATACGTCACCGAGGACAAGAAAGGCAAGAAGCCCGACAAAAAAAGTGAAGACAGTGACCGTCGTCACAGCAGGAGAGGGAGGTCGCCCTACATGCCTATTCCCAAGTTCGATGGGTACACTCCCCTCAACACCAAACGAGAGACTATTCTCTAGGAAGTCTATCATCTATAGCTACTCAGGCCTCCCCGCAGCCCAAAAAAGACAAATCCTTCATTCAATGTCAACAAGAGCAAAAGGTGTGAGTTCCACCGAACCTATGGGCACACCACCGAGGAGTACGTAGTGCTCCGAGATCAAATCGAGCATTTGATTAGAGAAGGTCGCCTCGACCACTACGTTCGTCATAGGAGGAGCCGCAGCCGAGATCAACGAAACCACGACTATCGGCGCCATAGTTCGAGCAGGACATTGTCGCTCCGTAACACGACATGCGACCACAATAACCGCGGAACCAAGCAGCCCAACTCCGAAATATGTGGAGTCATCAATTACATAACAGGAGAATTCATCGGAGGAGGTGAGACGAGCTCGGCCAGAGCGGAATCACTCCAGTCCATTATGGCAATTAACGACGCAACTCGTCCACACAGGCCACACGAGCCTACCCTAGTAGTGTCTTTCTTTGAAACTAACTTCCAAGGAATTGATAGGTATTTACATGACCTTGTCGGTATTTTTGTAATCGCTGGTAATTTCCTTGTCAGCAAAGTCCTAGTAGACTAGGGGAGCTCAGCCGACGTCCTGTTCTACCCAACACTCGAAAGGATGCACATCAGCGAAAACATACTCCACCCTTAACATGGAGAACTAATTGGTTTTTCAAGAGAATGAGTCGACGTCAAAGGATACTTATGGTTAGCGATAACGTTCGGCTCCACATAGAAGACGAAGTCGGTGAACGTACAATTCCTCATCGTCTAATGTTCAAGCCCCTACCGCATGATTTTGGGCCGACCATCCCCGAACAATCCGGAGTCGTGGTATTGACTCTCCATCTCACCATCAAATTCCTTATCTTCGAGACAGAGGTAGGAGTGGTACATGAAGACCAAAAGGAGTCTCGCGCGTGCTACAATGAGTACCTAGAACTCAGGTTAGCCGAGCCAAAAGAAACACTCGACACTCTGCCCTCACCGGCAACTTCAGTTCTTCACACGGAAAACTAGCCTCATATTTCAAAATTGGACCCCAAAGGAGATGTCCAAGAGTGGCCCCAACCCGTTGATGATCTGGAACCTGTGTAGATCGAGGCCTCACCCAAACAGGTAACCTACATGCGAGCACACCTCCCCGCCGAGCTCAAAGCTCAATTCAGCACTTTACTCAAAGACAATGCCGACCTCTTTGCAGGGAAGCCACTAACATGCCGGGGATAGACCCCCAAGTCATCTGCCACATATTCGCCATCGATCCCTGGGTCAAAGTCGTGTCCCAAAAGAAAAGAAAACTCGAAACCGAGCGCCAACGAGCATCCCTCGAAGAAACTAGAAAGCTACTGAAAGGGGGATTCATCAGAGAAATCATATTCACCACATGGCTCGCAAATGTTGTGATGGTCAAAAAATTATGGATGTGCGTCAACTTCATCGACCTCAACAAAGCATGTCCAAAGGATTTCTACATGCTCCCTGTTGCCCTAAGGTTTTCAACCTTGGTCTTAATCTCGGTTTTGATGATAACAAATATGAAACTAATGATTTCATGGAGAATTATTTTTAGATTCCATATCGGTTAGCGCACGACATCCACGATCGAAAATATCAGAGAAATCAGAAAATTGAAAGGACGTTGGTCGACGCACTCAAATTCATCGAGAAAGATAAGGTCTAGGTTTAGGATGTCTAGATAAAGTGTAAAATCCTCATTATGATGCAAAGAACCCTAAAGAACCAAATCCATAATCCAAAACTCAAACTGAAGAAAGAAATCGACTGAAACTCAATGTATTATACATGTACAATATGTAGAGTATGGTACTCTACGGCTGGTCGATAGGCTGGTCAACTGAAATGAGCCCAGAAAGCACAGAGGGCTCTGGTCGATCGGCCTTCGACCGAACTAGGGATCGGACGACGGAAATGGCTCTATTTCGAGCCGTTGAGTGGTGTTTCATTTCATGTCTCTATAAATATTGATGTCTATGTTGGATTAAGTCTTTCAACCTTGGTCTTAATCTCGGTTTTGATGATAACAAATATGGAACTAATGATTTCATGAAGAGTTATTTTCAGGTTCCATATCGGTTAGCGCACGACGTCCTTGATCGGAAATATCGAAGAAAACAAGAAATCAGAAGGATGTTAGTTGTCGCGCTCGGATTCTTCGAGAAGTTAGAGTTTAGGTTTAGGGTGTCTAGATAAATTGTAAATCCTCATGATGATGCAAAGAAACCCAAAAACCAATCCTGAATCTCAAAACAAGAATATCTGGAACTGCCCTGAAATTCACTAAGCCTAGGGAGCTCCTTGGAGGGTTATATGACCTAGATACTTTCTTGACATAAAAAATGGCGGTAATTGTTCCTTGGATCAAAACTAGATAACGAGGTATTTTTAAGGATTTTTTGGAAGCCTTTAGCATACCCATATTTGACCCGGGAGATTAGGAAATTTTCGTTTTCGAAAAATTTGTACTAGACCCCAAAAATTAGATTTTGATTCTTAAGGATTTTGATTATTTAGATATTTTTATTGAATCCAAATGGGGGTAATCCTTATATAACATTTAAGTTTTAAAGTTATTAACTTAGCGTAGACGGAACCCAAACAAGCAAAGAAAACCAAGCAAACTAGCTGTCTGCCCAGTCTGTCCAATTTTCGATCGATCGACCGAAGCCAAAATCGGGTAGTGCATGCATCGGTCGACTGGATTGCAGATCGCTGAAGTCGTGACTCATTCGGTCGACCCGTCGGTCGACCGAATAATGCGATTAATTCATAGAGAGCCAGCGGTCGCTGGGCGGTCGATCGATCGATCGATCGATGATCGATCGGCAAGCGACCGAACGGCGGAAACGGCTAGTGTTCCGCCCGTTTGAGATGTTGTTTCATTCCATTTCCTCTTAGCTCTATAAATACCCAAGCCTAAGCCTTCCTTAGACAACTTTTAATCACTCTTACACTTTTTTGAGTCATCCTTGATCAATTCCAAGCTTTCATTGCGTCAATTCTTGGAAAAAACCCTAGCTTTGATATCTCATCCCTTTGATTGAGTCTTACCTTCATTGTTTCACCATCAAAGGCATCAAGAGGAACCTAGGAATCTTATTGTGGAGCTAAGTACTTTATTATTTAATTTATTGCTCCATTTTGTGTTGTATTTTATTATTTATTTCTTTGTATTTGAGCGTATAAGAAGACCTAATGTTAGGTCTTGTGTGTAAGTGGTATCCTTGGTGTAGAAGGTGTAAAGCCACTTGTGTAAACTTAGTTTACTAGAATTAGTTGAGTTGTCCCTTAGGGTTGAGGTGTAAGAGTGCTCTCGGTAAGAAGGTGGAGACTTCCGGGTGTGGAAGTGCCTTTGGTTGAGAGTGAGACTCTTCGGGTCAAAGTCCTCTGTGTAAGGGAAACAAGATTAATCTAGTAAATTTTAGTTTGGAAATCCTAAGTGGGGTGCTTAGGTAGTGGAGTAGGCATTGAGGCCGAACCACTATAAATCTCTGTGTTAGCATTATTTTCTTTATTTGTGCTTAATTGGTTTACTTTTGCTTCCGCATCTAATCGATAAATTGCGATTTGCCTAAATAATATAACAAACGATTAAATCGAAATTAGACGATAAGTTTAGATAACACACTATTCACTCCTCCTCTAGTGTGCCATTTCATCCAACAGTCTCAGCCTTCCTTTGATGATCTTGATCACTCCTACACTCCATTGAGCCATCTTTGATCATTCTCAAGCTTTCATTGAGCCATTACTTGGAGAAACCCTAGTTTGATCTCTCAACTCCTTGATCTTGCCTTCAAGCTTTGATTGATTCATCATTGAGGCATCAAGAGGAACTAGGACTCGTGTTTGGAGCTAAGTATAAGTTGTATTATTTATTTGCTCCATTTACTTGCATTTTTATGGTTTATTTCATTTTATTTAAGTTTGTGTAAGACCTAGAGTGTAGGTCTTGAAGTTGGATGGTAGCCTTGGTGTTTGATGTTTAAATCCACTGGTGTAAATATAGTTTAATAGGATTAGTGATTGTTGTCTCTTAGGGTTGAGGTAGCATAGTGCTATCGGTAAGAAGGTGGAGACTTCCGGGTGTGGAAGTATCTTAGGTTGAGAGCGGAGACTCTTCGGGTAAAAAGTTCTCTTTGTAACGGAAACGATATAATCTAGTAAAGCTAAGTTTGGAAATCCTAAGCGGGGTGCTAAGATAGTGGAGTAGGCATTGGGGCTGAACCACTATAAATCATTGTGTTTGATTACTAGTTTATTCGCTTCCGCATTTATCGTATTGATTTGAGCATCAACCTAAAGTTTGTAAGAAACGTTTAAAATCGAAATTAGGTAAAAAAATTTAGTTAACACACTATTCACCCTCCTCTAGTGTAGGTCATTTCACCAACATTTGGTATCAGAGTGGGTCCGTAGCTTGAGATTTCACCATCTCTTCTACACTTTGCTTCGATCTGAAAAAGACACTAGAGTCGGTTGTTTTCATACCTCCTAGGTTCGATGAATCGAACTTTGGTCTTTGGAAGTCTAGGATGTACACCTTCTTAAATACTAGAAGTTTTGGTGTTTATAACATGTTGAAAATAGAATACATTGAACCTAAGTTTTGACATGCATGATTATAGTGAACATGACAAGAAAATGTTTAAATTTAATGGAGATGACATGAATTACATATTTTGTGCCTTACCAAATAACATATTAGAAAAAGTCATGCATTGTTCTACGGCTTTTGATTTATGGGCTTGTTTAAATATTTTATATGATTATGCCAAAATCGAAGAAATTGACACTTTTGATGAAGGTGGTGATGACAATGGTCACTCACCTACTACTAATCTTGGTTTTGATGCCCATAGTGCGTCTAGTCAAAGAAGCAACTCTAAGAGCCGAAGAGAAAGGTAATTTGCCACCTGTGCAAAGAAAAAGGACATGTGAAGAAGAATTACCCCACCATGAAGAACAACACAAAGAAGAGGTCAAATACTTCCACATCATCATCTTATTCAAGTGAAGCATCCTCTTGCCATGACCATGAAGTTGTTTCAAAAGTTTGCCTCATGGATGCTAATAATGAGGTACACTCTTCCCCTTCTAGTCATGTTAATGATAACGATAGCTCATCTAGTTCACATGATTTGCCCTATGATGAATTAGTAGATGAGTATAAGAATATGTATGCATTGCTTGCTAAAAAGGATAATGAAAATAGAAAATTGAAGAAAGAAAATGCAAGGTTTAGTTCTCAATTGCATGAATCCAAGCTAGAAAATAACAAGTTGAAAACTAGTTCTATTAGTTTTTGCCATGATACCTTAAGTAGGGAAATTAAAGATTTGAGAACAAAAAATGAAAAATTGAACAATTAAAATTGCATGTTGAAATCTCAATTACGTGCCTTACATAAGTCTATGAATGATTTGAGAAATGAGATTTTGATCTTGAGTAAGAGAGTTAATGTTCCTTCTTTTAAGAACTCTAGAAATCAAAATATCTCATTAAAAAAATCTCAAAAGAGAAATGTTTCCTTTAAGAATGCTCATACCCCATCATAATTTATATGTCAAGCATTCAATGAACATTGTTTTGTTGTGGTATTTTTGGTCATGCTATTTATGATTGCGCATTCAAGAAAAATCCAAGTGTAGCTAGGACACTTTGGATTCCTAGGCCATCTAACCTCCAAGACCAAAAGTCATTTAGGTGCCAAAAGTTTCATGTTCTTTTATAGGGGGAACTACCACACAAAGTTGAAAGATTGATGGTATGCTGAAGTTGACCAAGGACCCCAATGAAGAGTCTTCACTTGGTTGCAACTTCAAACTACTTTGATGCATTAGGAAAGGTTGGCATCAAAGACTTTGGTATCATCTCGTATACCCACTTGCTTAAATTAGAGTTGGAGTTTTAAAATATGTCTAATATTAGTAGATTTTCCGCTCTTGATATGAGTTTTAAAAATATTTTTGATTTTTGATTTTCGGTCTCTACGGAGACGTACGTGACCTATAACGGGCCTAAGCAACCTTGCGGTTCTAAATTATAGGCTAATTGTGGTCTTTCGGTTTTCAACCAATATGAAGGGTTGGAGATCATATTTTCATTTATATTTCACTTGTGATCTCTTAAAATTCGTTTTGATATCACTCGATTTCATTTTGAAACGAATTTGAAACTATTTAACAAAGTAGACTTTGATATCAATATTTGATCCTTCTCTTTGCTACATAGTTTGATAACTTGCTAGTAATTACTTTTTCATTATCCTACTAATGAATATTATTGGCAAGTTATGATAAAATGGATGGCTATAGAAATTGAAAGAAAAAAGACAAGCTTGGGAATTTTTTTCAAAAATGGGGTATGAGTTTGATTTTGCAAAAATCTTTGTATAATACTTGAATACTTGTGCTATAATGACGTCTCTATACTCATGATTGATTTTTCATGATAAATCTATGAAATTTTATGCGTAGGTAAAATTTCGATACCTAGGCAATTTCATGGTATCTTGATTGAGTGAATCATGCTCTAGGTTGAAATTCATATTAGAGACATCATTTTGAGTTAGTAGTTGGTAAACATATTTAGATACACATATCACATGATTCTAGGCATTTAAACTTGAAAATTCATGTGTACATGAACAAGGTGATAACTAGTTCATTTTAGGGGACTTAAACTTGTAAAAGTTTGACTCAAGTCAACAAATTGACTTGGACAATTATTTTTAAGTCCAAAACTTCATAAACATGTTTAGGTATACATATGATATGTTACCAAGCATTTAGAATGAAGAAATCATAAGAATATGGATAAAATGATATAGAGGTCATTTCATGATAATCTTTTTTGAACCAAGTTGACCCAAGTCAACAAATTGACTTAGTGGTCTCATTTTCAATTCATATTTGAGGAACGTGTTTAGATTTACTCATGTTAGGTGTTCATAGGTTTAAATTTAAAAAACCATGAGTAAATGATAAAATTGACAGTTAGTAAGTTTCATGATAACCAGCTTAGTTTTGAATGAAATCATGCTAGGTTGATATCTAGATTTAAGGACATAATTTTTATTCCAAACTTGACATACACTCTTTACATGACCATTATGTGATGTCATAAAAGTTTGAATGAAAACTGAGCACGTTTTGAAAAAATGACTCAAAATCACGAAAATATCATTGAAATTTCAGCATTTTCAGTCAATTTTAGAAAATATAGAAAATTGATTTTGTGATGATTCTTGAAACTGCACTTCATTGAAAAATCTAGTTTCTTCAGTAAAATTTCAAAAATTTTCATTAAGAATATGATTTATAGTGAAAATTTGAAGTTGGATATCAGAAATACAAAGTATCATCCTCTTGAAATATCAATCTTTTCGATACTTTGATTTTTCGTTGAAAACTTCAAATAAAATTTTGTGTATACAATTTTGATTCCACTTCTAATATCGTTTTCACTATTCTTTGAGTGAAATCATTTCTAAAAAAGATTTTGATAACTTGAGAAATATCTTGAAAATGAGTTTTTGGTTGGAATCGAGATAGGTTTAAAAATAGATTTAGAAAATTCAATCTGAGTTCAAACTAGACACATACATCTCAAATGATCATTCAGCGATATCTGAAAAGTTTGAATAAAAATGATAACTTTCAAAAAAATACCTGAAATTTATAAAAATGCTAGACTTTCAAGAATATTATGAATTTATAGAAAACTAATTCTTGAACCTGTATCCATGAAAAATCTTAAGAGTTTGAGTTGAAAATGATGATTTTTTTTTTATTTTTAAAAATTAGATATAGTTTGATCTATTTTTAAATTAATTAATTTTATAAAAAAATTATAATTACAAAGTTGCCACTGCATTTTGATAACGAAACCGACAGTCATGAAACCACAAAAAATAACATTCCAATGTTTTTGTTTTTATTAAGAAAATTAATTTTGTTTTCATTCTGGTTTCGATTCAGTTTCATGAAAATGCTAAATCAAACACGTTTTCGTAAGCAGTTTTGGTTTCAGTGAGACTGAAACCATGAAAATAGACTTGGTTTCGCTAACCAAACACGCCTCATGTTTTGTGCCTACTTTGAATGAAACCGTGCTAAGTTGAAATTTTGATGAAACGGTATTATTTTCACTTCAAACTTGATGCACATGATTTAGATGATCATATCTTTGTATCTTGAAAGTATGAGTGAAATATGGAAATGTTTGGAAAAAATTCTAATTATTTACGAAAATGCCATTAGAATTTAATGAATTTTAGAAAAATATAGTAAAATGATTTTTGGTTGATTCTTAAATCTGCATCTTCCTTGGAATATCTAGTGTATGGCATAAAAATTTCAAAATCTTGGATATAAATATGATTTAATATGAATTTTTGAAATTAAATTTCAAAATTTTAAAGTATCATTCCTTCCAAGTGCTCATTTTTCAATATATACTTTGGATTTTCATTGAAATTTTCAAATGAGACTTCAAGTATGATATCATAACTCTATTTTTGGTATCATTCTCACTATTACCTGAGAAAAATCATTTCTAAAATAGTTTTTGATATTTTGACCGATATCTGAAAATATCGATACTTGAGTTTATACATGATTTTCTAATTTGGATTTTAGTTATCACTCATTGCTATCATGTATGATTTAGTCTCATATTAAATATTTGTTTTTCATCCCTTTAGATGAGATTTTCATGTTTCATGAAAAATAGTTTTAGAATCTCAACTTTGACTATAGGTTGACTTTTCTCTTCCTTTTTGATTGATATCAAAAGAGGAAAAAAATTATAGGTAAAAATGAAAGAAAATATAAGAAAATCATGCATATTGATAGCGGGAGTTAATTTTCATAGATATGCATGTTAATAGAGGGAGAAATCCCATGTTTGATATCATTTGTGTTTAAATGATATATTTTCTTAAGGATGTTTATCATCATCAAAATAGGGGAGATTATTGGCCTAAGGTTTTCAACCTTGGTCTTAATCTCGATTTTAATGATAACAAACATAGAACTAATGATTTCATGGAGAATTATTTTTCGGTTTCATATCGGTTAGCGCACAACGTCCACGATCGGAAATATTGGACAAATCAAAAAATCGGAAGGACGTTGGTCGACGTGCTCGGATTCGCCGGGAAGATGGAGTCTAGGTTCAAGGTGTCTAGATAAAGTGTAAAATCCTCATTATGATGCAAAGACCCCTAAAGAACCAAATTCGTAATCCGAAACCCGAACCGAAGAAAGAAATCGACTGAAACTCAATGTAGATACAAGTACAATATGTAGAGTACCGGTACTCTATAGCCGGTCGATAGGCCGATCGATCGAAATGAGCCTAGAAAACACAGATGGCTGCGGTTGATGGGCCGGTCACTCGCTCGGTCAACCGACCTTCGACCGAACCAGTGATCAGACGGCGGAAATGACTCTATTTCGAGCCGTTGAGTGGTGTTTCACTCCATGGCTCTATAAATATTGATGTCCCAGCCTTCCTTTGATGATCTTGACCACTCCTACACTCCATTGAGTCATCTTTGATCATTCCCAAGCTTTCATTGAGCCATTAGTTGGAGAAACCCTAGTTTGATCTCTTAACTCCTTGATCTTACCTTCAAGCTTTGATTGATTCATCATTGAGGCATCAAGAGGAACTAGGACTCGTGTTTGGAGCTAAGTATAAGTTGCATTATTTATTTGCTCCATTTACTTGCATTTTTGTGGTTTATTTCATTATATTTGAGTTTGTGTAAGACCTAGAGTGTAAGTCTT
Source organism: Canna indica (assembly GCA_034359265.1). Classification (NCBI taxonomy): domain Eukaryota; kingdom Viridiplantae; phylum Streptophyta; class Magnoliopsida; order Zingiberales; family Cannaceae; genus Canna; species Canna indica. The sequence continues at coordinate 35,137,277 of CP136892.1, read as the reverse complement.
GAAGTTGGGTGGTAGCCTTGGTGTTTGAGATTTAAATCTACTGGTGTAAACATAGTTTACTAGGATTAGGAAGAGTGCTCTTAGTAAGAAGACGGAGACTTCCGGGTGTGGAAGTGTCGTAGGTTGAGAGCGGAGACTCTTCGGGTAAAAAGTCCTCTTTGTAAGGAAAATGATATAATCTAGTAAAGCTAAGTTTGGAAATCCTAAGCGGGGTGCTTAGGTAGTGGAGTAGGCATTGGGATCGAACCACTATAAATCATTGTGTTAGAATTACGCATCTTGGTTGTGTTTGATTACTAGTTTATTTGCTTTTGCATTCATCGTATTGATTTGAGCATTAACCTTAAGTTTGTAAGAAACGTTTAAAATTAAAATTAGGCGAAAAAATTTAGTTAACACACTATTCAACCCCCCCTCTAGTGTAAGCCATTTCACCAACAGTCCCGAGCATACACAAGTCGTTTTTGGACAAACCACGACAAGGATAGACACTTTTCCTCTACCTTACCGTCACAAAGAACGCCCTCGGTTCAGTTCTAGTCCGAGAATAGAGAAAAGATCATAAACTGATCTACTTTGTCAGCAAGGTCCTCCAAGGGCCCGAAACGAGATACCAGAGGCTAGAGAAGCACGCCTTTGCCTTGGTCATCTCGGCCAGAAGGTTAAGGTCGTATTTCCAAACTCACCACGTCGAGGTGCTCACAGAACAACCAACTAGGCAGGAATTGGCCAAGCCCGAACTTGTTGGTCAAATGATATCATGGTTAGCAGAGATCTCGGAGTTCAACATCAAATACCAGCCCAGAGGTCCCACTAAGTCCCAGGCACTGCCTGACTTCATCGCCGAGTTCACCGACCAGGAAGACATCCACAACCAGGTCGAGACTTGGACGTTGTTCGTAGACGGCGCCTCCAACGAGAAAGGAAGTGGAGCAGACATCATTCTGGAGAATGGTTAGGGAATAACTCTAGAGCAATCCCTTCAGTTTCAATTCAAAGACATATGTCCCCCTCAGCCTGTAAATATGCTTTGGTCACTTCAAACTCGGCCTGCAAACGTGAATTCTCTACTATGGCCAAGGTTAAGTCTTGATGAAGCTTAACCAACTCCACATTGGCAGTCGCAGATTGGTTTTCCACCTCTTCAGCAGCTCAACCTCGTGAGAACAGGTCACCGACTCCCTTGACAAAGACTCCAGTAGCTCCTCGATCAGACCAAAGAAATAGGACCGATAAGATTCCCATGGATCTACTTCCGCATAAAACACTATCTAAGCACCAAGGTGAACATCACTACCACCTCTAAAAGGTACAACTGGACGGCTGGTTGCGGAGATGCCGACGGGGGAATTCCCATCACCCCTGCAGGCATGATTTCAATTTTCATACAAAAGAAAAGACACTAAACACTCCGCACCACAAACCTACTTATGTATTCCAAAATCAAGGATCTGTCGTGACTCCTATCAAATATCTCCTTGGGAGCAAGGGGAACAGAAGAACAATTCTGTGACAAAAAAGTAACCAGAACTTCGTCCTCGGGAGGAACACTTCCTACCTCAAATTCCTCAACCGAGCGAGGCTCCGACCTCTAGGATAGAGGGAACCTCTCTGAGCAGTAAGGAGACTCCCGAAAGAAGGGCCAAACGTCCTCTCGCGATTTAACCCTGAGGAAGCGGGTCTTGAAGACCTTATACGAACTCCTAAATAGAGCAGTTTCTTCCCCTGAACAACATTAAAAGAAACCCACAGACCTTTCTGGACTCCTTTCACTTGAATGAGAGGGAAAAATATATAAAGTCATGGCCTGATTCTGAGACACTCCATCACAATCTCAAAACACCGAACAAAAGCCCAACTATTCGGGTGCAACTGAGTGTGAGCCACATTAACTAAATTCAGAACATCGTGTTCGAAGTCGGTAAATGGAAGGCAAATCCCTAGCTCGTCGAAAAAGGTTTGGTACATAAAGATAAATTTCGAGTGGGTGTTAAAATACACTCGGTCTGTCGAGAGGCACAGAAGAAACTCGTAGTCTTCCTCGGCGCCTTCACGAGCGATGGATACATTGTCCTGAAAGGATAGGATGATGTTAAAGTCGGTTAACACCAAGTCATTCAACTTCATAATCTCCTGATTGAACCCATGAATAGGAATTCGAATCCTTCACTGATGTCCCAATTCTGACTTCACAACGACACTTTTCTTCGCCATCGCGGAAACCCTTGAATGGGGACGAGTCAGTTCAAACCTACTGACCTAAGGCAAGACCTACGAGGGCAACAGGAAACTCATCGAAGAAAAAAGCAAAGGCAGCGACGATCGGACAAGTAAACCACGAAGCCGTCGCCGAAGGAAATCCCTAGAGCACCAAGTCATCGAAAAAGCTAGACTTCGGAAGTTAGAAAAGGAAAAATGCTTTTATAGGCAGCATGATTGGCGAAGACCCCCCCCCCCCCCCCCCCTTCTCCCTCTCATCGAACGATCGACGATCCCACCGGAGACAAATCTAGACCATCCAAGCGAATGCCCAAACGATAGTCTCCTAGGAGATGATGAGGAACGTGTGAGCGTCTTTTCCGTCATGATCACCTCTTATACCGAGGCGCAGATAGCCAATCAGGAGGTTCCACGAAGAAAGAGAAATCCTACAACAAAGCTGTCATACGAGGCACAAAAGCCGAAGAGATACAAGAACAACTTGCCAAAAATATGCCGATTCGATTTGTTTCAAGGCAAGGAAGGAGACAATTTTGGCCACCACGGCTTCTTAATTCAGCTCGGCCTCTACGGCCCCTGACTTCAGCTTTACAATAGCTAAGCACAACATGGTAAATATCTTCAGAAGTTCCCCAAAGATATAGAGAAACTAGAGACAAGAAAGTTAACCCCATTTAAGAGCTCGACACGCAGTCTTCCACACTCCAACCGAGCTCGGGGGCTAGACTAGACTAGAACTATTGGGCCTGATTGAATTAGACCCAGTAGTGCCTCACAACTTACCTCGAGCCAAACCAAGCGAGCGCTCGGGGGCTCCACCTAGCCACACCCTTGGACTACGTACATTCGAGTCACACCAGATGGCTCCACCTAGGGACCCCACCCGACCATACATGGACATCCACGTCCTTCCTTACACTACTACATTTTGGCTATGTGGCCACGCCACTTTTGGGAACGGTTGAAAAAATGTTCCCATACATTACTTATAGGAACGATTTTGAAAACTGTTCCCATAGTATATTGGCTAAGGGAACACAATAAAAAACCATTCCCATAGCCAATATATGAGAACGGTTTTCGAAACTGTTCCCTTAGCCCTTATACTATGAGAACACAAAAAGGAATCGTTCCCGTAGCCAATTTATGGGAACGGTTTTCGAAATTGTTCCCGTAGTCTAATATACTACGGGAACAAAATTAAATCATTTTTGTAGCCAAACCGTTGCTATAATCAAAATACCCCGCTATTTTTTCCCAGCCAATAAAAAATCCTGCCCGCCCGACTATTTGTATTTTCCCTCTGCCCGCGGCAAAGCCCTCCCAAAAACCCTCATCATCTCCACCGCCCGACTCAAAACAGTGCCACAGAACTCCCGTCATCATCTCCACCTCCCTTTCTGAGGAACCCTCGGCTATCCCTTTCTGCGCCTCCCCTCAAACCCTCGGCCGTCCTCACCGACGAAGAGCTCGACGCGATCCGAATCGATCCTCTAGGATACCTCTGTGGTGATCCAAACGGTGATCCCCTCAAACGCCTCTAAGACGCCGAACGGCACGACACCGCCGTCCGCCTCATGACATCGCGATCCAAATCCAGATTCGTCTCTCCCTCCCCAAGTTCGTCGGCATCTAACTTATTGAAATTAACTATTGTGATGTCAATCGTGGGAACTTTGCTATAGAAGGAAAAGAATCATGAGATTCCCCAAATTCATATAGTATACTATCTGCTTAAGTTGTTAATTCTCATACTAAAATTCAGAGATACAATATATTGTCTTTATTTGCATGATTTTTATACTTCTTTTAACAACTAATATTTCATCACTTTCTAATTTGTTACCTGAATTCCATTAAGAATTGCTATATATTAGTTTCTTTTTTAAAATTTAATTTCATGACTCATGAGTAGAACCTTAACCTCCCACTTCCAATCACTTTTGTTTTTTAATCTTTCATATATCACTGGTCTTTGGATATTAGATTGTGATATTGATTTCTCTCTTTTTCCTTCTAACTAATAACCAAAGAGCAAAGTTCACTCTGAAATCTGCAATATTGAATTTGGAGTTAAGAAAACATATAAATTTTCAATTGAAATGATTCTTCAATCCTAAAACTAAATAATGCTTCCAAATGAAACACTAAAGAATACTTCCAAATGTTACTTCTTTTGTTCTTAATCTGTGTCGTTCACTTTGTAGGGGTTTCCTTTGACTTGTTTGTAATCTACGTGAAAGTTTTGCTTGCTTGTTTCTTTGCAATTGCATATCTTAACAGATGCTGCCTTACTTAAGCGTCAAAGGAAAGAAATTGAGGAGCTCCGGAAGAAACTTATGATTTGTTTTTATTCAAAGATGTTATTATGTATGTGTATAGTTCATGTCCTTCAAGTAAGTCCTGTTTTTCTCTTTGGTTATTATAGAGCTCTCACTCAGATCATTGGGAGGAAGAAATCCTGAACCTACGAAATACACTATTACAGGTTTGTTACATTCTTTCAAATTTGGCACTCTAATTATACTTTTGATTCTTCTTTTTTTTGGACCGTTTTCCCAAATCTGTGACATGTTTTCAGAGCGAGCTTGAGAAAGAGAGAATAGCATTGGAGCTAGAAGAGAAAAAGAAAGCTAAAGCTCAACGTGAGAAGAGGTTGTTAGAACAAGCTAAGAAAATTGCTAATCTTAGTTCATTGGTATTGTGTTCTGAAAGGGATGATAAGAATACATACATCAGTAAGATTAGTATTTTTGCTAATACTCGTTTGATATCAAACTGTACTTTATGGCGTCATGCATTTCAAAGCCATTGAACATGGATATTCTCGTATTACCAATCTTCTTTAGCTTATTGACAAATGACAATTCCTTTAAGAAAACAAAAATGGAAGTGTTGTGATCTTTTCTTGTATGCTTACCAAAGAATTGTTGTAAACTAATTCAGTGGCAGATTTTTAATGGATTACATGCTGTATTGCTTGTGGTTCATATCTGCCATTTTGGTGGTTAGAGCAGTTAAACTAAGGATATAATTACCGTTATTTTCTCCTTTAGGTTTTAATAAGACCTTAATTTTGGGCGATAGTTTTAGGGCAGTTAATGTCAGTTCCTTAAATTTGCTCTATAATGCTAATGCCTCTTTCCAATAGTGTATATGCACCAAAAACTTAAAACAACCAACAATCGTATTTATGGTGGAGGGAATTTGCACCCATTAATTCATTCTTCAGCTCTTTGAAGTTTGTTGGGGTAGTCCCAATGTTAGTTGGTAGATAAACCAAAATTGTATATTTCTTGTATTATTGAAAATACAGGTTCAGTGAGTATTTTGAATCTCAGGTGCTTATCTAATATTGACAAAAAGGTATATTGTCTCATGCTAGTTTTTGCCTATCAAAAATTTGTACAAATGGTTTAAATTGTCTCTTGAGTATTGATCTGTGTTAACATATTGATAAGCTAGGATTTGGTCTGGATTGAACAACAATTGGAATCATACGGTTCTGGTTTTCACTTATCTTGATAATAATCAGTGTTATAATGATGTTTTAGTTTTTCATTTGATTTGCTATATAAAGAATGCTTAAAAGGAGTTTCCGGATTTTCCATGTTTTCAGTTATGGTATCAATTATGTATAAAAGCTATCATCTCTGTTTTTTGTATGATTTAGGCTGAACAATTTTTTTTAATCTTCTGATGGAGCACTATTAGAAATGGAATAGAGCTGAGTATGGACCTGCATTGTTTGCAAAAGAAGATTTTCAATTGAATTACCTACATGCATTAATGGGTTCACTCCTTCGGGAAAATTCAACATTCTTTTTCTTCTTTTTAGAGTTCTTTTGAATGAGTGACTTGCTTATGTACTTTTTGTCCATCTTGAGTGCATTAAATATTATCACTCATTTTAATAGTTTTTCTTTAAAAATCTTGTTGAATTTCTTTGCATAATGTTCTATGCCTATACTTTGTTGTTGACATATATTTGCCCTATTGGCTACTTAAATACCTATTGATTCCATTACAGAATAAAAGAAGGGTGACATGGTGCCCAGGGCCTTCTTCTCGGAGATGTATTGATGAGGTAAACCTTAATTTGAACCCACTTATAGTTGTATAGGTTTGATATTTGATTTTTTAACCCAATGTGTCTATGGTTTAAGTATTGAAATATATGGGTCAAACTGGTATAAATAAATGCCTTAAAATATTGACTGGTAAATATCATCTGACTAGTGACTAGTAAATATACTAATAAGTATATAAACTTGACTTGAGCAACAACTTTTTATCAACTAACTTTCAACAATTTGGATTCAGGTGCATGTTCCAGATTCAGTAGCTAGGGAACACATTAGACATGATTTCTGGTTTCTTTTATCATTTAAGTGTGAAGTCTAGACTGTCTAGCCATCTTTAGAGGGGTAAATATGAAGATTTTGAACTCTGCAAGAGTCACATAATCTTGTCTTAATAAGATGTTGAATTACAATTTCTCATCCACAACAATATAACATTATGTGAAGTGTCAATCTTTTTTCTTTTTGTTACCCGTCAGCTTCTTGGATCTTTATTCATAGATGAAGTATATATCATAGATGAAGGAACAAATTGTTAGAGCATATGGAAACAGTATATGTTCTAAAATAGTATATGTTACGTTTCCCCTGCTCTCTGTGCATTCTTTGATTTTTCACCCTCTCCTTTCCTTAAAAAAATATGACAATCTATGTCCTCAAGAATGAGGTTCCTAAAGTACCATCTCTCATCATTAACAAAAAAAAATGCTAACAATTTCTCTTTAGAACCCTTAATTCTCTCCATCTCTATTATTTCTTCCTCCATTAACATCGCATCCTCACATGACTTGAGAGCTGCTGCCATTAAAGCTCGGGCTTCATCATCCTCACATGACACGACTTCTTGATCTCCCAAATGAGTCTAAATATATGGATTGCAGAAGTTATACCAGAAGGCTATTTGTATCAACTATCAATTACTTGAAACTCAGTTCAACACTTTAGTTTTCTTTTCTAGTGACATTGCTGAGTCTAAGCTTCTTTCTTCTGAACTTCACTAGATCTTCAAATGTTACGGTGATGATTTTTGACATGGTCATTGTGATTGAATGACATACATCTTTCTATTGATGATTATATGAGCTTCTCTTCTATAAGAATGGACGATTTGAAGTTTTCCAACACAAGAATGTGTAGGTAGTTCTGTACTCCACATGGGAAATTTTACTTCACTTAATTTGATAAAGTTTTTACTTAACTCTTGCATTTTATTGTCATTAGTAAGAGATTAAACCAATATAATTTGAAGTGTGACAATTTTAATTTGTCAGATTAAATTTTTGATCGTTTTTAATTATTAATTGATTTGTGTAGGGAAATGATGATTCCAGAGATGAAAGATGAATTTCATGAAGGAGATGGTCATCAAGAGGACTTGGCTAATTTGGAAGGGGAAGACAAGGCTTGATAGATTAATTCCACATGTAATAGTGAACTTTGCTTTTTTGAGTCAACAATTATATTTTATATTTATGAATGAAATTTATATTTTGAAATTTACGTTTATGAAATTATTTATGATTGAAATTTATATTTTGAAATTTACATTACTAAATTGTTTATGAATGGAATTTACAATTATGAAATTTTATGGTTCTATAATGTTTCTATTACATGAACACAACCTATAGGAACGATTTTACATATTGTTCTCATAAGCGCCAACTATAGGAACGGTTTTCAAATCGTTCCTATAACTTTGGCCTATAGGAACGGTTCCCAAACTGTTTCTGTAGGCCAAACTTATAGGAACAATTTGGGAACTGTTCTTGTAGGCCAAACCTATAGGAATAGTTTGGGAACCGTTCCTATACGCCTATAGGAATAGTTTGAAAACTATTCCTATAAGCTTGTCCTATAGGAACACTTTTTAGAATCGTTCTTATAAGCTTGATTTATGGGAACGGTTTTTTTGACAGTGTGGCCATAGGTAGAAAAATCGTTCCTATAGCCTAGTGGAATGACATATTTTAGTACACATGAGGAAATCGTTCCCATAGGTCTATGGCCACGATTTTGTATATTTTGGGAACACTTTTCGACCGTTCCTATAGGTCAAAAATATTGTAGTGTTATCATGAGGGAAACGCCATTATAAGCCCGCCATCTTTGGGATTAGCCTTGACCCATTCTGAGCAACATCCCCGTGAGATTACGCCATCATCTCCACCTACAAAAAATACAGACACAACTCGTCTCAGATAACCTAAGTTCCATATTCCATTACTCCACCTTGGAGTCCCACTAACTTAAGCGACAGAGTGTCTTTTGCAGGTCCCCCCGTCCCCCTTGCCGACGTTGAACCTGACCAGGAGAGACACCGAACCATACCAGACTACTCCGATCCTCAGGTAAGAACAGTTACCAAAACTATTTTCTTAATTTTTGATTTATTATCTAATAATAATTTGTTTTCAATTATTAAATTTTATTTTTTAATTAATATTTTATTCGGTGTGTTTATCATGTTTCAAAGAAAAATTAAAATTCTAAGTCAAACTAATATTTATTTTATTTATTGCATTTAAATATATGTTATTTTATTTTATTTTATAAATATACATCTAGATATAAATATATGTTATATTAAAGTTTTTTCTTTTAACTTTTTTATAACTATTTTATTTCTAAATAAATATTTTCTATGCATGGTATATTATTATTTTATAAGCTTTATTTTTCTTCATTCTCGTAGTATAATTATATATTATTATTTATTAGCTGATAAAATTATTTTTTTGATTTGTTAAATTTTAGTTTTTATTTTTAAATTTATTGCATTTTATTAAAAATTCAAAACTTCCCATCAAACTAAGATATTTTGCTTATATTATTATTTATCAAATATTTAACATTATGATTATATTTTATTTATTGTCTAAAATTTTTGATTTAATTTTTTAGTTTTGTGTTCAATTTTATATGTTGTCAATTTCAAATTTTGAAATAGATTAGGCAGAAATTAAATATTATGATAGATTTGTTACAAGAGCCAAAGTTTGGGATAAATTTATTACAATGACATGTCTGTTGTTGACGTGACAAACCGATTAAATAAAAAATTATTTTTTTTGCCAATATCACTTTTGATGACATGACAACTATGATTGATTCCACATCATCATATAATATATAATATTGATAGTGAGCTAACGAGAATATATAATTGATACAAAATTCAAAGTTAAAATAAACAATTATTTCAATTAAAAATAAGAAACAGATTTATTAATAATTTTATAATTCAGGACATATTTATTAATTTTCCCTGCTTGTAAATTGTAATATACACAATTAAGAACTTAAAAGGGCCAAGGCCCTGTTTGTTACCACCCGTTTCGGGTTTTGGTTTCGTTTGAAACCGAAACCCATCCCCGAAATCATGTTTGTTGACGAAATGGGGTCGAAATTTCAAATTTGTTTCGTGAAACTTGATTTTGTACATGAAGCTGAATTCTACTCCGAGTAGAATTCAGATTTTTGCGAAAAGTATCTGAAACGGGCGGTGGCATACTTGTAATTAAAACCAAGTTCTCCGCCCGTTTCGCGAAAATGAATAAAACCCAATCTCTGTGGGTTTAGGTCATCTCTCCACCCCTCGCCTCCCCTTCGAGCTCTGCGGCAACAAAAAATCATCGAAGGCGACAACTGGACTTGCTGCTTGATCCTATCCAAAAACCTCTCATTTCTTAGTCGCAAGGTAACTTCCCTCCCTTCTTCGTCTTCTTCTCGACGGGATCTGGCCCGATGACCTTGTTTTCGTCTTCTTCTTCTCGGTCGGATCTGAATCTAGGGTTCATTCTCTTTTTTGTTCTTCTTATAATGATGTTGAATTGGTTCTATTGGGTTTGATCTTCGTATAATGTTGCTGGTTATTTGTCTTGTTTTCATCGGATCTAGGGTTTCTACGAATGTTGCCTGCTATTGTTCGGATGTAGGCTTTTTGTTACTTTTTTAGTTCTTTGGTTATAACTATTGGTCACCTCCCTTGATCCTCGGATCTAGGGTTTTTGTTACTTGTTCGGTTCTTTGGTTATAGCTATTGATCACCTTGATCCTTGGATCTAGGGTTTATAGATATGGTTATTTGTGATTACTTGTGTTAGCTCCCTTGATCCTCGGATCTAGGGTTTATCTGTCAGCATCTTATTCATGTCTGCTCTTACTTGTGTTAATTTATAGATCAATGAGTTTTGTAATTTGTATATCATTTAGTTCCGTTACTTGTTATATGGAATTGTTTAGATCTATTTCTCTGGTTGATCGATTCATAGTACTCCCTAAATCTTCTCTAAACCCTATTTCTTTGTAATTTATAGATCATTTAGTTATGTTACTTGTTATATGGAATTGTTTAGATCTATTTCTGTTACTTGCTCTTACTGATTTTAGAAATCTAGTTCTTTGGTTACTTGTGATTACAATTGTCGACTGTATGGGAAGATTTTTGGATGTTTCTCTTGTTTAATATTTGTTATAGTAATATTTGCATCATTTTTATTTCATTGTTAATGGATTGCTTGACTGCTTATTGTTGCTTGATCTTCTAATGGATTGCTTCATTTTTGTTATAGTAATATCCGTTGCTTCACTTCATTTATTCCATTATCTTATTTTAGTTGCTTATTAGTTATTCTAGTTGCTTCACTATTAATCATGTTTTATATATTGTTAGTATACATTATTGTTAGTATACTTTGTTAGTATACTTTATATGTTGTTAGTATACTTTTTATATTATTGGTTAGTATCAATCTGTATTTGTGTACTATATTCGTATACTTTGTTAGTATACTTTATATTATTGTTCTGTATGGAGAAATCAATCTTGTTATATATATTTCTCTTTTATTTTGTGTACATATCAGTTTGGTGTACTCTATTCAAGTAGTATCAGTTAATATTTATTTCTATACGTGATTATGTATCAGTTTCTACTTGATTTTGTGTACATTTCAGTTTGGTGTACTGATTTTGGGTTGTAAATATATTTCTTCTATATGTCAGTTTGGTGTACATATATACTTGATGTTAAGATCTGTTTCTATATTTGATGTAGTATTAGTTAATGCATATTTTTATACTTGCTATCAGATAGAAACTATGCTCTATGCTCTATGCTCTATATGTTGCATCTGTTTCATGATCTGTTATATGCTCTATATGCTCTATATATGCTCTATTATGTTGATTGTTTCATGATTTGTTATGCTCTATATGATCTATATGCTATCAGTTTCTATCTGTTTCATGATCTGTTATCATGCTATATACTATATGAACTATGTTCTATGCTATATGTTCTATATGTTGCATCTGTTTCATGATCTGTTATATTGACTGTTTCATGATCTGTTATGCTCTATATGATCTATATATGCTCTATATGCTCTATTATGTTGACTGTTTCATAATCTGTTATGCTCTATATGATCTATATATGCTCTATTATATTAATTGTTTCATGATCTGTTATGCTCTATATGATCTATATATGCTCTATTATGTTGACTATTTCATGATCTGTTATGTTGACTGTTTCATGATCTGTTATGCTCTATATAATCTATATATGCTATATATGCTCTATTATGTTGAATGTTTCATGATCTATTATGTTGACTGTTTCATGATTTGTTATGCTCTATATGCTCTATTATGTTGACTGTTTCATGATCTATTATGCTCTATATGATCTATATATGCTCTATTATGTTGACTGTTTCATGATTTGTTATGTTGACTATTTCATGATATGTTATGCTCTATATGATCTATATATGCTCTATATGCTCTATTATGTTGCTTCACTGTTTCATGATCTGTTAAATGCTCTATATGCTCTATATTTCTATGCTCTATTATGTTTCTTGACTGTTTCATTTATATTTATGTAACTGTTTATATGTTGCTTATGGTTAGCTTACAAATATGTTTTCCCCTAGATATAATAAGTTGAATATATGGGTGGCCATCGGAATCTGAGGTAAAAGTTGGAGTCATGGCCAAAGAATGCCACGGAAGAATTTTTGTACCTCTTGCATAATAAACAAGTTGAATTAGGCAATCACAATTTTGATAAGACTGTGTGGGAAGATATTAGTAAAAAACTGGAGGAGAAGTGTGGGATTAATTACGGGGTGGAGAAATGTAAGTCCAAAAAAACACGACTTCTTCGTTTATATAAGCATTTCCAAGAGTTGATTAACCACACTGGGGTCACATGGAATCCTGACACGGAAAAGATTGATGTCGATGAAATAGTGTGGAACTCATCGGTATGTTGTTTTGTATTTAATCAATGGGGTTTTAGTTAGTTGGTTTTAGAATATTTTTTTTCGTGTGCAGAAAGGAACGACAAAAAGTTATTTCAAACCCTTTAAGAACGAACCACCACCACACTATAATTTGATGGAATTAATATTTCAAAATCAATCCACAACTGGTGGGATGGCCCGATCATCAACACAACCCCCAATGGATTCGGATGAAGAACGTATGTTAGAGAAGAAATATATGAATCCGGATGTACGTAGGAAGGAACCCTAGTGGAGGAAGATGATGATAGTGTTGAGGAGGTAGATAGACGTCCATCTATTTCCTCATGCGGTAATAAAAGAGGTAAATCATCGATGAGATCAACTCTAGAACAAGAGAAGAAAAAGTTGTATGAACTTATTTCAAATCACTATGCAGCCCGTAGAAGTGATGCAGCTTCAGTGTACACATCACCCCCGGATCCATATAGCGTCCCAAATTATGTTGGACGCATTACTAGTGTGGAAGGGCTACCTGAAGCTCACTACTTTAAGACAATGACTTACTTGGTTGAGCACCCAGATGCTCAACCACTTATTATGTCAATAGATTACGAACAGCTGAAGAAATGGATGCAAAGTTTGCATGGGTGACACTATTTTAATTTGGAACATGTCGGATTGAACAAGGTGTGTAAGAATATTTTTTTTTTCATGCTTTGGTTATGAACTGAACTGAACAATTTATTTCTAGTTTGTTTACTTATTTTTTAATTATCGTAGAATGAGTCATCAACCTTCACATACATTTGATAGCGATGAAGAAATTTTTGATGACTTGGTATTATTACTCATGTTGGATATATTGGATAAGTTGGATGAATTAGAAAATCCAACCCCAAGAAGAGCAATGCGCACTTCAATTTTGAGAGGTGCAGACTATGTGCAGGAGTTAATACATAGTCTTGTACGATGCTACGAGAACTTGCGTATGGAGCCAAGTCTATTCCTTAGATTATGCACCGATCTTAGGAGACTTGGCTTAGAAGACCAAAATATATTTGTGGAGGAAGCAGTTGCAATGTTCTTGTATACGCTTTGTCATAATGATCGAGTGGGAGTGGTTGCAGAGCGCTATCAACACTCCACTCAAACGTGTCACAAGTGGTTCAAGTTGACACTTGCAACGGTTCTTCGGTTGGGGACAGAAATTATCAAACCCCGAGAACCTCGAACTGTTCAACCTGAAATTCAAGGGCATCCTAGGTGGTTCCCTTATTTTAAGGTAAAATTCTTTTTTAGTCCTTATGTATAATTGCATAGGGGTTGTCTAACATTTGAATAATCCTATTGTAGAATTGCATAGGGGCGATAGATGGGACACATATCTTGGCATTCGTTTTCGCAATAAGGCATCTTTATATTGGGGTCGTAAGGGAACCATTACACAAAATGTAATTGCAGCATGCGCTCACAACATGCTATTCACCTACGTAAAGAGTAGTTGGGAGGGAAGCGCGAATGACGCACATATTTTTAGCCATACTATTTATTCTCTCAACTCAGATTTTCCTATGCCAATAGGAGGTAAATTTAACTCAACGTAATCACTTCCTTATGTGTTGATTTGGTTTTAATAGAAAATTTTTCTTACCTTTTGTTAGATGAATTCTACGTGGTTGATGCGGGATACCCGAACGTATCTTGATTTTTGGCACCTTATCATGGTGAAAAGTACCATAGATCAGATTATCGTAGGCGAGGCCCCTCAACAAAAAGAGAATTGTTCAATCAACGACATTCCTCCATTCGGAACGTAATCGAACAATGCTTTGGACTATTGAAAGCACGTTTTTCAATATTAAAGATGATGCCGAATTACTCGCTAGCAAGACAAAACGATATCGTATTGGCGTATTGTACAATTCATAACTTCATTATTAAATATCATAATTCAGATGAATTAATCGATATTTGGAACAATGAAGAAGTTATTTTTTATGATGAAGAACAATCACCTATTTCGTCATCGGTAGGTGATGAATCTTCTTCAACTCAAATGCTATGCATGACATTCGGGAAGGGATTGCAAATCAGCTTTGGGCACATCGACGCTGATTGCCCTTGCTATTTTAATTAGGTTTAAATATGTAAATAGAATCTATGTCTTGGACTTGTAATAGACTTAATTGCTACTTAGAATTCTATGATAGTGTATGTTACCAACAATATACTAATTTTAGTTTCATTAAATAGTATGACAGCTTCTTCATCCCGAATAAGCGAAACGTGTTTGAGATATCAAAACAACAAATGTTTTTACGGTTTGCGAGCCGCGATAAGGATAAGTGAAAGTGAGAAAAATCCCGGCCGATTATATGCGACTTGCATAAATAGAGACAAAATTGGCATTCCTAGTTGTCAATTCTTCCGATAGATCACTCTCATTGCAACGACAATACGCGATGAGGAAGGAGAAGAAGTGAGCCAAAGAAGTAGGGATCTCTTTTCACTTGAGGCAAAAATGGACAAGCTCCTTAACGTGGGTTACAAGGGGTTGATAGTACTTGTTTTCATTGCAATTGTTTTTTTGTTTAAGTAGGGTAGATAATAATAACAATGTAAACCTAAATACTTTATTGGACTACTAGTAAAATTTGACTATTTTATCTTATTATTTGATTAACTTTAGTTTTATATCGGCGGGGAATTGGAGGCGATAACCAATCAATGGTTATGCGCACTTTCCTCCTAAGGTCGTAAAGTAATGTTGCCCTTCATCAATTATGATTTTATATAAATGCGTGGTTGTGCTTATATTTCATTGTTTGGTTGTGCTTATATAAATGTGTGGTTGTGCTTATATTTCATTGTTTGGTTGTGCTTATATAAATGCATGGTTGTGCTTTATATTTTGATTGTTTTAAGATAATGGGCAAACTTTATTTTGGTGGACTATGAATTGGAGGCGATCACCAATTAATGGTGATACATATTTTCCTTCATTGTCCTATATTTTTATCGTCAAAATTGACAACAATATTGTTGATGGTGCTTGGTTGTTGGGTTGTATCTATTATGCAATGCTTATCAGTGAGTGTATGAAAAAAAAAAAGAAATGTAACAATGCTTGATCCCGGCCGATGTTTTTTTCGATTGCCAACTTCCAACTCATCAACCTCAGGCGGATGCAGTAACTTGCTCAGTGTACGAAAAAATATGTTATTGTATTTGATACTTAAAAAATCTTGTATGTCATTTATCAGTGTTACCAAGTTACAATCTATGTTAATAAAAATATGTTATTGTATTTGATACTTAAAAAATCTTGTATGCTATTGATCAGTGTTACCAAATTACAATCTAAGTTAATAAAAATATGTTATTGTATTTGATACTTAAAAAATCTTGTATGTCATTGATCATTATTACCAGGTTACAATCTAAGTTAACAAAAATATGTCATTGTATTTGATACTTAAAAAATATCATCGATAGTTAATAAAAATATCTTTGCTGCTTCAGCTGCCGCTTTCTCTACCTCTATCTCGACAACAATAGCATCGATTTCAGTTTTCTTTGGTGTAGAGTAATAAGAAAGAATGTGGACTAACTAATATATGCTTATCCAATTTTACATTATGTGTATAGCTTATAGCTTATCCCCTGATCTCAAAGCTACAACTGTATCCATTCTAGTTATATACCTCATCTCAACTCTCGACTTGTTACACTTGTGAATTTAAATTATAAGCACAAGAATTTTAATGAAAGGTTGAACATCATTGTATTAATACTATCATGTGTGTATAATAACTTTATATTCAACTCATGTAATTCTATGTAACTCTATCTATGCATTAATTAAATGTAACTTTATAACTTCATGAAAACTACTACATCAATAATTTCAATCATTATTAAGTTGGGTTAGTTAAAGAATAAAAAAATACGAGTTTATACTTAGTTGATATGTAGCTCATATTTAGTTGATATTTAATTGATAATTAATTCATGATAATTAATAATATTAATTAATTAATTAATTAATTACAAATATTATTAATATTTAGTTGATACGTATCTTTATTAATTAATTAATTAATATTATTTACAAATATTATTTTGAATTATTTATAAATACAAAAATATAATAAAATATATTTTAATAATTTTTATATCCTAAATAAATAATATTCACAATATATTTATCAACTAATTAATATTATTCATATATTTTTTAAATTTAAGTTAATAATATCAAATTAAATTTTATAATTAATAAAATAGTATAACTTAATAAACTGAAACTAAATCTATGTTTGATAAACAAACACAGTTTCAATTTTCGTCCCCAAAATTGTCAATGAAATTAACACAAAACAAATAAGTTTTCGCCGATTTCATTTCGCGAAACATGAAATTTGGATATGTCAAACAAACGCGTTTTCGCCAAACAAAAAAATTGAAATCAAAATTTTAAAATTTTAAAATTCATTTTAATTTTCACGAAACGAAAAGTCAAAAAATATTTTTGTAAATAAACACGGCCCAAGAGTTTTCAATATCGGTCGTAACGCAATCAACTACAATTTGAGAATCTGTTTGAATATGGAAATGAATGATCATATAGCACCTTCCCTAATAGCTTGCCCCTCCCAATATTGGGCAGTTCTAGAATTATCATAGCAGATAAGGGTGAGCATCGGTTCGGTTCGGTTAAAAACCGAACCGAAAATTCGGTTAACCGAACCGAACCGAACCAAAGAAAAAAATTTAACTGTTTACCGAACCGAAAAAATTCGGTTAATTCGGTTCGGTTAATTTGGTTCGGTTAACCGAAAAGATAAAAATAAAAAAAAACAACGAATGCACATGGACTCGAACTCGGCTCAACTGAGATTTGATTTTAATTTTTACCCTTCTAACCATCTTAGCAAACATTGATATCAATTTATATATAACTAACACCTATTATATATATATATATCAAATGTTAAATAAATATTGTTGCAGAACATAGGATTCGAACCCGGGCAGCGGAAAACTAAATCTAACACTTAACCACCAAGACAAATGCCAAGATCAAATGTATATGTTATTATATATATATATAAATATACATATATATATACATATATATATACATATATATTCGGTTAATTCGGTAAATTAACCGAACCGTCGGTTAATTTACCGAACCGAAAACCGAACCCAAAAATTTCCTTAACCGAAAACCGAACCGAAATTAATTCGGTTAATTCGGTTCGGTTAAATCGGTTTCGGTTCGATCGGTTTCGGTTCGATTTCGGTGAATCGGTGAAGTTTGCTCACCCCTAATAGCATACTATTATGCCTTTCTCCACGCAGAAGAGCTGTAGCAGCTCCCATCCTTTTCTTATCCAACCATAATGCATGAGTGTTGAGTTTTGTCCATCCCTTTATAGAAGAGAAAGAACAATTCCAGAATATGTGGTGGTCTCGTCCGTTACTTGTATTTAGGGGTGAGCACAAATTGAGACGTTCTGGCTATCCTAGTCTGATTCAACCTAAAAATTCGAAAAAAATCTCGCCCTGGTTTTTAATCGGGATGAGACCGGAACAAATATGTTCTTCCTGATTTAAAATCAGGATTGTCCCGGCCCGGCCCGATTTATAATATAAGTAATATTAAATATATAATATATTTTTAGAAAATAATATTAATTATTTTAATGGAGATATTATTTTTTATTTTATAGAAAAAAATAATATTAATAAATTCGGGACGTCCCGATCCTGTCCCAAAAAATTCGGGACGAGACAAAATCGGGATACTTCGTATTCGGGACCGGGACCAGGACACATATTTGTATCCTGACTCAAAACTGGAATGGGACATACCAAATCACGCCCGACTCGTCTCGAACTCACCCCTACTTGTATCACAAAAAAGCAACTCTTATGAATTATGATGTCTAGGTGCCAAACTTATGCATATGGTCGAGATGCCAAGAATTGCACACAAAGCCATGGTCGCATGTGGATCGGACTGTGATCATGCATGGATGAGACCAAGATGCGACGACGACAATTGTATGTGAAAGTGTAAGTTCGGTTATTAGAGAACTCAAATAATATCGGGAGAGGAGAAAAGAATGAGAAATGAAAATAAAATTAGGAATTAAGTTCTCTAATTAACTAGAGTTATTAATTTTTAAAAAATTATTTTATAAAATAAAAATAATACCAACGGGATTTATTTTAGAAAAAAGAAGGTAGGGTAACATTATTGTGATGTAGGGATATAATTGTAATTTACTCTTCCTAGAAGACCTTCATGTAAATGGTTGTAATATTAATAAAAAGTGGATTAAGATAGAGGAAACCTAACCCTAGATGTTAATACTCTCTCCCTCATTTTCTCCCCAAAATAACTTGGTATCAGAGCTTTAGTCCTATGCTTCCCGGAGTACTTGGGAATCAGATCATCACACCTACAACGCACGGGTTCCGAGGTACCAAGGAACCCCATGCCTGCCGCTGCATCAGGCAACGCGCGTCGCAAGACACACGCATCTCAAGCAGCGCACGCTGCATCAAGCGGCAGGCGGGCTCGCGACTTAAGCATGCCGCCTGCACCAGGGTGTGCACATGCGCCGAGACGCCCATCAAGGCTCCTATTCCTAGGCGCAACACCAGAAGCTATAGACGCACCTTCCCAAGACACAGCCGACTCTCAAATCGTGCCAGCACTAGTACTTTACGGTGGTCGTAAAAATCCTAAAATTATCCGGTATTTTTTTTTTCTCCTTGGAAATTGTGCCTTTTTTTTTCCAGCCCGAAATAAGATGAAAATATCTGAGTATTTGGTTTGATGCTATAATTATTTTTTGAAATGGCCAATAATAGTCATAGAGAAGAGCAAATTTCTAGAGAGATGGTTCACATTGGAAGTCATAATAGTAGCTCTGGGATTTCAATGGAAAATCCCTCTCTTCAAATCAGCCCTATGAAATTAGATGAACCATTTACTTATTTAATGTGGTCTTGAAGTGTGCGACTGTTTATTAGAGCCTGTGGTCTTGAGGGATATCTCACCGGGAGTAAAGTACAGTCAGCAGATGAAGACTATGCACAATAAGAGTCAGAAAACTCTCTTGTACGTTATGTCTTGGCTTTTGAATTATATGACTTTGGAGATTGGTCAGGGATTCACATTCCTTAATACAGCTAACGGATTTTGGGAAGCTGTTTCACAAACTTACTCTTAGATAGGTGTTGGCCTAAGATTTTCAATTTTGGTCTTAATCTCGGTTTTGATGATAATAAATATGAAACTAATGTTTGAGCAAGAAATATTTTAAGGTTACATATCGGTTTGCATGCGACGTTCCCAATCGGAAAAAAAAAAAATCGAGAATTAGAGGCTTCGGAGTCGAGCATTTCAAAATTAGTTTAGGACTTAATTTCTTTTATTGTAAATGTTCCTAAGCCTTATTTTGATGTCCTCATTGAGTTCACAATCCAAAAAAATGAAATCTGAATCCCGAAATCTTGAAAACTTAAAAAAATTAGAAAACGACCTAAAAATTTTGAAGTATAGGGGGCTCCTTAGAAAGCTACATAATTTAGATATTTTCTTACCATCAAAAGTCTCAATAGGTAAAAGCAAATTAAAGACACATTCGAAATGAATTTTTGGAAACTGTTAACTTAAAAAAAATGAGGCTTGAAATGCTAGAAATCTCCAAACTACCCAGAATTCCCCGAATGCCCCCAGCTAGTTTTTAAAAACTGTCAAGAATTCCTAGAATGCCTCCAAATGATTCTTTTTCAAATTATATAAGGTTTGAACGGCTCTTTGCTTCCATACCCCAATACCAATTCTATAAATACACTCAAAACTCCCTTCCTAAGGCTCTCAACTATTCATCGAGTCATTCTAATAATATTTGGAGCCTTTATTGAGCCAATTTTCTCAAACCTTAGCTTTGAGCTTCTACCTCCTTGATTGAGCCTTCAACCTTGTGTTTCATCATCAAAAACATCAAGAGGAGGCTAGGATCTTGTGTTGGAGCTAAGTATTATATTGATTGTATTTTTGCTCCATTTATATTTATATTTTGTTGTTATTCTCATTGTATATCAAGTTGTGAAAACCTAAGGTGCTAGGTTTGTGTGTATAGTGGTAGCCTTGGTGTAGAGGCTTAAATCCACTGGTGTAAACTTAGTTTGCTAGGGTTAGTTGTGTAGTCCTTAGAAGAAGAGGTGTTGGAGGAACTCTCGGGTGTGAGAGTAACCCTCGATTGTGAGGGTCGATGCCTTAGCTTGTAAATTCTCTTGTAGGATACACTTAATCTAGTAAAGTAGAGTTTGAAATCCTAAGTGAGGTGCTTAGGTAGTAGAGTAGGTATTAGGGCCGAACCACTATAAATTCATTGTGTTAGCATTGCTCTTGTGCGTGTTTGATTAATTGTTATTTATCTTGCTTCTGCTTGCTATTATATTATGATTTGCCTAAAGTAATCAAGAAACGGTTAAAACCGAATTTATGCTAAAGTTTTAGTTAACACAGTATCCATCCCCCTATTGTGTGGTCATTCAACTTACAATAGGGAATTCTGTGCAGGCTTATGAGGTTCAATGTAAAATTCGTCAAGTAAGATAAGGAAATATGTCAGTGACTGCTTATGTGGCTGAGCTTAGACGATTATGGTCTGAGTTATATGAGCAGTGAATGTAATAAAGAAAAAAGGAATTATTCTATTTCTCCACTGTACAGTACATGGCCCTATTTATATAGAGTCAATAGTCAAAGTAAATAATGCAGAAACAATAAATAATATACTACTTCCTAATACACCCCCTCAAACTCATCGTGGATGTATCAGTGACGGTGAGTTTGTCCCTGAAAGGAAGAAACATCTTGCCAGATACAACCTTAGTCAAGACATCTGCAATTTGAACTTGAGCTGGAACATGTTGTACATATATCTGTTTCTGCGCAACTTTCTCCCTCACAAAGTATAGGTCCAATTAAAAATGCTTGGTTCAATTGTGGGGAATTGGATTTGCACTCAATAACACTGCTGAGAGGTTATCACAAAGAATAATAGGAACAGAAATAGGCACTCTGAGGGAGAAAGTAAATAAGAAATAGGATTTATTCCTAATCTGATACCATATGAGCAGTGAATGTAATAAAGGAAAAAAGGATTTACTCTATTTCTCCAATGTACAGTACAGGGTCCTATTTATATAGAGTCAACAGTCAAAGTAAATAATGCAGAAACAGTAAATAATATACTACTTCCTAATAAGTTAGACTTTTATTATCCATTCAAGGCCTTACATGCTAAGGATGCAGTTCTACACAAAAAGTATGTCGAAGAAGAACGCCTGTTTGATTTTCTGACTAGGCTTAATTCAAAATTTGACCCCATTAGAACACAAATCCTTGGGAGAGGAGATACATTGCCATCTCTTCAGCAAATTTTTTCCATTGTTCAAAATGAGGAGACTACGAGAAGGATTATGGTGGAGTCCAATAATCCACCAATATCATCACATCGATTTGCACTGGTAGTTCAACCTCGTGAAAGGACTAAAAGGGAGCAAATGAAGTGTGATCACTATCATATGTCTGGTCACATTAAAGACACATGCTGGCAATTAAATGGTAGACCTCGAGGAGGTGGACGCGGCGGACATCATGGTGGAAGATTCGGGAGTCAAGCTCTCGGACAAGCTCACTATAATGAACATAGTGAAGATACTAATCAGTTTGTCGATAACTCCTCAATGTCAGCTAAAGTGCTATAGACTCTCAAACGACTCATGGAAAAGCTTGATCCTGTCTCTACTAGGCCTCCTCCTCTACAGGTTCAGCTAGTCAACTTTCCTCTTCCATACACCATTCTCATTTTGCACAATTAGGTTCTCTACATAGTGTACTAAACTGTACCCATCTTTCACCATCATCCTGGATTATAGATTCAAGTGCTTCAAATCATATGACAGGTTACTCTAGTTCATTTATTTCATATTTTCTCTGTTCTTGTAGAGATAAAGTCTGTATTACTAATGGTTCTTTTGCCCCTATTTCTGGTAAAGGTGTTATCACTATTACTCCATCTCTACATTTATCATCAGTCTTACATGTTCCTCATTTTCCTAACAACCTCTTATCAATCAGTTCAATCACCAGGCTCTCAATTGTAAAGTAACATTATTTCCTACTCATTGCTTATTTCAGAAGCTCGTGATGGAGGAGATGATTGGATCTGGTAGAATGCATGATGGTCTCTATCACCTGGATAACCTCGGCAGTCCTAATGAAGTTGGATATATGGTCTCTTCTGCAACGACCGCATTAGAGGAATTGCAGTTACATCATCGACGATTTGGTCATCTATCATTTTCAATTTTAGTTAGGCAGTTTCCTTCTCTCTACAAATTATGCAATAAAGACCGTTTAGTTTGTGATGCTTGTGAGTATGCCAAACATACAAGAAGTATATATTTTGCTTCTGGAAATCGCAATCAATCACCATTTGATGTTATTCACACTAATATTTGGGGGCCCTATCGTGTTACTGCTCTTTCTGGGCATAAATGGTTCGTTACCTTCATTGACTGTTTTAGTCTAACCACTTGGGTTTATTTGTTAAAGAGTAAAGATGAAGTGTTATGATGTTTTAAAGAATTTCACAAGATGGTGGAAACTCAATTTAGTACCAAAATCAAAATTCTTCGCTCGGATAATGGTATTGAATACACCAGCATTGAGTTTAGGAACTACTTGTTAGATAATGGGATTCTTCATCAAACTACTTGTGTAGATACACCTGCTCAGAATGGTGTTGTAGAAAGAAAGCATCGTCATCTATTGGAGGTCACTCGATGTAAGACCCAAAAAAATTTCCTAATATAAAAATCTATTTTTGGTGCAGGGCAACGGATCAGGAGTTAGTCGAGTCGAGTCACCTCGAGTAGAAGGTATAACTCGGCTTATGAAGTTTAAATTGGTTAGATGGATATTTCCTTATTAAGCATTAGATGTCCTTTTTGAGTTGAGTTCAAATCGTGTATGCGGATTGAATCGGGGCCCGAATCAGACTCGGATCGAGTCGAGTAGAGAATAAGTCAGTTAGAGGGGCATTTATGTCATTGGTGGATGAGGGGATAAAACCCCTCATCATGAGCCGCACGCCGCCCTAGCAAGAGAGGGAGGAGGGGAGATCTTGGGTCGGCGCTGGAAACCGTGTCGCCGTCGGAAGGATCGAGGTCGTCAACGTCCACCCTTTCTTCTTCCTTGATCAAGGTGAGTGGTTACTTTTTGTTGATTTGGGGGAGGCGGGTAGCCGAACCCCTAGGACTGTTAGGTGTCGAGTTTCTCGCGAGTTTTTCATCGATTCATGGTACCTTGACCTTCTTACCGCTGTTTTAATTATTGTTGCATCAATTCTTCGTAGTTTTTGTCGGATTCTTGATATTTTAGGGGCTGCCGAGTCAAGGAAAAAGGGGAAAGGTCATGCCAAAATTTCCCCCCCCTTGACGGATGTAAACCCCCTTTGAACGATCTTAAACCCATATCGAGTGGATTCATGATTTACTTACTGAAAGTGACGATTGGAACTCATCCTCTAAAGCCTAGTAGGCTTGGCCAAGCAAAGGGAAAACTCCATGTCCATGGGTTGGCCGAGCAAAGGGTGTGCGGCTTGATCAAGGTCTTAATTAGGATAGATCGGAAAGAAGATATTAGGGTTAGGGTTGGTCCTTCCCTCTTGTTCCTATCCTTGGAGGCTCGGCCGAGCAAGGCATGCTTTGCTCAAGTCTCGGCCGAGCAAGGATTGGGGGAGATGGTGATCTCTAGAAGATAAACTTCATGGCTAGGAATACTCAAAACAATAGGGCATAACAAGTTGCCTAGATTGACAATTAGAATCAAGATGACATTTAGGTAAGATCTAACTAAGGAAGGCTTCTATGTTGATGCATGTAATTAGTAAAATGGTAGGATAGCAACCATCCTTAGACCTTTCCTCTTTAAATTCTGAAATGTGGTGATACTTTTACCATGTTAGATAATTTATTTCCTTGTTGAATTTATGGTTTAATACAAAATTTAAATTCTTTATCATTGAATCATGTGGCTATACATAGTAGGTGTTGTGAAGAAATTTCATTATAGTTTATATGTTGTCCGGTATTGTTAATGGGTGTATTTCCAAGTCTATAATATGTAGTTTACATCAGCAAAAGGTAGCATATGACGCTAGATGATTTACATGAAATTATAAAGTGTGTGTTAGATATGGAAACTCAAAAGTAGACGAGTTAGGCCTCACACCTAAGAAACATTTTGCGAACAATAGTGTGCGCATGATACAGCTGATTGGGGAATTATGTGGTGGTTCGGAAGAACCGCTCATTGAGTCCCATGTGGACTCACGGTTTATTTCCTTATTTTGCAGAGCCCGATCAGTAAGATGAGGCTTGGAATCATGGAATCATGGAGGGCAGGCGATGTCGTAGATCTCGTAGCAACGTCCACTAGTCATAGCCTAGAGGTCTAGGGCAGTTGTTTCTTTTAATACACTGAGATTGTCTATTCGAAAACATGTACTTGCTTTTAAACTTGAGTTGTTTCATATGGTGATTGATCTTTCGGAACTTTTCATGTTTTAAAGCAAAATTGTGAACCTTCTTTAAAGATTTGAATAAAGCTGTATCGTTGTTTTCATTATGTGTTTCAGTTTCTGTTAGTCAGTGTATGTAGTAGGCTTCAGGGTAAGACATAGACCCTGGCTGGTCACACGACCCTAAATTGGGGTGTGACACTCGATCTTTGCTCTTTACCATGAACATGCCAAAGTTCTTCTAGGGAGAAGCCATTTTGACA
The DNA here is from genome assembly GCA_034359265.1 of Canna indica. Lineage (NCBI taxonomy): Eukaryota > Viridiplantae > Streptophyta > Magnoliopsida > Zingiberales > Cannaceae > Canna > Canna indica. Next base: position 35,111,832 of record CP136892.1, on the reverse strand, counting down.
GTTGCTTATTTAATTAATCGCATGCCGCTTCGGGTTTTGGAGTTCAAATCACCACTTGAATGTCTTATTGGAGATATGACTTTCATTGTACCGCCTAAGATATTTGTGTGTGTTTGTTTTATACGTGATCATCGCCCCTCTCTCAATAAACTTGATCATCGTTCCCTGAAATGTGTATTTGTTGGATATTCAACTACTCAAAAAGGTTACAAGTGCTATTTCCCTCCTCAAAAGAAGATGGTTGTGAGTATGAATGTAACCTTCAGAGAGACAGAGCTGTATTATTAATCCAGTCAGAATTTGGGAAACACTGCCCCTCCATCTCCTCCTACAGTATCCAATGAGTTTCTTGATTCACCATATTCTTGTCTTGAGAGACCACGTTGTGAGGGGGAGTCATCTAGAGCTCAAGAGGAAGAGGGGCCAAACATAGTTGCAAATGGTAGAGGAAATGGCAATGGTGAACCTATTCAGGGGGAGCAATATGTAATTCCAGCTTCATCTGATGATACTGAGACCACTATGCATTCTCCTAGAGTTCAAGAATCTCCTCATGTTACGGCTTCAGATACTCCTGACTTTGGTAACACCTAATCTCTTGTTTCTTCTTTAGATTTACCAATTGCCATTCTTTCTCGCCATCGTGTCCTTCCTTCTCATTACTGTTATGATATTTCTCGGTATGTTTCCTATAGTCTTTGTCGTCCAAGTATAAATGCTTCATTACATCATTATCATCTGTCACCGTTCCCTCAAATTGGAAGGTTGCCATAGCGGACCCGAGGTGGAAGAAAGCTATGTTAGAAGAGATGAAAGCCTTAGCCAAGAATCAAACTTGGGAGCTTGTTCCACTACCGAAAGGAAAACGAACAGTGGGGTGCAAATGGGTGTATACTATGAAACAAACACTAGAAGGAAAGGTTGATCATTTCAAAGCTCGTTTGGTTGCGAAGGGGTACACTCAGACATATGGTATTGACTACGATGAAACATTTGCACCAGTTGACAAAATGAACATTATTCAGACTCTTCTCTCTTGTGCTGCTAATCTTGGGTGGAAACTACACCAGTTATATGTGTAAGTGAAATGGCCTACACTAGAGGGGGGTGATTAGTATCTTCGCTAAACTTTAGTCTAAATTCGGTTTTAATTCTTTTCTTAATACTTAGGCAAGTGCTCAATTTAACTAGATCAAAGCGGAAGCGAATAAACAACACAAGTAATCAAAACACAATATAAGCAATGCAAACAATATAGATTTATAGTGGTTCTGCCCCAATGCCTACTCCACTACTTAAGCACCCCCGCTTAGGATTTCTAACTTAGTTTTACTATATTATAATTGTTTCCTTACACTTGAGGACTTTTCACCGTAAAGTCTTTGCTCTCACACCAAGGCACTTCCACATCCGGAAGTCTCCTCCTTCTCATCGAGAGCACTCTCCCACCTCAAATCCTGTCGTTTGGGGCATTTTGGGAATTCTAGACAATTTGATTTGTAGAGTACTGGTACTCTACGGGCTATTCAGGGATGTCCATTTGGGATGTACATACGGGATATTCCAAGCAACTCTGGGATATTCCGAGATGTCCATTTGGGATGTTCTAGGATTCAGGATGTTAGAACATTCCATCCAGAATATTGTTTATGACTTGGAAACTCTAGGTAATAGGTTAGATTCATGTACTAGGGATATTTGCATCATAATGAGGATTAACACAATCATTCTAGACACCCTAAATCTAAACTCTATTCTTCCCGACGAAACCAAGCGCGTCGACCAATGTCCTTCTGATTCATCAATTTTTTTGATATTTTCGATCGAGAACATCGTGCGCAAACCGATATAGAACCTGAAAATATTTCTCCATGAAATCATTAGTTCCATGTCTGTTATCATCAAAACCGAGATTAAGACCAAGGTTGAAAACCTTAGGCCAACAATCTCCCCCTTTTTGATGATGACAAACAACCTTAAGAAAATATTTTCATTTAAGCATAAAGGAAGTTAAGCAATGGATTTCTCCCCCTATCAACATGCATATCTAGATAAAGTTACTCGCATGGATTTCTTATATTTTCTTCTCTTTTACCTATATTTTTCTCCTCTTTTGGCATCAATCAAAAGGGGCAAATAAAAGTCAACCTATAGTCAAAGTTGAGACTCTAAAATTTTTATCATAAAGCATGAAGATCTCAACTAAAGGGATGAAAACCAAATGTCTAATATGAGATTAAATCATACATGATAGCAAGGAATGATGACTAAAATCCATATCCGAAAATCATGTATAAACTCAAGTATCGATATCTGCAAGTATCGATCAAAATATCAAGAATCATTTTAGAAATGATTTTTCACGAGTCAAAATGAGAACGATACCAAAAACATAATTCTAATATCATACTTGAAGTCTAATTCAAAGATTTCGAACAAAAAGCAAAGTATCGAAGAAATGAGTTCTTGACTGAAACGATACTTTGGATTTCTGAAAATGAACTTCGAAAATCTACGAGAATCTTCATGAAAATTTTTGAAATTTTTACTGGAGAAATTAAATTTTTCAATGAAGATGCAGTTCAAGAATCAGTTAAAAATAATATTTCTACATTTTTCTAAAAATAATTGAACATGCTGAAATTCCAATGGCATTTTCGTAGATATGATTTATTTTTGCAAATGTATTCAGTTTTCATTCAAACTTTCCCGATATCAAGATATAGTCACGAAAAGCATGTTTATCAAGTTTGAGATATAAATAATGTTATTTGGTCAAGATTTCAACTTAGCATGATTTCATTTAAAAATAAGCATGATATCATGAAAATGTTAAGTATCAAATTTTAATTTTTACTCATTGTTTTTCAAATTTAAACACATTGACACCTAACATGAGTAAATCTAAACATATTTGTGAAGTTTGAGCTTAAAAAGAAATTTCTATATCAATTTATTGACTTAGGTCAAACTTTTTCAAGTTTGAGTACGTTTCCTAAGGTGAGCTAGTTATCATTTTTTTCATTTACACATGATTTTTCAATTTTAACTACATGAAAGTAGATCATGAGTAAACTCAAACATGTTCATCAAGTTTCAACTTAAAATGAAGTCTCTAAAATGAATTTTTACCTAGTGCACATTTCATTCAATCAAGGTATCATGAAATTGCCTAAGTATCAAAATTTTATCTACTCATGAGATTTCAATCAATTATCATACAAAATCATTCATGAGCATAGATAAATCATTTTATCAAGAAAATTGAAGTGTTATGCAATAATTTTACCAAAATAAAACTCATACCTCATTTCTTGAGAAATTTCAAAATTTTCATTTTGTTTCTCAGATTTTTTTAGTCTTCCATTAAAATTAAGTTTATCTTGCAAGCAAGCATCATTAGTATCATAATGAACTTATGGCTACTTATGGCTACAAGTAAGATAACTAGACTAGATAGCAAAAAAGAAATTTCAAGTATCATTTTCATCCATCTACTTTGCTAAGTAGTAAAGATTCATTTTAAAGAAGGTCGGTCATGAAACCAAAATGAATCAAGAGATCTCAAAATATGAACTTTTGAAAGAATAAGATATCCAACCCTTCCTATTGGTTGAAAACCGAAATGACCACAATTAGCATTAGTTTCAAAACCGATAGGTTGCATAGACACATTATAGGTCACAAAGGTCTCCGAATAGACCGGAAATCAAAAATCAATTTTTGAAATATGTCAAGAGCGGGGAAAAACAACCAATTTAAAGCAAGTATCATGATCTTTAACTATTAATGCATCAATTGAAGTTGAGAGATGATATCAATTTAGTTTTTATGCCAATTTTACCTAAAGCATCAAAGTAACTCGAAGTCTATGGTCAATTTCGTTATCCCACCATTCTTTATCCTTGTGTGGTAGCTCCCCCTACAAAAGAGCATGAAACTTTTGGTACCCAAATGACTTTGGGTCCTTCGGGGTTAGATGGCCTAGGAATCCAAAGTGTCCTAGCTACAATTGGATTTTTCTTGAATGCACAATCATAAATAGCATGACCAAACATACTACAACAAAAGCAATGTCCATTAAACTTCTTTTCATTCACTACAACACAATTGGCCTATAAGACACAAAATTAGAGATAAATTATATTTTTGTTTCTAAATCTTCATATTTAGAGACTAATAGACATAAAATTTGCTCCTAATTAGACTCTAAAGATCTATAGAAACAACAACAACAACAGAGTCACTTAATTGATTTGACTCTAATCTATAGAAACACCAGCAACAGAGTCACTTAATTGATCTGACTCTAAAGCTATTTTTAGAGGCTAATTAAGGATAAATTTTGTGTCTATTAGTCTCTAAATGTGAAGATTTAGAAACAAAAATCTAATTTATCTCTAATTATATGTCTCTATAGGCCGATTGTGTTGTAGTGATTTTTGCTTTGGACATGAGATTTATCATTAGAATGCTTGACATGTGAACTATGATGAGCATGATCATTCTTAAAGGAAATATTTTTCTTTTGAGGTTTCTTAAATGAGATATTTTGATTTTTAGAATTAAAAGAGGAAGTATTAACTTTCCTACTCAAAATTAACATCTCATTTTTCAAATCATTCATAGATTTATGCAATGCATGCAATTGAGATTTCAACATACCATTTTCAATTTTCAATTTTTCATTCTCGATTTTGAAATCATTTTTCAATTCATTACTTCTAAGTTTTATTTTTTATTTCAAATTTTTATTTTCGAGTTTCAAGGCTCTAAGCTCAATTTCTAAATTATCATAACACGAATCAAAAGAGCAAGATTTCAATTTCTCATTTTCACTCTTCAACTCATGCAAATGACTAACCAGCTTTAGGTTTTCTTTCTTGATTTTTCTATTTTCCTTATTTGATTTTATGAGCATGGCATACATCTTCTTAGATTCTTTTAATAGCTCATCATAAGTCATACCTGAAGAATTAGAGCTACTATCATCATTTTCAAGATTTTTTTCATGACTAAAAGTAGAAAGTTTTACCTCATTATTATCATCCATGAGGCAAGCTTTTGAAATGACCTCATAATCATGGCAAGAGGATGCTTCACTTGAATAAGATGATGATGTAGAAGCATTTGACCTCTTCTTTACCTTGTTCTTCATGGAAGGGCAATTTTTCTTCACATGCCCCTTTTCCTTGCATGCATGGCACACTACATTCCTTTTTCGACTCTTGGAGCTACTCCCTTGATTAGAAAAGCTATGGGCATCAAAACCAATATTAGGTGTAGGTGAATGACCATTGTCATCACTACCTTCATTGGGGTGTCAATCTCTTCGGTCTTGGCATAATCATATAGCATGTTTAAAGTTGCCCAAATATCAAAAGCCGAAATGCAATGCATAACCTTTTCAAAGATATTGTTTTCTAAAGAATGAAATATGCAATATTTAAGTTTAGCATTTAATTCAAACATATCAATTTGTTCTTGGGTCCATGCATTCATATTTTCCTTAGGTTCCGGGATATTTCGGGATGTCCATTTGGGATGTTCCGAGATTCGGGATGTTTCGGGATGTCCATTTGGGATATTCCGGGATTCAGGATGTTAGAATATTCCATCCAGAATATTGTTTATGACTTGGAAACTCTTGGTAATAAGTTAGGTTCATGTCCTAGGGATATCTCCATCATAATGAGGATTAATACAATCATTCTAGACACCCTAAACCTAAACTCTATTCTTTCCGACGAATCCAAGCGCGTCAACCAACGTCCTTCCGATTCATCGATTTTTTTGATATTTTGGATCGAGAACGTCGTGCGCAAACCGATGTGGAACCTAGAAATATTTCTCTATGAAATCATTAGTTTCATGTTTGTTATCATCAAAATCGAGATTAAAACCAATGTTGAAAATCTTAGGCCAACAAGATGTGAAGAATGTTTTTCTGCATGGTGATCTACAAGAGGAAGTTTATATGGAGATCCCACCCGGCTTCCATAGTACAAACACTGTTGGGAAAGTATGTTGATTACGACTAGGGATGTCAACGGGGCGGGGCGGGGCGGGGCGGGTACGGGGGGTGCCTACCTGCTACCCGCCCCACGAAATAAACGAGTACTCGCTACCCGTTTATTCCTCACGGGTATCAAAAATGGGTACCCATTTAATTACCCGCGGGGGGACGGATACCCACGGGTATTGGCGGGTACCCATGACACTTTAAAAAATGTAAATTACAATATTTTAATAACACTTCAACTCTTCATATATTTTGATAACAACTTCAAGTATAACAACTTCATTTTGATAAACACAATATTTTGATAACAACATCATCATAAAGATTCAAAACATAAAGTATATGGGTATTGAAATAGGTTAGAGTTTTTTTTAGTATATGTACTGAGGGTAATATTGTAATTTACTAATTCTCGCGGGTAACAGGTACCCGCGGGTACGAGTACTATAATACTCGTACCCGCCCCATATAATAATCGGGTAAGAAAAATTACCCACGAAATCCCTGCGGGTAGAAAACCACCCCCCATACCCGTCATAAACTAGTAAATACCCGCGGGCACCCACCTCAACGGGTAATATTGCCATCCCTAATTACGACGATCCCTCTATGGACTAAAACAGTCACCTCATGCCTAGTTTTATAGATTTCCACTACAAGAAAATATAGCATCACCGACGGATTTGCCATTGGATCCAATTTGTTGGTATTACCAACGAATTAAAAAATCGGTTGGTAAATCAACATATAACTCCCCCCCCCCCCCCCCCCCCCCCCCTCCCTTCAATTTCAGCCGACCAAATATTTTTCCCCGTACTAACAAATATTTCCCTCTTCTATATCAGCCCAAATATTTTTTTTGCGCCTTATTTTCTCCATTCGACACTAACAAATCCAACCCTAAGACCCGACAAATCCTCTGTATTTTTTTCCCCAACCGACAAGCTCCTCTCCTCGCAACACCTCTCTCCCCGCGCGACTTCCCCCTGGCTCCCTGCGACACCTCCCTCTGCTCGCGATACCGCCCTCTCCTCGCGACACCTCTCTCCCCGCAACTTCCCCTAGCTCCCTGCGACACAGCCCTCTCCTCGCGACACCTCCGACACAAACATTGCGCCCACTACTGGAATAATAGGCATCAGCAATGGCTTGCAATGGTCAGGACTGTTGCAACGGAGCCATGGCAGAAACACGCGTTGCTGATAACTTAGCAACGGATCAGCAATGATCGCTCGGGCCATTGCTAATAATATTATCAACAACGGTTCTGCCATAGATATGCAAGGCTGTTGTAGATATGAACATAAGCAATGGCCCTGCGGCCGTGGCAAGGCCGTTAGGGAAAGCCCGTTGCTAAGCCGTTGCTGTAGGTCATCAGCAATGGCTTACAATACACTTTCAGTAACGACTTTCCCACGAACGGCCGTGGGAAAGCCATTGCTGATGATGTAAACCCGCAACTAGAAAAATTTCAAATTTCAAATTTCCATTAATACATGATACATTATCTTATACATAACTCACACACCCATACACACATCCATTCACATACACATCACAGATACACCCAGATATGCATCAAAATAATTATACTTATATTTATAATTATCCACAATCATATAAATACTATTCAAATTCAAAACTAGAGTATCAATATCCAAACAAAACAAGTTAATCAAGTATAGTATCCAAGTAACAAAGTCAATATCCAAAAAAAACAATAAATCTCACGATGGTGGAGGATGGTCTGGATCATAATATGGCGGGGTCTAGAGTGCTTGGGTGTACACCGGCGGCGACTGACTCGAGGACGATGGATCTGATGATGTCGAAGGGATGCCTGCTCCGGTATGAGCTAAGATGTTGCGTAGCATAGCATGCATCTCCGCCATCATCTGACTCTGACGCTCCATCATCTCACTCTGACGCGCGACCGTCTCCTCCAGTGTCCTTATCCTGCTACTCTGATCATAACTAGATATGGAGGTGGACGGCCGCTCACCAGGGACCAAAGGGATCGGTTCCCCAAGTGACCCTAGCACGGCTCACGCATGACCACTATCTGCAAATCCATATACGCGGACATGGTCCCAGCCACCTGTAACCTCGACCCACGCTCCTACGTCAAAGTCCACCGGGGGGTGCCCCCGCGCTGCATCACCGTTTGAGTGTAGGTCCCCTACTCGAGTTTGATTTTTTGTTTCATATTTTTCCTAAAACTTAAATTATAAATAAATAATGAATAATTTAAACAAATATACTTACCATAATGTATGCAGCACGGTTGTCAATGTACTCCCCCGTCCCATGTACTCGACGGTGAGTCCGCTCTGTTGGCGTATAGGCCTGGAGGGTCGAGTCATCAATCACCTCGTGGCATGTAGGCATGGTGAGCCGAGTCACACTCGAACGCCGAGGGCGCTCGGGCCCTATACGGTATAAGATGAAGGTGTGCCCTTCCCTTTCACCAATTGGTTTGGGGGTCGTTGGTTAGCGCCGAATTCTGGGAGCAAATTATTGGCTTTAGGTCTTCAACCTTGGTCTTAATCTCAGTTTTGATGATAACAAATATGGAACTAATATTTCGTTGAGAAATCTTTCAGGTTCCATATCGAGTAGTGTTCGATGTCCTCGATCGGAAATATCGAAAGAAATTAGAAAATTGGAACGACATTGATCGTCGCGCTCGGGTTCGTCGTAGAATTTCTCAAAGATCGACGTGTGCACCAAAGTCGCATTGGACGAGTTCAAATATCACATGGAAATCTCTCCAAGTTGATGCTCATTGAAAGTCGAAACTCAAAAACGAAGCGCGAAAGAAAAAGGCTGAAGAAATCAAATTCAGACTATGTTTGGTCGACCGGGCGGTCGACCGAATAGGGTAAAGAAATTGGCAGTAGCCAATTCGATCGACCGAACACTACCAAAAATGGATAGTGGCTACTTCGGTCGATCGATAGAGGCCAGAAATGGGCAGTAGCCTTAGCGGTCGACCAATCGGTCGACCAAATGGAGGATCGCGCGTCGCTGGCTTCCCTGCGTCGATCGACCGATGGGTCGATTGGATTGCGGGAACACAATTTTGCGTCTGGCGATTGACCCATCGGTCGACCGCAGAGAGAAGAAGCAGCAGTCGCTCTAAGCGATCGATCGATCGATCGATCGACCAATCGACCGAGCGTTTGCAACGGATAGTTTTCTATCCGTTGAGCTGTCGTTTCATCGCGAGGGTATAAATATACCTCATCTAACCTCTCTAAACTCTCTCCTTGATTCTTACAGACTTTATTGAGTACTCAAAAGGGAGAATTGAGCCTCCTAGAGATTGAATCGCGACACCCTAATCTTCCATCAAAATTTGCTTTAAGCGCACTCTGTCTCAACTCAGGATCTGATTCAAGTCTATCTCCTTGGCGAGTTGAAGGCGTGAAAAGAGCATTGATTTTTTGGTTACATTCTAAGCTCTTTTTCATTGTAATTTTAACTGTTACTTTTCTTGGATTTGTGTCTGCGAAGACCGGGTGTTAGGTCTTGTTGTGTGAAGTGGTATCCTCGGTGTAGAAGGAGTAAAGCCACTTGTGTAAACGTAGTTTTACTAGGATTAAATAAGTTGTTCCTTAGGGTTGAGGTGGAAGAGTACTCTCAATAAGAAGGCGGAGACTTCCGGGTGTGGAAGTGCCTTAGATCGAGAGTGAGACTCTTCGAGTCAAAGTCCTCTGTTTAAGGAAAATCGATTTAATCTAGTTAAACTAGTTTGGGAATTCTAAGCAGTGTGCTTAGGTAGTGGAGTAGGCATTGGGGCCGAACCACTAAAAATTATTGTGTTAGCATTGTTATATTTGATTGTGCTTAATTGTTTTATTATTGCTTCTGCATCCAATCGTAAAATTGTAATTCGCCTAATTAGTTTAAGAAAATGATTAAAATCGAATTTAGGCTAATTGATTTAGTTAACACACTATTCACCCCCCTCTAGTGTTGCCATTTCGACTACACGCTCAAACACTTCCATCGGGGAGGGTCGCTAGACAGTCCCGTCGTCCAGCACCATCGTCTACATTTACAAAACAAATACATTAATTAGTACACAGAATAACAAATAATATATATAAATAAAAGTAAGGTATAATACTTACCATACGACTCGCGTGCACTGTAAATGAAATAGAGCCGCTAGTGTGACGCACTCCTCCCCCCGGCATGCGGTTTCTAGCCACAGTCCTAGAAACCTCCTGCCATCAATCCGTCGACCATGATGCCACGAGCTGGTCCCATATATCCGGAGTAATCCAATCGGGGTCGTATTCCCGAGTCTTCGCAATGTTTGTGGTCCCAGCTCGGGCCATCGCCTGGGACCGGGCCTGCCCCAGCTGACCGTTGTACCTCTGCCAGGAAATAGCCTCCCAGGCAACGTAAATGAAGGACCTCTAGTCCTTTGCCCATGTATAGCGAGCCTGCAAAACAATAATATCAGTACCGATATTAATCATCATGTATAAAAAAATTTAATACGTGCCTCAAACTCGCGCCATAGCATGTCGACGTGCTCACTGGGCACGTGAGACCATGTGGGCCATGCCCCATGCATGTATCGTCGAATTGTAGAAGATATCGTCCTGGGCACTTCTTCTTGCTCGAACCTGCACAACAAAAATAAAATTCAATATTATATTATGATATAATGAATTTGTAATAATTCATAATTCATGATATATTACCGCTCCCCAATCACACTAATGAATCTGCGTGACTCTATGGCTGATGGAGGCTGCCACCTGTTCGGCTCACGTGGCCGCCTGCGTCTGGAGAACTAGCCTCAGCAGTATCATCGGCAGAAGGATCAGTAGTAGGAGGATCAGCATCAGGAGTAAGTGCTGGAGTCTGACCGATCGGAGACTCCGAAGCTCTCGTGCGATGATAACCACGATCAGACATATTTGTCGAATAAGCATATAATTAGATTATATATATAGTAGAGATATATTTAATATAAGATATGCTTTACAATTATTCCTCATCGTTTGAGTAATAGTCTTCGAATTCTTCCTCTTCTTCATCTTCTTCATCTCCAGCTTCCTCAATTTCATGATCGTCATCATCAACATATTCAACTTCTAATTGAATGGATGTTGTGTCTGCATCCTCGAGTATTCGAATAATACGGTCTACAGCATGAGGATCATCTTCTTGATAGAAATCATCTGTCACATCAGGTATCGGCTCATTTTCTCCCGCTATCGGATCAATTCTTCCTCTACCTTTAGTCTTACAGACTACATGTCAATCTATTCTATCTTTATTTCATCTTTCATACACATTGATGGTTGTAGATTATAAACTGTTAGCAGCACTAGCCAAACTGAATAAGGAGTTGCAGAATGACCAAACGAATTAAAATTATTTGTGGACAATGCCAATCTGATATTTCTAGTATCCATAGCAAATAAAGGATAACATGTATCCAAATATTTTCATGCTTCACTATCGGATGAATAAGTCATTACTGTATTATCACGACTTCTTGCATGCCAACTCATGTAGGGGGGCGTCTTTTCCGACATGAATAATCTTTGAAGCCTCGGTGTTAGTGGAAAATACCGAAGCACCTTAAACGGGATATTTTTCTGTCAGATTGATTTCTTCTCCTTGTAACGAGGATGTTGACATACACGGCATTTATCCACTGCACATTTTCTTTATAATATAAAATGCAGTTATTTTGGCACGCGTGTATTTTTTCGTACCCAAGCCCTAATTTTCTCATCAACTTTTTAGTCTTATAAAAAGTTGGCTCAAACTTATTATCAGTAGGCAACATTCCATTAATCAATCGTGCAATCCGATCAATTGCAACCCCGCTGATATTACAATTGGCCTTGATATTTAGGAGCTGCGTCATTGTCGAAAACCTAGTGTATTTAGGACAATTCTCATACAAAGGTTCATCGGCAGCTTTCAACATCTCGTAAAATTCTGCAGCTTCTTTATTCGGCAATTCAATCTCTACCGTAGTTTGTACTTCTGTGATATCAACACATGTAGTATCTGGTGGCACTGAGTCTCAGTAACTGGCCGATCGACATTATCATTCAGGTGGAATTGACCCCCAAGACTATCAAGTATCATAGTTCTATAGGGATTAGATTAACTGAATGAAGAAACACCAGCAGACAAAGATTCATCGTGTGTTTGAACAACAGGATTGCTCGACGTCCCGACTTCACGTGACTCCCCGTGACAAGTCCATAAAAATATCTTGGTGCAAATCCTTTGCTATATAGATGCAGAGTGACGATTTCTCGATCCAAAAATCGTTCATTCAAGCAAATGTGGCACAGACATCGGATTTTATCACCGACGCTAACGAATTTTCGATTCAAATAGGCAAAATTTAAGAAGAAAGTTACGCCTAATCGAAACTCATTCGTTAAAGCTCCACGATCAAGACGTCGGTACATCCAACTTCGATCGGATGACATGATTATGTCAATCGATGATAATTTCTTCAATTAATGCCTTTAGGTGAGATGATCTTTGTCATACCCCAACTGAGGGTTGTGTGACCGGCCAGGGTCTACATACTACCTTGTAGCCTGCTACCTACACTGACCATCAAGAAAACCAGAACACATCGAATAAACGAAACCATAATGGAAATTTTATTTAAATTCTCAAATTCACAAATATATTTTTCAAACCAAAGAAGAAAAGCTAACATCGTCACAACTGGTATATCTCAAGTTCAATGTTTATTACAAGCTTTAAAAACCACAATTGTCAGTGTAGGAAAACGACAACACAACAACTAGACTATGTTTAAAGGACGCCGCTACGAGATTGGCACCACCGCTTGCCCTCCAGCTGCACCATGACGACAAGCCTCAACTCACTGATCATGCTCTGCAAAACAAAAAGAAACAAATCGTGAGTCCATTCGGGACTCAGTGAGCGATTCTTCTGAACCTCCACATAATCCTCAAATAGGCATGCATAAACATATAAGACAACATAACATATAGTCAGGGAGGTAAGTTACTTTTGATAGGACTACCGACCCCATGGATCATTTTGTACAGACCATATATTAGCAAAACCCACCATAATGGCCTAATTAAGCCACTTGGCATTCGGCCCTTAGGGCCTACTTATGGTCTAGGAATTCCGACTATACTCGGCCCTACCATACAAGGTAGAATCACACTGGCCGCTCGGGCCACACCATATCAAGATGAAGTCAAGAAATCCCGGGCCATCTACTAGGATGGTCTAGTAGTCTCCGGACACCGTCTGGGATAGGGATAGCTAGTCCCACCCAACTAGGGTCTGACACCTAGCAGGCCCGCTGGTGATATCTCAAGACCCAATCACTGGCTGAGTCATGCATTCATCATTCCGACTACTCAAGCATCTCGGCAAACCATCACAAACACATCACACAAGCAAGTGTCCTAGAGCTTCCTTGTTTAAAAACTCGGGCGTCCGCCCGTGTTCAACCCTTTATTTCCAGGTCAAAATATGCGTGTATAATTGCTCACTAATTATTTCTTAGGTGTAAAACCTAACTAGTCTACCTTTGAGTTTCCATAAATAGCACACACCTCAATTTTTTCAGGTTAATCATCTAGCGTCATATACTATCCTTGCTAATGTGAAATACATGTCATAAACTTGAAAATGTACCCAATAACAAAATGGGACATCATATAAGCTATAGATGAATTACTTCACGTCACATACTATGTATAGCCACATGATTCAAAACTAAAGAATTTAAATAATTAATGAAACATTTCATGGATTAAACCAATAAGGAACATGTAATAAACATAGTAACAATTAAACATGATATCTTATATTCAATGAAACCTTTCCTTTGACACATGTACCATAACCATCATGTCCATATATGCATTAGCAAGAACATTTCCATAATCGTTAGAATATAGATCTACAATTGCTATCAATTCTCAAGATGGACAACAATCATATAATATAATTTGAACCTAACACTAAGCATGTAAGTAGGAATTCAAAATGACGTAACATGAAATCCAACGTATAGATCCGACAGCCTCGAGTTTTCCACCCCTCTCCATTGCTCGGCCGACACAAGCAAGGTAACATCCTGCTCGACCGATCCCTCTAAGGGAGGTGAACATGTTGTGACAATAACACAAGTATCAATACAAAGATCCAACATATAACGAACATATATAAAGCGATTTACAAGTTACAAGACGAGCGAGAAAATTGGGGAAAATTTTGGCATGACCTTTCCCCTTTTCCCTCAACTCGAGCAGCCCATATAGAAGCAAGAAAATCATGATTTGAAAGTATGAATTCATAGGTACACAAATCGATTAAGTTCCAATACGAAAGAACACGTCGATCGGCAAAACAACTCGCGGAGAAACCCGATTTCAAGATCCATAGGGTCGGCCACCCACCTCCCTTAAAAAAAATGTTAACCACTCACCTTTGCTTGAGGAAGATGAAGGATCGGACATTGGCGATCTCGAATCTTCCGGCAACGAAGCGATCTCCGGATCGACCAAGATCTCTCCTCCTTGCTCCTTCTCTATTCCATTCGGGATTCATGTTATTCATATTGCACTAAGTATTTCTTTTAACTGCTAACTTCATTCTAAATTTCGGCAGCATCTCCCTACAGTTCTCCGAATACGCATATCATCTGGGTGCATGTCCGAACACTGGACAATGATTCGACCATCGGTCGTCGACCGTTGATCGAAATCCTAAATATAGGGTTTCGGCATGATCTATAGTGAATGGAGAGGAAGAAGGCAGCGAGAAATACCTGGATCAAGCGATGACTGCGGCGACTGGATTCGGGGGTCGAGGTCGGGGCGGCGGCGTCGGCAGCAGCAGCAAGCGACGGCGTCGGCAGCGACAGGAGGCGGCAACAGCAGAGGAAGAGGAAGAAGAAGGAGGAAGGGACAGGCGCGATCGCTCGACCTATATAAACTTATCAGCAACGGCTCACTCGTCTGTTAGAAAGCCATTGCTGATAAGTAACATCATCAGCAATGGCTCACTTGTCCGTTAGAACGCCGTTGCTAATAAGTATTTTATTTTCGCGCCGCGAACGCGCGATTGGCTCAAGAGTGACGGATGACATAGTCAAACTAAGACATTGTTAATGTGATTATATATCTGCAACGGCTCGAGCAGTCGTAACAAAACCGTTGCAGATACAACACATCGGCAACGGCTTGAGCGGCCGTAAGAACGATGTTGCAAATTGCAACTGCTTGAGCGGCCGTTGCTGATAGTCATTGCTGAAGAACCTATTTCTAGTAGTGGCCCCTTTGTTTTCTCCAACCGCACGATCTCCCCCGATTCAGCGTGCCCTAGCCGACACAAACTCTCGCCAAGGCTCGTCGCCATGCTACTTAATTTCTTCCGCAAGCTCTCCCTGCCAACAGAAGTCTCGCATCGACTCTTCCCCCAGTCGACACAAACTCTCGCGAAGGCCCGTCGCCATGCCCCTTTCTTCTGCAAGAAGTCTGACCACTAGCTAGCCACCGCCATTGCCACGTTTGAGTAAATCAACCACCACTTTCTGAATATCAAGCTGAATGAGTTGAAGTAAGTAACTGTATGCATTGCTTATATATTGCTTAAGACTACCTCACAACAACTTTATGTTATATTTGGGTTGTCATTGGAATGGAACAAATTTGTTAATGTTGTTTAGTCTAATTATGTACTATTAGTTTGAGGGCAGGTTTATGTTATTAACAGGTCATTTAAACACTACATCATCTTGTGATCTTTATAAGCAATTCCTTTCATTGACTATCTTTTCGTCAGAGAACATAAAAGGATCTTTTGGAATCATGAAATAGTTGTAAAAACTAATAAACTTTCTATTCATGTTCTTTGCATTACTATGTTGCCAGCTTTTTGTACTCGAATTTATAAGTTTGATAAGTAGATCATTTAGTTTGTTCTCCAAGTTACTTACTATCTATCACATATCTTCAACGGGTTACTCTTACATTGCTAATACTTTAAATGAACTTTGCTTATATATTTAGTGTATGCTTTGTTGTTCTCTTTTTTTAGGCTATTGATATATCTGACTTGCTACGTGATTACCTTAGCAGAACATATTTCAGGGAACAGGATTTGCCTACAACATCGTGTTCTCAAGTGAGTTCTTTGCATACTTAATTAGACTTCATTGTGTGATATCTTATGCTACTTCTTTTTTTTCTTAGACCACGTTTGATGTTTCTTGCTATCAGCCTATCACTCATTATTATACTTTAATCAGGGAGAAACAAGTACAAGCGTCAAATTAGGCAAAAAGCATGTTACTGAATTTAGATATTATAGTTCCAACAAGAATCCTAGATCCAAAAGGAATGGGATAAGCATAAGGTAATCCCTCTCCTTCTTGTTTTCTTTCTAGATTTTCTTTTCTCTTTTCTCTTTTCTTTTGAGGTAGTGGTCAGTTGTCACTTGTGCTTCAGTTGGTTTCTTTTGTGGTACTGGTCGCAGACAGTTATCCCAATATTATCATTTTTATTTTGGACATGTTATTATGTTTATGTGAAAACTTTATATAGTTCTTACTCGGTACTTATTACTTCTCACTCCTATCTTTTCCTTTTTTTCATTGGTGCCTCAGTTCACCAGCAACCCTGGCTTATAAATGTGTAAAAATGCATTAGGAAGCCTTGAAAAGGCAGGGGTTTCCTTTACACAACTAACAAACTAAAAAGTTTCTTAGATCTTTTTGAGCATGGTGTGTATTGATTTTAGTGGAGACTTTACAGCTTGTTATCACTGGAAGTGATTGGGAACAGAGACAAGAATTTGATATGGATGTAGCTTCAGCGATTGTTATAAGTCAATGACTTTGCAAAAGATAGTAGTATCAAGTAAGATAATTTGGTTGACAACCAAAAGATTGCAACCTGAGCGGCTGAGCATGATGACATAAGGCTTGACTGCACTGGCTGCAATGATTTTATGCTACCCATTTTACCTCTAATAGGTGGAACTATTTCAGAACATTCTTCTTTTTTCCCTATTTTATCTGTTATTTATATTTTGGACCTTAATAAGAAATTGTAATGTTCCCTTAAATTAATTGTTTGTTGGATGTTGTGTTTTTTGTTATTTATGTCCTACTTCAGATATTGATTCCTTAAAAGATTCATTTTTATATTTTTCTGGTGTGTCTGGTTTTGAATTTATTGTAAACACTGAAAAGATGAATGTTTTGCATAATAGAGAGGGCCAAATATAAAAAATCACTAAGAGAGGAAGTGAGGAACCAGTTCATGGTTTAGATGGAGATGGCCCTTATGTTCAAGTACAACACAATAAGATTGACAGCCTTGCAGCATCCACAGCTAATAATAAATCTGTTGCCCCTAGTAAAGAACTTATTATTTTTCCTTGCTCCAGAAATATTCAAGTTTCTTCAAACCTTATTATAGAAGATTTTACTTTCTGATTTGTTGCGCAATTTAATATGTGCTTTGCAAGTCACATTTAATTTTTCTTAGCATATTCTGTCAATTAACTTTGTTGGATAACTTTGTTAAAAATGTCTTGATACATAAGAACTAAGACTGCTGTGATTCTATGAAATTCTTGCATAAAACTATCTTTGCATGTCAACTTGACCCTTTCTCCAAGTGATGTATGCGTAAGATAGTCTGGGAAAATATATGTCAAGGTCTACATTATGTTAGTTCATAGGTTTTTTATAATTTATAATTTGTTAATTAGTTTCTACGTAAATATGTGTCAAGATCTACATTAGATCTACATAATGTGTCAAGTTATGGGCATGATCGAACACATGATGAGTAAAATACTATGCAGAGGGAGGTGGCATCCATGCGAGAGCACATTACTCATTTGCAGACATCGATGCAATCACAAGTGGAGGCTCAAGTTCGTTTCCTATTGACACAACTTAGTATTCCTATCATTTCTTTGAAATCAATAAATTCTCCTTCGAGTTCCACCTCCATCACCTCCACCACCACCGCCTCCACCTCTACCTCTATCTCCATCAACTGGATTATGATTACGGGTAAGTTATGATTATTGGTAAGTAAATTAAATTATCAATGATGTCTTTTATAGAATAAATATATGAAAGTAAATTTGTCACGAAAAAAATGATGTGTGGGTTCTTAATTTTATGACTGATTAGTTTTCTGCATTAATTCTGTCACTCTTTATTAGTGATGGCTTGACATTAATTCCATGTGAAGATAAATTGCAAAACCTTTTTCAGTTTATTTTCTTCTAGTTTCCTTTTTTTCGGAATCAGGACACCTGTAAGCTACACTACTATAGAAGCCAATCTGCACCATCCTTTTTGGTGTGCTCTGTATAAGGGCAGCTCGGTGATGTTTCACTGAACTAGCCTTGGCTTCATTCCCCTTTGAACTAAGCAATTGAAGAACCACAAAGTGGCCTCACTTGGAAGCTTTTTTCTACCCCATTGCAAAGTGGCTATCACTAAAACAAAAGTGATAATTAAAGATAATTAAATTTATCTCTAAAAGTTAAATATTCTCTATAATTTTTAGAGACAAATAAAATTATTCGTCTCTAGAATTCTCGTCCCTAAAAATATTAGGGACCTATAATATATTTGTCTCTACAAATATTAATAGATCGAGGGATATATATTTGCCTCTAATATAAAAATATTATTAAAGAAAAATAATTTATTTATCTCTAAAAATATTAATAAAGGCATATATATTTGCCTCTAAAAATATAAATAGAGACATATATATTTGTCTCTAAAAATATTAATGGAGGCATTATATTTCTCTAAAAATCTTAATAGAGATATTTATATTTACCTTTGATATACAAACACTATTAGAAGTATATATCGTATTTGTCTCTAAAAATATTATTATAGGCATATGTATTTGCCTTTAATATATATTTTGCTAAAAAAATTAATTAGGATTACAAATAATATTATAATTAATAAAAAAATTGATTACACAATATGTCACTTTCAAGAAAATACATCTTAAAAGACTAAACTACAAGTTTCATAATAATTCATCTAGATTGAAGTTGGACAAAATTTTATCACAATTTTCCCAAACAATAGAATAAAGCTCAACATCAGCAACCTTGTCTTCAACCTTGGAGAAGACTGTATACTTGCATAGAGCTTTGGAGGAGATTCTTCTCTTTTTATTTTTGAAGATCCAATAGATTTTGTGAGCTTCACCTCATCCCTATACTTCAAATGAGATGACGTATCCACCATACTGGTCTTATTCAATATTGCATCCTAATAAACAAAAACGAAAAAATTTCAATATACTTGCGAAGAATGAACACCATTAATGGATAAGGAAATAGTTGATTCACATGTTGATTACACTAAGAATTTTTCACTAAAATATGTTGAGAATTAATTGTTATTTAACTGAGAAAATTAACTGCTAAAAATAACTTACATTGCTAATGATATTTACCCCACACCAAGGAGAATGGGCACCATATGGATGAGGAATGACATTTATGTCCCGACTCTTAATTTTCCATCCCATGGAGGATTCCAGAAAGATTAGTATGAGGATGCTAATGCTTGAATTTACTTTGCCATCCCAACACTCAAGCCAAGTTTGACCTTGATTCATTTAAATTTCTTTAACATATACAAAACAAATCTGCTCATGAGTGTATATATAGAAATCAAAATGGATTTTTTGATTATCTAGAACTAGCAGAGCTTAAATGAAACTAATAAAACTAATAAACCATCAAAGAGGGAATGCAGTGCTTTATTTTATGCAATATACAGTCAAAGCCAAAATGAAACTAATAAACACACCTGTTAAAACTTGAACTGATTGATGTCTATTATACGTATTACACGCATGGTTTAATTAATCACAAAGTCTCTTTTGCCAGTTGATCATCTAAAACATACTCGAGCTTCATTGACAAAACATTCACTACATCAATCAAATTAAAAATCGACTCTTATTATAAAAAATATGGGCGCTTATTGTAGGTCTGGACTTACTTTTAGACGCTTACATATGCGCCAATTTAGATGCAAAAATTGGAATGTGAATGAAAGAAAAAATCGACGCATTTAAATGCATCTGTTAGGGAGAAACCGGCACTTGGGCACCAATTTTTATATACAGAAATACAAATTGAGATCAATAGTTTTGACATAAGCAAAATTGAAAAGTAAGATTAGCAAAATTGACATAAGCAAAATGCTGTGAAAACAAACTGAAGATCGAACAAAGAACTCATCGTTCGAAGTAAAGAACAAGGGCTATGAAAAGTGTATGCTAGATGCCTTATTTCTCTTAAAGCCATCAAGTTTTTTTTTGGGAACTAGGTTAGGGTTGATAGTTATAATAATGCTAATCTTAATCTAATTGTTTGTTGCGCCTGATATTTACTCATAATGCAGTAGTCTGTAAGTCATAATGCATGTAAGTCATAATGCATGTAGTCATAATGCAATACTCTATTTACTCATTTATTTTATATTTACAACATATTGATAGATATCAAGAATTAGTACTCTATAATTATAAAAATATTGAATATTTTCACGAGTACAATAAGTAATATCGATCCTTGCCCAGAATAAAGCCAAGAAATAACATAATAGCATACCTCCTTAGGCTTATGTCTTTTATGCTTGTGCTTTCTACTCTGTTATTTGTCCTTAGAGTAATGATAAAAATCCAATATATTAGATGATACCAATTATAATGATAAAATCCAATATATTATCTATGTAATAATACCAATTTAAAACAATATGCATAACCCACCTTCTTAGATCTCTCTTGCTTGTGCTTCTTGTGATGATTCTCACTATCAGAGGAGCTTTCACTACTGCTGTCGAGAAATTATGACAACTAATTAATTTGAGGGCAGATATATATGTAGCAGAATGATGTATTGATGCCATATTTACTAGATTACCAACAATGGTATAACCAAAGGTAAGATGTATACTGACAACTAATTAGTTTTCACTACTGCCATATGAATATCTAAGGCAGGATGTATCCACTGAAGCATGAAACCAAAGCATAACCACTAGTTTTACTTTACAGATTAACTTCCATATATCTGCTACCATAAGTACTAACAAGTTGAAATTAAACATAAGTCTGGATCACTTACCAAACTTGCTTCAATAAATTATGGAGTTACAAATATTTGCTAATCGGATATTTAGCCACATCAGATATATGGAATGGAAAAAAAAAACTTCATCTCTGAGCGGAAAATAGCAACTTTAGGTGAACTTTCATATCCAGATTCAAAGATTCTATTTTACATGCATAACACTTAGTGCATGTTTACTTCATAGGATAAGTAAGGATATGATAAGGGATGAATATTTATCCATATATTGTTTATTTAGTACATGGATTAGAATAAAATGAGTATAAAATTAATATTATATCCGGTGTATACCGGATTAAAAAAATTTATATCCAATTCATTCTCATTTATTATCCAATCCTATCCTATTCAATGAAGCAAACATACCATTAAGGTTCATAAAAATATTGTATCAAATGGAGGAATTAAATGCTAAGCTCACAGCAAATAATATTGCATTTTGGAGCAAGATATGATACCTTGCATAGAGCATCTTTCAAAGTACATAGGAATGAGCATCTTTCAGAGTACATAGAGCAAATAATGTTGAATTCTCAAAACTCCAGCGTTGCTGCTCATATGCTCTTAATCAAGAGAGAGACAGCTAATTATTTAATGCAAATCATAGGGTTCAGTGATCAATTAGGTATGAGTTAATGTTATTGTCAAAAAGGTGTTTTGCACCTAGAATTCATCTCTGCACTGCCTCTCTTTCCATAAAAGCAGGGAGAGATGAGGATATTGAGGATTGTGTGACATTGCTAGCATTTTGCTGATAGCTTCAGTGCTTCTAATTCAGCATGTTCTGATCAGTTGACAAATTTTGTACAAGCATTGGTTGATTTAGCTCATGCGACTTTTGTTGTTGTAGCTTTGCTACAACCTGACTTGCATAGTTCTTCAAGCTCTCTGCAGCAAATGGCACTACACAATCAAATCATAAACAAAGCTTCCCAATTCAGAAACAAGTTGGAGTTGAAATCATGATCTTTGAATAAACACAAATCACCCAATCAAAAAAAATGTGACCTTTAAGAGAACACCGATTTGAGGAGCAGTAAGGCCGACGCCAGGAGCCTTTCTCATGGCGGCGACCGTGTCTTTTATGATCTTTTGGATCTTCTCCGATCCAATTTCCTGAGGAGGAACCTCGTTGGTCAGCTGATGGAAGACGGGGTTTCCAGCCTTGTCGATCTCTAGGAGAGCAGCACCTTTCCCCTTCTTCGCTCCGAAGCCCGAGAACCAACCGGCGGCGGAGATTCTCGTCGCTGTGCGCCTCTGGGGCAATGAAAGGGAGAATTGACTTCCCAAGGCGCCGAAGCCGCCAAGGTATCCTCCATCGTGGTAAAATGGAGTGACAGCGGCTACCTGAGCTAGGCTTGAAGTTACCGAGAAGGGCCAGAGTTCCAGTGGCAACAGAGGGAACGGGAAAGGAGATGTAGTGGTGAGAAAAGCGATGAAGAGTCTTCTTCCGGAGTAGAGTCTGTCGTGGCCACCGGCTGTCACTACGATGGAGAGAACAAGCGAGCGGGTGGACGTGGGGAACGAGGAGAGCTTAGGGCGACGGGTGGTGAGGGATTGAGATGGAAAATTGATAGAGGAAAATGAGGGTTGGGGACAAGCACGGGGTGTGAAAAAAATCATGGAAATAAAAGAGATAAATATAAAAGAGGGTTCAAGTTAATTATTGAGTTTATTTTTTAAAATTTTAATATAATTATATTTTATTAGTTATGAGATTTAGGGGCTAGAGATTGTCATTAGAGGCAAAAAAAAAAATCATTGCCTCTAAATCTTATATTTAGAGGCAAATAATTAAATGATTCTAAAAAATTACCCCTATATGAAACTTTTGTTGTAGGGTACCTTGGTTGCATATTTGCATATTATATATCTCCTTGAAGTGGTTGTGTCTGTTAGTTAGCTGCCAAAGCTACAAAGGAAATGAACTCATTAAATGTACCAAGGTTGTTTGTGCACAAGGCTCCTTCATTAAGATTCTAGGAATTTTTAGATTATGTTGCTAGTGGTTATTTCCATGATTCTCCTTTGTAATGGAATAATCTTAACTACAGCCCACTCTGGATAATATACATTTAATTTAGTTTACCTGTATTTCCTTTATATTTTAACCATGCAGCTGAAACAAGTTCCAGCTATCCAATAGAACATATATAAAATGGGAATGGTTAAGCACAGTTTAAATTACCAAAGGTCTATTAGTAAACTAACTTTGTTATTTACTACCCCCTTTGCCCACGAAAAGGGACCTTCGTGAGAATTTGCTGTTGATGTCCTTAGCGTTTACCCTTGGGCAAAATTATGGATGTGAAATATTTTGCCAAATGCTCATGTTCTCAACTGTTATGCCCAACTCCTTGGGAATTTCCATCTTCCGTACTTTTCAACTGCTGCAATTAATGCTTTATTAATTAGTCTCAATTGATATTAACTATGTAAGTATGTAACTAACGCCACCTAATCTCTTTGTTATTAATTATAAATTTTCTTACAAAAGCAGTAAGTAGTGTCATTGATAATCATTGACATGTCTAACTATGTAAGTCTGTAACTAATGCCACCATATCTCATCCCTGTTTTCTTGTCCACAGAGCTAGCTTTCTTTCATAGATACCAAAGTGCAGTAGTTGGTATAGAAGGAAAGTGTCCTTTGTGGTAGTTCTACGGTTCATTTCATTCAACATTTCATTTCTTTGAGGATCATGTTTTGATAATTACTGACAAGTAATTTACTGACTAGTAAATCGCTCGTCAGTCAATTAACTAGTTGTTGAATAGTCTCAAATATATGTAGAATAAAACATAATCATAAGATCTTTTGTAAGCTTAAATGGATGTAGAAATAATATTAATGAAAGCACGATCCTATTAATGTGTTCATTGCCTCACTGTTTTATATCTATATCTCTACTGTGTGTTAAATTGTTAAACATATTTGAGCATTTTATTTTAACAACAAATAAGAAGAAAAATATATACTTTCATTTCATTGCCTTATTGGTTCTTTTGTGTTTACATGCAGGTAAAAAGGATGAAGTGCAAGGATCTATATTTTGGGAAAAAAAACTATCTTATATGTATTTTTGAAACAATCTTAATGTATTGAAATATTGAAACAATGTAAATATTTGACTAGCACAATATAATTCAAAATTAGTTGTATACAATGATTTTCTTAAATTTGTGTGTGGATTTAAAAATACAACGGTTCATGTGTGATTTCAAAAATTAATTTTATGATTTCGTGTGAATTATCATGATTTGATGATTAATTCAGGTACACAATAATGAGCAATAGATAGATTATGTGTCACGCCCCAACTCAGGGTCGCGTGATCGGCCAAGATACGTGTCAGTACCCCGAAGCCTATCACATGCACTGACCAATCATACACAGAAACAACACTGGACCAACAAGAGAGTCATGAAATAAAACGGCAACCAAACTTTATTAAAGTCAAAACAGTTTTAAGTTTAAAAAAAGCAACTCAACTTTTCAAGCAAACATTTCAAGTTTGAAAGCAGTAAATGTTTTACAAATATCACTCAGTGCATGACCAACAACTCAAACGACACGACTACGACTACATGGACGCCTGCTACGAGACATGTGCCGGCCACCACCTGCCCTCCAACAGCACCATGCCACCATGTCGTACCTCACTGGTCGGGCTCTGCAAAAATAATACAATAAATCGTGACTTCACGAGGAACTCAATGAGCGGTTCTTCCGAATCTCCACTTAAATCCCCGTTAGGTAACACATATGACAATATAATTGAGTGAGGAATTTAAGCTAACCAATTTTTCCAAGTCAACTTAGTAAGTACACCGGTTGCATTGGCCCTTAACAACTTTATGTCATTCGGCCGCTATAGGCCTAAGCACATGCAAAAGGGGGTTCGCCCATGCCAGGCTTCCCCTCTCTGCAAACCAGGCCAGACCGGCCTCCACAAACCAGTTCAATGAGTCATATGATGTGTAAAATAATCAAATCATCAGGTCCGTCGACTAGGATGGCCACTAGTCTCAGAAAACCCTCCAGGTTAAGGATAACTAGTCTCATCCAACTCGGGTCTACCGTCAGCGTGGCCCACTGACGGAATCTCAAGACTCTCCACCACCCGGGTCTAACACCTAGCGGGCCCACTGGTGCAATCTCAAGACCCTAGTCACCGCTGAGTCGTGTGGTAGCCGCTCGGCTAATAACACTCCTCAGTAGACCATCTCAAACACAATACACAATCAAGATTTCTATAAAAATATCATATGTGTTTTCCGGGCATTGCCCATATCTGACCCTTTTTCCCGGGTCGCACTATCCGAACACTAATGTCAATCATCTGTCCCTAGGTGTAAACCTATGCACTTTGTTCCTCTAGGGTAATTACCATTCATATGTACATAAATTCTTACTTCTTGATTTATTTTAGCAATGATACATAGAAAAGAAAATGTGTATACTATTTCTAACAATAGTTACCAACAATATTTACTAACAATAATTACTAACAATAATTACCAACAATAAAAATAAACGATAATAATATGGGAATGCTGAAATAAGGAGGTTAATTCAGCAATTAAATTCTAATTTTTAGTAAGAAAACAAGTGGTATAACAAGGTAAAGAATGAGCTCTAACATAGAAAATAATTAAACATTTCCATGCTCTACACCTCATACTAAATCCTAACCATGTATGTACTATCAAGAACATTTTCTTATAGCATGATACTCCCAATCTACCACTACTAGCAATTCATCCATTGAGTGATTAATCTATAACATACATTAACGAGTAAATCTCTAGATGTAAGTATGAATCAACTCGAGTTCTTCTCCCCCTCTTACCCGCTCGGCCGAACCCAATATGGGCTTAACATGCTCGGCCGAGACTAACCCGGGTGGAAAGGGTGGACCTTTGGCCATGATCAAGGAAGATCAAGTCACCAATCATGAAAAGAACTCGGTCCAAGAGGGTTTGGCCACTCTAGGAATTTGGAAAATTTTCAGCATGACCTCGCCCCTTTTTCCTTCATGCGGCCGACCCTTAAAATCGCGAAAAACTTCGAGAAACGTCATCCATAAATGACATGCACATACTAAGATCAAGCCTCGAAAGAAATTCGGTGAATCAACGGAAATCATTATAAGAAATCAATAAATCCACAATAACTTGGGTCGGCTACACACCTACCCTAGAGATCTTGATTCAACCACTCACCTCGACTAGAGAATAGGATGAATGGGATGAAGACGATCTCGATTTCACCGACGACGACGTAGATCAGGCGCTGCCCCAAAAGCTTCCCTTCTCCTCCCCTCCTCCCTTGCCCCTCGGGCTACGTGCGGCTCAACTTGTCTTGAGCCACACGACGGCTTGGGGTGAGGGGTTTTATTTCCCCTTTTTTTTTACAACAATGCCCCTCCTCACTTAAACCCTCTCACTCGACTCACCTAAACCCTGATTGAACCCCGATTCAATCCGCGAACCCGATTTTAATCCAACTTGAGTCAACCAACCCATAGATTCCAAAAACACATTAACCAATGGGCTAAAATTTAAATTATACCTCTTACTCGCGACGATTTCACGACTCGACCCGGCTAGTTCCCGATCCGATGTGCTGCACTAAGGAAATTTTTATATTAGGAAACCTCGGGTCTTACAACCTTCCCCCCTTAAGGGAAATTCGTCCTCGAATTTTGCAGAATTATAAGGACTTACCAGCTCTTCAAACAAGGAAGGGTAGTATTTTCTCATGTCCTGCTCCACCTCCCAAGTAGCTTCTTGCCCGGAGTGGTGCTCCCACATTACCTTCACCGAGGAAATTTCTTTGGACCATAACTTTCTAATTTAACGGTCAAGAACTTCTATCGGCCTCTCTTCATACGACACAGCTGAATCCACCTCAACCACAGAAGGTTCAATTACGTGTGACTCATCTCTTACATATCGCCTGAGCATTGACACATTGAAGACCGGGTTGTTGGGTGAAATGGCACACTAGAGGGGGGGGTGAATAGTGTGTTTCCTAATTAATTTAGCTAATTTCGGTTTTAATCGTTTCTTAAATTATTTAGGCAAATCGCTATTTATCGACTAGATGCGGAAGCAATAATAAAACAATTAAGCACAAACAGAATATCAATGCAAACATAAGAATTTATAGTGGTTCAGCCCCAATGCCTACTCCACTACCTAAGCACCTCGCTTAGGATTTCCAAACTAGATTTACTAGATTAAATCAGTTCCCTTACAAGAGGACTTTGACCTGAAGAGACTCACTCTCAATCTAAGGCACTACACCCGGAAGTCTCCGCCTTCTTATCGAGAGTTCTCTTCCACCTCAACCCTAAGGGATACCTCAACTAATCCTAGCGAACTGAGTTTACACTGGTGGAATTAAACCTCAAACACAAAGGCAACCACCCAATTTTAAGACCTAACAATCCTAGGTCTTCACAAGCACAAATCCAAAGAAAATAGTGTTCAAATAACAATTAAAATTACAATGAAAAGAGCTTAAAGAATAAACCAAGATCAAATGCTCTTTTCCAAGCCTTCAAAGCCTCCAACTCGCTAAGTCGTAGTGCTCGAATTGAAACCCGAGTTGAGGCAGAGTGTGCGCTTGAAGAAGTTGTCGACGGAAGAATCGAGCGCTATTAATCGATCTTTAGAAGGCTCAAAACTCTCTTTTAAATGCTCAATAAAATCTGTAAGAATGGTTAAAGGAGTTAGATGAGGGATATTTATAACCTCTCGAAAAATGACAGCTCAACGGCCAGAAAACTAGTCGTTACCTTCGTTCAGTCTCATGCCGGTCAATCGTCGGTCGACCGCTCGAGCGACCGCTGCCTCAACCTCTCTGTGCGATCAACCGACAAATCGACCGCCAGACGTGATTCCTACGATCCGCAATCCGATCGATCGATCGGTCGACCGATGCGCCCTCTGCCAAATTTTGGTTTCAATCATTCGACCGCCTGGTTAACCGAAGTAGCCACTGCCAATTTTTGACACTGTTCGGTCGACCGACCGATCGACCAAAATGGCTACTGCCATTTTTTTAACCTCATTCGGTCTATCGACCGATCGACCAAACCTAGGCTGAACTTGATTTTTTCAGCCTTCTTCTTGCACGCTTTGTTTTCGGGTTCCGGCCTTCAACGAGTGATAACTTGGAGAGCTTTCGAGAAATATCCGCGACGAACCCGAACGCGTCGACCAACGTCCTTTCGATTTCCCAATTTCTTCGATATTTCTGATCGAGGACGTCGAGCGCTAACCGATATGAAATCTGAAAGATTTATCAATAAAATATTAGTTCCATGTTTGTTATCATCAAAACCGAGATTATAACCGAGGTTGAAAACCTTAAGCCAACACGGGTGGACTCTACTCATGCTAGGGGGCAAGGCCAGTTCATAAGAAACAGCACCCCTCCGCTTGAGAATGGGAAATAGTCCGATGAATCTAGGGCTCAATTTTCCTTTCTTCCTAAACCGAACCACCCCTTTCGTGGGGGAGACCCTCAGGAACACAATGTCGCCCTCCATGAACTCCAATTCTCTGGCCTTCTTATCAGCATACATCTTCTGGCGACTCTGAGCCGCCAATAACTTTTATTTTATCATTTTCACTTTCTCTACCACCTCCTCAACCAGATCAGAGCCTACCATGAGAGCCTCTCCTGCCTCAGACCAGCGCACTAGTGATCTGCATCTCCGCCCATATAAGGCATCAAAAGGGGTCACACCAATGTTACTGTGATAGCTATTGTTGTAGGCAAATTCTATCAACGGCATGTGTTTCTCCCAACTGCCAGCCAAGTCTAGGACGCACGCCCTCAACATATCTTCCAATGTCTGGATGGTCCTCTCTGGCTGTCCGTCCGTCTGCGGATGAAAAGTTGTGTTGAACCGAACCTAAGTACCCAAGGCCTCCTGGAAGGACTACCAAAATGAGGGTTTTGAATTGGGTACCTCGATCTGATATGATCATCACTGGGGTACCATGGTATGACACAATCCTGTCTAAAAATAGTCTGACGTACTGCTCAGTAGAAAAGGTCATTTTGACTGGGATAAAGTGTGTGGTCTTAGTCAACCGATCCACTACCACCCAAATGGAATCAAACCCTCCTCTTGACTTAGGCAGCCCAACCCGGTCACTAAATCCATGGTGATCTCCTCCCACTTCCACTCGGAGACCTCGAGGTTCTAAAGCAGTCCCGCGAGTTTCAGGTGTTTGGCCTACCTTTGCTGGCAAATCAAACACTTGGATACAAACTCTGCTACCTCTCTTTTCATGTCCTTCCACCAGTAGTGCTACCTTAAGTCACGGTACATTTTGGTGGCCCCTGGATGCATTGTATAAGTGGAACGGTAGCCCATTTCCAAAACCTACCTGCGCACCTCTACCATATCAGGCACCATAATCCGGTGTCTAACCTTAGGACACCCTCTGAGTTGACTCTAAAACCGTCATCTGCATCATCTCTCCGAATCAGATCCCTTGTCAGGGAACAAAATACATCCTCCTCCTGCGCGGCACGCAACATATCCACCATGGGGGACTGTACCCGTAGGTGTGCCACCAGGGTACTCGAATTTGATATAGATAGGACTGCTCCCCCATCCAGGCACAGTGCTAGTTCCCAAGCTAGTGGCCTTCTCCTGATTGTCAAATGGGCCAAGCTCCCCATGGACTTTCTGCTCAGAGCATCCGCCACTACATTAGCTTTCCCCGGGTGGTACATAATAGTGCAGTCATAGTCCTTTAGGAGCTCCAGCCACCTCCTCTACTTGAGGTTTAGCTCCTTTTTGGATAAGCAAGTACTGGAGGCTCTTGTGATCAGTATAAATCTCACAGGCCTCCCCGTACAGGTAGTGGCGCTGGAGCTTTAGTGCAAAAACCACTGCTGTCAGCTCTAGGTCATGCGTTGGGTAGTTCTTCTCATGAACCTTTAACTGGAGGGACGCATAGGCTATGACTCTGCCAAACTGCATCAGAACACAGCCCAGGCTAATCTGAGAGGCATCACAGCAAACCACGAGTCCCCCTGGGATTGAAGGTACGGCCAATATTAGGGCTGACGTCAAGAATTCTTTGAGCTTCTGAAAGCTCTCCTCACACTTGTCATCCCAAACAAATTTGACCTTCTTATGAGTCAACTGAGTCAAATGAGCTGCAATCCTGGAGAAATTTTTCATAAATTTTTTGTAATACCCGGCTATCCCCAGAAAACTGCGGACCTCAATCACGCTGGTCGACCGCCTCCAGTTTTGCATAGCCTCTACCTTGGTGGGATCCACCATTATCCCTTCCTTGGACACCACATGGCCCAGGAATCCTACACTCTCCAACCAGAATTCGCACTTGGTGAATTTGTCAAACAACTGGTGCTCCCTGAGAGTTTCTAGGACCATCCTCAAGTGTTCGGAGTGCTCCTCCTTACTCTTAGAGTATACCAGGATATCGTCAATGAAGACGATCACAAAACTATCCAAGTACTACTTGAACATCCGATTCATCAGATCCATAAAAGCCGCTGGTGCATTGGTCAGACCAAAGGACATCACTAGGAACTCAAAGTGGCCATAGCGAGTCCTGAAGGCAGTCTTGGGCACATCGCAGTCCCGGATTCTCAGCTGATGGTATTCAGATCTCAAATTAATTTTTGAAAATCATTGTGCCCCCCGCAGATGGTCGAATAGGTCATCTATCCTTGGTAGTGGGTAACGATTTTTGAGTGTCACCTTGATAAGCTGCCTATGTGAGCGAAATGACGACACTAAAGGGGGGTGAATAGTGTGTTTACTAATTTGACTAGCCTAAATTCACTTTTAATCATTTACTTAGATTGGTTTAGGCAATTTGCAATTCGATGATTTTATATGCGGAAGCAATAAATGATTTAGCAATTAAAGCAAATAAGAAATCAATGCAAACACAAGATTTATAGTGGTTCGGCCCCAATGCCTACTCCACTACCTAAGCACCCCGCTTAGGATTTCCAAACTAGTTTTACTAGATTATATTACGTTTCCCTTACACATGAGGACTTTTCACTGAAGAGGCGCACTCTCGACCTAAGGCACTTCCACACCCAGAAGTCATCGCCTTCTTATCGAGAGTCCTCTTCCACCTCAACCCTAAGGGACAACTAAACTAATCCTAGTAAACACTAAGTTTATACAAGTGGTTTTGCTCCTTTTCACTAAGGATACCACTTCCACACAACAGACCTAATACAAGGTCTTCACGCACATAAATTTAAAATCAGTTCAAATAACAGATAAAATTACAATTGAAAAGAGCTTAAAATGAAACCAATATTTCGTGCTCTTTTCCAAGCCTTGGAGCCTTCAACTCTTCAGGAGGTAGAACTCGAATCAATTCCCGAGTTGAGGCAGCAGAGCTTGTACGCTTGAAGAAAATGTCGCAAACAGAGAAGCAGCGCAAGCTTTTTGAAAGGCTTCAAATCTTCCTCTTAGAATACTCAATGAAGGCTGTGGAAGTCAAGAAAAGTTGTTAAAATAATCATATGAGGGTATATTTATACCCTGCTGAAGAAACGGTTGTTCAACGGATAGAAAACTATCCATTACAGGCCGTCGGTCCAATTCTCCCTGTGGTCGATCGACTGACGGGTCGACCGCCAGATGCCACTGTTCATTCCCGACCTTCGATCGACCGACGCGATCTCGCATCTCGGGTATCCGCAGATCGGTCGACCGCCCGACACAAGAAACTTATGATTTCACTTTCGGTTGATCGATCGATCGATCGATGCAAGCTGTGTCTGCAGCTAGCCTCAGTTCGGTCGACCGAACCTAGGCTGAAGTTTATTTCTTCAGCCTATTTCTTCCGCGCTTCATTTCTGGGTTCCGGTTTTCAACGAGCATCAATATGGAGAGCTTTCATGTGATCTTTGAGCCCGTCCAATGAGCCTTTGGTGCACGCGTCGCTCTTCGAGAAGTTTTCGCGATGAACCCAAGCACGACGATCAATGTCCTTCTGATTTCTGATTTCTCTGATTTTTTTGATCGAGGACATCGAACGCTAATTGATATGGAACCTGAAAGATATTCTCAATGAAATTATTAGTCTCATGTTTGTTATCATCAAAACCGAGATTAAGGCTAAGGTTAAAAACCTAAAGCCAACAATCTCCCCCTTTTTGATGATGACAAACATCCTTAAGAAAATATATACAATAATGCAAAAGGATATCAACTTAGGGATTTCTCCCCCTATCAACATGCATATCTATAAGAATAAACTCCCCCTATCTATATGCATAGATTTTCTATATTTTACTCTCCATTACCTACACTTTTCTCCCCATTTTAACTATACATTTCTCTCCCTTTTGACTATACATTTCTCCCCCTTTTGACATCAATAAAAAAGGGCAAGAAATGTCAATCTAATCAAATGAATGAAACACAATTATTTTTTAGTTGGGACTCTAAGAAGTATTTTTCATGAAACATGGAAATCTCAACCAAAGGGATGGAAAACAAGTATATAATATGAAAACAAAATCATACTTGATAAAAAAGATGATAGATACAATTCAACACTCAATCATGTATGCACTCAAGTATGAATATTGTTTCTTTTTCATGACATTTTTGATCTCATTCAAATTTTCACAATACAAAGATATAGTCATTTGAAGCATGTATATCAAGTTTGAAGAGGAACTAATGTCATTTAATCTAAATATGAACTTAGCATGTTTTCATTTGAAATAAACATGAGAACATGAAAATGCTAAGTTTCAAATTTTGTTATCTACTCATGTTTTCTCATATTTAGGCACTTGGACATCTAACATGAGAAAATCTATGTCCATGAATCAAGTTTGGGCATAAGATGAAAATTTTAAGTTATTTTATTGACTTAGGTCAACCTATACTTCAAGATTTCAAAAATCACACTTTTAAGTTTATACAAGATCATATTTTTGATGAAAAACTTTTGAAACCAATTTTTGGATGAAAATTTTTGACACCAAATATTGAATGGTCATTTGAATTGCATGTATCATGATTAAACTCAAAATGAATTTTCTAAGTTCATTTTTCATCCTATATTGATTTTAATGAAAACGCTAGATATTTCTAGCTATCATTCAAGAATTCAAAATCATTCCTAAAAATGATTTTACTCAATCAATGGTGTGAATGATATTAGAAACATAATCAAAATGGTATACACACACTTTCATTTGAAGTTTCCGAAAAAAATCAAAGTATTGAAAAAAATTGATATTTCAAAAACATGATACTTTGCATTTTGAAAATCCAACTTTAAAATCCCATTATAAATTAGATTTTTGACAAAACTTTTTGAAATTTTTATTGATAAAACTAGATTTTTCAAAGAATGTGCAGCTTCAAGAATCATCTCAAAATTACTTTTCTATATTTTTCTAAAAATAACTGAAATTTATACCAAATGTAGGTTGCAATGGTATTTTTGTAATTTTTAGTTATTCTTTAAAATTTGTTCAATTTTCATTCAAACTTTCATGACACCATAATGTGATCATATAAAGAGTATATGTCAAATTTGAAATGAAAATTATGTCTTTAAGTCAAGATATCAACCTAGCATGGTTTCATTCAAAACTAAACTAGTTTTTATGAAACTTGCTAAGTTTTAATCTTAACATTTACTCATGATTTTTCATACTTAAACCTATGGATCCCTAACATGAGTAAATCTAAACATGTTTCTCAAATATGAATTGAAAATGAGACCTTTATGTCAACTTGTTGACTTGGGTCAACTAGGTTCAAAAGAGGTAATCATGAATTAACCTCTATTGTCATTTTATCCATATCCATGTGAATTTTTCATTCTAAGTGCATGGAAACATGTCATACCTATTCCTAAACATGTTTATGAAGTTTGAACTTAAAATCAAGTGTCTCTAGTATCAACCTAGAGCAAGTTTCATTTGATAAAATTTGCCTAAGTGCTAATATTCTACCTACTTATGAAAATTCAAGAATTTTACATGTATTTACCGTCATGAATAATGAGACATTATTTGAGCTTAAGCATTGAGGTATAACACTAAGATTTTGAATTAATTGAAGTTATACCTTATTCGTGGAAATTTAGTCAATCTAATATTTTTCATTCTAATTAGTCTTCCTAAAATATTCATAACTTGCAAGTATACTTCTTAAGTAGACAATGAAACCAAATCTACATGCAAGCTATCAAACTAAATAGTGAAGAGAAAAAACCAAATCTACACGTGATCTCGTGTCTCAGGTATCTGCAGGTCGGTCGACCGCCAACCTTACTGCCCATTTTGGGCTTTGGTCGGTCGACCGCCCGATCGACCGAACCTAGGCTGAAGTTTATTTCTTCATCCTATTTCTTCTGCGCTTCGTTTCCGGGTTCCAACTTTCAATGAGCATCAATATGGAGAGCTTTTATGTGATCTTTGAGCCCGTCCAATGCATCTTTGGTGCACGCGTCGCTCTTCGAGAAGTTTCCGCGATGAACCCGAGAGCGATGATCAATGTCCTTCCGATTTTTTATTTCTCCAATTTTTCCGATCGAGGACATCGAACTCTAATTGATATGGAACCTGAAAGATATTCTCAATAAAATCATTAGTCTCATGTTTGTTATCATCAAAACCAAGATTAAGGCTAAGGTTGAAAACCTAAAGCCAACAGCCTATAGTCAATACACATGTGCATGGACCCATCCTTATTTTTCACAAAGAGCACCGGAGCACCCCACGGTGATACGCTCGACCGGATGAAGCCCAAGTCCAACAACTCTTGCAACTGCGCTTTTAACTCCCCGAGTTCGGTCGACGCCATACTATAGGGTAGAATGGAGATCGACTTCACCCTGGGCTGCAAATCAATGCAAAACTCTATCTCCTTTCTTGACGGCAGACCCAATAACTCTTCGGGAAAGATGTTAGAGAACTCACAAACCACCGGTGTTCCTTTGATGTTCCCTGCCGTGTCTCTATCCTCCTCGGCCATTGATACGAAGGCCAAGAAAGACTAACAACCGCCCACAGGTAACTTACGAGACTTCAGGGCTAAAATGACTCCCATAGGCTCACCTCTTCCGGACAATCTTTCCTAAAATGTCCAACCTCCCCACATTTGAAACATGCATCTGTGCGGCCATAGCAAGTCCCCCAGTGCTTTTTGTTACAACAGCCACACTGCGGCATTTTTGACTTCTGAGTGGAATACCCAGACTCTGCCTACCGTGATGCCCCTGACCCTGGGCCTCCACGGCCCTGGCTACTACTATGTCCCCAGCTTAGCTAGTGGTCTGCAGCGACAATAATCCCCTCAGAGTGCCAAGGCCGGCCCCCTGAGGTCAGAACTTCTTCTTTGCAGGTCCGTCAAATTTCTCGAACGACACCAATGCTTCCTTCCTAAGAGCCTCATCCACTACTCGAGCAAATGTGGTGTCCTTGGTTTAATGGATGAGCTTGCTGATCTGGGGTCGACTCAACCCCCTCGACGAACCTCTTGATCCTAACGGTCTCAGTAGCCACTAGGGTTGGGTGGTACTTAGAGAGCCTGGTGAACTCCATCTCATAGTCTGACACGATCATACCGCCCATCTAACGCAGCATCTCAAACTCCCTTGCCCGCTTATCGCGGACACTCAGTGGTAAGTACTGCTCGACTACGACCGCCCTGAACTCTCCCACGTAGGGGTGGTGCATTCGTCACGTAGGGACTCTAACCATCGACGCTACTGGCTCAGTCACTTCTGGCACTACGGGTACCACTGATACCAGTTGCGGTTGCTGCTGATGCTGCCTCAACTCTTGCTCCATGCGGAGCACCTTTGTCAACTAAGGCACCTAAGTTTGCAACTGAACAACTATGGGATCATGTACACCCTCCTCTCACTGCTCTCTTCCCCGGCCTCGGCCTGGCCCCGGTGTTCGGTGGAATTAATACTGCTGCCACTCAACGCAACATTGTAAGTCTCCATCACACTAGCATAAAGATTTTTTTTAGCATTAATACCAATAAATTATAACTGAAATTTAAATAACAAACCGCATCGGGTGCTGAGGTGCAGTCATGGCCATCTGATCTTGTAGCATAATTATACCGTATGTCGACATGCTAGCATATGCCTCATACAATACCAAATTTCTAGTCATAGTCAAGACCTAACAAAAGGCTTTGATACCAACTTTGTCACGCCCCTACTCAGGGTCGCGTGACCGGCCAGGATACGTGTCAGTACCCCCGAAGCCTACGACATGCACTGACCAACATACACAGAAACAACACTGGACCAACAAGAGAGTCATGAAATAAAACGGCAACCAAACTTTATTAAAGTCAAAACAGTTTTAAGTTTAAAGAAAGCAACTCAACTTTTTAAGGAAACATTTCAAGTTTGAAAGCAGTAAATGTTTTACAAATATCACTCAGTGCATGACCAACAACTCAAACGACACGACTACGACTACATGGACGCCTGCTACGAGACCTGTGTCACCACCTGCCCTCCAGCTGCACCATGCCACCAGGTCATACCTCACTGGTCGGGCTCTGCAAAAATAATACAATAAACCGTGAGTTCACGAGGAACTCAGTGAGCTGTTCTTCCGAACCTCCACTTAAATCCTCATTAGGTAACACATATGACAATATAATTCAGTGAGGAATTTAAGCTAACCAATTTTGCCAAGTCAACTTAGTAAGTACACCGGTCGCATTGGCCCTTAACAACTTTATGTCATTCGGCCGCTATAGGCCTAAGCACATGCAAAAAGGGGGGTTCGCCCACGCCAAGCTTCCCCTCTCTGCAAACCAGGCCAGATCGGCCTCCACAAACCAGTTCGATGAGTCATACAATGTGTAAAACAATCAAATCACCGGATCCGTCGACTAGGATGGCCACTAGTCTCAGGAAACCCTCCAGGTTAGGGATAGCTAGTCCCACCCAACTCGGGTCTACCGTCAGCGTGGCTCACTAACGAAATCTCAAGACCCTCCTCCGCCACCCCGGTCTAACACTTAGCGGGCCCGCTGGTGCAATCTCAAGACCCTAGTCACAGCTGAGTTGTGTGGTAGCCGCTCGGCTAATAACACTCCTCAGTAGACCATCTCAAACACAATACACAATCAAGGTTTCTATAAAAATATCGTATGTGTTTTTCGGGCATTGCCCATATTTGACCCTTTTTCCTAGGTCGCACTATCCAAACACTAATGTCCATCATCTGTCCCTGGGTGTAAACCTATGCACTTTGTTCCTCTAGGGTAATTACCATTCATAGGTACAGAAATTCTTACTTCTTGATTTATTTTAGCAATGATACATAAAAAAGAAAATGTGTATACCATTTCCAACAATAGTTACCAACAATATTTACTAACAATAATTACTAACAATAATTACCAACAATATAAATAAACGAAAATAACATGGGAATGCCAACATAAGGAGGTCAATTCAGCAATTAAATTCTAATTTTTAGTAAAGAAACAAGTGGTATAACAAGGTAAAGAATGAGCTCCAACATAGAAAATAATTAAACATTTCCATGCTCTACACCTCATACTAAATCCTAACCATGTATGTACTATCAATTTCCTTATAGCATGATACTCCCAATCTACCACTACTAGCAATTCATCCATTGAGTGATTAATCTATAACATAAGTTAACGAGTAAATCTCTAGATGTAAGTATGAATCAACTCGAGTTCTTCTCCCCCTCTTACTTGCTTGGGCGAACCCAATATGGGCTTAACATGCTCGGCCGAGACTAACCCGGGTGGAAAGGGAGGACCTTTTGCCATGATCAAGGAAGATCAAGTCACCAATCATGAAAAGAACTCGGTCCAAGAGGGTTCGGCCACTCTAGGAATTTGGAAAAATTTCGGCATGACCTCGCCCCTTTTTCCTTCATGCGGCCGATTGTTAAAATCATGGAAAACTTCGAGAAACGTCATCCATAAATGACATGCACATACTAAGATCAAGCCTTGGAAGAAATTCGGTGAATCGACGGAAATCATTACGAGAAATCGATAAATCCACAATAACTTGGGTCGGCTACCCGCCTACCCTAGAGATCTTGATTCAACCACTCACCTCGACTAGAGAAGAGGATGGATGGGATGAAGACAATCTCGATTTCACCGACGACGACGTAGATCCGGCGCTACCCCAAAAGCTTCCCTTCTCCTCCCCTCCTCCCTCGCCCCTGGCTGCGTGCGGCTCAACTTGTCTTGAGCCACACGACGGCTTGGGGTGAGGGGTTTTACCCCCCCCCCCCCTTTTTTGGACAACAATGCCCCTCCTCACTTAAACCCTGTCACTCGACTCACCTAAACCCGGATTGAACCCCGATTCAGTCCGCGAACCCGATTTTAATCCAACTTGAGTCAAACAACTCATACATTTCAAAAACGCATTAACCAATGGGCTAAATTTTAAATTGTACCTCTTACTTACGGCGATTTCACGACTCGACCCGGCTAGTTTCCGATCCGATGAGCTGCACCAAGGAAATTTTTATATTACGAAATCTCGGGTCTTACATTCTGTTGGTAATTCCAACGGACATACCAGCAGAGGTGTACCAATTGGTAATACCGACAGAGGTCTATCTGTTGGTAATATCAACAAAAGTATCACCAATGGATGTATTTGTTACTAATACCAACAAAAATTCTTTGTTGGTAATATCAACGCTAGTGGAGACTGTTGGTATTATCAACAAAAATATATTTGTTGGTATTACCAACAGATATATATATTTGTTGGTAATACCAACAAAAGGAAAAAATCTGTCAATATTACTGACAGATTAATTAAAATATGTCGGTATTATCGAGCAGCCATTTACCGACGAATTTTATCGATAGACACTCCGTCGATAACACTATTACTGTCAAATTTTAAAGTATCACCGACGGATTTGGTCCGTTGGTGATTTCCTATTTTCTTGTAGTGTTCGTCAAGTGGTTCTTACTATGGGGTATAAACAGAGAAATAATGATCATACCTTATTTTTCAAGCATAAGCAAGGGAAAGTGGTCATCCTGATCATTGTTTATTCCGATGACATAATTGTTACGAGAGGTGATATTGATGAAACTAGCAGCTTAAAAGCCCAACTTGCACAAGCATTTGAAGTTAAAGACCTAGGTGAACTAAGATACTTCCTAGGGATTGAGGTAGCACGCTCATCACATGATATCTTCCTATCTCAAAGAAAGTATGTGCTAGACTTATTGGCAAAAACAAGAATGCTAGGTAGTAAACCTGCTCCAACTCTAATTAATCAGAACTTTCAGCTTGCAGCAATGGTGGTAATTCTGTCGATCGTGGAAGATATCAAAGACTAGTGGAAAGATTGATATATCTTTCACACACCATGACATATATTACATTTGTTGTGAGTGTTGTCAGTAGATACATGCACGATCCGCGTGAGCAGCACATGGAAGTTGTGTATAGAATTCTGAGATATCTTAAAGGTTGTCCTGGCCGAGGCTTATTGTTTACTCAACAAGGTAACTTGAAGATAGAAGGTTACACAAATGCTGATTGGGTTGGATGTCTAGATGATCGTCGATCCACTTCAAGATATTGTACATTTGTTGGTGGCAACTTAGCCACTTGGAGAAGTAAGAAGCAAACGGTGGTTGCTCGTTCGAGTGTGGAGGCTGAATATCAAGCTATGTCTCAGGGTGTACATGAGTTGTTATGGTTGAAAAACCTTATGCTAGAGTTACATCTTGATTCACAAGAACCGATTCATCTTTTCTGTGTGATCGATAATAAAGGTGCTATTGAAATTGCCAATAACCCTATGCAGCATGACAGAACCAAACATATAGAGCTTGATCGTCACTTCATCAAGGAGAAATTTGCATTCTATTTGTTCGATCATTTGAACAGTTAGCTGATATATTCACCAAAGGGTTGAATAATATTTATTTTTCTTCTATTGTACGCAAGATGAGTTTAAATGATATATTTGTACCATCTGGGGGGAGTATTATGATGTAGAGATATATATAATTGTAATTTATTCTTCCTAGAAGGTAGATTAATAAAAGGTTGTAATATTAATAAAAGGTAGATTAAGAGAGAGAAAATCAAACCCTAGAGGTTAATACTCTCTCCCTCATTAATTTTCTCCATAAAACAACGGGATTTATTTTAGAAAAAAAGAAGAAGGTAGGGTAACATTAATAGGGTTTTGGGTTTAAAAAAAGTACTCAAATGGATGTCTACATAAATTACATAAAAAATAATATATTCTAAAAAGAAACATTAAACACAATATATATAAGAAGAGCAAATATTAAGATATTGTTAATAACAAAATATTTAATCAAATTGCATTTATTTTGTGATCGTCTCTAGCTAGATTTCTTTAGTTTGGTATGGAACACCAAAGGAATGAATAAATCATCTAACTCATGATCATGCCAAGATTACATCCAACAATAGACTGCTCCATTAATCTCACCTATCACCCATACCTCAACTACTACTTTCTTCCACTTATATACTATCATTTCCCAGCTTGTTCTCTTCATCTTCTCAAATGGAAGAAACCATCAAACTTGCTCCACTGTTCGGGTTCCACATCTGCTGTGCATTTGCGCTGGTTTCACTCTCATGGATCTTCATCCACAGATGGAGGCAGATGAACATCAAGTCCCCCAAGACGTGGCCCTTCATTGCGTCAACCATAGAACAACTCATCAACTATGAGAGGATGCATGACTGGCTCACTGAATACTTGGCTAAATCCAAGACCGTGACTGTCAAACTGCCATTCAAGTCCTACACTTACATTGCTGATCCTGTCAATGTTGAACATGTCCTCAAAACCAACTTTAGAAATTACCCAAAGGTGAGATATATTTTCCTGCTACAAATATATGATTTATTTCCGTATTTAATGCTGCTAAAGATAATTAATAATGAAATATTATGGTTATAGTAAAAAATGTAACCATTTGTGAATTTGATAACTGATTGAATTTGAAGGGAGAAGTATATAGATCATATATGGACGTCTTGCTCGGAGACGGCATCTTCAACGCAGATGGCGAACTCTGGAGGAATCAGCGGAAGACGGCGAGCTTCCAGTTTGCCTCCAAGAACCTGCGAGACTTCAGCACTCATGTCTTCAGGGAGTACGCCTTGAAGCTCTCTCGCATACTAGCACGCCGAGCTTCAACCGGCAGCGCTATCGATCTGCAGGACTTGTTCTTGAGGATGACGCTGGACTCCATTTGCGAGGTCGGGTTCGGCGTGGAGGTCGGAACGCTCGCGCCCGATCTCCCGGAGAACCGCTTCGCTCAAGCCTTCGACGCCGCGAACGCGGTTGTCATGCTCCGATTCGTCGACCCCTTCTGGCGAATCAAGCGGCTTCTTGGCGTCGGCAGCGAGGCGCTTCTGGCGGAGAGCATCAAGGCCGTCGACGAGTTCACCTACGGCATCATCCGCAAGAGGAAGGCGGAGATCGAGCAAAGACGCGATCAGGTATATAATCAATCGATTAACGATCCAGATTGGAGCGTCGACATGATTGATTGCATGGTAACGGGCACGCATCAGGTAAAGCATGACATCTTGTCGAGGTTCATCGAGCTCGGCGACGAGGGCGGCGGCGACAAAAGCTTGCGAGATGTTGTCCTCAACTTCGTGATCGCCGGGAGGGACACGACGGCGGCGACGATGTCGTGGTTCGTGTACATGATGGTGAATCACCCGCGCGTGGCCGAGAAGCTCTGCGGCGAGCTCAAGGAGTTCGAACAAGACCTCGCCGAGAAAGCCAATGTCCCGCTGATTAGGTACGAGAACAAAGACGTCGAGGCCTTCGCCGAACGGATCGCGCAGTTTGCCGGTCTCTTGAGCTACGAATCGCTGGCGAGGTTGAATTACTTGCATGCATGCATCTCCGAGACTCTCAGACTCTACCCTGCAGTTGCTCAGGTGATTTCTCATCAGTTCCTACGTAGCATTCAGAGTTGTTGATTAATTTCTCAGTTTATATATGCCAAATACTCATTAATTATCAATATATCTTAATTTGATTATATTGGCATGGATTTATTTTGTTGATAATGGATGCAGGATCTGAAGGGAGCCCTGGAGGATGATGT
Organism: Canna indica; assembly: GCA_034359265.1. Classification (NCBI taxonomy): domain Eukaryota; kingdom Viridiplantae; phylum Streptophyta; class Magnoliopsida; order Zingiberales; family Cannaceae; genus Canna; species Canna indica. Next base: position 35,069,436 of record CP136892.1, on the reverse strand, counting down.
GCTCCCTGATGGAACGAAGGTGAAAGCAGGTGAGATGGTTACTTATGTCCCCTATGCCATGGGAAGGATGGAGTACAACTGGGGACCTGATGCTGCTCTCTTCGACCCTGAGAGATGGTTCAAGGATGGACTTCTCCAGACTTTCTCACCTTTTAAATTCACAGCTTTCCAGGTACATGCATCTCAAATTCTCAATCAACCATATAATGTTAATCTTGTTACTATGATTGGTTAAAATAAAAGTCTGCTTGATTCAAGTTTGAATGAGAAGCTTATGCATGGTTCATTGTCTGTTGGTGTTAAAAATTTGCAGGCAGGACCTCGAATATGTTTGGGGAAAGACTCGGCTTATTTGCAAATGAAGATGACACTGGCAATTCTGTGCAGGTTCTTCACATTTAATCTGGTGCCAAATCATCAGGTGAGGTATAAAATGATGACAACACTCTCAATGGCTCATGGACTAAAAGTTTATGTTGGGATTAAATGTCAATTAATTGATGATCAATTGCAATAGACAAGTGCTTGAATTTGCTATATTAAGTTACAATTTAATGGTTGATCCACTTATAGCTTAATTAGTAGTGAGACATCAGGGTATATTATCAATGGATCATGATTTAATTCCTGTAGCACTTTATCCACTTATTTCCACGTCTATGTGTACGCATTGTAATGCGTCTTTTGCGTATATTTTCATATTTTTACTCTTTAAAAAAATTACAATTAATTTGATGAAGTAAAAAAAAAAGGTAAATTACATTGACCTCCCATGAGGTTGAATGAAATTACACCGACCTCCCCTCAATTTATATATTTGTAATTTTGTCTTATGACCCCCTAATTTTGTAAAAGACTACACAAATCTCCCCTACTAACAAAAATTATTAGTGGAGTGTCTATCATGTGCTTACTAATGACATTTTTAAAATATATATTTGTAGTTTTTACTTATTTTAAATGACAAAAATATCCTTATGTCATTTAACTCACATTCCATCATATTTCCACCTCATGAATGCTTAATATTTTAATTTTCATGTTCAACTAACATTAATTTCGTGAAGAATATTAAATAATAAAATAATTTCTCTCAAATATTTATTCAATTATTTTATGCATGTCTTTTAATAATTTTTCAGCAAGGGGCATAAGGGAGAAATCACATTACTAACGAAATCCGTTTAGCTACAGAAGAGATGAGTGTCACCTGGACAAATAGAAGAGAGGTCAGTGTAATTTCACTGAACATCAAGGGGGGTCAGTGTAATTAAGTTGCACTTGATCAATTAAGTTGCACACCAAAAAGATCCTTCCCTCCGAAAATGTGAGCTACACATGAGCTTATCTTCAAATTTAACGCCATGTGCCATTGTGTCACGCCCCAAACTCTGGATCGCGTGATCGGCCAGGGTAGGTGTCTGTACCCCGAAGCCTAACACATGTATTTAACATCACAAAATATGAATGCAACGAAACTGACATGAAAGCAAAAGAAATCCACGGGATTATAAATGATATTTTGAAATCAAAGTTTACAACTCCAAATGACACAGCAACATGACTCAAGTGCATGAAAATAACTCTCTACATGACTACGACTCTCTAACAGCCTGCTACGAGATCTACGACACCACCTGCCCTCCAGTCGTGCCATGCTATCAAGTCATACCTCACTGGTCCGGCTCTGCAAAACAAAAACAAATAAAATCGTGAGTTCGCGAGGAACTCAGTGAGTGGTTCTTCCGAACCTTCGCTAATTAAATCCCCAGTATAATAGCAATGATAAGCATTATGATATGCAGAATAAACATACTGACTTTTATCACACAACTGGTCAATCGGTCGCACCCTGCTAAAGTACTATCTCAGCCAATCGTGGTTTTACACTACAAGTACCACTCGGCCCATATGGGCCTTATCCTACGGAGTAGTCTCGGCCATACCGGCCCTCATATCATGGTAGTACTCGGCCAACCGACCCACATGATCAAGCAATGACAAACAACCACTACATGTTATATTTCACATAAATTCGCGTAGAGCGATTCAATCACCGGGTCCGTCAACTAGGACGGTCAGCTAGTTTCTGGAGTCCGATCGGGTTAGAGACTACTCTCACCCAAACACTCGGGTCTAACATCAACGTGTCCCACTGACACAATATCAAGACCCCTGCCACTCGGGTCTAACACCTAGCATGACCCACTAGTGCAATCTCAAGACTCTATATCCACTCGCTGAGTCATGCAATAGCTGCGCCGGCTAAAGACGCTCCTCAGCCCGACCATCTCAATCACAATATACATACAAGGGGTACTACAACTTTCTAAACACATCCTGGGTTTTTGCCCACATCCGGCCCCTATCCCGGGCCTTCACAATCGTACTTTAGTGCTCAATTTCCCTAGGTGTAATACCTAGTGTCTCTACGTCCAAAGTCCATGTAGAAATTTTATGGATTATATCGTCAACTAGAGAGGCTTCACCTCTCACACTTAAGTCCACAAGATTAGGCAATCTTGTCAAATTTGCCATCTATCAATTTCTAATGTCTCCTACAACATGTCTCTATTTGAATTGGCGTGTCATCGACATGATAATTGCTAAAATTAAATAATCACAACGCATAAATTATGAGATAATTCCAAAATAAATTTACCATAATTATCCACATAATTTCAGCAATTAAATAAGTAATTCCTGTAATTAAATTAAATTCCAGCACCATTAAATCAATGTAGGAGATCTCAAAGTAGATGTTCTATGCAAAATAATCATGCTACAATTAAGCTGTCATAAGAACCACCTCATGCAATTTAGAAATCATAGAAAAACTGCCCTAGCTACAAGTATTATGACATGTAAATCATCCATAAATCAAGCTCCTAATCATGGATCTCTAAGGGAAAATTATTTCCTAACTCAATTCCCCTCTTCCTCCCACTCGGCCGAACCCTACACATGGGTTTACCATGTTCGGTCCCAACCTTTAGGGATGAAGGAAATTATATCTCATATGAAAATATATTTCTCCTCAATCCCTACGTTAATTAAGCATGCAAGAACTACAATCTACAAGCTTTTACAACTCGATGAAATTGGAGAAAATTTTTACATGTCCCTTCCCCCTTTTCCTTGATTCGGCCGGCACCTCAACACCACGAAAGCGACGCGTAAAAATCACAAATACACCGTAGATCACAAGAAGAACCAACAGGGTTCAAGATTCAGCAAGAATACGACAAGGAACACATGTCAAAGGGCAAAAATCAATATCACAAGGGTCGGCTAGGGCCTTCTCTTAAATCCTAGGTTCTACCACTCACCTTAGCCTTAATGGAAAGAAGGGAAAGAAGATCGATGACAATCCGACTTTCGACGCTGACCACTCAACCCGGCTAGTCCCCGAACCGGCTCACTGAACTAAATAAAATTTTATATTAGAAATCTCGAGTATTACACATTGGGATTTAATTTGAAAATAAGTGAATTAAATTGACGTTTTCAAAATCCCATGGACTGAATTAAAACTAGCATCATATCAAGGAGTTTATAATTGAAATTAATTCTTTTGAAAATTATTTGGTAACATATTGATGATTTTGATGTTCTCATGTTCTCAGTGGTGCCTATGATTTGAAATTTTGATGGAATTGAGTATCAATGAGAGACATATGAGAGACATACCCAAAGAAAAAGATAAAGAGTATAAAAAGATAAGGGGCATTTGGCTCCTCGCAAATGCATTTTGCATGCAAAAATAAATATTCACAAACAAGAGTTGCAATCTACTGCTTGGTTGCACACAAGTAAAATTATAATTTCTATTTGAAGACATTTAGTTGATTGCAAATAGATATTCTAATTAATCTTAGAACTTGCATTATGATTTGAAAAATGATTAACAAATTAATAATAAAAGCACCAGTGACCAAAGATCCTACATCTAAGCATTACAATAATTTTTTGAACAAATAGTTAAAGCAAATGGCAAGCACAATATTTAACTCATCATATTGTGAAAAAGATAACAAACAAGTTATTTCTACCTACTTAGAAATATAATAAGAGTCAATTATTACCTAATAAAGAAACAAGAAACTTAATAAAACCAACGAGCTCGTCGGTGAGGTCCTGCGTCAGGATCATCTGCGCGAGTGCCAACATTGCCGCAGCCAACCACTACGATGTTGGTGCGCTGCTTCGTCGTAGAGCTCGGGTGTGTGTCGTGGATGGGCCGAATAAGACGCGGGAGACGCCTTCACTGAACACGAGCTTTTGACAATGATGAGACCTGCTTTATCCTTGGAGATTGCTGAGCTACGCAGAGCAAAATATATGTGATGAGTTTTAAGAAGAGGAGAAGTTGAGGAGACGTGGTCGAGGGTTTTTTTTTACCCAAAATAAATATTATTATTGAATTAAAATAGCACTTAGGCTATGATTACAGTCACGTAGCAAGAGATCCTCAAGTTCAGAGGGGCGGACCGAGTTCCAAACAGTGGACTCTTTCCTGACTCAAGCCCAGTTTGCTGCCAAATGAGCAGCTTTATTTACATTTCTAGCTAGGAGCATAAATGAACTTTACATGCAAAGAAGTATTTACAAGAGTCCAAATATCTTGAAGAATAGACAATAGCCTCCAAGGAGCAGTAGAAGTTCTGTTGAGGCAGTCAATGATGGTCTTACAGTCAGATTCCACAATAATGTTGCTCAAGTTATGAGAGGCTGCAAATAGCAAAGCAAAGTGGATAGCAACTGCCTCACACATGGCTGCAGAAGTAGCAGTAACATAATTGCAAAAAGCAAATAAGCATTCACCATCATGATTTCGAAAAATACAACCTGAACCACCTTCCTGCTCAGCATATGAACCATCACAGTTTGCTTTAATCCAACCATTCACTGGAGGCTGCCAAATGAAGATAGGAGTAGATGAAGTAAAATTTCCCTCAGGTTCTATACTCGATGAATATTGCTTTGTGAAAGCAATTATTCCATTACCAGCATTGGAGATGGAATGAGTTTCTTCACCATGCAAGACATTATTTCTAAAGAACCAAATAAACCATAAGGTGTTAGCAATAATGGTTGACAGACTTATCACCATTGAAGGATCAATATCTAGTAGTAGCCAACTACGAAAACACCACCCCTCCCTTAAGGTAAAATCTAGTCCAAGTTTCAAACCCAAAAAAAGCCACAAATCAGACGCAAAAGGGCATTCACAGAAAAGATGAATAAGAGATTCCTCAGTAAAACCACATAAAACACAGGTTTTGTAATTGAAAATGCTCAAATGAAACTATCTCAGATTAGTTAAAAGTCTACCATGAAAAAACTTCCATGGAAAAACCTTTACCTTTGGAGAGGTAGCAAGTTTCCAAGTTTTATCCCAGACAAGATTTAAACCATTAGGGGGGTGTTTATGGTTCCTTAGAAACATGTAAACAGATGAAGAAGAAATCTTACCAGACTCCTCATTGGACCAAATATAGAAATCATCATAGGGCTCTTTAGGCAACCTGATTCCTTCAATGGCATTCCATAGAGAGGCATTACACATAGTATTTCTAATAAAACAACACCAGATAGAATTAAGCATAAGATGATGCACATGAGTGAGAGAATTGAGCAGATTAACATTAATAAAAGTATGTTTCATGACTAAAGGTATATCAAGAATCCAATTATCATACAAGAATGAAGTATTACTACCAGAACCAATAATTTTATTAAAGTCAAACTTAAGGGAAATGAAAGCTTCAAGAAAAAGCTTCCAAGCCCAGGATGAATTGTAAGTTTCCTTTGAGGAAAAGGAGATGGGAGGGTATTTAGCTTTAACTAATTGAATCCATATGGTATTTTTATTATTTAGATAAGCCTGAATTCTTTTAGCATTAAGAGCAAGGCTTTTTATTTTCAAATCATGGATTTCAAGACCACCAAATTTTTTGGGTAAAGACACAGTGTCTCAATCAATTAAATGCATGACATGCTTATTAGTGGAATTATTCCACAGAAAACTCCTGATCTTCATCTCAATTTTATCAATGAGCTCATGATTAAGCTAGGTAACAGAAATAGAGTGAATGGGAATAGAGTTGATGACAGAGTTAATCTGAACTATTCTGCCAGCTTGAGAGAGCATATTTGCTTTCCAATTGTTAACTTTGTTATCAATTTGAGCAAGAATGTATTCGTTGGATTTAGGAGGGGGTCTCCTAGGGGAGATCATAGTACCTAAGTACTTGAATGGAAACTTACCCATTTTCATGTTTAAGCTATTGGAAATATGTCTTCTAGCAGAGGAGGGAGTACTTCTAGGAAAATAGATGTCAAATTTATTAAGGTTTACCTTTTGGCCAGTCAAAATCTCATAGGTAGAGAAGATAGTCTTAAAGGTATTTAAGCTCTTGGAATTTGCTTTGAAAATAAGAATAATGTCATCTGCAAACATTAAGTGACTAATGATCAAATTGTTTATCTTCTAAGGGGTTAATAAATTATTACAGACAACATTATTAATTAAGTTTGAGAGAGTTTGAGCAACTAAAATGTATAGGAAAGGAGATAGAGGATCTCCCTATCTAACACCTTTGTTTGCAAGAAAGAAGTTTGAGACCAAACCATTAATCAAGTAGACAAAGGAAGTAGTAGAAATACAAGAATGAATCTATTGAATAAACATGTCAGGAAAACCAGTGAGAGTGAGAACTTTAATAATGACATCCCATTTCTGAGAGTCGAAAGCTTTCTCAAGGTCAAGCTTGACTAGAATGAATGGGGTTTTACTTTTTGAATTGAAAAAAGAATGAGTAAGCTCTTGGACCACTAGAATGTTATCATGGATACTTCTGTTTTTAACAAAAGCAGATTGGTTAATAGACACCAACTCAGGTAAAAAGACCTTGAGCCTATTAGCAATTAGCTTTAAGACAATTCTATAAGATAAATTACATAGAGCAATAGGTCGAAAGTCCTTAACAACCTTTGGATTAGAGCATTTAGGAATAAAAGTTAATAAGATTTGGTTCCAATTCTCAGGCAGGATGGCAGTAGCATGAAAAACTTTTAAAATAGAACAGAAGTCATTACAAATAATATACCAATATTGTTTATAAAATTCTATGGTGAAGCCATCATAATCCAGGCTTTTACCATTGGCAAGAGACTTAATGGTATTCCAGATCTCCTCAGAAGAGAAAGGGCAAGTTAAAGAATTAATAGTCTTGAGGCAGCTTTTAAAAAATAGGCCAGGAGATAGAGTTAGGCAAAACAGTAGTGGTAGTAGACTAGAGGTTTGAATAAAAGCTAATAAATTCCACAAGGATATCTTTGCTATTAGAAATAGGAATAGAAAGATTGTTAAGGATAGTAGGGATGAAATTTTGCCTTCCGCGCATGGTAACCAATCTATGGTAATATGCAAAAAAAATTTCACCCTCTTGAATACATTTAGTCTTAGATTTAGACCACCATTTAAGGTAAATTTGTCTCTAAATAGCAATGAACTTATTATACATAGATCTTAGTCTAGAATCTAAGTCGACAGGGGCATAGGGAGAGACCTCAAGAGATTCAACAAGGTTGGTCTCATTAATTGTAGAATCAATGTTATTTTCTAATTTACCCAAAGAATGTTTATTCCAATAGGAAAGGGCTCCTCTAGTGATGCTTTTTAGAAAAAACAAAAACACCAGAAAAGCTATTAGGGGAATTTCAAGCATTATCAACAATAGTTTTGCTTTCATCATACTCAGTCCAAAAGTTTTGAAACTTAAATAATCTATTTTTAGCTTGAGTATGAACAAGAAGAGAGATAAGCAAAGGCATGTGGTCAGAAGTGACCCTATTAAGGTGTTTAATAGAGGCATTACTATAGAAATATAATCAAGCTGCATTAGAGAACACCCTATCAAACCTAATGAGCCCAGTCCTATTATTGGACCAAGTGTACTTATGACCATTATAACACAAATCAATCAGACCATAATTTGCAACAAAACTACGAAAGTTTAAGATAAGAGTAGTAAGCTTGAAAGGAATACCACCATATTTATCAGTGTTAATCAAAATGTAGTTGAAATCTCCAAGAATAAGCCAAGGAAAAGCATTTAAGTCTAAATTTACAAAAGAATTCCATAAATTATTTCTAAGACAAGGATCAGTACTTGCATAAACAACAGATAAAAAAAAAGTTCAGAAGAATCAATTTTAATGACAACATTTATGACTTGAGCAAAGGTAGAGATCACCTGAGCCTGAAACAGAATCTGTATTCCAAGCCACAATGATGCCACCAGATGCACCAGAACTAGGTTGAATGGCCCCACTCCAAGAATGGCCAAAAGAATTGATAAGCCGGTTGGACTTATTACTATCAAGATGAGTTTCTTGTAAAATACAAACTTTAATATTAGAGAGTCTAATTTGAGCAGCAATAAACTCCCTAACATGCTTCCTCTATGCTCCTCTAACATTTCAATTCATTAGGTTCATGACAGAAGGAGATTGGTTTGGGTGGATAGAGGATCCAGGTTTTGTAGAAGGCTCAGCTATACTAATAGCAGGAATAGAATTTGATCTATGCCTTTTATTAGTAGAACCAATGGTGTGAGAGTGTAGGGTAAGAGAGTTTGATTTAGTGCTATGCTTAGGTGGCTTAGGGAGTTTTTTAGAGATAACTCTCGAGACCACATTTGTATGGCTATCAGAAGGTTGAGCATTGAATATAATATTTAATTATGAAGCTAACTGAGGCAGAGATTTTGACCCAGGAGGATCAATGTTGAGAGAGGTAGGGGTTGCTTTTTTAGGGGGTTGTGAGGTAGCAGCAAAGGATTTATGCTTGCTTTTGGTGTCCACAATGGTAGAGGAAGGGGAAGGCTTCCTAGAAACTGAGGGAGGGGAGGTCCTAGGTTGGATATTGGAGGTTTTAGGAGCCTTACTAGGAGGAGCCTTTTGAGCAGTAAATTTGGGGCAACATCAACATAATTAACTGAAACGGTATGAAGGTTTACCTTTTCACTTACCTGTATAGGGTCGACAGAGTGTTCCCTGGTCCGGGCACGGCCTTCCCTCATCGAAGAGGGTTGGCGCGCACTACGAGGACCGTTCCGACGAGAAGTTCTACGATGAACCTCAATCCAAGGGCCCATAACAGGGTCATTCGAAGCATTTGGATCAGAAATAGTAATAGATTTTTGCAAGTCCGGGGAAGCCAATTTAGAAGAATAGGGTTTTCAGAAGCCGCATGCGACGGAGTAGGATTTTCGAAAATAGAAGCCGAATTAGTGGTCATAAGAGAACTGTCCTCCAAAGAAACGTTCATAGAATCAGAGTGTTTTGAAGGGGGTTTAGAAGCATTTGAAGAAGGATTATGAGTCAATTTAGGGCAATCAGATTCTCGATGCCCTATGAGACCACATTGAAAATATACAGACGATAAATTTTCATAGCAAACAGGAAGAAAAAAATCTTGATCCCCCACCGAAATCCAAACTCCTTGCCGGAGGGGGAGAGCAAGGTTCAACTCAACACAAACCCTAACATATTTACCGCATTCAACGCCAAACGAGCGCTCGTCCACGCGCAAAACAGAACCAAAACTAGAAGCAATATGTCGAATACAATCATCACTCCAAAATTTTAAGGGAAGGGATTGAAGACGGATCCAAATGGGAGCAGTCGAAAATCGTTCTTCCTAGGGCTTGAACAATGGTTTCCAGGGGATAAGTCGAAGGATATCTCCCATGAGGGACCAAGGTCCTCCCGTGAGAACAGATTTGGCCGCTTCATTTGAAGTAAAATGAAACACAAAAAAAAAATCATCTAGGTCAAGAACCATTTGAAAAGCACAGACGATTCGCCCAAGATCGGATAACATCGAGAGGAGGGGGCTTTCTGAGGAACTTACCGATGAGACTCGCTTCCCATGGTTGTCAGAGAGAAAGCACCTGTTCGGGAGTAAAGACCACTCGATCCTTGGTCGATGATCGGATCTTAGAGAAGAGGCCAGAGGATTGGGATCCCCAACCCTTGGGAGCAGAAGAGTTCTTTAGGATCTCAGCCCAAGAACTGGGTTTCAAAGCAGGCGACAAAACATCACCAAAGTGAGGAACCTTCGAAATAGTAGGAGATGGAAGGCCATCGGGAGATGATGTGAGGGGGGAGGAAGAATCAGAGGGATCGGGGGGGAAGGGGGGGCGATGGCAATTGCGCAGGGGAAAGATGAGGGGGGCGATGAAAACCCTAGGGTTTTTCATCGCCAAACTTATTGCTTCTCGAATCGCCAGACCTATCTTCAACAAATTAATATATCACAATAAAATTAAATGAATATTAAAAAAATTAGAGAGAAGTTACTTTATTTACATGTAATAAATGAGACGCAATGTGTTGCATGTATTTACATTACCAACAATCAAATTAAATGAATATTAAAAAAAAATAGAGAGAAGTTACTTTATTTACATGCAATAAATGAGATACAATGTGTTGCATGTGTTTACTTTACATGCAATCAAATTAAATGAATATTAAAAAAAATTAGAGAGAAATTACTTTATTTACCTGCAATAAATGAGAGAGAACATTACTTTACCTGTAATTATTTTACAATGCAATAATTAAATTTTAGAATGAAGCAATTAAAAATTAAAAAATAATCAAAAAATTCAGGCAATGCCACATCGGCAAACTTTTTTTGAGAAAGTGCCACGTGACATGTCTGAATCTTGCTTATATAAAACATAAGTTTATTTGAGTACATTCCTATTATAAACATAATAAGTTAATTCACATCGTTATTTTCAAAGATAATAAGTTTATATAAAAGTCTTTAACAACATAAGTCTAATGAATAGAAAATAAGTTGGATAAATTACACAAAACCCCCTCGACTATAGTCGATGTGCGCAAAGACTAACCTAAACTATCAAGTGTGTACATAACCCTCGGGACTACACTTTTTGTTCAAATAACACCCATCTGTTAGCCTGTTCGTTAATAACTTAACGGTAAAACTCCCACATGCGCAGAACCCTTCTCCTTAATGCCACATGACAGCAATCTCCACCCTTCATCTCATCCTATGGTCATCACTTCTTCTTCTACCTATCCCCTTGCCCTAGAATCCACCTCCTCCTCCTCCTCTAGATCTCTTCTGGAGGAGGAGGAGGAGGAGATCTAGAGGAGGTGGGGAAGGAGGAGGAGGTGGTGGTGGCGGCGGCGATGGCGGCGGCAATGACGATGGCGACGGTGGCGGTGGAGTCTAGGGCAAGGGGATAGGTAGATGAAGAAGTGATGGTCGTCAGATGAGATGAAGGGTAGAGATTGCTGCCACGTGGCACTTGGGAGGTGGGTTCTGTGCACGTGAAAGTTTTACCATTAAATTACTAACAGCCAGATTAATAAAGAGGGGTTATTTGAATAAAAAGTGTAGTCATGGGGGGTTCTGTGCACACTTGGTAGTTTATGTAGTCTTTGCGCATATTGACTATAGTCGAGGGGGGTTCCGTGTAATTTACCCAAATAAGTTCATATCAAAATCACATAAATATACTATGAATAAATAACAACGATGATGAGCAAAGGTTCTTAATATTGTCTGCTACCATCAACATAACATCATCGACAATCAACTAAAGATGATTCATTTACAAGTGAAGATAATAAAAACAATGCACAAAAAATAAACTAGATCATAGATGTATAAAACCCCCTCTGTGAGCGTGACTTAAAATTAAAGTATAAAAGAAAGAAACATGTTAGGATAAATAGGTAAATTCCCGAATATATAAAAACACTAAGTAGTCCATGAGGAAGCTAACAACCATTATTTTGCTCCATGACATCAATTCCAACATCATAATTGTTCTTGCCTCAAGTCGAGGTGATGTGGGTCCGCGTGTCTCCTGGTCAGGTGCTGCTCCGATGGAAGGACCTGCAAAGACAATCCGACACTCAAGTAAGAAAGTATTTCAGATGGTGGGTATGGAATTGGAATCGAGAGTATACCTGTGTCACACCCCAACTCAGGGTCACGTGATCGGTCATGGTATACGTGCATATACCCCGCAGCCTAACCCATGCACATGCCAACTCAACAACAAAACATAGCGGAAAGAAATGAACGAGTTTTATTTCAAAAGAAAAATCAAACCATAATTTATCATAAGTTTAGCAAAATAATAAAGTGTGGAAATAATAATCAAGTTCAACTGTTCATTTACAAATGAAATCTGACATAAAGACATGAATGTCCCCAAGGGACTACAACTCCAAAATACTAAAACACAAATGCATGACTAACTACCAAAAACTTGACTACGATCCCTAACTAGGACTGCTATGAGATCAATGTAGCTCCTCTGCCCTCCAACCGCGCCAAGTGCTCTAGCCCACCTCATGGTTAGGCTCTGCAAAACAAAAACAAACGACAACGGGTGAGTTCAAAAGAACACAGTGAGTGATTCTACCAACCCCCACGAAAAAAACCAACATAGAGATAAAGCATAAACAAAACGAGATAGGAATAATATCACGAGGGTGTGACTAGCTATCAGGCCATCTGGCCACCACATACCCGAAGATAACCAACACCCAAACGGTGAAGATCAACAGGCCTAAGCCTACCATGCTCTAAGGAAACAAACATATTAGGATAATCGAGATTGGCTCATCCGAACTTATCCTAATATAAAGAAACTCGGGAGCAATCGAGATTGGCACATCCGAACTTGCTCCACGAGACGCGAAGGAACAATCAGGATTCGCCCGTCCGAACTTGCCCCTTTTTAAATATCACAGGAATAATTGGAATTTGCTCGTCTGAACTTATTCCTTAAAAGCAACTTGGGAATAATCAAAATTTGCACGTCCGAACTTATTCCTTGAGGCCGCATAGGAACAATTAGGATTTGCCCATCTGAACTTGTTCCTAAAGATAACGTAGGAATAATCGAGATTCGCCCATCCGAACTTATTTCTTTAAATATTGAATCTTAGGAACAATCGGGATTTGCCCGTCTGAACTTGTTCCACAAGATACGCAGGAACAATCGGGATTTGCTCATCCGAACTTGTTCCACAGGTTAGAAATTAGACATCCAACCTTCCGGGCCTAGCCCGCAATCCGGCTCCTAATCAAGCATCTCCGTCATTCAATAAGATATGACACAACATGACCTAAGTCAAGTGTCTCCTACAGTGTCTTAGGGATGTCTCTATTGGGAAAACTACACAACACCCAATGCCCGATCCCAACTCCTAGACCCGTAATGTCATAAACCTGTGAGATTTTATTTCATGCATAACATTTATTTGTTGGTTCATAACAGATTATGCTGCCCCTTGCATTTTAATTATGTAATTAAAATTTATCATCACTAAAATTAGGATTTTATTTTAGGGTTTTATTCTCAATTTACTGTTGAGCCCCAAACTGGTGTGTCTTGTTGGCTTTAGGTTTTCAACCTTGGTCTTAATCTCTTAATCTCTGTTTTGAAGATAACAAACATGGAACTAATATTTCATCGAGAAATCTTTCAGGTTTCATATTGATTAACGTTCGATATCCTCAATCGAAAAAATTGGAAGAAATCAGAAAATTAGAAAGGACATTGATCGTCACGCTCGGGTTCGTCACAAAAACTTCTCAAAGCTCGACGAGTGCACCAAAGTCGCATTGGACAAGTCCGAAGATCAAACGAAAAGCTCTCCAAGTTGATGCTCGTTGAAAGCCGAAACTCGAAAATGAAGCGCGCAAGAAAAAGGGCTGAAAAATCAATATCAGCCTTTGTTCGATCGACCGAAGAGTGTAAGAAATTGGCAGTAGCCAATTCGGTCGACCGGTCGATCGACCAAACACTGCCAAAAACTAGCAGTGGCTACTTCGGTCGACCGACAGAGGCCAAATAGAGGCAGTAGCTCTAGCGGTCGACCGAATTGAGGATCGAGCGATCGTGCTCCTGCTTCCCTTGTGTCGATCGACCGATGGGTCTACCGGATTGCGGGAACGTAGTTTTACATCTAGCGGTTGACCCGTCGGTCGATCGCACAGAGTGAAGAGGGCAGCGATCGTATTGGCGGTCGATTGATTGGTCGACCGACCAATCGACCGAGCGGCTGTAACGGCTAGATTTTAGCCCGTTGAGCTATTGTTTTTTGGTGAGGGTATAAATATACATCATCTAACCCCTCTAAACAATGCCCTTCACTCTTACAGATTTGATTGAGTATTTTAGAAGTGATTTGAGCCTTCCAATGATCGATTGCAGCACACTCTGCTCTTCCGTCGAGTTCTTCTTCAAGCGCCAACAGCTTCCCTCAACTCTACTGCAACACAAGATTCATCTTCCAGCAAGTTGAAGGATTGAAGGCCTGAAAAGAGTAGTTAATCTTTTTTTATCCTTTAGCTCTTTTCATTGTAACTTTTAACTGTTATTTGAACTTGTTTAATTTGGATTTGTGTCTGCGAAGACCGGGTGTTAGGTCTTGTTGTGTTAAGTGGTATCCTCGGTGTAGAAGGAGTAAAGCCACTTGTGTAAACGTTGTTTTACTATGATTAAGTAAGTTGTCCCTTAGGGTTGAGGTGGAAGAGTGCTCTCGGTAAGAAGGTGGAGACTTCCAGGTGTGGAAGTGCCTTAGGTCGAGAGTGAGACTCTTCGAGTCAAAGTCCTATGTGTAAGGGAAATCGAATTAATCTAGTAAACCTAGTTTAAAAATCCTAAGCGGGGTGCTTAGGTAGTGAAGTAGGCATTGGGGCCGAACCACTATAAATTACCGTGTTTGCATTGATTCTTTATTTGTTTAATTATTTTATCATTTATTTCTTCCACATATAATCATTCAATCATAAATTGCCTAAACGATTTGAGAAACGAATAAAATTGAATTTAGGCCAATTGATTTAGTCAACACACTATTCACCCCCCCCCTCTAGTGTCGCCATTTCGACAACTTGTCTAACCCGAATCCAGTCTCCAGAGTGTGTCCTGTGTTTCCAAACTATATTTTTAGGTCAAAATGATAGGTTACACGACTATATTCAGTAAACTATGCACATCATAAATAAGATATCAAAATCAACCATGATTCATCAACTCAGCATGAAGTTTTCAGCACAATGGAGTTTCAACATAATAAGGAAATAAATCCAAAAATTCAAAGAAAATAAATCTCATTAAGATAATCATTGAGATAAATCTCATAAAATCATATTTGTTAAACAAGATTAACAAACATCACAACCATCTTTAATCAAGAACCAACTTTTAAGATCAAGAATTTATATCAAGAACCCTCATACCATCAAGATCAAATCCCATCTTTGAAACCCATGATAAATTTCCAAAAATCACAAAATTTATGTCAAATCATGCATCAATATTATAAACATCCAAATTGATAAACAAATTGAATCATAGATAGCAAGATAACCTATACCCTTCACTTAGGCATTTCATCGAACACCTTGAGGGCACCCTCTTCTTCCACCTTGGCCGAGCACCCCTAGGGTATTCCTAAGGCTGTCGAGCCACAAAGGAAAATCCTCGGGTTCCCTCCCACAAGTTGACACAAGATTCAGCGATCAAAACCCATGATTTGACGAAAAACACAAGAAACAAGAACGTCGCCCAAACTGGCTCAAAAACACGAGGAAACCCAAGAAAGGAGGGGTAAAACCACTCACATGAATAGGAAGAAAGATTAGAGGAGGAATCTCGATCAATGGCCTCTGAATCCGGCTCCAAAAGGTGACGGCTCAGCTCAAACAAGGGAGAAGAGGAGGGCGGCGGCTCCACTCCAAGCCGCTAGCTTCAAGAGAGGGGAAGAGAGGGAAATAGGGCTTGGCTTAGGTGGTTGGCTCACTGCTCGGCTCTAAGGGAAAGGAAGAAAGAGAGGAAGGGCTTGGAGGGGTGGCGACTGGCGGCTCCTCTCTTCACTCAATTGGCTTGTGCGGCTCCACTAGGGAGCCGCAAGCCCTAGGGGAAAAAAATTATAATTCCTTCCCCACCTCTTAATCCCTAACCTCCTTTAACCCGCATCCGCCTCGACCCAGATCCAAACCCACTAACTTCTCAACCCGCTAACACAACCAAGCTTGATTAAGCCCAATCTAACCCTGTGCTCCACAAAAGTATCCAACACATGCACACTCATATGCGACATAAATTATTAACCATGCACACACAACACAAAAATAAATAAATTTATCCAATCAAGAAAAGAAATGCATAATTCAAAGTTCTACTTACCCGAGCTCGCAAGCTCGCACCGGACCATGAGTCGACTCGGCTTGACTTCGAACTAGCTCGCTAGGCTGACAATCACACAAATAAAAAGAAAATATTAATATCTAGGATATTACAGACATGAGCAATTTCTCCAAGTTCATTGCGGATTGTGGTCTCATTGACCTACCGATATCCGGGACAACCTACACATGATCTAACAACCGAAGTCCCCCGAGCCTTGCTTAATTAGATCGCATCCTTGTCAACCCGAAGATGATGGACATTTTGCCAAAGATTTAGGCTATAGGTAGCTCAAGAAGATTATGATATCACAACACACTGGAACTTGGATCGGGCTTGCTCCACCTCCAAACCGTTCACATTGGAACCTTACTGGTTTGACTCTCCTAATTTCGTAAGTATGATTCAAGCAGGATTAATCCCAGCATTGCAGGATTCGAAACTAAGAGGTCACTCCGTTTCATTTTGGATCAAAGCTCGGAATGGACTCCGCCCAATCGTCAAGAACTGGTTTTTTGCGAAGAAGAAAGAGTGGTCGCATGGCTAAAAAGACTGGTTTAGAGGAAAAAGTTTAGGCCTTCATATCTAGAGCTAATGTGGGGCTTTTGGTAGTGATAGAGAGACATGATTTCCTATATGCCAAGGTAGAGCTTGACAAACTTTATGCTTATGACTGATATTGGCGACACAAAGCTCTGCTAATAATAGATGGATTAAGGAGGGGGATCGTAACACCCATTACTTCCACATCTGGTGGGCCCAGATAATTTTAATTCAGATTACTAGTAATCCATCTAGATTACCTCATACCAAACGTCCTCTTATTTCTTTCTCGTTATCTATATTTCGAGAGGTAAAAAAATAAAGAAAAATTAGTAGTGGGATCCCACTACAAGAAAACTGGTTTTTAGTGACGAGATTTAGTGGGGGCGCGGATCGACCCTCAATAAATCAATCTATTTATAGGGGTTGCTAGTCGACCCTCGCAAAACCTATCACTAAAAGTTGAACATTTTGTGAGGATATCGTGACCCCCACAAAATCCTACATTTTGTGGAGGTCTAATGTGACCCTCACTAAAAAGTATATATTGTGAGGACTACAAAATGACCCTCACGAAATTCTATATTTTGTGAATGTCGAATATAACCCTCACTAAAAATGATATTTTGTGAGGACATGTGACCCTCACGAAATCTTGCATTTAGTGAGGGTCTAGTATATATTGTGAGAACAATATAGTGACCCTCACTAAATCCTATATTTTATGATGGTAAGAAATGATCATCACCATTTCTTACCTCTCAATTCTAAATTTGAAAATAAATAAAAATTAATTTAAAATTAAAATAGTTTTAGATAATTAAATAATTGAATAAATATATTTTTAAAATCTAAAATATTATTAAGTAAAAAAATATAATAATTAAAACTTTTACCCCTCATTCCTCAAAATTATTTACTTAATAAATTATTATTAAATAATAATTTTAATAATAAAATTATTAAAAATATGAAGTAATAATAATTGATTAAAATTTAATTAATCATATATATATATATTTAAAATTGATTAAAATATAAGTAATCAGTCATATATTTAAAATTAGAAAAAACCCAAGAAATATTTTATTTCTTTGGAGGACTATTTCCTGGGGACAAAAATGGCCCAGCAAATTAAAGACATTTTGAACTATTTCCTGACTAATTAAAGACATTACTTATATAGATGAGATCATAATCTTAATGATTTCAAGTAGACCATAAATGTGCATGATTAATTTCTTGATGCTGCGGTTGGTAGATATAGAATATCAATTAATTAGTTAATTGATATTCATTAAGGCAAATATTATATTAATTAGTTTTCCTGGGGTTTTCCCTCGACCCTCAGGAAATGTTAGTTTTCCTAGGGTTTTTCTTCGACCCCAAGAAAGGAAATGGTACTATGTGCGCCGTTTCATCAGTCGCACCTCCACATTTCTTCATTTCGCACCAGATCGCGCGCCTAGGGCACCAGCTTCACTCGCGTCTCCACCCTAGGGCACCAGCTGCACTCGCGGAGATATTGTAGTATCCCTGCTACACCGTCTCCACTCGCGAAGATACTTCATCAACATTGCGTCGTCTCCACCGTCTGCACCAGCTGCCCGATTACTTCATCAACACTCTTAATACTGCACTAATACTCCACTGTCATCAACATTACTTCATCAGCTTCACTCGCCACCCCCAATCCCTAACCTTCTTGTCTGATTCCTCCCTGCAAGTGTTGGATCATCATCGCACAAATTGTGCTTGTTCGATTAATGCTTGTTTCTGGTATTTTCTATCCTTTTATGCACACATTGTTTCATTTGATTTTAAGTTTTTGGTGATTGCATATTTGTTCTGTGTGTTTTTTCTAGTACACAGATTATTTGTTTGTACTATTATTATGTATTGTGCTCAATTGTTGGTGGGGGAACTTAGCATCAAAGCTATTTTGACTGGTTTCTTGTCCAATTCTTGTATTGCTACATGAAGTTAGTAGTTGGATGATTGCCATGTACCATTTCAGTAGCAACAGAAAATAAGTTAGTAGTTGGGAGCATGCTAACTACTATGTAGGATCCTCATGTGGGTCCGTCAAACTTCTGTCCCTCACTGATTTTGATGAAGGCATTATCTGTAGAAGATAAGGTAAGAAATACCTCCGGAGAATATGGCATTGGTCATGTATACCAGTAACACCTAAAGAGAGAGAGCATGTTTTATGATGATGAGGCCAAATGCAACCCTTGCTAGGACACACTTTTATTGTTTAAAATTGGTTAGAGTTTCATAACTTGAGGATTTTAGTGCCTGCAATGTTGTTGCATTTTAATCCTTACATGACCAAAATAGGAATACTTATGAGCAAAGATAAAAGATTGAGATTAACATCTCTCATGATCTAATCATGGTTCGAGTGTGATAAGACATGTGAACTAGTTATTAACAATAGATTCCCTGTTTTCATGGCTTGTTTGTTTAGAAAAAAAAACTAGATAGGGTTGTGGCATTTGAGATATAAAAAACAAATCCAAGTCTCTTGTGTTTGATGGACAACCTTTTAAAGTCTCCTCATCCCCCCTCTCAATTTGCTTCATCCACACACACAGAAACAGAGGCAAAGATGAAGGGTTTACTTCCTGTGTGTTTTTTCTTTTTCTTACTAATATTCTAATTTGTTCATTTGCTTCACTCATCTTTATTTTTGGTAGAGTAATTACTAATTCAAAGTTAAATATTCTAATTAACAATAATATATCCGTTTATGTTTTAGTTATTTTCATGTTTGTTTCTGGATCTATTATTAATATATATTTTTATATATATTTTTAATATTAGGTTTACTTTAATTTCTTTGAGAGGTTAAATATTGCTTTATCTATAGATAACATTGATAAGAGTTGGATGAAGGCTCACAGGCTTAGTGAAGAATATATGAGAGGAGTAGATCAGTTTCTTGACTATGCTTTTCACAATTCAACTCGAAATGATAATAGAATCAAATGTCCATGTGTTAATTGCAACAATGTCCACTTGAAATCTAAAAAAGAGGTTAAGTATGACTTGTGTAAGAAAGGGACAGTGCAAAGCTACATTATTTGGTACTTTCATGGTGAAGAGAAAGATGTCATTGTGCAAGATAATGAGGAGTCAGATGAAGAGTATGCAAATGATGTAGTTACAAAGGTGGAGGAGAGGCTAGGGATGCCACATATGAGCAGTGGAATTGGTGACGAGCTAAACAATGATATGAAACCAAATGAAGAAGCGAAAAAGTTTTATAGATTGTTGAAAGATGCGGAGACGATGCTTTCTCCTAGTTGCTCTGAATATTCTAAACTTTCTTTTCTTGTGAATTTGCTACATTTAAATATCGTAATAGATGGAGTAACAAGGGAGTTACAGACTTACTCCAATTTTTGAAAAAGGCATTTCGACTCGAGACTATTCCTGACTCTTATTATGAAGCTAGGAAATTCATTAGAGGTCTAAGTCTCGACTATGTAAAAATAGATGTTTGTGAGAACTTTTGCATGCTTTATTGGAAGGATAAGGAGCGCATTGATCGATGCTCATCATGTGGGGCTTCTAGATGGAAAAGAGAAATGGATGATGATTCGTCGTCTTCGAAACCCAAAAGAATTGCGGTGAAATCCATAAGATATTTTTCATTAAAATCTAGGTTTCAGAGATTGTTTATGTCATCAAAGACCGCCGCTGAAATGATATGGCACGATGTGGGGAGCATATATCAAATATGGAACTTTAAGGCATCCGACATATACTGAAGCATGGAAAAGGCTTAATGAGATGGACCTTGCATTTCGTTTAGATCCTCGTAATGTCAATCTAGGGTTAACAAATGATGGTTTTAACCCTTTTGGCACAATGAGTTATATTTATAGTACATGGCCAGTTCTATTGACACCCTATAATTTACCCCCATGGATGTGCATGAAAAAACCTTTTATTTTTTTGTCAACACTAATACATGATCCTGAGGCTCCCGAAAACAAAATTGACGTTTGTTTGCAACCACTAGTTGAGGAGCTAAAAGATTTGTGGAATGTGGGTGTTGAAACATATGACGTCTTTAGGAAACAAATTTTCCAAATGCGTGCTACCTTGCTATGGATTATTAATGACTTTCCTGCATATGCCAATTTGTCTGGATGGAGCACAAAAGGAAAGTGGGCTTGTCCTTGTTGTAATAAATATACTTTCTCGATTTATTTGAAGAATGGGAAGAAACAGTGTTATATGTATCATCGTCGATTTTTACCGATGGATCATGTATGGAGGAATGACAAGAAGAACTTTAATGGCGAGAAGGAATTGGAGGAAAAGCCCCCCACAATTATCTGGAGATGATATATTAGAACAATTGTGTGAATATGAGCAAGAAATAGAAAGACTTGGAGTAGGGAAGAAAATCCCAAGAGATTATTGGAAGTGCAATTGGAAGAAGCGGAGCACCTTTTTTGACTTACCATATTGGAAAAATCTGTTGTTGCGACATAATTTAGACGTGATACATATTGAGAAGAACATGTGTGATAATGTGTTTTTCACGCTGTTGAACGTGGACAAAAAATCTAAGGACAACTATAACTCTCGACTAGATCTAAAGGAGTTGGGCATTAGACCGAAACTTTATCCGGTGGAGACAAAGAGTAGAGTGTTATTACCTCCTGCATGTTATACATTATCATCCAATGAGAAGTTGAAATTGTGCGAATTCTTGAAGGGGGTTAAGCTTCCAGATGGTTATTCTTCTAACATATCTCGGTGTGTGAATCTTAAGGAGAGAAAAGTTTCTTCTCTTAAAAGCCATGATTGTTATGTTCTCATGCAACGATTAATACCACTTGCAATACGCTCATTGTTGCCCAAGGATGTTTGTGAGATGTTGATCGAGTTATGTGGCTTTTTCATCGAAATTTGTTCAAAGGTCTTGAAGACAAAGGATTTGGAGCGATTAGAAAGTCAAATTATTTTGACACTTTGCAAATTGGAAAAAGTATTTCCACCATCATTTTTCGACGTTATGATTCACTTATATGTCCATTTGGCGTATGAAGCTAAGATTGCTGGATCGGTGCAATTTCGGTGGATGTACTTTGTGGAGAGGTATTTGATGATTAACATTATTGATAAATCTCTCCACAATATATTGATAACCAGTCTCATAAATCTTATGTGCGTAATAAAAGACATCCAGAAGGTTCAATTGCTGAAGGTTATCTTGCACAAGAATGCTTGAACTTCTGTTCGATGTATTTAGATGGTGTTAAGACAAGTCTTAATAGAGTTCCAAGGAACTCTAATGGAGGGGATAATACTTCAAGCAGTGGATTATCTATCTTTAGAAAATCCGGTAGAGGTTTGGGGAAAACACAACCGCGGACTCTCAATCAAGAAGAATTAGCACAAGCTCGACTATATGTGCTAAAAAATTATGATGAACTTCGTCCATTCATTGAGTAAGATACAAATTCTCATAGCTTTCTAAACCTCTTTTTATTTGGATAATATATTATAACCATAAAATAAAATTATGGTGACAAAAAGCATAAGCAGGAGTTACTCAATATAGCTCCTACTGCAAATGTGAGAAGCTTAGATGCTCGTCATGATAGGGAATTCTCAAGCTGGTTTGAAGCACAAGTAATTTGACACTTTATATATTTATTTTCTAAACTTAATCTATAAACATTAGTGTAATGGATCATTAATTGTCTCAGGTTACTAAGCTATATCGCCAAGGAAATGAGCAAGTAAATGCAAGCATGTTGCCGCTTGCTTATGGTCCTGATCCATCCTGCATATGCTACAAGGCCTATATCAGTAATGATTATAGATTTCATACCCATGATCGTGAGAAGGACTTGAAAACACAAAATAGTGGAGTTTTTGTTAGAGGAGAAACACAACTTGACAGCGTGGACTATATATTATGGTGTTCTAAGTGACATAGTTGAACTGCAATACCTCGGAGGATACCAAGTTGTTTTATTCAAATGCGATTGGAGAGATGTGTTCAGCCAGGGTCGAGGAATAAAAGTGGATCGTTATGGGTTTACATGCTTGAACATCACAAGATCTTTGCAGATGAATGAACCGTTCGTGCTTTCTTACCAAGCTGAACAAGTATTCTATGTGAAAGATGTAGTTGATTCAGATTGATGTGTTGTGCAAAAATATCAACCTCGAGATATGTATAGTATGCTTGAGGTGCTTGTTGATAAGGATCACTTGGAAGTTGATGAGGCGTATCAACAAAATGAGTTATCCACTGATGGTATGTCAGTGAGAACGACAAATCTAAGTGAATACATCACTTGGCATAGGACTGATTTTCCAAGAGGAGAAAGTGCAGAAGCATGCCCAGCTCCGCAAGAAAGTTGTAAGAAAAGGAAGAAAAGTGTCGAGAAGAGATAGAGGAAAATGAGTTAATGACATTTGTGAAAAAGATTAAGTGTTGTACTGCATGACCATTTAAAGTGGTTTATTGTATCTTTTTATCAATCAATGAAGTTGATATTGGTTTTTTTATTTTCCATTAAGTTGCTATATCATCTGTAAGAATGAAGTTCAAAAACAGGACAAAAATTGAAATTTAAGAAAGAGGAAGAGAAAAGTAAAATGCTATTTGTTCCCCAAGTAGTTCAAAATAGGTAGTTAATTTTAAACTCGTTTAGGCTTGGTCTCCTGGTCAGAGTGGAGGTCGGCTCATTGAATTAAAACAGGACAATGATGAATGAACCTTGATTTATTTACTTTTAGAAGCAGAACAAATATTAGTACTTGTATGATTAGTAGTTATAATAATTATGTCTTGTTTTATTTACTTTTAGAATAATCAGTCATCTGGAGTTCAAGAAATGTCCGACCTGAATACTTAATTCTTCTATGTTTTCTCATTTTTGTTTTCAAGTTTTTGGTGACAAGTTGCATTCTCTGATCAACGTCTAGTCACTTCGAAGAAGACCATTGTATAAGTTTGCACTTCCTAATGCCAAAAACATGTTACATTAATTTAATTGGACGGTAGAATAGTTAATTGCATTTCTCTAATCACTGCATTTAAGTTTACACTAGCACGGGCTGTCATCCAATCCTTGTTTTTGATTGATTTAATATGATTATCTCATCAAAATATTATTGTTCATTGATTTAATATGCACTTTCATGTTCTATTTCCATTAGTTTGTTGATTCATTGTTCTGATTCATAGTATTTAGCTGATTCAGGAGATAGAAACATGTTTGAATAATACATGTTTAGATACATGAATGGATACATGTTTGAATATATTCATGTACGGTAGACTTGTGCAATGAATGGATACATGTTTGAATATATACATGTATGGTTGTGGTATTTTCATCATTTATTGTTTTCACTAAAACATATAGTTGGCAGAAACATGTCACTGAAACATATAGTTATATAGCTATATATTGATATAATTAATGATATAGGGACAATGTATTTTAGATGTTCATTCACCTAATATTGCTTGTATATCCTTTTGATTTTACAAATATTTGTTACACAGTAAAAGGCTATGATATTTGTGATATTTGTAACTAACAATGAAGGATGAATTCTTATGCCATTACATAAAGGAAAATATCCATCCACAACCTAAGTTCCAGCCACATATTTGTAACTAAAGCTATATATAATGCAGGAGATTTCAAAATTCTCAAAATTCTGATCCGTTGAATTGTCGAGCAATATGCAAAACAAATCAGTAGCTTTCATGACATATGATTAAGGAATGCATTCAATTTAACATATATAGTATATTTTTTTGTGCCAAATACAGGTAGCTTTCATGGCATCCCAACAAATAAGAGCTCGATCTAGTTCCCAGGTACAATCTCGAGTTGATGAAGGACAACAAATCAGTAATCAAGCTGGTGTTTCCCTAGCACAAGAAGAGAATTAAGAGATAAACAATTCTTCATAGGCACCTTTACCAACAAAGCCTATAAATAGTATGCATGTACTTTTCTATTTTTTGCTTTAATCAAATCTAATTTGCATGATTTTACTTTATATCTATCAATTTGTAAGGTAGTAATTTTAAAAAGTTTTGTAATTATAATTTATTGTGATATCTGCACATTATATTGCCTTACATGGTTAAACATTTCATCATTCAAAGTCAACCAGCTGAGCCTTATTACATTATATCGCCTTATGGTTAGGCGACACTGCTGCGCTCGGTCGAGCATACTTCCTCAAGGTCATAACATCTCGAGTTTGCAGAGGTTTGATGATGAAGTCAAACATCTGATATTACACACTGCTTTTGACTGCTTTTGCATATTATCAAGACTTTGATATCAGAATATCCTTTTTTGTTTCACAGCTTGCTTTCGGATTGAATTTGGGAATTTTTGTGAAGAAAGACAAGCCAAGTTTACATAACATATTACATGCCTGCAAAGTCAATGATGGAGGTTTAAGAGTTAGAGCCAATTAATTTTTTGCTAGTTCATAACAAAAAAAGTAAGAAGTAACTTAGTTACCCTTATTTAAAAAACCTTTAAGTTTCGATTTCGACATCAAACAAGTTATATCAATAATTAAATGACTCATTTGATTAAGCATTTTTTTGGCTCGTTATTACATTTAATCATTTTTTAGTCTCATTTCGATAGGTTCAACCACGAGGAAAAAGAGAACACGTGGAAAGACTAGGAACCTTGATCTCATTAAGATGCCTCCTGGTCAAAAGATTCGTTTGGATTTTAATCAATATGGTCAATCAATAGGTGTTAATGCATCAAATTAAATTCTCAAGCTTTCTTGGAAACCATGTTCGCAATGATGGTGATATTCCAATCTCTTTCGAAAAATGGGAGGATATCCCTGATGAGCAAAAACAGAAAATATACATGCGTGTGATGGTAATATCACTTTAAATTGCATAATTTTAACTTATATTTCATTGATCTTTTTTTTGGAATACAAGAGAAATTCGAGTTTGAAGAAACAGATTTAATAAAGTTCTGGATTATGCAAAATATGAGAAGAAAATTTGGTGAGCATAAATATGAATTGAAACGCTCAGTTTATAGTAAGTATGAGACAACTGAAGAAAGATTGGAGCATGTCCCAGATGGCATTGAACCGAATGATTGGAAAGCGTTAGTTGAATATCATGATCGTGAGACCACTCAGGTAATCGAATGATTGTAATTTATTATCTTGAGTGGGTTAAGAGGTTATTTGAATAGATTTGGTTATTTCAATAGTTCTCCTATGATTGTAACTTTGAGGATAATCATCAAACACAATTTGATCTCTTAATTTTTCACCTGTGACTTCTTGTTATGGTAGACTGACACTCTCTTCCATTGAAGGGTTCCTGCAACATGAATTGAATTGAATCAAATCTATTCATCAAAAACTTAAATAAGAACTTAATTGAATCCTTTGTTCTTTTATTAGTTATAGTAAATTTCTTTTATCAGTTATAGTACCACTACTCTTTATATCCTCTTTTCTCATGCATTAATTATTTATGACTAACAAAACATCATTAGGATTGAATGTGGAGGTGGAATGTCATTATGTACTCTGTTAATAGAATAAGGATTATAACTATTTACTATCCTACTTTATCTTGTAAGTAGTAGCCTTCAAATTAAGCCACCTCTGCAATATGCTTGATCTCAACATAGTTATTATAACCTTAATGGCTTCCTTCTCTGGTTATTAGATCAGTTTTTTGGATTACTTTCGAGCTAGAAAGATGATGAGTTTGTCTTTGTTTTTTTTTATAAAGTGCAGTGAGGAAGAATAGGTAGTTACGTAGGATATGAATAAATGGAGTGTTAGATAAGGAATTTTATGATAGCGAAGGTTTTCTAGGGTATGGTTATGGGCTTAATAGAATGAATTGTTTTATGATAAGGAATTTAAGATGGTGTAATTTCTTTTATCAGGTTACACCTTGACTTATTGATAGCTTTTATCAAGCTTGCTCAAAAAGCTTTTTTTTTAAATATGCGTCTTAGTTTTTTTGTACACATGTGGGGATGGATTTCAGTGAAATCATATGGTTACTGGTTAGTATTTTTAATGGATGTTATACCCTACTTACAAGGTATTATCTTTCTAACTTCTACGAAGTTGATATTTCCAAGATTTTGAATAATTCTTTGGAAGACCTTATAGTTGACATGACACAATGCACATGAGTTCTTATTAAGAATCTTTTAGTTTTTTTGTGGTGAAAGCTTGTAAGATGATTATATGCATTGCCATGAAAAGCTTATGCCACTACCCATTGGACTTTGCAGTTCTAAAAGCTTTGAGCTTCCTAAAAACATAATAAGAAAATTGTTTCACTTTGAAGTTTCTCTCAAGCTATCCATGTAGAATATTAGGTGCTATTCGCTTTGAAAATTGATTTTCTCTGTGAAATACACAATAAGTAACTATACATGGAATGCAGTTGGAATATTCCCTTCTTGATACATTGATAATTTTATATAGTTATTATTAGTGCTCATATAGGTTTCATATTCGGCAATGAATATTAGAACAATGCTTACTCAGGTTCTTTTTGTATTAGAAGTATAGTACCAACTGAGAATGAGTGCTCTATTATTTATAATTTGGAAGGCAAAAAGCAAGTTGTAATCTGAACCTAGGAGGATATTGTTTTATTTACTTTTAGAATAATCAGTCATCTGGAGTTCAAGAAATGTCCGACCTGAATACTTAATTCTTCTATGTTTTCTCATTTTTGTTTTCAAGTTTTTGGTGACAAGTTGCATTCTCTGATCAACGTCTAGTCACTTCGAAGAAGACCATTGTATAAGTTTGCACTTCCTAATGCCAAAAACATGTTACATTAATTTAATTGGACGGTAGAATAGTTAATTGCATTTCTCTAATCACTGCATTTAAGTTTACACTAGCACGGGCTGTCATCCAATCCTTGTTTTTGATTGATTTAATATGATTATCTCATCAAAATATTATTGTTCATTGATTTAATATGCACTTTCATGTTCTATTTCCATTAGTTTGTTGATTCATTGTTCTGATTCATAGTATTTAGCTGATTCAGGAGATAGAAACATGTTTGAATAATACATGTTTAGATACATGAATGGATACATGTTTGAATATATTCATGTACGGTAGACTTGTGCAATGAATGGATACATGTTTGAATATATACATGTATGGTTGTGGTATTTTCATCATTTATTGTTTTCACTAAAACATATAGTTGGCAGAAACATGTCACTGAAACATATAGTTATATAGCTATATATTGATATAATTAATGATATAGGGACAATGTATTTTAGATGTTCATTCACCTAATATTGCTTGTATATCCTTTTGATTTTACAAATATTTGTTACACAGTAAAAGGCTATGATATTTGTGATATTTGTAACTAACAATGAAGGATGAATTCTTATGCCATTACATAAAGGAAAATATCCATCCACAACCTAAGTTCCAGCCACATATTTGTAACTAAAGCTATATATAATGCAGGAGATTTCAAAATTCTCAAAATTCTGATCCGTTGAATTGTCGAGCAATATGCAAAACAAATCAGTAGCTTTCATGACATATGATTAAGGAATGCATTCAATTTAACATATATAGTATATTTTTTTGTGCCAAATACAGGTAGCTTTCATGGCATCCCAACAAATAAGAGCTCGATCTAGTTCCCAGGTACAATCTCGAGTTGATGAAGGACAACAAATCAGTAATCAAGCTGGTGTTTCCCTAGCACAAGAAGAGAATTAAGAGATAAACAATTCTTCATAGGCACCTTTACCAACAAAGCCTATAAATAGTATGCATGTACTTTTCTATTTTTTGCTTTAATCAAATCTAATTTGCATGATTTTACTTTATATCTATCAATTTGTAAGGTAGTAATTTTAAAAAGTTTTGTAATTATAATTTATTGTGATATCTGCACATTATATTGCCTTACATGGTTAAACATTTCATCATTCAAAGTCAACCAGCTGAGCCTTATTACATTATATCGCCTTATGGTTAGGCGACACTGCTGCGCTCGGTCGAGCATACTTCCTCAAGGTCATAACATCTCGAGTTTGCAGAGGTTTGATGATGAAGTCAAACATCTGATATTACACACTGCTTTTGACTGCTTTTGCATATTATCAAGACTTTGATATCAGAATATCCTTTTTTGTTTCACAGCTTGCTTTCGGATTGAATTTGGGAATTTTTGTGAAGAAAGACAAGCCAAGTTTACATAACATATTACATGCCTGCAAAGTCAATGATGGAGGTTTAAGAGTTAGAGCCAATTAATTTTTTGCTAGTTCATAACAAAAAAAGTAAGAAGTAACTTAGTTACCCTTATTTAAAAAACCTTTAAGTTTCGATTTTGACATCAAACAAGTTATATCAATAATTAAATGACTCATTTGATTAAGCATTTTTTTGGCTCGTTATTACATTTAATCATTTTTTAGTCTCATTTCGATAGGTTCAACCACGAGGAAAAAGAGAACACGTGGAAAGACTAGGAACCTTGATCTCATTAAGATGCCTCCTGGTCAAAAGATTCGTTTGGATTTTAATCAATATGGTCAATCAATAGGTGTTAATGCATCAAATTAAATTCTCAAGCTTTCTTGGAAACCATGTTCGCAATGATGGTGATATTCCAATCTCTTTCGAAAAATGGGAGGATATCCCTGATGAGCAAAAACAGAAAATATACATGCGTGTGATGGTAATATCACTTTAAATTGCATAATTTTAACTTATATTTCATTGATCTTTTTTTTGGAATACAAGAGAAATTCGAGTTTGAAGAAACAGATTTAATAAAGTTCTGGATTATGCAAAATATGAGAAGAAAATTTGGTGAGCATAAATATGAATTGAAACGCTCAGTTTATAGTAAGTATGAGACAACTGAAGAAAGATTGGAGCATGTCCCAGATGGCATTGAACCGAATGATTGGAAAGCGTTAGTTGAATATCATGATCGTGAGACCACTCAGGTAATCGAATGATTGTAATTTATTATCTTGAGTGGGTTAAGAGGTTATTTGAATAGATTTGGTTATTTCAATAGTTCTCCTATGATTGTAACTTTGAGGATAATCATCAAACACAATTTGATCTCTTAATTTTTCACCTGTGACTTCTTGTTATGGTAGACTGACACTCTCTTCCATTGAAGGGTTCCTGCAACATGAATTGAATTGAATCAAATCTATTCATCAAAAACTTAAATAAGAACTTAATTGAATCCTTTGTTCTTTTATTAGTTATAGTAAATTTCTTTTATCAGTTATAGTACCACTACTCTTTATATCCTCTTTTCTCATGCATTAATTATTTATGACTAACAAAACATCATTAGGATTGAATGTGGAGGTGGAATGTCATTATGTACTCTGTTAATAGAATAAGGATTATAACTATTTACTATCCTACTTTATCTTGTAAGTAGTAGCCTTCAAATTAAGCCACCTCTGCAATATGCTTGATCTCAACATAGTTATTATAACCTTAATGGCTTCCTTCTCTGGTTATTAGATCAGTTTTTTGGATTACTTTCGAGCTAGAAAGATGATGAGTTTGTCTTTGTTTTTTTTTATAAAGTGCAGTGAGGAAGAATAGGTAGTTACGTAGGATATGAATAAATGGAGTGTTAGATAAGGAATTTTATGATAGCGAAGGTTTTCTAGGGTATGGTTATGGGCTTAATAGAATGAATTGTTTTATGATAAGGAATTTAAGATGGTGTAATTTCTTTTATCAGGTTACACCTTGACTTATTGATAGCTTTTATCAAGCTTGCTCAAAAAGCTTTTTTTTTAAATATGCGTCTTAGTTTTTTTGTACACATGTGGGGATGGATTTCAGTGAAATCATATGGTTACTGGTTAGTATTTTTAATGGATGTTATACCCTACTTACAAGGTATTATCTTTCTAACTTCTACGAAGTTGATATTTCCAAGATTTTGAATAATTCTTTGGAAGACCTTATAGTTGACATGACACAATGCACATGAGTTCTTATTAAGAATCTTTTAGTTTTTTTGTGGTGAAAGCTTGTAAGATGATTATATGCATTGCCATGAAAAGCTTATGCCACTACCCATTGGACTTTGCAGTTCTAAAAGCTTTGAGCTTCCTAAAAACATAATAAGAAAATTGTTTCACTTTGAAGTTTCTCTCAAGCTATCCATGTAGAATATTAGGTGCTATTCGCTTTGAAAATTGATTTTCTCTGTGAAATACACAATAAGTAACTATACATGGAATGCAGTTGGAATATTCCCTTCTTGATACATTGATAATTTTATATAGTTATTATTAGTGCTCATATAGGTTTCATATTCGGCAATGAATATTAGAACAATGCTTACTCAGGTTCTTTTTGTATTAGAAGTATAGTACCAACTGAGAATGAGTGCTCTATTATTTATAATTTGGAAGGCAAAAAGCAAGTTGTAATCTGAACCTAGGAGGATATTGATTGACTCAGGAAACACGAATAGGCAATAAAAACTGTTCTATGACCCAAATCGTTTGTCGTCCGGTATAATTCCAATTGGACTCAGGAAATGTGAATAGGCAATTATAGTAAAGTCTGTGAATTGAATTGTGTTTGTGTTATTGGGCTAGTTGTTATGAATGGAAATGAATTGAATTGCACTAAATAAACGATAGACAATTATAGTAAAGTCCGAGTAAACTTCTGGTAACCATAATTTTTGAAATTGACATGCATAAATTGGGTCATTTATTAATCTCTTTTAAGCTTCCAACATAAGTAGTCACCCAACAGACTTGACACAACCATTTAATTGAAACCACTCTTTTCTATTCTATAAACACTTTTCAGCTAGAGGCTCTAGCTAGAAAATGTGGTACAATTCAGTGTTCACATGTTGCATTTGTTATAGAAAATATGCACGCAAAATAAAGAGAATTGAGGAAAGCAAGTACTTCCTTATTATACGAGCTCCAAAAGTTATGCTATGATTCAAGCAGAACAAGTATAACTAAACATATTTATTACTATATTTTAAATTATTTTATTTAGGGAAAAAATTAAAATGATGATTGATACTTGTACTAGTACAAGCTGAAATGGATCCAGAGCATCGAGAACCCTCAAGTTGGAAAATATTTTGTATTGCTCACACAAAGAGTGATGCTAGTTTGAATTCCACTGCTGCACAGGAGATTGCGGTAATCACTGATGCTCTTTTTTATATTTATTTAATTTTATGGGATAAACACATATTATATAATAAAATTATACATTTTTGTAGGATAAGTTCAAGGCTCTAGCTCAAGAGTCAGATTCTTCTACACCTACTACTGAAGATGAAATCTATCGCCAAGTTGTTGGATCGGAGAGACATGGCCGTACTCGTGGTTATGGCTTAGGTCCAACTCCAACCACTGTCTTTGGGACTACTCCCGGACGCATAGAGCTTGCCTCCCAACTTCGAATTTCTAACACTTAGAACGCCGAGCTAACAACAAAGATAGATGATTTGGAGAAGAAAATAGATGATGATAGGAGGAAGATGGAGGAGAGGATGGAGGAGAAGTTGATGGAGGAGAGGATGGAGGAGAAGTTGATGGAGGAAAGAATGAAGATGGAGGAAAGGATGGAAATGGAGAGGAAGAAAATGGAGGAAAAGATGGAGGAGGATCGACGGAAGATGCAGATACTATTTGCTTTCGTAGAGGAAATGAAAACCAAAAAATGACTTGTTTGATGTAAAGATGAAGACTCTTATTATATGAATGATGTAAGGATAATTTAGACTGTTATTCTATAGTTTGTAGTTAGTAATGTTGATTTTGATTTGAATTTTAATGTTAGATTCTTATTCTATGCACATACAGTTTGTAGAATTAAAATTCACTCTATGAATTGAGATTTTTGGTTGTAGCTTGTAGCTTGTAGCTATATTGATTTTTGAATTAGAGAATTATAGTTGTATTATTTTTGAAATAATTGTTTTAGTAATTAGCAGTATTGTTTAGGGAAATAAATCAATATCTTCTATTGGTTTTTGGAATAGTTGTAGTGTTTAGGAAATAGTATTTGTGAATAGGAAAATAAATTGATTAGCTGTAGTGTTTAGGAAATAAATCAATTTCCTAGGGGCCTCGGCCCCTAGGAAAAGATCCATTCCTAGCTGGCGGTCCCGACTCCCGGGAAAAAGAAACATTTCCTGGGAGCCGAGGCCTTCGAAAAATAATTCTATTACCTAGGGGTCAAGTTGGCCCCCAAGAAAGCTCTCTATTTCCTGGGGGGCCAAGGCTCGGTCCCCGGGAAAGCTATCTATTTCTAGGGGGTCTTGGCCATCGGAAAAGCTATTTATTTTCTGGCAGCCAAGGCCCTCAAAAAAATAGTTCTATTTCTTGGGGTCTCGGCCCCCGGGAAAGCTATTATTTCCTAGGATCCCGACCCTCGGGAAAGATACTATTTTCTGGGGGTCCCGGCCCCCAGGAAAATTATTATTGCTGTGGGTCGAGGATGTTGGCATAAGATTTTTTCCCGAGGGCCAATAATTGACATTCGATTATTCAATGGCCGACGTGTCTTTTTCTGGGGAAACTTGAGGGGTTAGGTGTCCCTCACTAAAAGTATTTACTGGGGGCCATTAGGAGTTTTAGTGGGGTCACGACCCTCGGGAAATATCATTTTTCTTGTAGTGCCCCTTGCTGACGTGTTATTTGACATGTTGCTAACGTGACAAGTTTTTATCTGCATGTGTGCCACATGTCTAAGTTATCCGTCTGAGTTATCAGCCACATTAGTTTTATTATTCATCGATTAATGTCGTTTACCTATAGAATTATTTATGTACTGAATTTTATTATGTAAGAAATATTTTTAATTCAAAAAAAAATTAAAGGTATATTTTAATATCCGTGGAAAAATATTAGGGAATGTTTTAGGATATTTTTCCTTTTTTATACTGAATATGCTTATAAAGTATATATTGAGAATTTAACTCCAAATTTTTGTTATAAAAGAATTCCAATGAAAAAAACGGAGAAATTTGTGTGCTAATTTTCTCGAAACCCCAACAAAAGTTTAAAACCTCTCTTTAAATAAACCCTCGCCTTCGGCTGTCCGCCCAATTCGTCGAAGACTCGTCCTCTGCACACGCGCGAGTCTTCTCCTCCTCCTCCGTCGACCTAGGGCTTCTCGGTTCCGCAGCCCCTGCTGCTTTCGAAGAGCTAGGTTCGCTTTTTGGCCAGCAATCATGTATGGAGGCGGTGAGTTACTCTACAAATTCCGAAACCCTTGCCCAATGATCTATCACTAGGGGTGCGGTTTGAACTTTCTGAGTTGCTTTGCAGATGAAGTGTCCGCGATAGTTCTCGACTTGGGTTCCTACACATGCAAGGCTGGTTACGCCGGGGAGGATGCTCCTAAGGCTGTCTTTCCCTCTGTAAGTTTGTTTTTTTGGTGTGTTCATATGGTTTTTGTTGCAGTTAACATGAAAATGCATTTACCTTTCATATGCAGTTGTAGTGCTTTGGCGATTTATTTATTTACTGTTCATTATATCTATCGTTATTGATTGATTTTGTATAATGTTTGTTTGGATACTTCCATTTGCCTGATTATTGATAGAAATAAAGAATATAGAAATAAAGTTACCTGAGTCAGTCATTTTAATAAAACGAACCTTTTAGATGGGTAGCGGTTATTTATATAAATGTAGCTGAAAATCCGTCATCAGCATTATCAGTAGATTAGTGGAGTACAGATCTGTTGAATATTAAAAAAGGAGATTGAACGTAATAACCTGTGAATACAAAGGGAAAAATCCTTAGTAGGAGCAAAAACCCTGCAACTCAAATTAGCCTGACCCTGTAGATTATTGCTACAGGCCATATTTTGGATAAATGACCTTGAAGTCTGACCCATTTTATTCTTCAGTGATATCCTTGTATCATTTTTCTTTGGGTGATGGAATTGTTAGTACAATTGATTCTGGGCTTAAATTAGCTCTATGCTCTCAAGTTTGATGCAATGTTTGAGTAAAATTTGAGGACAGTGGGAAGATATGTACTGATTTGCTATATTTTTGTTTGCTCAATTTTCTGTCTTTAAAAGTTTATATTTTGCTCCTTGCATTACTTTCCCGGTGAAAAAAAATATTTTTATGTCTGACTTATTTTGTGAAGGTTGTTGGGTCAATTGATCAAGTGGGAGCTAATGATGAGGTTAAATCCGAGAAGGATTCTGATCCTATGTTTGATTCTAAAAGTACTGACAAGACAAAGACAAGGAAATTATATGTAGGCACACAAGCCTTAGGCTATAGGCGTGATCACATGGAGGTGGGGTTGCTATAAGAACTTTTCCTACTCTAGTGGAATTTTTCTTTGAGTTCTTGTGCCCATTTTTGTTTTGATTCAGGTGATATCGCCTCTAAAGGATGGAGTTGTTGTCGACTGGGACATTGTTGACAATATATGGAATCATGCTTTCAGGTTTGACTGCTATGTTTCTGTCAACTATTTATGGTGGCTATTGGCCTTTGCTCCCTTGATCACTCATGTTTTCTTGCTTTGTTACTGATGTGAAACTTTTATATTGTTGGCCTTTGCTCCTACATGTTGTGCTAAATAAAATGCAGCATGTATCAAACTATCTAAATAGCTATTTTCTTATCGTATTGTTCTTTTGGCCTTTTGACATTGTCCTAGTTGTGTTCTCTGAGAGAAAGGGTTATTAATATTATCTTTGCAGTATGGTGTTGAGAGGAGGTACCCAAACATATTTATAGCATACATTATATGATATAGCATTCTCAGTGCTGTAGAAAATGTTTCTCTGCCATTCCTTTCATCATTGAGTATGATCATATGCTTATCTAGTGTATCAATTTATTAAAATTAATATTTATACAATTATCATAGTATGTTTCAGTCAAGGTTCCAAACACCGTACCACTCAGCACCGGCGGTATGTACCAGTATTTTGGAAACCCGGTACTCGGTACACTCGGTTTCAGGTCGGTACAGGATGTACCGACATATACGGCCGATATTCACAAGATATCGGGTGGTACCGCCCAGTATCACCCAACGGCTCTTAAACTGTAGCTAAACGGTCCCAAACGACTATATTGCCATTTGGGACCGATTTTGATGGGTTTTGGGGCTATATAAACACCCCAAAATCCCTCTTTCTCTTCCACTCACCCCCTAACTCCCTCAAACTCTCTCAATTCTCAATCTTTCTCAAATTCTTCCGGACTCTCTCAAACTATCTTTTTTTCTCATCTCCACACTAAAACATTGTTGAAATGACACCGAAATCTCAATCCAACGTCGCATGGCAGCACGCCTGTCGGTTGGAGAAAAAACATAACTGGCAATGCCTCCACTGTGAATTCATTTCCCGTGGTGGAGGCATCACTCTGTTGAAGCAGCATTTGGCCAAAGAATATCCCGATGTCGCCAAATGCGGAAAAGCACCGGCAGAAGTTCGAAAGTTGTTCAAAGAATTGCTCGACAACAAGCAAGAGCATCGTTTTCGGGATGCCGAACAAAAAGCCGAGTTCGATCGAAGAGCTACCGAAGACGTCAATCAATACGAGGGTCGCCAATATGAGGCTCGTGGTGGCGGTGTTGACGAGGATTTGGATATTGAAGCCGCCATCCGTGCTTCATTGGAGCAACAAGCTTTCGTACGAGATTAGAGGTATTATCCCGGATCTCAATTTGAGTATGGCGGCGCCAGTGGCAGCGGAGGCACCGGGAGCGTTGGCTCAATTTTGATTAGTGGAGCAATAAACCGAAGTGGTTCAATTCCCTCTTATCCTTAGATTGACCAGAGTTCTAGCATGAGGGAAGCAGAGGCAGCAGAGGAGGAGACATCCGGGGCCTCTTTTCAAGCTTTGTCCAAACTGGCGGTAGGAAATCTTCTGTTGATTTAACTGACCTTGATCTCAGGGCATTTTCTTCTTAAACATCCAAGCAACCACGCATTGACGATGCTTGGGGCAAGACGAAGAAGTAGGAGTTGGGGACAGCAATTTCCAAATGGTTCCACTTCAGTCGGGTTCCAGCAAATGCAGCCGACAACCTATACTACCGAACTATGGTCTCTACAATTCAAAAGGTCGGCCCAGGTATTGCCCCTCAAACTCCCTATGAAATTTCAGATCCTTTTCTTGAAGTAGATGTCGATGAAATCAAACAATGGATCAATGGATTCAAAAGACAATGGGAGGATTACAACTGCACTTTGATGTGCGATAGTTGGACCGGGCCAACCCGAATGAGCATCATCAACTTTCTAATTTATTACAATAGGAAGGTGGTTTATCACAAGTTGGTGAATTCTTTGGACGAGCATCATGACGCAATCTACATTGCTAAGTTGATGACAAACGTGCTCGAGGAGATTGGTATACAAAACGTCGTGCAAGTTGTAACCAACAACAGGGCAAGTTTCAAAAGGGTAGGTGAGATAATTGAATAAGATTATCCTCACATTTGTTGGACTCCATGTGCAGCCCATTGTATATATCTCATGATGAAAGATATCGGTGATCTGCCGTTGGTGAAGGCGATAGTTAAAAAGACGCAACAGATTACGCGATTTATCTATAATCACACATGGGTACATGCCCATATGAAGCAGTTTATAGAAGGTACTTTTCTTTTAAAATTTATCTAGTATTTAATATTTATTAATTGGTTCATCATAAATAATTACTAACAATTAATTTGTTTCTAGGTGAAATTCTTCGACCGAGAGCGACTCATTTTGCAACTAATTTCATCGCATTAAGGTCGCTCCAACAAAGAAAGGTTGGCTTAAGAACAATGTTTACAAGTCAGGATTGGTCTTCATCAAGAAATGCCTCAAGACCGGATGGAAAGGAAACTGAGAAGAACATGTTGAACCCGCGCTTATGGGATTGTGTCGTGGAAATCATTGTCGCCGTAGAACCTTTATACAAGGTTCTACTATAGGTGGACATGGAGAAGACACCCCAAGTGGGCCATATCTACCATTACATCCACCAAGCTGCTCCAATCAAATATAAGCCCTTTATTGACATTATCTCTCGGAGATGGGATAATCAAATGGGGCGTGGTATACATTTAGCATGTATTTTTTTTTAATATTATGAAATTATTTAATTTTTAATCATTATACTTATTGAATTTATGATTTTTTATAGGTTATTATTTAAATCTCGTGTATCAGTACAAATACGCCCTTGGAACAAGAGATAGTTTGTTATTTGCCCTTTGTAAGGTGATACAACGTATGTCGGCAACCAACTTAGAAGCTACACAAGCTATTTTGGAATCGAGATGATTTTGAGATGAAAGTGGCGACTTTGGTGAATCATTTGTAATTTCTTGCCGAGACAAGATGGAGACAAGATGGGTTCAAGTAGATACAAAAAATCTTTTTTTTTTCAAGTTTTTTTTATTAAAGATAAAATCTCATTTCTAATATTCATTTTTAATTATTGCAGTTGGTTGCAATTTGCATGCGATGCTCTAAATCTCCGGAGGATTGTTGTACGAATCCTCTTATAAACAACGTCAAGTGGATGCGATTGGAATTGGTCAACCTTCTCCCTTATTCATACGAAGCCGCACAATTGCCTCTCATACGCTCGATTAGAGAAGCTGATAAATGTTCATTACAACATGCAACTTCGAATGCGGACGATACAAAATGAAGAGAGAGAGACGAGGCACATGTAAATTCGTTTGATGCCGAGTTCATCCAAAGTGATATAGACCCGATGATGGATTGGTGGAGCACAATGGAAAATGACCGGCCTCTTCTTGACGAACCAGACGATCCACCTCGGCATTCACGGATTGTTTTTGATGCACTCGAGTCAGAGAGCCAATAAGACGCGAATAGCTAGGCTTTTGAGAGGGACATGAGCCTTGCTCCCTCTTAACGAACACGTTCTCAAACGAGACGATAATTCGAGTTCGACTCCCCATCTTCCCAATCAAAGGGAAAGAAGGCCGCACATTCGCCATCAAAGGGAAAAGGCAAAGGAAAACAACAAGTAGCAGATCTTTTGGATGCAATTGCAGAAGCAGAAGAAGATGAAGAAGAAGAGGCCTCTGTTTGTAGCTGTAGCAACACACAAGATGGGGGAGATGATGATGATGGAGCTGGTGGAGAAGACATCGACGTACCATCAATACTAGCACCTACTGATTTTTGGACGAATGAGCTCTACTTCGACCACTGCATGTAAGATACCGATCACGATGGTAGGCAGAGAGGAAGAACCAAGGTGTGTGAGAAGAGAGTAAAAGATTGCCGTCAACAAAAATCAAGAGGAGGACCGTTACCAACGGCCTTGCAAGATTACCATCACGATATGTTGAGTAGCTTGCAAGAGATTTTAGACTACCTACTCACATGACTTTGTGGATACAAAGATTAGTGCTTGGGCTCCAACAAAAGAATCTCTCATGTCAATGTGATATTTTGGATATCAAAACATAATGACTTGGAACAATTTCCAGATATGGGCATTGGAGACCTACGGTATAGACTTAGTCGTGTTGGTCCTCAAGAGATGGCTACTTTTTATGACGGACGTCATTCGTTCGCATATTCGTCCGCATTTTAAACCTTGTATTCATGTATTTGACTATTTAGTTCTGAATTTTATGGATATTTTTCACATATTGATGGTCAAATGGTATTTAACAGTTATTTTTTTTTTTTCACTCGGTACCATTTTTGGTACTAAGCCGTACCGACACTCGGTACGGTACAATACCGGTCAAGCACCGGTACCAAAATCGAATTTTTAAACCTTGGTTTCAGTTGAATTCAAACTAAAGGAGAAAACTTCTTGTTTAAGTAAAGTTCATCTTTTGTTCTATATGTTTCTCTTTGTTGAGAACAAGATACTTTTTTTGACTTGTTAATTACATGGTTACCATATTTTCCTTTTCAGGGAACGCCTTCTAATTGATCCAAAAGAGCATCCCATGCTACTTGCAGAGCCATCATCTAACGCACCCCATCAAAGAGAGAAGTAATGTGCAACATCTATTATTGTACTAATTTTCAACATTGTAAATGTTTATAGTGTGCATTCTTTGTCTAGGTGTATATTTACATATTAAAGTTTTCAATTACCTGATGCTGTTCCTTACATTTATTTATGCTGGCAACATTGTAACCTTTCCATGGTATTATTTAGCTTACACTAGGGAATGCATGCCAAAACTAATCAACTTAAAGTATAATGTTTAGGATTTGTTAGTTGTAACTGAAACTTTGTAAAGTTATCTCTGTTAACTTCATTGTGTATGTCATTGTAATTGTCAATCCTGCATCTTCATTTTGCTTTGTTTTTTGGCTGCATTGGTGTGAATGGTATCTTCATATTCTCTGCATTCAAATCTTTGCAAGGAACAAAATATCATGCCATTTAAGTAATTACCCAAAGTTAATATTTTGATTATATAGATATTAATGAATTGCTTTTGAGATAATATTCTTTAATTTCCATTCTAAATGCACCTTCTTTCAAGTGAGGCTTACACATTATCATAAGGATTGGACAGACATTTGTGCCTTTGTGCGCTTTCAAGCCTTTGATAACTTTGGTTCTGATGTTTTGTATGCCTTCTGGTTGCTTTTCTTTGACTTGTGTGATATTTATTTGCAGAGCAGCAGAGCTTATGTTCGAGAGCTACAAAGTTCCTGCTTTATTTGTAGCTAAAAATGCTGTATGATCTTCTCTTCCATTCTTAAAATTGTTAAGCTCAGTTTTACATTTCTTCCCTTTATACTTGATTACACATGCCAATGGAACATTACATTTCCTTT
This sequence comes from Canna indica, assembly GCA_034359265.1. NCBI lineage: Eukaryota > Viridiplantae > Streptophyta > Magnoliopsida > Zingiberales > Cannaceae > Canna > Canna indica. The sequence continues at coordinate 35,028,748 of CP136892.1, read as the reverse complement.
CTTCTGGTGCCAAAAACAAAAATTCCAGGTGCTTACATCATTTGCATCTGGTCGTGCTACATCTCTGGTAGTTGACAGGTAGACATAGGGTTTAAATTTGTTTATTGCTGCTGCTTTTGTTTTGCAATTAATATGTTATGCTTTAGTGATTAACATACATATATAAGTGGGTGTATGTTAATCTCATTTGCGTCTGGATAATTTAATTTTACTTCCTGAGATCACCATACATGTTTGTTAAAATTGTCTTATGTATGAGAATGTTGGTATGGGCATCTGAACAATTTGGGGTGTTTAGCTAGCAGAACAAGTTCTGCTTCATGATCAGAATAGTCACTAGGGGAAAATATGCAACAGATGTTAGTGTCATCTCTCATGAGGATGTTCTAATGTGTACTGAGAAAGAAAAATGGCTCTCTTAAATGAATAATCATGTGTGGTAGTAATTGTTGAAAACAATATGGAGATTTTTAAAGTGTTTTGTTTTCTCTGCATGTGGAGTTCGTTATCTGTGGATTTCACTAATTGCAAATTTTCTTGTAATTTTGAAGTTGGTATTTGCTACTGTTCTTTTATCCATATTTTAGTGCTTAGGGACAAGGTTTGAATATTGGAATTGGACCAGTCTCAGATCTTGCACAGAGTGATATGGGTGTCATACTGTTTTGTTTTCTCTGCATGTGGAGTTCGTTATCTGTGGATTTCACTAATTGCAAATTTTCTTGTAATTTTGAAGTTGGTATTTGCTATTGTTCTTTTATCCATATTTTAGTGCTTAGGGACAAGGTTTGAATATTGGAATTGGACCAGTCTCAGATCTTGCACAGAGTGATATGGGTGTCATACTGTTTTGTTTTCTCTGCATGTGGAGTTCGTTATCTGTGGATTTCACTAATTGCAAATTTTCTTGTAATTTTGAAGTTGGTATTTGCTATTGTTCTTTTATCCATATTTTAGTGCTTAGGGACAAGGTTTGAATATTGGAATTGGACCAGTCTCAGATCTTGCACAGAGTGATATGGGTGTCATACTGTCTTGCTGGCACCGGTAATAAAGAACAAAAAGGAGAATAAGAATCAAAGTAAATAAAATGAAAAGTCAAACTACTAGGCAAAATTTGCAAATATAAAATTAAACTACTTTAAATTGGTTTACATAATTTAAAAAGTGATCCATTGGTTTTTAACCAGATCAGTATGATTTGGCCTGTAAGTTCTACGGGCCAAGATTTCAGTGTTTTTTAGTGGTACTTAATGAGATTTTTTGTTGTTGACCATTATATTATTTTCTTTCATGTGTCTGATTGCTTTCTATAATTTCCACACGGTTATAGAAAGATGAATATTCATTTCCCTATATCAGCTATAATAAATAGTTCTTTTTTCTTATCTTAGTGGTGGTGGATCCACAACTGTAGCTGCTGTCCATGATGGCTATGTGCTTCAGAAGGTAACTATTTTCCTCATTAACAAATTAATGATTTACATAATTACACTCTTCATAGTACAGTTGCCATGTTTTCTTCTTAATTTGGCATGTGGAGATTGACAAATATATTAATATTATGCTTTATCAACTTTCAATTAATAAATTGCAGTTGACTGTGCTTTGTTTCGGAATTTGAAATTAAAGATTTGCCTTTGGCTGGGAGAAAACCATTCAACCTAAGATCTTAGTTAACTTATTAGAAGAATGATTTAGTCATCTTTATGGAAGATGATGCCATGATTGGTATCTTAATTATTTCTAATTTATATTATCTCTATCAATTACTTCCTAAGATTTTATCTTGGGCTTCTCTAAACACTTACTTTGGTTAAACGTATATTGCTTTGTCTGTTTTTTCATTTGGATTTTTAATTATGAAAATTAAGGAATGTGGTTTCTATTGGTTAGGTTAGTACCTTGGACTCTTGATTTGCTTGTGATTTTTTTGCAAAATAATGGAACTCCCAAGTTTCTTTGTAGTTTTTTTGTTATTATAATTATAGTTTTAATTCCTGAAATTATTTACTTGTTTAGTAGTTTGTATTGTTGAGGCCAACCTTTATTATTAGGAAACAGATACAATTTTCTGGGTTCACTAACAATATGAGTTTTTCTTTCTGCAAGTTTAACCCAAGATCCTCTCATGGAGAGTGCATGCTGCCTTATTTAAGTTGCTATGTGATAAACTATAGATAATGTTCATATGTTCCTTTAGAAGTATGTAAAAGGAAATTTCTTATTAGGACAATGTTATTAACTGTTCACATTTATTATACATGGAAGTGAGGCTGCTTATACTCTTTCGTGCATCTATGCTAATGCAGGCTGTTTTGACATCCCCCATTGGAGGTGAATTTCTGACTGACTGCATGATGAAAAGCTTGGAAAGCAAGGGGATTGTGGTGGGTGCAAACTGGCAATGCTCTAACTCCTCATGCTCCAAATTTTCTAGGGCCCTACTTTCTGATTATCTTCTTATTTTACAGTTAAAACCTAGATATTCATTTAAAAAGAAAGAAATCCGCCCAGGGGAATTTCAGGTAGTTTCTTTAATAGTTTTCTTCATTGTTATTTTCTTGTCATGGACACAGGATGAATGCACACATGAGTCAGCTTTACTTTAGACTGAGATAAGAATAGTTTAGTATTAATACAGATTGTTTTTTTTTTCTATTTTCTTTTATTATTTTAAGTAAGTCTTGATTAACTTCTCTTTTGTAGTTGCTAATGTAGATTTCCACAGGGTTCTATATCAAGTTGTATTCTTATTTGAATCTGATACATACAGGAGTGATTATTCAGGACTGAAGTTCAAATTTCTAGATTTCTCTTTGGACAAAATTTAGAACACTGAGTTCATTTATTTTTGTTTAATAGTTTGAGTGCTTTTCACAAATGGTATTTTAGCCTCAAACATCAGTTACCTCTCATGCTTGTGCTATTTGGAATCCTTTTGCTATGTACTTCTGGTTTTTTACTCTCATGTAGCTACTCTATTACTCTATTTCCCTTGTACATAACCCGTATCTATAATACAATAAGCTTTGGTTGGGATATCCCACCCTCAATATTCCTAAAAGAATCAGTTACCATCCAGGTTTTTCCAATAGATGTCCACCAAATTTGGACTTCTAAATCTTCATATTGTTAAATGCCTGGGAGTAGCATGATTTCCATTTTGAACTCATCAGCTAGCATGAATTTTAAGCACAACTTTTATTTCTAACTCATCAGCTCACGTGGAATCTCTTAGAAACCCTCTCTTTTTTTCGTGTTCATATCATTTCAGGCATTATTTTGATGAAGTATGAGAACAGTGTGATTCCATCTTGCATTGAAAACTTCATTTGTATGTGTGTATGAATACTATGTATTAAATGAAAGCCTATTTGTATGTGTTTGTGAGTCCAGTTAAGAAATATACAGTTGTTTGTTCTCATATAAAAGAACAAATGTATCACTTTTATGATAAAGCAAGCTTTTCCTAATTTCTTGAACATATATTTTAGATGTGACTTGATATCAAATATACTTTTTGATTCACCTTCAATCTATCTGGTCATTGCAATTTGTAATAGCGTCAGGTATATGTATATATAGCACACAAGATATTCCTTGGACTAAAAAATTAAATACAAATGCAATATTACTTCGCCCTTTGTTTAATTTTTCATGCTTTTGTTATGCTTGAATTTTTTTTAACAGCTATAGAAGGATTTAAGTTTTTACCCTGCATTCATGCAATTAAGAGAATGGTATATAAACTATCATATTGTTACTAATAAGAAAATTTGATCAGAGACAATTTGATTTTTTTTTTCTTGGATATGAACAGACAATTGAGCTTGACTTTCCAAATACTACTGAAAGTTACAGGTTGTACTCCCAGGTAAAATTCATTTTGTTTTCTTTTTTGTTGGTTGAACATACTCAAGTTTTTGTTGACTATATGTTCTGTTGCTAATTACTCTGTTTGGCAGCGAGCTATCGCAAGCGACATTAAGGAATCTGTGTGCCGAGTACCTGATACTGCTTTTGAAGGTAAATTCAATCAATATGGTGCTTTGTAGTAATTAAATGCACTTGGTACTGAAGTAATTAAACAAGGGAGCTATTGCCTTCTATTGACAATTAAAAATATTGTTTTTTTGGCCTCGGGGGCAGGGGTGGTCATGTGTTTATTGGGGTGATTCTGGGTTTCCTTCTAAGTTGCTGACATTGATTATTTTTCAGAAAATGCTTATGCAAATGTTCCCATGACTCCTTATGAGCTTCCTGATGGACAGTAAGTTGAATATTATTTTGTGTTAATATGGAAACATGTTGAAGATTATTCTGAGAGTTTTGTTTATTACTTTTTTACTTACCTCACCAAAAGCCAGTCAATACCATCTCGACTTCTCTGAATTTGATTTTCAGAACTATTGAGATTGGGGCAGATAGATTCAAAATTCCAGATGTCTTGTTTAATCCATCATTGGTGCAGGTAAAAGACGGACATTATAGCAATTTTTTATATTCATTTGCTATCACTAAAGTTCTCTTGCAGGTCATTGAGTAAGCTTCTAATTGTTATTAACAATTTCCTTTCTCTGCTTTCTTTAAATGAGTTTTATTATAATAAGTGCTCTTCATGGATCTTCATTGAGACATCATTCATGAACCCAGCTCATATGTGAGGCTCAATTAGAGCTGAGAGCTGGACCTTTGGAGCTTCATTACCAATTCCTGATTTGAGAACTGAGATCATACAATTAGGTTAGAGCCTGAAAAAAAGTTCAGTCACTATAATATTTGTATCATACTATTTTGAACATAGTTGTCAAATCCGTACTATTTTGAACATAGTTGTCAAATCCAGATTCGAATCGTGAATTGTTGGGCTGATTTTTGAATCGTGAATCGTATCAAATTGTAAGATTCAAAACACAACTAAAAAATATAATTTAAAATATATATACCTATAATATGAACAAAATACTCATAGGACCAAAAACTATATGTCTATATACCATGATAACCTAATAAATATAATGATTCATCTATCCAAAAATTCCAAATCCTAAAGAGCGAAGAGTAATGCCAAAAATTGAAAAAAGGTAGTAAATTTGAGTGAAATTAAGTTGGGTCGTGACCATCCAACTCAGATCCGACAACGACCCGTCTGAATCTGGAAGCTTTCGATCACCGGTTCTGCAGTTCAAGTTGCAGCTATGGGAATCGCATGGTTCCGGCGATTCACACCATGGTTGAAGGCCAACTTTGATTCATGTTGCGGTTCCAATTGGTGGAATGTTGAATCGAACCGAATCACACGGTTTGAATTGCGGATCGTGCGATTCTAACCAACTTCGATTCATGTTGTGGTTCCAATCGGTGGGATGCTGAATTGAACCAAATCACATGATTGGAATCATGCCATTCTGATAACAGTGATTTTAATGCTCCACAGTGATGATTCAAGTAATAAAGTGTTATCATAATAACTCCTGTTAATGGATCTTCATTGAGACATTCATGAGCCCAGTTCATATATTAGGGTCAATTAGAGCTGGACCTTTGGAGCATAGTTTTAAATGGCGTGCCATGGCGAGGGGTGCACCATGGTTTTAAATCTCGTACCGTACCGGGCGGTAAGCTCGGTATATACCGGTTTTTGAAAAAACCGGTATACGAGATACCCGGTATGGGTAAATACCGGGTATCTCGGTAAATACCGCCCGGTATGCTCGGTATTTATGAAATACCGGGCGGTATTTGCTATCATACCGGGCTATACCGCCCGGTATGACATTGTGTACTGTTGCAACATACCGGGTATTGGAAAATACCGGTATCTTGGTAAATACCGCCCGGTATGCTCCGGTATTTAGCAAATACCGGGCGGTATTTGCTATCATACCGGGCGATACCGCCCGATATGATCCAACAGCTCTTAAAAAGAGCCGTTGGGTATTGTTCGATACTGTATTAGGGTTTTTCATAGATATAAGAGAATCATTACATTAGAATTTATATAGGGCGACATAGGCCCACAACCCAAAGGGCTCAAAAAAATCTTCGGGGGACCGCCGGAAACTCTGCGTAGCGCAACATAAAACGCTTAGGGCAAATCTGTCGCTACACATCCCAACATACGGTGTTGATCTTAGTCCGTCGTACTCGTACATATCTTGGGATCATTTTCAGATATGGGCATTGGAGACTTACGGTGTTGACCTTAGTCGTGTATGTCCCCAAGATATGTACGAGTACGATGGACATCATTCGTCCGCATTTTAAACATTGTATTCATGTATTTGACATTTGGATATGAAATTTAAGTATTTCTTGATCAATCATGGGTTATTGGAGTTATTTTTAGCACAAAATCAAAAAAAAAAAAAGGGCTCGGTATGCCATTTTCGTACCGGACCGTATCATGTGTCGGTACGGTACGGTATCGGTACGTACCGGTACCGGTCATCCACCGAGATGATGACCGGTATCGGTATTTTAAACCATGGGGTGCACACAGGCGCAGGTCCCGTGCCATATTTTCCCTGAGACGCTAACCTAGCGCCTCAAGGGCTATGGCGCGTGCCTCAGCCCAGGCGCAAAGGGCTATCTCTCCAAAGCTTAATTACCAATTCCTCATTTGAGAACCTCAGTAAAACTAGAGGTCGTACAATTAGGTTAAGCACCCAAAAAAGTTCAGTCAATATAATATTTGTATTATACTATTTGAATACTCCAGAGTGATTTTACACAAGTAATATCTGAGCTCAATGCATGAAAAGTTATTCCAGTTAATAATGATCTTCTTTTCTCTTCTGATCTTTATATGTAATGGCAGGAAAGTGTTCTTGTAACCAAGTATACATGACCTCCTAGCATATGCTATTATTAACTACATTCACTTTTGTAATGTTGTTTTTAAAATGTATGCAGCACTTCCTGATACCATTTACATGTATGTCAATATTGTTACAGACAAGTTGAATGACTTCTCTGATTATATTGGAAATTTATCCTTGTAAGCTTGTCCAACTCACTTGTACTTTGTCCAATATTTGCGTTAGACAATTCCTGGAATGGAGAGTCTTGCTGGTTATGCTTCTATTAGCGGGCTTCCACAAATGGTAAATCCTTCTTCTGAACCTTTTGACTCTTTCATATTTGAGTCAAATACACTTTCTTAAGTTTCTCTTTTTTATTCTTCACATTTAGGTTATCGAGAGCATAAATAAATGTGACGTGGACATCAGAAGAGAACTATTTAGCAGTATATTGGTAAATCGTGTGCTCATTCTTTGAAAATACTAGTCACTGATTTATTTCTACTGTAACATGTTTTGACACTCCAGTTTCAACATTGTGTTCTCTTGCTTATTGGAATTCTTGCAAATCTTGTTTTGTTTCTCCATCTAGTTGGTACATATCATATGCTTAATAGGACTCCATTACCCTACAAAAATAATAATGCAGTCAACAACTCAAATTGGCAGACATGTTAATTTTCTTTCTGTTAGGCATTAATAAGGCCTTAGTTTAGGCCATAATTTTAGGACAATTAATGTTGCTTTTTAAATTTGATTTCCTATATTTTGATTCCTATTGCCATTAGGGCTAGAAATTATAGGCTATATAAATTTGTAGTCCTTGAGCATTAGAGAGTAGTTTTGTTATGAATTGAACTATTGATCTCTCTTACTTCTCCCTCTTCTCTCCTCCCTTTCTCCCTCTTTCTCTCTCATGTAGGGTTGGTGTTGCATCATCAATTGGTATCAGAGCCTAATCTTTTTCCCTCCCCTCTATTCCTTTGGCTATCTCTCCTTTTTCTTTCTCCCCCTCTTCATCTAATTCTTCTTTTCCTCCTCTTCCCAAATCCCTAATTCTCTCTAATTTTACCCCTCAATTCTTCTCTTCGAGTAGTTGTTGTAGCTAGTTTGTTTGGAGCAGGAAAAAAATTTTACAGAGTAGCAAAAAGAAAAGGTTGAAGAAGTCAGAGTAGTAGTAGGATTGGAAAAAATGAGTATCTTATTGAGAAATGGTAGTAAGATTTAGAAAAAAGAAGGTATGCATCTTTTTTTTTTTTTCAAAAAAAAATAATGTGCATATCCCTCCTTGTTCGTGTCTTCACCTTGATGCTGCTCGCCAACCCTCACAACACCGCCACAAATCTGCAATCGGCATCCGTGTCCATCATGGCCTTTTGCTCGAAGTTATAGCCTTGTCCCCTTTCTCATCCTCCTTGCCATGCTCGTCGCAAACTATAGCAACTCACAACCATCATCCAATCTACTCCGCGTGACACTAGTGCCTGATTGTCATGGGGCCTGCTAGTCTAGGACTAAACTAGCTCAAGAATTAACAAACAACTCAGCCAACACCTGGTGTTGTCATTTTTAGTTTTCTTGAGTATGTAATAATTCTTTAATGGAATCAAAGTCCGATTGGAAAACATTTTGCTTGCAGAGGGCGCGAGGTTGCTTGTTTGGTGAATTCATTGCCCTGTGGAATACCGTTAGGGACGCGAGAATCCTAAGGAAACACTTATCCTTGTTTGAGGGAGCAAGGGAGTTGCACGGGTTTGGTAGTGCGTAAAGGTTAGCCCTGTGATGCGTTGCCTCTATCTTCGGGCAATCCATTTGCATTCGGGCTCCTCATTTGCACCCCACGTCACCCCATCCCCCACCACCCTCCCCACTTGCCACCACAGATTCGTTTAGAGCACCCTATGCCATGCTAGTTCCTCCCTTCCCCTTGCCCACTTCATCCTGCCTCCACTCATTTATTTCTCCGCCTATCTCCTTGCTATTCTCATGCTGTTTTTGCATCTTGCCATGCCAGCCAGCAACTAGCTACCAGCATCTCATATTCATTCATATAGCAGCATTGACTCCCTGCCCCTTTCTATGCATCAGCCATCACATACCTTAAGCCACCTGCCCGACGGTCTCAACAACAGTGTCATCTGCACCCAAAAGCCGTTGGACCAACTCCAACTCGTTACAAGCCTTCACTTGCTCACAGAACCACTCCTGCATTGCTTTATCAGCCAACTCTCTTGGTTCAATTCAACTTCATCAAGCTTGTGGCCCAAAATAAGTAGGACTAAAACATTTCCAACCCTTGTTATTAATCGAAAGGCCAGATCTAACTGAAACACAGATTTTCAGTGGCTGAACATGCAATTCATCTCGGTAACTTTGCAAATTTCTCTTTTTGAAATTGGATTTGATTTTTGTTCTCTTGTCAAATTTATGTTGCTTAGAATAATTTCTTTTGCCACCAAAGTAAGGGAGAGTCCATAAAAAATAATATAAAAAATAATAGTGAGGGTGTGAAAAAGCTTGTTTTAGCCTTTCCTTTCGGCATTCAGTATTAGTTCACTTTCTTTTTTTCCTTGCATTAATTAACATCCTTTTATACTGTTCATCATTTTTTATTATTTAGCATTGCATCGGCATTAAAAAACATAATGACCATATCTATCTTTTCAAGGTAGGTGAAATTCTCTACTATTTATGTGGTAGTACAAGTGTACAACAAAAGATCCTATCATCTTTCTCATATATGTAATGTCCAAAGACAACCATAAAACTAGTCATTGACCACAATAGTTGCATAAATGTATTTTCGTGTCTTGCTGTTTAAAAGTTAAACCTTTCAACTATACCTACTACTTGGACATATAAAATCACATTTAAGAATCAAACCATTTTTACGAATTTACTACGACTATAACATGTCGTATTCCTATCCATTAGGGAGCATCATTGATGAAGTAGAGCTAGAAGTTATTCCTGTGAAAATTGCACATGTTGACTTTGCGAAACTTACGAGAAAATAGAATAACATTTATAAACCAATCCTCCAACATCTTCTAAGTCCTTTGAGCAATCCTCTCATTCCCCATGGCCTTATGTGTGTTTCAATTTGAGATTGAAGAGGAAAACCAAAGAGAGATGCCTACCCTATACTCTAATGAAGATTTGATGAACCCCTGAATTAATGGATGCAATGATCGCTAAGGAGGATACATTTGATGTTTTTACAACACTTGCAAATCAAAATGACGGTAATGTCGTAGGACAAGAAGATATTTTAACAGGTAAAGTCACACTTGTCATTGAACTACCACCCAATCCCAATAGAATTCCCTTGAAAATATTGAGTGGTTAGTCAACCACCATAGCAGTGTAGTCAAAAGCACTCGCCCGGTCTCCTAGGTGCACCAGGTGAGGTGACCACAGGCCTTAGCGCCTTAGGAGTGTCCCAGGCGCGTGCCTGACTGCGCCCTTCAGTCAGGCGGGTGCAGTCAGGCACGTGCCTGGGTGAAGTCCTCGTTTTTTTTCTCTTAAGTGGGGGACTTTAGTGATGATGAAGGTGGCTTGACATGGGGTATTATAGCTAGAACAACTAGGGCTGAGAACCCACTAGGTTCACTAGAAAACAAGCCAAGTTAACTCGTAGAAACTCTAGTGTTGGTAGTTCAAAAGGCTCCACTGAGCGTGATTTTGAAGAGAGTGAGGCGGATTCATTTGAAATAGAAGATGAAGATAAAGTCAGATGGGGATGTGAAACTAATAATAATTTTAGTGATGAGGACTCCGAGGATGATGTATAAGGAGTAGGGATGAGGAGGGTGATTAATTTTGTGTTAAATGTGCGATGTTTTAATTATTCGTTGAAATTGTTGATGTTATAGATGCAATAGTGTGCATATAATTTAATTCTTACATTGCATATGATATTCTTATTGCTTGAGAATAGTATAGATACTATTTTTTAAAATGTGTGCCTTGCTTCGGTTAGTCACACTTTTTTTGTGCCTTGAGCCTCATGCGATTATGGGACCTTTGCGCCTTGAGTGCGCCTAGTGCCTTTGACAACCTTGCACCTTAGTCAGACTTTGAGCCACTTAACTAATTTGCGAATTCCTCTCCTCCCTAAGTTGTTAAGAATGTAATTGAGCGTTCTTGAAAGTTCTTTGTCGATGTTAGACATAAATTTTCTCTAATGATGAATTTTGTAATTGGCATGTTAATCTCAATTGTAAATCAAAAGAGCATAAATAAAATTTTACTAATGCTTGTATACATCATAAGTGCCTAAAAGTAACATTATAGATTTCTTGATTCTATTTTTACTTTTAGAGAGATTGATTATATTGTATATTTATTTGATTTACCAACAAAATTTATTTCTAATTCAAATTTTAAAATAGAGGATTTGCAATCTTATCAAGATTCTCAAGCTTCTGTTCTTGTTTGTCAGGGTTTTCATGCTTTCGTTCCTGTGTGTCAAATGTTCTAACTGAAATTGTAGTTTTATCTTATTTGTTGGATGGGCCAGCTTGGATGATGCAGGAGTTGAGTTTTTTTGAGTGAGGAAGAATAATGCAGTCAACAACTCAAATTAGGAAACATGTTAATTTTCTCTTTATATTAGGCATTAATAAGGTCTTAATTTAGGCCATAATTTTAGGACAATTAATATTGCTTTCTTTAATTTTATGTTTCCTTTTTATTGATTCTTATTGCCATTAGGGTTACAAATTGTAGGCTATATACTTGTAGCTCTTTGGGCATTAGAGAACAGTTTTTCTATGTTGTATAATTGATTTCTCCTTTTCTCTCTCATTTCTCTCTCTTTCTCCCTTTTTCTCTCTCATCTAGTGTTAGTTTGTGCTGCATCACATAATGAAAAGAGCAATTGTTTGCAATAAGGCTATCACAAAAAGATTACATACCCATCTTAAGCATAAGACTGGTTGTGTCAATTTAATTTCCAAAAGAATTTTTTTTTGAAAAATTGAATAAACTGTAAATTTCCGTAGTACCCTTATTTTTTGTCAAAGCTTGACCTTAAAATTCTAAAATCAGAGTTCTGCATCCAGATGTGACTTTTCATATTTGAAAAGATATTTTTCTTCAAGCTCAAGGTTATTGGAAATTTGGAATGATATCTCTACAACACAGTGGTGCCTGAAAAAGTGGTCTTTTGAGCCAGATTCAACTTGATGCTATATCTAACTGATCTCCTTATTCAAACCTCATGGCTCTTCATAAGTGATATGAACTTATCAATGATACAAGTTACTGTCTAATGCGGGACAATAAATGGTCACCTTGGTACATATTGGGTGGTATACAATGGTGTACCACTTGGTGTTTGTTGGAAATAACATCCAGTCATTACTCATTAGTCAGACCAGTCAAAAAAAACTGTTTGGTACATACTATTTGCATTGTTGAAACTTGTAGCATCCATAACTTACCATTTTGATTCTTTGGAGTTAATGTTATGTCTTTTTTTTAATGTTTTGTTCTTTTTAACAAACAAGGCTTTTTAGTCGCTTTACATTTTCTTGCTACCTTATGATAAACATTCTTTATCCATATAATATTTTCTAGGCTACCTTATGATAAACATTCTATATCCCTATAACAGCTTGCTGGTGGTACAGCATCAATGCTGCAGTTGAAGGAACGGCTTGAGAAGGACTTGATGGAGGTAAATGTTTTTAGAAATCTTATCAGTTTCTAATTAGCAGCAAATTTTACAGAAAACTACTAATAATTTTGAAAGATCAAAATAATTCAAACCTGACCTCCCGGATGAACTAATGAGCCATCTGAAAGTTTTGATTATTTTGTTCATCCAATATGCAAGACTTTCTTTTGAGCTATCTAGATTTTTCCTTGATATATTTCACTGTATCCACATCCTTCTCAAGGAATTTTGTTAAATTTAGCCTACACAGGCGAATGTATAACCTTCCTTTTCATTACATCTTTAGAACATACTGAATGGTTGTACGCAGTGTTGACGTTCACATTTACTTCATTCTTCACCACCTTTTGGAGTTAGTGGGTGATTCTATGTTGATAAGGAAATAGGGTAATTTTATGTATGCTTTTTTATGATACTTAAAATTGTTGGATGTTTCACTGCCTCTGTTATTTGCAGGAGGCTCCTCAAGCTGCACGAGTCAAGGTATTGGCAAGTGGAAATTCAACAGAAAGGCGATTCAGGTTTTACTTTTTGAATCCCCTTGTCATTAATCTAATATCTTCAATCTATTTCAATTGGTTGTCGATCATAGTATCATAGAGTGTGGATGATGCATCTATTATGTTAACTGGTTTAACAGAACTGCTTGCCACTTCATACTGTTTAGAGGTTTCTGGCACTGATGTTTCTCAACTGAAGACTTCCATTTTTATTTTTGCAAATTTTGGTTTTGTTTATACAGATTTGGGGGGAAAAATCAGCCTTATTCTGTTAAGTTTTGAGTGTTCAATTTTTCCAAAATTCCTTTCTAATTGGCCTAATTTATATTAAAATTTCTTTCATGATTAAGTTGAATAGGCTAACCGTTGATTGATTCACAAGAGAGGAAAATTAGTAAAAAAGAGATGGGCTTAACAGCCCAAACCCAAATAATTAGCAGAGAAGTTGGGGGCAACTCTTGGACCCTTGATTTGAATTGGGTCATTAAACATTTTCAAATCTTAAACCATGAGTAAAGGACTTGATGGCAGTCCCATATTAACAGGTCTGGAATATGACAACTAATTGTGCCTATAACTATAGACCCTAATTTATAGCCTGTATCACAGAAAGAAGGCTGTATCTTAAGAATTACCTCATGCATGCAGTGTATGGATAGGAGGGAGCATTTTGGCATCTCTTGGATCATTTCAGCAGATGTGGTTCTCCAAAGCAGAGTATGACTTGCTTTGCATAATATGCTCTTTACTTCACGTGTAATGCATGTTTCCTTTTAAGTTTCTCATTATATTAATTCTTGTGTGCATCCTCATGTCAGATATGAAGAGCACGGAGTTTCCTACATCCAACGAAAATGCCCTTAGACGTGATCTTGGTATTACTTTATTTCGTTATATAGTTCTAAGTTTGTAAGCTAATCCATTTGTTTAGATGGTATGGTATACTAAATAGATACTTTAGGAGGCAGTATTTTCATTTATTCACTGTACAATGATTGTATCAAAAATTAACACTGTCAGATTCATCAGACCAGTACTTCCTGTGATTAGATTCCTTCTTGTAATTTAGCTCTAAGTAGTGTTTTGGTGTAAGTTATCCTAATTAAATTAAGCACTGGCCAATCGGCTTAAGATATGCTTTGTGTAAAAAAGCACTAGCCTCCAAATTTGTTCTTTGATAATTCTAAGTGGGAATGAGATGTGTTCTTTGATTATTCTCTTTTTAATGCACGAAGAGAAATTAGGAACCATTGCCTTATGCACAAGCTTTGAGGAGATGGAGAGATGGTGTTCACACGTCGAGATGGAATAACTTCTTTTCAAAAAAATTCCAAGATAGCTCGAAAATATGACAAGTACATCAGATCGAAAAATTTCAAAAAGAGAGATCTAGCACCAAGGAAGATTGAACTTTAGAGAAAGCCAATTGGGGAGGAGAAGCTTGTCTCGAATTGGGAAGGCTTGTATAGTCATTAGAGATGTTAGGAAAGGAACTTATAATATCGCCGAACTCTTAAGATGAGAATTCCCACGGACGTAGAATACGACCTAATTTGGGAGGAGAAGCTTGCCTCGGACAAGGAAGGTAGTCACTAGAGATGTTAGGAAAGGAGCTTATAAAATTGTCAAATTTTTTGGACGAGAACTCCCATAGACGTGGAATGCATTCTTCATGCGGGCCTACTATAGCTAAGTACTCTTCTTTAATTTGCAAATGATCGTGTAATTTTTTTTTCATTCATCGTGGTTTTTCCCATCGGGTTTTTCCTTTAAAATATTTTAATGAGGCACTACCTTGCTAGGTTGAGTACATCACTCGATGGAATTCAATATATTCTTATTTGACAGTTATTTAATATTACTGCTCTCCCTTTCTCAACATCTTTATGTGTCCAGATTATTTATTGTTATTTCATAGCGCACAACGAAGGAGCTCCCACGATCTCGTGATATGTACATCGCTCGACAACGCCAATCACTCTCGTCCTGCACGACACATGAATCCTTCTCAATCTCGAGTGTGGTCCCAACCTTAGCACCACTACTTTCGGGCTCAGCGCTTTAGCTAATGGCCTTAGCGCCACTAAGTTCGGCCTCCACACCACTACTCTTTGGCCCCAAACGCCACCATCGGGTCTAGCACCCTCAATGACCCCAAGCGTGGTCTTGCTTTACACTCCTCGCGAGCTCAGCTTGACCCCAAGTATGGTCCTGCCTTATGCTCCCTGTGAGTTCAGCTCGACCCCAAGCGCGGTCCTCGGTCCTAAATGCGGCCTCTGGCTTTAAATGAGATCAGCTTGCTCTAAATAAGCACGGCCCCAAGCGTGATCCTGCCTTATGCTCCCCGCGAGCTTGGTTTGACCTCAAGCGTAGTTATCAACCTCAGTCGTCGCCATTTTCGTGCCCAGCTCCCTCAACGACCCAAAGTGTGCTCCTTGCGAGCTTGGTTTAACACCGAGTCTGGTCCTTAGCCTCAGTCGTCGCCATCTTCCGCCCTAGTGCCCTCAACGAACTCTAGGCCCAGTTCCTTTTTTTTCCTTCTTTTCATTTTAACTAGATTATGAAAGAACTTATGAATTTTTATCTCCAAATTTCATCCAGTTTAATCTAGCTAATTTTGACCACCATTTTATTTGTATTTGCTTGTTCAAGGCAATGATTCTATTGCTAGTTGCTCTTAGCATTCCTTCTTCCATTTCAAAAAGTATCCTTTTTTCTTTTTTTTCTTCCAGCTTGCTCAACCTGATAAGAGAATGTTTGAGGTTCCTCTCCAGGTTACCAATATCCTCCCTATTCCACTTTTGAGATCTATCCTTTTTGTTCTAAACAATTTCCATCTCCATCTGACTGCCAACTGTCACTAACTACATCTCTCAGTTTATCCTGAAACCAAAAATGTTCAGAAACAAACTTATTTTCCCCATTTCTTCTTAATTTTTTTTTCACATTTCACTAAAATTGGTCTGTGGTCTAAGCACAGTCTCTGCAGATGCTCATCTTTTATTTCAAAATCCCAATCTAACCAAATAGAATTGTATAAAGCCCTATCTAACATTGCAAAAATTTTCTCCTTGCCTTTTCTGTTGTTTGACCATGTAAACTAAGGTCCATTGAAACGAGCATCCATAAGACCTGAATTATTCATAAAGTTTCTAAATTCCTCCCTTGACTGTTTGAATTAGAATCCTCTTCCTTCTCGCTTTTCAAAAGCATTAAGAATGCAGTTTAGATCCCCTACTAGAAGCCATGGATTCTTTGGATGATCTAATTCATTAAGCATACCTCAAAGTAAACCTCTTTTCTTTTTTTTTTCATTTGTGCTTGCATAAATTCGAAAACATTCCTCCCTTTACTCAACTCAATTATCGCATTAATTGACTCAGAATTCTTGAAAACCACTTTTGCTTTCAATTTCTCTTTGCTCCAGAAGAGTACGATCTTCCCTCACTAGCAACCACAATACCTTCCCATTTCCTACATTTCTTTTCGGAAATTCTAAAGCTTCTGTCTCCTCCAGATGAGTCTCCTATAACAAAACTATATCCACATTATGGGTATTTATCAACATATGAAGGTACTCTCTAGCTTCCTTCTTAGGAGCCCCTCTTATATTCCATGATAGCAAAATCATTTTCCTAGAATATTAACACCTGGAGCATCCTGACCATTCTCTGGATCACCTTTATCATTGAACATCTCCTTGGAATACCTCAGCTTCTTCGTTTTTGCATACCTATAATCTATAGGTACATTTATCAGATTTTTGTTCAACTTTAAGCTTCTCCTTTTTCTGATTGGAATTGGCAATAACTCTTGAAAGCTCTAGATCAATCCCATCCTCCATGAAGTAAACTTGGCCATCCTTCTTATCAATAATCCTTGAGAAAGAATCAACTAGTTTCTTTGCTAATACCTCCAGCTCAAGGTTTTCAGAATAACTTTTGAATGGTTTTTCTTTTTTCCTTTCCTCCCTATTGGCTGAGAATGTAATTTCATCCTTCTTTTATCACCAGAATTCCTGTTTTTGTCACCCATGTTTTCTTTCTCAATTTCCATCATCTTGTTTTTCTCTTTGTTTCTATCTTTCTCAATGGAGATATATGAGCTTCTTTTCTCATCTACAATCTTGCCTTTGCCTCTGTCCATCTGATGTATTACCTCCACATTCTCTCCCTTGGCATTTCTGTTGTCCACCTCATCATCAAATGTTGGGTTATAAGCCCCACAAAAGAATTTTTTTGTTGTTCCTTCCTTCTTGACTCCATTAGTAAAAGGCCTTCATTCTCCTCTTTTTCACTTGAACCCAGGGTCCAAGAAGCCTTTCTTCCTTTTCATCTTTACTTCCCTCCTTGTTTTCACACTTCAGGTTCTTTTCCTCCAATTGCTTACAGTTTGCTTCATTGTGAGCAATTCTACCACCCTTGAAGCAAATTGCAAGTAGATTTTTGTAAGCTACTGACTAAAGAAGCTCACTCCCTTAGATTCAATCCAGAAGTCTTGTTCCAAAGGCTTCCTCACATCCAACAATATGCAGACCCTCACAAATCTTACTCTTACCCCTGAGAGAGTGTATTCATCAATTTTAATTGGTCTACCAACTACAATTGCAACTTGTGGAAATATTTTCTGATTTAGGAATTCCACCAGCAGTCCCGAAAATTGAACCCATACAAGGTCTACTGATATCACTTTTCGCATCGGCTCAAAGTTCTCCCTCCATGGAATTAAAAAGAGGGTCTGCCCTCTCAAGAACCAAGGCTCGCTAGAAAAAACATCACAATTTTCCTCTTCATTAGAGAACTTGAAAGCGAAAAAATCAGCTGCCAGATCCATAATTTGGAAATTACCTTTCAATCTCCATAATTTTGGCATGATATTTTTGTTGGTGAAATGACCTACACTAGAGGGAGGGAGGGAGGGGGGGGGGGTGAATAGTGTGTTTACTAATCGATTCGCCTAATTCTGATTTTAATCGTTTACTTGATTACTTAGGCAATTTAACAAATCCAATAACAAGCGGAAGCAAAGTGAATATGCTAATTAAGCAAACGCAAGAAGAAGCAATGCAAACACAGTGATTTATAGTGGTTCGGCCCCAATGCCTACTCCACTATCCAAGCACCCCGCTTAGGATTTTCAAACTTAGCTTTACTAGATTAATCTTGTTTCCCTTACAACGAGGACTTTAACCTGAAGAGTCTCACTCTCAACCTAAGACACTTTCACACCCGGAAGTCTCCACATTCTTACAAAGAGCACTCTTCCACCTCAACCCTAAGGGATAACTCAACCAATCCTAGTAAACTATGTTTACAATGGTGGATTTAAACCTTAACACCAAGGCAACCACCAACTCAATCAACCTAGCACTCTAGGTTTACACAAACTCAAATACAATGAAATAACAAGAAAATACAACACAAAATGGAGCAATAAATCAAAGAATAAATTACTTAGCTCAACAACAAGATTCCTAGCTTCCTTTTGATGCATTTGATGATGAAGCAATGAAGTAAAGGCTTGATTAAGGAGATGAAAGGTTCAAGCTAGGGTTTTCACAAGATTTTCTCAATGAAGGCTTAGAATTGATCAAGAGATGGCTCAAGGAGGTTAGAGGTGATCAACATCATGAAGGAAGGCTCTCATGACTTCCTATTTATAAGTCATGAAGAGAAGAGAGAGCTCTCTCTTCTCAACGGATGATTTTTTGCTCTTTACAAACCGCCGGTCGCTTGTCCGGTCGATCGTCGATCGACCGACCAAGCGACCACCCGAGCGATCAAAGCATTTTGCCCGTTCTGGGCAATGTTCGGTCGATCGATCGGTCGACCGAAATGCTGCCGGTCGATCAGTCGATCGACTGAACCTGGGCAGGGCAGTTTGGTTCGACTATTTTTTCTGCTCGTTTGAGTTTCGTCTTTGCTAAGTCTACTTATATAACATAACTTTAAAATATAAATGTTATATAAGGATTACCCCCCATTTGGATTCAATAAAAATATCTAAAAAATCAAAATCTAGTTTTTGGGGTCTAGTACAAACTTTCGGAAAACGAAAATTTCCTAATCTCTCGGGTCAAATATGGGTATGTTAAAGGCTTCCAAAAATTCCTTAAAAGTACATCGTTATGTAGTTTTGACCCAAGGAACAATTACCGCCATTTTTTGTGTCAAGAAAATGTCTAGGTCATATAGCCCTCTAAGGAGCTCCCTAGGCTTAGTGAATTTCAGGACAATTTTCGGGTTATATTTTAGGATTCGAGTTTGGTTTTTTGGTTCTTTGCATCATAAAGAGGATTACATTACATTCTAGACACCCTAAACCTAAACTCTAACTTCCTGAAGAATCCCGAGCGTCGACGAGAGTCCTTGTCGATTTCTCCGATTTCTCCGATTTTTTGGATCGCGGACGTTGTGCGCTAATCGACTTGGAACCTAAAAGATTTCTCAACAAAACATTAGTTCCATGTTTGTTATCATCAAAACTGAGATTAAGACCAAGATAGAAAATCTTAGGCCAACAATCTCCCCCTTTTTGATGATGATAAATATCCTTAAGAAAATATCTATAATTAAGTATAGAGGATATCAAATATGAGATTTCTCCCCCTATCAACATGCATATCTATGGAAGTAAACTTCCCCTATCTATATGCATGATTTCCTATATTTTCTTTTCTTTTACCTATATTTTTCTCCCCCTTTTGATATCAATAAAAAAGGGCTAGAAAAGTCAACTATGATCAAAGTTGGGACTTGAAAACTAGTTTTCATGAAAAGGAAGTCAACCAACCCAAGGGATGAAAACAACATATAGAATAAGAGACTAAGTAAAACATGATATCATGAAAAGATAATCAAAATTCAAAACTAAGAATCATGTACTAATTAACTCAAGTATCGATATTTTCAAGAATATCATATCTTTTTCATGACATTTTTAGATTTCTTTCAAACTTTCAAAATACCAAGATATGGTCATGTAAAACATGTATATTAAGTTTGAAGTGAAAATAATATCGTTTGATCAAGATATGAACTTAGCACGATTTCATTCAAAGTAGACATGAAAATATGAAAATGACTAATTATCAAATTTTTCTATCTACTCATGTTTTCTCAAACTTAGGTACATAGACATCTAACATGAGTGAATCTAAGTTTATTGAGTCAAGTTTGGGCTGAAAATGAGATTTCTAAGTCACTTTGTTGACTTAGGTCAAAGTATACTTTAAGTTTTCAAAAATCAAACTTTTAAATTCATACAAAATTATATTTTTGACGAATTTTTTTGAAACTTTAACTGGATAAACTAGATTTTTCAAGGAATCTACAGGTTCAAGAATCAGTCAAAGATCAGTTTCTTATAAATTTATAAAATTCTTGAAAGTCAGGGGCATTTTCATAAATTTTAGGTGTTTTTTCAAAAATTATCATTTTTGATTCAAACTTTTTAGATATCGCTGAATGATTATTTAAGATGCGTGTGTCAAGTTTGAGCTCAAAATGAATTGTCTAAATTCATTTTTCATCCTATATTGATTTCAATAAAAAAATAGATATTTCTAGCTATCATTCAAGATATCAAAATCATTCATAGAAATGATTCCACTCAAAGAATAATGAGAACGATATTAGAATTGGAATCAAAATAGTATGCACAAAGTTCCATTTGAAGTTTGCGATGAAAAATTAAAATATCGAAAAGATTGATATTTCAAGAGGATGATACTTTGCATTTTTGAAATCCAACTTCAAAATTCCATTATAAATCTGATTCTTGATGAAATTTTTTAAAATTTTACTGAATAAACTAGATTTTTCAGTGAAGGTGCTGTTTCAAGAATCAGTTAAAAAGGAGTTTTCTACATTTTTCTAAAAATAATTGAAAATGCTAAAAATTCAATGACATTTTCGTAATTTTAAGTCATTTTTTCAAAACATTCTCAATTTTCATTTAAACTTTTATAACACCATAAAATGATTATGTAAAGAGTGTATGTCAGGTTTGAAATGAAAATTATGTCCTTAAGTCAAGATATCAACCTGGCATGGTTTCATTCAAAACTAAACTAGTTTTCATGAAACTTGCTAAGTGTCAATCTTATGATTTACTCATGGTTTTTCAAACTTAAACCTATGGATACCTAACATGAGTAAATCTAAACATGTTTGTATGATAATGAGAATATAATTACTAGCAAGTTATCAAACTAAGTAGCAAAGAGATGGATCAATTATTGATATCAAAATCTACTTTGCTAAATAGTTTCAAATTCGTTTCAAAATGAAATTGAGTGATATCAAAACGAATTTTAAGAGATCACAAGTGAAATATAAATGAAAACATGATCTCCAACCCTTCCCATTGGTTGAAAACCAAAAGACCATAATTAGCCTACGATTTAGAACCACAAGGTCGCATGAGCCCGTTATAGGCTACATTGGTCTTCGAAGAGATCAGAAAATCAAAAATCAAAATCATTTTTCAAAAGACTCTTATCAAGAGCGGGAAAAATAACTCAAATTAAACATGTATCATACACTCTAACTTAAATGATACCAACCAAAGTAAGGAGATGATACGAAGTATACGTAAATGCCAATTTTCATACCTATGGAATCATGATGACTTGAAGTTGCAACCTCATGAAGATTTTTCATTTGAATCCAAGGTTAACTTCAATATTTCAATTTCTTTTACCCTTGTGTGGTTGCTCCCCCTACAAAAGAGCATGAGACCTTTGGTACCCAAATGACTTTGGGTCCTTGGGGGTTAGAGGGCTTAGCTACCCAAAGTATCTTAACACCACTTGAGTTCATCTTAAATGTACAATCATATATAGCATGCCCGTAAACACCACAACAAAAACAATGACCATAAAATTTTTTATTTTCATTTTTCTTAACATGAGGTTTAAATGTGGAATGTCTAACATTTACTCTTGAGATGTGAGTTTTATGGTTAGCATGAGCATTCTTGAAAGAAACACTTTTCTATTCAAATTTCCTAGAAGAATAATTATCCTTAATTTCATTTACTCTTTTATTTAAAACTACAACCTCATTTTTTAAGGTATCAATAGATTTATGCAAAGCACACACACTTGAGATTTCAATATGCAAATCTCATTTTTCAAAGTCTCATTCTCAAGTTTGAAATTACTTTTCAAATCATTACTTCTAAGCTTCATTTTTGATTTCAAATCCTCATTTTCTTTTTTCAAATCAATATTCTCACTTTTTAGGTCTTCAATTTCAAGCTTAAAATTGTCATGGCAAGAATTAACAAAACTAGTATTCAATTTCTCTTTCTCTAATTCATGCACTTGTGAATCAAGCTTTAAATTTTTCTTTTTTAGTTTTCTATTTTCTTTGATCTTATTCATAAGCAAGGCATATATCTTCTTAGATTCTTCCAATAGCTCATCAAAAGTCATACCTAAAGAATTTGAGCTACTATCATCATTATTACTATCAAGATTTCTATCATGACTAGAAGTAGAAGATTTTACCTCATTCCGAAGACCCATGAGGCAAAATTGAGATATGACTTCTTAATCATGACAGGAGGATGATTCTTGTGACTCGGTTGTGGAAGTTGATGCACTTGTCTTCCTCTTGACATTTTTCTTTGATGAAGGGCAGTTTCTTTTAATGTGCCCATTTTCCTTGCACAAGTAGCATATAACCTTTCTTTTTTGGCTTTTTGATTTGTTTCTTTCACTAGAAGCACTAAGAGCATCAAACCGAGGTGAGCACTAGGGGGATGACCATTGTCATCACCACCCTCAACAAGTGTATTAAGCTCTTCGGTTTTAGCAAAATCATATAACTTATTTAATGTATCCCATAAATCAAATGCCGATGTACAATGCATGACTTTATCAGGGATGCTATTAGGTAAGGTACAAAAAATGCAATACATAGAATCTCCATTAGATTGAAACACTTTCTTGTCATGTTCACTCCAATCATGCATGTCAACCGTAGGTTCAATGTATTCTAATTTAATCATGTTATAAACATCAAAACCTCTAGTCTTTAAGTAGGTGTACATCCTAGACTTCTAAAGACCAAAGTTCAATTCATCGAACCTAGGAGGTGTGGAAACAACCGACTCTAGTGCCATTTTCGAATCGAAATAAAGTGTAGGAGAGATGGTGAAATCTCAATCTACGATCCACTATGATACCAAATGTTGGTGAATGACCTACACTAGAGGGGGGGGAATAGTATGTTTACTAATCGATTCGCCTAATTCCAGCTTTAATCATTTATTTGGTTACTTAGGCAATTTAACAAATCCAATAACAAGCGGAAGCAAAGTGAATATGCTAATTAAGCAAACGCAAGAAGAAGCAATGCAAACACGGGGATTTATAGTGGTTCGGCCCCAATGCCTACTCCAGTACCCAAGCACCCTGCTTAGGATTTCCAAACTTAGCTTTACTAGATTAATCTTGTTTCATTTACAACGAGGACTTTGATCCGAAGAGTCTCAATCTCAACCTAAGACACTTCCACTCCCGGAAGTCTCCGCCTTTTAACCGAGAGCACTCTTCCACCTCAACCCTAAGGGACAACTCAACTAATCTTAGTAAATTATGTTTACAATGGTGGATTTAAGCCTTAACACCAAGGCAACCACCAACTCAATCAACCTAGCACTCTAGGTTTACACAAACTTAAACACAATGAAATAACAAGAAAATGCAACACAAAATGGAGCAATAAATCAAAGAATAAATTACTTAGCTCCACAACAAGATTCCTAGCCTCCTCTTGACGCCTTTGATGATGAAGCAAGGAAGTAAATGCTTAATCAAGGAGATGAAAGGTTCAAGCTAGGGTTTTCACAATATTTGCTCAATGAAGGCTTAGAATTGATCAAGAGATGGCTCAAGGAGGTTAGAGGTGATCAACATCATGAAGGAAGGCTCTCATGACTTCCTATTTATAAGCCATGAAGAGAAGAGAAAGCTCTCTCTTCTCAACGGGCGATTTTTTGCCCATTACAGACCACCGGTCGCTTGTCCGGTCGATCGAAGGTCAACCGACCAAGTGACCGCTCGAGCGACCGAAGCATTCTACCTGTTTTGGCAATGTTCGATTGACCGGTTGGTCGATCAAAATGCTGCTGGTTAACTAGTCGGTCGATCGAACCTGGGCAGGGCAGTTTGGTTAGGCTAGTTTTTTTGCTCGTTTGGGTTCCGTTTTCGCTAAGTCTACTTATATAACATAATTTTTAAAATATTAATGTTATATAAGGATTACCCCCCATTTGGATTCAATAAAAATATCTAAAAAATCAAAATTATTAAGAATCAAAATCTAGTTTTTGGGGTCTAGTACAAATATTCGAAAAGCAAAAATTTCTTAATCTCCCGGGTCAAATATGGGTATGCTAAAGGCTTCCAAAAATTTCTTAAAAATACATCGTTATCTAGTTTTGACCCAAGAAATAATTACCACCATTTTTTGTGTCAAGAAAATGTCTAGGTCATATAGCCCTCCAAGGAGCTCCCTAAGCTTAGTGAATTTCAGGGCGATTTTTGAGTTTATATGTTTTGGGGTTCGGATTTGGTTTTTTGGTTTTTTGTATCATAAAGAAGATTACATTATATTCTAGACACCCTAAACCTAAACTCTAACTTCCTGAAGAATCCCGAGCGTCGACGAGCATCCTTGTCGATTTCTCTAATTTTTTTGATTTTTTCGATCGCGGACGTTGTGCGCTAACCGACTTGGAACCTGAAAGATTTATCAATGAAATATTAGTTTCATGTTTGTTATCATCAAAATTGAGATTAAAACCAAGGTAGAAAACTTGAGGCCAACAATTTTTCACTAATTCAAGGGTAGGTGTCTTACCAAAGAACTTCATGTGTAAAGTACATCCTCTATTCCTTCCTTGCTTCATCAATATCCGCATTAACGAACGCTATTTTCCCTCTCGATTTCTACTGGATTTGATCGATCTTCTTCAAAATCTGTGGAGAAGATCTCCACACCTCTTCGTTGTTCTTCAATCTGAAAAGACCCGCCCAAGAAGAAGGTCCTTCCCCTCTCCAACTATTAGGGTTCTTTTGCAACAACACCTTATCACCTTCTCAAGAATAATCAAGCTCCCTCCCCCTGAGCCCTCCTTACTCCATTCTTTCAATCTTTCCTTCCCAGCATTTCACGCCTGAGAAGAAGCCAAAGACTTCATTTGACTAATCCGATCTAGCGGCTCCTTTGGTCTTGGCGAAAGTCTCTTCTCCTAGAGGAACATCACCCAAGACGATGACATGACTCATGTGGTCTTACTTTTGGGTTATATTAATCTGGCAAATATTAATATTGATGTGCCATTTTTCCAACCTTATAAGTTTTCTTGGTAAATTGAATTCGATTGAGAGCGTTATTTAGCTTATCACAAGTTTATCGTTTATTCTTATCATTAAGCTTTGAGGTTCTTAAGTTGCAAGAAGAAGCTCAACGAAGAACATGCCAAGTGGAGTTCTTACCTCGATAAATTCAATTTTTCATTGAAATATAGAATAGGAGAACCTAATATTGTGGCAAATGCACTTAGTAGTGTGAGGTGAATGACCACACTAGAGGGGGTGAATAGTATGTTACATTAGTTTTAACCTAATATTGGTTCTTATCAGTTTCTTGAATTTTGAGCAAACACAATAACTACACGGGCATAAGCAAGTAAATAATTAAAATAACAACATAAATAGGTTCAATGCTAACACATAAGAATTTATAGTGGTTCGACAACTTTGCTTACTCCACTACCTAAGCACCCCACTTAGGATTTCAAACTCAAATCCACTATATTTCATAGTTCCTACAAATGACGACTTTACATGGGAAGATCTCCGCTTTCACGCTGAAAGCAACTTCCCATCTCACTTCTCCTAGGACACCCTAATGAAGTGTACAAGAGTGGATTTATGCCTCTGTTGGTGAAATGGTCACACTACACACTAGAGGAGCAGGGGGGGGGTGAATAGTGTGTTAACTAATCAATTAGCCTAAATTCGATTTTAACCATTTCTTAAATTACTTAGGCAATTCACAATTGTACGACTAAATGCGGAAACGAACAATAAAGATAAGCAATGCGATACACAAAAAAAATAATGCTAACACAATGATTTATAGTGGTTCGGCCCCAATGCCTACTCCACTACCTAAGCACCCGCTTAGGATTTCTAAACTAAACTTTACTAGATTTATCTTGTTTTCCTTATAACGAGGACTTTGACCCGAAGAGTCTCGCTCTCAACCTAAGACACTTCCACATCCGGAAGTCTCCCCCTTCTTACTGAGAGCAGTCTTCCACCTCAACCTAAGGGATAACTTAACTAATCCTAGTAAACTAAGTTTACACCAGTGGAATTAAGCCTCAAACCCAAAGGCAACCACCCAATTTCAAGACCTACACTCTAGGTCTTACACAAACTCAAATACAAAGTAATAAACAAGAAAATACAATACTAAATGGAGCAATAAATCAAACAATAAAATACTTAGCTCCAAAACAAGATTCCTAGCTTCCTCTTGATGCCTTTGATGGTTAATCAATGAAGAAATGAAGGCAAGATCAAGGTTTTTGGCTCAAGCTAGGGTTTTCACAAGATTGGCTCAATGAAGGCTTAGAATTGATCAAAAGATGGCTCAAGGAGGTTAGAGGTGATCAACATCATTATTAAAGGCTCTCATGACATCCTATTTATAAGCCATGAAGAGAAGAGAGAGCTCTCTCTTCTCAACGGGCGATTATTTGCCTGTTACAGACCGCCGCTCGCTTGTTCAGTCGATCGCCCGAGAGATTGGCGCATTCTGCCCGTTCGGGGCAACGTTCGGTCGCAGTCGGTCGACCAAACCTGAGCAGTGCAGTTTGGTTAGGCTGGATTTTTTACTCGTTTGGGTTTCATCTTTGCTAAGTCTACTTATATAACATTTCTTAACTTCAAGTTAATAACTTTAAAACATAAATATTATATAAGGATTACCCCCCATTTGGATTCAATAAAAATATCTAAAAAATCAAAATCCTTAAGAATCAAAATCTAGTTTTTGGGGTCTACTATAAATTTCCGAAAAATGGAAATTTCTTAATCTCCCGAGTCAAATATGGGTATGCTAAAGGCTTCCAAAAATTCCTTAAAAATACCTTGTTATCTAGTTTTTACCCAAGGAACTATTGCCGCCATTTTTTATGTCAAGAAAATGTCTAGGACATATAGCCCTCCAAGGAGCTCCATAGGCTTAGTGAATTTTAGGGCGGTTTCCGAGTTTTCATATTTTGGGGTTCAGGTTTGGTTTTTTGGTTCTTTGTATCATAAAAAGGATTACATTACATTCTAGACACCCTAAACTTAAACTCTAACTTCCTGAAGAATCCCGAGTATCGATGAGCGTCCTTGTCGATTGATCCGATTTTTTCTATCGTGGACGTCGTGCGCTAACTGACTTGGAACCTGAAAGATTTCTCAATGAAACATTTGTTCCATGTTTGTTATGATCAAAATTGAGATTAAGATCGACCAAGGTAAAAAACCTTAGGCCAACAGCCTCTACATCAAGGCAACCACTCGACTCTTGACCTACTTAACCTAGGTCAAATACAGACTTCAAAGTATACAATAATGAAAAATAAATACAAGTTAAATGGATTAATAAATAAACGCAAACACTTAGCTCCAAACAAGTAGTCCTCGCTCCTCTTGATGCCTCAAGATGATAAATCGATCAAGTATAAGGCTCAATCAAGAATCAAGGTGTTGGAAACTAGGGTTTGAGAGAAAATGACTCAAATAAAGCTTTAGGATATCAAATGGTGGCTCAATAAGTGTGTGGAGACTCATAGGAACGCAAGAAACTAGATTATATAGACAAGCAAGGCAAAGAGGATTGGGTTCAATGGATAGAAATGGTCATATTTTGGACCATTGGTTTTGGTGGTTTCTTCATCATTAATACACTCTTTGAGACAATACATTTGATCTAAACCCAAAATCATAAAACTAAGTCTCCGTCGACTTCTGAATGTCGATCAACGTTCTTCCGATTTTTCGATTTCGTGTCGATCTTCCGATCATGAATGTAGCGAGCAACTCGACTTGGAACCTAAAACTATTTCCCAATGAAATCATTAGTTCCAAGTTTGTTATCATCAAAACCGAGTTTGAAATGATTTCTCAATGAAACCAACAATCTTTCCCTTTTTGATGATGACAAACACTCTTATAAAAATAATTTCAATCAAGCACAAAGAGTATCGTTTACTATATGCATGGTTTCCAATCATATTTTATCCTTTAACCTATATTTTCTCTCCCTCTTGACATCAATAAAAAAGGGCAAGAAAACCAATCAAGTATCTAAGTTGAAACTCTAAATGATTTTCAAAATATTGAAAGTCTCAACCCAAGGGTTATCAATCATGATATCAAATGTGAAATTGAGCACTATAAATGTATGATATCTAATGGGATAAAAGTACTCACATTCAATGCTCAAAATCTAAGTTTTGATAAGAATGTATTTTCTAAGTATCAATCAAAGTGTTAAAATCATTTTTCAAATTGATTTCACTCAAGCAATAATGACAACGATATCAATAGTGGAATCAAAATGTCATACATGAAATCTAAATCTGAAATGCGTACAATAAGCTTAAGAATCAAAGAGTGAGCATTTAAAAAATAAGATACTCAAAGTTTCAAAATCCAACTTCAAAAATTTATATAAAATCAGATTCTTAATGAAAATTTTGAAGATTTTACAACATAAACTAGATTTTTTCATAGATAATGCAGGTTTAAGAATGAGCTAAAAATCAGTTTTCTGCATTTTTATAAAATTCTCTGAATATCAATGGCATTTACATAAATTTCAGTTATTTTCAAGATATTTTTAGATTTCATTCAATACTAATATATGATCATGTAAAATATGTATATCAAGTTTGAATAGAAAATAATGACATTTAATCAAAATATCAACCTATCACAATTCCATTCAAAAATCAACTAAGTAGCATGAAATTGCCTAAGCATCAATTCTTTCAGTTACGCATGGATTTATAATATTAAGCACGTAAATGCATAACATGAGCAAATCTAAGCATATATATTAAGTTTAGACTTAAAATAAAATCTCTAACCTAGCACAATTTCATTTAAGAGTAGCTATATCATGAAATTATCCAAGTGTCAAAATTCTATCTACTCTTGGAATTTCAATCATTCATAATAATGAGTAGAAAAATCATTGTGGCATATATATTGAGGCACATTATACTAGATTTTTTGCGAAAATCAAAATCATACCCCATTCTTGGGAATTTTTGCCAATCTTTTTCATTTCTTTCAATTTAGTATTCCATTTTAACTTTAATTTAACTTGCAAAAATAAAACTAGTAGCATAATGACATAATCATTTCAAGCAAGTTAATCAATCTAAATAGCAAAGTAAGCTTCAAAATTTTTATTCAAATCACAATTTTACTAGATAGTTAAAATTCATTTTGAATAAGAATGAAATTGTACCAAAATGAATCAAAGATCTCAAAATATAAAATAATTGAAAAATAAAATATCCAACCCTTTCTATTAGTTGAAAATCAAAAGGCCAACGAGTAGCCTAGGGTTTAGAACCGTTATAGGTCACTAAGGTGTCCGAAGAGACCAAAAGTATAAAAAAATCAAAAATTTAATTTTTAAAGCGTATCAAGAGCGGAGAAAATAAATCAACTCAAGCAAGTATCATAACTCCAACTATGAAATGACAAATAGAGTAAAGGAGATGACACCAAGTTTACTTAGATGCCAATTTTCATACCTAAGGTATCATGACGACTTGAAGTTACAACCTTGAGATGATGTATCCTTCACGTCCTCAAGCAACTTCAATCAACCATCAACTAACCCTTGTGTGGTGACTCCCCTTACAAAAGAACAAGAAATCTTTGGTGTGAGGTGAATGACCACACTAGTGGGGTGGGGGTTGGGGGTGTCATGCCCTAAATCTGAGGGTCACGTGATCGGCTAGAGCACGCACCCGTACTCCGAAGCCTACCAACACACTCATGCCAAATGCAGAAATGAAATGAATGATTATGCATAAATCATTAAAAAAATGCCAAGAGACCAATATGTGTACATAATCCGGGTTCCACAACCCACACATGATAATATGCATAAACAAAACACCATATGACTCGACTACGACCTGACGTGTCACGAGATCTGCCGCCTGAGCTTGCCAACCCACGTGTCATGAGACCTGTCGCCCGAGC
Source organism: Canna indica (assembly GCA_034359265.1). Classification (NCBI taxonomy): domain Eukaryota; kingdom Viridiplantae; phylum Streptophyta; class Magnoliopsida; order Zingiberales; family Cannaceae; genus Canna; species Canna indica. Next base: position 34,998,454 of record CP136892.1, on the reverse strand, counting down.
TTGCCATCCCCAGTCGCGCGACATAGATACATCACTACCATTATTAATCTGTATATGCAAGAAAGACAAAGAAGAGAGTGATGAGTTCATATAGAACTCAGCAAGCGGCTCGATCCCGAGCCCTCTCTAAGCCAACACAAATAATCACAATCATATCATAATCCATATTAACATAATCAATCAGATAAATAAATTATCAATACCATATCATCATAAATGTAACCAACCAGATAAACACTTTATCACTTTAATACATATAAAGGAAGTTCAACCATATAAATATAAATAAAAGGAATACAACATTAACCTATGAGTTAGTCACTAGGAGCACCTAGCGAGCTTACCTCCCATGGCTCCCTGAGCTAGGAATGCCCTCTAGCCCCAAGTAACCCGTTTGGTTGGGAAAACCCTCAAACCAATGCCACTCCGATTCGATCATCGCCAAGTGGATTTCTGAATCCATCTTTTCGGGACTTTTTCCTGTCAACGGTTGGAGTCTCAAATCATTAGTCACATCCCAAGGAGGTGAAACAATACAATAATATAAATTTATAAACCACAACAACATCTATTATCATTCTCATAACAATAGTAAATGTCAAGTATACCATAATGACAAATCATAAACATTAAAATAGTTCATTCCTCAAGTATATACTCATGACAACACCCAACACTTCGCCAAAATTTTATACTTCTCAAATGTTAGTAGATTCACTTTTGCCACTTCTACCAAATCACTAGTTTTAATTGATATGACTACAAAACTCATAGAATATCAATCCTGCATATCCCACAATCTATCCACAAAATTTCAGATCATTTGGACAACTGGTCGATCATAAAATAACATGACAAACTTGGCATCCTGAAATTTTTGCAACCTCTAGCAGATTTTTTTGTTTGAGCAGCTATCTTAGAAAATTCATAACTAAGTCAACTCGTATTATTTTTCCATCAAACTAGATTTGTATGGTTGTCCACATACCCCACAAGGATTTCCCAAAATTTCACTGTCATAGGATAATGATTCATTATCCGAATATCGCACCAAACTTTCAACTTATCATAAATTATGTTATGTGCAGAATTGGACAATTTTGAGTAGCCCTCAAACTAATTTTATAAACACAGTCTCTTCAACTCATAATTCGCAAAAATTTAGTGTCGGAACTGTCCAAGTATCCTACAAACTTACCTCAAGAGTTTGTACTGAATGGATGACTTCTCGACCTCCATGTTGGTGAAATGACCTACACTAGATGGGGGGGGGGGGGTTGAGTAGTGTGTTAACTGATCTTATTGCCTAATTTTGATTTTAATCATTTCTTGATTAGTTAGGCTAAGCACGATATTAATAACAAGCGGAAGTAATAAATATGAAGCAATAAATACAAATAAAATATCAATGCTAACACAATGAATTATAGTGGTTCGGCCCCAATGCCTACTTCACTACCTAAGCACCTCGCTTTGGATTTCCAAACTAAGTTTACTACATTATATCATTTCCCTTACAAAGAGGACTTTACAACCGAAAAGTCTCTACTCTCAAACTGAAGGAACTTCCACACCCGGAAGTATCCCGCATTCTTACCGAGAGCACTCTCACACCTCAACCTAAGGGACAACTCAACTAATCATAGTAAAGTAAGTTTACAATGATGGATTTAAGCCTTAACACCAAGGCAACCACCAACTCAATCAACCTAGCACTCTAGATTTACACACTCAAATACAATGAAATAAACAACAAAATACAATAATTAAATGGAGCAATAAATCAAATAATAAATTACTTAGCTCCACAATAAGATTCCTAGCTTCCTAGCTTCCTCTTGATGCATTTGATGATGAAGCAATGAAGTAAAGGCTTAATCAAGGAGATGAAAGGTTCAAGCTAGGGTTTTTACATGATTTGCTCAAGGAGGGCTTAGGATTAATCAAAAGATGGCTCAAGGAGGTTAGGAGTGATCAACATTATTGAGGAAGGCTCTCATGACTCCCTATTTATAAGCCATGAAGAGAAGAGAGAGCTCCCTCTTCTCAATGGGCGATTTTTTGCCCATTATTGCCCGTTGGTCGCTTGTCCGGTCGATCATTGATCGATCGAGCGACTGAAGGCAATCTGCCGCTTTTGGACAATGCTCGGTCGACCGAACTTGGGCATGACAGACTGCTCTGCTTGGTTTTTTTTGTTTGTTTGCTCATTTCTAGTTCTGTCTTCGCTAAGTCTACTTATATAACATTTCTTAACTTTATTAAAATATAAATGTTATATAAGGATTACTCCCATTTGGATTCAATAAAAATATCTAAAAAAAATCAAAATTCTTAAGAATCAAAATCTAACTTTTGGGGTCTAGTACAAATTTTTGAAAAATAATTTTTTTCTAATCTTTCGGGTCAAGTATGGGTAGGCTAAAGGCTTCCAAAAAATCCTTAAAAATATCTCGTTTTCTAGTTTTTTCCAAAGAAATAATTACCGTCATTTTTTGTGTCAAGAAAATGTCTAGGTGATATAGCCCTCCAAGGAGCTCCCTAAGCTTAGTGAATTTCAGGGCGGTTTTTGAGTTTTTATATTTTGGGGTTCAGATTTGGTTTTTGGGTTCTTTGCATCATAAAAAGGATTTACAGCATAAACTTGACACCCTAGACCTAAACTTTAACTTTTGAAGAATCCCAAGCGTCGACGAGCATCCTTGCCGATTTTTCTGATTTCTTCGATTTCTTCAATTTTTTCGATCGCGGACTTCGTGCGCTAACCGACTTGGAACCTGAAAGATTTCTCAATGAAACATTAGTTCCATGTTTTTTATCATCAAAACCGAGATTAAAACCAAGGTAGAAAACCTTAGGCCAACAATCTCCCCCTTTTTGATGATGACAAACATCCTCAAGAAAATATCTACAATTAAGCATATAGGATATCAAACATGAGATTTATCCCCCTATCAACATGCATATCTATGAAAATAAACTCCCCCTATCTATATGCATGGTTTTCCTATATTTTCTTTTATTTTACCTGTATTTTTCTCCCCTTTTGACATCAATAAAAAAGGGCAAGAAAAGTCAAATATGGTCAAAGTTGGGACCTAAAAACTTATTTTCATGAAAACATGTAGATCTCAACACAAGGGATGAAAACACACATACAAGTGAGACTAATCAATACATGATATCATAGAATGCTAAACATAATCTAAAACTAGAAATCATGTATCAAGCTTATCTAATGATATTTTCATGTATCGGTCAACATATCAAAAACTATTTTAGAAAGGATTTTTCACGAGTCAAAATGAGAATGATACCAAAAACATGAATCTAATATCATACTTGAAGTCTCATTCAAAGATTTCGACAAAAATCCAAAGTATCGAGAAATGAGCATTTGGGAAGAACAATACTTTAAAGTTTCGAAATCCAATTTCAAAAATCCAAATCAAATCACATTCGTACTCAAGATTTTTGAAATTTTTATGCCATAAACTATATTTTTCAAGGAAGATGCACATTCAAGAATCAACAAAAATTTATTTTTATGTATTTTTTTAAAATTCATTGAGTTCTAGTGACATTTTCGTAAATAACTGGATTTTTTCAAAAGTTTTCAGTTTTCATTCAAACTTTTTAGATATCAAGATATAATCTTTTAAAGCATTTTTATCAAGTTTGAAATAAAAATAATGTTATTTGGTCAAAATTTTACCTTAGCATGATTTCATTCAAAAACAAGCATTGTATCAAGAAATTGCTAAGTATCAATTTTTAACCTTTACTCATGTTTTTTCAAATTTAAATACATGGACACCTAATATGATAAAATCTAAACATGTTTGTGAAGTTTGGATCTAAAATGAAGTTTCTAAGTTAATTTGTTGACTTAGGTCAACTCTACTCAACTTTAGGTATCCTAAAGTGAACTTGTTATCAATTTATCCATTTTCTCATGATTTTTTTAATTTTGATCATATGTAAACAAATCATGAGTGAACTCAAACATGTTTACCAAGTTCAAACATAAAATGAAGTCTCTAAGTTGGATTTCTACCTAGAGTACATTTCATTCAATCTAGATGATATAAAATTGCCTAAGTATCAAAATTTTATCTATTCATGAAATTTCAATCAATTATCATGCAAAATCATTCATGAGCATAAGAAAATCATTTTATCATGAAAATAGAGATATTATGCAAATTTTTTTCCAAAATGAAATTCATATCTCATTTCTTGAGAAATTCCAATTTTTTTTTTCATTTTCCTTTAGCCTTCCAAAATTTACCACTTTCTCAACTTGCAAGTAGGCTTCATTAGTATCATAATGAAATCATATACCAACTAGCAAGCTAACTTACTAAATAGCAAAGGTTCAATGCAAAGTTTCATTTAAAAGACTTAACCTATGCTAGATAGTAGAGATTCATTTTAAGGAGTTATCATGATATCAAAATGAATCAAAAAGATCTTAAAATATGAAATATTTGAAAAGTAAGATATCTAAACATGTTTTACTAGTTTGTACTTAAAAAGAAGGTCTCTAATAATGAATATCAACCTAGAGTAAGTTTCATTCAATGAAATTTGCCTAAGTACTAAAATTCTACATACTCATGAGAATTCAAGGGTTTAACATGCAATTCTAATCACGAGTATTGAGACATAATTTAAGCTTAAACATTGAGGTATAACACTAAGATTTTGAATTAATCGAAGTTATATCTTATTCATGATAATTTGCCAAACTTACCCTTTTCTTCCTAGTTATTAGCCTTCTTAAAATACTCATAACTTGCAAGTAAGCTACACCAATATTTTAGAGAAAATATAGCTACTTAGCAAGCTAACCCAACCAAAAAGCAAAGAGAAGCATTAAGTATCATTATCAAAGTTCACTTTGCTAAATGGTTTAAAATCCGTTTTAAATAAAAACAAGTGGAACCAAAATGAATTTTAAGAGATCACAAGTAAAATATAAATGAAAACTTGATCTCCAACCCTTCCTATTGGTTGAAAACCGAAAGGTCACAATGAGCCTACGATTTAAAACCGCAAGGTCGCATGAGCCTGTTATAGGCTACATTGGTCTCCGAAGAGATTGGAAATTAAAAAACCAAATTTTTTTTTGAAACTTATCAAGAGCGGAAAATCTTCTACTATTAAGCATATATCAAACTCCAACTATAATTTAAGCAAGAGAGTATAGGAGATGATACCAAAATATACTTAGATGCCAATTTCCATACCTATGACATCATGAAGTTGCAACCAAGGAATGATACTTCATTTAAGTCCATGGTCAACTTCAACTCTTCACTTCTTTTTACCGTTGTGTGGTAGCTCTCCCTACAAGAGAGTAAGAAATCTTTAGTACCCAAATGACTTTGGGTCCTTGGGGGTTAGTTGGCCTAGGAATCCAAAGTGTCTTAGCAACACTTGGATTCTTCTTAAATGCACAATCATAGATTGCATGACCATATATGTACCACAACAAAAATAATTTCCATTAAATTTTTTCTTTTCATTTTTCTTTTCAACATGAGGTTTAAATGTAGGATGCCTAACATGAGAATTAACATGAGCATGAGAATTCTTGTTAAAATCACCATTTCAATTAAAATTCTTAAATGATGAACCACTTGACAAATCATTAACCTTCCTACTTAAGAACACAACATCATTTTTTAAAGTATCGATAGATACAAAGCATTCAATTGAGATTTTAGCATACAATTTTCATTCATAATTTTTGAATTCTTTAATTTCAATTTTTCAATCTTAATTTTTGAAACATTTTTCAAATCATTATTTGTAGACTTCAATCTAGTTTTCAAAACCTCATTTTCAAGTTTCAAGTCATTAACTTCAAGAGTTAATGTATCATGGTAAGGATCAATAATGCTAGTTTTCAATTTCTCATTTTCACTCTTCAACTCATGCACATGATTAACAAGCTTCAAGTTTTTTTTCTTGATTTTTCTATTTTCCTTATTTGATTTCATGAGCATGGCATACATCTTCTTAGATTCTTCTAATAGCTCATCATAAGACATACCTAAAGAACTAGAGCTACTATCATCATTATCACTATCAAGATTTTTAACATGACTAGAAGTAGAAGATTTACCTCATTCCGAAAACCCATGAGACATATTTGAGATGTGACTTCATCATTATGAGAGAAAGATGCTCCACTAGATTCAGAGGTGGACTTGGAAGCATTCTTCTTCTTGGTCCTTTTCTTCAAGTGGGGACAATTCCTCTTTTTATGTCCCTTTTCTTGACAAAGGAAACACGTTAGCTTTCTTCTCCGATTTTTGATGTTCGTTTGACTAGACGAGCTTTGGGCATAAAAAACTTCATTAGAACTAGAGGTATGACAATTGTCATCACATCCTTCTTTTGAAGTAATAAGCTCCTCGGTTTTTGCATAATCATAAAGCATGTTTAATGTTGCCCAAATATCAAATGCGGAAGAACAATGCATAACCTTTTCAAGTATATCATTTGAAAACGTGCAATATAGAAGATGCGTTGTTTTACCATTTAATTCAAACAATTTAACTTGTTCTTGGGTCCATGCATTCATGTTTTCCTTAGGTTCAACATATTTTGTCTTTACCATGTCAAATACACCTAAACCTTGAGTCTGCTTTATGAAAGTATACATTCTACTCTTCCAAAGACCAAAATTAGACTCATCAAACCTAGGTGGTATAGATGCTACACTCTCTAGTGTCATTTTCGGATCCAGACTAGATGTAGACGAGATGGTGAAATCTCAATCCATGACCCGCTCTGATACCAATTATTGGTGAAATGACATACACTAGAGGGGGGGGGGTGAATAGTGTGTTAACTAATTTTATCGCCTAATTCCGGTTTAATCGTTTATTGATTAGTTAGGCTAAGCACGATATTAATAGCAAGCGAAAGCAATAAATACAATCAAAATATCAATGCTAACATAATGATTTATAGTGGTTCGGCCCCAATGCCTACTCTACTACCGAAGCACCACGTTTAGGATTTCCAAACTAAGTTTACTAGATTATATTATTTTCCTTACAAAGAGGACTTTACAATCGAAAAGTCTCTGCTCTCAAATCGAAGGCACTTCTATACCCGTAAGTATCCCGCCTTCCTACCGAGAGCACTCTCACACCTCAACCTAAGGGACAACTCAACTAATCCTAGTAAACTAAGTTTACAATGGTGGATTTAAGTCTTAACACCAAGGCAACCACCAACTCAATCAACCTCGCACTCTAGGTTTACACACACTCAAATATAATAAAATAAATAACAAAATACAACAATAAATGGAGCAATAAATTACTTAGCTCCACAGCAAGATTCCTAGCTTCCTTTTGATGCCTTTGATGGTGAAGCAATGAAGTAAAGGCTTAATCAAGGAGATGAAAGGTTCAAGCTGGGATTTTCACAAGATTTGCTCAATTTGGGCTTAGGATTGATCAAAAGATGGCTTAAGGAGATTAGGAGTGATCAACATTATTGAGGAAGACTCTCATGGCTTCCTATTTATAAGCCATGAAGAGAAGTTAGAGAGAGCTCCCTCTTCTCAATGGGCGATTTTTTGCTCGTTACCGCCCGCCGGTTGCTTGTCCGATCGATCGTCGGTCAATATATTTAAAACATAATTGTTATATAAGGATTATCCCCAATTTGGATTCAATAAAAATATCTAAAAAAATCCAAATCCTTAAGAATCAAAATCTAACTTTTGGGGTCTAGTACAAATTTTCGAAAAACGAAAATTTGCTAATCTTTTTGGGTCAAGTATGGGTAGGCTAAAGGCTTCCAAAAAATCCTTAAAAATATCTTGTTATTTAGTTTTTACCCAAGGAACAATTACCGCCATTTTTTATGCCAAGAAAATATCTAGGTCATATAGCCCTCCAAGGAGCTCCCTAGGCTTGGTGAATTTCAGGACGATTTTCGAGTTTTCATGTTTTGGGGTTCGGATTTGGTTTTTGGGTTCTTTGCATCATAAAGAGGATTTACAACATAAACTAGACACCATAGACCTAAACTTTAACTTTTGAAGAATCCCGAGCGTCGACGAGCGTCCTTGCCGATTTCTCCAATTTTTCCGATCGCGGACGTCGTGCTCTAACTGACTTGGAACCTGAAAGATTTCTCAATGAAGCATTAGTTCTATGTTTGTTATAATCAAAACCCAGATTAAGACCAAGGTAGATAACCTTAATTAGGCCAACACTCCAAACTAAGTGTCAATTATGCATAAAAATATAAATTCTGGGCAGTTTTATGTTCTCAAGTACTATCTCCACTGATTAACAAAACAAATACACATAAGGTACTGATTTATCTAGTATTAAATCAACCTTTGACACACATAATATATAATCATATCAGTGACAAATAAATCATGAATTTACCGCTTGTGTTACTAGCATCTCATAGCATGATTTAACTTAAACATGCAATATCACTACTGGAATAGCGAGCATCAACAATGGCTGGATCCGTTGCTACGCCGTTGCTGAAGACCATCAGTAATGGCCAACAACGGCTGCTCCCGTTGCAACATAGCTGTTGCAGAAGATCGCGTACCTGATAACTTAACAACGAATCTGCAACGGTCGCTCACACCATTGTTAATGATATTATCAGCAACGGTTCTGCAACGGGTTATATCCATTGTTGATACATCACCAACCATGACTCAGCAACGAGGCACGGTTGTTGCTACTACTTTTATCAGCAATGGTTCCGCAACGGCGCGTCGACTGTTGCGGATATTGCCATCAGCAACGACCGTCACGTCATTGCAAAGCCTTTGCCGTAAGGCTGTTGCTAAACCGTTGTTGTTGTTCATCAGCAACAACTTTAAGTTTACGGCCCAGGTATTACAATACACTTTCAGCAATGGCTTTCACACGGATGACCGTGGAAAGGCCGTTGCTGATGATGTTAACCTGTAACTGAGAAATTTCAAAATTAGAAATTCCATTGATACATTTATAATCTGATAGATAACTCACACACCCATAAATACATTCATTCAAATACACATACATTCACACACACACACACACACACACACACATCATAGATATACCTAGATATACATCAAAATAATTATAATTATAATTATAATTATCCACAATTGTATAAAAAATATACAAAATCAAAAGTATCATATCAACACGATACAAATCAATATATCAAGTCACAAAACAAGTAACTCTATCCAAGTAACAAGTGTATAACAAGTCAATATCCAAGTCAATCAAGTGATAAACCAATAAAAGCTCACTACGACGGTGGAGGAAGGTTGGGATCATATGGTGGGGTCTGGAGTGCTTGAGTGTACACCGGCGTGGATTGAGTCGATGACGATGGATCTAAGTGTACATCGCTGGACTGATCTGTCATCTGTCTCAACATGGCATGCATCTCAACCATCATCTGACTCTGATGAGCCATCATCTCACTTTGTCATGCGATCGTCTCCTCCAGTGTCGATATCCTCCTGTTCTGATCATTAATCCTGGAGGTGGAGGGCCGCTCACCTACTGTCGGAGGGGTCGGTGCCCCAAGTGGCCCGAGCACGGATCGTGCATGGCCACTATCAGCAAAGCCATAAACGCGGCCGTGGTTTCAGCCACCTGCAACCTCGACCCATGCTCCCGCGTCAAAGTCCTCGGGGGTGTCCCCGCGTTGCGTCACCGTCTGAGTGTAGGTCTCCTACACGAGTTACACAAGTTTGGTTTTTCTTTCATATTTTTTCTAAAACTTAAATTATAAATAAATAATGTATAATTGAAACAAATATACTTACCATGATGACTGCAGCGCGGGTGTCGATGTACTCTCCCGTCTCATGTCCTCTACGGTGAGTCCGCTCAAACACCTCTATCGGGGATGGTCGCTGGATAGTCCCGTCATCCATCATCATCGTCTATATTTACAAAACAAATACATTAATTAGTACACATATTAACAAATAAAATATATAATTCAAAATAATGTATAATACTTACAATGCGTCTCGCGTGCACGATAAATGAAACAGAGACTTACAATGCGTCTCCTCCCCCCGACATGCGGTTTTTAGCCGTAGTCATAGATACCTCCTGCCATCGCTCGGTCGACTATATCGACATGAGTTGATCCCAAATATCTGGAGTAATCCAATCGGGTGCGTATCCTCGAGTCTCCGCTATGGTTGTGGCCCCAGCTCAGGCCATCGCCTGTGTCCGAGCCTGCCCCAGTTGGCAGTTGTACCTCTGCTAGGAAATAGTCTCCCACGCATTGTAAATAAATGGCCTATGCTCCTCTGGCGAAATATAGCGAGCCTGCAAAACAATAATATCAGTACCGATAATAATCAAGTTGATTAAAAAATATTAAATACATGTATATAAAATTTGTAAATATATTCCTCAAACTCGCGCTAGAGCATGTCCACGTGCTCACGGGGGATGTGAGACCAAGTGGGCCAGGTCTCATGCATATATCATCGGATTGTCCCCGATATAGTCCTGGGGACATCGTCATGCTCGAACATGCATAACAAAAATAAAGTACAATATTATATTATGATATAATGAATTATATATAGTTTATATATAATTCATAATAATGACCTCTCGTCAATCACAGAAATAATTTGGCGTTGTTCCGCAGCTGGCGGAGGCTGAATCTTGTTTAGCCTGCGTGGCCGACTGCGTCTCGATGAACTAGCCTCGATAGCAGGAGGATCAGCAGTAGGAGCGAGTACGGCTGAATTTAGAGTCTGACCGATCGGAGACTCTGTAGCTCTCGTCCGAAGATAACCTCGACCCACCGTAGTTGTCGAATAAGAATATATATACAGTAGAGATAGATTTAATAGAAGATATACTGTACAATTATTCCTCATCATTTGAGTAATAGTCTTCGAATTCTTCTTCTTCTTCATCTTCTTCAATTTCTACTTCTTCATCTCCACCTTCCTCAACTTCATGATCATCATCATCAACATATTCAACTTCTAATTAAACTAACGTTGTGTCAGCATCCTCGAGTATTGGAATAATACGATCTACTGTGGGAGGATCCTCTTCTTGATAGATATCATTTGTCATATTAGGTATCGACTCATTTTCTCCCGCTATTAGATCAATTCTTCCTCTAGCTTTAGTCTTACAGACTACACGCCAATTTGATTTATCTTTATTTCGAGTCGGATACTTCGCGTAATATTCTTATTCGGCTTGTGATGCCATTATAAAAGACTCATTTGCTGCCAATTTCGATTTGTAATTAACCTCAACAAGTTTATATTTTGGATGAACTTTCATGCCCCTATATGTTGTATCGAACTAATAACATTTAAATAGGATAACTGATTTCAAGCCAAAGTAGTGCAATTGTAGCACTTCTTCCAACAATCCATAAAAATCCATATCACATTCAACATATGTTGTCCCTTTCACGCAGACCCCGATATTCAACGTTTTCTTTGTAAATGTATATTCAACCGTGTGAAATTTATACCCTTTAACAAAATATTGCACTAAGTATTTCTTTTAATAGTTAACTTCATTTTAAATTTCGGTTGCATCTCCCTAGAGTTTTGACACGAGTCCAAAGTGGACGATTTCAGCGCGAGTCCAAAATGAATGATTCTAATTAATCTAATTAATATAATTAATCTAAACTAAAATTAATTATTAATTAACAAATATAACCTAAAACCAAATTTAAATCTAATTAACATTAAAAAAACATTAAAAAATAAATTAATTAAACATTAACAAATTAACCATTAACATTTAACCATGATTAATTAACATTTAACCTAGGTTTAATTAAACATTTTACATAGATTAATTAAACATTAATCAAAATATTAATCTAATTAACCCTAAATCAAAATATTATTCCAAACATTTAACCGTAAATTAAAACATTAATCTAATTAATCAAAATATTAAACCCTAAATCAAAACCCTAAAATAATATTTCAGCACTAGAGTTCAGTGGACTTCGGCGCCGACGTCCAGTGTCCAATGTCGGACACTGGACATAGATTCAGTGGCCAACAACCGACTTCAACCCTAAGGGCCTGTTTGGTTAGCGAAACCAAGTTTGTTTTCATGGTTTTGGTTTCACTGAAACCAAAACTGTTTACAAAAAACGTGTTTGGTTCAGTGTTTTCATGAAACTAAATTGAAACCAGAATGAAAATAGATTACAACAAAACAAGTTTTTCTTAATAAAAATGAAAACACCAAACGATTATTTTTTGTGGTTTCGAGACTGTCGGTTTCGTTATTAAAATGCAGTGACAACTTTATAATTATAAATATTTTTTTATAAAATTGATTAATTTAAAAATATATCAAGCTATATATAATTTATAAAAATAAAAATAAAAACCATCATTTTCAGTTCAAACTATTATCTTAAATTGACAAATTAATTAAACCAATTTATATCTAATTGACTCAAACCTAAATTTTAAAATAACTCAATTTTCTTAAAGTTAATCGATTTATAATTGAATCAAAACTAATATTAGAGCAATGGACTTATTTTTTTTTTGAAATTTTATAACAACTATTAATTAATTTTATATCTAGTTGAACAAAAAAACTAAATTATCAATAACTTAATTAGTTAAATCTTACAAATATTTTATAATCATATTAGCAAATATTTAATTTTGTAAACTAACTACAAATATAATCTGAGACCTTCTACAACCATATTAGGTTTTATGAATTATTTCATATGAATTAGTTTACTATTTAATCAAAAATCAAATTACCACTAAAACTGTTCAAGGAAAATTAATAATAATTTTTATAACCAAATAAATATTCACTGGTTTCAATCAATTAAAACTAATGTTGTTTTCATTAACCAAACGCGTTTTCAAAAAACTAAAAACTAGAAACCAAACCAAAAAATAGTTTTCGCTAACCAAACAACACCTAAGATTTAGGGTTTCGGTCCGCCCAAGTAAGAAGTAGAAAAGGGGCCGGGGAGCTTTGAGAATACATCGAGGCGGAGGGCACAGTGGTGGCGTCGGCGGGCAAGCTCAGTAGTGATTGGCGTCGGCGGTGTCGAAGAAACAGTAGCAGTAGGGAAGAAAGGGTGCATCAGGTTCAATCACGAGTTATATAAACTCATCAGCAACGGCTCACTTAATCGTTGCAAAGCCGTTGCTAATAAGTAATATCATCAACAACGGCTTAGCGGCCTTTGCAAAGCCGTTGTAGAAAACTATTTCATTTTTGCGCTGCGAGTGAGCCATCTACTTATTAACAACGGGTGCAAAAGCTATAAGTACGTCATTGCTAATATGATAATACCATTAGCAACAGCCCACACGGCCTTTGTAACGCCGTTCCTTTCATTTGCGCGCCGCGTTTGCACTATCTACTTGTTAACAACGACTCTAGCGGCCGTAAGGAAGCCGTTGCAGATATATCACATCACATCTGCAACTGTTCGAGCGGCTGTAAGAAAGCCGTTAGTCATTACAACAGCTTGGGCGGCCATTGCTGATGGCCGTTGCAAATTAACACATTTGTAGTAGTGTATAATGGAGAAATACAAGTCATATTAACCTTACCAAAAGTCTTTAAACATCCCCAAACTAATCCCTTATATCCTTTATTCGGGATATACTATAATTCCCTATTCAAAACCCGTTTCCCTACACGAACATACACAAGCATACCCACTCAACTCTATCGAAAACATCAAGTGTATCTCAATAAAAGTTCCTAGGGTGGTTAGAGTATTTGCCGACAATCTCGGGTATCCTCACGCGCACCCCTAATCAGGTAGCCCAGGTAAACAGGATGTTCCACCAGCTAAAACCACATTCTAATTAAACCATCTATCATCACTTGCTACTAGTGCAGATAAGCACTTACCCATACACTGAGCTATAGCTTGATGCAAACCCTTGGAACTCCTGGATACAGAGGAAATAAACATAGTGCCAATAAGCTTATATCAATTGCTCAAGTTGCTGCTTTATTTCTATTTACTACTGGTTTCACATGAAGCAAATTGGAAATCAAATTTCCAAATATTTGAGGTTATTAAGTAATGTATCCTAAGCATAATCCTCCTAGATATAGCCTATATTCAATGGATTGACTAAGGTTAGATCAACCATCCGAGAAGCATGGCTTCGTACTAATTTGAGCAGTAAGCATAAATCTCAAATCTATTCAAACCAATTTTTAACTCCATGAGGAGCTGCACTTTCTGCAATTCAAGATGAATTGCACAATAAAATCAGATCAAGTTCTTGACCAACCAATGATCGTGCAAGAGCAAGCTATTGCTACAAGTCCCAACAGCTAGTTGACTTCTGTCTTATTTAGCGTCATAAAAATCGATGCTTCCCCTCTCCTTTAATAAGATATCTTATTCACTAACCTTATCAGGCACCTCTTTTGAGCTTGAACTTCAACATAAAATCTCCAAAGAATATACAATTTAGAAAAGAATTTAACAAGAAAATCTACGGGTAGAAATTTCTATAAATGTAATCAATGAAGAAAGCAATTAGTAGCTGATAGCCTGATAATACAACTTGTGAGAACCTGTGCATATATTGACTATCCCTCACAAAATAGAGTTCATTGGCCAATCGACTAACTTAATTGCTTGTGAAGCTATAATTCAAAGAAACCACAGTTCTAATTTTTCCAATGAGGATTGAGTTTCCATCAAGTGTTCAAGACAATAAGGTCTAAAAGCATCATCACTTACGCCCAGATACCTTGTTATTAGGGCTGCTGAGCAATTCTAACATATCCACGGTTGGCTTGCCCTTGACAGAAATGGTGACATATTCATTGAAATAAGAACAAGGAACTTGAATTTAATTACATGACACCATTTAATCAAAACTCAAAATTCTCATTTCCCTCTCCTCTACTACAAGGTTCGGCTAGCCCTAAGGAGCAAGGGCATGCCCTAGGGCCGCCGCACCTCACCCTCTAGCAAGGGACTCCGATTCCCTTCTCAAACACATCATCATACATAAAATTAACCGGAAATCCAATCAAACAAGAAAATCACGGCATGCTTCTCAATCACAAGGAGCAACTAAACTTGGGGAAAACATTCCTACAACTCGGAGTTAAACCACATTTGGAGAAGAAGACGATAAGAAGATGACGACGGTGTCTCGCGACTACGATCTCCGGCGGTGCCAATTCCAATCTCCACAAGCAGTGCCTCTTTCTTCACCCAATGCCTAGGGATGTGTGTGGTTCCTATTTGGAGCTGTACAGTCCCTTGTGTGTTTTATATCATTCCTTTTTTTTAATTCGGAATTACCACTAACTATACCCTTGACTCAAGTGAACCCCCTTAGTCGGTCTATACTCATCCAAATCAAATTCCATTTGAACCTGCAGACTTGACTTGGACTCCACTCGAACCCGACTTAAATAAAATATATTTTTTTCTCGCGCATAAGGGTCATACCTCTAATTGCGCCCTCCAACAATTTCTCGACCCGATCTGATGTGTTGGCCGAGGGTTTCTCCTTTGTGCTCTACTCTCTTCATGATTATTTTGATGATAACAAACCAAGTCTACCTAACTAAGTTCTTGAAGCATGAAGGTCGCAGGTTTGACAAAAGGCGAAAGCTGGTTTCGTAGTTTGCGACATTTAACTCGATACGACGTACATTTACGACGACCTATAGAAGTTTGACGTGTGCACCAAAGACATCATGGGGAAGTTTAGAGAACACATGACAAGCACTTCAAATTGACACACGCCGAAGGCAGGAACCCGGAAACGAAATGCGTAAGAAGAAAGCTGGAAAATACAAGCTCAGCCCAGGTTCGGTCGACCGCCGAATGTGGTCAAAAATTGGCAGTAGCCAATTTGATCGATCGACTGTTGCTAGAAAGCGACAATATGCCCGCGGTCCGGTCGATCGACCAAGCGATCGGGCGTCGCTAACGGGCAGAAAAATGCTCGTTGATGACACCTTGAGTTTGGGAGGTTATAAATACCTAGCCAAAACACTCTCCCACAATATTGTTGATATCTTTAAGCCTCAAAGAGTGATCCTAAGCATTTTCTAAGTTTTCTCTTAATCAAATCTTCAAAACCTAGCCCTTGATCCCTCAATCTCAAGTGTTCATCATTGGAGGGTCCTTCAAGTTTCCTAGGCTCAACAAGAAGAGGTGATCCTATTGTGATAAGTCCTCATTTCTCTCTTCTTGTGATTAAAGTGTTTTTAGTTTGTTTTTCATTGTATTAACTTGATTGCATAATATACCTTGTGTAGGGTCTAGCGAGTTTGTGGTAACCTTGGTGTTTAAGGTGTAAAGCCACTTGTACGTGTAAAACTAGATTAAGAGTTGTTCTTAGGAATTGAGGTGGGAAAGCTTACTCGGTGTGAAGGTGGATACTTCTAGGGGTGGAAGTGCCTTCGAAGAGAGTGTAGGGTCTTTTTGATATAAAGTCCTAAATTATAAGCCACTCTTATTTTAGTGCATTTGTGTGTGAAATCCTAAGCATGGGTCTTAGGTAGTGGAGTAGGCGGTTAGCCGAACCACTATAAATTCCTTTGTGTTATCATTGTACTTTTTGTGTTTGCTTAACTGCTTTATTTTATCGCTTCCATATTTAATCATCTAATTGTGAATTGCCTAAGTTGTAAGAAAACGATTAAAATCGAAAAACTGGAATTTGGCAAAAAGATTTAGATAACACACTATTCACCTCCCCCTCTAGTGTGGTCATTTCTCCAACATTTGATATCAAAGCAGGTCGTAGATTAAGATCTGTCTCCTCTACATCTAGTCTCGATCAGAAAAATGACACTAGAGTTGGTAGCGTCTATACGACCAAGGTATTGATGAGTCAAACGTTGGTCTTTGGAAAGGAAGAATATATACATTCTTAAACACACAAGTATAGGTGTGTTTAATATGGTAAAGTCAAAATACATAGAACCTAAGGAAAATATAGATGCATGGACCCAAGAACAAATTAATAGGTTTGAGTTAAATGCTAAGGCAACAAATTGCATATATTGTTCTTTGAAAAATAATTTTTGAAAAAGTTATGCATTGTACTTCGGCATATGATATTTGGGCTACTTTGAACATGCTTTATAATTATGCTAAAATTGAAGAACTTGTTACCCTAAGTGAAGGAGACGATGACAATTGTCATACTCATATATCTAATGAAGTTCTTGAAGCTAATAGTGCATCTAGCCAAATAAGTACAAAGAATCGGAAGAGAAATGTGATATGTCATCTATGCAATGAGAAATGGCATGTAAAGAAGAATTGCCCTAGTATGAAGAACAAGGCAAAAAGGAGGTCAAATGCTTCTACTCACTCACGTGCATCAAGTGAAGGATCCTCACACCATGATCACAAAGCTAACACTATGAACGTCTATGAGGAGGTATGCTCTTCTTCTATCCATGATAATCATAATCATAGATCTAATTCATCTAGTTCCTTAGATCTTCTTTATGATGAATTATTAGACGAATGTAAAAGTATGTATGCCTTGATCGTTAAAAAGGATAAAAAATTAAAAAAATTAAAAGAAGAAAATTTGACACTTAGTTCTCATTTACATGAAGAAAAACTAGAAAATTAGAAACTAAAAATTAGTGTCACTAATTCATGTCATGACATCTTAGACATTGACATTGAGGATTTGAAAAACAAAAATGACATTTTGAAAAAGGAAAATAATTTGTTAAAAACTCAATTGCATGCATTTCATAAATCTATGAATGATTTAAAAAATGAGATGTTGAGAATAGGAAGATTAATGCTTCCTCTCTTAAAAGTTCTAGAAATTGAAATGATTCATTTAGGAAACCCAAAACAAAAATGCTTTTTCTAAGAATGCTCATGTTCATCTTAACTCACATGTTAAGCATTTCAATGCCAGATCCCATGTCCATAGTATAAATAAAAAGAAATTTAATGGATATTATTTTTATTGTGGTATTTTTGGTCATGTCATTAATGATTGTGCTTTCAAGAAAAATTCAAGTGTAGTTAGGACAGTTTAAATTCCTAGGCCATCTAACCCCTAAAGACCCAAAACCATTTGGGTACCAAACGTTTCTTGTTCTTTTGTAGGCGGAGTTACCACACAAGGATGAATGACAAATGAAATATTGAAGTTGACATTGGATTTGGATGAAAAAATCTTTATGATGTTGCAACTTCAAGTCATCATGATGCCTTAGTAAAGTTGGCTTCAAAAATACATCGGTATCATTCCTATCACTTAATTCCTATATTATAGTTGGAATTTTGATACATAAATAACTTTGATTAATTTAAAAAAACATTTTTTATTTATTTCTCAATCTCTTCGAAGACTTTAGTGGCCTATAATGGGCCTAAGCGATATTGCGGTTCTAAATCGTAGGCTAATTGTGGTCTTTCGATTTTCAACCAATAGGAAGGGTTGGAGATCATGTTTTCACTTATATTTCACTTGTGATCTCTTTAAATTCGTTTTGATATCACTCAATTTCATTTTGAAATAAATTTGAAACTATTTAGCAAAGTAGACTTTGATATCGATAATTGATCCCTCTTGCTACTTAGTTTGATAACTTGCTAGTAATTATATTTTCATTATCCTACTAATGAATATTACTTGCAAGATATTGAAAATAAAAGGCTATTGTGAAGAAAATGGAGAAAAGTAAATAAATGTATGGAATTCTTCAAGAATTGAGGTATGAGCTTCAATTGGGCAAAAATTCTTGCATGACACATCTCTTCTCTTAATTAAATGAAATCCATATGCTTATGAATGATCTTGCATGTTGTTTGAGTAAAGTAGCACAAGTAAGAAATTTACAATGAAAAGAAACTCCAATATCTTGACTCCCTTTATGATTACATATTATAGATAGATTTTAAATTTGGAACCTGGTATCTTGATTGACAAATTTGTCAAGAGCATAAATTGCAAAATAATCACACTTAAACAAGTATCTTGATAGATACTTAAAATTTCATATTTCAGGCAAATAAAAATGTGATGAGTGGATGTATTAAAAAATTGATATATATGATTAAAACTGCATAAAGTTTTTAGTAAAACTCTATATGCTCAAAAACATCATTATAAGTGATCTAGACAATATCTTACCAAATCAGGGGATCCTACGATAGAAATCTAAGGTTTTGCATAAAGTCTAAATATTTACGAAAATACCACTATAAACTTGAGGATGTTCTAGAAAATTGTAGAGATGTCCATTTTGAGTGATTCTTGACTCTATGAAATCCTCATGAAGTCTAGTTCATGTGGAAAAAGATTTATAAAATTCTAATATTTAGATCTCTCAAAATAATTTTCTTTGTAAGTATTAGAAAACACACTTCAGCTCGACCGATCGCACGACATGCTACCACCCAGTAGATCGGCAGACAAAAAAATGATCCTATCCATCCATTTGGCCGACTGTTTTAATCTGGGCCCTTCAGTATAAGCTTTTAAGCCCAAAACTAGGGCTCCTCTCTTCATTCCAACCGGCCATACACTCTCATTTCTTGGATCTTAAGGGTTCTTCTTCACTTCTAAGTTGTCTTGCAGATGGCACCCAAGACAAAGCTTCCAAGTTTGCCCGATAATTTCCCAACCTTTATAGGTAAGACTCAAGCCCCTAGGTTCGTAGACAGAACCATCTTACAAACTCGTCTAGTGAACCTAGGAGACCTAGAAACGTATGACATTAGAAGCAGGCTTGCAGCCCTGGGATGGGTAGAATACATAGGGAGACAAGTACCAATGTGTCTTATATTGGTTAAGGCATTCTTCTCTAACCTAGTTATAGATAAGGCTAGACTAGGTGACTCATTAGTCCTTATATCTGAAATCCTAGGTAAATCCATAGTCATCACTGAAACATCCATTAGGGATGCCTTTGGGTTCCCTCTGCTAGGAAGATCAATATATAACATGTCAACACACCACTTTCATGAGGATTTTCCTAGTTCTGAGATTGTGTCAGTCATTTATCTTGAAGGTTACCAGGGAATGCTTCCTACTCAAAGCATCAAACTGTCAACTACTGCTAGGATTATGCATCTTATAATTGCTTATAATATACTTCCTAGGGCAGGATATTATGATGATGTAACTAGCACGAGCACCAGAGTGTTCTTTTATGATATGAGTCGTAGACCTATAAATGTTCCTGATCTTATGGTTCATTACATAGTGGGTGTTCATGCCTCTAGAAAGCAAGCCCTACCCTATGCCACAGTAATATCTCATTTCATCCATGTTGCTGGGGTAAATAGGTCCAAATTTGAGATAGAGTCTGTGCCCAAAGCAATAGACACATATACCCTACGGATGAAAATACTTGAAAACCAGTGTGGTAAGAGGGTACGGGAGGCACCTAAGGTGCACATCAATGATGATGAGGACAAGGATGAGGCGGATGCTGGTGGAAGCTCGTCAGCTACTACTCATATTGAGCATTTGGGGGAGTTGGAGCATCGATTTGCTCAATATCATATTGACCAATTGGAATAAAACAGAGGTACGACATGGCATCTAGACGAGTACGACCGACGCATCGATCAACATGGTCAGATAATCGATGAGTACGATCACTGCATTGATGAGTATGGTTAACGCATCGTTCAGTATGGGCAAAGAGTTGACGAGTATGGTCATCGCGTTGATGAGATGTATGGTCAGGTGGATGAGATGTGGCAATACTATCAGTCACATCTACCATCTCCACCACCTGAGGATGATTAGTTCCACTATTGCATGATGTCATTTATTTTATGGACTTGTATTAATACTATACCTTGTTCAGACTAGCCTCTATTTGAATCATATGGATTCATATTCGCCGATTCTTGCTTTTATGTCTACATGGTTGTGTTTAACATATATGATGTTACAATTAATTGTATGGTTTACCATTAATGTGCATGACTCATGTTTTATTTTATTCTCTAGTACCCTTTTTTATTGATGCCAAAAGGGGGAGAAAAAGTCATGATAGGGGTTGATATGTTCAAACTATGGCATGATGATAGGGGGGAGTTAAAGATATGCATATTGATAGGGGGAGCACTAAATATAATGTGTTGTATTCATCATCTTATAATGCTCTCAAATATGCACTTATAAACTCATGCTTCACACTAATTGATTAATACATTACATATAGATTTTCTACTTTTTATCATCGATGGTTTGTCATCATCAAAAAGGAAGAGATTGTTGGCCGAGGATTTCTCCTTTGTGCTATACTCTCTTCATAATTATTTTGATGATAACAAATCAAGTCTACCTAATTAAGTTCTTGAAGCATGAAGGTCGCAGGTTCGACAAAAGGCAAAAGCCGGTTTCGTAGTTTGCGACATTTATCTCGATACGACGTACATTTACGACGACCTATAGAAGTTTGACGTGTGCACCAAAGACGTCATGGGGGAGTTCAGAGAACACATGGCAAGCTCTTCAAATTGACGCATACTGAAGGCAGGAACCCCAGAAATGAAGCGCGCAAGAAGAAAGCTGAAAAATATAAGCTCAACCCAGGTTCGGTCGACTAGTCGGTCAAACGAATATGATAAAAAATTGGCAGTAGCCAATTCGGTTGACCGGTTGGTCGACCGATTATTGTAAAAAATTGGCAATAGCCAATTCGATCGACCAACTATTGCCAAAAAGCGGCAATATGCCCCTGGTCAGTCGATCGATCGACTGACGATCGATCGGCAAGCGACTGGGCATCGCTAACGGGCAGAAAAATGCCCGTTGACGCCACCTTGAGTTTGGAGGGTTATAAATACCCTCCAAAAATACTCTCCCACAATGTTGTTGATGCCTTTAAGCCTCAAAGAGTGATCTAAGCATTTTCTAAGTTTTCTCTTGATCAAATCTTCAAAACCTAGCCCTTGATCCCTCAATCTCAAGTGTTCATCATTGGAGGGTTCTTCAATTTTCCTAGAAGAGGTGATCCTATCGTGATAAGTCCTCATTTCTCTCTTCTTATGATTAAAGTATTTTTAGTTTGTTTTTCATTGTATTAACTTGATTACATAATAGACCTTGTGTAGGGTCTAGTGAGTTTGTGGTAACCTTGGTGTTTAAGGTGTAAAGCCACTTGTGTAAAACTAGATGAGGAGTTGTTCTTAGGAATTGAGGTGGGAAAACTCACTCGGTGTGAAGGTGGATACTTTCGGGTGTAGAAGTGCTTTCGAAGAGAGTGTAGGGTCTTTCCAGTGTAAAATCCTCAATTGTAAGCCACTCTTATTTTAGTGCATTTGTGTGTGAAATTCTAAGCACGGGTCTTGGGTAGTGGAGTAGGCGGTTAGCCGAACCACTATAAATTCCTTTGTGTTAGTATTGTTCTTCTTGTGTTTGCTTAACTGCTTTATTTTATCGCTTTCGTATTTAATCATCTAATTGTGAATTGCCTAAGTTGCAAGAAAATGATTAAAATCGAAAAACTAGAATTAGGCAAAAAGATTTAGATAACACATTATTCACCCCCCATCTAATGTAGTCATTTCTCCAACATGATGCACATCCTGGCTTTCCTGTTGAAGCAAAAATAAATAAATATTTTTTTTTCATGGGTATTACAGGGGGTGAATACCGTGTAAATTTAGCCTAATTTAGATTTTAATCAGTTCATTAAGTAATTAGGCAAACACAAGTTTAAATGACAAGCGGAAATAATGAATAAGCAAGTAAACACACAAACAAGTAGCAATGCTAACACAATGGATTTATAGCGGTTCAGCAAGTCGTCTACTTCACTACCTAAGCACCTCGCTTAGGATTTCACACTTAATCCACTATGTTTTCAAGTTCCTTACAAATGAGGAATTTACACCGAAAAGTCTCCACCTTCTCCCCAAAGACACTTGCACACCTCACTTTCTTAAGGACACTTTAAACATAGTTTACAATGGTGGAATTATGCCTCTACACCAAGGCAACTACCCAAACTCAAACCAAACAACCTAGGTTTTTACACACTTTAAATTGAATGAAAATGAACAAAAAATACAATTGAAATGGAGCAATAAATAAGAACACAAATACTTAGCTCCAAAGAGTGATTCCTAGATCCTATTGATGCCTCAAGATGGTGAAGTAATCAAGCATAAGGCTCAATCAAGAATCAAGATATTGGAAACTAGGGTTTGATGGATAATGGCTCAAATATAGCTATGTAATCTCAAGGGATGGCTCAAGAAATTCTAGAAGGTATTTGGAAGGTAGGGAACCCAAGTATTTATAGAAAACAAGGTTAAAAAGTAGGGTTCAGGAAAATGCGGATAATTGCGCGCGTCGCTCGATTTCAACTACGGGCTGCGAAGAACACTGAGTCGAAATGAGAAGTGGAAATATATTTTCGAAATAGGATGGAGGAAAATATATTGAAACGGTGGAGAAGAGATTACAATGGTAGAAGAGTAGAACTACTTGGCTCTCAAGTCTGTTCCGCACCTTCATACTAAGACTCTATTTATAGACTAAAGGAAGCTTCCCGAAGAAGCTCAATAATTGAGTGCGGGTGCTCATTGGGCCCCATCGTCCACTGAATTACTGGCTTTCCACAAGTGGGATGCATCCTTGACACAGACGGGCAGACTTTAAGTACAATAATTGCCCATCTTTACAAGACACGTCGGGTACTAGTACAATTATTACCCGACACACATAATAACTAACAGTGCAAAGATAAAGGTGCCCATATGATGGTGGGGACCTTCAATAATGGAGGCTTCTTCTGCGGGATCCTGAACCCGAGATCTCTCTCCTTGCACTAACCTGCAAAACAAACTAAAAGATAACTGTGGTAATTTGTTTCGGCGGTTCACCACTTCCGCTTATACGCAGGTTCATCCTCCTGGGTCATATACAGTTCGTAGAATCTGCCTGGCTGGATATTTTCCCTTCCTTCGGGCTTCGGCATCCAGCCAATTTTTCGGCTCTGGGATAGGAATTTTAAAGTTTTTCCCAGAACTCCCCTCACCTTCTTCGAAAAAGAATGGTTCCACCCATTCTTTGCTTGAATAGGTGTCCTCCCATATCAGGGGCGGACACAGGTGAGCGCGAAGGATAGCCTCGTCCTTCGCGTACGAGCACTCCGGCTGCTCGTGGATGATCATGGCGGGTAACAGGGTCGCCATGTCTTCGTCTTCCTCGGGGCGGTCCTCTGTGGAAACATGACATAAATTTTTAGAATTTTGGCCCCGGTTGTCTTCTGCGGTTGTGGGATGGTCAGAATCTGGACTTAAATTTTCAAAATTTTGGCCCAAGTTCAGGATGATCTCATCATCATCGTCGTATTCGTCCCACTTCGGGAGCGAATCTTCGGGCTGTCGGAGCTCCATGAGGCGATCGATGACTCCCTGGTCGTCCTCAGCGTTGAGATCGTAATCGTCATCCCAGCTACATACCGCCATGAGGGAATGATCCCTCCTCAATCTACAGTATTCATGGGAGTAAGAGCAACCTGGCTCCGGCTCGATAGTGGCCAGTTGCAAGATGACCTGCATGTCCTCGTCGAGGTCATCATAGAAATCATCCCATGCGAGACTTGTGGAGAGTCCGTCTGCTGCTTCTGCCTTCCTCTCCATTTCCATGTATTTCGAAGTAGATATGGACGCGCTCTGGTTTAATCTCTTCTAGATCTTTCAAAGAAATTCTTCTTTTTGCAGTCAAGGCCGAATCTCAGTCGATTACTCAATCGAACTCTTAGAACTCTTTAATCTTTCACTTGGGTGCCTTCTCAGAATTACGAACGTCACGGTACTTTTCCTCCCCTTGAGTACTTTTTCCCTCACTTTATCGCCTACTCTGAGTACACGTCTCCCAAGCTTCTGATCTCAAGCTCTCAAGATCGACGAAGAACGAACGAAATGAACACCCTCTCGACAAGCAAATTAAGAATTTGTGTGGAACTACCAAGATCATATGAAGAAATAAGGAGCACAAGGCTCTGATACCAAGATGAAAAATGCGGATAATGGCACGCGTCGCTCGATTTCGACTACGGGCTGCGAAGAACACTGAGTCGAAATGAGAAGTGGAAATAGTATTTTCGAAATAGGATGGAGGAAAATATATTGAAACGGTGGAGAGGTGGTTACAATGGTAGAAGAGTAGAACTACTTGGCTCTCAAGTCTGTTCTGCACCTTCCTGAAGAGTGGCTTATATAGCCAAAAGAAAAGCTAAACTTGCTTCCTTCCGAAGGAAGCTCATCCTTAGTGCGGGTGCTCAATGGGCCCCATCGTCCACTAAGTGATGGCTATCCACAAGTTGGAAGTGACCTGACACAGACGGGCAAACTTTAAGTATAATAATTGCCCATCTTTACAAGACACGTCGGGTAGTGGTACAATTATTACCCGACACATAGAATAACTAACAGTGCAAAGATAAAGGTGCCCATATGATGGTGGGGACCTTCAATAATGGAGACTTCTTCTGCGGGAATCCTGAACCCGAGATCTGTCTCCTTGCACTATGCACGCCAAAACCTGCAAAACAAACTAAAAGATAACTGTGGTAATTTGTTTCGGCGGTTTTACCACTTCCGCTTTTTGAAGCCGTTTTTAATTTTTCGAATTAGTCCGAGATGAGAAATCTCCCAGACGTTCATCGGCTTCTTTCTTCGTACGCAGATTCATCCTCCTGGGTCATATACAGTTCGTGGAATCTGCCTGGCTGGATATTTTCCCTTCCTTCGGGCTTCGGCGTCCAGCCAATTTTCCGGCTCTGGGATAGGAATTTTTAAGTTTTTCCCAGAACTCCCCTCACCTTCTTCGAAAAAGAATGGTTCCACCCATTCTTTACTTGAATAGGTGTCCTCCCATATCAGTGGCAGACACAGGTGAGCGGGAAGGATAGCCTCGTCCTTCGCGTACGAGCACTCCGGCTCCTCGTGGATGATCATGGCGGGTAACAGGGTCGCCATGTATTCATCTTCCTCGGGGCGGTCCTCGGTGGAAACAGGACATAAATTTTTAAAATTTTGGCCCCGGTTGTCTTCTGCGGTCGCGGGATGGTCAGAATATGGACTTAAATTTTCTAAATTTTGGCCCAAGTTCAGGATGATCTCATCATCATCATCGTATTCGTCCCACTTCGGGGGCGAATCTTTGGGCTGTCGGAGCTCCATGAGGCGACCGATGACTCCCTGGTCATCCTCGGCGTTGAGCTCGTAGTCGTCATCCCAGCTACATACCGCCATGAGGGCATGATCCCTCCTCGATCTTTTGTATTCATGGGAGTAAGAGCAACCTGGCTCCGGCTCGATAGTGGCCAGTTGCAAGATGACCTGCATGTCCTCGTCGAGGTCATCATAGAAATCATCCCATGCGAGACTTGTAGAGAGTCCGTCTGCTGCTTCTGCCTTCCTCTCCATTTCCATGTATTTCGAAGTAGATATGGACGCGCTCTGGTTTAATCTCTTCTAGATCTTTCAAAGAAATTCTTCTTTTTGCAGTCAAGGCCGAATCTCAGTCGATTACTCAATCGAACTCTCAGAACTCTTTAATCTTTCACTTGGGTGGCTTCTCAGAATTACGAACATCACGGTACCTTTCCGCCCCTGGCGTACTTTTCCCTCTTTATCGCCTACTCTGAGTACACGTCTCCCAAGCTTCCGATCTCAAGCTCTCAAGATCGACGAAGAATGAACGAAATGAACAACCTCTCGACTAGCAAATTAAGAATTTGTGTGGAACTACCAAGATCATACGAAGAAATAAGGAGCACAAGGCTCTGATACCAAGATGAAAAATGCGGATAATGGCGCGCGTCGCTCGATTTCGACTACGGGCTGCGAAGAACACTGAGTCGAAATGAGAAGTGGAAATAGTATTTTCGAAATAGGATGGAGGAAAATATATTGAAACGGTGGAGAGGTGGTTACAATGGTAGAAGAGTAGAACTACTTGGCTCTCAAGTCTGTTCTGCACCTTCATGAAGAGTGGCTTATATAGCCAAAAGAAAAGCTAAACTTGCTTCCTTCCGAAGGATGCTCATCCTTAGTGCGGGTGCTCAATGGGCCCCATCGTCCACTAAGTGATGGCTATCCACAAGTTGGAAGTGACCTGACACAGACGGGCAGACTTTAAGTACAATAATTGCCCATCTTTACAAGACACGTCGGGTAGTGGTACAATTATTATCCGACACACAGAATAACTAATAGTGCAAAGATAAAGGTGCCCATATGATGGTGGGGACCTTCAATAAGATGAAAAATGCGGATAATGGCGCGTGTCGCTCGATTTCGACTACGGGCTGCGAAGAACACTGAGTCGAAATGAGAAGTGGAAATAGTATTTTCGAAATAGGATGGAGGAAAATATATTGAAACGGTGGAGAGGTGGTTACAATGGTAGAAGAGTAGAACTACTTGGCTCTCAAGTCTGTTCTGCACCTTCCTGAAGAGTGGCTTATATAGCCAAAAGAAAAGCTAAACTTGCTTCCTTCCGAAGGAAGCTCATCCTTAGTGCGGGTGCTCAATGGGCCCCATCGTCCACTAAGTGATGGCTATCCACAAGTTGGAAGTGCACTCAACGGCTCAAGAAAGAGCCATCGGTGATTTTAATCGATCTTGGGCTGATCCTGGCTCGACCGAACATCAACCCAGATTCAATCGAAATTCAGAATTTTAGCCTTTTCAACCTTTTCAGCCTTTTTAGTATTTCAGGTTCTTAGGTATCGATTTCTGGTTTTGGTGGTTTCTTTTGCATCTAAAGAGGATATACATGAATTGTAAACACTCTAACCATATACTCTAACTTTTTGACAAATTCTAAGCATCAACGAGTGTCCTTCCGATTTTTGCTGATTTCACCATTTTTTCGATCACGAACATTACGCACAACCCAACTTGGAGTCTAAAATTATTACTCAATGAAAACACCAATTTTATTTTTGTTATCATCAAAACCGAGATTAAGACCAAGGTTGAAAATTTTTGTCCAACATTTGGTACCCAAGTGCCTTTGGGTCCTTGGGGGTTAGAGAGCTTAGAAATCCAAAGTATCCTAACACCATTTGAATGCATTTAAAAGCACAATCATAGATGACATGCCTTTCCTCACCATAACAAAACAACGATCATGAATTTTTTTTGTTTTCATTCTTTTTGTTGTCATGAGGTTTAAGAGTAGATATCTAACATGAGATTTCAAAATCTCATTTTCATTTTTGAAATCATTTTTAAAATCCTTACCTTCAAATTCCAAACTATTTCTCAAGCTCTCATTTTCATTTTGTAAACTCTCAATTTTGGTTCTCAAATTTTTTACCTCAAACTTCAAATCATCATGAAAGTGGTCAATCATGTTATCTTTAAATTTTTCATTTTCCAATTTCAATTAATCAATTTCATTTATCAATGGTAAATTTTAGTTTTCAAAACACTAATACTATCATGTCAATCAACACTTGATGAATTTATATGTCTTTAACTTTTCATTTTCCGACTCTAAAGCATGCAAATGACTAGTTAACCTTTTTAATTTTCTTGATCTTTTTATTATTTTTCAAGAGCATGACACACATCTTTTGACATTCTTGTACTAATTCTTTATATGACATGTTAAGTGAGTTTGAAGAATTAGCATCACTATCACTATCAATATTTCTATCATGACTAGAAGTAGAGAAATGTACCTCATCATGGATACCCATGAAGCAAACCTTGGATGTGGCTTCATAGTCATCACAAGAAGAGGCTTCACATGATTTCGAAATCAATTGGGAAGCACACTTCTTCTTCTTGGATTTCTTCTTCAAGAGAGGACAATCCTTCTTTTTGTATCCCTTCTCTTGACAAAGAAAGCACCTAAGTTTTTGTTTCCGATTCTTACTTGTGCTCCTTTGGCTAGAAGTTCTTCGGGCATCAAAAACCTCATTAGTACTAGGGGGTGACCACTGTCATCACCACCTTATTGAAGAGTGATTAATTCTTCATTTTTTTCATAATCATACGACATATTTAAAATTGTCCAAACATCAAAAGTCGATGTGCAATGCATTATTTTTTTTAAAATATAATGTTATGGCCATTGTAAAAAAAATAAAAATAAAAAAAATAAAAAGAGTGAAACACCCTTATTGAGGAGTGGGTGTGGCAGGGCATTGAGGAGAGGAGAAGAATTAAATGGGGAGAGTAGTGATGTGAAGGGGAGATTGAGAGAAGAGGACAAGAAGAACCTGTGAAGGAGAGGTGCAGTTGAACGCGGAGAGAGGTGCTGCTGTCGGAATCGTTGCTGAAATAGCGGAATCAAGGTAGGAGATCTCATCCCTCTACTTCATTTCTATTGTTATCTCCGACGAAGACAAGGGGAAAAGATGGTTGCAGAGCTACAGCCCACGCGTGCTGGTCGCGTGCGAAACTCGCACGCAGCTACCACGTCGCGATTGGCCAACCGGAGGGAGGCTACGCTGCGGTTGGCCATGCCACGGGCGATCGTGCCACATGCAGGTCGTGTCATCATTAAGGTATTTCTCTTTCCCATGCTTGAGAACTTGCTATTCTCATTAAGCACATTTCCCTTTCTCATGTTTGGGAATTGTTATCTTAATTATTATTAGACTTAGTGGATACCTAGTCATCGTAAAGAGCATTATATAAGCTTCATAGTGATTAGAAGATATGAGGATATTTTTTCCAAGCTGTTCTTCAACAACTTTGCAGAGATTGCAAGTGTGGAACTTGTGATTCTCGACCACTTATAATATTAGTTCCTAGTTCTTTATAATCAGCGGGTCATTATTCCATCCTTGTTATAATATTGGTTCTCGATTCTTTATAATCAATGGGTCAGTATTCCATCCTTGTTATAATATTGGTTCCTTGTTCTCTATAATCAACGGGTCAATATTCTCCATCCTTGAAAATCTTCATTGGACGATTCGAGGTTTGTTTTTCATATATTGTTGTTGGGTCTCGCAGCAGATTCATCGAGGTTCGCATCACTACAACTCCGACCATGCCGAATGTAGTGATCGAGGCAATCTTCTCTGATTAAGCATTCAATCTGGACACGGATAACCACACATTCTTTGATGGTATGTCCATAGGTTCAGTGAAACTCGCACCTTTTGCTTTTATTGCCTTTGAATGAAGATTTTAGTATACCTATCGTAGGATAGTTTCTCTCGGGGTGTTGAGAGGTGTGTACCTTTCATATTGGGTGTGCATGCGAGATGATGACCTCGGCTTCATGTTGTCATCTTGTCAGTGGCGGCTGCAATCTTCACTTTTTCCATTCATCCTTTTGGAATTTTTTATCTTCGTCGTCAATCTTGAGATTTTGCCTATTGACCTTTTCAGCTTCTCAGAGCTCTTCTATCTTAATGAAGTTGTCAGCTTTCTCTTGAAACTCATCCATGTCCTTAGGCTTCATTAGGGTGATCTGCTCGACAAAGTGTTCAGGTTTTAGCCCGAGTTTGATTGAGTAAAATTCGACTCATGGGTCGAGGTTGGGGATTTCGGCCGCTATGGCCTGGAACCTGCACATGTATTCCCTTAGGGCTCATGTTGTCCCTACCTAACATAATGGAGGGCATCCTGCATTTTGTGGTAGACCCACGATGTGGTGAACTGGTTGAGAAAGACGCGGGAGAGGTTCTCGAAGGAATGAATAGATCTCAGTGGGAGGGAAGCAAACCACAACAAAGCGATTTTTCCTAGAAATATTGGAAATGATTTATAGAGTGCAGGGTCGGTCACACCATGATAGAGCATCATGGTCCTGAACGTTGTTAGGTGTAGTGTAGGGTCACCCATACCGTCATAGGGCATTAGGGTAGTAGGCAACTTACTATTTGTCGGGAGGCAAGTTGCCATTATGTGTTTGGTGAAGGATCCTGCGATGATAGGAAGTGCAGTCCCGACCGTTTTGGCCTTGGAATCTTCCTCTTTTTTCGGACGGGGGGAGCTAGAGACCTCATCGCGAAGGACGGGAACCAATCTCCTCCTCTTTGAGTGATTGTTTTCTTCACGCTTTGAGCGACAACGCTCGTGGTCAACCAGGAGTTGTCCTTGGGACCATGTTAGTATCTCGACTTGGGCTACTAACCGTTGGTTCTTCGCCTACAAATCGTTTATCCGACGTTGGGACTCTTGTAGGGGAGGATGGGCTGGTGTAGGAGTGCCGCTCCTGGCTGTTTCAGCATCACTAGCCAGCAGTCAATCATCGTCGTCAGGTCATTGCTGTTGGTGTGCGGCGATGGTCGCTTGGCTCCGAGTTCCAACCATTGTGGGGGAGGTAAGTTTTACTTGGCCCAACGGTGGGCGCCAAATGTTCATGCCTAAGGATCGGAGTAGTCTGGTCTACTTCTGTGTCTCTCTTGATCAGGTTCAACGCAGGCACTGGGGGGTGGAGGTAACAGAATATGGAGCTTAGGTCACCTGAGGCATGTCATGTCTGTATTGAGGCGATGACATCGCCTGATAATCTCACGGGGATATTGTTCAGAATGAGTCAAGACTGATCTCAGAGATGACGGACTCGTAATGTCGTATCCCTCATGATAAGGGAGGATGTGGATGTCCTTGTTTGGTCGGGTGGAGCCCTCGGGCAGAGCCGTTCGTTTCGGCTCGAGTTGGGTTGTGGGGTGCTGCTGGGTCTAATCCAACTGAGCCCAATTGTTTTAGTCATATTGTCATCAGAATCATCAGAGTTATCAGTAGAAACCAAAGAACAAGAAACCACATAATTGTCAACCATAATCATCCACAGAACATCAGAAAGTAAGTTGGTATTAGACATCAGTTGCAATTGAATAATAAACATAACATGCAACAGTTCCTACTGTCAAAAAAATATCCATCATAAACAAAATTCGAGTGAATATGATCTCCGCCTTTTTGGCAATTAAGCCAAAGGAAGGAACAAAAGAATTAACCTGAGCTGGTAGAGTCAGAAGATTCAGATGATGTACTAGAGAAACTGACAGGTGGAACAATAGTTGACATGACTCAAGGACCTCCTCATCATTTTTCTCGAATCCTTTCTTCTCCAATATGACATATATCAGATTGGGAAATATTAAGAATAGTCGAGACTTGGTGGAAATCTTGGTGTGAAGTGTCACAATCTAATAAAAAATTAGAGAACCAACATCGAATTGAATTCCATTTGAAATTTTGAACAACAATAGTACCATCTCCTTGCTCAGAAATGTAATGTGAGAAGTGAGGATCATATGATATCTTGCAATCAAATATAACACAACATAGAAAGTGTTAAGGGATGATGATTTAATAGAAAGTGTTAATGGATGATGATTTAATGTTATGTTCATCATTCCAGTCTGTTATATCACCATTTGAAACTTCAATTCTAACTATGTTTAGAGATTTAGTAATTGTTTCATTAAACTCATCATTGT
The DNA here is from genome assembly GCA_034359265.1 of Canna indica. Lineage (NCBI taxonomy): Eukaryota > Viridiplantae > Streptophyta > Magnoliopsida > Zingiberales > Cannaceae > Canna > Canna indica. The sequence goes on along the minus strand of CP136892.1, from coordinate 34,966,010 downwards.
GTGTAGAGTCAAATCCAAAATATTCATTAATAATAGTTGGACTGAAATCATACCACTTTCCACAAACAAATACTTGATAAAAATGGTCAGAAAGTGGATCACTAATATTAGTGGAAAGGTTGTAAAAAAATTCAACAACAGGCAGTTTTGAAAAAGCAACAATGTTCAGAAAGGCACTTGATAATTGACTCCCCTCAAGAAAATCAATAACTTTACTGCATCTAAGTTTGAAATTTTGAATATCAAGAGGTCTTTGTGCTATAAAACCTTTCAATTGAAGTGCTTCCCACAAAGGGAAAAGGTCATTAGAAAGTAAACTTGAATGAAGCTTATTTGTTTTAGTTTTCTTCATTGACTTTTGATTTATCTGTGTTGAGAGCTCGGGAGGCTTTCTCTGCTCCTCAGGTGCTGCAGCAGGTGCCTTCATTTTCTTTGCACGTCTCATTTCAGACACTCTCTAAGAGTGTTTCATCCTCAGAATCACTATCAATGATCAAGCTTCTTGGATGTTTCTAACCCGAACTTTGAGATAACTTGCTCCTAATTGATTTTTTATGCAATGGTGGTTGAACAGTCTTCTTCTTCCTAATTGAGACTTCAGTTGCAACTAGGTTAGATGTCTGCATCTCAGTCTTGTTGTCAGTTGTGACAGGAGGTATATTGGGATCAACAATAGGTACCTCGGTTTTGGTCTCAGTTGTAATTGGAGATGAAATATTTTCTGATTTGCCTTTGGTTGGACCAGAGCCCATCAGAAAACCTGTAGAAATAGGACCAATGTACACTGGAGTTGAATCATGAACTGCATCAGTCATAAAATTAGTTTCAACTGGGTCATAATGAACTGGATCACCAGAGTAATGTGTGAGTTCCATTCAAGTCTCCCCCTCAACACGAGAAATCTCCTCTTCAGGAATTGAAACCCTAGGTGGAGTACGTGCGAGTTTAGACTGCATACCTCAACCATGTCTAGGGCGACGATTAATAGGGCACCTTCCATGCTTTACACGCATAGGATGACCTTGTGATGGAGTAGCTCCCTCATTAGTCATATGGTTTTGAGGTGCTGCCCTTTCCTCACAGTTAGAAGACGATTCACCCTTACCAGAAGAAGAAGCATATTTCTTGTAGATCTTCCGCACCACGCCTTTGCGAAATAGGGGAGTCTTGATCGGCTCCATTGAAGAGGAAGAAGAGGGGTGAAGAAGTGGATAGAGCAGTTACAACTTCAAACGGGGGAACTGCTTCGCCACTTGAATGAGGGGTAAATAGTGGAGAGAGAGCAGTTACAACTTTAAGGGGGTTACAACTTCCTCTTTAAATAAAAACCCCATTTTTTCTCATTTTTTTCTTTTTCTTTTAAATCACAAAATACATATTACTAGAGCAGATCTCAACTGCTCAAATCTTCCTCCATCTAAAGCTTTTGTGAAAATATTTGTCACTAGACGATCTATAGAAATATACTCAATTTCTATCACTTTGCTTTCAAGAAGTTCTCTGATGAAATAGTATCGAATGTCAATGTGTTTTGTTCATGAATGAATAATTGGATTCTTAAAAATACTAATTGTAATTGTATTATCACAATACAAGATCATCTCATCATGTTTGAAATCATAATCCAACAACATATTTTTTATCCAAATTAACTATGTACTACAATTGCCTGCAGCTAAGTATTCCACCTCTGCAGAAGAAAGCAAAATAGAATTCTACTTCTTGCTTAGCCATGCCACAAGATTTGTCTCGATATAAAAGCATCTACCAGTTGTGCTCTTTCTGTCATCTATATTTTCAGTCCAATCTACATCAGTGAAGCCTATAAGACAAGGATTAGAATGCATTGAATACCACAATTCAAAGTCTATAGTACCTTTAACATATTTCAGGATTCTTTTGACAGCCTGGAGGTTAGATTCCTTTGGATTTGCTTGATATCCAGCACATAGATCTACACTAAAACTCAAATCTAGTCTGCTGGCTATCAGACACAATAGGCTGTCAATCACACTTTAATAGAGACAAGGATTAACACTCTTACCTTCTTTATTTCTGCTCAGCTTTTCATGAGTTGAGATGAGAGTTCTAACTGACTTAGAACTGTCCATTCCAAACTTGTGAATCGGGTTCTTAGCGTACTTACTTTGAGAGATGAACAACCCCTCCTTAGTTTGCTTCACTTGAAGACTAAGAAAATAGCTCATTTCTCCAACCATGTTCATCTCAAACTCAAACTTCATGTCTTGCATGAATTGTTCCACTTATGCTTTTGAAGTAGAACCAAAAACAATGTCATCCACTTATATCTAAGCAATTACTAGTTCTGACTCTTTCTTCTTGATGAACAAGGTTTGATCAGTACTTCCTCTTTTGTATCCCTTGGGAAGAAGGTATTGAGTGAGTCTTTCATATCATACTCTCGGTGTTTGTTTAGGTCCAGAGAAAGGTTTCTTCAGTCTGTAGATATGATCCGAATGAGTAGGATATTTAAACCTCTTTGGTTGTTCAACAAACACTTCTTCGTTTACAAACCCATTCAAGAAAGATGTTTTGACATCCATCTAAAATAACTTAAAATTCATACAGTAGGCCACGACTAGTAGTACTCTGATTGATTCCAAACGAGCAATTGGTGCAAAAGTTTCATCATAATCTAGCCCTTCAATTTGATTGAAATCCTGAGCAACAAGTCTGGCTTTGTTTCTGGTGATGTTCTCTGCTTCATCTTTTTTGTTTTTGAACATCTACTTGGTTCAACAATATTTACACATTTAGGCCTTGGAACAAGTTCTCATTCATCATTCCATCATTCCTCTCGAACTACTGTAATTCCTCTTGCATAGCAATGATCTGGAATTCATCTTTCAATGCTTCCTTAACATTCATGGGCTCAACTTTGGAAGTATAACATGAATATTTGATCATATCCTGATAGTTCTTCCTCGGTTGATTTTTGGTTTTAACACCATCATCCAGATTTCCAATCACATTTTGTAAGGGATGATTCTTGTGTACTTTTGTAGACTTCTCTATTCCAACAACACTTCTTTCTTCATTATGTTCAGCATCAGTCTCAATGTTAGTTTCAACTGTCTGTTCAGCAGACTTGGTTGTGTTCTGGTTAGTTTTGACCTCAGTTACAACTCCCTTCTCATCAGTTGTCAAGACCTGAATGTTTCGATTGTCATCAACCTTCACATTTGCAGACTCCATTACTGTTTGTGTTCTCTTGTTGTATACATGATAGACTTTGTTGTTTGTGGAATATCCCAGAAATATAGCTTTGCATCTTGCCAAGGTACTCCTTATCATTGAGAACATAACACCTGTAGCCAAAAACATGAAAATATATGAGATTAGGTTTTCTTCCCTTTCACAGTTCATATGGAGTTTGCATAGTTTCTAGTCGAAGGTGAACTTGGTTTCTAGTTTAGCATGTAGTGTTGACTACTTCTGCCCAAAATATCTCATAAATATTTTTTGCATTGACCATAACCCGGGCCATCTCCTGAATTATTCTATTTTTTCTTTCGACCACCACATTTTGTTGTGGGGTATTTGGAGCTGAGAACTCATGCAAAATCCCACTCTCATCACAGAACTCAAAGAAAGAGCAATTGTCGAACTCTCCGTTGTGATCACTCCTTATTCTGGTTACCTTCATAATTGGAAGCCCTTTTCATTCTGCAGCCTCATACATAGTTTCTTAAAGATGCTGAATGCACTTGACTTTTCTTGCAAGAAATCTGTCCAAGTAAATCATGAGTAGTTATCAACACAAACAAGTACATATTTTTTACCTCCAAGACTTTCAACTTGCATTAGTCCAACCAGATCTAGATGAAGTAGCTCCAGGGGCCTTGAAGTTGTAATTAGTTTTAACTAGTTGTGTGACTATCTTATTTGTTTGCCTTCTTGACATGGGCCACAAATAGCTTCTGGTTCACCTGATAGTTTTGGGATTCCTTTGATTGCTCCACCATTTACAATTCTCTTGAGGTCCCTATAGTTTACATGACCTAACCTGCGATGCCAAAGATTTATGTAGGATGTGGTAGCTGTGATACAAACTAGATATTGGTTTTCTTGATGGTTTACTGATAGTTTACTGGAGGATCGGCCAGTAGGGTAGATGGGACCCTAGTGGTCATAGACTTTCCTGATGTTTTTCCCGATGAGTTGTTGGGATTGCCGCTGGTGTGGGAGACTGAATTTTGCATAAAGTTGAAGCCAAGGTGAAGCCTATATCAATTCCCCTGTACCAGATGTCACCTGTAGATTTGAGAGAACTTAAGACTCAATTACAGGAGTTGCTAGATTTGGGGTTCATTCGCTCAAGTGTATCACCTCGGGGAGCGCTGACATTGTTTGTTAAAAAGAAAGATGGATCCATGCGGATGTGTATTGACTACCGATAGTTCAATAAGGTGACAATCAAGAACCATATGATTGATGATTTATTTGACCAGTTGCAGAGAGCTCAGTGGTTCTAAAAAATTGATCTAAGGATAGGATATCATCAGTTGAGGATTCGGAACCAAGATATTCAGAAGACTGCCTTTAGGATGAGATATGGCCATTATGAGTTCTTGGTCATGTCTTTCGGGTTAACCAATGCATTGGCAGCCTTCATGGATCTTTGAATCGAGTATTCAATGAGTTCTTAGACATGCTCGTCATAGTATTCATTGACGATATTCTGGTCTACTCGAGGAGTGAGGTTGAGCACATGGAGCATTTGAAGATAGTCTTAGAAACCCTCAAGTGGCACTAGCTTTTTGCTAAATGTGAATTCTAGCTGATCAGTGTGGGATTCTTGGGGTATATAGTGTCTAGGGAAGGGGTAAAGGTAGACCCCGCGAAGATTGAGGCAGTCCAGAACTGGGAAAAGCTAACTAGTGTGATAGAGATCCGTAGTTTTTTGTGATTGATCGAGTATTACAGGAAATTTGTGGAGAATTTTTCTAAGATGGCAGCCCCGCTTACTCACCTGACTCAAAAGTAAGTGAAATTTTCCTAGGACGACAAATGTGAGGAAAGCTTTCAGAAGCTCAAGGATCGTTTGACTACCGCCCCGATATTGGCTTTACCGTTGGGGTCGGGAGGAAATACAATGTACTGCGATGCCTCTCAGGTTGGATTAGGATGTGTACTGATGCAATATGGTAGGGTGATTGCGTACGCGTCCAGACAACTGAAGAATCATGAGAGGAATTACCCGACCCTTGACCTGGAGCTGGCTGCTATATTCTTTGCTCTAAAGTTATGGCGCCACTATCTATATGGGGAGGCATGTGACATTTTCACGGATCACAAGAGCCTCCAATATCTGCTTTCCCAGAAGGACTTGAACTCGAGGCAGCGGAGATGGCTTGAATTGCTAAAAGATTATGATTGCACCATTCTTTACCACCCGAGGAAAGCAAATGTAGTGGCCGATGCTTTAAGCAGGAAGTCGATGGGACCATCTGGCCGTTGGTAAGAGACCCTTGGCAAGGGAACTGGCGGGAAACTTAGGCCACGGCGGAATGTTGTTTGTAGCAGAATCGGGTGGCTTGGTGGCGCACCCGTGCATACAGTCCACCTTGGTTGAGATGCTTCGAATAACTCAGGGGGGAGATGCTTTTTATTCCCTAACTAAGGACTAGGCTGAGAGGGGTGATGCACATGAATTCAAGGTGGATTCCGATAGGGTTCTTAGGTTCAGGGACACGATTGTAGTGCCTGACATGGTAGAGGTTCACCGATAAGTACTTGACATGGAACATAATTCCACCTAGACTATACACCCCGGGGCAACAAAGATGCACCATGATTTCAGGCAGCATTACTGGTGGAAGGGAATGAAAAGAGAAGTTGCAGAGTTTGTGTCTAAATGTTTGGTCTACCAGCAAGTAAAGGTCGAACACTTGAGACCTGCAGGGTTGTTATAGAACTTGGAGGTGCCAAAATGGAAATGTGAGAAGATTACTATGGACTTCGTCACAGGCTTACCGAGTTCAGGAAAAGGGAATGATTCTATCTGGGTGATGGTGGACCGATTAACCAAGTCGGCGCATTTCATACCGGTGAAGACTACCTTCACTACTGAGCAGTATGCGCGATTATTTTTGGATCGCATTGTTGTTGGGATGGGAATAAGAAAACACAGCGGAAATAACAATTTAAAAATATGAAACCATCCCGAAAATAACGATCTACTTTAGCAATATTAAGGAATTCAATCAACATCGGAGATGTGGGAGAAGGTATACCTCAAACCACGGTCGGTATGGTTGATCCTATCCCCGTCTTGAGATGCACACGTGCACGTCCTCCAACGATAGTTCACACCAAATACCTCGCAACAATAGGGGCAACGAACACCAGGGCTCGTTGTGGCTCAACGGAGAAGCTTTCTCAATCCAAAATCCACCTAGGCAAGGCCGGCCCTTCCACCAAGAACCGAGCACCAAAAAGGGAGGAAGAGGGGATGAGAAAACCACGAAACGAGAGGGTAAATAAAAGAATACATCGCTGTCCTTCTTGAACTCCTCTAAGAGGATGAAGTAGGCGGCACACCCAAGTAGAAGACACCCCGAAATTTGGTTTCATAAAGGACTGGGAAGGAGGAATTTGATGGTCGGCCACCAATAGAGATGAGGAAGAAGTAATTCACCAACCCCACCCATGGGGTGCTCGGCCACCATTTATAGAGAGGGGAGCGGTTACAAGGTAGACCCCCCTAAAAAACTCTCTCATCAGAATTCAAATTTCTGGGATTTGCCTCCAAATATTATTCATATTTTAATGACTTCATAATTAATTTGAAATTAATTAAATTCAATAAAATATAAACTTTAATTTATCTCCATAAATTAAGAGCCTACAAATAAGAATGATAATTATCTAAACAAATCAATTCCCAAAAAGGTAGGAAAGTGGTTTATCTAAATAATTGAATTCTTATTTATTAATAGAATTATGATTTATCCTCATAAATCATCTATCTGTTAATTTTATGATTTATCTCCATAAATCATATTCTTATTAATTAGAATTTATCCAAATAAACTAATTTCTAATTAATCAATTAGGCTCATGGTTGAAAACTAATTTTTCCACTATGTATATTTGATTCAAAATCAAATTATATTTAATTCATAATTAAATATATTTTTGATCAAGTAGTTAATTAAATATTTAATTCATAATTAAATTTAATAAACTACATGAAATATTATCATGTGCCAGTCCCTACAATTTAGGGTTATCAAGAAACTCCTTCATTGCACATTCGTTCCTATAGGAAATAACTTTCCTATCATATCCATAAACGAGATTCGTGATCGAGTTGCAGTATGCCCACACATTCGAACTTTATCTCATAAGTCTGTTACGAGGTTAGCCTGTTGTGTGTGACCCATTGAGCCCCACACTAAGCCAGTAGTGAGTTGTGCAAAAATGAAGAGTTAGATACGATAGAACGACTTCTATTCAAATATTACAAGCCTCCACTAAACCCTTATAGTGTGGTCGTGAGGGACTCCACTTACAAGTTAAGATTGACGTCTAGCAATGTGTCATGACTACCCGGATAGTGAGAGGTTCAATCTATAAGGATCGAACATCCTTCGGTGATTAGTTATCGTGCAACTAAATCCCTCAGTTACAATTTCCCTAATACGGCTAAGGTACAGAAAAAGTGTCAAACCCTAATATCGATTCATATGTATTTTGTCTACCAAGTCGTCGTCTCAAAAATGACATGTCGGAGAGAGAGATTGAATTCTGTATCGATTTGTAGCCAGAGGTGAAGGCGATCTCCATTCCTCCGTATCAGATGGCACCAGTTGAGTTGAGGGAGTTGAAGTCCCAATTGCAAGAGCTGCTTGATCTGGGTTTCATTCATCCCAGTGTTTCGCCTTGGGGTGCTCCAATACTCTTTGTAAAGAAGAAAGATAGGTCCATGCAGATGTGCATTGATTACCGACAGCTTAATAAGGTAATAGTGAAGAATCGGTACCCGTTGCCTAGGATTGATGATTTATTTGATCAGCTCCAGGGAGCGCAGTGACTTTCTAAGATTAACTTGCGATCAGGGTATCATCAGTTGAGGATTCAAGACAGTGACATCCCTAAGACTGCTTTCAGGTCAAGGTATGGACCCTTTGAGTTCCCGGTGATATCTTTCGAGCTGACTAATACACCGATATCATTAATGGACCTGATGAACCGAGTGTTCAAGGAACACCTGAATAAGTTTGTGATTGTGATCATTTATGACATTTTGATTTATTCTAGGAGCAGGGAGGAGCATGCTGAGCACTTGAGGGTAGTTCTGGAAACTCTCAGGGAGCACAGATTATATGTCAAATTCTCAAAGTGCAAGTTCTGGCTGGAGAGCGTGGGGTTTCTTGGTCATGTGGTGTCCAAGGAAGGAATAAAGGTGGACCCTGCAAAGATAAAGGCGGTTCAGAACTAGAAGAGGCTTACTAATGTTTCGGAGATTCGCAGCTTTCTGAGGTTGGCATATTATTACATGAAGTTTATGGAGAATTTCTCCAGGATTGTAGTGCCATTGACCCGCCTGACCCAAAAGAAGGTCAAGTTCGAATGGGACAGTAAGTGTGAGGAGAGCTTTCTCAGATACACAGAAATTTAATTTCAGTTGTTCAATTCTACATTCATAACAATGTTTCTACTGAGTTATTTCCTACTCCATTTGTTGTGAAGGATCTTCAATCGGGACTGATTCTTGCTCGAGGGTTGAATAAATCAAATGTATATGAGTGGATTGATGACCTTTCTCCTACAGTCAACTTTGCTTGTACGCCAAATAAAGTTCCATTTTCCATTTGGCATCACAGACTAGACCATCCAAATCATAGAACCCTCAAGTATCTAATCTCTACTTTTCGTTTACCTATTTCTAAGTCTTTGCAGCATCAGTGCGATGCTTGTTCTTGTAATTAGAGTCACAGACTCCCCTTTGCTGAGTCTACTTTGAGTAGCAATCGAGCATTAGAACTATTATATGCAAATGTATGGGGTCCCTCCTCTGTCATGTCTGATGATGGTTTTAAATACTATTTGCCTATAGTAGATCATCACACAAAATATATATGGCTTTTTCCTCTCAAGGCAAAATCTGATGTTGCAAGTGTGTTCATCAGTTTCAAAACTCTTGTTGAAAAATACTTCAATACAACTATTCTTAACCTGTACTCTGATGGAGGTGGAGAGTTTATAGCCTTAACTGATATTTTTGTCAAACATGGAATTCAACATTATATCTCTCCTCCCTACACTCCACAAAGGGTCAGTGCAGTCGAGCGCCACCACAGGCATTTACTTGAAACAACCCCTTCACTTCTACATATGCATCATGCTTCATTGCCTATCAAGTTCTGGCCTTATGCATGTGCCACAGCCACATTCTTAGTCAACCGACTACCTACACCTATTCTACAAGGCAATTCGCCCTATCAAAAGTTGTTCAAACATGCTCCTAATTACAATTGTTTGAAAAGTTTCGGTTGTCTGTGCTATCCATGGCTCAGGCCTTATTCGACAAACAAACTTGAAGCTAAGTCCAAGCCATGTATTTTTCTAGGCTATTCAATTAAATATCACTCTTATCAATGCGTAGACATCTCCAACTCCAGAATATATGTCTCTCGACATGTTGAATTCCATGAAACAATTTTTCCTTTCAAAAACAATCAACTTCATCTTCTTCGACCAATATCATATACTGATAATTGGTATGAGGTAACTCCAACATCAGAATTAAACTCTCAACCTCCACCATCATCTGAACCAATAACAGCCATTCATGAAATAGCCATACCACCACCATCTATGCCAGTCACTTCACAACCTTCTCTTCATAGAGATTCATTGGCTTCAAGTCCTGATTCACTCTCGAGCAATGATCAGACTGTGGAGATTCCTCAGTCTCCACCTCAAGTTGAGCAGCAACATAGAATGAGAACAAGATCACAGAACAATATATTCAAGCCTCGCAAGCCACTAGACTATGATGCATTAGCTGTTTCAGTGGATACTCCGATAACAGTAAAGCAGACATTGAAGAGTGATTAGTGGAGACAAGCCATGGTAAATGAATTTGAAGCCTTGACCAAAAATAACACATGGACTTTGGTTCCGCCTCATCCCTCTCAAAATATCATTGGATGTAAGTGGGTCTTCAAAGTTAAACAACAACCGGATCGTAAAGTTGAAAGATATAAGGGCTGGCTGGTTGCAAAGGGTTTTAATCAGCGCCCAGGTATCGATTTCAGTCTTACTTTCAGTCATGTAGTCAAACCTACAACTATTAGAGTATTACTCACTATTGCAACGACAAACAGATGGTCTCTCTTTCAAATTGATGTGAACAATGTGTTCCTACATGATAGCTTGGAGGACAACATCTACATGGCTCAGCCTCCCGGGTTCATCAGTAAGCAACATCCTCCATATGTTTGTAAATTAAATAAAGCCATCTATGGCTTGAAGCAAGCCCCCCGAGACTGGTTTAATGAGTTCAAAAATTACATTTGTTCCATTGGGTTCAAGGAATCAAAGTCAGACAGTTCTCTGTTCATGCTAATCACTTCAAATTACAAAATTTTTTTATTACTATATGTCGATGACATAATTCTGATAGGGAGTTTTGAGGCAAAACTTCATGAGGTTTATCTAACCTTGTCAAACAAGTTCTCTCTCAAAAGCCTGCAGTCACTGTCTTATTTTCTAGGAGTAGAAGTTATCCGAACTCCAACAGGTTTGTTCGTATCACAAAAGAAATATATATCAGATCTCTTCCACAAGTTTATAATGTCAAAAGCAAAGGGAGTCAAAACTCCTATGGCCTCCAAGGTTACGCTGCAGCTGTAAGATGCTTCTGAACCTATAGATCATCTTTCATACAGAAGTGCTGTGGGAGCACTTCAATACTTGAATTTTACCAGATCTGATATATGTTTCGTGGTCAATCGCCTTTCCCAGTTCATGCATTGCCCACGAGCATCCGACTGGCAGGCCTGCAAATGAGTGCTACGACACCTTAAAGCTACACAATTTTTGTCTTCACATAGCGCCTACATCTCCCCTGTCACTAAAGGTGTTCTCTAACTCAGACTGGGGGGAAAATGTTGACGATCGCTGCTCCACAGGCTCCTACATCTCATTTCTTGGTAACACTCCCGCCAACTGGTCTTCTAAGAAATAGCGGACGATTGCCAGATTGTTGACAGAGGCAGAGTATCGGGCGTTAGCTAATGCCACAGCAGAAGCTAAGTGGATCAACAATTTACTATAGAAAATTTCCTTTCCTGTTCCTTTAACTCCCAGTGTTCTTTGTGACAATCAGGGGGGCAACGTTTCTGTCAAATAACCCTGCTTTCAACAGCCGCATCAAACACTTACACATTGATTACCATTTTGTTAGAGAACAAGTCAGGGACAAAACGCTAACGATCAGCTATATCCCTTCTAAGCATCAGCTCGCAGACTCCCTCACCAAAGCAACATCAACGAAGCAGTTTCTTGATCACAGATCCAAGATAGCTATCTCAGATATTAATACCTATCCTGAGGGGACATATAAAGGATAAGTATAATGTTAAGGGTTAATTAATCTTAGCTGTGCACAATCCCATGCACGATGAGTCTTTCTAATTGCTTTCTAAGATTCAACCACGTGTCTAGTTTCTGTTTGTATTCAACAGGTGTAATCATCCGATCGCATGTATAAATACCTAGCACTGTTATGAATAAATCATCCTTTGTTTTTCTTCGCCATACACTATTGGCTTTAGGTTTTCAACCTTGGCCTTAATCTCGGTTTTGATGATAACAAATATGGAACTAATATTTCGTTGAGAAATCTTTCAGGTTCCATATCGATTAGCATTCGATGTCATCGATCGGAAAAATTGGAAGAAATCAGAAAATCGGAAGGACATTGATCATCGCGCTCGGGTTCATCATGGAACATCTCAAAGTTCGATGTTTGCACCAAAGACGTATTGGACGAGCTCAAAGATCACATGGAAAGCTCTCCAAGATGACGCACATTGAAAGCTAAAACCCGAAAATGAAGCGCGGAAGAAAAATGGCTGAAAAAATAATTTCAGCCTAGGTTGGGTCGATCGGGCGGTCGACCGAATAGGGCTAAAAAGAGGCAGTAGCTACTTCGGTCGATCGAGCAGTTGATCGACTGAGGCCAAAAATTGGCAGTAGCTTTATCGGTCGACCGAACTACGGATAGCTAAAGACGCAACTTGCGTCGGTCGACCGGGCGGTCGACCGGATTGGGGGAACACAAAGTTTGCGTCTAGTGGTTGACCCGTCGGTCGACCGCACAAAGATAATAAACAGCGGTCGCTCTAAGCGGTCGATCGGTCGGTAGACCGGCCAATCGATCGAGCGGCTGTAACGACTAGATTTTAGCCCGTTGAGCTACCATTTCTTTGAGAGGGTATAAATATACCTCATATAACTCATTTAACCCTCTCTCCCGCTCTTACAGATTTGATTGAGCATTCTAAAGGCAGATTTGAGCCTCCAAAGGATCGATCAACAACGCTTTGTTCTTCCGTGAACATTTTCTCAAGCGCCCAGCTGTCTTCCTCAACTCGGGTTTTAATACGAGCTCTACCTCTTGACGAGTTGAAGGCGTTGAAGGCTTGGAAAAGAGCTGTGGTTTCTCTCTCATTTCTTAAGCTCTTTTGATTGTATTTTAATTGTTATTTGGACATTATTTTATTTGAGTTTGAGTTTGAGTAAGACCTATGTTGTTAGGTCTTATTGTGTGAGTGGTATCCTCGGTGTAGAAGGAGTAAAGCCACTTGTGTAAACGTAGTTTACTAGGATTAGTCGAGTTGTCCCTTAGGGTTGAGGTGGAAGAGTGCTCTCGGTAAGAAGACGGAGACTTCCGGGTGTAGAAGTGCCTTAGGTCGAGAGTGTGACTCTTCGAGTCAAAGTCCTCATTGTAAGGGAAACAAGAATTAATCTAGTAAACCTAGTTTGGAAAACCTAAGCGGGGCGCTTAAGTAGTGGAGTAGGCATTGGGGCCGAACCACTATAAATTCTTATGTTTGCATTGATTTATTGATTGTATTGATTACTTTGCTATTTATCGCTTCCGTATCAAATCATCAAATTATAAATTGCCTAATTAGTTTAAGAAAATGATTAAAATCGATTTAGACAAGTTGAATTAGTAAACACACTATTCACCCCGCCCCCCCCCTCTAGTGTTGTCATTTCTCCTACATTTGGTATCAGAGCAGGTCGTAGTTTGAGATTTCACCATCTCGTCTACATATAGTCTCGATCCGAAAATGGCACTAGAGTTGGTAGCGTCTACACCTCCTAGGTTCGATGAGTCTAACTTTGGTCTTTGGAAGGGTAGAATGTACACTTTCCTAAAGACTCAAGGTTTAGGTATTTTTAATATGGTAAAGTCAAAATACATAGAACCTAAGGAAAATATGAATGCATGGACCCAAGAACAAATCGATATGTTTGAATTAAATGCTAAAGCTACAAATTGCATCTTTTGTTCTTTGGAAAATAATATTTTTGAAAAGATCATGCATTGTACCTCCGCATTCGATATTTGGGTTACCTTAAACATGCTTTATAATTATGCAAAAACCGAAGAACTCAATACGTTTGATGAGGGGAGTGATGACAATTGTCATCCTCCCAATACTAATATGGTTTTTGAAGCCCATAGTGCCTCTAGTCATAGGAGCACTAAAAATCGAAAAAGGAAGGTGATTTTCCATGTGTGCAAAGAAAAAGAGCATGTGAAGAAGAACTGCCATACTATGAAGAACAAGACAAAGAAGAGGTCGAATGCTTCCACATCCTCATTCCACTCAAGTGAAGCATCCTCTTGCCATGACTATGAAGTCATCTCAAAAGAATGCCTCATGAATGATAACATTGAGGTACACTCCTCTCCTTCTAGTCATGTTAATAGTAATGATTGTATTAACTCATCTAGCTCTCATGATTTTGATGAATTGATGGATGAGTATAAAATCATGTATGCCTTGCTCTTAAAAAAGGATAAGGAAAACAAAAGGATTAAAAATGAGAATTCTAGACTTAATTCACATGTGCATGCTCCAGAATTAGAAAATGAGAAATTAAAATCTAGCTCATTTGATCCTTGTCATGATATGTTGAAACTTGAGCTTAAGGACTTAAAGCTTGAAAATGAAAACTTGAAAAATGGTTTTAAAATTGAGAATGAGATTTTGAAAAATGTAAACTCAAAAATCAAAAAGGAAAATTATATGTTGAAATCTCAAATGCATGCTTTACATAACTCCATGATTGATCTGAAAAATGAGGTTCTAAACCTAAACAAAAAAATGAATGAAATGAAAAATATTTCCTCATTTAAGAATTTTAGTAGAAATGATTTTTCAAAAAGGAATGTTCATGCTAATGTTGAATCTCATGTTAAACATTATAGTTTTAAACCTCATGATCATAAGAAGAGGAATGGTGTTTCCAAGAATGCTTATATTCATCATGTTTCACATGACAAGCATTCTAATAATAAATCTTATGTCCATAGCAAAAAGGAAAAGAAGTTTAATGGACATTATTTTTGTTGTGGTACTTTTGGGCATGCTATATATGATTGCGCATTTAAGATGAACCTAGGCGGAGTTAAAACACTTTGGATAGCTAAGCCCTCTAACCCCCAAGGACCCAAAGCCATTTGGGTAACAAAAATTTCATCTTCTATGGTAGGGGGAGCTACCACACAAGTATGAATGAGAAATGGATCATTGAAGTTAACCTTGGATTCAAATAAAAAAATCTCCAAGAGGTTGCAACTTCAAGTCATCTTGATGCCTTAGGTAAAGTTGGCATCAAAACTATTTTGGTATCATCTCCTATACTTACTTGATTAAATTAGAGTTGGAGTTTTGATACATGCTTAATATTAGTAGATTTTCCGCTCATGATATGCTTTCAAAAATATTTTTGATTTTTGATTTCCGATCTCTTCGGAGACCTATGTGGTCTGTAATCACTACAAAAAAAATTAGAATTAGTGGCAAGCTATTTTTGCCACAGTAGTGACCTACAGTGGCAAAATGATGATTCGGTGGTAAAAAAATGCTCGTCAACCGTTTGCCACATTAGGTCTGCCGCTAAAGGTCATTTTTAGCTTTTGTGGCGAACGTTAGCGGATTGCCATAAATTGCAATTTCTTTAGTGGCAAATGAAAAAGTCAAAGTACTTCCACCCTATTGTGATAAATGAGGCTTGTTGACGCCACATATCATTTATGGCAAAAAATTTTGCCACTTATTAATAAATATTTGTCATTATTCTACCTTTACTAGAACCCTTTCCGTGGCAAAAATATATAAAATTTGCCACTAATATTATGTTACATTTTGCCATTAAATATCTAATTTGTTGTAAAATTTTTTGCCACTGTATGTTTGATCATTTGTCATTAATCGTTAAAATGAATTTGCCACTAACACGATTTTAAATTTGGATTATTGCCACAATATGTAATGAGTTTGCCACAACTTTGAGAACGATGAATAAATTTGCCATAAACATACAAAATTTAAAAATTAATCATTCATTAATATAATAATCCACCTGCTAATTACAAAACCTACAACTTAGCAGGTATACAACCAACCACCTACATATCCAACAATCAACAAATCCAAAATAAGTTCAATATTAATCCAAATACATCAAAACAACATTGTCTACCGACACGAAATAGTCCAAACTATCTAATATCCATTAAAAAGAATTTACAATAGGTACGCAAAATAGTCTATGCGCCAAAAAAACCCAGACAACACTGCCCCAATAAAAAGAAGTTACAGTACATCTACTAGGTCTGCCTCATTTCTTCTTCTTTTTCTCCTGTAAAAGAAGGGAAGTAAGAACACCGCTTAATTAGTTCCAACCAGAAAATTGCCTTATCCAAATTAGAAAATTAGTTCCCACCGGAACACCGCCAAAATTGCTTTTCTGTAATACCCAAAATCTTAATAGTAATATTTTATTATTGAGCAGGGGATTGTGAACCCTAGTTAGCGCGGATTGGCAGGAAGCTTCGGGATTAGACCCGAGTAAATATTTAAGGTATTAAAATTAAGGGAAATTTTATTTGTCTTATCTCTGTGATTTAGCATGCTAGGGTGATAGAGGGTCTCAAGGCGAATTTGGCGGTGCAATCAGATCTCGAATCAGAATTAGATCGGATGAATTATGGGCTATTTAAGTCAGATCTCTTAGGTAAGGGTATTTTGGTCATTTGGACCCAATCAGTATCTATAAATTAGACCCCAGGGTGTGCAGCTAGGGGTTTTTGAGCCGTGCGCCACCCGAGGTAGGAGAGAGGAGAGAGAGGGCACCGTCAAGGAGGAGGAGCCGCCGGAGCCGAATTTTCGCAAGTTCTTCGGTGTTTACCGGGGGAAGATCCAACGCGTCTTTTCCTTCCCTTTTCTCTCCATTCGGTGAGTGGATTTAGGCCTTCTTTTCTCCAATTCTTGATTCATGTCGTTGTTCTGATGTTTTGGGGTTTTTCGTCTATTTTTTACGCAATTTTCTCGTATCGAATCGGAAAAAAAATATCTTGGTTCTTCCTTTGAGAATAATAATAAAAAAATAAGAAGAAGGAAAAAAAAGGGGTTTCTTGTTGCCTTGTGCATCCGCCGCCGGCAAGGCCATCACCAGGCGCAGCCACTGCCAGACAGCGGTAGGTCAGGCCGTGGCATGACCAGGCCGGCGACGGCGCCGCCGGTCGGGCGCTGGCCTGTCCAGGTCGGTGCCGCCGAGCGCGGCCAGCGGTTGGGGCAGTTGCTCGACCTTTGGGGAAGCCGGCCTAGCTGCTGTCTTTTGGGGCCGCCGCCGAGCTCCAGGCGGCGGCGATCCACCGTCGGACGGTAGGAAACCCGGCAGGGTCCCCGTCCAGCAGGACCCCGTCGGTGAGCTGCGGCGGTGGCTTGGGAAAGGGCGGCGGCGGTGGTGGGTGAGGGGAGGATGAAGATGAAGAGTTTAGGTGAGGAGATGAAACGGAGGGTTGAGATTAATTTGGGTGAGATGAAGGGTTGGATTGAAGGGGTTGAGATGAAGGGCAGGGATTTGATCTTATGTAGATGGAGGGTTGTGATTGCATCTAATTAGATGTAAGGTTATGATTTCATCATGTAGATGGAGGGTACGTCACTACTAGAAATTGGGTCTTCAGCAACGGCTATTCAAGTCGTTGCTATTTGTAACGGCATTCTTATGGCCGCTCACGCCGTTGCAGATATGTTGTATCTGCAACGGCTTTCTAACAGACATGCGAGCCATTGCTGATGATATTAATTATCAGCAACGGTTTTCTAACGGACAAGTGAGCTGTTGCTGATGATAACTTATCAGCAACAACTTTCTAACGGGCGAGTGAGTCGTTGCTGATAAGTTTATATAGGTCGCAGATTTCACCTGCCCCCCTTCTTCCTCCCGCATCTCGCCGCCGCTGCTGACGCCGTCGAGCTACCGCTGTCGTCCGTCCTCGACCGCCGATTTTAGGTATTCCTCGTCGCCCGGCCATCTCTTGCCATTGATCCCTAATGAAATCCGATCGAAACCCTATTTATAGGGTTTCGGCCGGCGGCGAACGGCCGATGGTCGCCGCCGGAGCTTGTCTAGTATCCGGACACTGTGTCCGGATACTGGACGCCGGCGCCGAAAATATTAGTTTTAGATTTTTTTTAATTATTATTTAATTGTTAATTAATTATTTAGATTAATTATTTAATTAATTGTTTAGATTAATTGTTTAATTTGTTAGATTAATTTTTAGGTTTAGATTAATTTTTAGAGTTTATATTAATTTTTAGTTTAATTTAGTTAGATTAATATTGAATAATGGTAGGTTAATTATTTAAATTAATAAAAATGGTGTAGATTAATATTAATTAATTAGTTAAAATATTGTTAATTAGTCCGGAGTTGTTCTCAATGGACTCGCGTCAGAATTGTCCACTTCGGCCATGCGCCGGAATCGTCCACTTCGGACGCGCGCCAGAATAGTTCATTTCGGACTCACACCGGAATCGTCTAATTTGGACTCGTGTTGAAATTGTCCAATATGGACTCGAACTGACTCGAAACATTTAGAAAATAATTATCAATCCGACTAGTTGATATGTTTCACGTACGCATCGACGAGTCGGATATGATTTAGCAAAACCTTAGATCCGTTCAGGGGTTGTATGTTCGTGTAAAAGAAGTAGATAATCTTTTATACGACGTACAGCTAGGGGTTTTTGAGCCGTGCGCCACCCGAGGTAAGAGAGAGGAGAAAGAGGGCACCGTCAAGGAGGAGGAGCCGCTGGAGCCGAATTTTCGCAAGTTCTTCGGTGTTGACCGGGGGAAGATCCAACGCGTCTTTTCCTTCCCTTTTCTCTCCATTCAGTGAGTGGATTTAGGCCTTCTTTTCTCCAATTCTTGATTCATGTCACTGTTCTGATGTTTCGGAGTTTTTCGTCTAATCTTTTATACGACGTACAATTCTTGAATTGTCCCTGATTGGACAATTTGGGAATATAGTTATTTATACTGCACTTACGTTTTTCTTTTAACCATTAACTTGTTCTCCGATACGCGCCCAGATGATTTGTGTATTCGGAGAACTGTAGGGAGATGCTGCCGAAACTTAGAATGAAGTTAGCGGTTAAAAGAAGTACTTAGTGCAATATGAATAACATAAATCCCGAATGGAATAGGACAATCTCACCTAAAGGCATTAACCAATGAAATTGTCATTGATTGACAGAATCATGTCGGCTGATCGAAGTTGGATGTACCGACGTCTTGATCGTGGAGTTTTAACAAATGAGGTTCGATTAGGCGTAACGTACTTTCTAAATTTCGCCTATTCGAATCGAAAATTCGTTAGTATCGGTGATAAAATCCTATGTCCGTGCCGCATTTGTATGAATGGACGATATTTGGATCGGGAGACTGCCACTTTACATCTATATAGCAAAGGATTTGCACCAAGATATTTTCTATGGACTTGTCACAGGGAGTCACGTGAAGTCGGGACGTCGAGCAATCCTGTCGTTCAGACATATGGTGAATCTTCCTCTGTTGGTGCTTCTTCATCCAGTCAATCTAATCCCTATAGATACTTGATAGTCTTGGGGGTCAATTCCACCTGAATGATAATGTTGATCGGCCAGTTACTCAGACATCAGTCCCACCAGATACTACAGCGGTTAATATCACAGAAGTACAAACTGCGGTAGAGATTGAATTGCCGAATAAAGAAGCTGCAGAATTTTACGAGATGTTGAAAGCTGCCGATGAACCTTTGTATGAGAATTGTCCTAAATACACTAGGTTTTCATCAATGACATAACTCCTAAATATCAAGGCCGATTGTAATATCAGCGGGGTTGCGTATGATCGGATTGCAGGATTGATTAATGGAATGTTGCCTACTGATAACAAGTTTGAGCCAACTTTCTATAAAACTAAAAGTTGATGAGAAAATTGGGGCTTGGGTACGAAAAAATACTCGCATGCCAAAATAATTGCATTTTATATTATAAAGAAAATGTGCAGTTGGATAAATTCCCTGTATGTCAATATCCTCGTTACAAGGCGAAGAAATCGATCCGACAGAAAAATATCCAGTTTAAGGTGCTTCGGTATTTTCCACTAACACTGAGGCTTCAAAGATTATTCATGTCAGAAAAGATGACCCCTTACATGCGTGGGCATGCAAGAAGTCGTGATGATAGAGTAAAGACTCATCCATCCGACAGTGAAGCATGGAAACATTTGGATACATATTATCCTTCATTTGCTAGGGATACTAGAAATATAAGATTGAGATTGTGCACATATGGTTTTAATCCGTTTGGACATTCTGCAACTCCTTATTTAGTTTGGCCAGTGCTGTTGACAGTTTATAATTTGCCACTATCAATGTGTATGAAAGATGAATTTATTTATCTTTCGATGATTATTCCGGGTCCTAACGGTCCGCGAAACGAAATTGACGTGTTTCTCAGACCCTTGATAGATGAATTGAAGACATTGTGGACTGAGGGAGCTGTCACTTATGATTGTCATCGGAAGCAAAACTTCAATTTAAAGGCCGCGGTCTTGTGGACAATCAATGATTTCCCGGCGTACGGCATGTTGTTTGGTTGGAGCCCTCACGGCCGACTCTCTTGTCCGTATTATATGGAACACTCTAAATCAATCAGTCTTCAGAACGGACGAAAAATCTCATTCTTTGATTGTCATCGTCGATTCCTACCGGCTAACCATCAGTATCGAAGGAATCGTAATAAATTTACTAAGGGCAGAGTCGAAAGAGATGGGCCACCACCGATGTTGTCTGGTGAACAAATGTTAGC
This sequence comes from Canna indica, assembly GCA_034359265.1. Taxonomy (NCBI): domain Eukaryota; kingdom Viridiplantae; phylum Streptophyta; class Magnoliopsida; order Zingiberales; family Cannaceae; genus Canna; species Canna indica. The sequence continues at coordinate 34,945,584 of CP136892.1, read as the reverse complement.
ACGTGTTTCAGCACTTCCAGAGATAGTATTTGGTCGGAATGAAAGAGTGTCAGGCTTTGGTCAAACACATAACTGGACGAAAAAAAGTATCTTTTGGAATTGCCCTATTGGAGTTCATTACTGATTCGACATAATTTAGATGTCATGCACATTGAAAAAAATGTGTTTGATAACATTTTCAACACTTTGATGGATGTTTCCGGAAAATCTAAAGATAATGTCAAAGCCCGACATGATATGAAAATACTTTGTAAAAGACCAGAGTTGGAGTTACGAGAGGTCAACGGACGATATCTGAAACCGAAGGCCCCGTATGTGTTAAATAAACAACAGATCAAAGAAGTTTGTCAATGGGTAAAAGAACTCGGATTACCGGTTGGATATGCTTCAAACTTATCTCGATGTGTGAACGTCGATGATTGCAAAATATCAGGGATGAAGAGCCATGATTGTCATGTATTCATGCAGAGATTGCTTCCGATCGCCTTTCGAGATCTTCTACCTAATAATATTTGGGGTCCGTTTACTGAATTAAGTATGTTTTTTAGAAACATCTGTGCAAATGTCCTTCGAGTCGAAGATATGTCAACACTTGAAAGTAATATTGTTGAAATCATATGCAAGCTGGAGCAGTTTTTCCCTCCTACATTTTTTGACTTGATGGAGAATCTACCGATACACTTGGCATACGAGGCACGAGTTGGTGGCCCCGTTCAATATCGGTGGATGTACTTATTTGAAAGATACATGAATCGTCTGAAGAAAAAAGTAAAGAACACCGCAGCTGTTGAAGGATCAATATCTGAATCGTATATCATCCAATAAATTTCAACATTCTACTCATTTTACTTTGAATCGACAGTACACACAAGATTTGATCATCTTCCACGTAACGACGACGGGGGTGTTGGACATTCAGATGGACGTTTAAATATATTTTGTCACTCTGGTCGTGCTTTTGGTTCTCGTCCATCTGGACACTTAAGCGATAAAGAGTATCATTTGGCACACTTGTATGTATTACTCAATTGTCCAGAGATTTAACAATTCATTGAAATATTTGACATTGAGATGGTGCAAAAATACTCTATTCACAACGATCAAGAATTGGAGAGATTACAAAATCGTGATTTCCCTACTTGGATTCAGACTTACAGCAAAGATCACAGAGCTGAAATAGATGAAAGAATATTTGAGTTTGTTAGTGGACCATCGCGACTAGTGTCGTGCTATAGCGGATATTTTGTTAATGGGTATAAATTTCACACGGTGGAATATGGCTTTACAAAGAAGACGATGAATGCCGGGGTCTGCGTGAAAGGGACAACCTATGTTGAATATGATATGGATTTTTATGGATTGGTGGAAGAAGTGATAGAGTTGCACTATTTCGGCTTGAAATCAGTGATCCTATTTAGATGTCATCGGTTCGATACAATAGAACGGGGCATGAAAGTTTATCCAAAATACAAACTTGTTGAGGTTAATTACAAATCTAAATTGGCAGCAAATGAGCCTTTGTATTGGCATCACAAGCCAAACAAATATATTACGCGAAGTATCCGGCTCGAAATAAAGATAGAGCAGATTGGCGTGTAGTCTGTAAGACTAAAGATAGAGGAAAAATTGATTCGATAGCAGGAGAAAATGAGCTGATACCTGATATGACAGATGGTTTCTATCAAGAAGATGATTCTCCTGTTGTAGATCGTATTATTTCAATACTCGAGGATGAAGACACAACGTCAATTCAATTAGAAGTTGAATATCCTGATGATGACGATCATGAAATTGATGAAGCTGGAGATGAAGAAGATGAAGAAGATGAAGAAGAGGAAGAAGAGAAAGAAGAGGAAGAAGAGGAAGAATTTGAAGACTATTACTCAGATGATGAGGAATAATTATAAAGTATATATTTTATTAAATATATCTCTACTATTTATACAATAGTCTGATTATATGTCTATTCGAATACAGATATGTCTGGTCGTGGTTATCGTCGCAGGAGAGCTTCGGAGTCTTCGATCGGTGAGACTGCAGCACTTACTCGTGCTGCTGATCCTCCTACCGATGATAGTGTTGAGGCTAGTACATCCAGACGCAGGCGGCCACGCGGGCCGAACAGGTGGCAGCCTCCACCAGCCACAGAGTCACGTAGATTTATTAGCGTGATTGGGGAGCGGTAATATATCATGAATTACGACAATTATACAAATTCATTATATCATAATATAATATTAAATTTTATTTTTGTTATGCAGGTTCGAGCAAGAAGAAGTGCCGAGGAGCATTTCTTCTACCATTCGACGATACATGCATGGGGCATGGCCTACGTGGTCTCATGTGCCTAGTGAGCACGTTGACATGTTATGGCGCGAGTTTGAGGCACGTATTATTATTTTTTTAATACATGCATGATGATTAATATTGGTACTGATATTATTATTTTGCAGGCTCGCTTTACATGGGCCGAGGACCAGAGGCCATTCATTTAGGCTGCCTGGGAGGCTATTTCCCGTGCGAGGTACAACGGGCAGCTGGGGCAGGCTCGGTCCCAGGCGATGGCACGAGCTGGGACCACTAACATCGCGGAGACTCGGGGATACGACCCCGATTGGATTACTCCGGATATATGGGACCAGCTCGTGGCATCATGGTCGACGGATTGATGGCAGGAGGTTTCTAGGACTGTGGCTAGAAACCGCATGTCGGGGGGAGGAGCGCGTCACACTAGCGGCTCTATTTCATTTACAGTGCACGCGAGTCGTATGGTAAGTATTATACCTTACTTTTATTTATATATATTATTTGTTACTCTGTGTACTAATTAATGTATTTGTTTTGTAAATGTAGATGATGGTGCTGGATGACGGGACTGTCTAGCGACCCTCCTCGATGGCGGTGTTTGAGCGGACTCACCGTCGAGTACTTGGGACGGGGGAGTACATCGACAACCGCGCTGCATACGTTATGGTAACTATATATTTGTTTAAATTATTCATTATATATTTATAATTTAAGTTTTATGACAAATATTAAATAAAAAATCAAACTCGAGTAGGAGACCTACAGCCAGACGGTGGTGCAGCGCGGGGGCACCCCCGAGGACTTTGACGCAGCAGCGTGGGTCGAGGCCGCAGGTGGCTGGGAGCATGGCCGCGTATATGGCTTCGAAGATAGTGGTCATGCGCGAGCCGTGCTAGGGCCACTTGGGGCAGCGACCCCTCCGGTCGCTGGTGAGCTGCCGTCCACCTCCAGATCCAGTTATGATCATAGTACTAGGATAAGGACACTAGAGGAGACGGTTGCGCGTTAGACTGAGATGATGGAGCACCAGAGTCAGATGATGGCATATATACAAGCTATGCTACGCAACATGTCAGGTCATCCCGAAGCAGACATCTCTTCGGCACCATCTCATCCATCATCCTCGAGTCAGTCCACGCCGGTGTACACTCAAGCACTCCAGACTCCGCCATATGATCCAGACCATCTTCATCGTGATCGTGAGATTTTTTTATATTGACTTTGTTACTGAGATACTATACTTGTTTAATTTATTTTGTTTGGATATTGATATTTCAATTTTGCATTTAAATAGTTTTTATACTATTATGGATAATTATAAATATAAGTATAATAGTTTTGATGTATATCTTGGTGTATTTGTGATGTGTGAATGAATGTGTGTATGGGTGTATGGGTGTGTGAGTTATGTATCAGATAATGTATCAATGTATCAATGGAAATTTAGAATTTTAATTTTATTTCGTTTGCAAGTTCACATCATCAGCAACGGCTTTCCCACAACTGTCCGTGGGAAAGCCGTTGCTAAAAGTGTATCGAATGCTGTTGCTGAAGACTTACAACAACGGCTTAGCAACGGTCTTTTACTAATGGCGTTGCTACGAGCTCACTAGTCATTGCTAATAAAGTTATCAGCAACGGCTCCGTGTCTGTGGCAAAACCGTTGCTGATAATATTTTTAGCAACGGCCCGAGCGACCGTTGCGGTGTCGTTGCTAAGTTATCAGGAACGTGCTTTTCTACCACGGCTCCGTTGCAACGGGTGGGGCCGTTGCAAGCCGTTACTAATGGTTTTCAGCAACGGCGCAGCAACGACTTCAGCCGTTACTGATGCCCATGTTTCCAGTAGCCGGTGGAGGTTGCATCATGTTAGATAGAGAGCTATGATTGCATATGGTTAGATATAAGGCTGTGATTGTATCATGTAGATGGAGAGCTGTGATTGCATCTTGTTAGATGGAGGGCTGTGATTGCATCTGATTAGATGTAAGGTTATGGTTTCATCGTGTAGATGGAGGGTGGTGATTGTATCTGGTTAGATGTAATGCTGAGATTGCATCATGTTAAATAGAGGGCTGTGATTGCATCATATTAGATGGAATGTTGTGATGTGATCATGTTAAGATGAAGGACTGAGATTTCATTACTGACTATTGATTATAACACCGTTATATTTATTTATAGCAGTGATTTATTAAATAAATTAAGACATTTCGCTCATTATTCTAAATAATTATTTGGAGGCCTTAAAGTTAGCAAATTATTCATGTTATATATGAATTTTCACCTAGTCGGCGTTCTGGATTCATTGGTGAGGTCTGTTTTTCCATCAGACCTTCGAATTTTTGAAAACAGTAGGCGGATGTCGCCTCATTTTGCGTGCCAAGCTGAAAAATCATGTTTTATATATTTTTATGATTCGATCTGAGATGATTCATGGATATAGTAGTTAATGAGGTGAACTTTATCCTAGATTACAAATTTCTATGACGAGTTATTTTATCATGTTTCAGCTCATTGATTTATAGATTGGAGTTTCTTTTTGCACAGCTTCATGATACACCTGCATCTTTCCTTACAGTGGTATAATGCTATTTTACGATTGTGTGTTTGTGCTTAGCATTCATTATTTATGAGCACTGTTTCTATATATATATATATATATATCTGTATGTGATTGTGATGTATAGCAGGAGGAGGTGGAGGATGAGGTATGCACTTGACATACCTTTTATTACTTGTTGATAGCACATATTGTTTATACTTATATACTTGTGTGTGTGGTGTTGTGATGTGCTTGTTGCATTTCCCGGAAATCTCGTTGGTGAGGGGAGGGTATGCCCCAAAGAGACAGCGTTGGCCTTATTCCGGAAGTTCAGCTGGTGAGGGGAGATCATACCCCAAAGAGACAGTCCGGAGACCCGAACAGATAAGGGGAACGTATGCCCCAACAGGGCAGCTCCGAAGAGCCAGTGCCGGTGAGGGGAGGGCATGCCCCAAAGAGACGGCACTAAGCTGGGTGGTAGTTCGGCGGCCACCCGTCTACCTACCCTATGTGGCTATGTGGGACCGACGGGTCCGGAGAGCATGCATATGATTGGGGTGCTGCATTGCATGCATATGATTGTGGTGTTGCATTCATCCTATTTACTTGTTGTCGATATGTTTATACATATTGATGGATGCTTACACTTTTTGTTGTGGATGTGAGTAGAGTGGTGGAGGTGTTATTGATGCTTGTCTGTCATATAAAAAAAGATGAAGATCTTTTATACTTGTTGACGGATGTTGATTTCATGCATAGAGCTATGGATATATTATTGCTGATTTCTTCTGACATTGATTTATATCGGCTATTTGTGTTTTTATGCATGATGATTGATTTAGTGAATTGAGGATTGATTTACTCACTAAGTCCTAGTTGTACTTACCCCTCATTACTATTGCTTTCCAGCACCTGAGTTAGATCAGAGAGGAACCGAGGTGCAGTAGCGCGACTGGTGGTGGTAGGGCAGCGGGTCTCGTGACATGTCGTGATCGAGGAGGATACTTGAGTCATTTTAGTGTCTCTTTGAGTTGTTGAGTCATGTTGACTCGGGTCGTGGGTTCCGCATTTATTTTTATTTGGGGAGTCTTATTTATTTATTTGAACTCCTTTTAAATAAACTTGTCCAGTGTGTTCATATTGAGTTTTGGTTTGGTTTGGTTCGTGATGTCATGTATGTTCTTTTCAACAAAAAAAATCTCCCACTGTTCAAGTTATTGTTGTTTTGATGAGTTGGGTTAGGCTTCGGGGTACGGCGTATCCTGGCCGGTCATACCGGGTTTGGGGTGTGACATTTTCATAGTATAGATCAACTGACCTAAGATGTATTACCTTATTGTCAACTTATCCAAATCTAAACGCATCCGTGCATGTTATGAATATACAATGTTTCATAGATTAGTAATGAAGTTTAGCTCATTGTTTCATAAATTTATGAAAAAGTAGCAACTATTTTATTTAAATTGCTAGACATAAATTTTGAAGGACACTCTTTGGTCTGTGATATTCTAAAAATTTCATAATGTTAAGCTGGGCAAAAACTGAAGCTGGACATAATGTTATCTTACTACCCCTTAAAATTTGGTCTTCTAAACTGAATTTGGACATAAACTGAATTTGGACATAATGTTTCATGGAGTAGAAATTCTAGTTTGGAAAGTAGAATAGCAGATGTTCCTTCTCTCCAGATGTATGCTAATGCAGAAAAATTTGATGAATATTTAATTATCTACACCAAAAACTAAAATATTTAATTATCACAAGAAAAATGTTGACAACAATATAGAAACATTGCTCTTTTCCAAATCTAGAAACATAGAAAAAACATAGAAACATTGCTCTTTTAATTCATAGTAATCTAGAAATAGGAAATATGAACTTTTAATTCATAGCAATCTAGAAACATTGCTCTTTTACAAATCTAGAAACATAGAAAAAATATAGAAACATAGAAACATAGAAAAATGTCATTCACAGGAAGTTACTTGCTTTGCTTGAACATTGGAAGGAAGTGAATATAAAATACTCAGAATGTTGACCATCACCAAATACTCAGAATATAAAATAGTATTAACTCTGATTTCTTAGAATTACATCCTAATTTACCAAACTTTATAATAGTAAGATCAAAATATTTAATAAAATATATTTTTTACAACATCAATATCGAATGTTCTAACTTCAGAATGTCTGCTACTTAACTCCTGATTTCAGAACAGTTATGAAATATCAAAACTACTAACTGTTTTGATTTCAAAACAATTCTGATTTCAGAACTGTTCTTATTTCAGAACTAAATCAGAACTGTTATGATTTCTGAACTGAATCAGAACTATTCTGATTCAGTTATGAAATTAGAACACAATCAGAATAGGATTTTTGATATCAGTTCTGGAAATAAAATCAGCAATAATTTTGATTTATCCTCGACGAGTTCAGAACAGCTCTAGAAATAAAAATCAGAACAGTTCTGGAAATAGTATATAATATTTGACTTTTTTACATATTTAAATTCTCGATGAGCAAAACCCATGCTCCCATTTCCATGTATTGTAGTTTGGCAAGCACGATTGCTTTTGTTGATTTCACTTCGCATCTAAGTTGACAGAAATTTAGAAATAAAACAACATTAGAAAATTATAAAGTAAACACATAAGCATAAGTAATATATAGCAAGTAAATATGGAGGAAAGTCATGGATATCACCTTGAATTCTTCACTGTTAAATATTTGGCACTGTTGTACCCATCTATCACTGTCAATATCTGGAGGGCAGTTTTGAAGTGCTATCTCCATGCTTCCATGTGGCAAGTAGTACATGGTATGCATCCTATTTTTCCAATTTTTATAATTATCGCGGAACTAAACCCCATACTGAAGCATAACAATATTTCTTGAGAGGTAGTAGCGCAAAGATGAATAAAGAGTGTGGTGAAAATGATTTTTCACTCACCTTGATGTTGAGAGGTAGTAGAAATCAGTCGTCCAAGACAATGCAAGATCCAAAAGCTTCAACCAATTTGTCTTTGTTGAGAAACTCTTCGAAAAAAAATGATAGTGAAGTTTTAGGCATTTTATAACCTAAAAAGTGTTAGATCCATTTCCTAGAACATCGTACACGCAAAAATTAACTCACCCTAAATAAAAAAACACGTGATTAGGGAAACCAAAGCGTCGAATTTCTTGGTGAATAACAATCAAACTCAAGAAGTGAAAAAACAAGACTAAATTTCTACGAAAAAGGGAAAAGAGAGCAGAGCAGAAACAATGATCTAGAACCTGTTGATAGCGAATCTCGTTGAGCAGAGATGTAAAACCATGTAGCCAAAAAACTAAAAACATGAACTTTTCGCGGAGAGGAATCGCAAGATCACATTATCCAGGTTTAAGAGCATCAAATTAATGTAAATGAGAGTCCATACATGAGGATCCTTGTCAACAAAAAAATCAGTCTACAGACTTTGCACATATCATAATCCTTAATTGGATTATAGGAATTTTATACCACTACGTCAAAAAGTTAAGTTTCCTATTGTAACAAAGTCCTAAAATTCAAATTAAAGGTAGGGTTCGCAAAAACTGAGATGCGAAACAAATATCTGAAGAAATTGGCACTAATCAACAGGGTATTTGTTGTGAAGATATTATATTAAGTCCAAGCTTGAGTCCTTACCTAGAATTTTGGCGCCAAGAGAAAGAGACGAGCAACGAGGAGACGAGCAGCAAGGCTACAAAAACATGGTTTGCATTAAACTCAAGAAGACATGAAGAACAAAAATCAATGTTTGCATTTTTCTAACACTATCTAGACAATTGTGATAATACCATAAGAAATCCAACAATAATAAAGCAAGGGGAAATAGTAATAGGAAGAAAACTATTTACAACACAAGCACTGATGTTGAGAAATTAAATTTAACCATGTTCTGACCCTCTTTTACATATTGAACCATTATTAAGTACCTGAACAGAATTCAAACAAAAGGCCCTGTCAGTCTCAACTTTAACTTACACATACTTGATGATAGAAAAAGGGGCTTTGAGCTATATGTTTTTGACATGAAACCAACACATGAATGCCTTTGATAGAGCAATGAATTTGTGTGCTGAAAAGCCCCTTTTTCCTCTAATAATTATTTTTGGAGGTTGTATGTTAACTTGGGTTTCTGATGATGCTGTCATCAGATTCAACTTCTAGCAATTGTTAACTTGAAGAAAACTTATGTTGAATTGGTGGATGATAACAAGGTTCATGATGTGCTTTTTACATCAAACCAGCACATGAATGCCTAAGATGATAGAAGGGGCCTATGACGATAGAAGAAGGAAGCAGCTAAACTTAAACCCTAAGCAACTAAGCAACTAAACCCTAAACCTTACATTACCCATTACAAAGCAAGGACCAAAGCCAGCCAAATAATAAAGTAGGAGTATCAAAAAAATAACCTCGTGCATGAAACAACATAGAACAAGAAAGATCAGTCAATGGCAAAAATCTAGATTTAAATCACCTTGTCCTAAACAAGCACAATCACTGAACTTTTACCATTTGAACCAAAGATAATAATTTTGAGATCTTTACCTTTCTACGCATAGAAATATCAAGCGAGCATGCACTACTAGAAATTGAGTCTTCAGCAACGGCTATCAGCAATGGCCGCTCAAGCCGTTGTTATTTGCAACGGCATTCTTACGGCCGCTCAAGCCGTTGCAGTATGCTATATCTGCAACGGCTTTCTAACGGACACGCGAGCCGTTGCTAATGATTTTAATTATCAGCAACGGCTTTCTAACGGACAAGTGAGTCATTGCTGATGATAACTTATCAGCAACGGATTTCTAACGGGCGAGTGAGCCGTTGTTGATAAGTTTATATAGGTCAAAGATCGCGCCCGACTCTTCTTCCTCCCGCTGCTGCCGCCGCCGCCTCTCGCCGCCGCTGCCGACGATGCCGAGCTGCCGACGCTGCCATCCGTCCTCGACCGCCGATTTCAGGTAATCATCGCCGTCCGACCGTCTCTCCCCATTGCGGCCGGCGGGAAATCCAACCGAAACCCTTTTTTAGGGTTTCGGCCGATGGCCGCCGCCGGAGCTTTTACAGTGTCCAGACACTCTGTCCGGACTCCGGCGCCGGAAATTGCATATTTATATATTTTTAATTTTTTATATATATGTTAATTAATTATTTAGATTAATTGTTTAATTTGTTAGATTAATTTTTAGGGTTTAGATTAATTTCGGAATTGTCCACTTCGGACGCGCGCCGGAATCGTCCACTTCGGACGCGCGCCGAAATCGTCCACTTCGGACTCTTGCTGAAATCGTCGAATTTGGACTCGTGTCGGAATTGTCCAATATGGACTCGAACTGTCTCGAAACATTTAGAAAATAATCATCCATCCGATGAGTTGATATGTTTCACGTACGCATCGACGAGTCGGATATGATTTAGCAAAACCTTAGATCCATTCGGGGATTGTATGTTCGTGTAAAAGAAGTAGATAATCTTTTATACGATATACAATTCTTGAATTGTCCCTGATTTGACAATTTAGGAATATAGTTATTTGTACTGCACTTACGTTCTTATTTTAACTGTTAACTAATTATTCTAAATTTCGGCAACATCTCTCTTGTTCTCTAATATGCGCCCAGATGATATGCATATTCGGAGAACTGTAGGGAGATGCTGCCGAAATTTAGAATGAAGTTAGCGGTTAAAATAAGTACTTAGTGCAATATAAATAACATAAATCCCGAATGGAATAGGACAATCTCACCTAAAGACATTAACCAAAGAAATTGTCATTGATTGACAGAATCATGTCGGCTGATCGAAGTTGGATGTACCAACGTCTTGATCGTGGAGCTTTAACGAATGAGTTTCGATTAGGCGTAACGTACTTCCTAAATTTCGCCGATTCGAATCAGAATTTCGTTAGCATCGGTGATCAAATCCGATGTCCGTGCCGCATTTGTTCGAATGGACGATTTTTGGATCGGGAGACTGTCACTCAGCATCTATATACCGAAGGATTTGCACCAAGATATTTTCTATGGACTTGTCACGGAGAGTCACGCGAAGTTGGGACGTCGAGCAATCCTGTCGTTCAGACATATGGTGAATCTTCCTCTGCTGGTGCTTCTTCATCCAGTCAATGTAATTCCTATAGAACTATGATACTTGATAGTCTTGGGGGTCAATTCCACCTGAATGATAATGTTGATCGGCCAGTTCTTCAGACATCAATCACACCAGATACTACAGCGGTTGATATCACAGAAGTACAAACTGCGGTAGAGATTGAATTACCAAATAAAGAAGCTGCAGAATTTTACGAGATGTTGAAAGCTGCCGATGAACCTTTGTATGAGAATTGTCCTAAATACACTAGGTTTTCAGCAATGACACAACTCTTAAACATCAAGGCCGATTGTAATATCAGCGGAGTTGCGTATGATCGGATTGCTGGATTGATTAATGGAATGCTGCCTACTGATAACAAGTTTGAGCCAACTTTTTATAAGACTAAAAAGCGGAGTTGCGTATTACCCGATGGATATTCCTCTAACTTATCTCGATGTGTGAACATCGATGATTGCAAAATATCTGGGATGAAGAGCCATGATTGTCATGTATTCATGCAGAGATTACTTCCGGTTGCATTTCGAGATCTTCTACCTGATAATATTTGGGGTCCGTTGACTGAATTAAGTATGTTTTTTAGAAACATCTGTGCAAATGTCCTTCGAGTCGAAGATATGTCAACACTTGAAAATAATATTGTTGAAATCATATACAAGCTGGAGCAATTTTTCTCTCATGCATTTTTTGACTCGATGGAGCATATACCGATACACTTGGCATACGAGGCACGAGTTGGTGGCCCCATTCAATATCGGTGGATGTACTTATTTGAAAGATACATGAATCGTCTGAAGAAAAAAGTAAAGAACACCGCAGCTGTTGAAGGATCAATATCTGAATCGTATATCATCCAATAAATTTCAACATTCTGCTCATTTTACTTTGAATCGACAGTACAGACAAGATTTGATCGTCCTCCACGTAACGACGACGAGGGTGTTCGACATTCAGATGGACATTTAAATATATTTTGTCACTCTCGTCGTGCTTTTGGTTCTCGTCCATCTCGACACTTAAGCGATGAAGAGTATCATTTGGCACACTTGTATGTATTACTCAATTGTCCAGAGATTGAACAATTCATTGAAATATTTGACATTGAGATGGTGCAAAAATACTCTATTCACAACCATCAAGAATTGTAGAGATTACGGAATCGTGATTTCCCTACTTGGATTCAGACTTACAGCAAAGATCATAGAGCTGAAATAGATGAAAGAATATTTGAGTTTGTTAGTGGACCGTCGCGACTTGTGTCGTGCTATAGCGGATATTTTGTTAATGGGTATAAATTTCACACGGTTGAATATGCATTTACAAAGAAGACGATGAATGCTGGGATTTGCGTGAAAGGGACAACCTATGTTGAATGTGATATGGATTTTTATGGACTGGTGGAAGAAGTGATAGAGTTGCACTACTTCGGCTTAAAATCAGTGATCCTATTTAGATGTCATTGGTTCGATACAAGAGAAAGGGGCATGAAAGTTCATCCAAAATACAAATTTGTTGAGGTTAATTACAAATCGAAATTGGCAGCAAATGAGCCTTTTATATTGGCATCATAAGCCGAACAAGTATATTACGCGAAGTATTCGGCTCGAAATAAAGATAGAGCAGATTGGCGTATAGTCTGTAAGACAAAAGGTAGAGGAAAAATTGATCCGATAGTAGGAGAAAATGAGCTGATACCTGATATGACACATGGTTTCTATCAAGAAGATGATCCTCCTGCTGTAGATCGTATTATTCCAATACTCGAGGATGCAGACACAACGTCAATTCAATTAGAAGTTGAATATGCTGATGATGACGATCATGAAATTGAGGAAGCTGGAGATGAAGAAGATGAAGAAGAGGAAGAAGAGGAAGAAGAGGAAGAATTCGAAGACTATTATTCAGATGATGAGGAATAATTGTAAAGTATATATTTTATTAAATATATCTCTACTATTTATACAATAATCTGATTATATGTCTATTCGACAGATATGTCTGGTCGTGGTTATCGTCGTAGGAGAGCTTCGGAGTCTCCGATCGGTGAGACTCCAGCACTTACTCATGCTGCTGATTCTCCTATTGTTGATCCTCCTGTCGATGATACTGCTGAGGCTAGTACATCTAGACGCAGGCGGCCACGCGGGCCGAACAGGTGGCAGCCTCCACCAGCCACAGAGTCACGTAGATTTATTAGCGTGATTGGGGAGCAGTAATATATCATGAATTATGAATCATTACAAATTCATTATATCATAATATAATATTAAAATTTATTTTTGTTGTGCAGGTTCGAGCAAGAAGAAGTGCCAAGGAGCATTTCTTCTACTATTCGATGATACATGCACGGGGCATGGCCTACGTGGTCTCACGTGCCTAGCGAGCACGTCGACATGTTATGGCGTGAGTTTGAGACACGTATTATTTTTTTTTTACATGCATGATGATTAATATTGGTACTGATATTATTATTTTGCAAGCTCGCTTTACATGGGCCGAGGACCAGAGGCCATTCATTTACGCTGCCTGGGAGGCTATTTCCCGTGCGAGGTACAACAGGCAGCTGGGGCAGGCTCGGCCCTAGGCGATGGCACGAGCTGGGACCACTAACATCGCGGAGACTCGGGGATACGGCCCCGATTGGATTACTCCGGATATATGGGACCAGCTCGTGGGAATATGGTCGACGGATCGATGGCAGGAGGTTTCTCAGAATGCGGCTATAAATCGCATGTCGGGGGGAGCAGCGCGTCACACCGGCGGCTCTGTTGCATTTGCAGTGCACGCGAACCGTATGGTAAGTATACCTTTTAATTATATATTTTATTTGTTACTATGTGTACTAATTAATGTATTTGTTTTGTTAATGTAGACGACAGTGTCGGATGACAGGACACTCTAGCGACCCTCCCCGATGGTGGTGTTTGAGCGGACTCACCGTCGAGCACATGGGACGGGGGAGTACATCGACAACCGCACTGCATACATTATGGTAACTATATATTTGTTTAAATTATTTATTATATATTTATAATTTAAGTTTTATGATAAATATTAAACAAAAAATCAAACTCGAGTAGGAGACCTACAGCCAGACGGTGGTGCAGCGCGAGGGCACCCCCGAGGACTTTGACGCAGCAACGTGGGTCGAGACCGCAGGTGGCTGGGACCATGGCCGCGTATATGGCTTTGCAGATAGTGGTCATGCGCGAGACGTACTAGGGCCACTTGGGGCACCGACCCCTCCGGTCGTTGGTGAGCGGCCGTCCACCTCTAGATCCAATTATGATTATAGTAGCATAATAAGGACTCTAGAGGAGACGGTCGCGCGTCAGAGTCAGATGATGACGGAGATGCATGCTATGCTACGCAATATGTCAGGTCATCCCGAAGCATACATCTCTTCGGCATCATCTAATCCATCATCCTCGAGTCAGTCCACACCGGTGTACACTCAAGCACTCCAGACCCCGCGATATGATCCAGATCATCCTCCATCGTCATCGTGAGATTTTTTTATATTGACTTTGTTACTGAGATATTGGACTTGTTTAATTTATTTTGTTTGGATATTGATACTTCAATTTTGCATTTGAATAGTTTTTATACTATTGTGGATAATTATCAATATAAATATAATTGTTTTGATGTATATCTTGGTGTATTTGTGATGTGTGAATGAATGTGTGTATGAGTGTATGGGTGTGTGAGTTATGTATCAAATAATGTATCAATGTATCAATGGAAATTTTAAATTTTAAATTTTTTCGTTATCAGGTTCACATCATCAGCAACGGCTTTCCCACGGCCGTCCGTGGGAAAGCCGTTGCTAAAAGTGTATCGAAAGCCATTGCTGATGACCTACAGCAACGGCTTAGCGACGGGATTTTACTAACGGCATTGCTACGGACTCAGCGGCCGTTGCTATTAATGTTATCCGCAACGGCTCTGGGTCCATGGCAAAACCGTTGCTGATAATATTTTTAGCAACGGCCCGAGCGGCCGTTGCTAAGTTATTAGCAACGCGAGTTTCTGCCACGGCACCATTGCAACGGCTCCGGCCGTTGCTGATGCCCATTTTTCTAGTAGTGATGGGAAGATCATGTGAGATCAAGAGTGGTGGGTTCGTTGAAATGGGATGCGTCGCCGGGGGTCGGAGATGAGTAGTGGTGTGTTCGTCGCTGGGAGCGGGAGACGAGAAGTGAGGAGGGAAGGGCACTGCGTGAGATCAAATGAGAACAACTTCGGGTTTGCTGGATGGGGAGGCATCGCCGGGGGGCGAGAGAGGAGCAGTGGCGTGGGGTATGTTGAAATCAGAGGCGTCGCCGGGGGTCGGAGACGAGCAGTGGTTGGTTCATCGCCGGGAGCGGGAGACGAGAAGTGAGGAAGGGAAGGGCACGACGTGAGATCAAGGAGAGCAACGTCGGGTTTGCTGGAAGGGGAGGCGTCGCCGAGGGTGGGAGAGGAGCAGTGGCGGGTTCGTCGATGGGAGTAGGAGATGAGCAGCAAGGCACGGGCAAGGGAGGCGGGGAAGAAAATTTTGGGAAAGGGAGGGGGAAGAAAATTTTGGGAAGGGCACGGGAAATAGAGGCCGGGAAGAATGAAAATTTTAGGGTAAGTGTCGACTATGAAAATTAAATTTACTAGTTAAGTGGTCGGCTTAATTAGAAAAGGTTGAAAAATAAAATGTAAAGAAAATAAAATAAAAAAATTATAAATTGGTCGGTTTAATTACCAACGGATTTTTTTATCCGTCGGTAATTTTATTGGTAATGCCAATAAAATTTATCTGCCGGTAATAAATCCACCGATGATAATCTATTTTCTTGTAGTGGTTAACCGAAAAAACAGATTCTGTTCCGGACCGGTTTACAAGTTAATCAAAAAATCTTTTTTTTTCTCACCCCTAGTCAGGAGTATTATAAGTCGGGGGGGTACATGAGGAGGTCACGGGTATTATAAGTCGGAGTTTTTTTAGTTGGAGGATAGATAAAATTGAGGGAATTATTTTTGTCGGCCAAAAAAGAAGAGGAAAATTTTTGCCAAAATTTTATTTTTTAAATTATTTTCCCATCAATGGCACACGTAATTTGTCACAATAAATAGTTCTATATCTATGGCTAATCTATTGTCGCATATATTAACCACAGAATATCGTGACAACGTTGTGGCAAAAATATTGTCGCAAACGCTTGCCACAAAATATTGTGACAAACTTGTGGCAAAACGTTTATCGCAAATGCTTGCCACGATAGAATGAGTGGCAAAATCTATTGTCATAAATTTAAAAAACTATAAAATTTGAACGTTGACTCAATTATTAGTGGCAAACATAGTGGCAAAATTAGAAAAATTGTCACAAATAGTTTGAACTTATACTTTTAACCATAGAAATAATTTTGCCACGAATTTCGTCGCAGATTACATCTTTTGTGGGCAATTATTGTTGTCCACTCCAAAATTTTGCCACTAATTCTTATTTTTTTTGTAGTGAATGGACCTAAGCGACCTTGCGGTTCCAAATCGTAGGCTCATTGTGGCGTTTCGGTTTTCAACCAATAGAAAGGGTTGGAGATCATGTTTTCATTTATATTATTTTTGTGATCTCTTAAAATTTGTTTTGATATCACTTGATTTTATTTAAAAACAAATTTCAAACCATTTAGCAAAGTGAAGTTTGATAATGATACTTGATGCTTCTCTTTGCTTTTTGGTTCGGTTAGCTTGCTAAGTAGCTATTTTTTTCTCTAAAATATTAGTGTAGCTTACTTGCAAGTTATAAGTATTTTAGGAAGACTAATTAGAATGAAAAATATTAGTTTGGCAAATTATCATGAATAAGGTATAACTTTGATAAATTCAAATCTTAGTGTTATACCTCAATTCTTAAGCTTAAATAATGTCTCAGTACTCATGATTAGAATTGCATGTTAAATCCTTGAATTTTTATGAGTAGGTAGAATCTTAGCAATTAGGCAAATTTCATTAAATAAAACTTGCTCTTGGTTGATACTTACTATTAGAGACACTCCTTTAAGTCCAAACTAGTTAAGCATATTTAGGGACCTTATTCCTCAAATGCTTCACATCTTAAGATCCCTTAGATTCATTTTGATATCATGATAACCTTCTTAAATTTAATCTTTACTATCTAGCATAGATTGAATTTTTTTTAAAAAACTTTGCATTAAACTTGTGCTATTTTGTAAAATAGCTTGCTAGTTGGCATACTATTTCATTATGATACTAATGAAGCCCCTTGCAAGTTAAGAAAGTGGTAAACATTGAAAGCTATGCTATCATGAAGATAATCGAAAAGTAAATGACAAGTTTGGCAAAATTCTATTGAAAAAGGTATGAGTTCAATTTTGCTATCTAGCATAGGTTAAGGTTTTTAAATGAAACTTTGAATTGAACCTTTGCTATTTAGTATGTTAGCTTGCTAGTTGGCATATAATTTCATTTTGATACTAATGAAGCCTATTTGCAAGTTAAGAAAGTGGTAAACATTGGAAGGACATGCTATCATGAAGAAAAGTGAAAAGTAAATGACAAGTTTGACAAAAATTTCTAAAGACTAAGGTATGGATTTAATTTTGCAAAAATATTAGTATAATAATTGAATATACATGTTTAATGATGTCTCTATACTCATGATTATTTTTGTATGATAAATGTTGAATTTTCATGAGTAGGCAAGTTTCATGATAACTAGGCAATTTCATGATATTAATATTGAATGAAATTGGACTAGTTTAAAATTTCTTATTAGAGACCTTATTTTGAGTAAACATCAAACAAACATGTTTAGATACACATATCACATAAGTCTAGGTATTTAAAATTGAAAACTCATGTCTAGATGAACAATGTGATAACTATATCACTTTAGGGGACTTAAACTTGAAAAAGTTTGACCCAAGTCAACAAAATGACTTGGACACTTCATTTTAAGTTCAAACTTCATAAATATGTTTAGGAATAGGTATGACATGTTTCCAAAGAACTTAAAGTGAAAAATTCATATGGATATGAAAAAAATGACATAGAGGTGGTTTCATGAAAACCTCTCTTGAACAAGTTGACCCAAGTCAACAAGTTGACTTAAAGGTCTCATTTTCAATCCATATTTGAGAAACATGTTTATATTTACTCATGTTAGGTATCCATAGGTCTAAGTTTGAAAAATCTTGAGTAAATGATAAGATTGACACTTAGCAAGTTTCATGATAACTAGCTTAGTTTTGAATGAAACCATGCTAGGTTGATATCTTGACTTTAGGATATAATTTTCATTTCAAACTTGACATACATTTCTTTACATAGTCACTTTATGGTGTCATAAAAGTTTGAATAAAAATTGAACATGCTTTAAGAATAACTGAAAATTAAGAAAATGTCATGTCATCCAACAATTAATAATATTTTCAGTTATTTCTAGAGAAATATAGAAAAATCTCTTTTAACTGATTCTTGAAACTGCACCATCATTGAAAAATCTAGGTTCTTCAGTAAAAATTTAAAAACTTTCATCAAGAATCTGATTTATAATGTAATTTTGAAGTTAGATTCCGAAAACACAAAGTATCTTCCTTCTTGAAATATCAATCTTTCCGATACTTTAATTTTTCTTCAAAAACTTCAAATGAAAACTCATGTATATCATTTGGATTTCATTTCTAATATCATTCACACAATTTCTTGAGTAAAATCATTTCTAAGAATGATTTTGATATCTTGGATGATAGCTAGAAATATTCATTTGTTTATTAAAATTAATATAGGATGAAAAATGAACTTAGAAAATTCATTTTGAGTTCAAATTTGATACATGCATTTCAAATGACAATTCAACAATTGGTATCAAAAATTTTCGTCCAAAAATTGGTATAAAAAATTTTCGTCAAAAATATGATTTTATATTGACTTAAAAGTTTGATTTTTGAAAACTTGAAGTATAGTATGACCTAAGTTAACAGCATAACTTAAAAATTTCATCTTAAGCCCAAACTTGATTCATAGACTTACATTCTCTCATGTTTAATGTCTAGATGCTTAAGTTAGAAAAAACATGAGTAGATAGCAAAATTTGATACTTAGCATTTTCATATTTTCATGCTTAATTCAAATGAAACCGTGCTAAGTTAAAAGTTTGATTAAATGACATTAGTTTCACTTCAAACTTGATATACATGATTTAAATGATCATATCTTAATATTTTAAAAGTTTGAATGAAATCTAAAAATATCATGAAAAAATATATGAGTACATTCATACTTGAGTGCATACATGATTTAGTTTTGAATTCAGATTTTGTTTTGAACATACCATGTATGATTGTGTTTCATATCAAATATTTGTTTTTCATCCATTTGGTTGAGATTTTTATATTTCATGAAAAATAATTTTAGAGTCTCAACTTCATAAAAAAATATATTTGTTTTTCATCCCTTTGACTAGATTGACCTTCTTAATTACCCTTTTTGATTGATGTCAAAAGGGGAAGCAAATTATAAGTAAATGGGGACAAAATTATAGGTAAAAGGGAGGAAAATATAGGAAATCCATGCATATAGATAGGGGGAATTTATTTTCATAGATATGCATGTTGATAGGGGAAGAAATCTCTTAGATGATATCCTATATGCTTTAATGTATATATTTTCTTAAGGATGTTTGTCATCATCAAAAAGGGAGAGATTGTTGGCTTTAGGTTTTCAACCTTGGTCTTAATCTCGGTTTTGATGATAACAAACATGGAACTAATATTTCGTCGAGAAATCTTTCAAGTTCCATATCGATTAGCGTTCGATGTCCTCGATCGGAAAAATCGAAAGAAATCGAAAAATCTGAAGGACATTGGTCGTCGCGCTCGGGTTCATCGTGGAACATCTCAAAGTTCGATGTATGCATCAAAGACGTATTGGACGAGCTCAAAGATCACATGGAAAGCTCTCCAAGATGACGCACGTTGAAAGCCGGAACCCGGAAATGAAGCGCGCAAGAAAAATTGCTGAAAAAATAATTTCAGCCTAGGTTCGGTTGACCGGGCGGTCGACCGAATAGGGGTAAAAAGCGGTAGTAGCTACTGAGGCCAAAAATTGGCAGTAGCTTCGTCGGTCGACCGAACTGCGGATAGCTAAAGACGCAACTTACGTCGGTCGACCGGGCGGTCGACCGGTTTGGGGGAACACAAAGTTTGTGTCTGGCAATCGATCCGTCAGTCGACCACACAGAGAGAATAAGCAGCGGTCGCTCTAAACGATCGATCGGTCGGTCGATCGGCCAATCGACCGAGCAGCTGTAATGGCTAGATTTTAGCCCGTTGAGCTGTCGTTTCTTTGAGAGGGTATAAATATACCTCATATAACTCATTTAACCCTCTCTCCCACTCTTACAGATTTGATTGAGCATTCTAAAGGGAGATTTGAGCCTTCAAATGATCGATCAACAACGCTCTGTTCTTCCGTGAATATTTTCTCAAGCGCCCAGCTGTCTTCCTCAACTCGGGTTTTAATACGAGCTCTACCTCTTGACGAGTAGAAGGCGTTGAAGGCTTGGAAAAGAGCTGTGGTTCTTCTCTTATTTCTTAAGCTCTTTTGATTGTATTTTAATTGTTATTTGGACATTATTTTATTTGAATTTGAGTTTGAGTAAGACCTTGGTTGTTAGGTCTTGTTGTGTGAGTGGTATCCTCGGTGCAGAAGGAGTAAAGCCACTTTTGTAAACATAGTTTACTAGGATTAGTCGAGTCGTCCCTTAGGGTTGAGGTGGAAGAGTGCTCTCGGTAAGAAGGCGGAGACTTTCGGGTGTAGAATTGAAGTGCCTTAGGTCGAGAGTGCGACTCTTCGAGTCAAAGTCCTCATTGTAAGGAAAATAAGAATTAATTTAGTAAACCTAGTTTGAAAATCCTAAGCGAGGCGCTTAGGTAGTGGAGTAAGTATTGGAGCCTAACCACTATAAATTTTTGTGTTTGCATTGATTTATTGATTGTATTATTTGCTTTACTATTTATCGCTTTTGCATCAAATTATCATATTATAAATTGCCTAATTAGTTTAAGAAAAACGATTAAAATCGATTTGGACAAATTGAATTAGTAAACATACTATTTACCCCCTTTAGTGTTGTCAATTCTCCTACATACATTTCGTCTCCTCCATTTCTCTATTCTCTGTTCACTTCTTTAGACATAAGAAGGCGAAGAGGGGATGCTTGTGAGATTACAATTATTTAAATACAATTCTTTTAGGGAAGGAAGCATGTTGACTGTTGATGCCCAATCGTGGGAGACTTCACTTAGGTTCACATAGCTCAAAGTAGAGGAATTGTAAATGAGAGAGACGAGAGAGCCACTTCAGGTCGTGCACATATGTAGTAGTCCAACCTGACTCTGAATAATATGCTTCCAGATTAAGATAGCGGAGGCTTGTCAAGTCTCCAAGCTGAGGTGGAATTTCCCCGCTAAAATTGGCATTAGAAAGATCCAAATATGTCAGGTTGTTGAAAGAGCCAAAGAATTGGGGGATAGGAATGAGACTGGAGTCATTCTCACTGAGGTCCAGGCGTTCCAAATGAGTTAGAGAGAGCAAAGAGCCAAGGAATTTATCATATAGGAGATTGAGCTCCACGACATGGCCACTTTTGTTGCTGCAAACCACGCCGGTCCATCTGCAGCAGTCGACTTGGGCATTCCACGATGACAAGCGGGTGGAATTGTTGACGAAGCCAGCTTTGAAGGAGAAGAGTGCGTCCCACTCCTTCTCAATGCAGTACCCTTTAATTAATGACAAGCAGCAGCAGAAGAGAATTAGAACCATGAAGAAGAAAGAGTGGATTGGCTGAGTGCTTCTCATCCTCCCCATCTTCTTACTTTTCTTGAATCAATATCTACTCTGTTTGTTGAGCGATATTGCACAATTGTAATAGTATATATAATACATGTATATATTAATTTATTGCTTTGGTCAAGTACGTATACTGCTGAGTCTTCTAAGGAAAACCACTCGAACATTTGAGTGACGACGTTGGGGTTGGCTAAACACTGCGAACGAGAGTGAATGTTGGAGTCAAAAATTGGGAAAGCAAAAAATCATTCGTGCATACAAAATAGGATCAAAATTAAGATAAACATGAGAGACATTACTCTAAAAAAGAAAAACTTTGTGGATTTTATGGTGTTGAATTTGTCATGGGAGTACTGTCTTTTTGTATGGAAAACAACTCGTATATTTGCGTGGCGGAGGAGTTGGGCAAACACAAGCTGAACTTTGAAGTCAATTCTAGTCTACATTCAGAGTTTCTTCCTCTCGTGATTGTGCTTTGAAACACATGAGGATGAAGTTTCCCAAGTATAGCTATTTGATTTCAGAAAATAGAATAATATCGCATTGTTCCATTTCATTTTGATGTATAAACATGCCTCGGCCCAAATATATATTGCTTAAAAAAGAAGATAGTATCACTACACTAAAAATATAATTTGTTACTTTTCTCTCTAGTATGTTTGTTGACGGGTATTGCACAATTGTAATAATATATATAGAGAGAGTGTGTCAGTAGCTCTAGTTGTTCAAGCAATGTTTGCAGATAATACATGTATATATTACTTTATTGCTTTGGTCAAGTCTACTGCTGAGTCTTCTAAGGAATTCAACTCGTGCATTTGTGGAGTTGGCTAATTAAACACTGAATGTGAACGTGAGTGAACTTTGGAGTCAACCCGAGTCTGAGTGGGATTCTATTTTTCAGATAATGGATTTCTTTGGTGGAACAACATTCCTTGTCCCCTTCTTTATGGTGTTGACGTGTTGTATTAATTAGGTAAACACTGTGAGCATGAGTCACATAGTCACATGTCAATTCTATTCTCTGCATGCAGAGTTTCTTCCTCGAGTTTGCTTATCTACAACGTAGTATTTTTGGAAGCAGGAATGGGAGTGAATTCTTGTAAATATATATTTATTTGTTCAGATCTAGATAGGTTATTAGCGAATTTTGCCCATTAGATCGTAGGATGAATATAAGATTTTAAGATAAAAATTCTATAGGATTTGGGACGAGTTCAAAATTTTAGTCTAAAACTCGTCCCAAACTCGTTAAGTATAAAATTACTAAAATATCTATCATATTATTCACATATATATATATATATAATAATTATGTCTTTTTAATTAGATTTTAATATAATTTTTTTTTTAATTAAATCTTAATATATATTATACAACAATAATATATTTAATTACCTATACCCTATTTTTTAACACAATATATATATAATATAATAATACATCATCAAGAGTTGAGAGGTTCGAAGAAGTAGTGCGTTAGCTATTAATTTTAATTATTTTTTATAATTTTAAATTATTCGTATAAGTCATATAATATTAGATGTTATGATAAATATATAGAATAATTTTTTATATATAAATTCTATTAACTATTCATAAATATTATGATAAGTATATAGATTGTAGACTAATTTTTATATATATAAAATTTGTTAATAAGAGAAAAACGGTACCCAGTGGATACCCGTTAAATTAATGGGATGAGTTTGAGAATTACTTTTCAAAATACTAACGAGTTTGGGACGAGTTTAAAATTAAATTTATTTAATAAATTTAGAATATAATTAATTTAGTCGTCCTAAATCCTCGATCTCTGATATCATCCCTATTTGGAAGTGGATGCACGGGCGGAGCTCTCAATTTATTTTTATTTTTATTTTAAAAAAAAAGCAAGACAGCGTTCAAACCCAAGTCATGTACCGGGCATGTTATATATATATATATATATATATATAAAAGCAAAATGCAAACTTGTCGTGCACCTTAAAAACTATGATTGCTGACAAGATAATTTTAAAATTTTTAGAGAATTTCCTCCCTTTTTAAAATTCTTTTCTCTATCTTACATCTTCTCTCCGTATCTCTCTCTCTCAATTACGGTAAATAATTTAGTCAGCCACGTCTCTCTCGTTATTTTACATCAGTTACCTTCTTTCTCAATTACCCCCATAAATTTCTCTCTCATTAATTTACTTCTCTCTATCAATAACTTACACACATGACACACATCTCGGGTCGCCGGGTAGGTCCACTACTTCTTCTTTTCTCTTCTTTTACTTCTTCTTCAAGCACCACCACAGGCCGTTGCTAGCGGCGAGACACCATAAGAGATCTTGAAGGTCGCCAGGGCATACATTAGAAGTAAATATGCTCCTTTCACTACCACAAGAAGCACCACTTCCTCCATGGCTTCACTGTGCGCTTAGTCTGTTATTGCAATGATAGCAGGTACATGTGTATACGAATATATTACATGCATGCATATATTTACCTTCGACTCTGCAAAAGGAAATCACATGCTATGATCTCGGAGACAAATTCGGCGAACATCCTGCCGACATAGTTCTGTATGCTGGTAAGGGAGCCGAGGGACTGGCCGATCTGGCCCATGTTGTCGATCATCATCAGCATGCTGCCCATGCCGTAGATGGTGGCGACGAAGAGGAAGAGGAGCAGGAGGGTTACAGAGGCGCTAACGGCGAACTCAGCATGAGAGAAGGTGATGCTTGTAGAATAAGTTTACATAGTTTCTTTTAAATATCTGTTTACGAAGCAAAGGTATATGTGATGCATGTTCAACACAATAACTGTGAGTTGGTTCGCATCAGGATTTTGTTTCTAAAATCTTGGGTGACAGATGTCTCTGATTAAACTTAAAATTATCTTATTTTGTTTATGTTTTCATCAAGAATATTTTAATAAGTTGTACAATTTTGAGTTGCTTTGGCTCATTTCTTAGCGACTCCTAATATTATTCGTGAATTCTTATAGTCATACTACCACCAATAATTTTTATCTTATCAAGAAAAGGAACAGGAAATTTCTTTTAAAAGAATATTGTCTGACTACCAAGACCATTGTAAGACCATTGTGCAGCACAGATATACATGATTAAGGTATGCATCTGTTTATATATATTTGAATATGTCCATGACTAAGGCATTTGATTCAATGTGTCTGAAATTGATGCAGATATACATCATAGTCGAGAACATGTTGTTCACTTGCCAATTGGCAAGATCATTATCAAGCTTTGGTTGAGAGTGCATGAAAACACGCAAGTCTTCTTCTACATGGAGATCGGATGCCGACCTTATGGAGAACCGTGCATTCTTCTTATTGGAACAATTTATGCAATGAGAAAGTCACATCAAGAATAGTAGTGTGTAATAAGTATAAACGAAATGCTTTCTTATGCTCTGTTTTCTGTATTAGTTGTTATGTACATTTGAATGGTAGATGTATCAGTAGAAGCTTATGGAGCTTCTGCTCTGTATAAAAGGTTAAGATATGATTGTAATACTCAAAATCTTAATAGTAATATTTTATTCTTGAGCGCGGGATTGTGGATCCTAGTTAGCGCGGATTGGCGGGAAGCTTCGGGATTAGACCCGACTAAGCATTTAATATATTAAATTTAATGGAAATTTTATTTGTCTTATCTCTGTGATTTAGCATGCTAGGGTGATAGAGGGTCTCGAGACGAATTTGGCGGTGCAATCGGATCTCGAATTAGAGTTAGATCGGATAAGTTATGGGTTGTTTAAGTCATATCTCTTAGGTAGGGGTATTTTGGTCATTTGGACCCAATTGGTATCTATAAATTAGACACTAGGGTGTGCAGCTAGGGGTTTTTTGAGCCGCGTGCCACCCGAGGCAGGAGAGAGGAGAGAGAGGGTGCCATCGAGGAGGAGCCGCCGGAGCTGTATTTTCGCAAGTTCGTCGGTGTCGATCGGGGGAAGATCCTGCACGTCTTCTTCTTCCGTTTTCTCTCCGTCCGATGAGTGGATTTAGGCTTTTTTTTCTCTAGTTCTTGATTCATGTCGTCGGTGTCGTTTTCTCCAGTTCCGTTTTCTCTCCGTCGGTGTCGCTAGGAGCAGCCGTAGCCAGGCGACGGTGGGTCAGGCCGTGGATGGCGCCGCCGATCGGGCCCTGGCCTGCCCAGGTCGGCATTGCCAGACGCAGCCAGCGGCTGGGTGGCTGCCCGACCCTTGGGGGTAGCCGGCCTAGCCGCTGCCTTTGGGGCTGCCGCCGTGACCAAGCGGCGGCGAGATGTCGTCGGACGGCGGGGACCTCGTCCGGCCGGATCCTCGGCGGTGCGCGGCGGCGACTGACGAAGAAGGGGCGGCGACGGCAAGTGGAGGGGAGGAGGAGATGAAGATGACCTAAGTGGGGGAGATGAAATGAAGGGTTGAGATTGGTTTGGATGAGATGGAGGGCTGGATTGAAATGGTTGATATAAAGGGCAGAGATTTGATCTAGTGTAGATGTAACACTATGATTTCATCATGTAGATGAAAGGATGAGATTGCATCAGGATAGATGTAAGGCTGTGGATGCATCATGTCAGAAGGAAGGCTGAGATTGCATCAGGTTAGATGGAGAGCTGTGATTGCATCGGGTTAGATGAGGGGCTGTGATTGCATCTGGTTAGATGAGGGGCTGTGATTGCATCTGATTAGATGTAAGGCTGTGATTGCATCATGTAGATGAAGAGCTGTGGTTGCATCTGGTTAGATGGAGGGCTGTGACTGCATCTGATTAGATGTAAGGCTATGATTTCATCATGTAGATGGAGGGTGGTAATTGCATCTGGATAGATGTAAGGCTGAGATTGCATCATATTAAATAAAAGACTGTGATGTGATCCTGTTTAGATGAAGGGCGGAGATTTCATTATTGAATTATTAATTTTAACATCGTTATATTTATTCTTAGCAGTGTTTTATTAAATAAATTAAGGTAATTCTGTCATTATTATAAATAATTATTTGGAGGCCTTAGAGTTAGCACAATTATTCATGTTATATATGAATTTTCACCTAATCGACGTTCCGGATTCATTGGTGAGGTCTGTTTCACCATCAAACCTTCTAATTTTGAAAACAGTAGGCGGATATCGCCTCGTTTTACGTGCTAAGCTGAAAAATCATATTTTATATATTTTTATGATTCAATCTGAGATGATTCATGGATATAGTGGTTAATGAGGTGAACTTTATCCTAGATCAGCGATTTCTATGACGAGTTATTTTATCATGTTTTAGTTCATTGATTTATAGTTGGAGTTTCTTTTTGTACTGCTTTCATGATACACGTGCATCTTTTTTTTACAGTGTTATAATTCTATTTTATGGTTGTTTAATTATGTTGAGCATTCATGATTTATGAGCAATATTTCTACATATATATATATATGTAAGTGATTGTGATGTATGGCAGGAGGAGGTGGAGGGTGAGGTATGTACTTGACATACCATTTATTACATGTTGATAGCACATCTTGTTTATGCTTATATACTTGCGTGTGTGGTGTTGTGATGTGGTTGTTGCATTTCCCGGAAGCCTCGTTGGTGAGGGGAGGGTATGCCCCAAAGAGACAGCATTGGCCTTATTCCGGAAGTCTGACTGGTGAGGGGAGATCATACCCCAAAGAGATAGTTCGGAGACTTGAGCAAGTGAGGGGAACGTATGCCCCAACAGGCTAGCTCGGAAGAGCCAGTGCCGATGAGGGGAGGGCATGCCCCAAAGAGACGGCACTGAGCTGGGTGGTAGTTCGGCGATCACCCGTCTACCTACCCTATGTGGCTATGTGGGACCGACGGGTCCGGAGAGCATGCATATGATTGGGGTGCTGCATTGCATGCATATGATTGAGGTGTTGCATTCATCCTTGGTTATGTTTATATTTATTGGTGGATGCTTATACTTATTGTTGTGGATATGAGTAGGGTAGTGGATGTGTTACTTATGTTTGTTCCGTCATTTTTTAAGATATTTTGTACTTGTTGACGGATGTTGATTTCATGCATACAGATATATTATTGCTGATTTCTTTTGACATTGTTGTTACGTTATTGATATCGGCTTTTGTGTTTTTATGCATGATGATTGATTTGGTGAATTGAGGACTGATCTACTCACTAAGTCCTAGTTGGACTTACTCCTCATTTACGTTGTTTTTCAACACTTGAGTTAGATCAGAGAGGTACCGAGGTATAGTAGCGCAGCTAGTGGCGGCAGGGCAGCGGGTCTCGTGACATGTCGTGATCGAGGAGGATACCTGAGTCATTTTAGTGTCTTCTTGAGTTGTTGAGTCATGTTGACTCGAGTCGTGGTTTCCGCATTTATTTTTATTTGGGGAGTCTTGTTTATTTATTAAAACTCATTTTAAATAAACTTGTCCAGTGTGTTCATATTGAATTTTGGTTTAATTTGGTTCGTGATGTCATGTCTATTTTTTTTTAAAAAAAAGAAAATCTCCCACTGTTCAGGTTATTATTGTTGTGTTTGAGTTGGGTTAGGCTTCGTGGTACGTGGCGTATCCTGGTCGGTCATATCGGTTTGGGGTGTGACAATGATACATTGTAATTGTCGGTTGTTCTCTGATTAGTAATGAAAGACTATATTCTCATTTCTCCCGTAATGATCGTTGTCATCACTTCAAATGTCCAACTATTGTTGCTGTACGCATGCTGAAGCTGATCGATTTCAAGTTCAAAAGCATCACATGCATCGATTTTAGCAGGTGATGAAGAGAGACTACGCGACGGAGGTAGAGTGGCAAAAGTCGACATGGAGATCGAAGGCTGACCTGATGGAGAACTGCACATTCTTTCCAGGTGGTCAGGACAAGATGAGGCATTATTTCCAGAACACACGAGATCTTATTTTTGTTGTTGACAACAATGAAGAAGAATTAATATAAACACACGAGATCTTCTCCCTTCTTCTCCCTTCTTCTTCCTTCTTCTCGTTCTTCTTCGTCGTCGTCTTCTTCTTCTTCTTACTAATTAAACTAGCTAGAAAACATTAATAGCACATCTAATTACCTATCCTCCTCTGCCGTCCACTGCGCTTTGACGACAGAGGTGCCACCGCCACCATTGGAAGACGCCATAGTCACCACTTTCTTCTTCTTCTCTGAACGTTCCCCTCTTGCCACCACTTCCTTTCCGGCATCGCTCATGAGACTACCGAAAAACCTCGAATCGTCCAGCAAAATGGCATTATGAAACATCATATTCATACCCATTGAGCCGACGAAGAACCCTTCGGCCTCTCTAAAGGCAAAAGGCTCTTGATCTTGCCATGCGCTTGAAATGAATGGAGGCGTTGGTACAGGGATGTAGGGGCCATTCTTCCCTGCAAATCCATTGCGACCTCCGGCCGCTACTTCCATGGAGAAGAAGGTGAAAAATGAAAGAGTTGAGTCTTTGTATAGAAGCATGAGTCAATTGTGTAATTAAGAAGTATGAGTCGATTGTAATTAATTATAAGTCTTCATTTAAGGTTTCAGTTTGCTCACTACACGTGGCAATTACACATCAGCTTGTACATGTATAAATACTATCATCTTATCAATACAATATATTTTTGAGCGCCTAGTTTAATTCAAATCCCTAGTTACTTCCATATGGTATCAGAGCTTATTGCTCCACTGAGCTCGATCCCCCTTTTTCGCTGAACTCGATCCCTCTTTCCTTCTTCCTCTTCGCCTTCGTTCCTGATTGAAGCTGCGAACATGCAGGTCAATGAGGCAACATCGAGCCATGAAGTAATCAATCCTTTTACTCAGTTGAATCAGATCATCTCCATCAATCCAGCTTCCCATCTACCGATTAAGCTCACTGGAACCTCAAATTACTTGATCTAGCGAAAGCAACATGAACTTCTACTTCGAGGGTATGATCTAACTTCTTTTATTGATGGTTCTTTCAAATGTCCTCCGATTGAAGAACTAGACCATTGCCGGAATTGGATCAGGCAAGATGGCCTGATATTACACGCTATTATGGTTTGTTGAGCCAGCGATAGCTCCAGTGGTAGCATCCGCCACCTCTGCTAACATTGCGTGGAACAAATTGGCACTCCAGTATGCCAACAAGTCTCAATCGAGGATCTATGCGCTTCAAGAGAATCTGTCGCAGATCACAAAAGGAAGCAAATTAATATCCGATTATTTCACTGAGATTAGATCAATTGCTGATGAATTAGCAATAGCTGACTCTCCTGTCAATGAATCAGCCCTAGTTATCAATATACTTGGTGGTCTGAGTTCAGATTTCAATAACATCAGTGCGGCGATCAGATTGTGCGACACTGCCATCAGCCTGGAAGAGTTGTATGACAAACTTTTTGGTCACGAAGCCTTCTTGCAACGTAAAATAGAGAAACCAGTAATCACAGCTCAGTTCTCTCAGAAACAGAATTCAAATCAGAACTCGAATCAATTTTCTCAATACCCAAGTCAATATTGTTGTCCTTTTAATCAAAACAATATTGGAATCAATAATCCAACTGGAGAAGGTCACCACAGCAGCCAAACAGTACTCGACAACCTAATTGGCGACCTCCTATGTTAGCTCAAGGAAATGGAGCTCAAATTCAATGTCAATTGTGTGAGAAGTTTGGTCATTCAGCTCGCAATTGCATATCCAAATCCCATAATCATGAAGAAGCTAGAGCTTACTTCTTCAGTTGTCAAACACCAACTAACAATTGGCTGATGGATTCTGGAGCATCGCATCATGTGACAAAACTGTCAAAATCTGCAGCTAGCTGCTGAATATTCTGGCGATGATGGCATTGCTTTAGGAGATGGTAAGAAAATAACTATCTCTCATACTGGTAATTCAAATATTTCCAACTCTGGAAACAATTTTGTTCTTCATGATGTCATATGTGCTCCAAATATGCATAAGAATTTGATATCAGTTTCAAAATTTTGCATTCAAAATGATGTGTCAATTGAATTCTTTCCAAAATACTTTGTTGTGAATGACCTTCAAACAAAATTGATACTTGCTCGCGGCCAGAATAATGCTGACTCGTATGAATGGACTAGTGGCACATCTCTCATTCATCCCTCTGTTCATTTCACATCTGCCACCAGTCAAGCTTCCATTGAACTCTGGCATCATAGACTTGGGCATCCGAATTTTAGAACTCTGAAGTACATGCTGTCTACTTTTCATTTACCTGTTCTTAATATACACAAAGAGCCATGTAATGCTTGTTCATCCAATAAAAGTCACAAGCTTCCATTTTTTGATTCCACATTATGTAGTAGCAAACCCTTAGAACTCTTGTACTCATATGTGTGGGGACCTTCCCCCATCACATCAGACAATGGTTTCAAATATTACTTGTTGATAGTTGATCATTACACCAAATATATGTGGTTGTTTTCAATGAAGGTTAAATCAGAAGTTACAACAATTTTTCTATCCTTTAAAGCTCTTGTTGAATTTTTTTTTAACACTTCCATCATAAACTTTTATTCTGATGGTAGAGGAGAATTTATTGGCCTCTCGGATATACTTGCTAAGTCTGGTATCCAACACTATATTTCACCTCCTTACACTCCTCAAAGAATTAGTACAGCTGAGAGAAGGCATCGTTACATACTTGAAACTACTACTACATTGCTTCATCATGCGTCACTTCCCTTAAAATTCTGATCTTATGCATGTACTGCAGCAGTCTTTCTAATAAATAGGATGCCTACTTATGTCTTGAATGGGTCTTCACCTTACAGTAAATTGTTCAATCTCACTCCCAACTACATCTCTTTCAAAAGTTTTGGGTGCTTATGTTATCCTTGGCTTAAACCCTACTCTACAAACAAATTGGAACCTACGTCCAAACCTTGTGTTATTGGTGGCAAATAACATATGCCAAAGGAGTTAAGACACCTTTGGCTTCTAAGAATCTTGTTCAACTGGATGGTGGCAGTTCACTAACAGATCCTCATTAGTATAGGAGTGTTATTGGTGCATTGCAGTACTTAAGTTTTACAAGACCTGATTTGTGTTATGTAGTCAATTGTCTCTCACAATTCATGCACTGTCCGAGACATACTCACTGGCAGGCATGCAAAAGAGTACTGAGATAACTAAAAGCAACTCAGTCATTCAGTCTTCACATCAAACCAATTAAAGCTTCCTCTATCTCTTGATGTTTTTTCTGATGCAGATTGGGGAGGAAATGTTGATGACATGTGCTCAACCAGTGGCTATATCTCCTTTCTTGGTAATGTACCTATCAGCTGGTCATCTAGAAAACAAAGAACCATTGCTCGATCCTCCATAGAAGCAGAGTGTCGAGCCATTGCAAACGTTGATGTAGAAACCAATTGGATTCAGAACTTGCTAAGAGAATTGGATATCCCTTTAACTATAGCTCTGAAGGTGTTCTGTGATAATCTAGGTGCTACTTTTCTGTCAACTAATCCTGCTTCTCACAGCCGCATTAAACATCTTGCAATCGACTATCATTTTGTTCGAGAGCATGTTCGAGACAAAGTTCTTAACATCTGTTATATTCCATCTTGCTGATTCACTTACTAAATCTGTTCAATCCAAGCTATTCATTGAACACAGATCCAAGATAGGTATTGTTGACGCATTACCTATCTTGAGGGGGCATATAGAAGTATGAGTCAATTGTGTAATTAAGAAGTATGAGTCGATTGTAATTAATTATAAATCTTCATTTAAGGTTTTAGTTTGCTCACTACACGTGGCAATTACACAGCCGCTTGTACATGTATAAATACTATCATCTTATTAATACAATATACTTTTGAGCGCCTAGTTTAATTCAAATCCCTAGTTACTTCCATACTTTGGTGTAGTATGGAATATATATTACTTGTGTAAAAATGGGAATAGGATGAGGAGTTGAGGAGGAACTAGGAAGACAAGAAGAGATGAGTAGTACTGGTTGTTTCTTGGAATTAAGTATCATTATAATATAAGCACTATATACTGCGCCTTAATTGAGCTAAGGGCATTAACAATTTCACCACCATTTACAAGAACACTTCCAATCTTCTTCAGTGTTTCACAGGGCAAAGAATGCAATAAATTGTATCGATAGGTTTAGTGCTAGAACAATGATCATGGTTAGAATTATGCATGTTCCTTTTCCCATTATCAAATTGATATCGAGATTGTTTCCTGAAACTTCCAGATTTATGCCTAGAAAATACATTGCCAAGCAACACTTCACATTTAACAATATCATTGGGGAATGAGAAAGGTAGTAACAATTTCATCAGCCCTCACCGGAAAAAAAAAATATTGTGCTCCTTGACTAGCAAATAAACCTCCGTTTAGCAACTCATAGTAGTCCAATCCTTGGTTACCAAGAGGACTCTGTTTACTAAAATACCATGAATTAAATTTCTTCTACTTTGAAAATGTGGGGAAAAAGAAGCCTGTTGAGTGTACGCCTTCTCCATACAACAAAGCAACAAAGCAAGATACATTTTTGGAACATGGCTGGCATTGGCATTTACTATTTTTTTTCTTACGATGGACGTATTATAGTTTTGGAGAACTTCATTAACAAAAATTTATTTAGCTTAAAATAATTTATTTTTTCTAATTTGTTTCAATAATTTATTATATTATATCTATATTATATTTGATTTTTATCCTTGAAATATTGTTATTTTTGTTATTTTTCTTTTTTATATAATTTTTGTATATATATATATATATTATAATTGCTCTTGGTGCATATTTTTTTAGTATTTTTGTATATGAGCCTATTTTGATGTTTTTTATTTTGAATTTATTATTATTTTGAATAATTAGTATAAACATGTTTTTTTAATGTATTGAATTAATTTTTATATTCGTTTTTTAGTTTCATTTCTTGAGTTTGTTTTTAGTATTTAAAAACCAAATAAATTTAGGTAGTTTAAAATAATTTAGATTTTTTATTTTCTAATTTATTTTAATTTTTTACATTATATCTATATATATATATATATATATATATATATATATGTGTGTTTTGTTGAAATCTATATAGATTTATTATAATTGCTTTTGGTGCAGATTTTTTTTGTGTTTGTCTATGTCGAACTATTTTTTTTTAAAAAAAAATGTCAGCCTATTTTTGATATTTTCAATTATTATTATTTTATTATTATTATAATTTTTTCAATACATTAAAAATATATATATTTTTAAATATATTGAATGTTTTTTATATTAGATTTTGAGTTTGTTTTTAATAGTCTTTCAAAATCATATATATTTACATAGTTTAAAACATTTTAAATTTTTAGTTTATAATTTATTTCAATTTATTATTTGGTGAATTTTTATTTATATCTATATTATATTTGGTGAATTTTAATTATAGTAATATATTATATTGTACAATTAAAAATGAATAGTGTAATTCAAAAAATTAGAATAAAAAATAATTCAATATCAATATTTTATGACATTTAAATATAAAAATTAATTACGTTGAGTTTTAATTTATATATATTATTTATACTTATGAATATATTATTGTGTTTGGTGAATTTTAAGCATTAAATAAAAATCATATTTGACCAAGAATATGTATTTTTTACTTTATTAATTATATAAATTAAATTAAACTAATATTTATTATTATTTTACACACATATATATATATATGATATTTATTATTACTCATAATTATTTGGGTATGAATATTATTATTTAAAACTATAATTTAAGTTAAATTAATTTTAATAATTTTTTTATCATAATTTTAAAATTTACTTAAATTATATATAATTACGCAACGTGCAAATTTTCAACTAGTTTTATTTTAAAACGTTCAACCACATGAGCACTCGGACCTGTAAAGGGAATATTGCCTTACTTTTTTCTTTCCTTTTATATTTTTTTATATATTTTTTTTACTTTGTTTTTTGTTTTAAATTTTTTTTCAGATATGTTATTAATATTTTATTTTATTTCTTATATATATATATATATATATATATATAATTTATTTATTTTATTTTAAAAAAAATGTTTTTGCTTTTTTCTATTTTATATATTTTTGTTATTATTTTATTTTACATAAAAATTTTATTTCAAATTTACTTTATTTTGTATTCTGATAGTATTACATTATATTATTTTAACAAAAAAAATTGTTTTTTAATTATTTTGGCTTTTCTTTTTTAAATAGAGTTTTATTCTTCAATTTTTATCCTTTGTTTTTTGTTTACTATATATTTTTCATTTTCATATTTTTTTAAATATTATTTTGTTTTGTTTTGATGTTATTTTTTCCTATATTTTTAATATTTTAATATTTTTTATTTTTTTACTTGATTTATTTTTTCTTATTTTGTTTCATATAACATTTTGATTTCACATTTTGCTTTATTTTTAGTTTTGATAGTATTAAATTATATTATTTTTAATTAACATATAATACTATTATTATATTTTATTCATTAACTATTTAAATTTCACTTTATAGTTTCAATAATTTATTGAGTTTTTTATTCGATTTAACTTACTGCATTTAGAATTAAGTTTGATTGTCTAATTTTGGAAGAAAAAAAATTAAATTTTTAACTGAACTTATATCTCTTGCTTATATTATTATTATTTAAATAATTATTTTTTCCAAAATTTTGTTTCATTTATTATTTTCTTCAAAAAATAATTTTATTTAGTTCAATATTTTTCAACGAAAATTCAAAACCTCGAATTGAATAATATCATAAATTAATAATCATTATTTATTTTCTATTATTACAACTGTCATAAATTTAATAATTTTATTTGGTTCAATATTTTTCAACTCCCTACGCTATGTTAAAATTTATTTTCTAAATTTATATTATCATTATTTACTATCTATTATTACTAAATATAATTTTAATTTATTTTTTATTTTGGCGGTATTAGTTTATATTCTCTTTTAACGTATTTATTATTATATTTTATACATTTGGTTTTAAAAAATCAATTTTTTTTTATCAAGTTCATATATGAATTTAGAGAAAATTCAATACTATAAATTATATGGATATCTTTTGATCACATTATTAATTAAGTATTTATTTTTTTATTAATCTAGTTTAATTTCTAAATGTTTTCGTTGTAATTTTTGTTTTGGTTATTAAAATTATTATTATTATTATTCCTTTTGATTTTTTATACCGTTGTATTCCATTTATTTAAAACTAGATCTACTTCTATTATATTTTTATTAATTTTTCTAATTAGAATATTAAGAATTTATTGTTGTCATTGAATTTAAGTTCATTATTATAATATTGATCTTTATATTTAGTTCTATTAATAAATGATCTTATTTTTATATCTTAAAGCGCAACTATCTTTTATTCATTTTATATTTATATGCAATTAATGTTATTATTAATCAAAATAAATGTTATAGAAATATTTTTATCCCATCGCGAAGCGCGAGAATTTTTCTAATTTGATTTAAAAGTAGAGTAATATTTAAGTGCACTCATAAAAATTAAATTTATAACATGTTATATCGAAATATTAGATGTTAGGAAGAAACTGACCTTCATGCAAAGATTCTAAAATTCAAACGCCAAAAGCAAAATATCCGAAATGAATAAATCCTAAAAGGTCTATTTCTCAAGCAATGTTTTTTTCGTTGTCTCTCTTCTCCTTTACACCATCTCAGACAGAAGCAAGAAGATCAAAAGTATAAGACGTCGCATCCATAATTTTCAGGCAGAAATAGAAATTCAAATTCTGATGTGCAGAAAAATCTCACATTAGAATTTAAGTTATAAATTATGGAATAAGACTGTGTTAAAAATGGTGGGGCAAGGTCGGATGGCCTCATTTTGGAGTCAAAACAGGTCAAATTGCAATCACGTAAATAGATATTTAATTATGTTATGCAACAAAACAAATATATACACACTATGTAGATTGTAGAGTATTTACTGTGTTTTGCAAATGAGAAATTGATGATGATATTTATATAGTATTGTCCCATTTCATTTTGATGGATAATCATGCCTTAGCCCCTAAAAAACCAACATACTATCACTACTTAATAAAAAGTTATTTGTGAGGACTCTAGTAGTAGTAGAAGACTTTCTATCATGGTCAAAATTCACAACGATCTATTGAAGATAATCCGATCATTAATAATCTTTGACGGACAAATTAAACTATGTTGTCGCTCTACAATGACTTTGGTGCATGACAGGCACTCTCTCGTTGCCCAAGAGTCTTCTACTATCACAAAGCTATAATAAAAGATTTTTTAAATAAAAACTAAAAAAGTAAATGTTATTTTTATAAGGTCGAAGGGGAGAGAGATGATATATATAAATTAAAAACTGGACGAGACGATAAAATGTAGTCACCGATGAAGGTTCTGCGACGGTCAATTGTCGTCGCAGAGACGTCATAATATGTAATATTAACAATAGTGACATTTAATGTTCCTTGCTAATTTATGACTGTCATTTTTCGTCGCGACAATGATGTTGCTGTTTGTGATGACCACTTGAACGTCGCAGATAGCAAATTTTACATTAGTGTGTATATTTGTCATGCTCTCTATTTGGAAAAGAAATAAATTGAATTATATAAATTCGGTTTTGCATATTGTAATACTCGTGTTATGATTTTGGTGTTACAACGGGAATCTCGGGATGCGCGTCGGAGCGAGTTGAGTGGATCCCCGGATGACACGATTGGAGGTACAACTCTTGTACATGAAAATTTACTTTAATTAGGTAGTAAATATAAATTCTGGCCTAACTCGAGTTCGAGGGTTATCTTGGGTGTGGTTTGATCGAGTTCATAGGCCAACTTGGAAGTGGACTCAGGGGCAAATGAGTCATTCTGCGCTTAAGTGAATAATAAATAAATAAATAAATAACAATCACCGTATGGCTTCAAGAGAGGGATGAGCCGCACACAACGCAAGGGGGAAGAAAACACATGCACTCCAAGGAAGGCCGTGGGATTGAGGGCTCATCACGACGATCCGTCATTGCACTCGATTGTCGGGATCTTCTTCACAAGCATTAATGGCCGGACTCCGATTTGAGGTGAGTGGCTTGGACCGGCACCTTTGTGGTTTATGTAAGGCCCTACACACCTGCAGTGCTGGATCACGAGATCGATCAGCCGGCAATGACCTTACGGAACACAGATCTGATTCCCTTTCGACGTAGTAGTGGCGCCTCATGTCAGATCTGGATCGAGAGGGCGACTATGATCCCAATGCGAGTTCGGTGATAACAGAATAGAGAGAGAGAGAGAGAGAGAGAGAGAGAGAGAGAGAGAGAGAGAGAGAGAGAGAGAGAGAACATAGATAGATTAGAGAGGAGTGGTTTTAAGCGATTGCATAAGTATGCTTTCTTTATTCATCATTTCCTATTTATACTCGATGCGTACATGTGATTACATTACGTATTCATCTAAGTGTTGCGGCCTTCTCTGCACCCGCCTTGCTCCATTACGTGGCATTGCCACTTTATCCTCAATCATCGGTGGGTCGCGCGTCATCTCATTATTGATGCCTGACACCGACGCTTCCTCAACCACTCGACTCGTGACAGTTTGCCACCATAGGGTTGGCCAAATTTCTGCTTTAAGTAAACATAGGATCATGATTTGAAGTTTGTTATGAGAGGGTGTTGCCTCCCTTGATGTTCGAGCATGTAAGGCGGGAATATGATTGTTTTGGGCCGGATATACACCCTGTTAATGGCTTTCGTTTTGAGGTTCGTTGAATCGGTTCCACACGAAGTTTTCATTGTAGTTGCTTCCGATTATTGAATGTCTTTGCTGAAATTTTTGGAGTAGAATTTTGGGCTGCTATGGTCGAAGGTTTTATGATGAAAAAGAATTGCTCAATTTCTGATTTTTACGTGGTTTAAATTTTCTTCTGATCAAGATGTTTATTGGCCGAATTCTCGTGGTAGTCATACTGAAATTTTCAGTTTTGTTTATGCACTGCTATGTGTAAGTCGAATGACCTACACTAGGGGGAGTTAATAGTAAGAACACTAATCTCTTCACCTAATTTCGATTTTAATTCATTTATTTGATTACTTAGGCAAATGACAGTTCAATAACAATAGCAGAAACAATAGATATGGAAATTGAACAAACACAAGAGCAATGCAAACACATGAATTTATAGTGATATGGGCAACCCGCCTACTCCACTACCTAAGCACCCCCGCTTAGGATTACAATCTAATCCACTAGATGTAGAGTTCCTTTACAATGAGGACTTTTCACCGAAAAGTCTCCACTCTCACACCTAAGACACTTCTACACCCGAAAGTTTCCGTCTTTCTACCGAGAACACTTTCCGACCTCACTCTCCCTAAGGACACTCTACTCCTAGATTACACTCGTGGAATTACGCCTCAACACCAAGGCAACCACCACACTCAATCAACCTAGCACCCTAGGTTTACACACTTGAATAAGTAACAAATAAACACAAAAATACAATGACAAATGGAGCACAAATACAGATAATAATACTTAGCTCCACCAAGTATCACATATCTCCTCTTGATGCCTTAATGATGGATCAATTTGGGTTTGAAGGTAAGAACAAGAGAAAGAGCTTCACAAAGCCAGGGTTTCAAGAGAATCTCTCAATCAAGCTTATAGATTGGTATAGGATGGCTCAAGGATCATTAGAGGTCCAGGAAGGCTGTAGAAGGGTGTTATATAGACATATAACACCATAGAAATCGGGCTCAACGGTTTGGAACGACTATTTTTCGAGCTATTGACCCGTCGGTCAATCGATCGCATGTTCGGTCGACTAACCATTCAATCGATGGTCAACCGAATGGTTACTAGATGTTTCCAGCAACGTTCGATCAAAGTTCGATCGACCAAACCATCGGTCGAACCACTGATCTAAACTGCACTGAATGCAGTTTCAGTAAGGATCTTATTTGGGTATCAAGTTTCGAGTTTGGTTCTTTAGGGATCTTTGCATCAAATAGAGGATTTACAACACATGTTAAACACCCTAAACCTAAACATCTTCTCGACGAAATTCGAACATCAACGAGTGTCCTTGTCGATTTCTTCAATTTTTTCGATAGCGGACGGTGCACGCAAACCGACATGGTATTTGAATATATTTCTTCACGAAAACATTAGTTTCATATTTTTTATCATCAAAATGGAGATGAAGACTTAGGTTGAAAATCTTAGGCCAACAATTTCTTCCTTTTTGATGATGACAAACAACTTAAGAAAAATATTTTCAAAAACGCATAAAGGAATTCAATCATGGGATCTCTGCTCCTCTCAAAATGCATATCTAAGTAAATAAACTCCCCCTATCTATATGCATGATTTTCCGATATATTTTTTTCTCTTTTACCTATATTTTTCTCCCCCTTTGACATCAATAAAAAAAGGCAAGAAATGTCAATCTAGAATCAAAGTTGAGACTCAAAAATATTTTTTATGAAGCATGCAGATCTCAACCAAATGGATGAAAACCAAATATCTAATATGAGACTAAAACATACATGATAGCAAGGAAAGATAAATAAAATTCAAGTTCGGAAATCATGCATAAATTCAAGTGTCGATATTTTCAAGTATCGATCAAATTATCAAAATATCAAAAACTATTTGAGAAATGATTTTTCTCGGGTGATAGTGAGAACGATACCAAAAATAGAGTTATGATATCATACTTGAAGTCTCATATGAAAATTTCGACGAAAATCCAAAGTATCAAAAAATGAGCAATTGAGAAGAACGATACTTTTAAAGTTTCAAAATTCAATTTCAAAAATTCATAGCAAATCATATTCATACTCAAGATTTTCAAAAATTTTATGTCATCAACTAAAATTTTCAAGGAAGATGTAGATTCAATAATCAATCAAAAATTATTTTTCTGCATTTTTCTAAAATTCACTGAGTTCTAATGGCATTTTCATAAATAATTAGAATTTTTAATGTCATTTTCAGATTTCATTCGAACTTTCAAAATACTATTATATGATCATGTAAGACATGTTTGTCAAATTTGAAATGAAAATAATGTCATTTAACTAAGATTTCAACATAGCATGATTTCAATAAAAAATAACCCATTTAACATGAATCTAACTAAGCATCAATCTTATCATTTACTTGGGATTTTTCAAGTTTAAACACATGAACACATAACATGAGTAAATCTAAATTTGTTTGTGAAGTTTGGACTCAAAATGAGATTTCTAAGTCAACAATTTATTGACTTAGCTCAAACTTTTTTAATTTTGAATTGCCTAAGGTGAGTTAGTTATCATTTTATTCATTTACACATGAATTTTTAATTTTTAATTCATGAAGGTAAATCATGAGTAAATTCAAACATGTTCAACAAGTTTTAACTCAAAATAAAATCTCTAAGATGAATTTCTACCCAGTGCATATTTCATTGCCAAGAGTCTTATTTTTTTAGCAAAGGTTGATTATACTTGGGCTTGAACCTCATGCTTCTAGGAAATATATAATATGTTGTCACCAACTGTGCTACTCACAATTGGCACTGCCCAAGAGTCTTTTAGTATCATAAAGCTATGATAGAATATTTTTTGAATAAAAGCTAAAAATATAAACGTTATTTTTATAAATTACAAAAATATATTGATATAAATATTTAACAATTTAAAAACATATAAAATTGGAAATCAAATACAAATAGGGAAAAAATAGAAAAAATAACACACAACAAATTTTAAAATAAAAAAGTAATAAAAATAGAAAAATATCATATGTAAATTATTTAAAATAAAAAGTTCAAAAAATTACAAAACAAAAACATTGTATGAAATAAATTTAAAATTTTAAAAATTATAAAATAAAAAATAAATATTCACATTAAAATTACTTAAAAGGAAAAAAATAATTAAAAAGCATATAAAAGATCGGAAAAAATATATGAAAAAAATTAAAATTAAAAACAAACAATATTACCTAAAAAGAAAAAAATCATACGAAAAATTCAAAACAAAATTAAAAGATATAAAATAAAAAATAAAAAATAAAAATGACAAAAAATTTAATATAAAAAAATTAAGCATTAAAAATAAAAAACATGAAAAAAAATCAAATAAGATTTTAAATTTAAAAAATGGAAAAGGTACAAAAATGTCCCTAACGTTTTCTCACGTTTACTAAAATGCCCCTAAGATTTTTTTTGGATAAAAAGTACCCCTTACATTATGAAATTGGGTATAAAAATGTCCCTATAGGTAAACGACAATAATTGAGGGATAACGGAGCTGACGTGGCTGATGACGTGGACATGTGGCGCGCATGCATGCCAAGACATTTTCTCACAAGTACTAAAATGTCCCTCACGTTTTCTCACGGACACTAAAATGTCTCTAACATTTTTTCACGATTACTAAAATGCCCCTAATGTTTGTTTTGGAGCTAAAATACCCCTGAGGTTATTGAAAATGGTACAAAAATGACACAAACTAACTTTTGTTAGGTGAGTAACGGAGATGTCGTAGATGCTAACAAAGATGTTGACTTTACACGTGACGCACATGCAGAGAGTAGCTTGCCACACAAGCGACATGCAAGAAACCGAAACCAAAATCAAAATCAAAAACCAAAAATTTAGAAAATAAAATCTAAAATTGAACATCGAATCAGTTAATCGAAAAAATTGGTTCGGTTTCGGAGGGATTTTTCGATTAACCGAATTTTCAATTTTTTTGCTCACCTCTACGTTGCATCTTACGTGTCGCTTGTGTGGTAAGTTGCTATTTGCATATGTGTCACGTGTAAACTCAACATCTATATCAGCATCCAAGACATCTTTGTTAAGTCTCACCTAATAAAAGTTAGTTTGGTGTCATTTTTGTACCATTTTTAATAATCACGAGGGTATTTTAGCTTTAAAACAAATATTAGGGGCATTTTAGTAATTGTGAAAAAACGTTAGGGGTATTTTAGTACC
Organism: Canna indica; assembly: GCA_034359265.1. Lineage (NCBI taxonomy): Eukaryota > Viridiplantae > Streptophyta > Magnoliopsida > Zingiberales > Cannaceae > Canna > Canna indica. The sequence goes on along the minus strand of CP136892.1, from coordinate 34,902,758 downwards.
CGTGAGAAAACATTAGGGGCATTTTTGTACCCATGAAAAAACGTTAGAGACATTTTAGTACTTGGGAGAAAACATCTTGGCTTGCATTTGCACCACGTGTCCACGTCATCAGCCCTAATTATCAGTCACGTCAGCTCCGTTGTCACTCCATTAACGTCGTTTACCTATTGGAGCATTTTTTACTCAATTCCATAATGTCAGGGGTATTTTTTATCCAAAAATAACCTTACGGGTATTTTAGTAGTCGTAAGAGAACGTTAGGAGCGTTTTTGTACATTTTCCCTTTAAAAAACTAAAAAAATTATAAAACATAAAAAGCAAATAATTAAAGGGAAAAAATTGGAAAAGAACTGTGGGCGAAATGGCGACACTAGAGGGGGGGTGAATAGTGTGTTTACTAATTCGATTAGCCTAAATCCAATTTTAAACAATTACTTAGATCGATTAGGCGATTTGCAATTCAATGCGATTAAATGTGAAAGCCTATAAATGATTAAGTAATTTAAGCACAACAAAATGAAAGCAATGCATACACGCAATTTATAGTGGTTCGGCCCCAATGCCTACTCCACTACCTAAGCTTTCCGCTTAGGATTTCTAAACTAGTTTTACTAGATTAATTTGAGTTTCCCTTACAACGAGGACTTTTCCCCGGAAAGACTCCGCTCTCCAACCGAAGGCATTTCCACACCCGGAAGTATCTCACCTTCCTACCGAGAGCTCTTTCCCACCTCAACCTAGGGGACAACTAAACTAATCATAGTAAACACTATGTTTAATTACACGAGTGGCTTTACTCCTTTTTCACCAAGGATACCACTTCACCCGACAAGACCAAACACCTGGTCTTACAAACTCAAATCCAAATAAAAATAGTTCAAATAAAGATATAAAATACAATCAAAAGAGCTACAATATAAAATAAGATTAAAAGCTCTTTTTAATCCTTCAAAAACCTCCAACTCGCCATGTGGTAGAGCTTGAGTTGAAGCCTGAGTTGAGGAGCAGGAGTCGCTTGATGAAGAACTCAACAGAGGAACGGAGCGCGCTGCGATTACTCCTTGGAAGGCTTTGATCTCTCTTTTGGATGCTCAATAATTTCTGTAAAACGTCAAAGAGAGAGAGTTAAAAGATGTGTATGAGGTGTATTTATACATCCAGCTGGAATGGGGCATCAACGGGATTATTTTCGACCGTTACAGACGCCCGATCGTTGGTCCGATCGAATCATCGGTCGACCGACCGCCAAGCCTACTGCCCTTTTTGGGCTTCGGTCGGTCGACCGGGCCGGTCGATCGAGAGACGCAAGAAGCTTGCGATTTCTCTTTAGGTCGACCGACGCAAGCTGCGTCTGCAGGTAGCCTTAGTCCGGTCGACCAATCGGTCGACCGCTAGGGCTACTGCCCATTTCTTACCCTATTCGGTCGTTCTCTCGGTCGACCGAATTTAGGCTGAGATTGTTTTCTTCAGCCTTTTTCTTCCGCACTTCATTTTTGGGTTTCGGCTTTCAACAAGCATCATGACGGAGAGCTTTCCATGTGATCTTTGAGCTCGTCCGATGTGACTTTGGTGCACTCGTCGATCTTCGATAAACTTCCGCGACGAACTCGAGCACGACGATCAATGTCCTTCCGATTTTCGATTTCTACAATTTTTCTGACCGAGGACATCGAACGCTAATTGATATGGAACCTGAAATATATTCTCAATGAAATCATTAGTTCCATATTTGTTATCATCAAAACCATCAAAATCGAGATTAAGGCTAAGGTTGAAAACCTAAAGCCAACAAGAATAATGAGGAGGAGCTCCTCCTCAAGTGGCAAGGGCCTAAGGAGGAGGATGCCTCCTACATGAGGCTCCTCCGCCCTTGAGGAGTTAGAAGAGTAAGAGGAGATGGAGGCTCTGCTAAAGGGAGGGAGGAGATCATAGGACGTAGACGAGGTGAAGCAGAATAAGAAACCAAATTCAAGAGAAAATGTGAGGAAGGCTGAAGGGGAGAGAGGAGAGTCGAGTCTTTATATTGGCATGTTGTATTTGAACTTCGTGGGAGTGTACCTTTAATCCTTTTATTGTCATGACTTTCATTTAGGCCATGTTTGCTTGTGTGGATTTGGAGGCAGATTAGATTTTGAAAATCCAAATCCACTGTTTGTTGCATCCATAGATAGGAATTGAGCTGGAAATAGGCTGGATTCAATTTAGCCCAAATCCACCCCGAGCCCGATTAAGAAAACCGGGAGAGGGGGGTGGGTTTAGGGTATCGACGGATGTAATATCCATTCGCCGCTTGACACCCAGACTCTCTCGAGAGCTTCTCCATGACTACAACACCCCAACGCTCTTCTCCTCGATGCTCGCAAGTCGCAACTCTACAGCCCTACAACACCACGACGCTCTTCTCCCCGATGCACCTATAACAACTCTACACCACGCGCCTACAGCTTCTCCGTGACAGCTTCTCCTCAGGTTTCTTCTTCTTCTTCTTCTTCTTCTTCTTCTTCTTCTTCTTCTTCTTAACGTTCAGTTCCCGCATTGCTCCTCTTGGGGAGACCATGATGTAAATGAGCCTGAAACATTCAGTTCCCTCAACACGCTGTGTACAACATCTTCTCCAAATTATCAGAAGAGCCTTGATCTTCTTCCCCCTTCTTTATCCCCTTTATCAGTTTATGAAGAAGCTAATTAACAAATAAGTTACTTTTCTTTGAAGTGTGAATGAATGAGGGATTTCAGTTCTTTTATAATTAATGTAACATGGAGTTATATATAATCTGTTCTTATTTCTCTCTAAACTATATGTATTGAAAATTAATGGAGTAGATTTTAATTGTTTGATCTGATGATTATGTGTTCAGAAGTGAAAGGACTGTCTTTATGTGTAGTATTCATTGTGCTTTCTCTAGTGGACATTTCTTGAGCTTTTATCATTATGTCAGTGTGAATCTTTTGCTGTTGAGAAGGCATGACGAAGAAGAAGTGGGTTTAATTCGTACATTTAGAGGCTCATCAATTTGACAGTATGTGCATCAACTTTTGTCCATAATTGTCTATTTGTATGCATTTCATGGACAACCCTCTTTATTGTATATATATACCTACCGACAACAAAATCCTAATTTTTTTTCCTTTATTGTAAGCTAGCAGTTGGAGCTATTAGATCTGTTTGATCCATTGGATACTACATATACATCATCCTTAATTAATTATTTAATCTAAGCTAAAAGAAGTTTATGTGAGGTTCATATGAGACTAACTTTAGTTGCACAAAATTTTCTGTTGTTAGTTTGGTACCCTTATTTGATTTGTGAAGTTTTGTCCTAATCTTTCAGTATTTGCTTCTCAGGTTTGTTACCTTCTTCTTAGCAGTCCTATTACTCATTCTTTGTGACAGCACTTCTCCACGCGCCTACAGAAACTCTGCACCTCAACGCTCTTTTGCTCAGGTTTCTTCTTCTTCTTAGCAGCCCTATTACTACTTCTTCCTGCTACTTGTGGATAGGGAGATTGTTCTATTACCGCTATTTTATTACTACTTCTTATTTGTGTAGAGAGCTAATAAAACATAGCAAGAAATGCTCTGTGTTTTTATTTCTCTTACCAATGTGGATTCTCATAAGATCTCATCTTGAAACAAGATGTGATTTGCTTCAATGTCTTAGCCGCTTTATCATTATATCATCATGCATTTATTGGATTATCATTATATTGTTCCTTATTAAATATTTGTATGTTATTTGAGAAATATAGTTAGGATAATCTATTGCTCTTTTCTTCTCTTCTCTCTTGATGGTGTGCTGCTGCTGACACTGTCAAGTGACAGGAGAAGTTTTTTCTTTACTTTTGGGAAAGAATCACATATTGGAAAAAAGGAAAGGGGTAGAAGAGAATGACATGCTCCGACTTCACTCAGTCTCTTGTTTTAATTGCATTCAGTAGCTCACCGTGGATCATAACAGTGTTGAGTTTTATTTTTTTTTCCTTCTCAAAAAATTCAATTTTTTATATTCAGCAGTTGAATGCAACTTTCACCTACTGTGCTAATTGCTTTTACATAAATCATCTCTTCTTAACTAAAAACACTTTGACTTTTTTCAAAAACAAGTAGAAAATTATGAACACTCTTCTTTTTCTAGCAACAGTTGGTGACATTGACAAGTTCCTAAAGCAGGTCCCAAATGGAGGCCAAACTGACTGCACCTCCCGTCAATTCCTTCCCTTTTCCCTTTCTTTGGCATGTTGTATAATGGCAATAGGCCAAACTGATAATGATACAGTTACAAAACACAGTAGTAACACAATTTTTGATCTGGGAATAAATTTCCAGCCTCTCAAAGTTTGAGGAGATGATCTTCTCCTTTCATTTCTCTGTCAAGGATAATAATGATAGAGAAGCTTATGCTTCAAACCCTATCCTATAATGATGCTCCAATAAAATAGGTAGTGACGTACATTGGATTGTAGGTTTCTATGAGTGTTCATGGATCACATTGGGTTGGGTAGGTCGAATTGAATCAAACTTTAACATGATCTCAATTCGATCGACACATTTTGAAATCCTAATGGGTAGGTGAAAATATAATTATTTTGTCAATTTAGATTAAGTAAATTTTGCTTTTAACTAGGAGTTATTATTTCAGCACTTTGTCTACTATTTATTATTTATTAATTTATTATTTAATTTTGTTAGTTATGATGCCAGAAGAAGTGATTGCAGCAACTTTAGTAGCAGTAGAGGCAGTGATTGCTGAAGTTTTGTCTGTTTTTTACCTTTTATTGTGTTGCTTATAGAGATTTTAGGTAGAATTGAAGAACGTAGGACAATAAGAGAGTATAGAACTTTGGGGTACGAAATCCGATTAGAGAGGTTGAATCAATTTATCAATCATAATGATGTTACTTGCATTGACCAACTAAGACTTGATAGACGTAGTTTTGGATATTGTGTGAGTTACTTTGCACAGTGGGTAAGTAAGAGAAAAAGGATCTGTTGGCATGGAGGAGCAAGTCGCGATGTTTTTGCATGTACTTGCACATCATTTGAAGAATCGTGTGATCAAGTTCAATTTTGTTCATTCAGGTCAAACAATGAGTAAGCATTTCAATGTTGTATAGAATGCTGTCATAAGATTGCAGAATATCTTGTTGAGATCCCCAGAATCTATAACCAAAAATTATACTGATCCAAAATGGAAGTGGTTTAAGGTGCGTAAGAAGTTCAATAAAATAATGATATATTTTTTTCACATATGTTGAATATGTTCTCATGCTATTTAATTTTAATTTTGTATTTTCTAAAATTGCTTAGGAGCATTAGATGACACCTACATTAGAGTGTGTCTCAACTGAAGATAAACCTCGTTATCGCACTCGTAAGGGGGACATTGCCACTAACGTATTGGGTGTTTGTACCCCTGATATGAGCTTTATTTTTGTCGGGATGGGAAGGTTCAGCTGCAGATTCTAGAGTGCTACGAGATGCCATCAATAGAAGGAATGTGTTAAAAGTCCCCACTGATAAGTCATTATTAAGCTACAAGTTCATAGTTAGGTTATAGTGTCATGTAATAAAAAATTCTAATACGAGATATACAATTGATATTTTATGAAAGTATTATTTGGCGGATGCTAGTTACACTAATGGAGAAGGATTTCTTACACCATATAAATCAACAAGATATCATATATCAGAATGGGGGGAAGGTTCTAGACCTCCATCAACACCTCAAGAGTATTTTAACATACGTCATTCATCAGCTGGAAACGTGATAGAAAGATGTTTTGGATTGTTGAAGATGCATTGGGATATTCTCAGAAGTTCATCTTCTTATCTAATCACCACGCAAAACAAAATAATTATAGTTTGTTGTCTTTTACAAAATTTCATTAGAAGAGAAATGAGTTTAGATCCTCTGGGGGAGCAATTAAGTAGTATGGACGAAAACAATGACAATGACGATGATGTTGATACCATACGTAGTGTAGGGACATCATCCCATTGGACAGAATTTTATGATAGACTGGTTAATGATGTTACACCCCACCCAGGTTTATCCCTATATAAGAGACCTCACCTAGGAGAAGTACAACTAGCAATAGAACAATAATTAACAAGTGGACTGAATTTAAATTACAACCAGAGTCACAACTCAATTTCAAAGCTATAGTCCAACATAATGACAACTCATGAAAGTTAAACAATCCATCAAAGCAAAAGGAGATCAAAGTACAGTCCAAAAGTCTATACAAGTCCAATAGTTAATAGAGTTTAACAGTTCAAAGGAATAAGAAACAAAGATAACATGCGGAAGACATCTCCTCCTCCAATACTCTAGCTACCCCATAAAGATGTGACATTATACTTGAGGATCTGAGACAAAAACAACAAACATCAGCAGAATGCTGAGTAGGATTTTCGACAATATGTTATGATGCCATGTATAAAACGGAAGATACGATTCAACAATTTATTTAATGCTCTTACACCAAACAACTATGTCAGTTATTCTCTACATGAATATATAGTCATATACCCAAATCAAGAGCGTAGTGGACATTTGGATTTCCCCCGCACTCGCACACCTCCGAGAGTGGCACCTCAAGCTCGCTCCAGCTAGAGATGCGACTATCCAAAAAGGTAGTCCACCGGTGTCTAACACCTCGACGCCGCACACGCACTTGTGTGATAAATAGCTGACCACCGGTGTCACTTGCCCTACATCTCGGGCAATAATATTGTCCAGGGCCATCGCCCAATAGTAGATCAACTATGCTTCATGTCAACAACTTACACTAGTGTAACTCGGCTAATATAGAATGCTAGTAATCATGACATCATATATGAATTAAATATATAAGCAACTGCATAATGATGTTATCAATAGATACGACATGCAACTATCTCTCCTAGCATCCTCAACTAATAAGCATATGAAAATATCATTCTTTCAACATGTATTAATAAATATGCATAAAGAGCTTCAATTGCAATATATATCAATTTTCAACAAAATAGACAACAAGGTAATATTTCGACATAGGGTAACAATCGATCTAGGATGAGATTCACCTTAACAATTATTATAATAATAAAACAACTCGGGTTGAAACCATAAAAATGTTTAAAATAATGTCTTCCGACTCGGCACACGAAATGAGACAATAAACGCCTACTGTTTTCAAAATCTGGAAGTCAGATGATGAAACAGACTCCACCAATGAGATCGGGGCATCGAGTAGATACAAATTCATATATAATATGAATAATTTTACTAACTCTAAAGCCTCCAATAATTATTTAAAACAATAGTAAAATAACTTAGATAGCTACTCAATGAACCACTGTTAAGAACTCCTGTAACAATGCTACAACTTATGTGTCACTGCTACAACTGCAGTGCTACAAACAACTCAAATATCATCTCATATACTAGTGTTATATTTCCCAAAATAATAACCAACTGATACAATAATATAACACCGACATATAGAATATAACGCAGCTACAACTCAACTAATATAACACTGATATATTCAAACCCATCTTCGAATATCTAGGTTTCACTACGTCTCCCTCATCCCACCGCCGCCGCCGCTGGAACCCGGGCGACGAGATGGAGAGGACCCCACCGCCAACCAGCGGTGATGATTCGTCGACCGCCACCCTACTAACAGGCGGCGACGAAGAATAGGGGCAACGGCCCCAAATCTGGGGTAATCGCACAGCGATGTTGCGCATGGTGACTTCACGCTTGGCGGCAACGCGCCCAGCGACAGTGGTCGGCACTATCCTGACGCTGAGCCCCAACGCATGAACAGTGCCGACTCCATCTACAATTGACAATGTCGATCGGAATAGTAGCTCGACAAAAATGACGAGATTCAGCTCGTACAATTTCATATTCAAAATTTTAGAACACATGAACACGATAATCTCGGAAAACTCACAAGAAAACACAGATCTACAATTCGACGGAATACATCGACAAAACTCTCATCCTACCATCGAGGTTACCCTACGCGAAAAGGAAAAAAAGGTAGGACGGGAATCCTACCTCAAAGTCCACCAACCCCAGATGATTTTTCGGATTCTTCAAAGTCGCACACCGCCACTACGATCCGCCACATGCTCACGATCTCCCCAGTCCACGTCGGCAGCAACTACGAGACAAAAAAGGGTTAGAGCGACTTAAATAAGCAATTAGTCGCTCACTTTACGAAAATACCTCGGAACGACTATTAATTACAAAATAGCCCCCCGACTAATAATATTAATTATTTAATAAATTTTTGGGGCATAACAATCCTCCCCACATATAGGAATTTGGTCCCCCAAATTCGAGTACCTATCTCAAAGAGGTGACGGTAGAGCGCTCGGAAATCCTCCTCTTGTTCCCAAGTGGCCTCCAATTCAGAATGATGTTGATATCCCACGTTGACGAGAGATATAACCTTGTTGCGTAGTCAATGCTCTTTCCTACGAAGGATCCGAATAGGCTGCTCTTCGAAACTAAAGTCAGGCTGAAGTTGAACTGACTGCTGCTCCAAGATGTGAGTAGGATCTGGCACGTATTTTCTCAGCATGGAAACATGGAAAACATCATGCACATCAGCTAATGACGGAGGCAAGTCTAGTCAATAAGCTACCGCTCCCACTCTCTCCAAGATCTCGAGTGGGCCAATATAATGCGGTGCGAGTTTCCCTTTCTTGCCAAACCGCATAACACCTCTGGTAGGGGACACTCTAAGAAATACATAATCTCCAACCGAGAACTCCAAGTCTCTCTTATGCCGATCTGCATAACTCTTCTGGCGGCTCTGGGCTATCAGTAATCTCTACTTGATCATCTGCACCATCTCTACGTTCCGCTGAACCATCTCTGGTCCCAAAAGCCGTCGCTCACCTACCTCATCCCAATGCACTGGTGATCTGCATCTCCTGCCATAAAGAGCCTCAAACGATGCCATCTGAATAGCTGAGTGGTAGCTGTTATTATATGAAAACTCCACCATATGAAGATGATCCTCCCAGCTACCTCCGAAGTCTAACACGCAAACACGCAAGAGATCTTGAAGAGTCTGGATTGTGCGCTCCGACTAACCGTCAGTTTGAGGGTGATAAGCGGTGTCGAATCAAAGCTGCGTATCCAAGGCCTGCTGCAGACTCTCTAAAAAATGAGAAGTGAATTGCGGATCTCTATCTGAGATGATGCTAGCGGGTACACCATGTAGCCGAACAACCTCTCTGCAATATAGAGCTGCCAATCGACTAAGAGGAAAAGTCTTCTTCATAGGCAAGAAGTGGGTAGACTTAGTAAGTCGATCAACGATCAACTAAATCAAGTCATGCCCTCTCTGCGATCTCAAAAGTCCAGTAACAAAATCTATCGTGATATGCTCCCATTTCCACTCTAGAACAGAATGTTCTGAAGTTTCCCCGTTGGTCGCTGATGCTATACCTTGATCTGCTAACAGATCAAGCACTTAACCACGAACTCTGCTGGACCAACAGTTCTTCCTTTATCAGGTGCCTCTCAGGCACACACAATTTGCCTCTAAATCTGATGATACCATCTACATCTCTGGAGAAGTCGGGTTTCCGCCCCTGCTCTATCTCCTCAATCATAGCCAGAAGATAACGATCCTCAATCTGACTCTCCTGAATCCATTGAACAATCGACGAATGAGCAATGAGCTAAGCTAGTACTCCTCTCTCAATAGGGCGAATCACATCCAAACTCAGCTATGAAAACTGTCTAATCAATTCGGACACTGCAACTCTGAGGTGAGCCAACATCCCAATTGATTTCCTGCTTAACCACATTAGTCTTACCAGGATGATAGTTAATGGAGCAATCATAGTCTTTCAGAAAATCCATCCATCTGTGTTGCCTCATGTTCAGTTCCTTCTGAGTGAAAAGGTACTTCAAGCTCGTATGATCTGTGAAGATCTCAAAAGTTGCTCTATACAGATAATGCCGCCAAATCTTCAACGCAAAGATGATTGATGCTAGCTCCAAATCATGCACTGGATAGTTCTTCTAATGTTCCTTTAACTATCGAGAAGCATAAGCAACTACTCTCTCATGCTGCATAAACACAGCTCCAACTCCCTAAATAGAGGCGTCTGTAAACAACACAAACCCATCACATCCAGATGGAAGTACCAAAATGGGTGCACTAGTGAGCCGCCTCTTGAGCTCATGGAAGCTCGTCTCGCACCGGTCGTCCCAAACAAATTTCACCCATTTCTTTGTCAATCTAGTCAAGGGTGAGGCGATCTTTGAGAAACCTTCCACAAATCATTGATAATAGCCTACTAGTCCCAAGAAACTCTGAATCTCGTTGACTGTCCTAGGTCTTTGCCACTCGATCACTATATTAATTTTCTATGGATCCACTACAATACCGGCTCCAGAAATCACATGACCAAGGAAGCTAACTTCCTTCAACCAGAAAGCGCACTTGCTGATTTTGGCATACAACTGCTCTTTTCTTATCACACCAAGCACCATCCTCAAGTGTTCCTCATGCTCTGCCTCACTGCGAGAGTACACCAAAATATCATCGATGAACACCACGACGAACCGATCAAGAAAGTCCATGAATATGCAGTTCATCAAGTCCATAAATATCGCAGGTACGTTGGTCAGCCCAAATGGCATAACCAAGAACTCGTAGTGTCCATAACGAGTCCTGAATGCAGTCTTCTGAACATCTTCATCTCTAACTCTAAGCTGGTGGTAGCCTGATCTCAAATCAATCTTGCAGTACACACTCGTCCCCTACAACTGATCAAACAGATCATCGATCTTGGGAAGAGGGTATCTATTCTTTATAGTTACTGAGTTCAGCTGCCTGTAATCAATGCAAAGCCTCATAGAGCCATCCTTTTTCTTCACAAACAACACTGGAGCTCCCCAGGATGAGACACTAGGTTGGATGAACCCTTTATCCAATAGCTCCTACAGCTACTCCTTCAACTCCTCCAACTCCTTAAGCGTCATTCTGTACGGTGCCTTTGAAATAGGAGCAGTGCCATGATGCAAGTCAATGTTGAAATCAGTCTGATGCACCAGGGGTAATCCTAGTAACTCCTCCGAAAATACATCTGGAAAATCACAGACCACAGGTAAATCCTCAAGACAACTCTGACTGCTTTCGGAAGTGCCAACCAATGAAGCAATAAAGCCAAGGCACCTATGAGCTAACAATCGTCGGGCCTGCAGTGCTGAGATTAGGGGAGTCATTGATTCTCTTACTCCCCAGAACTCAAATGAAGGGAATCCCAAAGGTGATATTGTCACAGCCTTCTCATGGCAGTCAACTTTAGCATGGTTGGCAGAAAGTCAATCCATACCCAAAATAACTTCAAAATTAGAGAAGTCTAACACCAATAGATCAACTAAGCAAACATGACCACCAAAGTCGAGTCTACACCTACTCAACTACAACTCTGACACTAGCACCCCAGACGGTGTATGCACGGCCAGGCTCGTCGCGGTAGGTGTAGGCTTCAATTTCAATTTGTCAACCATTTGATAAGCAATAAAAGAGTGTGTAGAACCAGTGTCAAATAGCAATGATGCAGGAATACTACAAATCTGAATTATACCTCTGCTGGATAAGTGCGAACACTCTGGCAGACTACTGGGTACTCTACTGCGGGTCCCTCTGTCGTTGCTGCTGAGAGCTCTGACCCCCTGCATGTTGTTTGATCGGACACTCTCGACTGATGTGGCCTGGTTGCTAATAGCTAAAGCAGAGACTCTGTGCCCGTGGGTAGTCCCTGACAGCATGGGAAGTATCCCCACACTTAAAGCAGTGAAACTGGCCTCTGCCCGTCTAGACTCCTAACTGATGTGAGGGTCATGAAGATGTCAGAGGCTGGGTTGGTGCTGATATGGCTCTCTTGGGTTGTGGCTATGCAAACCCTCTGCCCACATCTCTACATCCTCTGCGTTGCCTGGAATGAGACTGTCCTGACTGTCTCTGTCCTCTACCACCCTGACTCTATGGCTAAGCAAGCTAGCTAGCCTCCACCTACTGACGATCCGAAAACATCTCGGCATAAGTCGCCTCCGCTCGTAGTGCCCGCCTCAGAACTCTGTCATACTTTTCCAGCTCCTCACTAGCCATCAACCCCTTAATGGAATTGTTCAACCCATTGAAGAAGAATTCTGCCCGCCTACTATCAGTGGAAACTAAATCTGGGATGAACCTCGCCAGTGCATCAAACTTGTCGGCATACTCCATCACCCGCCTCGTCCCCTGACGCAGCTGAAGGGACTTTTGTAACTTTTGCCTCGCATCAGTGACTGGATAATACTTCTTGAAGAATAGCTTCAAGAATCTATCCCAAGTGACAGTCTTCCCTCTCGACATCCTCTACTGCATCTCCCACCAAATCAGAGCCTCTCCAGTAAGACAATAAGTTGCCAAACTAACCCGTTCCTCCTCGGGACAGCCCATAACACCAAAAGCCCGCTCCACCTAGCGGACCCACGACCGAGCCACCGCATGGTCAGTGGCCCCAGAAAAGCTATCAAACTTGCATCTCCCTAGGCGCAAAAATTGATTCGGTCGGCTCATCTTTCGTCGCTCATGGGACTTGACCTGCACTAGATCATACTGAGCTACTGGCTGTGGCTGCACCGGTGAATCCTCCGAAGGCTCTCCAGTAGACAACTCAAAAGGTGAATCCACACTGCACGTTGAGTCAGAATCAAATTCGGAATCAGACTCAAGCTGAGTCTCCATCTGCTCTATCTGTCCTCCCATTCGGCCACCTCGAGTACTACTCTGGCTAGGCCTACGGCTTGAGCATGCTCAGCGCTGAAATTGTGCTAGAGGAACATCATCTGCCAATTCCGTCTCAACTCGGGTCGGAACTGGATCAACCCGCTGAGTCTGCGTAGACTGTCTATCGCCTCGACCTCGACCTCGGCCTCCACCTGTAAAGGAAGTTCGGACACCCGGATTATCTCTAGCTTCATACTTCAAAAAGAAAAGAACGACTCAAGTTACAATATCAATCAACATATAAATAATTTAACAATCAACTTAAAGTAAGGTTGAATCTCATCCTTAGACCTAAACATCCAACCTTAAATCCTATGGAGGAGGACAATCCTAAGTTCTGATACCAAATTGTTACACCCCGCCTAGGTTTATCCCTATATAAGGGACCTCACCCAAGAGAAGTGCAATTAGCAACATAACAACAATTAACAAGTGGAGTGAATTTAAATTACAACCAGAGTCACAACTCAATTTCAAAGCTACAGTCCAACATAATGACAACCCATGAAAATTAAACAGTACATCTAAGCAAAAGGAGATCAAAGTACAGTCCAAAAGTCTATACAAGTCCAATAGTTAATAGAGTTTAACAGTTCAAATAAGGGAATAGGAAACAAAGATAACATACGGAAGACGTCTCCTCCTCCAATACTGTCTATAGCTACCCCATAAAGATCTACCGTCATACCTAAAGATCTGAGGCAAAAACAACAAACATCAGCAGAATACTAAGTAGGATTTTCGACAATATGCTATGATGTCATGTATACAACGGAAGATACGATTCAACAATTTATTTAATGCTCTTACACCAAACAACTATATCAATTATTCTCTACATGAGTATATGCTCATAGACCCAAATCAAGAGCGTAGTGGATATTTGGGTTTCCCCCGCACTCTCACACCTCCGAGAGTGGCACCTCAAACCCGCTCTAGCTAGAGATACGACTATCCAAAAAGGTAGTTCGTCGGCGTCTAACACCTCGACGCCACATACGCACATGTGTGGTAAATAGGTGATCACCGGTGTCACTTGTCCTACACCTCGAGCAATAATATTGTCCAGGGCCATCCCCCAATAGTAGATCGACTATGCATCATGTCAACAACTTACACTAGTGTAACTCGGCTAATATAGAATGCTAGTAATCATGACATCATATATGAATTAAATATATAAGCAACTGCATAATGATGTTATCAATAGATACGACATGCAACTATCTCTCCTAGCATCCTCAACTAATAAGCATATGAAAATATCATGCTTTCAACATGTATTAATAAATATGCATAAAGAGCTTCATGTTGGCGAAATGGCAACACCAGAGGGGGGGGTGAATAGTGTGTTTACTAAGTAATTAGCCTAAATCCCAATTTAATCGTTTACTTAATTTGTTTAGGCAATTTATAATTTAACAATTGGATACGGAAGCGATATATGATTAAGCAATCGAAGCAATCAATCAATCAATGCAAACACAATAATTTATAGTGGTTCGGCCCCAATGCCTACTCCACTACCTAAGCACCCCGCTTAGGATTTCCAAACTAGTTTTACTAGATTAATTTACGTTTCCCTTACACACGAGGACTTTTCACCGAAGAGACGCACTCTCGACCTAAGGCACTTCCACACCCGGAAGTCACCGCCTTCTTATCGAGAGTCCTCTTCCACCTCAACCCTAAGGGACAACTAAACTAATTCTAGTAAATACTACGTTTACACAAGTGGCTTTACTTCCTCTACACCAAGGATACCACTTATACGCAAGACCTAACACAAGGTATTCTCACAAACCCAAATCAAAAACCAGTTCAAACAACAGATAAAATTACAGGGGAAAAGAGCTTAAAGTAAAACAAAATTATGTACTCTTTTTCAAGCCTTAAAACCTCCAACTTGCTGGAAGATAAATCTTGTATTGTAGCAGAGTTGAGGGAAGCAGCTGGCGCTTGAAGAAGAACTCGACAGAAGAATAGGCGTGCTTCAATCAATCACTTGGAAGGCTTTAAACTCTCCTTTAAATGTTCAATAATATCTGTAGAAGTCAGGGAAGAGAGTTAAAAGAATCATATGAGGGTATTTATACCCTGCTAAAGAAACGGCTGCTCAAAGGATAGAAAACTATCCGTTGCAGACCGTCAGTCGAATGGTCGTTCGACTAACTGTTCGACCGCTACTCTTTACTCTGTGGTCGATTGACCGACGGGTTGATCGCCCAGACGTAACAACATCGATCCCGATCTTCGGTCGACCCGTCGATCGACCGACGTGTTCTGCGTCTTTAGGTATCAGCAGGTCGATCGACCGACGGGTCGACCGCCCGAGCTACTGCCCGTTTTGGGCTTCCATCGGTCGATCGCCCGGTCGACCGAAGTAGCTCTGCTACTTTTCACCTTCATTCGATCGACCAAACCTAGGTTGAAGTTTATTACTTCAACCTATTTCTTCCGCACTTCATTTCCGGGTTCCGGCTTTCAACGAGCATCATCTTGGAGAGCTTTTGACGTGATCTTTGGACTCGTCCAAGCGACTTTGGTGCACTCATCGATCTCCGAGAAACTTTCCACGACGAACCCGAGCGCGACGATCAATGTCCTTTCGATTTCCGATTTCTCCGATTTTTCCAATCGATGATATCAAATGCTAATTGATATGGAACCTCAAAGATATTCTCAATGAAATCATTAGTCTCATGTTTGTTATCATCAAAACCATCAAAACCGAGATTAAGACTAAGGTTGAAAACCTAAAGCCAACACTTCAATGGCAATAGATATCAATTTTCAACAGAATAGACAATAAGTAATATTTCGACATGGGGTAACAATCGATCTAGGATGAGATTCACCTTAACAATGATATAGCAATAAAACCATTCAGGTTGAAACCATAAAAATGTTTAAAATAATGTCTTCCGACTCGGCACGCGAAATGAGGCAATAAACGCCTATTGTTTTCAAAATCTAAAAGTCAAACGGCGAAGTGGACTACACCAATGAATTCGGGGCGTCGAGTAGATACAAATTTATATATAATATGAATAATTTTACTAACTCTAAAGCCTCCAATAATTATTTAAAACGATAGTAAAATAACTTAGATAGCTACTCAATGAACCATTGTTAAGAACTCATATAACAGTGCTACAACTTATGTGTCACTGCTACAACTGCAGTGCTACAAACAGCTCAAATATCATCATATATACGAGTGTTATATTTCCCAAAACAATAACCAACTGATACAATAATATAACGCCGACATATAGAATATAACGCCCCTACAACTCAACTAATATAACACTGATATATTGAAACCCAACTTCTCATACCTAGGTTTCCCTACATCTCCCTCATCCCACCGCCGCCGCTGCTGGAACCCGGGCAACGAGATAGAGAGGACCCCACCGCCAACCGACGGTGATGATTCGCCGACCGCCGCCGCCATCAGCCATTGTCGCCACCCTACTAACAGGCGGCGATGAAGATCAGGGGTAGCGGCCCCAAATCTGGGGCAATCGCGCCCCTCGTGCGATGTTGCCCACGACGACTTGCGACGTCGTGCATGGTGACTTTGCGCCTGGCGGCGACGCACCCGACGATAGTGGTCGGAACTGTCCTAAGGCTGAGCCCCAATGCATGAATAGTGTCGATCGAAACAGTAACTCGATGAAAACAACGACAAAAACGACGAGATTCAACACAATTTCATATCTGAAATTTCAGAACACATGAACACGATAATCTCGAAAAACTCACAAGAAAACATAGATCTACAATTCGACGGAATACATCAACAAAATCTCTCATCCTACAATCGAGGTTACCCTACACAAAAAGGAAAAAGGGTAGGACGGGAATCCTACCTCAAAGTCCACCAACCCCGGATGATTTTTCGGATTCTTCAAAGTCGCACGCCGCCGCTACGATCCGCCACATGCTCACGATCTTCCCAGTCCATGTCGGCAACAACTACAAGACAAAAAGAGGTTAGAGTGACTTAAATAAGCGATTAGTCGCTCACTTTACAAAAATACCCCCGAATGACTAATTAATTACAAAATAGCCCCCCATCTAATAATATTAATTATTTAATAAATTTTTAGGGCATAATAAATGAAATGTATAATGAGTGACATACGAACAATTGACTTGGTATTTTGTACTTTTATTTGACTTGTTACTGAACTCTTATTTGGATGCTCAAATTGCACAATTTTTCTTATCTAACTGGTTATATAATTTAAGCTATACCATGATGTGATGATATTGTACCTTATAATTTGAATTTAATTTTGGTTTCATAAGATGGATCATCAATGTTCTCAAAGCACTCAAAATACTCAAAACAAGAAGACTCGAGATAGACGGGTTTGGACTAAAAAAGAAGAGGATTCATTTGTTGACATTCTCTTTTTTGCTTGTGAATTAAAGTTTGCTTATTAACTTTAATTATTGAATATATTACATGTTTTTTTTGTAGAGTGTCATACAACATAGTTGTTCATCTACTTTGTAAGACATGAGACAACTTTAATTTTAGAATTTTTGCAAGTAAGTGTTCATCTATTGTGTTTAGAATTTTCATAAGACATGAGATGATCTAAAATGATATTTTTCAAATGTGTTACTGTTATTACTACTTTAAATGTGCGGGTTTTAGGAGGAGGTTTAGTTGCTAAAATTTTTAGATTTTTGGGTTCGTTATATTGCTGAAGTTTAAGCTTTGTATCTATAAATCTATTGTTAAAAATTTTAGCTTATTGCTGAAAATTACTTGATATTGTTGCTTGTTTTTGAAGTTTAAGCTTTGTATTTAGATTTCTATTGCTGAAAATTTAAGCTTGTTGCTAAAATTTTTAGTTTACTGCACCTTAGGTAATGCTGAAAATTTCAACATATGCTGAAATTTCTAATTAGAAATTCTATTTTCAACTTATTATTTTTTTGGACTTGTATTGCTGAAAAAAACTTATAATGTTCGTTGCTTGAATATATGCTTGAATTGTTTAGGCTAGCAATGATGTTTGTTATTTCAATTTCGTGATGCTTGTTACACATCGAGTAAAGAATTTTTTTCGTGATGCTTGTTAGGACAATTATTTCAATTGTTCATGCTTGTTAGGTCAACTATTTTTAATTTTCATATCAAGTAAAGAATGATTTTGTAAAAAGTAATTTAATTTCGAGATGCTTGTTACATATTATTATTTTGTAATTTACTTGTTAATAATATTATTATCCGATTTTGTTATCCTAATCAAAATAAACATAAGATATGGATTTCATATCTTATCCAAGCTTTTTATCTTGTGTCAAAACAAACACATGATAGAATTTCAATATATCACATTCAATTTCTATCCTATCCTTATCCATTTCATATCATATCCCATCAAAATCAAATCCGGCCAAGCAAATATGGCCTTAGTTGACATGTTTAGCTTCTATAAAAATTGCATCTTTCATCATGTTAGACGTGATGTGTGGTAGGATTCGAGGTATGAATTTATATACCAATCATGACCCTGAGTTTGAGGTGTAATATTTATTTTTTGTTTGTTTTTTTGTCTCACAAGTTTTGTATTTTTTTTATTATAAACTCAATGAGAATTTTTCTAACCGGGAATATTTGGGTAGATAGCTTTTGCACCGCTCTATTACACAACAAACCTGATAGTCCACAATCATCATTGTTGCTAATACCATTTAATTTCTATGACATGCTAGGATGGTAAACTAAGTAGTGTCAAGCTACTTTCTCAAAACAATCTCATGAATAAAATTA
Organism: Canna indica; assembly: GCA_034359265.1. Taxonomy (NCBI): domain Eukaryota; kingdom Viridiplantae; phylum Streptophyta; class Magnoliopsida; order Zingiberales; family Cannaceae; genus Canna; species Canna indica. Next base: position 34,884,160 of record CP136892.1, on the reverse strand, counting down.
TTGCCTTCTCTACAAACTTTTTTGAGTTGAAAAAAAAAAATCTGAGAGGAATGTTCAATTAAACTCCACGCTCAACTAGTTAAAAATTCATTGTAATAATAACAAAAACAACGAGATTTATATATCTGGGACATGAAATTTATGAATACCAACTATTTGCATCCAAATACGGATCTTCCACTATAAATAAAGCATGCAAGAAAAAAGCGAAGTAAGATGAGTCCCATGTTGTTTTCTTTTCAGTATATTAGAACTGTTGATAGCATCTCATGGAAAAACATATTGGTAAATGCACATCTACAACAGACAAATCATCCATACAAGCAAAAGCATTATATCTACATGTCATATTTCAAATGCTTAGTTCCATCTAAATGCAGATTCCTTGCGTTCAGAGTCAGAACAGACAACCAGATTTAATCTTTTGTGTTATATACGTGAAGCTGAAGTCACCAGAAGACATGAAAATTGAAGGCATTAAGAATTACAGGAACAAGTGTCAAAGCAGCCTGCAACAAGAACAAGAATCACCTCATTAAAATTTTGTAATCCCAGTATAAGAGTGATCAAAGTAGCAAAGTGAATAACCCAAGAAAAACACTAACTTGCAGTCTCGCAGAAAGGCCACAAATGTGAAATATTAGAAGAAAAAAAACTTGCAGGAAAAGAAAATGTCTACGCAAAATGTGCAGTTTGCTAGCTTAAACCTTCTGCCAAGTTGTCAATTGTTTGAAAAATGCCTCAGGATAAAGTTCTTGTTCCGATTTAAAATGCACAAAAGGTTGTAAATTGTCATACCCAATGTAATCAAAGTAGCGCGGTTGTGATTTTAGGTTACATGAAAACAGATAGCAAAATATTTCTAATAATAGAAATATGTATTACTCATTTTCTTTTCAGAAAAATCAATTGAGTCTCCGTAAAATTAAAATTAAAATTAAACATTATCGTTGTATGTATATTATTTTATTTTTAATATATGTAATTATATACTATTAATATATTAATAAACTCAAATTTTATATTCTTTTGTAATTATTATAAATATTGAAGAGCAATATTGGAAAATATCATAAGGAATAGATGGAGAATATTGTTCCTTGGATTGAGATAAGAAAATAGTATTCCCCATCTATGAAGAATAGTATTCCTTATCTATTCCTTATGGCTCATCTATTTTTTATCAAAAAGTTATAATCAAACAAAGAAATAGGTGGACCATAAGAATATTATTCCATTTTCTATCTATTTTATCCAACCAAACTGTCGTAGGAATAAACTATGAATAATTATAGCTTGTTTAGTTAGCATCGGGAGTACACAAGAAATAGAGACAAAAAAATGACCAAAATAACCCTGTTAAGATATTGAATATTTATACTCAAAACAATATATTGTGTTATGATTTGTTTTAATTGATAATAATCTAATAAAAATATGGATTAGTGTAGAATAATTTTTAAAAATCAGATATTAATTTGAGAATATAAATTAATATTGAATTAATTAAAAATAATTTATTAATTTTAAAATTATAAAAATTATAAATCTTCTTTTCATAAAAATTAATTAAATCTCCATAACATAACAATAATAAAAGTTAGGCACTATTATTGTTGTATAGCATTGTATTTTCAATATATGTAATTTTTTAAATTAATTTAATTATTATTTTTTACATATCTTCTTAATATGTAACTTGAACAATATCTGAACATAGGAACACTAGGCTCTAATACCATCTTAATTTTATCATGAACGTCATTCCATAATTTCCATCTGAAAGCTTAAGCAGTTACATGAGTCAAGACCTAGAGTTGAGCAAATTTCATGTGTAATGTTGAACTACTTATGGGATAAACATTATAGCCCACATGGAAAGATATTGAAAGGTAACACAAGATATATTGCTATTCGCCCAGAACCTATACAACTTAAGCTTTTAGGGTGATTGATCTAATGTTCATGTATGGTCGCTTAGATCAATCTATATGGATCAAACTTAGGTTAATCTCCCAGCAATTGAAAACAGAACCAAGTCCATTCTAAGTTTAAGTTGAGTTCAATGGGTCCATCTAAATATTGCGCTTAGTGCAAGCCTGGATAATTATTGCTCGCTATCAAAATGGAAAGCCTCCCCAACTAGGGGGAGATGCTGAGTATAATTCAGGCATGATGTTCAACTAGTTGTGGCATAAAAACAACAGCTTTACATGAAAAAATATTGAGAGGATGAAGTAACATATATTGGTATTGGCTCACAACTTAAACAACTTAAGCTTTTAGGTTGGATTGGTTCCAATGCTCATTTAGAGCTGGTTGGCCCAATATATGACTCAAACTTAGGTTAATCTCCCATCATATGTTCATTTATATTCTTAGGATATCCATTTAAAACATAAACTTCTAGAAAAGAATTGATGAACTTTGAAAAGGTTAAGAAAAAACTTTAAACAGGTCTAATACACAGAGAAATATTCTGGACAGCATAAATTGAATTTAGTGACTCTAGAATTGGAGGGTGTTCAATTCAAGTGGAATTTTAAAACTGAATCTAAATATAATGGAAATCAAGAGTATCAGAAAGAACCTAGAAATAATTGGATCTTAATATAATCTAAAAGAAGACAACCTATAATCAACCAACAAAATAAAAAACAAAACATGAGAAGTTAGATACTTACAGCAACTGTACATGCAATCAATCCAGGTTTCTCCCTATAATCTTGAGCAACAAACAGAAAAATAAATGCACCAACATACCACGGAATTGAAACAAGGAAAAACCCTGCCAGAAACCTATTGAAAAGAATGTGTCAGACATAACAGATAGAGAATAGAACTGCATTTGAGAGGACAGAGGATGGTAGTAGTGACAGAAAGTAGAATGTAGTTCCTAATGCATCCAGCTATCCACAGGTTTACTGGATAAAAATTCAGAACACTAGCTTATATAACCGATTAAAATTTCCAAATCTAGTCTCCCAGGAGACAGACTACAAGGTGATGACTGTGACAAATATAAGTTCCTAGTAAAAGAAAATGTATTGAAATTCTTAAAATTTACATATAACATAACAACTATTAGACACAAAACACAACTCCATTATCAATTTGATTGTTTAGTCAGGTTTTTCTTTTCAGAAATGAGATAAAATAAGATTCAGCAACTTGAAGGGTGCATCAAAATGGACCAGAGATCTAGCCAATCTGGCTCCTCTGGCAGCATATAATCCTGCTAAAGATTAAAATTTTCTACTGGTTGTTCCACTATGACAAGCTTCTAACTCGGAGCATTTTGGCCCGCCGGGGATGTCAAGTGCACAACCTGTGCTGCCTATGCAAACAACCAGACCAAGACAAAGACCACCTCTTTAGATGCACTTGCACTCTCCAGCTGACAGCTTCCAGCTGCTACTTCAAAAGCAAACTTCCCCTCTTTCCCTATCACCACCAACAGGTGAGTCTTCTTCCTACGACCAGTGCTGGTCTACTTGGCATGAGCACAGTAGGAGGGGGTTTTCTCAAATGAGTTGGAGTCCATCAATTCAGTTGTGGATTTTGCATTTTCTTTTCTCTTAACATGTAAAGGATACTGCAGAGCCACCTGAGTCCAAGTTCCACCCCTCTAGGTTTTGTATTTTCCCTGTCTTCCCTCTCCCTCTAGCTCCCTCTTCTTTAAACGACCTGTAAATTGTAATCTTTCAAAAATTTTGAAATGATATTACTGCCTTGATGCCTTCTGTCAAAAAAGAGATGTAGCCAATCTGATTAAATGAAGATAAAGTTTCAATGGTCAATAGTACATGTACTAGCAGTCTAGCATATCGACATTGTCATTCTCTGAGATAGCATCCCTAAAGCACATATTTTCCGCTATTCACTAAAAAGATCCGATCATCTAACTTCTACATCACGACTCTAACTTCTACATCACTATGTTTGGATAACTTTGAGTAGGGGTTTGGAGGGGGAGGGCTTTGAAGGAGTTTGAAGGGTTTTGGAGGGGGAGGGGTTTGGAGGTTTTTGAAAGGGTTTTAAAAACCTTGTTTGGTTAAACTTCATAATGGGTTTGGAGATGTTTGGAGGGATTTGATAGACCGCTATGCCCTCGTTTATAATAATATATATTTTTGTTCTAATGATACTTTTGTAATTTAACTATTTTTAATTCATTAATTCTTCAAACCCCTCCAAAACCCCTCATTAATTTTGGGGGGTTTTGAAAATGGGTTCTAGGAGGGGTTTGGAGAGGTTTGAAACCCCTCCAAACCCCTTAAAAAAGTTATCCAAACGGGGTGTTTTAAACCCTTTCAAAACCCTCCCCCTCCAAACCCCTCCGAAACCTTCCAAAACCCTCAATTCAAACCTAGTGTAATTGGTATTCGAGTAAACAATAACCTAAACCGTTCGAGCCACACAAATTGGGACCAAAAAATTTCAGTAATTGTAAAGGACAGAAACGAACACAAAAAAGACTTACAAGGCCCAGCCGACGCCAATGCCGCAGAAAGGGAGGGGAGGCTCCGTCATGTTCATGGGGACCCCATCCACCAAAGCATTACACGGATGGGTTTGGTACCCAACTGAAACATAATTCAAGGATCAAAAAAGGAAAAGGGCAAATTTTGAGAATAGGAAGGGCATATATGGATGAAAGATAGAAGATTTAAGCATAAGGAAAGCAAAGGAAAAATCATGTGAAAAGGATCCATCAACCTGGGATAACGTGGTAGCCGGCAGCGGGTTGTGGTGGCGGTTGCTGCAGCGGCGCCTTGGGAACTGCAGGGTATGCAAGAGGAGGAGCTACCGGTGGTGGCAGGGACGGCGGCGGAAAGGTGCCGTAGAGAGGTGGAGGTTGGCCGGCGGAGATCTTGGCGCGATCGCCGTCGCTGCCTTGCCCCGTCATCAACATTTTGGTCAAGGAGGACAATGCCGTTGTTGAGAGCACATAAGTGATGTTTATTAAACCAAGCTCAGCTGTTTCCTTCAAAGGGCTTACGATCATATGTGTAGCCGTACAAACAGCCAGGATAAATTCTGATCTTTCATTGCTTAAAATCCGCCATTGGTTAAGAAATAAGAACGCTGTTATTGTGTTTCGTGTCCTCGACGATGCACTAGCACTGAATGAGGAATTTTGATTATTTCCTAAATAATTGTGATCAACTACCTTTCGATTTCTCTTCTGCAGTCGGCTGTTATCTTTACCTTTCTGGTGACTGGTGAATCGCCGTAGGCCCGCGTGTTTATGGATGTCGGCAAGAGTTGTCTTTTACCGTCGCATGGGTATACTGTCAGCGCGTGTTTATGGATGTCGGCAATAAATATTTGTATAAAAATCCTATATATAATATATTTAAAATTTAATTATATTTTTATCTCTCAAAATATCATTTTTTTTATTTGATCCCTGATTTTTTTAAAAATTTTATTTAGTTCCTCGAAAATCATTTTTATTTCTGTTTGATCCCTCCGTTAACTTTTCATTAACTTTTGATATTAAGTGACAACATGAAATATTGATATGGACTAAAAAGAAACTAAACGAAAAAGATAAAATATTTTAAGGAATTAAATGGAAAAAAAATATTTTAATAACCTAAATCATAACAATATATATTTTAATAACATAAAGAATAATAATATAATAATGTTTTAGGTTATTAAAATATATATATTTTTTATCTAATTTCTTAAAATATTTTATTTTTTTCGTTTCATCCTTCTTTAGTCCATGTCAGTATTCCATATTGGCACTTAACATCAAAAGTTAACGAAAAATTAACGAATGAACCAAACGAAAATAAAAATAATTTTTGATAAACTAAACGAAAAGTTTTTGAAAATAAGGGACCAAACAAAAAAAAAATAATATTTTGAGGGACCAAAAACATAATTACTCGTTGTGAAAATCACAATACAATAAGATATCAACATGATGAGTCAATTCTTATATACATATATGTATTTATCTTTTTTTTCGTTGTTATTAGTTAAATATCCCAAACGCTCAAAGACTTTTAATTTGTATTTTTTTATTATATTGGTTAATGATTTGGCTTAATCATATTCTTCTTCTATTTTTAGTTTAATTTTCTATTAATATATTAAAATAATATGTTGAGATCCTAACTTGATATATGATTGAGTTATAATAATATTTAACTTACCACGTCATCCCTGATTAAAATAAAATAATATATTTCTCTTAGAGTATGTTTGCTTCGTGAGATAGGAAATGATATGATAAAAGATGGATCTTAATTCCTTATTTGTTTAGTGTTTGAATTAGAAAATTATAAAATTGATATTATATCGGGTGCATACCGAATAATAAAATCATATCTAGTTCTCTCTTTCCTTTATCATTATATTCAATCCAATCTAATCTAATGAAGCAAACATACTATTATAGTCCATATAAGCAATGACAAGTCGTTATACTCAAAATTTGAAGTTTTCAATTCTCTATATTTTTATAAATTTTCAGGATTTTTTTTTTGAAATTTTGGATATAATTTGAATTATGAAAGATACATGATGTTTTTTGCAAAAGTCTAGGGTAGGGTTAAATGATAAATAGTTCTCCATCTCACTATTTCTCTCCTTTTCGGATTCTCAATAATGGAACAAGAGGACGTGCAACACGTGGAGGCGGTGAACTTGCGTGGCGAGTAGGAGTCATTCATTTGGAGGTAGGATTCTCCTCTTCTTATTTCTTGAAGCTTATTTAGGGTAATGCAACATGTGTTAGGAAATGATAAGACATGTTTTCAAATTTCTTGAATTTTGCGGGCTGTATTAGAGTGGATTGATGAACAATATCTTGATTTTTAAGTTTTTGGTGCTCTTTCCAATTAAACCACTAGTTTTTGTGTTTTTTTACTTTCGGGTTTGCTAAAAATTTCGAAGCATATGGATTCTGGCGACGGCGACACAGCCATGCCCGAGCGACGCCATTGCGCGCCCAAGCTGACACTGCAGCAGCGCCCGCCTCGAGACTCGAGTGGGGTGCCTCAACCTCGATTTTGGGCCACGTGCACGCCCAATCAGGGTTGCGACGACTTCTTAGACCCCGCAACCGCCCAGATTTGATGGCAGCGACATCGGCAAAGGGGGAAACCCTAGTTTTAGGGTAAAAGGTGGAAGATGAGGAAAATAATAGTATTATGTGATTATAGTGGTGTTACAATTTTTTTTTCTTCAAAATAGTGGTGTTACAATTTAGTATTGTTTTAAATATATAAGGTGATTTTAATATATATATATATTAGCGTTATAAATTAGATGATGATGTTATACTCTATTGGTAGCAGCGTTAGGGATTTGGAAGTGATATTTGGCTTGTAAGTGTTACAATCCTATGTAATATATGATTATTTTTTAAATATATATTTTTGGGTTATCTTTTTAACAATTATTTTAAGCGCTCTAAATTACCAAATATATACATATTTTTGGGTTCTCTCTTTAAATAAATATTTTTATTCTGTCTTGATGTTATGGACATAATGGAGAGATTCATTTACTTATTTCCAACCAAACTTAAAATTAAATTGATAAGTTAATTTAGTATGTGCATGGGTCATACCTTAGACCGATGTAATACCCTTATTTTAAATTTTGGTTTCAGTCGAAGACTCAGGTTGCGCGTCGGAGTGGGTCAAGTGGATCACCGGAAGTCGCGATTGAATGTATGGCCCTTATGCATGGAAAAATTCATCTTAATTTATTAGGAATTTGACTTTGGGTTCGAGTTGGGTCCAGGATCCATTTGGGATGCGGTTTGGTTGATCTTGAGGACCAACTTAAGTCAAGTTCAACTTAAGGGGGGCATATTGGTCAATTAGCTATAAGTGAAAAAAGGGGAAAAAGAAAATAAAAGGGGGGCTAACCGTACTGTTAGGGACTTTTCGATGCGCCCGAGCGACGACGAATCATGACGGAATGTTCCCTACATATTTGTAAATATGTGTTCGCGTCCATGTAATTTTGCCTTTATTTCTAGTTCGTACTTGTAAAACCTCTTGTGCAATCCCCATGGGTCCGTGGTACGAGTTGTATGCATGTTGGGGTCATTCGACATTTGGTTCATCCGTCACGGCTAAGCGGAAAACCTTGTGTTCATTTCGTCATGGCCGTGGCCACGGAAAATCACCCCGTCGGGTGGCCCAAATTTTGTCATGCTCCTCGTGCTTTGAGGAACCTTGGGGGTGGCACATGGGGGTTAGGGGTCTCATGTATAATGTAGGAGAGCGTTGGCAAACAAAGCGGTTGCCTTGGGCGGAGACGAACGAGTGGCCCATATGGGCATGCGACATGTCGTTCTCCGCCCGGTTTTATGTTTTCTTGCGTCCATAGTCCTGTAATGTTGTTTTTGCTTTATGCCTTCAAAAGCCATTCGGCCAACATGGTCTTTTGGGGGCGCGGACATGGAGCGCGAGGTTGGCACGTGGTCCAACTTATGCCCCGCGATGTTAAGTCGGGAAGCCCAATTCGGGACGGATTCGGGATTAAGGCTTATCCCTTGCACGGGATGCAAGGGTGCCGCACGGGTTCTTCCGCTCAAAACAATTGGCCCGTGACAGTTGGTATCAGAGCAGATCTCTAGTAAGACGCACATTGTGCGCATAGCAGACTATTTTTATAAGACGCCAAAGATGGTGCGCAGGGCGTTGTCCCCTAAGACGCAGCGCAGAGCCGATGGCTCGTGAGTCGCCAAGGATGGTGCGCAGGGCGTTGTCCCCTAAGACGCAGCGCAGAGCCGATGGCTTGTGAGTCGCCAAGTTTGTGCGCAGGGTGTTGTCCCCTAAGTCGCAGCGCAGAGCCGATGGCTTGTGAGTCGCCAAGTTTGTGCGCAGGGCGTTGTCCCCTAAGTCGCAGCGCAGAGCCGATGGCTCGTGAGTCGCCAAGTTTGTGCGCAGGGCGTTGTCCCCTAAGTCGCAGCGCAGAGCCGATGGCTCGTGAGTCGCCAAGTTTGTGCGCAGGGCGTTGTCCCCTAAGTCGCCGCGCAGAGCCGATGGCTTGTGAGTCGCAAGGTTGGTGCGCATGGCCGATGGCCTCTAAGACGCAAGATTTGTGCGCATGGCAAGATGTCCTTTAAGACGCAAGGTTGGTGCGCATGGCCGATGGCCTCTAAGACGCAAGATCTGTGCGCATGGCAAGATGTCCTTTAAGACGCAAGTTTGGTGTGCATGGCCGATGGCCTCTAAGACGCAAGATTTGTGCGCATGGCAAGATGTCCTTTAAGACGCAAGTTTGGTGCGCATGGCCGATGGCCTCTAAGACGCAAGATTGGTGCGCATGGCCAGATGGCCTCTAAGACGCAAGATTTGTGCGCAGAGCAGATGGCTCTTAAGTCGCAAGATTGAAACGTCCGAACCAAGCACAAGTGAAGAACAGCTGTGGTGTGGCAGCAATGCTCTTAGTGCGGAGAGTTCGCGGACGTTGTGACCCGGTTGGAGAAAATCCCTCAAGTCGTGATCGAGGAGCAGCGTAAGACTTGAAGCTCGTTGAGATGGGCTCGGTGGAGGGCGCCATGACCTCTGCGGGGGGCGAGTGAGCAAGCAGTGATCCGTAAGACTTGAAGCTCGTTGAGATGGGCTCGGAGGAGGGCACCATGACTCCTGCGGGGGGCGAGTGAGCAAGCAGAGATCGGCTCAAAGCGGCGGTGGAGGCAAGGCTCTAGTGTGGTGCAGCCACGGAACTACTCATCACTTGGGTGTTGCACAACGGCACCCAGATGTTATCTGAGACGAGCGTTGCTCGTGTGCTCCTTAAGTCTGGGACTTTTCATTGCCCAGCAAAAACGGGACTTGGTGAATTGAGTAACCATTTCTCGGGTTCCTTCACGCGGGCGTTGCTCAACGACGCTCGTGTGCCCCACAAAATTCTGGGACCCTCATAGCCCAGCAACATCGAGACTTGGTGAACACAGTAGCTACTTCTCGGTGTCCATTCAAGCGAGCGTTGCTCAACGACGCTGGTGCCCCTTCAAGCGAAAGTTGTTCAACATCACTCGGTTGCTCCACAAGTCTGGGACTTTCATTGCCCAGCAACGAGTTTGGGAATCTCAAAGCCCTTTCTCGCAACAACAGGAGATGATGAAACTCAAAGATGTTCCAAGTAGTCATTTCCTGGTGGCGGACTTCACACGGTGAAACTTGACATGTTGCGGCCCCACTGCGGCATGTCGTTACTCAGGCGGTGTTCCCTTCGACTACTTGTGAAGAATTCACTTCAGCAATTGCAGCCTATGCCAGAAAGGCGGTGCGGCCGAGGCGAGTTCGACGAGGACGTCGAAGCTTGAAGTGGGGGAGGATGTTAGGGACTTTTCGATGCGCCCGAGCGACGACGAATCATGACGGAATGTTCCCTACATATTTGTAAATATGTGTTCGCGTCCATGTAATTTTGCCTTTATTTCTAGTTCGTACTTGTAAAACCTCTTGTGCAATCCCCATGGGTCCGTGGTACGAGTTGTATGCATGTTGGGGTCATTCGACATTTGGTTCATCCGTCACGGCTAAGCGGAAAACCTTGTGTTCATTTCGTCATGGCCGTGGCCACGGAAAATCACCCCGTCGGGTGGCCCAAATTTTGTCATGCTCCTCGTGCTTTGAGGAACCTTGGGGGTGGCACATGGGGGTTAGGGGTCTCATGTATAATGTAGGAGAGCGTTGGCAAACAAAGCGGTTGCCTTGGGCGGAGACGAACGAGTGGCCCATATGGGCATGCGACATGTCGTTCTCCGCCCAATACAATTGTGGAGCTCGTCCTACACCCGGTTTTATGTTTTCTTGCGTCCATAGTCCTGTAATGTTGTTTTTGCTTTATGCCTTCAAAAGCCATTCGGCCAACATGGTCTTTTGGGGGCGCGGACATGGAGCGCGAGGTTGGCACGTGGTCCAACTTATGCCCCGCGATGTTAAGTCGGGAAGCCCAATTCGGGACGGATTCGGGATTAAGGCTTATCCCTTGCACGGGATGCAAGGGTGCCGCACGGGTTCTTCCGCTCAAAACAATTGGCCCGTGACAGTACGGCTCCAAGAGAGGAGTCGCACACAGCCCTAGGAGGAAGATGGAACCGCTTGGATATTGAGGTCGGATTCCGTCATCGCATGACTTTTTCATGGTCATCTTCTCTGGCGTCTTCAACCCTAGGTGATTGGTTTAGGGTTGTTTTCCCTCCAGAATTGAGACCGAATAGGAATTACATGAATTTTGAAATTTTCAAGTGAACCTCAATTTCAATGAGTTTTGCTTCCGGAAATCAAAGTTTCTTCAAAGGGTGTACCTCCTCTTTGTTGCTCGATTTGTATAGGACAGTAGTAGGACATCTCTAGGGCTGAATCATGCTTTTATACAACTGAAATTTTGGGTGGATAAATCGAGGTTTCTAGAGTATCAATTTCGAGTTTCCAACGCTTGTAGATTTTTGTGTTTGTGGATTTCAATTGGGAAGAGTGTGCTTCCCTTGTTGCCCTATGGGTTAGGATAGGATTTCAGGTATAACCTAGGACTGTTATCAAGTGTGATTAGGTCAAAAATTTGGTTGTGAAGAAGCTATCCTGGAATTTCATATTGTTCTTCGACTTCCAACATATGGTATTTTCATGGATTGGCACTACAACACAATTGATCTACGGAAACACAAAATTAGAGACAAGTTATATTTTTATTTCTAAATCTTCACATCTAGAGATTAATAAACACAAAATTTATTCCTAATTAGCCTCTACAAATCTATAAAAATAACAACAACAAAGCCACTTAATTGATTTGACTTTAAGATATAGAAACACCATCAATAGAGTCACTTAATTGATTTGACTCTAAAGCTATTTTTGTGTCTATTAGTCTCTAAATATAAAGATTTAAGAACAAAAATCTAATTTATCTCTAATTATGTGTCTCTATAGGTCGGATGTGTTGTAGTGTGGGAGATGTTATGGAAGCGTGGCTTCCCTTGTAATGTTCTGCCCTTTTAAATAGAATTAAACTTGTAAGAGGCACGTTCTCATCTTGGTTGTAGAAAGTTAAATTCTAATTTATGCATGCTTAATTTTAGTTTTTGATGAAGGCGTTGGTAGGTCTAGCTTTTAGCGAAGTAAGGTTGTCGATGTTGGTTGGGGGATGAATTAATCAAAACAATAGGGTGAGAGCTTACTGATTTATTTCTGGTTTCTATGTTCTTAAGACTTGTTTGATTGGAGGTGTTAAGGGGTTGAAACTAGAGAGGAATCATGCTGAAAATTTCGAGACGAAATCTTTAAGCTGAAATTGTATCGTTGTAGTCGAAATATTGATACCAAAAGTTGCTAAAATTTTTAGACTGGATTATGTATTATTGTAGTCGAACTTTGATACTGAACATAATTGAAATTTCTGGTAAAAAAGGGGTCGTAGCTTTGTTGAAATTTTCAGCTTAGAATGATTTCTGCATAGCTAAAATTTCTTGTTTTTGATGGTTGCAGAGAACTTGATTTCATAACATCTACTGCATGTCAGAAACTAGGTATTTTGTAGTCAAGTTGTTGGGTAGTTGGCCGATCAAAAGTTCGACCAAGAGTGGGCTTATCGCAATCGAGAAAGTGAAACTGAATTGTTGAATAGCTAAAATTTTAGGTTTGCAAAAATTTCAGGTTGTTGAAATTTCAAGCTTGCTAAACATTTTATTGACCATAGGCCATAAGTGGGCGATTACGCTCTGGCATTGTAGGCAGGATTATACTCACCTCGGGGCTGTCACACGGCTTGGGTTGGGCACGGGTAGAGTTGCTCACCAAGTGTACGATGAAATACCCAAATCTGGAAAGCATGCTGAAATCTTATGAGTATTACTAGTTTTGGTTAACATGTCAATTCTGAAATTATTTTTGTATAACACGAGGTGGGATGGCATGTGGTTGGTGGTTTAGAGCCCGAGGAATGGCCAAGTTAGGTGTACTTATAAGTGTACCTGGTGTGTTCGATGAAATATCACACCCACTCAAGTTGGCTTGATGGTGAGCATACATGCATGTTTCCACTTTATTATGATTGTGCTTGTGATTTAATGGATCGTTGGGCTGAGGAGCGCAGTAGCATGCTAAATTAATGCCCAACTTGACGAGCATGGCTTTTGGGCCGAGAAGCTCGTCAGAGAGCCAAACTAACGATCGATCCGGAGTGACATTGGTTGGAAGAATATTCCCAACTATAGGGGCACCGAGGCTAATCGACCATCCTAGCTTTGAAGGCCCATGGCGGGAAGCTCGCTACAGGGCCATACTAGTGACTGACCCGTGTGATTGTTTATTTCATGCTCACTATATTATTGATGATATTGGTTCTGCATGTACACAGAAATCATTTACTTGGTCGTTAATATATCTATGCTTCTTATATTCTCTACTTATTTATCGTATGATTTGGCTTGGCATGAGCTCAGTTCGCTCCAACGATTTACTCAGCCTCCACCGGTTTACTCGGACCGCTCCGACGCGCATCTCGGCTTTCCCGTTGAGGCCAAAATAAATTAATTTTTTTTCACGGGTATTACATAATTAGAGCATCTTCACTACTAACTCATACTTACAAATCTGAATCAAACACAAATAAAATCAACAAAATGTTGAGTAGCATATACCTACTAGAAATAATTTGAAATATTGTTATCATATTACATCAAACCTATTTGTGTTAGATATAAGGTGGATTCTAGAGAGTTCAATGGATTAACGAAGGATTCATGTCCTTAAGGTTTCTATTGCCCCAAGAGAGTGGGGAGTCACAAGAGAGAATTTTGAGATCATATATATTGATCAATACAGAATAATTCTTATATAATGCTCATCATTGATAAAATAGTAAAAGATTAATGAACAAGATATTTTCGAAATTAATTTATAATTGATATAGAGTTAAGTGCACTGATTCAAGTAACTTGTTGAAATTCCAACAGTAAAAAACCAGGTTTGAACCAAGGTCTGACCTCACAAAAAGGTGAGCTCGCAGCACGGGCAAGGCTCCTAGCGACGATGCGTAATTGATGCATTAAGGGGGCATTTGATTGCTCGCAAGTGCAAATGCTGCAAAATTTATTTGCATGCAAAAGTAAATGCCCGCAAATAGATTTTGCAGCCTACCGTTCGGTTGCCCGCAAGTAGAGTTGCAACTTCTATTTGCAAGCGTTTGGTTGGTCGCAAATGAAAATTGTAATTACACTTGCAACTTGCAACGTGCAACCTGCATCTTACGAAATTTTTCGAGCTGGGCCGAGCCAGCCACGAAGTTTTTCGAGCCGGGCCGAGTCGGCCACGAAGTTTTTCGGGCCAGGTCGGACACGAATTTTCTCAGGTTGGTTTGAGCCGAGACAGGCCGAGCGTGCATGAATTTATCCGGGCCGAGCACAAACTTTTTCGAGCAGGGCCGGGTACGAACTTTTCGTGTCGGGCCGTGCACAAATCTTTTTGGGTCGGGCCAAGCATGAATTTTTTCAGGTCGGCCAGAGCCGAACCGGGACATGCTCGGCAGTGCACGAATTTTTTTGGGCAAGGCTAGGCTGGACATGAATTTTTTTCGGGCTAGATCGGGCTGGGAACAATTTTTTTCGGGTCGGGCCGGGCCGAGCATGATTTTTTTCAGGCCAGGGCACGAATCTTTTTGGGCAGGACCGGGCCGACCAAGAATTTTTTTGGGCCAGGTCGGGCATGAATTTTTTCGGGCCGGGACGGGCACGAAATTTTTCGGGTAGGGTATGAATTTTTTTGGGTCGGGTCAGGCACAAATTTTTTTGACTCGGGACAAGCCGGGCAGTGCACAAATTTTTCCAGGCAGGGCTGGGCCGGGCACGAATTTTTTTTGGGTCGGACATGAAATTTTTTGGGCCGGGCCGGGACACGAATTTTTTTGGGCAGGTCCGGGCCGACCATGAATTTTTTCGGGCCTTCCCGGGCACACATTTTTTCGAGTCAGGCCGGGCACAAATTTTTTCTGGCCGAGTTGGGCACAAAATTTTTTAGGCCGGGTCGGGCACGAATTTTTTCGGGTCAAGCTGGGCTGGGACGGGCGGGCCGTGCACGAATTTTTTCGAGCCGGGTCGGACACGAATTTTTTTGGGTCGGGCTGGGCACAAATTTTTCAGGCCGGGTCGGGCGCAAATTTTCGGGCTGGGATGGATACGAATTTTTTCGGGCCGGGCTAGACACGAATATTTTCGGCCCGAGCCTGGGGCAATTTTTTTTGGGTCCGGCCGAAAACTTAGGCCCGACACGATTTGTCAGACCTAGTCTGATAAATTAATAATTTTTAATTTTTGTATAATATTGAAAATATATTAAAAAATCTATCAAATAGCATCAGATTTAAAATTTGATACTACCATCGCGTTCAACGCGCGAAAACCTACAACTTTGATATTTATCTCGTCTTTATCCGACGATTCTATGTCGCCAAAATTAATTATTTTTTAATACTTAAATTATTGCATTTGCAGCCCGCAATCTTATATTGCGGGTTTTTTGGGCTACAATTCTACTTGCGGCCCACAGATGATATTAGAAATACAAGTTGCAACTAGTAAAAGCTACAAAATAATTTTGCAACCAATCAAACAAATTTGTTATCTAAATGCTGCAACTCTAGTTGCGAGCAATCAAACGCCCCCCTCCTAAATGCAAAGTGTGCCTAAAAATGCCAATGCCACTTAGCGATGGGATCGCACTCTACGCCCGCACTAATGTCACCTCTTGGTCTTCCCTTTTGTCCATATAATTGATTAGACATACATACTAATGCTTATAAGCTAATATAAAATTAATACACTTCTAAATGTGGGACTAAAGCCTAATTTTCACAAACAACATGAATGCACATCTTCATATACCCCTGCTTGGGCATATAAAATTTGTTTATATAATTGCTACTTGAATTATATAATTCTCTCAATTAAACCTCTTATATTGAACTATCTATTACACTTTTTAATTCCCCTAAATCATAATAATTGAATAATTAAATGACTCAAGATTAACGAAAATAAACTTTAAATTATAGGTGAATTTCAACAATTTTGAATAACACCGGCATACAACCACTATTACTGATGTCATATTATACATAACCATAAAATTATATACTCATGCAAACTAATATTATTATAATACAATTATCATACAATAGCAAATGGCATAACTCACGTGATTTATCAATATGATTATGCATAAAAAAAATTGAAATATCAAAAAAAAAGGAACAATAAGGTAATTCTTGATTATGTAAATAACATAAGTAGATGGGTGGTCGAGCTCACCCGTACCAACTCTAACATAGTTAAACTCAAAAATTATTTATCTAATCAAATTCCATAGCTTTAATAATAACACTTCTAAAAAACACACCAAAATAGAATTAATGTGAATCTATGGGAGAATGGATCCCAACATTGCATCTGAAATATCGAGACGAATAAAAATCATATATAATGTGTTAATGTTTGACTACCAAAAGCACATGAAAATAAATTAAAAGAATACTATAATATACTCATTTTAATAAATAATTAAAAATAAATATAACACTAATATGTTGATTTATAACATTCTTATATGTACTATGATACTAAGTTTTCATTAATATTGAAATAATAAAATAACTCTGTCATATGAGTTCGTAATATTATTATATACTAAATAACATATTAATATATAAGTATATATAACTCATATATAACCATAATACTATTACAAATTTCGTAACATTGATATATACAAAAATAACATTGTTATTTTACAAAAAAATTTCTCTCCCCCACTTCTTTTCACCACGGCCAAGTAGGCGTAGTCGTCACCTAGGGGTGAGCAACGATTCGGTTCGGTTAATAATCGAACCGAAATAATAATAATAAATTGATTAATTATTTACCGAATCAGAAAATTTTGATTAATCGAATTTTTTAATTCGGTTCGATTAATTTAACGAATTTATCAAAAAAAATTTAAAAAAAAATAAAAAACTATAACATTATGGAGCTTCGAACCTGACCCAATAAAAAAAACACCCACATATATATATATATATATATATATCAATCACTAACCATCTTAGCAAACCACTATTGAATCAACTAACCTAAAATATATAAACATGTACAACATAAAATAAGAATAATATCAATGCTACTAGGATTCAAACCGTGGCGAATGGATTGGTAATACCTCTATTTAATCACTTAGGCAAACAATGTTATATGCTATAAAATTATATTTTGCATATGTTATATTACTATTCGATTAATCGTTAATCGTTCATCAAATCGAATTTTTTAAAAAAAAATTATCGTTAATCGAACCGAATATTAATCGAAAAAGTAGGTTTAGTTAATTCAGATTCGGTTCGGTCGATTAATCAATTTTTTTGATTAATCGATAAATTTTGCTCACTCCTATCATCACCCCATTACAAGACCCTCAAGCCAATGGCCATCCTTAGGGCCACTATTGGCCCTCGGTGGTCATCCCTACGGCCACTGCCAACCACCTTGGCAGTGTCCTTGTTCACTTCTTCCACCCTCGGTTGTTCTTCCTCGTCCCTAATCGAGCACTACAATGACCTACAACGGCCACATCGAGTTCGACCTCGACTTCAATTGGCAACAACTTAAGGTAGTGGTTTGTAGGTCGTTGTGCATGGCATCGGTGCCCCAAGTTGTGTCGCGGGTGATAGCGGGGTCTGACACTCAGTGCGACTGCATCGCTTACCAGACTCACTACAATGGCAGCGCCTAAGACTATCACTGCGTGATAAAGCCAAAAGTGTAAACAGTCATCAACAAAATATTATTGGTCCAAGGATTTCAACGTTAGTCACGATCTTAGTTTTGATAATAATAAACATGATACTAATGAGTTTATCAAATTTTTATTTTAGATCAAAGAACAATACGCGTGTCAAGTTCGATTTTGAAACTCAAGTTCAAAAGGTCAATGAAAATGAACTTTGGAGCAAAAGTGTATCAAAACCTAGCTAGGACTTGGATTTTGATCAAACATATTGTATCTAATGATTTCTCAGCATTTGAATTGAAACCAAAAACCCAAACAATAACCCTTAAGTTTTTAATGTTTCATTGAGTTCATACATGAGTTCTTGAGCCTTAAACCTTGAGTTCAAAGCCCTAAGCGTTAATTTTTGTTCTCACGAGCCTTCTTTCCACTCTTCGAGTCTTTCAAGCTTTCAAGATATAATTTTTTGAGTCTTTGAAGTGTTAGGCGACAACTAAAATGAGTTATACTTGATTTTGCACATTCTTGAGCTTTCCTCTATTGGTTTATTTGCTTCACTGGATTACATATGATAAAATAGAATAACAAATGAAAGTTTGTATTGAATATAATTTGTAAATCCAACATTCATAATATATAATATAGTTTTATATTCTTCTAATTCTATTTTGTTCTAATCCATGTATTAAACAAATAATAAATCAAATTGTATTTCTTATTCTATCCCCTCTGTCCTCTAAAGCAAACAAGCCCTCATGATATGTTTGTTTTTCATGGCATGTTTGTTTTATAGGATAGAGAATGATAGGATAAGTGGTAGATTTATTTCCTTTGTTTGTTAAGTGCATGAATTAAGAGAAAATAAGATTAGAAAAATATAAATTTGATATTATATTTGGTATATATCGAATTAAAATAAATCTTATCCAATACTTTCTCATTTGATGTCCTATCTTATTCAATCCTATTTGGTAAAGCAAATAAACTATCTGTGTTTGTTTGCTTCATAGGATTAAGAAATATATGATAAGATACGAATTTGAATTCATTATTTGTTTAGTGCATTGATTAAGAAAAAATAAGATTAGAATAATATAAATGACAAATGATTGATGATATATTTACTTAATTGGATATGATATGATAGGATTGGATATCAAATGAGGAAAGATTGGATATTAATTTTTTAAATTCGGTGTACATCAGATATAATATTAATTTTATATTCTTATATTCATATTTTCTCCCAATTAACGTATTAAACAAACAATGAATATTAATTTATCTCTTATCTTATCTTCTCTTATCCTATATATAAAACAAATATGCCCTCATAGTTTATTTGTTTCACTGGAGAGTAGATACAGACTATTTCCCAAAATCAAAAATATATGTAACATATTAAATTGATACCATGACAAAATAACCTTGATTGATTTTCGCACCGATTCTTTAATGCCTAGCGTAATTGATATCAACTTCTTAATATATCACTTATTCTCATTTCTTTTTTTGTTAGAATAATTTGAAATATATGTTAGTTAAAATTAATCGCAAGTAGGCCTCTTATTAAATTAATCACAATAATTTTAGTTAGGGCCTATTCATTATGGATTGTTTACTTCACTGGATATAAAAGTTAGTATTGAATATGATTTTTATATTCAGTGTTTAATGGATATAATATTTTTATATTTTTTAATTTTATTTTTTTCTATAATTCATATACTAAACTATCAATAGATTAAAATTTATCTCTTATGCTTATAAAATGATGCGAAATATAATTAATTTAAACACAAACACGATAAAATAAATAGATGAAAATTAAATATGAATATAATATCTTTATTACAACACAACACAAAACACATAATATATTTAATCTCCATGTCCTATCAAATGACATAACTTCATCTGAATTGATTGACTCAAGTAGACTAATGAGTTGTCAACTATGGATAGCATAATTATTGATAACATGTTGTATGTTATTTAAAAATTTAGGATTCGATCTCTAATATGATTATTTATTGTGACTTTTTATTTTGATTTTAAAAAAATAGATCAATTAGTTTACACAATACAATTCAAAATGAATATACACAATTAGTCAATAATTTATATAATTTAAAATATTTTTACAATATAAATTTATATAACCACTTATTAGTTCCATATTTAACTTGAAACAACAACAACAATGCACGAAAAAAAAAAATCTAGAATAATAAGATTTTGATGATTTTCAATTAAGTATTTATAGTTTAATTTTTTTAACAAAAAAAGATAATTTTGTTACTTAAGTAAGCGAGGGTGCATGCATGCATGGAGGATCAGACATTGACCTCACAAAATAGCTTGGTCTGATTTGCAGCCTAATAAATTGATTGATTACATTGTCTAAAGGTATATTCATAATTGCATATTTAAAAAACCTAATGGTATGAATTATGAAGAGATATTTATAGTTCGAATTAAGATGAGGAGTTCACTACAAGAAAATAAGGCTTCACCGACGGATTTATTATCAACCGATGCTTTTTGGTGGTATTACCAACAAAATCACCGACAATATATATATTTGTTGGTAAAATTTAGATAGTCCTATATTTTTTCATTTCCCTCTTATTTTTCAGCCGACCAGCCCTTATATTTTTTTGTTTCTCCATCTGACTCCCCCTTTGTGTCGCGCGATTCTTCTCCAGCCGTGACAAACTCGTGTCGTGCGACGCTTCTTCATCCGACGAATTTGTGCAGGCTCCTTTCTTCCCTGCCACCTGCGATCTCTGAAAGTCGCTCGTCGTAGAAATTTGTATTACCCGCCGCCGCAATTTCCCTAGTTGTTCTCCATTTTCTCTCGACGTAGTGGGAAGAGGAAGGATCGTTTCCTTCTCCCTATCTTTGTAGCCATGCACGCCCTAGTCTTCGGTCTCAGTAAGCCCCTCTCACTCCCGTCAAAATCTATAGATCTTGCAATTTTCTCCATCTTGATTGTTAAGGTCGAATGTGGTCATTTTTCCTTTCTAATCATTTTCAAAGCGGAGGTTTGGTCCTTGATAATGATTTCAGTATCTGCTCTCTCTGCTTCATTATCAGTATGCGCTCTCTCTGTAATGAAGTTTGCGCTCTCTCTGCAATGAAGTTTATGGCTTGACAAATGTTGAGGATTTAATTGGGTCTCGATTGCATGCCCTATTTTGTTGGAGATGTTCCACTTAGGTGTTACAGAAATGGAGGAGAAACGTAATGTCAAAATGGAGGATAAGTTTATGATGTCGTTACCTATTTTGAGATGAAGATTCTCATTTGACAAGTTGAACTAAGGATTTTAGCAAACCCTAGCTCAACATTACTGATATTGCAGCTTCTAATATTTTGCTTGACTTTATTTATTCCCTTTCGGTAGAGATGTTGAATTTTAGATACTATATTGTAGAGTTTAAGTTTCGAAAACAGATTTTGTTTGCTGAATAGACCCTAATATATTGTAGAGTTTGTACTACTTTTTCTCTAATTTTTTTTTACAAATTAAATCTTGTATGGCATCTACGCATGAACAACAGGTCAAGGATGGGTATTTCAATTTTATTTGTCAAGTGCCTGAACATATGAATCTAATATTATTTTATGGCATCTACCTTTTTCTCTAATATTACTGTTGTTGTATCCCCAGTCTACTACTGTATTTTCCATTCTGCATTTTTAGTTTATTTTCTAGTACCTACTACTTGTATGATGACAACCAAATCAGAGTTATAGAACATAATTTAAGCATCTTCGCTATGTTTGATTAAAACAAATCAGTATGGGGCATCACTTACTAGTTTTCATATCATAAATTAGTAAATAAATGAATAACTGATTGACTAAAGCACAAATAGATATGCATGATTTGCAGAGAACTTGTGGGTTTCCACAGGCGGATCCATGCATCGCAATGTATTGGAACTTATCAGGACATTAATTCTGTTTAATGTTGGATATTGTTGTAGATAATTTAGTTATAAACTTGACATTCCTCATTTTTTCTTTTGTTTTTACATGCAGGTAAGAAGGGTGAAGGGTAAGGATCAGCTTCTTGAAAAAAATTATCTTATGTATTTTTGAAACTTTGAAACAATGTAAATATTTGACTAGCACAATGTATTTCGAAATTACTTGTATACAATGGTTTCTTATGTGTGTTGATTTGAATGATGTGTGATTTCAAAAATTATTTTTAAGATTTCGTGTGAATTATCAAATTATCTTATATGTGATTTCATGATTTGAGAATTAATTCAGGTACACAATAATGAGCAATTGGTAGATTCTGTTGATAATTTCAACGGATATACCAACAAAAATTATTTATTGGTAATACCAACGCTAGCGGACATTGTTGGTATTACCGACAGATATGTATCCATTGGTATTATCGATAAATATGTATCCGTTAGTATTATCAACAGATATATGTATATGTCGGTATTATCAATAAAAGAAAATATTTGTTAGTATTATCGACGAATTAATTAAAATATAGAGGTAAAGAAACAAAGATAAACGGAGGGCATGTACCATCCCATCCATAGCATAATCTATGATTACAGTTTAGCTTGTTGCTACGGTACAAATATATTTTATACAAAAGAGTTAAGCAATAGTACCTATGGTGCCCTTGGATATAAAAAGAAAAGACGTGCGCATAAATTATGAGCACAGATGCAAGATGCATCCAAATGTTTGTCATTGATAATAACATTATCCAATTGTCATTTGTCCATAGTTAATATATATCATTGCGGTTATACTAAGGGAACCATGATCTTCTGTTATAGATTATACTTTTTTGTCTTTGTTTTTGCTACTTCTTCTCCACCGCTTTCTACTTCAGTAGCTGATCTCTACATGTCCCCTTACCAGATATTCCTTAATCACAAAAATTATATCACTATCTAATATTCTAAATATTTATACGGTGGTGTTTGTTGTTTGCAAATGACATTATTTTAAATTAAGTAGAAGTAAAATGAAATATATGCAAATTTTAGTCTAAGCTAGAATGATGCATGTAATTTTAGTCTAAGTAAAAGTGATGGAGGAGAAGTGAGTTTAGATGATGCAGTAGTGCCTAAGTGTAGCCATTTTAGTTGGCCCGTCGGTTGGAAGGAGTTGCATGTTTTAGATGAACAGATGATGAGACTTTTGGGGAGAATAATTAAGGAATTGAATTGATGTTGGCCGCTTTGCAGCATTGATTCTTGCCGGTGCAACAACACCTGAAAACAATTTGTTGACTTTGATTGGTCAAATGCAGGCGCGGTAGTACGTCTACCGTATCACACGTTAATCTAACCGGGTGGCAGAAAATAGTTAATCGCTCGTGATTAATTGGTTAACCGAATCACAAAATTTAATTTTGGGTAATAAATTTACAGTTCGATTATGATTTTGATTTGTAAAAATTAAAAACTAATTTTAATCGATTTGATTTCAATTATCGGATCGTAGATAATCTATAACTCAAAATTGGTTATATATTTCAGGTTTGGTTACCGTTTATCCACGGTTAATCGATAATCATAATCGGTAATAACTTATTATTATTATATATATATATTCTTAACCTAAAAATCCTAAACTTGCTATCCGAAACTTGTTTACCCATTTACCTGAAATCCTTTTTCGATTATTCGATGGATAACCTATAATGAACTGGTTTCAGTTTCGGATATTCATTTTTGAAACCGAACGATTTCGATTTCCATTAGTAGATTTTAATTTTACTTGGTTTCTATTTTAATTAACCACCAAAAAAGGCAGTTAACCGAAGCCTATAATAGCAGTTAATTACTTAAGGGAAAATAGACTAAAAAATTATAAGGTTTGTAGAAATTTTTTGTTCGATCTACGTACCCGTGTTTTCAAAATTCTCCCGTAAATGCACAACTTTTATATCTGTTTATGTCATCTACCAAATCGTTAAGCGTCATCAGCTAAGTTGAGATGACACTTGACGATTTGGTAGATGACATAAACGGATGTAAAAGTTGTGCACTTGTGCATTTATAGGCGAATTTTGAAAACGCAAGTAGAACAAAAAATTTCTACAAACCTTATATTTTTTTAGTCTAATTTTTCATTAGATGAGGAAGACAACTTGTATTTGGACTTGATTATTTAATTATATTATTTTTTAAAGTTTGTAGAATTGGATGATTTAAACAGTAAACATTTAGAGCATTTTTTTTCTTCCATTTCTTTTAATACTTGACAATGTGATAATTTTATTCAAACATTGAGTTGAGAAGAAAACATCAATATGTTTATGTTTCAACATGTATAATATAATTGCTATGATTAGGGTGGCAGTGGATTTGTGTATATGAGTATTTCACCCATCCCAGACCTTGATAAGTCATTAGCGAATTTGCAAAAAAATTATGTTCTACCCGCGTTTTCAAAATTCGTTTGTAAATGCACAACATTTACATCCGTTTATATAATCTACCAAATCATCAAGCGTTGTCAGTTAAGCTGAGATGACGATTGACGATTTAGTAGACGGCATAAACGGATGTAAAAGTTGTGCATTTACAAGCGAATTTTGAAAATACGGATAGAATATAAAATTTTTACGAATCTTATGATTTTTTAGTCTATTTTCTCATTATTTAATTATTATAATGATTTTATTGGATGGATTGCCCTTTTTTTTCCTTGCATTATGTATATAAAAGAAGAAGGAGAAAAAATAAATGATAAAAATTCAAAAAGAAAACATAGGCATAAAGGAAAGGGAATAGTTTCTAGCTTTCTATTGCTCTTCAAAGAAGGCAGGAGAAATTTAAGGTAGTAACGGCATCAAAGATATAAAAATACATCAAAAGAATTGCTTCATTGGCAAAAATATATCACCTTGGAAGGACGAGGAGGTCTTGGAACAAATGTAAAAAGCATTTTTTTACACTTAAAAAGGAAGTTTAAAATAATAGATCTACTAATAGATTGAGAATAAAAATAGCTACTCCTTTTTTTTCCTATTCATATTTAGAACGAAGTAGCACCTTTGGCCCGCCGGATTAGGCTCAGAAACACATACACTCATGAATTAGACTCAAGTTAAGTCAGACGATTTAGCCCGAGGACTCCACCCGACCAAACAAAGATACTTACATCCTCATTAATTACGAGCCCGACATCTCCGACATCAACCTTGACCCATTATGAGTAGCATCTCTACGAGATTATCGGACAACATCATCGCCAAACATCCCCCATCCTATACTATATACAAACACGACCACTACTAGAAATTGGTTCTTCAGCAACGGCTATTAGCAACGATCGCTCAAGTCGTTGCTATTTGCAACAGCATTCTTACGGCCGCTCAAGCCGTTGCAGATATGTCATATCTGCAACGGCTTTCTAACGGACACGTGAGCTGTTGCAGATATTAATTATCTTAGTAACGACTTTCTAACGGACACGTAAATCGTTGCTGATGACTAACTTATCAGTAACGGCGTTCTAACGGTTAAGTGAGCCGTTGCTGATAAGTTTATATAGGGCATGCGTCCGCGCCCGCCCCTTCCTCCTTCTTCTTCCTCTTCCTCTTCCTCTGCTACCACCGCCCACTGCCAGCGCCAACACCGCCGCCGCGCTGCCACTGCCGACGCCGCCGCCCCGTCATCGACCGCTGATTCCGACCGCCGCCGCCCCGTTGTCGATCGCCGATTCCAACCACCGCTGCCTCGTCGTCGACCGCCGATTCGTCGCCGCCCCGCCTTCCCCATTTCATGCAAGATTCGGCCGACGGTCAGTGGCCGTGGTCGGATCTGTCCAGTGTCCGAACACTGGACGTCGGACATTGGACTCCGGCGCCAGAAATCCATTATTTATGGATTTTTTAATATATTGTTTAATTTTTAATTAATTGTTTAATTTATAGATTAATTGTTAGATTAATTTTTAGATTAATTGTTATGATTTAGATTAATTTTTAGATTAATTGTTAGAGTTTAGATTAATAATGGTATGTTAATTATTTAAATTAATTAAAATGTTTTAGATTAATATTAATTAATTAGTTAAAATGTTAATTAGTCCGGAGTCGTTCTCAGTGGACTCGCGCCGGAATCGTCCACTTCGGACTCGCGCCGGAATCATCCACTTTAGACTCGTGTCGGAATTGTCCACTATGGACTCGAACTAACTCGAAACATTTAGAAAATAATCATCCATCCAACGAGTTGATACGTTTCACGTACGCATCGACGAGTCAGATATGATTTAGCAAAACCTTAGATCCGTTCGGGGGTTGTATGTTTGTGTAAAAGAAGTAGATGATCTTTTATACGACGTACAACCCTTGAATTGTCCCTGATTGGATAATTTGGGAATATAGTTATTTGTATTGCACTTAGTTTTTTCTTTTAACCGTTAACTTATTCTAAATTTCGGCAGCATCTCACTTGTTCTCCGATACGCGTCCAAATGATATGCGTATTCGGAGAACTGTAGGGAGATGCTGTCGAAATTTAGAATGAAGTTAGCGATTAAAAGAAATACTTAGTGCAATATGAATAACATAAATCCCAAATGGAATAGGACCATCTCACCTAAAGACATTAACCGAAGTAATTGTCATTTATTGACAGAATCATGTCGGCTGATCGAAGTTAGATGTACCGACGTCTTGTTCATGGAGCTTTAACGAATGAGTTTCGATTAAGCGTAACTTACTTCCTAAATTTCACCTATTCAAATCAGAAATTTGTTAGCGTTGGTGATAAAATCTGATGTCCGTGCTACAATTGCTTGAATGGACGATTTTTGGATCGGGAAACTATCACTATGCATCTATATAGTGAATGATTTGCACCAAGATATTTTCTATGGACTTGTCACGGGGAGTCTCGTGAAGTTGGGACGTCGAGCAATTCTGTTGTTCAGACACATGGTGAATCTTCCTCTGCTAGTGTTTCTTCATCCAGTCAATCTAATCCCTATAGAACTATGATACTTGATAGTCTTGGGGGTCAATTCCACCTGAATGATAATGTCGAGCGGTCAGTTACTGAGATGTCAGTGCCACCAGATACTACAGGTGTTGATATCACATAAGTACAAACTACGGTAGAGATTGAATTGTCGAACAAAGAAGCTGCAGAATTTTACGAGATGTTGAAAGCTGCCAATAAACCTTTGTATGAGAATTGTCCTAAATATATTAGGTTTTCGGCAATGACGTAGCTCTTAAACATCAAGGCCGATTGTAATATCAGTGGGGTTGCGTATGACCGGATTGCAGGATTATTTAATGAAATGCTGCATACTGATAACAAGTTTGAGCCAACTTTTTATAAGACTAAAAAGTTGATGAGAAAATTAGGGCTTGGGTACGAAAAAATACACGCGTCCCAAAATAACTGCATTTTATATTATAAAGAAAATGTGCAGTTGGATAAATGTCATGTATGTCAACATCCTCGTTACAAGGAGAAGAAATCGGTCCGACAGAAAAATATCTCGTTTAAGGTGCTTCGGTATTTTCCACTAACACTGAGGCTTCAAAGATCATTCATGTCGAAAAAGACGGCCCCCTACATGAGTTGGCATGCAAGAAGTCGTGATGATACAGTAATGACTCATCCATCCGACAGTGAAGCATGGAAACATTTGGATACATGTTATCCTTCATTTGCTAGGGATACTAGAAATATCATATTGGAATTGTGCACAGATGAATTTAATCCGTTTGGACATTCTGCAACTCCTTATTCGGTTTGGCTAGTGCTGCTAACAGTTTATAATTGCCACCGTCAATGTGTATGAAAGATGAATTTATTTATCTTTCGATGATTATTCTGGTCCTAAGGGTCCGCGAAAAGAAATTGACGTGTTTCTCAGACCCTTGATAGATGAATTGAAAATATTATGGACTGAGGGAGCTGTCACTTATGATTGTCATCGGAAGCAAAACTTCAATTTAAAGGTCGCGGTCTTGTGGACAATCAATGATAGAGTTCGACATCGTCATCTGCTCTATCGGACATTTGTCATCTGAAGAAAAAAGTAAAGAACACCGCAACTGTTGAAGGATCAATATCTGAATCGTATATCATCCAAGAAATTTCATTATTCTGCTCATTTTACTTTGAATCGACAGTACAGACAAGATTTGATCGTCTTCCACATAACGACGACGGGGGAGTTCGACATTCAAATGGACGTTTAAATATATTTTGTCACTCTGGTCGTGCTTTTGGTTCTCGTCCATCTCGACACTTTAGCGACGAACAGTACCATTTGGCACACTTGTACATATTACTCAATTATCCAGAGATTGAATAATTCATTAAAATATTTGATATTGAGATGGTGCAAAAATATTCTATTCACAACGATCAAGAATTGGAGAGATTACGGAATCGTGATTTCTCTACTTGGATTCAGGCTTACAACAAAGATCACAGAGCTGAAATAGATGAAAGAATATTTGAGTTTGTTAGTGGACCGTCGCGACTAGTGTCGTGTTATAGCGGATATTTTGTTACTGGATACAAATTTCACACGGTTGAATATGCATTTACAAAGAAGACGATGAATACCAGGGTCTGCGTGAAAGGGACAACCTATGTTGAATGTGATATGAATTTTTATGGACTGGTGGAAGAAGTGATAAAGTTGCACTACTTCGGCTTAAAATCAGTTATCCTATTTAGATGTCATTGGTTCGATACAACAGAAAGGGGCA
This sequence comes from Canna indica, assembly GCA_034359265.1. Lineage (NCBI taxonomy): Eukaryota > Viridiplantae > Streptophyta > Magnoliopsida > Zingiberales > Cannaceae > Canna > Canna indica. Next base: position 34,855,648 of record CP136892.1, on the reverse strand, counting down.
TGAAAGTTCATCCAAAATATAAACTTGTTGAGGTTAATTATAAATCCAAATTGGCAACAAATGAGCCTTTTATATTGGCATCACAAGCCGAACAAGTATATTACGCGAAGTATCCGGCTCGAAATAAAGATAGAGCAGATTGGTGTGTAGTCTGTAAGACTAATAGTAGAGAAAAAATTAATCTGATAGTAGGAGAAAATGAGCTGATACTTGATGTGACAGATGAATTCTATCAAGAAGATGATCCTCCTGCTGTAGATCGTATTATTCCAATACTCGAGGATGCAGGCACAGTGTCAATTCAATTAGAAGTTGAATATGTTGATTATGACGATCATGAAATTGAGGAAGCTAGAGATGAAGAAGATGAAGAAGATAAAGAAGATGAAGAAGAGAAAGAATTTGAAGACTATTACTCAGATGATGAGGAATAATTGTAAAGTATACCTTATATTAAATATATCTCTACTATATATATAATAATCTAATTATATGCCTATTCGATAGATATGTCTGGTCGTGGTTATCGTCGCAGGAGAGCTTCGGAGTCTCCGATCGGTGAGACTCCAGCACTTACTCATGCTGTTGATCCTCCTATTGCTGATCCTCCTGCCGATGATACTGTTGAGACTAGTACATCCAGACGCAGGCAGGCACGCGGGCCAAACAGGTGGCAACCTCCACCAGTCACAAAGTCATGCAGATTCATTAGCGTGATTGGGGAGCGATAATATATCATGAATTATGAATCATTAAAAATTCATTATATCATAATATAATATTAAAATTTATTTTTGTTGTGCAGGTTCGAGCAAGAAGAAGTGCCAAGGAGCATTTCTTCTACCATTCGACGATACATGCACAGGGCATGGCCCACGTGGTCTCACGTGCCCAGTGAGCATGTCGACATGCTATGGCGCGAGTTTGAGGCACGTATTTTTTTTTATACATGCATGATGACTAATATTGGTACTGATATTATTATTTTGCAGGCTCGCTATACATGGGCCGAGGACCAGAGGTCCTTCATTTACGTTGCCTGGGAGGCTATTTTTTGGGCGAGGTACAACGGGCAGCTAGGGTAGGCCCGGTCCCAGACGATGGCCCGAACTGGGACCACTAACATCGCGAAGACTCGGGGATATGACTCGATTGGATTACTTTGGATATATGGGACCAACTCGTGACAATATGGTCGACAGAATGATGGCAGAAGATTTCTAGGACGGCGGCTAAAAATTGCATGTCGGGGGGAGCAGCACGTCACACTGGCGGCTCTATTGCATTTGCAGTGCACGCGAAACGTATGGTAAGTATACCTTACTTTTAATTATATATTTTATTTTTTACTCTGTGTACTAATTAATGTATTCGTTTTGTAAATATAGACGATGATGTTGGATGACGGCATTGTCCAGCGACCCTCCCCGATGGCGGTGTTTGAGTGGACTCACCGTCGAGAACATGGGACGGGAGAGTACATCGACAACCGCGCTGCATACATTATGGTAAATATATTTGTTTAAATTATTCATTATATATTTATAATTTATGTTTTATGAAAAATATTAAACAAAAAAATCAAACTCGAGTAGGAGACCTACAGTCAGAGGGTGGTACAATGCAGGGGTACCCCCGAGGACTTTGACGCAGCAGCATGGGTCGAGGCTGCAGGTGGCTGGGACCACGGCCGCCTATATGGTTTTGCAAATAGTGGTCATGTGCGAGCCGTGCTAGGGCCACTTGGGGCACCGACCCCTCTGGTCATTGGTGAGCGACCGTCCACCTCCAGGTCCAGTTATGATCAGAGTAGCACGATAAGGACACTGGAGGAGACGGTCGCGCGTCAGACTGAGATGATGAAGCGTCAGAGTCAGGTGATGGCGGAGATGCATGCTATGCTATGCAACATGTTTGGTTATCCCGAAGCAGGTATCCCTTCGCCATCATCTGATCCATCATCCTCGAGTCAGTCCACGCCGGTGTACACCCAAGCACTCCAGACCCCGCCATATGATCCAGACCATCCTCCATCGTCATCGTGAGATTTATTATTATTTTTATATTGATTTTGTTACTTAGATACTATACTTGTTTAATTTGTTTTGTTTGAATATTGATACTTCAATTTTGTATTTGAATAGTTTTTATACGATTGTGAATAATTATAAATATAAGTATAATTATTTTGATGTATATATGAGTGTATTTGTGATGTGTGAATGGATGTGTGTATGGGTGTATGGGTGTGTGAGTTATGTATTAGATAATGTATCAATGTATTAATGGAAATTTAGAATTTTAATTTTTTTTCGGTTGCAGGTTACAGTCATATGCAATGGCTTTCCCATGGCCGTCCGTGGGAAAGACGTTGTTAAAAGTGTATCGTAAGTCGTTGCTGATGTCCTACAGCAACGGTCTTTCACTAACGGCCTTGCTATGGCCTCCCGGGTCATTGCTAATAATTTTATCAGCAACGGCCCCGTGTCCGTGGCAAACTCGTTGTTGATAATATTATTATCAACGACCCGAGTGGCTGTTGCTGATCCGTTGCTAAGTTATCAGCAACACGTGTTTCTGCCACGGCTCCGTTGCAACGAGCGGGGCCGTTGCACACCATTGCTGATGCCCATTATTCCAGTAGTGGGCGCTCCTTAGATATTCTAGATTTCAATTCAAATTTTCGTCACTTGAAATTCATTCTTACTTGAAAATCAGTATCTTTCACAGGTCCCCCTTGGAGTTGCACCTGACCATGAGACGTGCCGGACCGCATCGCACCAACTTTAGGCAAGAATAATATTTATGTGCCCTCTAATCCCTATAATGACATCTTGATTTGGTGGGATGATCGTAAAGGTCAAGTTAGTTGTAAATCTGTGTACAATTATATTTTTCGTTGTAACTTTCCTGACTTAGGTAATCTCCCTATATGGCACTTTTTTTAAAAAAAAAGAAACTTGTATTGATAAAAAAAATTGAAAAATACAAGTAGGGTAGAGTGAAGGAAAAAACATGGTGAATACAATGAGCTAAGACATTAGTCTAAGACATTGAAAAGTTTTAGTAGAGTTACCCCCTTCCACTACAACAAACCATTGATATTTCGATGTCACAATAAACTAATATTTCGACGCCAACAGTAGTCAAAATAAACATACTGACGCCAACAAAAATGACAAAAATGAGTGGAATATGACGAGAGCCTATATGTTCGTTTCGACGTCTGCTCGGGCGTCAAAAGATTTTTTAAAAATATTTTTTTAACATACCGGCACCTGTCAGAGGCACCGGTATATTATTTTTTTAAAAAAAATAATCATCAAATTCCACTACATTGCAGCGAAATTGGAATTCCGCGTGCGGCAAAAATCAACAAGCGCGGAAAATGAATTTGCACCTTTTGGAATTCCATTGCATGCGAAATTCCAATTCCACCGCATGCGGAATTCCAATTCCACCGCATGCGGAATTCCAATTCCGCGTGCGGTGGATTAATGGCAGGCGTGAATCTACGCCACTCGATTTCCACACGTGGCAGACATCGAGCAGGCGCAGCATCTTCAAGAGCGGATCGCCTTTTTTCTTCGAAGCAACGAATGTTGTGTTCGTGTGCCAAACTTTCCAATTCTGAACCATAATGGTGATGCATAGTTGCATCTTTGTTTCTAAATTTTCGTGAAAATTGTCTCCACATGGACGAAAGCTTAAAGGAAATGATGACAGGCCACTGAGGTTTAGCAAGAACCACCATCCAAGCTTGGTGTTGGAGCAGTTAATGAAAAGAAGTCGGTGGGACTCATCCTCGATAGAACAAAGCATATATTTTATATCTAGCGCGCTGCATGTTGTGAGCATGGAGATGATCTTTGGTTGACAATCTCTTTTTGTTAAAAATCCAATTCATGTTGCTTTGGAACATTTGTGTAGCCCCAGAGTTGATTTTTTTTTGTTGGAAGCTTCACCATATGAACTCCCTACTTCGGCAGGATTAACTAGATTAGATATTATCAACTCACCAATTTGTGTTTTGTGCGGCAGCCTTGCTAAAACCACAATTCACCTATTTTGGGAGTGTGAGGTAACGCAAAACGTTTGGGAAGTTGTTAATAACCAATTTGTGGGGCCACTTTTCGATTTGGAGCAACTAGGTTTTAGATGGATTGCTTTGTGACAGCTCTCTTACTAGATGACTTTCTCAAGTCGAGAAAACTATGCGTCTCAATACCCTTTACTCTATTTGGCGCACTCAGATCATGCGGTTTTTAACTCGACTTGACATTCTATTTTCACTATGTTTTTTCAAATTATTAATTTCTCTTACAACAAATTTTGTTAATCAATCTGGTTCTGGTTCTGCTAGAGAGGTCGCAGACGAGACGTGCAGTCCCAAGGGTTGAAAAGGGTGTCGTCGTAGTGAGCACGGGCGGCGATATGGGCGGGGGAGAGCTACTAGAGAGAGAAGGAGGAGGGTGTGGTGGAGAAGACAACTAGGGAAGATGGTCAATATATATTTTAGTCAATAATAGAGTGTACGTGACATTATTTATCTTACATGACTTCAATTAAGGATAAATATTTGTTACGTATTCTCCGTTAAGTGACACATCAGTCAAAATCATCAAAAATGACGGTGCATTCTAAATGGGGTAACATAATGAAAGTTGGCGTATTTCCTTGCTAACGAAAAAAGTTTATGTTAAAGATAGGAAAATATCAAAATTCGTGTTTTTTTGTATTAACTCTATTATTTATCATTGTTCTTGTTTGTGAAGCTCTTGCTATTAAAGTTGTTTTACTCTTTTCCAAGAATAAATCCTTTTAAAATGCTATTTTGGAATCTGATTCGAATATCCTTATTGACACGTGTTTAAAAAAATGCTTAATTATATTTTTGGTCCCCCAAAATATTACGTTATTTTCTCTTTTTTAAAAAATTATGTTTAGTCTCTCAAAAATTATTTTCATTTCCGTTTGATTTCTCCATCAACAAAAGTGACAACATGAGAATGCTGACATGAATTAAATATAAAATGAGAAACCAAACGAAAAAAGAAGATATTTTAAGAAAGTAGATAAAAAATATATTTTAATAACCTAAAAGCATAATTATATATATTCCATTCTTATTCACCTATACAAAATCTCATCAATTTACTTTATAAAAAAAAAATTAAAATCTTCACGCCATAAATTTACATTAAATTTTAAATTTACGCATGACACTAACAAATCTGCAATAAACTTAATAACATAGAGCATGTGATCGTTTTTTTTCTTTTTACAAAGAAAGAGATCTATTTGGTCATTAGGTCAGAAAAAACAACATCGTTATACAAGATATTGTCAAGCTCGGGAGGTCGAATAGGATTCCAAACAGTGGAATCTTTATTCAGCCAAGTTGCATTTGCTGCCCAATGGGCAGCTTTGTTTGCGGATCTAGAAACAAAATTACAAATAATATTTATACATTTAATATACAACTCTAACACAATAAGAAATAAGTTTCTGCACTGCCAAGGGGATTGAGCTTTAGCATTGATAAGATCCACCAGATCTTTACAATCAGTTCCAAAATAATGAAGTCCAACTGGTTTGAAACTGCATAAGACAGCATGGTAAGTAGCTATTGTTTCACTAAAGAAAGCAGAATAATAATTAAAATAGAATTGAGCAGCAAAGGAACACTTCCCTAAATGATTCCCTTTCACAAATGCAGCTCCACCTTCACAGTTTAAAAATGATCCATCATGATTTATTTTAATCCAGTCTTGAGGAGGAGGATGACAATTTTCAGTATTCTGGATAATACTTCTATTTCCTTCAAACACACTTTGTTTATGGAAATGAGTAGAGTAGGCTAAAATACGCATCATAGAATTGAAGATAGTGGGTTTTAGTTCTCCATGAAGCAAACCATTTCTAAAAAAACTAGATAAACCAGATAGGATTAACAATAATGGCTCTAGTTTTCTGATTTAAAACTGAACTAAGACTCTTCAGAAGCTAGCTACCAGAATACCATCCAATCTTATTAGTAAAATCCACATTGAGCTTATGATCAAGGACAGACCAAATATCAGAAGCAAAAGAGCATTCAAAAAATAAATATTGAATAGATTCATTTTCCAACCCACAACAAACATAAGCTTTTGAATAAAAAACGAAGTCGAGTTAAAAGTTTGTTATGAAGAAACTTCCACATAAATAACCTTACATTGGGGGAAGTGGTCAGCTTCCAAATTTCAGCCCAATGTGAGAAATTACCAACAGAATGTTCATCTAAGTTTTTCAAAAAAAAAAGGTAAGCTGAAGATGAAGAAACCTCACCCTTCAAATCAGGTTTCCAAATAAAGTAATCATCACATGGGCTATTCGGCAACTCAATCTGCTCAATGGCCCTCCATAAGTCTCTACTACAATAAGTTAGTCTAAAAAATGCAGACCAAGAATGATTATACATAAAATCATGCACTTTATTCAAATTCTGAATCAAGTTAGAATTGATCAGAGAAGGTTTTAAGTCAAGGGAATATCAAAAACCCAAGGTTCATTAGGGATATAAGTGTTATTACCATTACCTATAATGCTAGTGAAACCATATTTAAGGTTAGAGAAAGCATCTAAGAAAAGTTTCCAACACCAAGAAGAGTTTCTGGGAGGAGTTTGATCAATAAAAGAGAGAGGAGGGTATTTATTTTTAACTAACTTCACCCATATAGAATCATTATTATTTAAGTAGCTCTGAATTCTTCTAGCTAGCTTGTAATGCAAGACTTTTGACTTTGATATTCTGGATACCTAGGCCTCCAGAATTTTTAGGAAAGGTGACAATATCTCAATTAACTAAATGAATGTTGTGCTTATCATTCTTACTAACCCAAAGAAAATTCTTAATGATTTTCTCAAGTTTGTCAATAATATTGTTATTTAGCCAAGTAACAGAAACAGTGTGAGTAGGGATAGAATTTAGAACTGAATTAATCAAAATAAGCTTACCAACTTGAGAAAAAAGAGAAGATTTCCATTTATTTAGCTTGGATTCAAACTGAGAAATTACATAGTCATGAGCATTAGGAGATCTTCTAGGAGAAATCATGGTACCTAGATATTTAAAGGGGAAATTCCCAGACTTCATTCCGAGTTTATGACAAATGAGATTTCTGATACTAGTAGGAACAGCTTTGGGAAAAAAATATTAGATTTAGCAAGATTTATTTTTTGACTCGTAAGAAGATTGTACTTTTTGAAGATATTTATAATAGAATTTATACCTTTATCAAAAGCTTTAAAAATCAAAATGATATCATCAACAAACATTAAATGGTTGATAACAACATTATTGATTTTAAAGGAACTGATTAGATTATTGTCCACAGCTTTATTAATAAACAAGGTAAGAGTCGGGGCAACCAAGACAAATAAAAAAGGAGAAATGGGATCCCCTTGTCTAATACCTCTACCAGAATTAAAAAACTCAGAATGATGAGCATTAACTAGACAAGTAAAAGAATGAGTAGAAATGCATGTATTAATCCATTGAATGAATTTTGGAGGGAAATTGCAAAGAGCAAGCACTTTAAGAATAGCATCTCAACTAATGAGATCATAAGTTTTTTCTAAATCTATTTTAACTAAAATGAAAGGATGCATACATTTGGAATTATGAAAAGAGTGAGATAATTATTGAACAATTAGGATATTATCGTGAATACTCATTCCTTTAATAAAACCAAATTATTAAGGGGAAACTAAATTAGGAAGAAGCAGCTTAAGTCTATCGGCCAAAATCTTAGAAAGAATTTTATAGTTTAAATTACATAAGGCAATTGGTCTAAATTCTCTAACAAGAGTAGGAGAATTGCATTTTGGAATAAAGGACAACATGGTTTCATTCCAATCTTTAGGTAAAATAGCATAATTATAAAAAAAGATTAATGCTATCCATATAAGAGGTAGAAATGATATGTCAATAAGTTTTATAAAATTCTGTAGTAAAGTCATCAAAATCAGGGCTTTTACCATTCCCTGAGAATCTTATAGTATTCCAAACTTCAAGAATAGAAAAATGAGCTAGAAGATGATTACTATCAGAAGAACATATAGAATTAAAAATAGGCCAATGCAATGTATGAAAATTTGGATCAGGCATATGATTCCAAAGAGATTTATAATGATCTACAAACTGCTGAAGAATAAGCTTATCATCAGTAATAGAATTATTGTTGCTATGGAAGTAATGAAATTTTTCCTTCTTCTTAAGGTAACAACCTTATGGTAAAAAGCAGAATTTTGATCCCCCTTCATTTATCCATTGAATTTTAGATTTAGACCACCACTTTAAAGTGATTTGTCTTTGTAGAGCAATGGATTTATTATATAATTATCTCAATTGAATATCAATATTAGGAGGAGCATTAGGCAAACCTTCAAGGGATTCCAAATATTCAATATCCATTTTAGTATCATCAAGTAATTTTTCAATAGTACCAAGATCAGTTTTATTCCAGTGAGAAAGGGCACCTCTAGTAGATTTTAGCTTAAAAGAAAACATAGAGTTAGCAGTACAAGGATTAGGGATGTTCCATGCATTATTTATGAAATTCTCACAGTCCTCATATTCCATCCAAAATTTTTGGGATTTAAACAATCTATTTTTATGCTGATTAGCCTTAGGTAACATAATCAGTAAAGGTTTATGGTCAGAAGTCAATCTAACTAGATGCTTAATTGAAGAATTACCAAAAAAAATGAAGCCAGGTAGCATTTGCAAAGGCTCTATCTAGCCTAACCAAAATTTTAGCTAGACCAGACCTATTGTTTGACCAAGTATAATAATTATCTTCAATACCTAGGTCCATCAAACCACAATGATGAATAAAAACTTGAAAGTCATAAATAGGTTTATTAACATGAAAAGGAGAGCCCCCGCATTTATCAGATTGATCCAAAATATAATTAAAATCCCCAATAATTAGCCAAGGATAAGAGTCCAGAGATATATTAGAAAAAGAAGACCACAGATTAGCACGCAAGCATGAATTTGTACTAGCATAAATATTGGAAAATTAAAAAGGCTCTAAATTTCTAATTTGAATTGCAGCATTTATAATTTGAGAATAACTAGAAATAAACTAAGATTTAACAAAATTAGACTTCCAAGCTATAAGAATACCAGATGCACCCTCACTAGGATGTATAAAACCATTCCAATTTCTACCAAAAGATCTAATTAAATTTTTAGAACATATCTCAGATAAGTGTGTTTCCTGAAGAGCAATCAATTTAACATCAGAATTTCTAATTAAATCATGAATAAAGTCTCTAACAGGACGTCTCCATGCGCCCCTCACATTCCAGTTAAGAATGTTTATCATTAACATTGGACTGAGCAGGGGAATCACATATCATAAGCTGAGAAATTTTAGCAGGAGTAGCAATTTGCTCCGAATTTGAACGAAGTCGGCCTTTTAGCTTTATTTGGACCTCCCGAAAGAATAGTGTTAAAAGTAGCCTTCTTGAGAGGCTTGGGAGGTTTCTTTCGAGAGGATTTAGAGATAACAACAGAATCAGAAATCACAGGATTAGCATTAAATACAATGGCAAGTTCGGAAGCTAAGTCCTTAATATTCCTAGATGGAGGATTAGAGGGAAAATCCATGGCCATAGATTTCACTTTAATCTCCAAATTTTTCCCCTTAGAAGAAGTATTTGAAATAATTACAGGGCAAAGTATATCATAAGAGCTGAGGAACTTAACTTAGAAGCTTTAACAACATTTTTATTATTATTTAAAGCAACATTATTTTGAACATATTTACTTTGAATAGGGACTACCAAGCCCGAATTGGGAGCAGTAGTAATGGAAGAAGATTTACCTTGAGGAGTAGTTTTATCACCTCCAATACTTCTACCACCTGAAGAACCACCAGATACATCTCTAACCAAAGAGACGCGTCTAGTAGGGGTCGGGCTCAAAGAAATTTCACGAGCCTTAGGCAATAGATCACACTGATTGGCTACCTCATCTCTCACTAGACTGTGATTGCGAGGGTCACTTGAGGCATCCCGAACCCAAGCATGACCTCCCTCGTTTTCGAGTTAGGGTTTGGGCTTCGAGGGTTTCACCGACGCGTTTGTCGGCACTGAACTTGGATCCATGGACCACAATTTTGTTCCAGAAGAGATTCCAACACAGGATGAATATGCACATTTGAAGAATTAACAGAATTTGCATTTCTAGAATCCATAACATTTATATGAGAAGCATTTAGATCAATTGAAATATTAGAAGTAACATCATTCATAGCAGAATCCACAGAAACATTTTTGTTCATTAAAATCGAGCAAGAATTTTCGCGATGACCAATAATTATGCATTGAAAACACACAGAGGGTAAATTCCCATATGCAATCGGTTGAAAAAAATTCACACCATCAATATCTATCCAAATTCCTTGACGCAAGGGAAGAGCAAGATTAATTTCCACACAAGAGCGGACATAACGTCCATGAACATATTCAAAAGATCGATCATCGATACGAAGTAATTTACCGAAACTACTAGCAATAGTAGCAAAAGAATCCGCGTTCCAAAATTCCAGCGGAAGAGATAATAAACGAATACAAATAGGGGCAGTCGTGAAAGATTCATCCCATGGTCGAAAGAGTGGTTTCCAGGGAATTAACCGTAGAACATCACCATGAAAAGACCATGGTCCTCTAGTGAGGACCATGTTGGCACATTTGACTGATTGAAATCGGAAAATAAAAAAATTCTCGTCAAGATCCATAACCGATCTGAAGCCGTGAAGAAACCTAATGCGAGAAGCCCAAAGGCGAAGAGATTCAAGAGACAGAGGTTTACCTAAAAACTTCCCAATAAGGCTACATTGCCATGGTTCATGCAAAACTTGGGCCTGCTATGCCGAGAAGGATATACGATAGGTAGTCGACGATTGAATCTTGGAAAGAGTCGACGCCGAGATCTTTGAAGCCTCAATTGATTGATTAGGGTTTGAACTCTTGAGTAATTGGGCCCAGGAGAGCGACTTTGGAGGAGTACCTTCCTTTCTTTGGGAGGATGGGATAGAGGAGTCCACCGTAGGCGCCTTGGAAGCCGCAGGGGAACTAGAAATATCAGGGGGATCGCGGGGTTGAGGAGGAGGACAATGAGAGTGTGGCGGCGACACAATCACCTTGGGAGGAGGAGACATCGCTAGGGCACCCAACTTACAGACAATTCTCCAGAATTAATTGCTATGATCTAGAGCATGTGATCCTTATGTTATCTTTCTAGTGCTATGATATTAAATTTAAATTTATTAAAATGATTAAAGTGCAATAAATTTAATAACATATTAAACCTTTAAAAAACATGACTTTTGAGGATCAATAATATAGTTAGGCTTGTAAAAAAAGTTTTAAAAGCTTTTGTGGCTACACTAGCATTAATTGAAGCCACGTTAAGCTAATCTTCAATCCTAGTCTTTTGAATCATTTAAAGTTGGTCCAAAATCTATTTTAAGGACTATTGAAGTGTCACTGGAAGTTAATTAGAAGAATACTACTATATTTGCTAAATAATTCTTTCATTTTCTTCTTTTAAGTGTTTGTTTTAAAGAAAAATTAATAAAAATAATCTGAACTTTGACGTTTTTAACAAATATGACTCATTCTTTTATTTGAAACAAATATGTATTTCAACTTTTGAAATTATAATAATTATAGACTCCCGTTAGATTTCAATTTATTTACCCGTTATGTGCTGACATGGAACGTCACGTTAGCACATAAAAATTATTTTTTTAATTCAGGATGACATGTCATCGTTAATCCTACATGGCAGAACTTGTAAAAAAATAGGGAAAATTAATAAAAATGGCATGAACTTTGACGTTTTTAACAAATATGACTTATTTTTTTATTTGAAACAAATATGTATTCCAACTTTTGAAATTATAACAATTATAAACTTTCGTTAGATCTCCATTTATTTACCCGTTTATGTGCTAACATAGAACGTCACGACAGCACATAAAAATTATTTTTAAAATTTAGGATATCATGTCATCATTAATCCTACGTGACAGAATTTTTAGAAAAATATTTAAAAAAACTAAAACTACTACACGTCACCAGCACAACTTAAAAACTTCAAACATAATATCCGACCAAATTAAAAAACTAAAATATGTCGCCCACTCGACTTGACACCCTCGACAAATCCCTCGACAAAGGTGTTCCTGTCGCCGGTGCCTCACGTCGCCTGCCATTGTCACCGGTGCCTCACCTTGATTGGTCTCGTCTCACGTCGCCTATTATCATCGGCGCCTCACCCTGAAGGATCTTTTTCTTATTTCTTGCCTAGTCTCGCCGGCGCCTCACCCCAAAGGTAATCTTTTGCCTAACCTTTCTTACAGGCCCGAGATACCTATTTTTTATCACCAAAGCTTGTCGCATGAACCCTAAACCTAGATATCAATCTAACTGTATATCATGGTTTGTAGATCAAATCGACAACGGGTGACTATTTTTCCTACACGACGAGATACATCATCAGCTTCCTCTCCAATATATTTTATCTTGAATGAATTTTTATATCAGTTCGTTTAATTAAATATCAGTATCAGTATACTGATATTAATATACTGATATTAGCGACGACAATAAGTATACGCCGACGATAATAAGTGACATGAGGCGAGACCAGTCGAGGTGATGCGTTGGCAACAATAGCAGGCGACAGGAACATCTTCGTCGAGGGATTTGTTGAGAGTGTCGAGTCGAGTGGGCGACAGGTTTTAATTTTTTCAATTTGGTCGGATATTAGGTTTGAGATTTTTAAGTTGTGGTGGTGACATGGATTAGTTTTAGTTTCTTAATATATTTTTTAAAAATTATGCCACGTACGTAGGATAATGATGACGTGACATCCTGGATTTTAAAAACAATTTTTATGTGCTGACATAACGTTTCATGTCAGCACATAACAGGTAAATAAACAGAGATCTAACGAGAATATATAATTATTGTAATTTCAAAAGTTAGAATACATATTTGTTTCAAGTAAAAGAATGTGTCATATTTATTAAAAACATCAAAGTTCAGGCCGTTTTCATTGATTTTTTCTTTTAAAAAAAATCTGCCACGTATGATTAATGATGACGTGACATCCTAGATTTAAAAAATAATTTTTATGTGTTGACGTGGCGACTTGGCGACGTGGCGATTTGGCGTTCCACGTCAGCACATAACGAGTAAATAAATAAAAATCTAACGGGAGTCTATAATTATTATAATTTTAAAAATTATAATATATATTTATTTTAAATAAAAGAATGAGTCATGTGTATTAAAACGTTAATGTTCAGATTATTTTTATTAATTTTTTTGTCAAACACATTTAAACTTCTGAAACCTACGTGCATGTAAAGGTCTAGTTGACATGGTTGTGTTGTTGATGAGGCATAAACCCCCATGTTTGCAGTTGTTAGGACTTAATGGAATGTGAAAAATTCTAAGTAAGAAAACTTAGGTAGTGGATGTATATATTTTGATTGAAGTCGAATCACTCACTATGTTTATATTGTGTATTGTGTTCTTACTCATCTCTTAATTATTATTTGTTAATTTTTCCTTCTTTTTATATCCATAAATATATCAAGTGGCAAATCAGATTGGATGTCGACGACGACGTAGTGTCATCGATCGCCGGCGACGAGATGTCGCTATAGTTGTCTTGATCAGATTGGGTGTCGTGAATATCAAATATGATGGGTTTCTAGTTACTCAATTTTAGTTGGAGAATATTTTAGTAAAAATATATTATTTTTTCGATAATTTTATTATTGTACCAAACATGATAATATGGATAATCAGTAAAATTACATACGCTACAATATGATATTACTGGTAATCTAAAATATGACTATCTATGTTGATAATAATATAAATTATCTATTTGGCAATACATCAAACACCACCTAAAAAAAATAAGTGAACTAACTAAATTAAGTTTAAATTTCTAATTTTGCTCTTCTCATTTGTAACCTCCTTTGATCTCACCAAATATCTAATTAATGATAGAAAATAATATAATGAAGGCATATACCATAATCGACATTTATAAAAAAAATATTATGACCCACTTGATCGGATAATTGACCTATTAATTTCATAAGCTAATCAAATATCTAATTAAAATGCTCAAGCTCAAATTGATGATAATTTAATCATCAAACTTTATAGGCTAACATCACATTTAATGTATTCTTTAAGTGAGTTTAAATTAGGATATTACAAAAATCATGCCATTTCAAACGCACTACACTTTGCCTATTTACCAAATATTCAAAGGTCAATAAAAAAGCTATCCTCCACTTATTGGTCAACCACTGTCATTGTAAACATACCATAATCAATAGACATTTGACTTATCACATAGGGGAAAAAAACTACTTTAACAAATGGATAAATAATTTGTTCTTTTTAGTGCTAGCTTATGCAAATCATCACTGGCTACAAGCTCTACTACTTTAATATGACATCAACAATGGATAACTTTCTCATTCTTTGTAAATAATTAGTGACATCATATATAATACCTACAGCCAAAGCTTAAATTTAGTATTCTTTATAAATAATTATCTAGTAACAAAGTTTTTATCACGATCCACTTAATGGGATAATTGACCCATCAACTTCTCATGCATTGTAATACCTCGGTTTAGTTCAACATTAAAAGTATATTGAATATTGTGTTGATTTATAAGACTTGATAGATTGTAATAGCCAAAATCTTAATGATAATATTTTATTCTTGAGCGGGGGATTGTGGACCCTAGTTAGCGCGGATTGGCGGGAAGCTTTGGGATTAGACCCGAGTAAACATTTAATGTATTAAAATTAAGGGAAATTTTATTTGTCTTATCTATGTGATTTATCATGCTATGGTGATAGAGGGTCTCGAGGCGAATTTGGCGGTGCAATCGGATCTCGAATCGGAGTTAGATCGGATGAGTTATGGGCTGTTTAAGTCAGATATCTTAGGTAGGAGTATTTTGGTCATTTGGACCCAATCGGTATCTATAAATTAGACCCTAGGATGTGCAGCTAGGGGTTTTTGAGCCACGTGCCACCCGAGGCAAAGGAGAGGAGAGAGAGGGCGCCGTCGAGGAGGAGGAGGAGTCGGAGCCGGATTTTCGCGAGTTCGTCGGTGTCGATCGGGCGAAGCTCCTACGCGTCTTCTTCTTTCGTTTTCTCTCCGTCCGGTGAGTGGATTTAGGCCTTCTTTTCTCTAATTCTTGATTCATGTCGTTGTTCTTATGTTTCGGAGTTTTTCGTCGATTTTTGACGCATGTTTTAATATCGGATAAGTCGTTTTTTTTTGTGAATCATGTGGTTTATCTCTTTGGAATTAAATATTATTTCTTTTTTTTTCCTTTTCTTCTTCGTTCTTCTACCCACCTCTTGTTGCAGTCGGACGGCCAGCAACGCCCGGCGAGGCGCCGCGGCGGCAGCTGCGCCGGCAAGGCTCCGCGGGGGGGGGGGGGGGGGGGGGGGGGGGGCGGCGCCCGTCGCGGCGTTGCTGCCACGCGCGGGCAACCACGCCACATGGCAGGGCGGCCGTGCGAAGTGCCGGGGTCAGGCCGGCGCCCAGCATCTCTGGCGGCCCGGCGGCGGCATGGGAAGGGGCGGCGGCGGTGGGTGAGGGGAGAAGAAGAGGAAGAGATTATGTGAGGAGATGAAATGGAGGGTTGGGATTATTTTGGGTGAGATGAAAGGTTGGATTTAATTGGTCGAGATGAAGGGCTAGGATTAGATCTTGTGTAGATGTAAGGCTTAGATTGCGTCATGTAGATGGAGGGATGAGATTGCATCAGGATAGATGTAAGGCTGAGTTTTCATCTGATTAGATGGAAGGCTGAGATTTCATCTGATTAGATGGAAGACTGAGATTTCATTAGGTTAGATGAAGGGCTGTGATTGCATCTGGTTAGAGAGAGGGCTGTGATTGCATCTGGTTAGATGAAAGGTTGTGATTGCATCATGTAGATGGAGAGCTGTGATTGCATCGGGTTAGATGGAGGGCTATGATCATTAAATAAATTAAGGTAGTTACGTCATTATTCTAAATAATTATTTGGAGGCCTTAAAGTTAGCAAAACTATTCAAGTTATATATAAATTTTCACCTAATCGACGTTTTGGATTCATTGGTGAGGTCTGTTTCACCATCAGACATTCGGATTTTAAAAATAGTAGGCGGATGCTGCCTCATTTTGCGTGCCAAGCTGAAAAATCATATTTCATATGTTTTTTTTTATTCAACCCAAGATGATTCATGGATATAGTATTTAATGAAGTTAAT
The DNA here is from genome assembly GCA_034359265.1 of Canna indica. Lineage (NCBI taxonomy): Eukaryota > Viridiplantae > Streptophyta > Magnoliopsida > Zingiberales > Cannaceae > Canna > Canna indica. The sequence goes on along the minus strand of CP136892.1, from coordinate 34,839,277 downwards.
TTTATCCTAGATCAGTGATTTCTATGACGAGTTATTTTATCATGTTCTAGTCTGATTTACAGTTGGAGTTTCTTCTTGCACTGCTTTCATGATATACGTGCTTCCTTTCTTACAATGCCATAATTCTATTTTATGATTGTTTATTTGTGCTGAGAATTCATGATATATGAGCGTTATTTCTACATATATACCTGTATGTGATGGTGATGTATAGCAGGGGGAGTTGGAGGATAAGGCATGCACTTGAGATACCATTTATTACTTGTTGATAGCACATATTGTTCATACATATATACTTGCGTGTGTGGTGTTGTGATGTGTTTGTTGCATTTCCCGAAAGCCTTATTTGTGAGGGGAGGGTATGCCCCAAAGAGACAGCGTTGGCCTTATTCCGGAGTCCGACTGGTGAGGGGAGATCATACCCCAAAGAGACAGTCCTGAGACCCGAGCATGTAAGGGGAACGTATGACCCAACAGGCTAGCTCGGAAGAGCCAGTGCCGGTGAGGGAAGGGCATTCCCCAAAGAGACGGTACTGAGCTGGGTGGTAGTTCGGCGGCCACCCGTCTACCTACCCTATGTGGCTATGTGAGACCGACGGGTCCGGAGAGCATGCATATGATTGTGGGGTGTTGCATTGCATGCATATGATTGAGGTATTGCATTCATCCTTGGTTATGTTTATATTTATTAATTGATGCTTATACTTATTGTTGTGGATATGAGTAGGGTAGCGGATGGGTTACTGATGTTTGTTCCGTCATTTTTAAATATATTTTATACTTGTTGACGGATGTTGATTTCATGCATATGGATATATTATTGCTGATTTCTTTTGACATTGATGTTACGTTATTGATATCGGCTTTTGTGTTTTTTATGCATGATGATTGATTTGGTGAATTGAGGACTGATCTACTCACTAAGTCTCAGTTGGACTTACCCCTCATTTATGTTGTTTTTCAGCACCTGAGTTAGATCAGAGAGGTACCGAGGTGCAACAGCGCAGCTGGTGGCAGCAGGGCAACGGGTCTCGTGACATGTCGTGATCGAGGAGGATACTTGAGTCATTTTAGTGTCTCTTTGAGTTGTTGAGTCATGTTGACTCGGATCGTGGTTTTCACATTTTATTTTTATTTTGAGAGTCTTATTTATTTATTTGAACTCCTTTTTAATAAACTTGTTCAGTGTGTTCATATTGAGTTTTGGTTTAGTTTGATTTGGTTCGTGGTGTCATGTCTATTTTTTTCAAAAAAATAAATCTCCCACTGTTCAAGTTATTGTTGTTTTGAAGAGTTGGGTTAGGCTTCGGGGTACGTGGCGTATCCTAACCGATCATACCGGGTTTGGGGTGTGACATAGATGTACTACCATCAACTCCTGCTTAAACATTAGGCTAATAATTAAGGCTTAGGAAGTTGATATGTGCTAATTGAAATTAAAGTAAAATTTAGTCCTTGATTTGATGAGAGAGCCAATATGAGAAAGGGTTGCTCAAGTTGGGGGTGGAGCCGCTACTAGACTAGGCTCACATATCATTGACTTGAGTTTTGATAGTGACATCAAGACTCAAGTGGAGATAGATCTGGCAATTTTCGGCCTAGCCCAGCCCGACACAATAAAATCGGGCTCGGGCCGATTCTTATCGTGGCCCGAGCTGGTATCGGGTCGGGCCGAGCCAAGCAGTGTAGCCCCAACCCGATAGCTCGATAATATTTTTATTTGTTATGGAATATTGGGCCCGAGTTAGTCCAAATAACCAATTTGGGTTCGATAGTCTCGTTCCAAAAGCCCAAATCAAGCCCGATAGCACAATTATGAATTTTCGTCATCGCGCTAATGGGTCGGGTCTGGCTAGCCCGTTTATTATTTGTGTTGTGCCGGGCCTGGGGCACCAAGCTCGAACCTTTATGGGGTCAGGCCAGGTTAGGTTGACCCGATATCTTTGACTCGATGCAAATTACTTTCAGTATTTTAATTAGATCATTTGGTTTGGGCCTTATCCCATTGAGTCGAGTAGTAACAATTTTGTTTTCACTTTTAAATTACAAATTGGTTAATTAAATAACAATGTGAATGAAGTCCCTATCCTTGCTGATTAATTAACTTAAAGTACAGTTACTTAAGGCATCAAGATCAATACAAAAGCATGCAAGATCAACAGCATTATAATATTTTTTTAATTAATCTCTACGTACGTACCATTAATTAAGTGCCTCCAAACACAAGTCTCTCACACCCACGATGACTTTAATTAATTATTCTTGTGCTCTCGATCTTGTTACCCTTATTTTAATCGTAACGCCTACAATACTATTTCTTTTGGACTTTGAACCAGTGGAAGGTTGGTGTTGGAGAGGAGAAAAAAGAGGAGATCAAATATTCTATTTCAACAATTGCACACACAATGTTTTTAATGATGTGCTTTCAAGAAAAAAGTGGAGGAACGAGACAACTTTACATTCCTTGCAACATAGTTTGTCTCCCATGTGATTTTGGTTCCTCAAGTCGAGATTATTTATCATGTCTTATTTTATTCACTTCATATTAGTTCTTGTTCCATGTTGCTTTTGAAAATTAGTTTGAACTCAATTGATTTAGAAATTTGAAAGAATAAAATAAATTAGTTTGAACTCAATGTTGATTTGGCTTCGGTTAACAAATTTTTATTCAGTTTCGGTTTTGATTAATTAAAAAAAAAAATATATGATTAATTGAACCGTTGTCTCTTGAAAGGCTAGCAAAATTTGACAAAATCTATTCCAGCCGGAAGCACAAAAATGATGCAACGAAAGAACAAAAATGGTAAGGCAAATTGACCCACCATCCAAATAAAAGCAATAACAACCACAACATTATTACCAGGACAACAATTTCCTGAAGTCATTTGAGTTCGAAGAAAACGATCTATTAAATCAAGCAGGTGCTGCTGATTTGCTGGCTTCGGGTGCATGATCGTGCCTTGGCAAGGCGTTCGATCTCAACCACCTTCTGCTTAAGTTCTTCTACCTCTTTCTGTTTCATAGCCTTCAAAAAGAGAAAACATAATTCTCTAAGAATTAAGATGACAAGAAAGCAATCTGATTAAATAATAAGATCTCAACACCATATTTCTAAATACTATGTTCAGAACAGTTGAAATAGGCATTGGCGGACCTTGAGGGCGATGGGTGCTGATGGGGGCTGCCGCTGCCCGCTACTCTAAAAAAAAACTCCCCGCATATTTTTGTGTAACAATCCCTCTAACTTATTTGATTTTTGGAGTAAATAAATTGAGTTTCCCTCTCTAATTATAGTTTTTAGGTCTGGCAATTTGGCATACATAAACAATCAACATGGAATTTTTCTTATAGAGCAGAACGGAGCAGAAGTTGCTACCCATGCTTTGTCCAAAAATTGTTCTTTAAACTATTTGTGAATCAGATTCCCTGTTAACAAAAGGGCATGCGCAGATCCACTGCATCATAAGAGTATTCAGGTTACATTATTTCTATTTTGTAGCTAAATCTTGTACCCTTTTTGTCACTAAAGAAACTTTCTCCATAGAGTTATCACATATAGTTATTAGAGGTCCATGAACTTTTGCAGTGATACTTTCCCTTTTCTTATATTAAAAGGGTAAAGAGCAAATGATAATAAAAGGACTTCCAATAAGATCCCGCTCCCAGAACACTGGAAAATTCCAACACCGTTGAATGAGTAAAATAGTGCTTCTCAAAAAGCCTTTAATTGATAAGTTGGAGGTGTTATGCTAATTGGAACTTTGTAAGGTTTCAGCTAGTTTAGCTAAGAAAGGTCTTTGTTATAGATATCAAAGGTCTTGAAGGAAGTGCTCATGAGATGAAGGACTAAAAAACGTTTTCAACTTTCTTGTCCATATTGGCTTGCAGAATTCAATAGAAATTTCAAATGTAGAAGAAAATAAAGAATGGACACATCCAGAGGGCATAGGAAAATATATTTGAATGATGCAGGTTTATTTATTACCTCAATTTCCTGCCTGCGGGTTTCCTCTTTCCTTGCTTCTGACCTCGCACTTCTCTGAACCTCAAATATTAAAACAGTTCCAGCAACCTACTAGACCAAAGAAGCAAAGATAGTTAAACAGAATATGCATTGCAAGTATAATATTCTTCAAGTACATTTAAAACTTCATTATAATCAACCAGAAGATACATTATAGATAAGTTCCATGATACCTTTTTTAAATAAGCAAAATGCAAAATATTACTTATATCTCAAAAGCACAAACACATATATGGACATCACAAACTTGTGATCACCAATTTCTAATCAGTTTTTGTCAACTTTCCACAGATGAAAAGAAGCATACAATTATTCACTTGGTTCATATGGAAAATGAAGTAAATACGAAATAGAGGGGGTGGCAATTACCAGCTTAAGTTCAAAACATTGAATTTGCTTGATGTTACTTAGATCATATAGCCATCAGATAGGTACTTACTGAAAAGACAAAGAGTTCTCCAATAAGATCTGAAGCAGCTTGAACAGCTTTCTCCTCATCTAATGGTCGGATCTCAGCATCAGTTGACTGACCATAAAATCGTCGTTGTATATTTGTTGTCATGCGATGGTTGGCCTATTAAACAAAAAGTACAACACTTGTTATTCGACCTGTAATATTCCTCGAAACTAGAGAGTATATCCATCAGAGAACTACTAATACTAAAGTAAGAACTAAACAACTGAGAAGCACAGAATCTATATTAAATACTGCACTAAAGAAAAAAGAGAGAAAAACTAACAGCATAGCAGTACAGTAGAAATGAAGGGAAGGAACCTCTAGATTGAGATGCACAGAAGAATTACTACAATTGTAATTTCTGTCCCAATATTTCATTAGAAAATGCTTAAAGGATATCTTTGATACATTTGATTCTTTACTGATCTAGAAAAAAATAATCTGCTATACCAACAGTGTTATACAAATTTGTTAGTCTTCTTAAATAGAGCATGTATCAACAAACAATGATTGTATAATATAGATACTTTAAAATGGAAATTTTACCTTAAAAATTGATTCCTTATTTCAGTATACATTAGGTGCATATATAATAGAATAGAGCATTTCATTTACTTCATCTTATAGATCATTGATGATTGAATAACAATCATGTCTGTCTAATCCTTTTGCCATTTGGATCTGCTAATTGCTTTTACTTGCACCAAACCTTCAGTTATGATTTGAGGCCAAGTTTATTGCTTCAATTTTGACAAAGACCCTCATCATCCATATTAAAACCATAAATCTGAATCTCCTATCATCCAATTGTTTAATAGTTAAAATAACATAATTGCTTCAAATTGTTATTTCAAATTTAGCAACATTTTTAAAATTCTCAAAATCACGGTTCCGTAACATAGTGCCATGAATTAGCTTGAAGCTTCAGAAAACTATGTTGAGCTGCTACTTCATTGAGAAGTTCCAATTTCCATTTTCCTCACTTGGATTATTCATAGAATATATATTATTAGCTAAAGCAGGTTAAATTTGGTAAGTTAGGAAATAAGGATTTTTTTTCTATACCACATAAAACTATTGACAACTGCTCTTTTCAACAGTGCTTTATCTACTCTGGTGTCTTAAAAAGCCAATTATTCAAGCTTCGGGAATGGTTCATCAAGTTTATTATCAAATGCAGGTGCACAAAAACACAATTCACAATATGCAATGTTTTTTCATGTCTCATGAGCTGAAAAGATACTTTCTGACCTCGGAATCATAAAGGTTTTATCATCACAAATTTAACCTACATAATGCAACTTTTCCCTGAAGGTGGTGGTGACTTTCCCAATCATGCCTTCATATACATGAATGAATACCTATTGTTCAAAAGATCACCTCAACACCATGGTGCTCATCCCAACTATGTCTTACAAGACATCCTATCTCTGGAAGATCATTGCTTCCTTTCTCTTTATAGTTTCTCTTCGTGCCATGTATTAACAGTGTGGTTATCAGTTCACTACAGCCTGGGTGTAACTACTCTTATTTAGATGATATCTACCCCCGCTTAGAGTGCACCTCATCAATATGAGACAAACTGTTAATACTTGAACCAAATTCTTCTTTCTCAAATATATTGGTCCAATTCTAGCAGGTCAACTTTACTAAATTTGGGAAGCTACCTACCATAACTTTCAAAGACTGATGCTAATACTCTTTAATCATAGTATTCCATCCTCATCCATGTCAAAATTTGGATCGATCATGGAATTGAAAATGGTGCACTAAGTTCCACACACCTATTTTTGTTTGTGTAGCATGGCTGAGTTCATGCGAGGGAACGTCATATGACCATAACAGAGAGGAATTACAAGTCCAAAACAGTCAATAACTAATGCTCCTTGTGTCGTCATGGATCCAAAAAATGAATATTGCATATCCTTTTCAGCAACTCCCATGCGTTTGAGGGTTGTTTCCCCTTCATCCACTAACTTACATGACAAGCGTCTGACCTCAATTCTCTTTATAGTAAAAATAGGGGTCCCCAAGGATCTACTGCCAATATCTTCATCCATGTTCTTTTTCGTAGGCCTAGGTCTTCAGTGTGTATAGAAAAAAAATTTCTACACCTCTTTTGCAAGTCTTTGCTTAGCTTAGCTTAGTTACTGATGCTTCCGTTCCCTGGTGTTTCTTTAACAGTCATTTTCTTCTACTTTTTTATTACTTTCCCCTCTTTTGACTTTGTTGATCACTTTTTTCTCTATCCTACAGATGATAACATTTAATTATTCAGAAATAAAAATCTATTTCTAGGCATATTCCTTGCTAAAAAAGGAAAAAATATAGTGATACCAATCGTTCGTGAAATTGGCAAAAACATTTTGGTTTCATTCAACTAATACAAACATGATTTTTTGCAATCAATTCATTAATAATGAATTATATATCTCTTGGAGCAGCAAATCTCATGGAAATTTAGCTTCTGCCGATAATTTAAATAGATTTTTTATTAATAAAATGCATAGACAAACACAAACGTAAGCAAAATAATGTATAGTGTTGCTTTCTCCGCTATACCAAGTTCAGTGATAATTGGTTATGTATGAATAACATCATTGAGTTAGCGATTGTTATCTAAATGAAAATTGTAGGATGAAAGTCTCAAAGAAGTTGCCAACTTCAGTTCTAGTGTTTGAAGTCAACAGCAAGCAAAAAATTTAACGTCTTTCTTCATTTCTCCTTTTAGTCCATCTTCCTTAAAAACATTTCTATGAATATGAACTATGTTTCTTTTATTCAGTATGGATATGACAAAATTCATTATGAATATGAACACAATCCCCAAGATACAGTTCAAACTCCATGTCGAATATTATCCTAAACCCCGTATCCCCTAACAAAAAATGGGATTGGAGGAAACCAAGAAATAGGAAGAAGTCAGAAAATGGGATTAGAAAGGCAAGGGTTTGAATACCTGAGCGAAGCGAATGATGATCTGGCGGAACTTGGGGTGGACGCCGGCCTCCCTTTTGAGCCTGCTAGCGATGGGTTTGCATGCCGTTTTCAGAAGCAACGCACCGAGCTTGACCACCGGCAGGATCTCTCTCTCTCTCTCTCTCTCTCTCTCTCTCTCTCTCTCTCTCTCTCTTATCTATCTTCCTCAATGTCAGGTTAGAGTTACCTGACGGGGTGTGGCAAGGATCTGACATTCTCCGGTCGTCTTGTCCAGAGGAGCCCAGTCGCCGTTTGCGATCAATCCAGAAGAACGAAGAAGAGAAAGAGGGATCGGGAAGAGATAGAAGAGAGAGAGAGAGAGAGAGAGAGAGGGGAAGGAAAGAGGAGAATAAAACTTGTATGAGCGGCCTGCTCATACGAGTTTGTACGAGCGAGCCGCTCATCGCCCGCCACGTATATTATTTCGAATCTTGATGACATCAAGAATTAAATTCCATCTGCAATTTCTATTCTCCGTCACTCGTACCCGAAATCCAATCTCTCAAAACGCATACCCGAAATGAGGATCCATACCCGAAATTATTTCTGAAACCCCGCCTTCCCAAAATACCTATTTTGAAACCCCGCATCTCCGGATCGTCAGTATGAGTGGGGCGACTAAAGTCCGGCGAGCTCAGAACGACTGAAGTCCAGTAGGCTTATTTCCCAGCTACCTCGCCGGAGCTGGTGGAGTTTTCCGGCCTGCTAATATCCACGGCGAGCTCACGGTGACTCTGCAAATGTCGGTTGACCTTCCCACTTAAGTGAGTGGGGCGACTGAAGTCCGGCGAGCTCAGAGCGACTGAAGTTCAGCAGGCTTATTTCCCAGCTACCTCGCCGGAGCTGGTGGAGTTGTCCGGCCTGCTAATATCCACGGCGAGCTCACGACGACTTTCAGGAGGCAGAATTAGGTCGCATATATTGTCGACGACGGAGCGGTCGAGCGATAACTTTTTTCCCTCCACATCCATCCAGTTTTAGCGTATGGTCATCTTTTTAAACCTTATATCCATCCAGTTTGTCTGATGTAGTTAATTAAAAAACTAGGTCAATGGCATGTCCTGCTGATTTCAGGACGTAAGGTTGTGATAACATTGTTGCATTGTGATGACATGTAGGCTAATTACATCATGTTTTCATGTCTTCTTCGTTATAAGCAAATCTTATTTTATCATGATATCATGTTTATAAAGCTTGGAATTGCATTTGTCCTCCTACCTACTGGAGAAGGACTAAACTGAGACAGTATGATGGAAGGGCAAAGTCAATCAGAAGAACTTGCATTTGATTCAACAGAAGGTCCAAATCAAACGGAAGAAAATACAAGCGCTTCATTAGATGGTATATTATTTACTTGTTTTTTATATATTTGTTTATTTGATGTATTTATGTATTTGATTGTATAAAATTGTTCCATCATCATTATGTTTCCCACAATAATTGCAGAAAATTCTCAACATGAACCCAAACCTGGAATGACATTTACATCAGAAATAGATGCATATGACTTCTACAATAGTTATGCTAAGAAACACGGCTTTAGCGTTAGGAAGTCTCAAGTTGAACGTCGAAGTGATAGTACTATGAGAAGCAAAAAATTTGTATGTAGCAAACAAGGGACAAGAGAAATTCATCGAACGCATGTCACGAAAAAGTCAAAACCTATTGAAAGAACAAATTGCAAGGCTCTGATTGAATTCAAAATAAATACCAACAATGTGTGGAGTGTATCAAAAGTTGAGCTGAATCACAATCATCAGTTGGCAACCCCAAATAAAGTTCACATGCTTCGATCACATCGGAAACTACTACCATATCAGAAGGAATTAATTGATCACATGGATAAGGCTGGGTTTAGACCTCATCAAATTTTCAATTTCTTTGAAGCTGCAGCTTCTAAGCCTGAATTGGTTGGATTCATTCGAAAGGACACAAACAATTACATAAGCCAACAGAGAATGATGAAGTTGAAAGCAGGTGACATTCAAACATTATTACATTATTTAAAGAGTAAACAAGTAGAGGATCCGTCCTTTTTTTATGCCTTGCAAGTTCATGAGACAGGAGAAATAGCCAATTTCTTTTGGGCTGATGGGAGAGCAATTATTGATTATAGTTATTTTGGTGATGTTGTATCATTCGATACCACTTTTCAAACAAACAAGTATGAAATGCCTTTTGCTCCTCTCCTTGGGATGAATAATCATAAACAAACAGTTTTATTTGGTGCGGCATTATTGTTTGATGAAACAGTGGACTCATTTGTTTGGTTATTTCAAACTTTCATGGCTGTAATGGGAGGAAAGCAGCCATCTACAATCTTTACTGATCAATCAGCTGCTATATCCAAAGCCATTCAGGTTGTGTTCCCAAATACTTGTCATCGATTATGTTTATGGCATATTTTTCAAAATGTTGCTACTAATTTATCACAAGTGATTCATGATCATCCTAAATTTTTGCAAGAGTTTAGAAGTTGCATATATGATTCGTCTTCCGTGCAAATCTTTGAAGAGAAATGGGTTAAAATGATGGACACTTATAATTTGGTTGATAATTGTTGGCTACAAAACTTTTACAAGCTGAAAGAGAAGTGGGCAACAGTATATAGACGAGAATCATTTTGCGCTGATATGACAACCACCCAACGAAGTGAGAGTATGAATGCACAGTTTAAAAGGTTTTTTTTAAAAAAACTCTCCCTTTCAGAGTTTATAGACCAATATCATCGAGCTTTGAAGCTATTCCGGGAGAAGGAATTATTCGAAGATTACAAATCAAGACATTCAAAACCTGCTGGACTACCATTGATGCCTATGCTCACTGATGCTGCTAATGCATATTCTAGAGTGATATATGCTGAATTTGAACAAGAGTTCAATAAGTCATTATGTTGTCTTTGTCAAATGATAAACTTGAATGAGACAATGCATACATATAAAGTATCTCAACTTGGAAAGGAAGACCTTGCGGTTAATGTCACTTTCGATTCAGATGATTTAATGGTGATATGCTCATGTCGAAAGTTTGAAGCTGAAGGAATATTATGCATGCATTGTATCAAAGTTATTGCTTTCACCCAGTAAGTAAAAATGACAATCCAACACCCAGTAAGTATGATATATAAGTTATTGCTTTCACATTCATTATTTACAATATCATTTTTATTTTAATGAATGACATTTCCTAGGACAAGAAGAAGTTATAAGCCAAAGTTTTACGATTGTGGAGAGTCCTAAACATACTCAAAGTTTTATGGTTGAAAGTCAAGTTCAAAATCAAGTATGTGCTGAATTAGCATGCATATATCTTTTTTACCAAACTATTTGTATGCACATATCTAATTTATTTTAATTTGATGTTATGCAGGACTATGCATCCGAACATATCCCATTCACAAGATTATTGCAAGCGGTTTGTCCACCAAGAAAGTTAGATTTTGAGGAATCACATTTCTTTTCATGAGTTGGTGCATAGTAAACTGAATGGATATGAACTCAAACTGTGGATATACAATTAAACTGGATGGATATGATCTCAAACAAAGTGAACTGATAGTGTTTGATAGCACATAGTGAACTTGTATTTTGGTTTGCTGTTGATAAGTTTGTATAGCACATAGTAAACTTATATTTTGGTTTGCTGTTGATAAGCTTGTATAACACATAGTGAATTTGTATTTTGGTTTGCTGTTGATAAGTTGTATAGCACATAGTGAACTTGTATTTTGGTATATTGTTGATAATCTTGTATAACACACAGTGAACTTATATTTTGGTTTGTTGTTGATAATCTTGTATAGCACATAGTGAACTTATATTTTGGTTTGTTGTTGATAAACATTATAGCATATAGTAAACTTGTATCTTATTTAAAATGAAGTCTGTGTGGCTATATTTGGATGCATTAAAGACAATGGATATGTATTTAAACTGGATGGATATGCACTAAAACAGAATGGATATGCATATCAACTGGATGAATATGAACTGAAATAGAATGAATATAAATTTAAATTGGATGAATATGTACTAAAATAGAATATGCACTGAAACAGAATGGATATATATTTAAACTGGGTGGATATAGACTAAAACATAATGGATATATATTTAAACTAGGTGGATATAAACTGAAATAGAATGGAGATACATTTAAACTAGGTGGATATAGACTGAAATAGAATGGAGATATATTTAAACTGGATGGATATGGACCAGAACATAATGGATATACATTTAAACTAAGTGGATATAGCCAGAAACAGAATGAAGATACGTTTAAACTGAGAGGATATAGACTGAAACAGAATGAAGATATATTTAAACTAGATGGATATGAACTAAAACATAATGGATATACATTTAAACTAGGTAGATATAGATTGAAACATAATAGAGATACTTTTCAACTGGGTGGATATGCACAGAAACAGAATGGATATGTATGTCAACTGGGTGGATATAGACTGAAACATAATGAATATGCATTTCAACTGGGTGGATATATACTAAAACAGACTGAAACATAATGAATATGCATTTCAACTGGCTTTTTTGGGATGCATTGAAGACTATGTGACATTCCAATTGAACTGGATGGTTACAGACTGAAACAGAATGGATATGCATTTGAACTGGATGGATATGGACTGAAACATAATGGATATGCATTTCAACTGAGTGGATATGTATTAAAACAGAATGGATATATATTTAAACTTGGTGGATGTAAACTGAAACATAATCATATGCATTTCACACTCATTCATAAGATTACAATTTTACACTTGACAATATCGATATTAAGTGAACTTGTCCATTCATTATAAGTATTCACAAAATCTATATAGTTCAACCATCCATTAGTTTCACACACAAATTTACATGTATATCACAGTCAAAATTACATACAGCTTCATATGTCATGTTTGCCAACCTCAACCATTTTGGACAAGAGAATATTCTCAGTGTCTTCGTATGGATTTTCCCTTCAATCGACGTCTACTTTTTACATCCCTAACCAAACTGGACAAGAGAATATTCTCAGCTTCTTCTATTTCACTGGACTGCTGCTGCTGAAGCTTTGAATTGCCACTAGGACTCACTTGCATTGCACTAGGTTGAGCTTGGAATATTGGAGTGATGGGGCTATCACTTTGTTCTTGGCCATGACAAGCAAAGTCCTCAATTCCATGACTTGTTAACACATTACGTAATCGTTGATTTTCAAGTGTTAAGTCATGAACTGTTTTATCTAAACAACTTAATTTTTCTCGCACATCAACCAACTCAGCTTCAATCTTTTCTATTCGACAACTTTGTTCCTAAAGAATATTCAAATAGACCATAATTTATCAGTGCATGATTAAAATAAATATACCTTAAATGAATTAATCTCAAAGCAATAATATTATACCTGTAAAGAGTTTTGTTGTGAATATGCTTCTTTGATGAGATGGGACTCATGAGCATTTGGGTGAAGCACTTCAATTATCTAAGTAATACAATCATTTAAAGGATATTAAAAATTCAATTCCACAATTTACTATATAGGTATCATTCAAATAAATTTCAATTTAAATTCACCTCAGACAACTTTAATTTATCCACAACTCTTAAATGAGTGACTTTTTGTTTAAAAGATACTTTCACCCAATGGAATAATCTTGGTGAATTTAAGTCAACATCAATAAGAGTTTCATAATGAGGTTTCATATGCTCGAAGAACCAAACCTGTATTCAAAAATAATTAATGTGATAAAGATAAAATGTAACAAACATATATAAAATTATTGAAGCTTAAAACTTACATTTAAGATGATGGAGAATCCTCCTATTGTGATCTCTTTGATCCTGTTTGGTTGTTCTATTTTCTTGTGAGCCGAATCAATATGCTTAACCAAAAAGGAATGTATAGCTTGTGACCAATTATAATCACCTAAATGCTCCAAATTTTCCGTATACTTCACAAGACCTTCTGGCACCGAATAATTTTTTTGTGCAAAAAAAAGGGTGCTAAACAGATACAAAATAACCAATCTAACAAACAATCTTGTTGTAGTCTCATCATCAATATCTTGGAGATCTACTAACATTGTCTCCAATAAATTTCTTGTTATTGGCTTACCATCAAACATCTGAACTTGAAAGTCACTTTTTCCTTCTTTGTTTTGAAAATTAACCACATCACCATAACATTTTAGTCCTGTTATTAATGATACATCCTCCACAGTAAATGGGATTTTTTTCCCCTTTATATCAAAAGCATTAGTGGTTGTATCCCATTGGCGAATCAAATAATCTAATAAAGATGAGTCAATCTTAATTTGTGGGATTCTTGAGTAACAATAGAAAGGAGTTTGTTGGAGAAGAGCCTCCTGGGTTTCATTTAGCTCTATTGTTTGTGCAAAAAAAGTTGAAACTCTTGTTGGATAACAACGACCAATGATTAATTTAGATAATGTTTCCATTTCTTGTGATATCCCTACAATAAAAAACCAAATAAATAATTTATAACTTTCATTTTCAACGAATCATAATTAGGATACTAATGGAACATGAAAAGTAACAGGAATAGTGGATTGAAATAAAAAGAACATTATAGCTTAGTTGATAAATGTAGAATTCTAAACAAAAGCAAACATATAAGTAGCTAACTAAGTAATTTGAAATAAAAGCAAACAAAAGAAATTCTCAAAATATATCCTTAATTGCCTCATTCTTTATTGTCTATTTAAGATGATGAAGGATGTTAAATCTTCTCATGTTTCATAGTTGATATCAAGAGAATATATAAGCAAACTAAATAAACAAACAATATATTACATGTTCTTAACTACTATGATTTATTGCAGTCATAAAGAATGTGATAGAGAAATGTTCATATATGAAGTAAGCAATCCAACATCTCATTGGAGTGAAAAAAATCAAAACAATGATCTTTGTAAATTTGATATTGTCAATTATAAATTCCGGAAGGATTCATTGATCAGTTTTTTTTTTGCGTTTTACTTCTTTCCAATTAAGAGTTGCATGAATGTAAACTCCCTTGACAAGCAAATTGCAATGAATTGAACAGCATGAATATAAACAGTTGTATTGCATGAATTGAACAGCATGGAACAGGGCACACTTACTTATATCTGTCTATGTTATATATATATATAGTGATGGCATTAATTAACAAATGTTAGTTAATTAAATGACAACAACAAAGAAAGGATCAAATTCACGGATAAGACAGATGGTTTTTTAATTAAAGAGCAAAAGTAATATAAATCTCTTATTTTAAACCTAGAGAGCCTGCAACTGGTGAACCTAGAACAATTCTTATACGAAAAAGTTTCTAGCTTGTTCTAGCTTTCAATTCTTATAACAGTTGATCAGCAAAAGTAATATAAATCTCAAAAAATAGCTAACCGAACAATGAAAGGGGCAGATTATGATTTTTTGAGCTTCTACGGAAAGAACAATCATACACAGCGGCGAGGAGATGTTTTGGGGCGGGAGGGAAAAGCAGCGGGTCTAGAAGCTGCGACGAGTGGATCCGGCGGCGAAGCAGCGGCTAGAAATTTCCCAACAGTAAATAAGCAGCGGCGATTGAGTGTATGAGCGGCGAGGAGATGTTTTGAGGCGGGATGTATGAGCAGCGGCGAGGAGATATTTTGGGGCGGGAGAGAGAAGCAGCGGGCGAGGAAGGAGCAGGTCGAGAAGCAGCGACGAGTTGATCCGGCGGAGAAACAGCGGCGAGCAGCGAGCAACGAGTGGATCCGGCAGAGCAGCAGCGGCGAGCGATTTCCCAACAGCAGAGAAGCAGCGGCGATAACTTGTATGAGCGGCGAGGAGATGCGGGGTTTCAAAATAGGTATTTTGGGAAGGCGGGGTTTCAGAAATAATTTCGGGTATGGATCCTCATTTCGGGTATGCTTTTTGAGAGATTGGATTTCGGGTACGAGTGACGGAGAATAGAAATTGCAGATGAGATTTAATTCTTGATGTCATCAAGATTCGGAATAATACACGTGGCGGGCGATGAGCGGCCCGCTCATACAAACTCGTATGAGCAGGCCGCTCATACAAGTTCTATTCGAAAGAGGATTCAAATGTCTGTATTCTTGTATTCAAAAATGCCAACAGTTCCCATATTTATACACGACTTTATTAACTTGTTACATTGAATACTCGTTATGCCAGCTCGGCTTATTTCTGCTCCGTTCGCTACGTCTCTGTTGACGTGGCTGAATCTCCACCGTTCTCTCCCCGGTTGCTTGTGTGTTGCCACCTGTCCCGATGGGACTACGTAGGAGTCTATCCTCCACAGCAACTTGTCTCCTTACATTACTCCCCTCTTCCACACGAACCTTGTCTGCAAGGTTCGATGAGTTATCAGCTTGTGACCCGTCATTTTCTTCCACAGCCATGTCAAGCAGTGGTAGAGGAGTCATCTGCATCTCTGGCCGCCCTTTCCACTGCTTTAGCACCGATACGTGGAATATTGGGTGGAACATCACCTCAACCGGAAGTTGTAACTGATGAGCTACTTTCCCGATTCTTTTTATAATGCGATAGGGCCCAAAGAACGGGGACTCAGCTTCCGCTGCTTCTATAATCGCAGCGAATTTTGCCAATAGGCCTGTAACATGTATGAAATACAAAACATGGTAACAATGTCAACATCCAAAGTTTAAGGATCTAATTCTAAGTATGGTTACAAAACTAGCATTTCTACAATTCAAAATCAATTAAGCTATTTGCTAAGTTTGGTGTTCTTCCTAAGTATTGTCATATCTTTATGTGTGATCCTTAAAATCATGAAATTTTCATCTAAAGCAAGTCTCTCCTCCTCTCCCTAACCTTGGCCGAACCATGAGCAAGGAGGACCTTGCTCGGCCAAGGTCCTTGGGGTAGGAAAAGAGGGAGGAGTCTAGCTATACCTTTACCTCTTCAATTCTGCATATAATTTAAATACCAATGAACTACTTAATCTTCCCCTCACCCTTGGCCGAACCCTCTTCATGAGTTGTAGGGTTCATTCGGCCACTTCAAGGGACTTTAGAGAGGGCACACTTCATAACACGCGAGATGTTCAAAGGAACTACATCAAAACAGAGATATAAGGTCATCTAAGGG
Source organism: Canna indica (assembly GCA_034359265.1). Classification (NCBI taxonomy): domain Eukaryota; kingdom Viridiplantae; phylum Streptophyta; class Magnoliopsida; order Zingiberales; family Cannaceae; genus Canna; species Canna indica. The sequence goes on along the minus strand of CP136892.1, from coordinate 34,822,686 downwards.
CATTCTTGCCGTTAAGGGAATTGGGAAAAATTTTGGCATGACATTTCCCCTTTTCCCATGACTCGGCAGCCCCAAGAACATGCAAATCGACGATTAAAACAGTGAGATCTGACAAGAAACTTCATAAAACAATGAACACATGTCGTTGAAATAATTGATCGTCGAAAAAATCGCGAGAACTCGACCTATCATCTAGGGTTCGGCCACCCGCCTCCCCCAAACCTTTTAAACATTAACCACTCACCTAGATCGCCAAGAAACAAGGATCGGGTGACGACGACTTGAGATTTTTCGGAGACGACGCGAGTTTCGGATCGATCCAAGCCCCCAATCCTCCTCCTTGCTTATTCTCCTCTTCTCCCTTGCGGCCTTGTGCGACTCAATGGGTGAGTCGCACAGCTACCATAAGGGGGATTTTATCCCCTCAACCATCTTTCCAAAGATGGCCTCAAGGATCACTTAAGTAATACCCGGAACTCGACTAAACCCAAACTCGACTTGGGTTCCGACTCAACCCATAACATGACTCGAGTTAACTTAATTTAAGGTATGATTTCATAAAAGGAAAGTTAATTACCCAAATAGACTTCACGATCCATTAGCCGAGTCATACCTTTTCACTCGAGGCGATCCTGAGGCTCGACTCGACTACCCCCGGGTTCGACGCGCTGCACAAAAATAGATTTTTATATTAGGAAACTTTTCCGGGTCTTACAATGGACCTAGAAAATGCCCGTGTAACAAAGTATATAGCGACTTCAGTCACGACTTACGACGGATCGCGCCAAGAATCGTGCACTGGGCAACTTGGGTTTTAATGTTTTATCATCTTGCTGCACCATGATGTCATCACAAGTCTGGTTCAAGTCTGGTTAACATATATTCCTTTTGATTTCACCTTTGATGCTATGGTTTCTATGAGATTGAAGACTCCCACCGGTTAAACCATGGTAAAAAAATATCATACAAATATCGACGTGATTTATATTTAACATATCAACACCTACTATGGTATAAATAAGTAAATTGGCACGAAAAAAATGCCAACATCCGTTGTCATAGTAATAATATCAACGGACATTTATATTTGACATAGCAACGCCAACTGACGTATAAACAAAATAAGTTGGTGCCAAAAATACGTCAATGTAGTTGTCATAATAATAATTAATAATGGCGACATCATTTATATTTAACATACAAAAATATACTGAGGTATAAATATAAATAAATTGGTGTCAAAAGAAATGTCAATGTTATTGCCATATTAATAATATCGACGCTATTTCTATTTAACGTACTAGTGCCTACTGACATGTAAACATATAAATTAGCGTCAAAAGAAATGTCAATGTCGTTACCGTAACAACAATATCAGCATCATTTATATTTAACGTACCAACGATTACTAACGTATAAACAAATAAACTGGCACAAAAAAATGTCAATATTATTGTCATAATAATAATAATAATAATAATAATATCGACGTCATGTATATTTAACGTATCAGCGCTTACTGATGTATAAACAAATAATTGGTGCCAAAAGCTAGAAATGTCAATGTTGTTATCATAAAAATATCGAGTATCGATGCCACTTTAATGTACTGACGGTTACTAACATATAAACAAATAAATTGACGCCAAAAAATATCAATATCTTTGTTGTAATAGTGAGAAGAATAAATGTGTATATATATCGGTGTTAAAGTTGACGATGATATATAATTTTTTTATCTATTAAAAAAATTAAACGAGCATGCAACATTAATAAGTTTTTAAAGTTTTAATTCATTGAATTTGAAATCAAATTCAAATTCATGAATTCAATTGTCGGTGCCGGTAACGGCTCCAAAAATGGATAATAATAATTATATATTGTATATACAGTATAATAATTAATTAATGTAATTAACAATACTTATACATCTAATATAGTATATTATATTATTAATAATATACTATATTAATAATATAAAGTAATATATAGTATATTGTTAATAATATAATTAATATTAGCGTCTACAATCTTGATTCGTCTTTCGTTCGTTCGGAATGATTATTTCATCTACTTCCTCCTCTTTCTTTTCTTACATTTGTCCATCGTCATCTTCGTCCCTCTCTTCTAGTGCTTCTTCCTCATCATCTATTGCAGTTTCCAACGAATTCGAGGCACCATTTAAAATCTTGCACATTTAGTATGAGGTAGTAGATGGTCTCGGACACTACCCTACTTGGGTCTCACCCTTTATCACTTTACTCAAGGTGACGCCAAAGTTCTCCAACTTGTGCTTCAAGACAATGAACTAGACGATCTCCTTGATGTGGGGGTCGCTGATGTCCTTGATCAGTGTTCACCTTCGACAAGCGACAAGAAGGAGAAGGTGGGTAAGAATGATCAAGAGGGTTGAAATGAAAGAATCTCATGGCAGCATAGTCTGATAGATGAAAAGGGGGCAGGAGAAATCTAACTTGCCTCCTATGCGGAAATATAATAATGAAATGCTAATATCTCGCCTCTCCGTGTTCAAAATGGCATGCCTCTCCAGCCTCATGCACACGCGGGAAGCACTAGTGCCCACTTTGTTTTCCACTTATTGGGTGCAGGGAGCATATATATATATATAAAATTTTTGTTTACATATCGGCACTTGCAATAGACATAAAAAATAGTAATTTTTTTAAAAAAAATTAATTTAGATATAAATCATCACTATCTTATGATATCTCACTAATTTGTTGTTGCGAACAATAAAGCATTTGGCAAAAACAATAAAATAACACAACAAATATATAGGAGAAATTTACAACAACAATAATGAAATGAACAAACCTCTCTTATTGTTAGAAGATGACGCCTAAATCTAAGTAAAATATATTAAGTCAAATATATATATATATATATCCAACTTAAAAACCTTAAGGGTCCGTTTGATTCGTAAATTGCTCGTCACAGGACACCAAACAAGGACAAGGACAGAACACCAGGTGTCTCGGAATAGCAATTATACCGTGTTTATTTCGTCAAGAACATGACACGATATCCAATCCCATCCTACGTTTGGTTCGCTAAAATACAGTTCTGTACAAGACAATATGACCAAAATACCCTTAATAAACGAATCTCAATGCAATAGAAGCCCATGGAATTCTCCATAATCCTTCTTGTGCATCCTATAAGTATCCCCCCTCTTATCCAAAAAAGCGTCAGTTCCTTGTTAACTTCCAACTTTTCCTTTCGTTGTTTTCTCACTGCGTTCGGAGCAAGCATGTCGCTCACCCCTATCGGGTTTGGCCCCCGCCGGAGTAGCATCTTCGGTCCCTTCTCCGTCGACGACTGGGATCCCTTCCATGCCTTCCCCTTCGACGGCGCCCTCTCGTTCCCCCGTGTTTCCTTCCCCGCCGCCGGCGAGGCATCTGCCTTCGCCGCATCCGCTCGCATTGACTGGAAGAAGACCCCCGAGGCTCATGTTTTCAAGGCCGATCTTCCCGGGCTGAGGAAGGATGAGGTCAAGGTGGAGGTGGAGGACGGCCGCGTCCTCCAGATTAGCGGCGAGCGTAGCCGCGAGCACGAGTAGCGCACCGACACCTGGCACCGCGTCGAGCGTAGCAGAGGCAAGTTCCTCCGTCGATTCCGCCTCCCGCAGAATGCCAAGGTGGAGAGCGTGAAGGCCGCCATGGAGGACGGCGTGCTTATGCAGCGAGAGAGACGGGCGAGAGATGGAGACGAGAGGGGGTAAATGTGTCTTTTATCAACGGTGTCCTCCGCCTCAATTTGATGTACCGAGAATTTTCTCGGTACACAAAAAGAGGTAGAAATCCTGTCCAGAACAAGATTTGAAATCCTGTCCCTCCTCCTTTTTACAAAACAAACAAGAAATATGTCCTGAAATCCAGTCCAGTCCCACGTTTTTTAACGAAACAAACGGGCCCTAAACCATTTAAGTAAATTATGAGCCAATACAAATATATGTTTGCATGTTTGCATGTTCGCCTGTTATTTTTTCATCATACAACTAGTTCAATTACCACACGTGAAATATACTCAGCATATAATTTGTTGAGAATTGACTCAAATTAAGTCAAACCTAAATCAAACCAAATTCTTATTTGAGTCAATTACATACGAAACAAGGCAATTATGTGTGACCGATGAACCGTCTTGCCCCCTAAATGTTCCTCGCCACAAATAGGTTCAACCTCTAGCGAATGGCCTTCCGATTGTAATGGTTCAGAATATTATGGAGCATTTTAAAATTCTATTGTCATAGGAAGCACTCCATCATTTGTCAAATCAAACTGTAGTCGTCCAACTGAGTGGTGAAAGATGTGATAAAGAGGAATTCCTGAAACATCACCCAAGAGTAAAGACTCCAGGATACCTTAGAGTTCTTGTACTCTATTGATCTAGAAGAGAGTTGAAATTTCTTGTACTAACCGATAAGAATCTCTTTTACTTTTGAGGCAAGTCAATGTCATGTGAACCAACTCAATTGGAATTTGAGGTCAAGATTTTACAACGATGGCCAGTAGGGTTATATTGTAATTTGTCTTTTATAAATTTAGAAATATTTCATATTAATTAGTTGAAGAAGATATATATCTTTTAATATTATAAGAAGAAATAGTTGGAAAAATCCAAAAAGTATTAATTCAAAATCATCCAATTATGTAAGAATGGAAATGATCCCATTAATCCTCGACAATTTACACAATTGCAACTCATCAGCCTTAAGTGATACCTATTTATATCTCATCAGCATTAAAGGATAGCTATTTATTTATTTATTTATTAGGCCAATGAATAAAATCTCATCAATTTAATTAAAGATTTAAAGCACCTCTTTGCTTTTCATATATATAAAATATTAATATTATAATAATATAATTTCATTTTTTTAATCGAATTAAAGACATACTGTTTATAGATAGTTTTAAATTTGAACATGAATTTTAATGCCACAACGGCACAAATTAATTTTGGAACCGAATAAAATTGTTATAATTGTTCCTCATTTATATATAAATAAATAAAAGCATGAGCCAAAGTACATTCATAATTAAACTTTGCTGATTTAGTAAATTTAATATTTTTAATTAATTTTTAATATTCAAATTTTCATGTTGCATGCATTTGTTTGATTAATTAATGTCTCATCACAACTAATTCTATTTGACACTTAATTCTCATTCAATATTATTATTGCATGTTTGTTTCTCATGATAGGATTTCAAACGAATAAAAATTCAGTTGAAATTAATTAGGATAAGAATCACGTGGGATAAACTTATGTCCTATTCAGAGTTTGTTGAAATTTCGGATAAGAATATCATAAAAGATAGAATTTTAAAATCTTATGTTTGTCTCGACTCCAGATAAAAGAGTCGCATATTAATAATTTGATACTTAAATTTAATTTTTACCAAATTTTCATTTTAATATTATGAAAATAAATTTAAATAATTATTTCAAAATAATAATAATAATAATAATAATAATAATGAAACTTTGGATAACACAGTTGATGATAACTTATTGTATGTTATCTAGAGATCTAAGATTCAATATCTTGTATGATCACCTATTGTTACTTTCTATTTTATTAAATAATAATAATAATAATAATAATAATAATAATAATACAAAATATTTCTAAAAATTAAATTAAAATTAATTTATCATAAATATTTAATTTAAATAATATGAGAAAAAAAATCTGAGCATCTTAATTTTCCAAGCCTCCTTCGAGGATATATATCATTAAAGTTGGATTTGAATTCAATTATATTCAATTTAAATAATATTTGAAGCAGGTAAGAAACCACATATATAATTTCACAAATTCTATTCAAAAAGTATCCTGTGAATTTATGAATCTTTACTTTGACTTTCAAAAAAATATAAGATAATTCCAATTTTTTATAAAAAAACTCCAAAGATCATTTATCTAATAAATTGCAGGACTCAAATTACTAAATAAAGATTATTATTCTCTCACTCACTATCTATTTAATATCATTGTAATTTGTACTAGCGTCTCATCAAGGACTGAATCCTATTGATATACAGTCAGGCTTTTATGTGATCCGCTGAAAAGTACCCTTCATGCCATTTCTTCCTCCTGAAATCCCATCCTTAGATTCAGTCTCGCTCTTCATTTTGGCCATCGATCTCAAATTACACCTCAACAAGTAGATTAATCTCCCCGCATGAGTCGATGCTCTTCACTGCGCTCGCCTCAAATCTTTCCTCGCCATCGAAGCCAAAGTTTGTAATCATTCATCAATGGATATCGATCAACTCCAAAACGGTCAGCTTTCCTGCCTCACATTGCAAGCCACCGTCCTCGCCCAGAACTTGAGCTGCTCCTTCATGTCCGCCGCTGATCTCCTCTCCGCCCACTCCAGCTTCAATTCGGGCTCTCCACAAACCACGACTCGTCAGGAGTATTCATCTTCTCTTGCAGCCTCGGGCTGCTTCCTTCCGATCCCGGCGCCTCCTCCTCGACGACGAAGCCCAAGTCCTTGAATCCCTGGACTTCGAAGGACTCCAGGTTGCTGTAGCTTCGCCAGTTCTTCCCCTGGATGGAGTACTTCTTATAATTCGCCTCGATGAAGAGGTGAGTTTGGCTGGCAAAATATCTTGCAGCTCCGTCTTCTTCCTTCCACTCGCTTGGCGACCGCAGCCTCGACATGCTCGGATTTGGCGTTGGGAACTGATGATTAATTAATTTGGAGAAACAAAAGGCACGGAATCAGATTCTACAACGAGGATTGTAAAAACAAAAGCAAGAATCTTTTGATGCCTTGTCATGTCAAGAAACAAATCCATTTCTCTGAATTTTAGAATGTTGCTAATTAAGAATTTTGATTGCTGCAAATTGGCTGATTTCTTTTTAAAATGCTGTAAAAACTCGATTTTGCTATAGAAAATGGAAGTCTGCGGAATACCCCGGAGGAAGAACGCTGAAGCTTCGAGTTCCTCGTGGGCCGCGACCGATCTTTGACGATTCCTTGGACGCCGTCGACATGGCCGCCGCAGTACGCCGGCAGCGACGGAGCCCGATCCAGGCTTTGACGTGGACCGTCAATTCTACTGCCGCCAGTAATACCACTGCCACCTGACGACTTCTTCCAGGCACAGATCGCGGCGTATTCCTCTGCCGAGTTCGATACGACGGCATGGACGGAGCCCGGAGCAGCTTACGTGCGGCTCTCGGCGGGTTCTCTGTGATAAAATAAAATTGAATTCATGCGCTAATTACAAGTAAATGGCTTTTTTTTTTTTTTTTTTTTTTTTTTTTTTTTTTTTTTTTTTTTCCATGTAACGGCTCCTCTATGTTTAATTGCATTGCATTAGCTATCATTTAGGTGCATTAGCTCTTATTTAGGTGCATTAGCTCTTTATCCTTTTCAACTCTATAAATAGAGTTCTTTGTAATGTGTAATAGACACTTGATATCATTCGAATATATTTGGTGTCTCTCTTTCATATATCCTTGTGAGTTCTATTATATCTCTGCTGTGATAATTAACATTGGTATCAGAGCTTGGATGATTGAGTATGGCAGCAGCGGCGAACCAAATTAATCCCACCATACCTCGTTTTGACGGGGTGGAGTATGAAGATTGGGCGACAATGATGCAGACCTTCTTCATCTCGCAGGATCTGTGGGATCTCGTCAACACTGGATACAACGAGGAGGGAATGGCAGTAGGCGCGTTGAGGGATACTAGGAAGAAGGATGCTCAAGCATTGAGTTTCATCCAACAAGCTCTGGATGGTAAGGTGTTTAAACGTATCTCCTCTGCTAAAACTGCTCAATCTGCTTGGCAGATTCTTGAAAATGCATATTGAGGCACAAATAAGGTTCGGAAGGTTAAACTTCAGACCCTAAGAAGAAGATTTGAAGGATCCTTTATGAAGGATGATGAAGATCTGAGCACATACTTTACTGATGTGCTTGAACTTGTTAATGAAATCAGAAGATATGGAGAGGAGATCTCAGAATAAAGGATCGTGGAGAAAGTTCTTCGGAGCCTCTCTGAAGAATATGACCACATCATAACTGCAATTAATGAAGGTAATGATCTTGAGTTAATGACAACTGATGAACTCTTAGGATCTTTGTTATCTCATGAAGATCGATTAAAGAGGCACAAAGAAAAAAAGGAGGAACGTGCATTACAATCACAGCTGAAACATTGTGGGAAGAAAAATAGCTTGACAAAGAAGATCATGACTAAGAACAAAGGAAAGATGGTGGCAAATTCGAGCTCTTCATCAACAGAGGATGAGGAGGATGAACCTAATCAGGTAACTGAGTCTTCTCAGTTTAAAAATTACATAGATTTCAATGTTTCTATTGTAAGAAGTTTGGACACATTGCAAGAAACAGTCGATTGAAATCGAAAAACATTAAACATGCACGTTTGGCTGAAGAAATAGAAGAAATAGAAGAGGAAGAAGTATTGTTAATGGCTAGTATTGGGACAAAGAAAAATGCATGGTATATTGACAGTGGTTGTAGCAACCACATGTCAGCCGAACTTGATCTATTTGCAGGACTGGATAGAACACACTCAACGAATGTAAGGTTTGAAGATGGATCAATACGAAAGGCAAAAGGTAAGGTACACATTCGTATTAACAATCGTGATACGTTGATCAAAAATGTATTATATGTGCCAAAATTGGACTCTAACCTTCTGAGTGTAGGGCAATTAATGAAAGAAGGTTTTGCTCTTGTTTTTGAAGATCAGTCATGCACTGTATTTGCAGATACAGAGAAGAAAGAAGAACTGATGCAAGTCCCACTAGCAAAAAACAATCTATTTTGTTTCGACCCGCATGTAACAGGACATGCACTCAAAGTAGACATTGATGAAGAAGATTGGTTGTGGCACTACAGGTATGGACATATTTGCATGAATTATTTGAAAAATATGAGTGGTAAAATGCTTGTTAAGGGATTGTCAGTTCTGAAGGAAGAATTAGAAGTCTCATGTGAAGGATGTGCTCTCGGAAAAATGCATAGAACTGCATTTCCCAAAAAATCAGATAGCCGAGCAACCAGACCATTGCAACTAATACATGCTGATGTATGCGGACCAATGCAAATAGAATCGATGAGTGGGTGTAAGTATTTCCTCATTTTGGTAGATGATTTCAATCGGTATTGTTGGATCCGATTTCTCAAACAAAAATCTAAAATGTTCAGCACATTCAGAGAGTTTAAAGCTAAAGTAGAGGCAGAGTTTGAATGCAAGATTAAAACACTCCGCACTGACAGAGGTGGTGAATTTTTATCTAACAAATTCGATGAGTTTTGTGCATATCTTGGGATCACTCGACAGCTCACTGCAAGCTATTCTCCCCAACAGAATGGGATCGCTGAGAGGAAAAACAGATCAATTGTTGAAATGATCAAGAGCATGCAGAAAATGAATGAAATGCCCAAACACTTGTGGGCTGAAGCAGCTCAAACTGTCATATATCTACTGAACCGAAGTTACACTTCAGCACTGGGAGATTCAACACCATATGAGATAATATACAAAAGGAAGCCTGATGTCTCACATCTCAAAATATTTAGTAGTCTAGCATTTGTACATGTTCCAAAACAACTTAGAAAGAAGCTAGATGACAATTGTACAAAATGTGTTCTTCTTGGCTATAGCACAGAGTCTAAAGCTTACAGATTATTAAATCCAAAAACGAAGACTATAGTTATCAGTCGAGATGTGATAATAGATGAGCATCAGTCTTGGAACTAGAACAACAGTGAAGAAACATCAGCACATGATAGATTCATAGCAGGAATCAATCCTGATGAGGAGCAAGAAGATGATATTAATGCTGAAGCAAATCAACAACAGGAGTCGGTTGTTGATGATATATCTAGTGATGATGGAACACCACCTAGAATGGTTGGAAGTCTGAGAGAAATTTATCAGAGAACTCAGGTATGCAATTCAGGACAAATTAAAGAACCATTAACTTTTCATGAAGCTGTAGGTCACTCAGAATGGATCAAAGCTATGGAAGAAGAAATTGAATCCATTGAAAAGCATGAGACATGGCAATTGGTTGAGTTGCCCCAGGGTAAGAAAGTAATTGGTCTTAAATGGATTTTCAAAGTCAATATCATTCAGATGGTTCTTTGCATAAATTGAAAGCTAGGCTTCTAGCTAAGGGCTACATGCAAGCCGAAGGGGTTGATTTTCAGGAGACATTTGCCCCTGTAGCCAGGCTACAAACGATACAAATGATCGTTGTCATAGCAGCTCACAAAAGTTGGAGGATTTACCAACTTGACGTCAAATCAGCATTCTTGAATAGTGATTTAATTGAAGAAGTGTTTGTATGTCAACCAGAAGGGTTCATTAAAAAGGGTGAAGATGAGAAAGTCTACCTATTGAAGAAAGCCTTGTATGGACTTCGCCAAGCTCCGCGAGCCTGGTATCACACAATAGATAAACATTTTATTGATCAAGGTTTCTGTAGAAGTTCAAATGACCATACCTTATATATTTTGAAAAAGGAAACTGATCTAATGGTGGCTTGCTTATATGTAGATGATCTAATTCTTACTGGTGGGAATGAAAAAGTAATTCATCAGTTCAAAGAAAACATGTTCAGCACATTTGAGATGACTGATCTTGGACTAATGAGTTACTTTTTTGGTTTTGAAGTTGTGCAGTCAACCGAAGGTATAAGCTTATCACAAAAGAAATATGCAATGGATTTGCTATAAAGATTTAATATGGACAGCTGCAATATAGTGTGGTAACACCAATGAATACTAATTTCAAGTTGAAATTAGAAACACAAGATGTAGCAGTGGATGTTAGCTGCTATAAAGCCTTAATTGGTAGTCTTTCGTATCTAACTAATTCTAGACCTGATTTAACATATTCTGTAAGTTTGTTGTCTAGATATATACATGCAGCACCCAAGCTCAAGTCATATGTCAGCTGCTAAGAGGATTCTTCGATACATCAAAGGTACTTACAATTATGGACTTCTGTACGAAAAGGAGTGTAAATTCAAGCTCAGCGGATTTGCTGATTCAGATTGGGCTGGATCACTAGAAGATCGAAGTACATCTGGGTACCTCTTCAGGTGTGGCTCATCTGCTATATGTTGGAGCTCAAAGAAATAATCAATCACTGCCTTATCAATAGCGGAGGCAGAATATGTATCTGTGTCGACTGCAACGAGTCATGCAACTTGGTTGAGAAGAATACTTGAAGAACTGGGAATCAAATGTAGTTCAGCTATACAGATTTGGTGTGACAATCAATCAGTCATAGCCATAACAAGAAATCCAGTTCAGCATTTCAGAACAAGACATATAGAAACCAAGTTTCATTACATCCGTGAATTGGTTACGGTAGGTATTATTGAATTAAGCTACTGCAACACTAAAGACCAGGTAGCTGATATTCTAACCAAAGCATTGCCTGTTGACAAGTTCATCTATTTTCGAGGTGAACTAGGAGTTCAGATCATATGAATTCAGGGGGAGTGATAAAATAAAATTGAATTCATATGCCACTAATTACAAGTAAATGACTTTTATTTTTTTCATGTAACCGCTCCTCTATGTTTAATTGCATTGCATTAGGTGTCATTTAAGTACATTAGCTATCATTTAGGTGCATTAGATCTCATTTAAGTGCATTAGCTCTTTGTCTTTTTCAATTCTATAAATAGAGTTCTTTGTAGCTTGTAATAGGCACTTGATATCATTCAAATACATTTGGTGTCTCCCTTCCATATATCATTGTGAGTTCTATTATACCTCTGCTGTGATAATTAACACTCTGGCGGAGTCTTTGATCTCGAATCCTGGCCGCACGACGAGACCGAGATTTCGGTAAAGGGAACAACTTCTTCCTCTGGTTTCTTTGGAGAGCGAGATGGGGGAGGAGACGGAGGGAGGGCTTTTGAGGCCGGTCTTCTGCGTCTGAGTGTGTTGTGGAAGAACCTAAGCTCGTCGAGAAGGTCCATTAATGGTGTTGACGTCGCCACCTTGCCATCTGTAGTTGCAAACCCACATGCTTTCCCATCCTCTGCTCTCATTCTTTCTCCTACTTTTACCTTTTGGGAGAGAGGGAGAGAGAGAGAGAAAAAAAAAAAAGAGATCGGGAGAAGATAATAAGAGATTGGCAAATTCATTTGCCCCCTTTTGTTTTTTAATTGCATGTTCAAGCTGTAGGGATGGAGCAAGCTTGGCAAGTTCTTCGTGTTTCGTTCTCTAGCTCTCTCTTGAATACTGTTCACATTTTTTCTCCAATGGAGTAATCTCCAATTGGTGTACTGCTGAATCATTGATTTTGTGGCTCTTTATGATACGATAATTTAGTGTTTCGTGGCGAAACACGTATACCGATGTGGGATCCGAGCGAGGAAAGTTGTCTGCATGTGCTGTGACGGCGTGGATATGTTTAGAATATTATTGTTGGCTGGGAGCTTTGGCGCTGGAGTGAGGACATGGAACAACAAAGTCCACAATTGAAATAATTACAAGTGGGGACGTGTTGAACCCGTTATGAGTAGGGCTGACAACGAATCGGATACGGTGCAGATACTTGATTATATGTATCCACACCGCACCCCATATCCGCTACGGATGTGAATATGGATATCCATATCTGCACCGCTTCAAATACGGATATCCGCACCGTATTTAATAAAAAAAATATTAAAATAATATATTTAATTAAAAAAATTAATAAATTACCAATTCATTGATCCAAAATAAATATATAATATACTTCAAAATTCATCTTGACATGAAATTACCATAGACCTCTTATATATATTAATAACTTATATGAGCAAAATAGTAATTCAGAGATGCGGATAGGCGGTGCGGATATGGTGCAAATCCACAGTCATATTCGTATCCGCACCATATCCGCGCGGATATAAGTTTTCTAAATCCGTATCCGTATCCATATCCATTTTTACTTGTGGATATGGATCGCATACGGTGCGGATGCGGTTTTTAGTTAGCGAATGTGGATAAAATTACCACCCCTAATTATGAGATACGGTTCAAGCTGATTGGTTTGACCGATCGGGCCAATAGAACTCTAGAAGCAATCGAACCGAGACAGGTTAAACCAAATATATCCAACCAACAATGAACCGATAATTAAATAAAATCATTTTAATTAAAATACCAATCATGAATTATTTATGGTATTTCAAGACCAAAATTGTTTTAAATAATTTAGGAGATGATGATTGGATTTCCGTGGGTCTCAAACATTTTGAAACAATGAGAAGAAATTGATGGTGCAATTAGGAAGGAGAAATCAATAATAAATGAGCAATTTTTCAAATTCATAATAAGAATTGAATGAAAATCTCAAATTCATAATAATATAATTTTTGAAAAACTCATAATCCTCAGAATTAAATTTCTCTATCTATAGATATGGTTCCTTCTATTTTTTTAAGTGACTCAAAATGAATTATTTTTTACAGCATAATATAAATTTATTTTTTTCAAACGTTTGCTATTTTTTTAAGTACAACATGAATTTACGTTTGACAATTCATGTAATACTTTTTAGCGACTAAATATTCTTTAATAGCTAAAATTATTATTTTATTAATTTTGTAGTTACTTAAAAAATTTTATATCATAGAGAATTTAAATAGTCTAAAAACTTAAAAAGTGTTTAAGTGACTAAAAGAACTCACTAAAAAAATACGATAGAAATTATCAAAAATAAGTTCATGTTATATTTAATTAAAAATAAATAAAATTTAGGTAAAATCTTTAAATTATAAAAACTCAAGAAAATAATAATTTTAGTCACTAAAAATATTTAGCTATTAAAATATTTAAATAATGATATTGATACTAAAAACATATTCATGTCATACATAATAAAAAATCATTTTACGCCATTAATGACTTTTCATAAAGACTTCAATTGGTAAAATAAAGGAAACCATATCTAGAATTAAAGGAAAATAATTTCAACTTTCAAGGATATTATGAATATTTCAGAAAATATATTATGAATTTAGGAATTTTATGCTTCTTATTATAAATCTGAGAATTTTATTCATTCTAAATATGAATTTGAGAAATTGCTCATAATAAATTAATAATAGTAAGAGAAGAATAATAATGAATATTTTTGTATTAAGGCATAATTCAATTTAAAATAATTAACTTCTGAATAAAGAAATAACCTCTAATGTTATATTCTTGTTTCCATGTTTATATTTATATATTGTTAATTACATTTCTTAATTAGTTAAAGTCTAATCTATGAGTGCTAAAAAAAATCGGTTAGCCTTAACTAGTAAGATCTTTTTTATTGATATGAGAAATAACTTATTATAGATATAAAGAGTAACTTTCTCAGTGAAGTTTATTTTTCGGAAATTAACTTCTAGTATGTATTTTTTTGAAGTATAAAAAATTTGTTTTATTGGCCGTTAGAAAATAATTATATGGAAAGTTAGTGCTTTTAATATCACAATATGTTTAATTGGCATGAGTACGATCAAAATATATTTTATTTACAAATTAATATTTTTGATTTTTATCATATATTTTAAATATATTATTAATAAAATTTTGTATATATATAATTATTTATAGTAAAGTATATATAAAAATTAATTTTATTTGTATGTTACACGTATAATATAATTTTTTATATATAATTAATATAATTTATAGATCGAAATATTTTTAGTTTTATTAGATCTATATATATATATATATAATTATACAATCATTTTTATATATAATTCATATAAAAACAATTGTTGATTAAGAAATATCGATAAAATAGTGACCATTTTAATTTTTTGTAAGAAAGTACGACTAACCTAAAGGACACATAAGCTACTTTGTCCATTTTGCAAGAAGTTAACATCTTTGAAGAAATATAATTTTTAATATTTTCTTTACTTTACGTTCATCAAATAAAAGAGAAAAAAATAAATTTTACGAGAAATTATACTTTCTACTCGATGGCTAATTAAAATAGATCTACAGAATATATATATATATATATAAGCAAATACCCAACATCATAATTTTCTCTCCTTTTTTTTTCAAATCCATAACTTTGAATTGGATTTTCCCAAAACCATAACTTAAAGTTGATTTTTCCGGTTTTACCCCTGGCTGTTGGTTTGGACCCTGGCCGATCGATTCAACAAAATTTGAACCGGTTCAATAGGGTTTAATGAAAAAAAATTGGTTTTTAAGTAACGATGGACGTGAAACTGGAGCACGTAACTTCTTCTTCACACTTCTTCTTCGGCCGACGTTAGAACTTCTAGAGACTCAAGGTTTTCTCCGGCGTCTTGCTTTGTTGACGTCGCATTTGCTCTTCCCCATGCTCGGACGTGTCGTTTGCTCAACTTCCGCTCAATCATTTGCTCTTCCCTGTGCTCTTCCATACTTTTAGCTAGCTCGACCTTGTTTCTACTGGCGGCTTTCTTTGTTGACGCCGAGGTTTTCTCTTCATTCCTCCACGACCTCGACTAATACCTTGGCTGTTATATACTTTCGGCAAAGTCTGGAATTCGGCAAAGTCACAGGTTTGTACCCACTGTTTCACATTTTTTTGTTTATTATGTAGAAATATGCCATATTAGTAATCAAATCTCTAATCATGTACTTTTTTTTTCTTGATTCAATACTTTTATGAAAGTATCTAATGCCCTAGTTTTTGAATACTTAGCGGCATTTCATACACATACAGTTCCATTAGTAAAGTTTCTTCATTATTAGCCACTTCTCAAACAAGAATGGTTGTTACACTCTATTTAACAGGAACCCTAGTTGTAACTTGGGAGTTATTTCAAGACTTTTGCAAAAGTTTGTAAGTACATCCGCCTAGGTTTGTATCATCAGTGTCCTTGGTTTTTTGTTTAATTCAGTAGAATCATTCTATATTAGTAATGATAAAAATAATGATATTATCTTTTTTGATCAATTTCATACTTTTGTGAAATTATGGAATTCTATAATCTATTCCATACTCAATCTGATTTAATTTGGTTATAGGTGAATGTGTGATGGCTGATGCACATAGTTTTGTGGTGCAAGATTCTGATATTGATAATATCTTGTGAGTTATTGAATTATATATCATTCATCCTCACTTATTGTTAACTACAGATAAACAAATAATTATCAACTTATATCATTGTAGGTCGCAACATCTTGACAATGATGACTTTATTGTGCCTGATACATATGCCAATGTATAAACTTCTACACAACAAGCGTCAAACCAGGTTGAAACTATAACTGACACTGTCATTGTAGCTCAAGAGGCTCAAGAAAATACAAGTCAAATATTTTTAGATATGAACTTCCCTTTGACATTTGATGATGATGAGTATGACTACATTGAGGAAGAGCTTGCTGAGGAGAGGATAAGAGAAGTGGAGGCAATTGAGGAATTCTCAAATTTAATTTTTACTTCTAGTGATGTAATTGGAAGATATTTTCCATTGGAGGAACATCTATACGAGAATAATGTAGCAGGTGAGGGTGTTGAGAATATCCACACAAGCGATGAGGAGACTGAAACATATGTGAACAATGATAAAGATGACATTCCTTCTGAATCCTATGATGTTTTCACTTCTAAAAATGTCAATTGCATTGATTTTGACTTCACTAATGGTCAGTATGACATAGGGGATCATGATTTTCAAGTCGAAGAAGAAGAAGATGACACCCTGGTAAACTCCATGAATGTTTATCCAATTGATGATGATTCACAGACTTCAGAATTGTATCTACATCAGGTAATTCATTTGAAAATAATAAGGTGTCTTCCATACTTTTCTGAAAGTTTTGATAAAGTATGAAATCATTACTTTTGCACTTCCAGAGTATGAAAGTTAGATTTTTCTGTGTAATAATGACATTCTATAATTTTGATAAAGTGTGAAATTTGGTTAATGGTTTATTTCTTGGAATTCTATAGTTCTATCAAAGTATAGAATCATTACTTTTGCACTTCCAGAGTATGGAAGTTGGGTTTTTCTGTGTATTAATGGCATTCTATAGTTTTGATAAAGTGTGAAATTTGGTTAATAGTTTATTTCTTGGAATTCTAGAGTTCTCTCAAAGTATGGAATCATTACTTTTGCACTTCCAGAGTATGGAAGTTGGATTTTACACAAAAAAACCCAACTAGAGGAAATAGTAGTTATGTTGTCTATAATGTATACTTGTATATGTTACCCTATGTAAAACTATAATAATCATACCAGTATAAGGCATTCCATACTTTCACCAAAGTATAGAACTTGAGAAAATACCATTCCAGGTATCATTTTTTTTTATACCAGTCTAATATATACCATTTGTAATGATTATATTTGAATTCTGTCTAATAGTCGTATTCGCTGATATATATTCCATACTTTTGTGAAAGTATGAAATTATATAAAATATCAGTCCAGTTATCATTTATTGGATATCAATCTAATAAATACTAGTCTTGTATTAATTTTAGGTATTTCCTGATAGAGATAGTTTCAGGAGAGCTCTTACCACTTATTGCATCAAGCAAAATTTTGAATTGAGACACATCCAAAGCAATAGTCACTGCATCAAAGTCGGATGCAAAGAGCCCAATTATTGTTGGACGTTGTCAGCAACCGGCAGGGGTAAATTTCAAATAGTGACTTTTGTCAATGAGCACAATTGTACTGTTGCAAGGCTGAACTTGGACAATCGACAATGCACTACCACTTTTGTTGTGAATCACATAAAGGAGCATCTTTTGGGCAATGAGAAAATCAATAGTAGTTTCGTTATCTCTGAGATAAGAAAAGTATTTGGAGTGCGTATATCTTATAAGAAAGCATACAATGCACTCCAAATTGTTCTCGTTTTCGTTCGTGGTGACTATGATCAATGCTACAAAGATTTGTCAGCATATCTTAGGGCCCGTTTGTTTTGTTTAAAAAACGGGGGACTGGACTGGATTTCGACTCTTGTCCCCCGTTTGGTTTGCAAAAATAATGAGGACTGGCTTTTAAATCCTGTTCGGGACAGGATTTTGAGCCAAATTAGTGTACCGAGAAAATTCTCGATACATCAAAACTGGGCGGAGGACATTGAGGGGAAAAGACCTCAATGCCCTCACTTGTCACGGGGTCTCTCTCCAACCCTAGCCGACACCTGCTCTCGCGACTCTCTCGCACACCTGCTCTCGCCTATATCGCGGCGCTGCTTTCGCCTCTCTCTCGCACACCTGCTCTCGCCTCTCGCCCGACACCAGCTACTCTCTCTCTCTCGCCTCTCGCCCGACACCGACTGCTCGATCTCGCCTCTCGGCCGACACCGACTTCTCTCTCTTGCCCGACGCCCGACGTACGCTGCACTCGCCTATCGCCTCTCTCTTTCCTCAGGTCTGCCTCTCTCGCATCTCCAGTTCAGCTGTTTCTTGCCTCTTAATTCTCGTCTATTTTTTGTCGATTTTGTGGCCTCACTGTGTGTCAAGCTTTCTGATCTACATCCGAGTGCCACCTTCTTGCCTCATTGTTGTTCGTTTGATTCTGTAGTTTGATGGAAATGAGTATCACAATTTTCTTCTTCTTTATTGTTGTTCATTCGTTTGTTCTTCTTGCTCTTTCCTTCGCTTAATTCATTGTGAAAAGGGTTGAATTCATCATGTTCAACATTATCAAATGAAAAAAATTGGAATCTTTTCTTCATTATATGTCAATTTTGTATGCTCCTATTTCAATGTTTGCTAATTTTGTATGCTCTTGTTTCAAAGTTTGCTAATTTTTAGTCCTTAGCTTTATGTTTCAAAGATTTTGTTCTCATTCATTAATATGTAATTTTGCCACTACAGTTATATGCTCCTTTAATTTTGCCAGTATGTAATTTTGTCATATGATTCCTTTCAAATGATTTAAAATGCCCAAAAAATTATATGATGGTAAGCACTTGAGCAATACTTTTAGCCTATTTTAAGTGGCTCTACTAGCTTGTACACCATGGTTCATCATGAATTGTTTGTTTGCCAATATAAATGAGATTATATAGATATTTATTAGCAAATTAAGCCCCAACCATCATGAATTGTTTGTTTGCCAATATAAATGGGATTATATAGATATTTATTAGCAAATTAAGCCCAGGTTGTCTCCTATACTGTTGTACCTTTGTGGTTCAATTAAAAAAAATCTGTATGAACTGTTCTCTTGTAATAGTTTGACTAGTAAAGAAATTATATACTTATTTGATTTCAATTATTTGTTCACTTGTTTGATGGTAGAAATGACTGTATTTTTATATACTTGTTTGATTTCAATTATGTACTTGTTTGATTTCAATGATCTACTTATTTTTAGTGAACAGTGAATAGTCTATTTTTAATTTCATGTAGACTGATTGTATTAATATGCCACATAATTAATGGTTGTATTAATTTTTTTTTCTGATTTTTTATTTATTGTTTTTAGTGGATAATGGATGAGTTGTCATTCATGTTATACACTGCTACACGAAGAATGTATATATCCATTTGCTTGTTATGTCTACAGTTGGATATTTTTTTGTAAAATTTATAATGCGTGATGAGTATGAGAGGAGAGTGGTAGATGATAGAACTCTTGTTAGAATATGACTCGCATGGATGTTTTGGATTCCATTATCCGAGAAAGCGATAATAATTGTATTTGGAAGTTGAGAATGTCTAGAAATGCTTTTGCGAGACTTTGTGAGCTATTGATTGTTCGGGATGGGTTAACGGGTGATGGGAGGGTGACCGTGGAGGAGCAAGTTGCTATTTTTGTAAACATTCTAGCCCATCACACAAAAAATAGAACAATCTGAGTTAGGTTCAAAAGATCGGGAGAAACCATTAGTAGATATTGTCATCTTGTGTTACACGCTGTTGTTAGATTGCATGACGTCTTATTAGCAAAGCCAGAACCTGTGCCACAAGATTGCACCAATGAGAGATGGAAGTGGTTCAAGGTAAGTTATATACCATCACTACTAGAAACTTGGTCTTCAGCAACGGCTATCAGCAACGGCCGCTCAAGCCGTTGCTATTTGCAACGGCATTCTTACGGCCGCCCGAGCCGTTGCAGATATTTGTATCTGCAACGGCGCCGTTCTAACGGACACGCGAGCCGTTGCGGATTATTTTAATCATCCGCAACGGCTTTCTGACGGAAAGGCAAGTCGTTGCTGATATTTTAATTATCAGCAACGGCGTGCTAACGGACAAGTGAGCCGTTGCTGATAAGTTTATATAGGGCACCAGTCGCGCCCGACCCTTCTTCCTCCCGCTGCTGCCGCCGCCGCTCCTGCTCTCGCTCTCGCCGCCGCTGCCGCTGTTGCCGACGCCGCCGCTCCTGCTCTCGCCTCCCCCGCTGCTGCCGACTTGTTGAGGTATGCCTCGCCGGCCGGCCGTCTCTTCCCGTGGCGGCCGGCGGGAATTAATCCGACCGAAACCCTATTTCTAGGGTTTCGGCCGGCGACAGTCGGCCGATGGCCGCCGCCGGACCTTGTATAGTGGTTGGACAGTGTGTCCGGCCACTATACGCCGGCGCCGGAGTCCACCTGACTCCGGCGCCGAGAAATTGGTAGATTATTTAATTATTATTTAAATTAATTGTTTTTTGTTTTATAATTGTTTTATTGTTTTATAATTGTTAATTAATTGTTAATTAATTATTTAAATTAATTGTTTAATTTGTTAGATTAATTATTAGGGTTTAGATTAATTTCGGAATTGTCCACTTCGGACGCGTGTCGGAATCGTCCACTTCGGACGCGCGCCGGAATCGTCCACTTCGGACGCGCGTCGAAATCGTCCAATATGGACTCGAACGGTCTCGAAATATTTAGAAAATAATCATGCATCTAACGAGTTCATATGTTTCACGTACGCATCGACGAGTCGGATATGATTTAGCAAAACCTTAGATCCGTTCGGGGATTGTATGTTCGTGTAAAAGAAGTAGATGATCTTTTATACGATGTACAATTCTTGAATTGTCCCTGATTGGACAATTTGGGAATATAGTTATTTGTACTGCACTTACGTTTTTATTTTAACTGTTAACTAATTATTCTAAATTTCGGCAACATCTCTCTTGTTCTCCGATATGCGCCCAGATGATATGCGTATTCGGAGAACTATAGGGAGATGCTGCCGAAATTTAGAATAATTAGTTAACAATTAAAATAAAAACGTAAGTGCAGTTCAAATAACATAAATTCTTAATGGAATAGGATAATCTCACCTAAAGACATTAACCAAAGAAATTGTCATTGATTGACAGAATCATGTCGGCTGATCGAAGTTGGATGTACCGACGTCTTGATCGTGGAGCTTTAACGAATGAGTTTCGATTAGGCGTAACGAATGCATTAATATCATAGTTGCTATTGTATTTAGAACGTCAATTAATATTCGGTTTAAATTTTGTGTAGGGGTGTTTAGGAGCATTAGATGGTACATATATAGTTGTTACACCACCTGCTACAGACAGACCTAGATACAGGACAAGGAAAGGAGGTCTTGCAACAAATGTGTTAGGAGTATGTACACCAGAAATGAATTTCATATATGTGTTATCAGGCTGGGAGGGGTCAGCTTCTGATTCTAGAGTGCTGCGTGATGCAGTTACGAGACCCAATGGATTGAACATCCCAGTTGGTATGTCATACATAAACTTTATTATAATAATTGACTTACCATAATAAGAACTAAAATTCGTATAATAATTTTGTGGATATGTAACTACTATCTTGTGGATGGTGGATACACAAATGGGGATGGATTCCTTGCACCATATCGCGGTAGACGATATCATATTCAAGAGTGGGGCAATAGTCGAAGAACAGCCCAAAATCGTGAGGAACTGTTTAACTACAGACATGCACGAGCAAGAAATGTAATCGAGAGATGTTTTGGTCTTTTAAAGAAAAGATGGGCTATTCTTCGATCACCATCCTTCTATCCGATAAAAACCCAATGCTGTATTATTCTTGCTTGTGGTTTACTCCATAACTTTATTCCGATGAACATGGAAATTGATCCGTTGGAGTCTGCTACCATCATGGATGACGAACTACTAATAGGAGAAGAACCTATCAACATAATCAACACCGTTGAGCCTAGTAATGAATTAATGGACTCAATCGAGAGACAACTTAGCACAACAAATCTGGGACGAATGGAGAGCAAGAAATTGAATACATTTTAATGGTTACGTACTTTTAGAAGTGGTTTGTTGTAATTCAATTTGTTGTAATGTACTTTTATTATGTACTTGTGTACTTTTATTATAGTTTGGTTATGTAATTCAATGTACTTTTATGTTGAATCAGTTATGGTTATGTACTTTTTAATGGTTTGGATTTTAATGAAATTAATGTACTTTTATATTGAATCAGTTATGGTTATGTACATTTTAATGGTTTGGATTTTAATAAAATTAATGTACTTTTAAATGGTTTGGTTATGTCTTATTTTTAGTCATGGAAGTTCAAAAAAGAGGTAGACGCTCATGGACACAAGAGGAAGATGACACTTTGTTGACTATTTTAGACGAATTGGTTGTGGAGGGACATACGAGGGAGAATGACACTTTTAAAGCAGGAACTCATGAGGAAGCTTTGAAAAGAATGTTGATACGAGTTCCTGACATTAACTTAACATTGCAACAGATAGTTAACAAAATGAAAAGATGGTCACTTAAACTATCTGAAGCACTTGATATGATGAACACAAGCGGATTTGGATGGGACGATGTGCGTAAGTGTGTGGTGGTTGACAATCCACAAGTGTTGGAGGAATATTTGAAGGTAATTATTTAATATTGATTTTTTATTGTCAACAGAAGCATGTATTATTTAATATTATTGCATCATCGATAATACTTGTATTTTTCTCTTGTGTAATAGAAGCATCCAAAATCCACAAATCATGCGAATAAAGAATTTAAAGAGTTTGAAAGACTGCATGTCATCTTTGGAAAGGATCGTGCCACTGGCCACGGTGCAGAGACACCAGCTGATGTGATGGAAACACAATCCTCACAACCTGAATGGGAAAATATGATGGAAACACAATCCTCACAACAATCTGAATCTCCAATGTCAAGAAGGCAAGAATCTCCAATCTCCAACATTGGTAGTCAATCTGAAGGAAGTGAGCCAAAGAAAAAGCGAGGCCGCATGAGTGAAGTGGCGGATAAATTCATTGAGGTGTGGGAAACTCAAATGAGTTCGGCTGCTCGTGATATGCACACAGTGGCTATTGAGATGACAAAAATGAGAGAGCATATGGAGATGTCAACGTTGGTTGATGAAGTGCATAAATTGGGAATAACGGAGATGGAGGAAATGAATGCACTGAAAAAATTTGCAGAAAATACTCACTACGCGACAATTTTCATGAGGATGGATGAAAGTAGAAGGTTGACTTTTGTGAAGTCAATTATGGGGATGTAGTTGAACACTTTGTTATTTTGTTATGAGGTGTTTGAACTTTATTTTGGAATTATGTTAAATGAATATTTTATCATTTTGTAGTTGGAGGTGTTCCAAAATTTATTTTTGAATTGTGTTTACTGTAGTTTTGATTGAATATTATTGAAGTTTCAATTTGCAAACATGAAACCAATTTTATTACTGTTTCAGTTTGGTACCTGCTGAAGTATATCACTGTTTGGTTTGCATATTACTATTTGATATCTATTTACTGTTTGGTACCTACTTGCACAGTTTGCACATTGTAATCTATTGCAATGTTCCTTAGCAAAGTTGTGTAAATTATTAAATAAAGTTCTGCAGTTTATTTCGTTCATGAGCCTTCTTTGGTTTGGAGTATATCACTGTTTTGGTTTGGAGTTTGGACTGATTAGATTGATTGATTTTGTGTGTGTGTGAGAGAGAAAGAGAGTGTGTGTTATATAATCACTGGTTAATCATCGTCATGAATCTGAATACAGATTACATAAGATACTAACTTGAAAGAACAAATGAATATATCACTTCCACTATGCAGATTGTACCAATGTCATGTTGCCATCCTTAGATACAAGATCATCAAAGTCCAGGCTCATATAGAAGGAATACACAAATTTACCTTCCACAAGAGCTCACTAATTTAGGAAAAAAAATGGTGAAAAGCAACCAAAAAAGCTCACCTCATTTCCACTCATGGAGTTGCCCTTTTCCCTAGATGCACAAACTGGAGGACATATTTCACGCTTTGTTGCATTATGAACCAATCTGGAGCACCCCTTTAGTCGGCAGAATTCAATTGATGGAGGGGCATATAAGCATGTAGCATTCGAGTACGAGGTCCAAGATAAGGAAGAAAAGCTTATGCTATTTCTTGCATTGGCTCCACTAATGAAACCTCTATTAGAAGATGAAATAGATTGAACGGAAAGCATCCTTTCTCAGATAGGAACTGTCCACTAATCTGTGAAACAAACTAAGAAAATATCTTTAACTTAACAAAATTGGCATGCATAGTTACTGGCGTAGTGATTAGCTAACATTATGTAAATAGATGCATTCAACGTAAAAGAAGAATTGAGCTCAAGTACAGTTACCATGTTTTAAAATTTATGACTAAGTACGAAAACTTTTATGTTTAAAATTAAATTTGAGCATTAAAAATTTGTAAGGGTATTTTGGTCATTTTGTCTTATACAGGACTCTATTTTAGCGAACCAAACGCAAGACGGGACTGGATATCGTGTCCTGTTCTTAACGAACCAAACACGGTATAACTACTGTCCCAAGACACCTAGTGTTCTGTCCTTGTTCTTATCTGGTGTCCTGTGACGGGTAGTTTACGACCAAACGGGTCCTTAGGGAATTAAGGATTCATGACTTTGAATCAAAAGTTAAATTGATGAGTTGTTCCTCGACCCACCGTTTCCGACTTGTCTTCTGGGCTTTCGGTGCAAGCTTGCGTGGATTTAGAGAATATATGTGTCTTATATTATGTATTGATGCAACACATCTGAGAGGTAAATACCTAGGTGTTCTTATGATTGCAACTTCTATTGATGCAGAAAATAGGCTTTTTTCCGTGGCATTTGTTGTGACTGAAATTAAAAAAACAAAAACATAGGAGTGGTTTTTGGATGAACTTTTTAGATGTATCCCTGGTTATAGAGGATTAAGTATTATGAGTGATCGGAACCCAGGGATTATAGCTGCTGTGAGAAATGTCTTTCCGGATGCTGCGCATGGATATTGTATGGTTCATCTTGCAAAAAATTTAGTACATGATGTTCGTTCAAAAGATGTTGTGCCCTTGTTTTGGGCAGCTGCTAGATCAACCACGGAACATTCATTTAATGAATGTATGCAAAAGATATTGGCTATTCATGAGCAAAGTTATCAATGGATATCTCAATTGGAGAAGGAGAAATGGGTTAATTTCTTTTTCCCCGTAGAAGGTATGATATCATAACAACTAATTTTGTGAAATGCTTGAATGCATTATTTAGGGAAGTTCATGGGTTGCCAATCACAACATTGATTGAGATGACAAGACGTAAGGTCTCTGAGTGGTTCTTCAAGAGACATAAAGTCTCTATTACATTGACCACTACTTTGACTGGAAAAATAGAAACAATTTTAGCAGAGAATCGCCACAAATGTCGTTGGCATGCTGTGCATCCACATTGGGACCATTGCTACCAGGCAGTGTTGTCAAACTCGTGAGTTAACCCATAAACTCAAACGAGTTTACGATCCCAAGTATCAAAATCGAGCTAACTCGCACTCAAACTCGTTTCTGGGTAAACTCGAGTAAACTCGGGGTAAACTCGCACAAACTCGGTCAAACTCGCTAGTAAACTCGGTCAAACTCGTGGTAAACTCGGATGAACTTGATTTAATGATAACTATTATGGATTGAAGTTGTACTTTTATATTTTTATCTTTGAGTCATTGTGTGTGATTTATTATGGACTTAGAATGCTTCATTATGTATGTATTAGACTTATACTCTTATATTTTATATTTATCTGTGCTTTATTAAGGAGTTGAACTGCGTCTTAATTATGATTTTTAGATTATATTAGATTATATTTTTATAGTATAATATTTTTTAATATTGTTTTAATATCAGGTAAACTCTTACGAGTTTACGAGTCGAGTTTACGGAGGCTCCACGAGTTTACTTAAACTCTCGAGTTTAACAACCTTGCTACCAGGTACAAACATCATACCAAACAGTTATTGTTGATTTAGCTAATAATAGATCATGCTCCTACAGGAAATTTCAACTTTATGGTATTCCTTGTTCACATGCCATGGCTACTATCGGTTATAGTAGTCTTGACCCTTATGAGTATTATGAGCGTTATTTCACAGTTGAGACTTATAAAAAAATATATGAGGATAAAATTTATCCGACAAGAAACAAGCAATATTGGCATAGAGAATCTTATGATGTCGAAGTGAAACCACCCTAATCTTTAGCACAACCTGGTAGAAAAAGAAAAAATAGAAGAGAATCAAGACATAGTGGTAGGCTTCAGAGGAAGTGCTCAAGATGCAAGCAAGTAGGGCACAACAAACGTTCATGCAAAGCTCCCCCACCCAGCTGACAACACACTCTATTTCTGATAATATTTTTGTTTTCCGTACTTTTGATGTATAGCCATACTTCATTTTGAATTCTATATGAGTTAAGCTCAGAAGAAGACATCCCATACTTTCGTGAGCTTAAATCATACAGAATTCACTGGTGAAATTACTAATTTTTGACTTTATATCACAATTACTATCTGTTAATATATGATTGTATATTCTTTCTAAAGTTTCTAAGTTGAATTTTGTATGAGCTGAGCTCAGATGAAGGCATTCCATACTTTCATGAAAGTATGGAACTGGTAAAAATACTAGTTTTTTACTCTGTATCAAATTACTATCTGTTAATATATGATTGGATATTCTTTGTAAAGTTTCTAAGTTGAATTCTGTATGAGCTGAGCTCAGATGAAGGCATTCCATACTTTCATGAAAGTATGGAACTGGTGAAAATACTAGTTTTTGACTCTATATCATAATTACTATCTGTTAATATATGATTGGATATTCTTTCTAAAGTTTCTAAGTTGAATTCTGTATTAGCTGAGCTCAGATGAAGGCATTCCATACTTTCATGAAAGTATGAAACTTGTGAAAATACTAGTTTTTGACTCTGTATCACAATTACTATCTGTTAATATATGATTGGATATTCTTTCTAAAGTTTCTAAGTTGAATTCTGTATGAGCTGAGCTCAGATGAAGGCATTCCATACTTTCATGAGAGTATGAAACTGGTGAAAATACTAGTTTTTGACTCTGTATCACAATTACTATCTATTAATATATGATTGGATATTCTTTCTAAAGTTTCTAAGTTGAATTCTGTATGAGTTGAGCTCAGATGAAGGCATTCCATACTTTCATGAAAGTATGAAATTGGTGAAAATACTAGTTTTTGATTATGTATCACAATTACTATCTGTTAATATACGATTGGATATTCTTTCTAAAGTTTCTAAGTTGAATTCTGTATGAGCTGAGCTCAGATGAAGGCATTCCATACTTTCATAAAAGTATGAAACTGGTGAAAATACTAGTTTTTGACTTTGTATCACAATTACTATCTGTTAATATATGATTGGATATTCTTTCTAAAGTTTCTAAGTTGAATTCTGTATGAGCTGAGCTCAGATGAAGACATTTCATACTTTCATGAAAGTATGGAACTAGTGAAAATACTAGTTTTTTCTGTCAAAATGTCAATTAGCCATATTGGATATTCTTTCTAAAGTCTGGAATCTAAATTCTGTATGAGTTGAGCTCAGAATAAGGCATTCCGTACTTGGAACTGGTGAAAATACTTTTTTCTGTCAAAATGCCAACTAGTCATATTGCATATTCTTTCTAAAGTCTGGAAGTTGAATTCTGTATGAGTTGAGCACAGAAGAAGACATTCCATACTTTCATAAAAGTATGGAACTAGTGAAAATACTAGTTTTTTTCTGTCAAAATGCCAATTAGCCATACTGTATATTCTTTCTAAAGTCTGGAAGCTGAATTCTGTATGAGTTGAGCTCAGAATAAAGCATTTCATATTTTCATGAAAGTATGAAACTGGTGAAAATACTAGTTTTTTTCTGTCAAAATGCCAAATAGTCATATTGCATATTCTTTCTAAAGTTTGGAAGTTGAATTTTGTATGAGTTGAGCTCAGAATAAGGCATTTCATACTTTCATGAAAGTATGAAACTAGTGAAAATACTAGTTTTTTTATGTCAAAATGCTAAATAGTCATATTGCATATTCTTTCTAAAGTCTGAAAGTTGAATTTTGTATGAGTTGAGCTCAGAATAAGGCATTCCATACTTTCATGAAAGTATGGAACTGGTGAAAATACTACTTTTTTCTGTCAAAATGCCAAATAGTCATATTGGATATTCTTTCTAAAGTCTAGAAGTTTAATTCTGTATGAGTTGAGCTTAGAAGAAGGTATTCCATACTTTCATGAAAGTATGGAATTGGTGAAAATACTTTTTTCTGACAAAATGCCAACTAGCAAATTAAACAACTCAGAATTCCGATTAGCCAACTAGTTTTTGTCATAGAACTCAGAAGAATTTTAGAGTATGATAAAATACAAATTAAACTCTGTACAATTATATTACACTTTGATAATCCTCTATCAAATAGGGGATTATAAATAGTTTTTGTTTCAAACTGTGATCGTACGTTACAGAATCACTGTTGAATAAGAGTCATATAAGAATGTTGTTGCAAGCTCAAGCCGAAACCTTTTCATATGCTGTTGATTCCAGTCCATTTATTCTGATTTGATCAAATATTCAATATACTTTATCAGAAAGACACCACAATCAACACTCATATTTTGTTGAGGACATTCAAACATTTCTTTTCTCCAACCTTCGGATTTCATCTAGATGCTTAGGTTGGGGCATATGTCATCCAAATGTTAATTTGACATAGATTGAAGCAATGAAATATTATCCTCGAAATCTTTGGAGGAGCCATGGTAAGACCACATTGAATTTAGATGAAAGAATATTTTTTGCTCAATGTCCACCACAAGGAGATGCCAATGTCCCCCGGTATCTTTTTCTTGATTTGCATGTCGAAGGCGGCTACTATTAATGAGCATAAAAATATATTTAGGAATAGATGACACGACTGATGACCTTTGGATGGAATTCAATGCAGCAACCCCATGACTTCTATAATATCTCTGGAAAAAGAAACAATTTTTTTTAGTCTAAAAGTGCAAAAGTAATGAATTCATACTTTATCAAAACTATAGAATGTCATTAATACACAGAAAAACCAGACGTCCATACTCTAGAAATGCAAAAGTAATGATTTCATACTTTGAGAAAACTCTAGAATTTCAAAAAATAAACCATTAATCAAATTCCACACTTTATCAAAACTATAGAATGTCATTAATATACAGAAAAACTCAACTTCCATACTCTGGAAGTGAAAAAGTAATGATTTCATACTTTATCAAAACTCTGGAATTCCAAAAAATAAACCATTAACTAAATTTCATACTTTATCAAAATTATATAATGTCATTAATACACAGAAAAATTCAACTTCCATACTCTGGAAGTGCAAAACTAATGATTCCATACTTTGAGAAAACTTTAGAATTCCAATAAATAAATCATTAACCAAATTTCACACTTTATCAAAACTATAGAATACCATTAATACACAGAAAAACTCAACTTCCATACTCTGGAAGTATAAAAGTAATGATTCTATACGTTGTCAAAACTCTGGAATTCCAAGAAATAAATCATTAACCAAATTCCACACTTTATCAAAATTATAGAATGTCATTAATACACAGAAAAACTCAACTTTCATACTTTGGAAGTGCAAAAAGTAATAATTCCATACTTTGTCAAAACTCTGGAATTCCAAGAAATAAACCATTAACCAAATTTCATACTTTATTAAAACTATAGAATGTCATTAATACACAGAAAAACCCAACTTCCATACTCTGGAAGTGCGAAAGTAATGATTTCATACTTTGAGAAAACTCTAAAATTCCAAGAAATAAACCATTAACCAAATTTCACACTTTATCAAAACTATAGAATGTCATTAATACACAGAAAAATCCAACTTCCATACTCTGGAAGTGCAAAAGTAATGATTCCATACTCGTGTCGTCGTCTATGAGCGCATCGAAGTCTAGTATATTCAATAAACATTCCAAGTTTAAAAAGTAGTGCCCACATCTCCAAATATAATCATTGCTCAACCTAATCAAATAAAAAATATTAATAAGTATTCAATCTACTACAACATTCCAGCATACTCACTCTAATTTCTAATGTATTCAGTCATAAATATAATTATTGTCCCGCAATAACAATTTAAATTGTAGTAATACTCACTCTAATTTATTCAAAGTTAGAAGTAAATTGACAATGTCCTCCTCCGCATCTTTGAACTCATTTCTTATCTGCACCAAAAATAAAGAGTTATTGTCATTATACTTATTTGGCTGCATCCTTATACACTTCGAAGAATTTAATTTTTATCTTTCGAATAATTTTTCCTTTTGCGGCTCCATGCTTTTTAATAACTTTAGTTTTCTCATCTTTTTTCTCCTCATCTTCATCATCCATACTTAAATTCAATGGAAAAATTGATGTGGTATCTTTTTTCTCATGTTTGGACCTCTTAGTGTATCTCTTTGCAACAATTTTTTTCTTTCTTTTGCTTGGCTCCGGGCTTGCAACAGTAGCCATGGTTGGTTCCGAGGTTGCAACAAGAACTTTGGTTGGTTCCGGGCTTGGGACAACAATTTCTTCAACCTTCTTCTCAAATTTTTTGGCTTTTTTGCCATTTATTTTCTGCCATAGGGGGGTTCCCCCCCTTTCCCTCAGATTATATTTATTCTTTTGAATTGATGCCCTCCTAACAATAGTCCTATATACAATGCTGGGGTGAGAGGGCATGCATCAATAGTAGATCTCTTCTTCTGCCTTATTTTTTCCTTCATTTCCCTTCGCAAATATCTATTTATGTGTTCTTGGCGGTACTCCGTTACAAAATCAATCAACAAATCTTTGACCGTCTGAAAAAAATTACATAATAAAAAGTCATTTCATAGTTTGGTGAAAGTATGGAATTAGAGAAAATACTATTGAACTAGAATAGATATACAACTTCAATATGTAACTTCATACCCTAGTGCGTGGCCGAAATAAAAGTTGTTCTTCAGCTGAAGGAATAAGAGTTTCAACAACTTCAAAATGGGTCACAGCCTCCCATTTGGACTCGAGTGTCCTTGTTTGTCAATTTATAATGACTCATTTCCACAATCTGGGCTTATTTGGTATGGCTCTTAGAACTAAAATGGGGATATGTTCAAAAAACCAACACTGTCAAAGAAAATATAATCCATAAAACAGGTTATTAACAATATAAAACAAAATATTGACATAAAAATATCATACTGACCAGCAAAAGAATAACACAACCACACATGTAGGTGGCAGCTGGGTTAGCTTGTTGTTGTTCAACTACTAAACTAATTCTTTCCCCAATTGAGGGGATTTGTCCGGCTACGAATGAATATATACAATTGGACCAATTGTACTTACTAATGTCATTCAGGTTATCTACATAACCCAATAAATAACTCGGTACACGATATCCGGGAGTACAAAATAATATACAAGAAAATACATATAAAATGTACAAACGACATAAATCCTCTATATCTTGAGGATTGTTGGAGTCATGCACTTGAATCATTAGGCCTTCAATTTGTGTCCTACTAGGTGCTGCTCAATCCGGAAAAAAAATTGGCCTTTATATAGCCCTCGCAAGTGGCTTCACTTGCCTTTGGAGTTGGAATTAATTCTCCATGATTAGGCAGGCCTAAGAGGAGAGCCACGCCAGATTCAGAAAACATCACCTCCTTTCCTTTGAAGTTAAAAACTAGGTCTTTCACCCACTTTTTCATAATTAAGAGAAGCAAATTCTTAGACATTAGGAATTCTCCTATGTCTAGGAATATTCCAAAAGGGGTGATTTGTATCAGAGCTTTCTCTTGTGCACTTATGTGAATGCTTTGCAGGTTGCCCCAATTGTGCTCTGAACCTAGTCGGAGGAACCTTATGAATCTGTCTACATAGCAAGTCCATTGAAGGACATGTCCATGTCCTTTTACCACTCTTGAGGGTGGTGCATATGAGGATTCTGCTAACTATGTTCCACAACCTTCATCTGGTTGATTTGGAGCTTGCTGACTTCTATCATCAATTGGGTCTGCAACATAAGTAATTTGTTGTTTAAAAAACAAGATAAGATCTAATCGTTAATAAACAAAGAAAACAACAGACTCATACCTACAAAGCTAACCTTGCGAGTGTTGTGTTGGGTCCTCATTTTCCAAATATAATTCTAACAAAATTAAGCACCATATTTCATTGAAAATAAATGAATAATTGGATCAATGACATATAGAAGTCTATATAAGCCTTAATGTTTTAATATTGGACTAATTTATGACTCATAAATGACCATTCCATACTTTTCCAAAAGTGTGGAAAGAAACTAAATTTATAATATTTCAATAAATTTGCCAAAAAACTATATATAGAAGTCAACATTAAGCTAATTAATGCAATATTACTCTAATTTATGGCAATTCCATACTTTTGTAAAAGTATGAAATTATTATTTCATAAGTTTATCAACTTATATGTCTGTAATAGGGTCATATAAAATCAAACAGTATTTGGACTCAAATAAAACCAAATAGTACTCAATAAAATAGTATTCCATACTTCTTTAAAAGTCTATAACTAACCAAAAAAAAACTAGATTTCATTCAAAATATGGAATCAATATCTACATGCATATATAAGTCTATATAAAACTAATTAATGCAATATTACCCTAATTATTGACAAATCCACACTTTTGCAAAAGTATGGAATCACATTAAAATCATACTATTTAATTTCTATAAATCTTGAAATTTTGAAATTAGGGCACAAGCTCATAAAGGACTCAAATATAATTAAATAGTATTCAATAAAATAGTATTTCATACTTTTGCAGAAGTATGGAATTGCATTGAAATTAGATGAGCTATTCTTAAACAGTAAACAACAAAGTGTGTAATGTGTAACAATTAAAGGTAATAAATAAAAACTAATGAAGCATTTCATAAAAGTTGGAATTTATACCACTTGAATTTGGAAAATTAGGGCACACCATCAAAGTTACAGTGAGGAGCTTACCTTTGGGGTTAGGAGCTTTAAAGAATTTATCCGGAGAATGAGGGGTAACACTGAGGTATGATGCGGCGGTTGGAGCGATTTGGGAGGCAACATAGGATGCGAGAACACAGGGTGGCAGTTTGCTTCAAGAGCTTTGTGCGGGATGCGAGAACACATGGTCCCGGTTTGCTTCCAGGGATTCGGCCGGAGAAGACAACAAAGGATGACGGTTTCCTTCCAGTGATTCAAGCGACGACAACGGCGACAAAGGCGACGACAACGGCAACAAAGGAAGACGAAAGCGCGATCGATAAAAAGGTAAAAAGTAAGGTCGATCAGTAAAAAGGTAAAATGTAGTAGAGAAAGATAGAGCGAGAAACCCTATGAACCGGATTTTTTCATTAAACCCTATTGAACCGGTTCAAATTTTGGTTGAAGCGGCCGGCAAACGTCCAAACCAACAGCTAGGGGGCAAAACCGGAAAATCAAGAGAAAGTTATGGATTTGGGAAAATCCAATTCAAAGTTATGGATTTGGGAAAAAGATGAGAGAAAGTTATGGTTTTGGGTATTTGCTCTATATATATAATGATGATGTGGCATTGGTTTGATCCTTCAATTTGAAACCTGTTCGTCCTATTGCATTCAAATCAAATACTCAACTGCTTTTGAAATCAATAAGGGGCAAAAAGTGTCATCTGGTTCAAGCGAACCATGTGAGATTCAACTACGGTCCACATTCGAGTCACTTCTTCTTCAACCGATGTGGTCCCACCTGAACCGATACGAACCGACATGCTCACATGGAAGGCTCATAATAAAAGTAGATATAAATGGGGATGCATTATTTGTCTTTGACCACCGCAACCAACGCTTTGTTCGCAATTAGCCTCATTAATCACATATTTAATAGATTAATTATTAATCACACATTTTGATGTGTCCTCCTAAAAATCAGCCTAATAATTCTTCTAACCACTCACAAAGAGTATTAGGATGATTATTAGGCACATGAGTTAAGGAGAATTTAGAATTTATCATAAAACATGGAGTAATTAGACGAAAATAATCTCAAATTTCGCGAATTTCTCAATTTTAACTAATTCTTTGATTTATCTTAATTTGACCAATTTTTTTTTATTTGTCTCAATTGTATATAAAAAATTTAATATTGATTTCAATAATGACCTCATATATATGTACCATCAAATATCATTATATATATGTGCCATTAAACACCGCACTACACACTGATATATACATCGGCCACATGCACTATACTGATATCAGTAGTATCAAAAAGAAAAAAAAAACTTCAATATGATAACATCAAATACATCATGAAAAATACCAAAACATCATACTATAGTGAAACAGACACCATTAAAAATGCATCATAAAAAATACAGTACTATACTAGAGCTGTAAGTATATCAGTTTCAAAGATACATCATTTTTTTTATAGTATAGTGTTATCACTATGATACACCAGTGTGATGTTTAATATTATGGTGTTATCAGTATGATATATCAGTTTCAAAGATACTTTATTTTTTTATGGTGTTTGATATTATTTGATGATATTTTTGAATTTGGTTTATTTGAGTATTTTGATTGTGTATTTGATGTTATCAGATTAAAGTGTTCTTTTTTATATATATACTGTTGATATCAGTATAGTGCATTGTGGTGTATATATCAGTGTGCAGTGTGAATAGGGGTGGAAACAAGCCAGACCTTCACCTTAACAAGCCTGGCCTATATAGTAAAAAATAGGTCTGAGTTTGGTTTGTGGCCTGTTATGGGCTATTTTTTTCGACCTGAGCCTGGCCTGTGGCCTATTTATAAAGCCTGCTAAAACTTGAAATATGTTTATAATGGCTTAATTATATTTTTGGTCCTCCAAAATATCACGTTTTTTTACGTTTGGTCCCTCATTTTTAAAAACTTTTTGTTTAGTCCCTCAAAAATTATTTATATTTCTATTTGGTCCTTCCGTTAACTTTCCGTTAATTTTTGATGTTAAGTGCCAACATGGAATGCTGATATGGACTAAAGAGAGACCAAATGAAAAAAATAACATATTTTAAGAGACTAGATGGAAACAAATATATTTTAATAATCTAAAATATAATTATATTGTTATTCTTTATGTTATTAAAATATATATTGTTATGTTTTAAGTTATTAAAATATATTTTTTTCCATCTAGTCCCTTAAAATATTTTATTTTTTCCGTTTG
The DNA here is from genome assembly GCA_034359265.1 of Canna indica. Classification (NCBI taxonomy): domain Eukaryota; kingdom Viridiplantae; phylum Streptophyta; class Magnoliopsida; order Zingiberales; family Cannaceae; genus Canna; species Canna indica. The sequence continues at coordinate 34,787,122 of CP136892.1, read as the reverse complement.
GTCCCTCTTTAGTCCATGTCAGCATTCCATGTTGGCACTTAACATCAAAAGTTAATGGAAAGTTAACAAAGGGGACCAAACGGAAACAAAAATAAATTTTGATGGACTAAACAGAAAAAACACGATATTTTGGGGGACCAAAAATATAATTAAGCCTTTATAAAACCTACTTCTAAATATCAATATAAAAATGATAACAATAAATTTAAACATAAAAATAGTAGTTGTTGTTTTATTAAATTAAAAAATATATTTTATTATATATAATGTAATATATAATAAACTAATAACATTATATATACTACCTTAACCGGCTCAGGTTGGCCTATCAGGCTCAATAGGTCTTATAATGAGTCTGGGCTTGACTTGATAAGGAAAACAAGCATAGAAATAAGCCTATGCTTGGTTTTTTTTTAAAAAACGGCCAAGCCACAGGCCCCTGACAAGCCGTCTAGCCTATTTCCACTCCTAAGTGTGATGTTTGATGGTACATATATATTAGTGTGCAATGTGGTATTTGATGGTACATATATATAGTCATTATTAGAACCAATGTTAAATAAACTTCTTATATACAATTGAGACCAATCAAATGATGAGTCAAAATAGAGAAATTCGTATAATTTGATATTATTTTGTCTAATAATCCTAAATAAAATTTGATATAATTTTTATATTATAATATTCAAATAAGAAAAATATAACTCAAAAATTAATGCATGATCTGGTGGGTTTAAAATTTAGTAGTCTCAAATAAAAAATATTGTTGTCGGGCAATGAGGTGGTGTTGGATGTCTTTTAATTAACAAGTCCATGTCTAGAGGTAGCAATGGGCTGGGCCAGCCCATGGGCGACACGAGCCCGGCCCGGCACGGCTATGCCCAGAAGACGGGTCAGGCTCGCCTTTTGGGCACGCCGGCCATGCTAGGCACGGCCCGCGCACCGTGCTAGGTCGGCCCGAGCCAAGTCTAGCTCGGGCCGGCGAATATATTATAAAAATTAAATTAAATTTTCCTATAAATACCCCTTCTCCTTCTTCATTTCTTTTATCTTCATCTTCAACTCTTTCTCTCAATCCTCAACTCTCAATTCTCAACTCTCAACTCTCAACTCTCACCTCTTTTACTCTCAACAATCTCTAAGTTCATTTACAATCATTCTCAACAATATTTTAAGCTCATCAAGAAGACAATGATTCAAGATTGTTGTTAAATTTTTTTAATCTTTTCAATTTGTTTCATTGATTAGTATAATATTTATACTTTTTATATTTTTAATTTTTACTAATGGTGGATGGAGATTTTTCAGGTTATACTCCACAAGCTGGATCAAATATGTTAGAAGAAATGTCTCTTGCTACTCCTACCACTCCTACCACTCAACAAAATTAAAACATAGAGATAAGTCCATCTATTAATTTATGTCCATCGGGTAGAAAAAAAAGTATGGTTTGGAAATATTTTGAGAAAATTATTGATCCTGATGGCACCATAACAACAGCCCGGTGCAAAAAATGTCAAAAAATTCTTTCGGCTTCAACAACCGGAGGAACCAGTCATTTATTACGTCATGCAAAGGGTCATGACAATAAGATTACACAAGCTCAACAAATTCTTAATTTATCTTCTTCTGGTTTAACAGCTTTTTCGTATGATCATGATTTTCAACGTCGAGAACTTACAAAATTAATTGTTCAAAGTGAATCTTCTTTTAGTTTTGTTGATCAACCAAGATTTTCTAGTTGGATTCAAAATACTTTACAACCAAAATATAAAAAAATTACTCGAAATACAATGAAAAGTGATGCTTTAAAATTATTTTTTATCTATAGAGAAAATATAATGACTAGTTTTCAAAATAATAAATCAAAAATTTCTTTAATATCTGATGTTTGGTCTAGTCAACGTACTACTAATTCTTACATTTGTGTTACTGCACATTGGATTGATGAAAATTTTATTTTTCAAAAAAGAATAATTATTTTTAAAGTTTTTGAATATCCACACACTTCTGTTGTCATTTTTTTGCTATTAGATTTGTAACATCTTTCTATAATATAAATAATAATAATAATTCGATTAGTTTTGATAATGCTAGTAATAATGATGCTGCTATTCCTCCCCTTATACAGTTATTTAAGCCAGTATTAGATGATGAATTATTTCATGTTCGTTGTGTTTGTCATAATCTTAATTTATGTGTACAAGATGATTTAAAACTAGTAAATATACATGTAGGAAAAATAAGAGATGTTATTAGATATATGCGTTCTTCAAAAGCAAGAACACAAAAATTTAAAAAAATATGTCAATCTTTTAATAAACCATTTAAAAATTTAATGGTGATATTATTACTAGATGGAATTCAACATATCATATGCTTATGTCTACTATAAGATATCAAGAGATCCTTATAATGTTTTACAATCAAAATATGTCTGATGATCCTATTAATAATAATGATTACTTTTTAATAAAGCTACTGAACAACTTTCCGGTGTTTATTATCCTACATGTAATTTAACTCTTTCACATATAGTTCGTATTAGTGAAGTATTTTCTTCATATAGACATCATCCTTTATTTGCATAAATTATTTCTTTAATGGAATCTAAATTTAAAAAGTATTGGTCAGATATACCTACTTTATTTTGTTTAGCAATATGTTTAGATCATAGAATGGAAATTGATGGTTTAAATATGTTGTTAGATGATTATTATAACAATATAGAATTAGATAATGTTGAAGAAAAAAATATTAAAAATTTGAATTTATTGAATTCTATGTTTGTATTTTACGCTTCAAAATTTGGTGATACAATTACAAATAAGATAACATCTTCTTCTAGATTAAGAGATAATGGTGGAAATAGTATTAATTCTCAACTTGGTCGTAGAATAAAAAAAACTAAATCTACTAATTTTAATGAATTACTTTTTTTTCTAGATCATAATCATTCTGAAGAAATAGATGATAATGAAATTTTAGTATGGTGGAAAAAATAAGAAAATATGTATTATATTATTTCCATCATGGCACGTGATATACTAATTGTTCTTGTGTCTACAGTAGCTTCCGAGTCTTATTTTAGTGCAGGAAATAGAATTCTCGATGAAAAAATGAGCCGAATGAGTGAAGAAACGGTTAAAATGTGCATTTGCTTAAAAGACTGGTTGGATGCTGAAGATAGATTACAAGATAAGGGATGACACGACACTTCATCATCGTGAGAGGAGGAAGCTCAAACAAGCGAAGCTGGTGCTGCTTGTCCAAGTACAAGTTAAATCACCGAGACTACGGGTGATTAAAAATGTAAAAAGAACTACGTAGACATGATCCTTCTATAGTTAATCATTAGGGAGTACAAGTTTAGCTATAGAAGGTACGTAAGCAACCTTTTAAGATGCAGTCTATTATAATATTTTAAAAAAATTATTTTATCATTGGATGAATATTTTTGTATTAAAGATAAATAAAATTATAATTATAATTTGATTTTTAAAAAATCTTTTTATTAATTTGTACTGCGTTACAATGTTACATATAAAAAATATGTTAAAAAATATATAATAAAGTTTAGTACAATGATTAAGCTATCTCAAATAAAATTAGAGGTACAAGTTCAAAACTCACCCGTAACCATTAATTTTTAAAATTAAATTTTAAACCTTTAAAAATTTAAATTTAAAATTTAAAAAATTTAAATTTAAAAAATTAAATTAAATAATTAATTTTCGGGCCGGCCCGAGCTGGGCTTGGCTGCCACACATTTGGGCCAGGCCTGGGCCGGCCCGAGCACGGCCCATTGCCACCTCTAACGTAGACCTGATCCTTCTATAATTAATCATTGGGGAATATAAGTTTAGCTATAGAAGGTACGTAAGTAATTTTTTAAGGTGCAATCTATTATAATATTAAAAAAAATTACATGTGCAGGTTATATTTGTGTGTTTGTTTAGGTGGCATGATCATGTGGTCGATATGTTTGCATAATTAATTTGAAATGATATGATTGATTGCCTTTAATTGTGGAAGTGATTACATGTGCAACGATGCTATGTGCTAGAACACTTATTTTTGACTTGGATGAACTTAATAATGCATATATAATTTAGTATGTGCTGGAACCAAACAAGCAAAGCAGCTTCAACAAGTTGCTATTTGTTTATTTGGTGAAGGAGTTTAGCTGGTTGGTAGATATTGAATTGGGATTTGGGGTCCAAGATTGTTTGATGTGTGTGAGTATGATATATGGGTTTTCAATACCAATTTTGGTTTAAATATCCTACTATATAGTGGAAAATAATTTTCATTTAAGAAATAAAAATAAACAAATAATATAGAGAAACCTCAAATTTTCACATTTTATACTAGAGTGTCGATTTTTAGTTTTCAATATGCGAGCACGCTAAATTAGATTTTTTCGCGTCTTGCTCTTGCTTTTTATTGCTCGTCAAAATTAGATCTTCAAAAGGATGTTTAAGTTAATGCTACTTAGTCTTCATATTAATGTTACACTCCATTCCGGATTGCAACACATTCATTTTTTTAAAAAGAAAATTTAAATTATTTACTCGTCATTCATATCAATTATTGTCCACGCTAACATCGTCAAAATCTAATAATACTTAATTGAAGGAAACTCATAAAAGGATGACATAATACACAAAGCAATTTCGCTTTTGTGAACTCTAAGAAAAGTTGATGTACACAACATTACCCTTTTTTATTTTTTTTGCAAAGAGATTAAGTCACAAATGAGGTAATTTTACTGTTATACCAAAGCCATCCTTTTAACTAACTACAACATAGTAATTTATTAACTTTCTTGATAATTTTTTATATGAATCATTATTTATTGTTTCTTTCAGTGTGCTTATTGGTAGATCAGACTTTTCTTTGATACAAACTTAATGTATTTGTGATTTCCTAGTGATTTTTTAAGTTGATTGTTTCTATATCTCTGTAAGTATGCTTCAAGTGTTTAATGATATTTTTAAAATTATATAGCATATTCACAATTCATATACTTATGCTCTAATTGAGCAAAAAGTAGTGCTTTTGACTATTGCAAGATTAGTTTTTTTGTTTATTTATATTTAGTATCTTATTTGTTATCCATGCACTCAAGCTAGATTTGAGTGTAAGAATTTAATGTAAAACAAGTGATGAGAAATACTATTAGGCTTATATATATAAATTCTTAGCATCTCCTTAATTTCAGTGCAAAATTGGTATCATTTATTTCCTATAAATTTTCAAAAAAGCTATATTTAGGAATAGTTATAGGTATTCCCTAGTCCGTAATAACTTTAAAGATTTTTATTAGCGTCAAAATTGATTGGGATGATCAACTTCTCAAAAAATTTAAGCCAATAGAAAAAAAAAATCAATCTATACGTTTATATTCTTAAGGGTGATTTATATATCACTCCATCGGTTCTTCCCTTCTAAATTGAATAAAAAATAATTAATTTTTATTGAGCATAACTTTAATATAAACAACTCTGGAATAGTCTTATTTTTACAAAAACATAAAGCAAAAGTTGGAAAAAAAAACTTAGAGCGCTCCCACGTCAAAAACCAAAAAAGGAGATGGTAGAGGTCGAAAATGAAAACCATTATTTAAAAAAAAATAAGAAAAAGTTTGAACCAGTTCTAAAACTATTATTTTTCCCATGCACTCAGCCGTACATCTTTTCAAAGTTTGAAGACCATTGAAGAATTCCAACCAAATTCCATTCATCTACACAGAGTCTGAAGACCCTTGAATACAAAACTTCCAACAAAACCACTAAGAATTTATACAACTCAACAAGAAGAAACATACATCCATTCATAAGTTTGAAGACCCTTGAAAACATAGACAACCAAATGTTCCAAGTACAAACATTATATTATATGCTTTCAGAATCCTGGAAGAAACCTTATAGGAAAACAAAGGATAATATATGCTTTACATAGTGCAAAAACAACATATCTGCAGCAAAAGTAAATATGCATATCTGTTTTAAATGTCGTGCCAATTTCTAGCAATTTTATCAAGCTTCGGAACAGAAGAGATTGCAGTCATGGACCTTGAAGCTTGTCATAGCAAGTTTGAATGCTTCAGCCACAGGAAGACAACCAGCCTGTGCAGCAGCTGTGGCAACACCAGCTCCTACAGTGTTTGCACTTTCACTCAAAGGGCTGCAATCACAAGGATTCAGAACCAAATCGCCTCAGAAACAAGGAAGAAATCATCATCAGTTTTTGAGTATATCTCATGCTGAACACAAACAAAGAGCAGGGAGAATAATGAGCAGACCACTCACCACAGTATGTTTCTAGAAACAATTTACCTTAGCATACATATACAAATATGAGCAAAGGTTCCTCGGAAAAGAAATTGAGAATTAAATTACCTCGTAACTAGTTGGATTAGGCCTTACTCTATCAGAATTGGCTCATATGCAGAGATCACCACATCAGTTGAAATTCCCTGAAGGCGCAAATTCGCCACATATACCTGTAAACATCAAGCAACAACAACTCGAGCATTCAAATTAATTCATATCCTTTCATGGAGGTAAATGGACCCAGAACTGAACTTACCCTAACCAAGTTTTGCACCTCCCTCCCTTGCCTTCCCTTTGCAATGACCTAGAAGGAACCAAAAATGTTTGTGGAGACCAACCAAATGAGAGGAGAGATGTTTTAAGTGGAGTCTGAACAGAAAATTTCACAGAAAGTCCTGATAATAATGACAACAAATTACACACTTGCACTATTGACAACATCAACTAGCATGTATTACATGGTTTGGAAGCTACAGAGAGCTGAGTCTAATCATTGAAAGCATCTATCTTTTAATTATATCATAAGTTAGGTTCTTCAGAAACATGAATGGCCGATGCATCTGAAACAGTTCTACAGAAATAGTCTACTCAATTATTTGTTTCTCAATGACTAGTTAGATTAGAACTCTGCAAGTAATAGACAAGAAAGATTTTTTTCCTGCAATAGATGAACAGAATAAGTTATAAATTTATGCGCAGAACATTCCTAGTAACTACAAGCTTCAGATAAGCAAAATCATTTTCATGATATTTTAATGCATTGTTGAGATATATGTGAGTTTGCAAATAATTTTCCTAGTCAAATTGATGCTCTATGTAGACTAAGCAAACTTATGGGAACAATTCAACTTCACAAAACTTACAAGCATCTTCCCCGCAATATTATTGTGTATCGAAACAGAAAGTTATTCACATTTACTTAAAAATTAAAATGCCTACTACATGCATCAAAATTTATAATGATCATAAAAAGAAGAAAACAAGTGCAATAAAAGTGACAGGAGACTCACAAAACAGGTTGAAGAGGTACAATTAACCATGTAAATTTGGCAATGTTATGAACAAACATAGGAATGAAGCAACCAGAAAAATAATATGTTCTGCATCAATTAAAATCATTAAGGGTAAGGCTACCATTAAACCAACTGCTGTTGTAGCTATTGCAGGTGAGTTTAGGCTAGCTAAACCTTCAACTAAGTATTCATACAATCTATCATATTTTGGTAAGTTCTTAGAAAAAGGAAACATTTTATTCTCATTGAAAAGGAAAAATATTTTATTTTAGCAGGTAAACACAATTATTAGCAAACAAAATAGATTAGATTACCATGGTTTCTAATGCATCCTGTTCACCGGCAAGGTCTCGTAGGAACCTCACAGCACTCCCACTGTCTTCAACATCATGTTTCAACTCTAGCAACTCAAAGACAAGGCTCTCATCCTGCTGGGGATCCGAAAACACCTCCTTTATAAGTGTCAACAGAATTCAGAAAGACCAACATGATTAAAACTAATGGAATGCTACCAACAACAATGAATTAGTAAAAGGGCGAGTTAAGATTTAAGAGAACCTGGTGATCAGGGACATGTGTGATGTTGCTGAGATCCTGCTTCAAGCAAAGCAAGCCCTCAGCAAAAGTTTAGAGCATGCAGGAATAAATAGTAATAAAACTGCCATTTGTAGCGCAAAAGGAACTCACTTGAAGCCTCAGAGGAAACCAACTAGAAATAGCACCCCCAAATAGTGGCCGTTGAACACAATCTTCTCCGTTCATCTTGCTGCTGCTGCTGCTGTGCTAAAAACTATTAGCAAAACCATTACTCAAACCTCCAAGAGAATCTATTCAAGTAGAATCATTAGCAGAACATATTCCCGAATCCCCATCTTGCATCTTAAGATGAATCTAATTATGAAAGAACTACAGGACGGGATATCGGAATCCAATAAAAACTTCAAAAAAGAAAAGCAAAGGTTTAGAGCTTCCGACCTCTTCCTTTCAGAAACCCTAATAACCAAAATAACCTTGCAAAATCAAATCTTTTTAAGCATGAACAGGATAGATGGATTCTTAGTCTGTAAGCACTAAGTTGGAGACGCCAAAGATTATACCTTGATCGACAGAAGGGAATGCAAATGCAGTGCAGAGAGACAGGAGACGAGGCGAGCAAATGAAACGTGGTGGATTTATAGTGCACGAGTTTTCTTGACGCGTGCAATCTACGCACAAACTAGATTTATATTGCACGAGCTTTCTTCACGTACGCGTGCGATCTACGGACAAACTACTGACTAACGATCAGAAAACTAATAACATTTGTTTTTATAATCAAGAGAAAATCATAATTTTGATCATTTATTCGAATTTTAATTTTAATTTTCGTAATTTTAAAATTTTAATTTTAATCATCATAATAAATATGATGCTTATTAGACATTGGTGGCGTAGACTTGCAGGGACCAACTTTGTAAATTATGAGGATTAAAATCAAAATTTTATAAATTATGGAGACTAAAATTAAAATTCGAGCAAACTATGGACATCAAAATTATTATATTTCTTTAAAAAATATATAAAAAATTATAAGATATTTTAAAATTTATTTATAAATTATTATAGTATTTAAAAATATTAAAATTGAGCACGCTACAGTAATTTACGTTAATTTGGGTGGATTTAAATCGACGCCATCATTAGGCGTCAGTTTTTATCCGTTAATTACCCTAATTTAGCGTGAATTTCATGGTGGTTGCAGAATTCAAAAACTTGTTCTCATGATCTACTCATTTCTTCACTAATCACCTTCTCACATCCATTTTGATCTTAAATTTGGCGCATTCAAAACGATTTAAATTAGATTTCGAACATTAAAAAATATTGATTATTATTCTAATAAATATCAATTTTCCATGAATATCCTTTAACAATTAATGCACACGAAGTCGTAGCAATAATCTTGTATTATGGTATTACCACTACAGCAAATGCATAGAAAATAATAATGACGGTGTTAGTTTAAATTCATCCAAATTAACATAAATTACTGTAGTGTGCTCAATTTTAATATTTTTAAAATTAATTATTTATAAAAAAATTAAAATATCTTATGATTTTTTATATTTTTTAAGAAAAATAATAATTTTGATCTCTATAGTTTACTTGAATTTTGGTTTTAGTCCTCATAGTTTATAAAATTTTGATTTTAGTTCCTATAGATTACAAAATTGATCCCTGCATGTCCATGTCAGCAATATCCAATCAGCATTTGTTATCCACGTCAACTTCGTTTATGCCTCATGTGACGGCATAGACCAAATCCTAAACGAAAATAAAGTGTATGGACTAAAATCAAAATTTTGAAACTATGATGACCAAAATCAAAATTCGAGTAAACTGTATGGACCAAAAGTATAATTTTCCCTATAATTAAATACAAATACTTACAAAAAAACCAAGCAAGAAACTGAATAAAATGAAGGGTAGAAGATTATTTTAGGGTAAATTACACTGATTATCCTTGAGGTTTAGTGAAATTATACCGATCTCCTATCTATTTATTCAAGTGACACATCCTATGAAGCATCGACACCGACACGGACACGGGACACGACACGGACACGGGGACACACTAATTTCAAAAATTTACAAGACACGGACACGACATATATAACATATCTTATGATTTTTAAAATTACTGTAGTGTGCTCAATTTTAATATTTTTAAAATTAATTATTTATAAAAAAATTAAAATATCTTATGATTTTTTATATTTTTTAAGAAAAATAATAATTTTGATCTCTATAGTTTACTTGAATTTTGGTTTTAGTCCTCATAGTTTATAAAATTTTGATTTTAGTTCCTATAGATTACAAAATTGATCCCTGCATGTCCATGTCAGCAATATCCAATCAGCATTTGTTATCCACGTCAACTTCGTTTATGCCTCATGTGACGGCATAGACCAAATCCTAAACGAAAATAAAGTGTATGGACTAAAATCAAAATTTTGAAACTATGATGACCAAAATCAAAATTCGAGTAAACTGTATGGACCAAAAGTATAATTTTCCCTATAATTAAATACAAATACTTACAAAAAAACCAAGCAAGAAACTGAATAAAATGAAGGGTAGAAGATTATTTTAGGGTAAATTACACTGATTATCCTTGAGGTTTAGTGAAATTATACCGATCTCCTATCTATTTATTCAAGTGACACATCCTATGAAGCATCGACACCGACACGGACACGGGACACGACACGGACACGGGGACACACTAATTTCAAAAATTTACAAGACACGGACACGACATATATAACATATATATAAATTTTAAAAAAAAATAAAAAGTCCACAGTATATTTATATATATATATAGTTCAAGAATTTATAATAATATTATGATACTTTCATTGATATCAAACTTTTAATTTTCAATTTTTCCTAGGCCCCTTTCAAAATATATGAAGCGTTCTAGATAATTTCTTGTGTCAATACTTACTATTTCTTAGCCCCTTCCAAAAGCATGAGACACAATATCTATTGACATCTCTCAAAAAAATTCTAAATTAGCATATTTTAGTAGAACTAGTCATGTACAACCACATGTAAACAAAAAGTTAAGTAGAGTCTCACTATCTTCTTCATCAATCATTATTGTTATCTTCTTCATTGAAAAATATTACTCTCTCAGTCTCTCCAACTTTGGTTCATCAACAAAAAGATTGGCAACTTCAATTATTCCATTATCTTCATCAATTGAAAATTCATCTTTTGTAATATTACTAATATCGTCTCACATTATTGTTTCTCCTTTATTGTACTGGGGAGTTTTCCTTGAAATGAGACGAAGATTACTATGGACAAATACTAAACTCTCCGCACGCTTAGGCTTCATCTTGTTCCTTTTAATAAATAGATAAAAGAGTAAGTGCTCCAATTTCTTTCACAACAACAAGAAGATAAAATACTAAATTTTCTTGATTTTTTAATTATTTTTTAAAAAAAAGATGCATGGTTGGCCGTGTCTGGACGTGTCCAGGCGTGTCCGGACGTGTCCAGGCGTGTCCAGGTGTGTCCGGGCCGTGTTTGAGCCGTGTCCGGGCAAAAAAAAACTTTGACTGGTCAAGACACTCTTGGACACGTGTGTCAAACGAGTGTCTTCGTGTGTCGGTATCCGCAGCGTGTCGGACACGCAGACACGGCAGTCCCACGGAGTGTTCGTGCTTCCTAGCTTACATCCCCTATAGCTAACTGTGTTAAATGAAGTCTGTTAGTAATGTGATTTTTCTCTTATATCCCTTGCTGAAAAATTATTAAAATATATGCATAAATTAATTGAATAAATATTTTTAAAATAAAAATTTGAAATGAATTATTTTATTTTAAAAATATTTTTAAAATAAAAATTTTGAGAGAAATAAAAATAATATAAGAGTATTTTTATCATTTAAAATAAGAAAAAAACTACAAATATTTTAAAAATACCATTAATAAGTATGTGCAATGTACATGACAGACACTTCATTAATAGTTTTCGTTAGTATGAGATGTTTGTGTAATCTTTTACAAAACTCAGAAGGTTACAAGATAAAATTACAAAATAGATGAGAAATCAGTGTAATTTTACTCAATTTCAGGGAGGCCAGTGTAATATATATATATATATATATATATATATATATATATATATATATATATATTGACATTTTCGGATATAGTGTAGTATTTATATATTTTATAGTGTATGAAAATATTGAAGCACAAAAGAATTATGTGATTATTTCTTATTTTTATATTCAATAAATGATATGAAATATTTTAGCTCAAAAAATCATTCTCTCTTATCCAGGAGAACTTACAACTTTGCTTAGTTTAGGGTAAATACCCAAAAAAAATACGAACTTTGGACATTTTTCCATTTCTAGTATAAACTTTTTTCGTTAGCAAGAAAATACACAAGCTTTGATTCTGTCACCCCGTTTAGCACGCACCGTCTTTTCTGACGGTTTTGCTGACATGGTCGTTAATGGCGACGACGTGGCAAGTTACTTTGCCAACGTGGCATATATTTCAACGGATGAGTAAAGGGTAACATAAAATTACGAAATTACCCACCCCTGATGCTAATGTTTTTTGAAACAGGGAGGGGCAAAATGATAATTTTCTCATCGTCTTCAAGTTGGGCGCGCTCGATGCCCTAGTTCTTATTTTACCTGCTCGAACACTACGAAGAGGGGAATTTTTGTTGCCTTTGTCGCCGGATTAGGGCACGCCTTCTGGAGTCTTTATCGCCAGATTAGGGCACGAAGGGACGATCATGTCAGGAAGGAAAACCGTGGGACGAATGGAGGAATCTTCAGTGAATTCATTACAGGTTGTTGCTCCGCACTGCTGCCATAACGTGCGAGCTGTTCTGTTCACCGCATGGAGCCAAAGAAATCCCGAAAGAAGATTTTGGAGATGCAGACATTGGAAGGTATAATCTCTTGTAATCACCTCACTCCAAATTTAATTCTTTATTGTAATCACTCACTCCTATCTTTAAACAGGAGAATGATTACCACTTCTTTGCGTGGCTTGATCCTGAGGATCACGGCCACACAAAGGATATTCTGCGAGGTTTGATTGAGGAAAAAAAATTCTTCTCGAGAAACTGAAGCTAATGGAAGAAAGGATATAATTGAGCAAGATGAAAGAAAGAGCATTTCAAGAAAGAATTGCAACACTTGAAGATGAGATAGCTCAACTGAGGAATGACAAAAAATAAGTCAATTTAAGGAAGGGTAGAGCGTGTATGGTATTTGTTGTTATATGTATCGTATTTTTTTGTATGTTATTTGGGGATGGGAACAAAGACAATAGCCTAAAGCTACTACCATGAAGTAGTTTGGTTTATGTATTATGATGTTACCCTCTCATGTATATTTGAAGATAATATATTTTAGCATGTTTCAATTGTTAGTGAACTGTGCACCAAAAATTATGAACTTTCACATACTTGCGAGAAAATATATGAACTTTACCACTTTTACAAAAAAATACACGAACTTTGCCACTCTTAACGTAAAAATACATGAACTTTGCCACTTTTAACCTAACAATACATGAACTTTGCCACTTTTAACCATAAAATACATGAGCTTTGTCATTTATAGCACAGTTATTTATTGCACAGTACGCAATTCAACTAGTACACATCATTTCACATACATAAAATTTAGAATTCCAGATGCCACATACATAAAACTCAGAATGACACATAATTCATACAAAATCAAGTAATTATTACTACATATAATCCACATATCAATCTATATCAATTCACATACAATCCATGATCCAAATACAATCCATAAATTGATGTATCAATCCACACATAATCCATGACTGATCCACATACAATCCATAAACATATCAATCCACATACAATCCATATTAATCCACATCAATCCTAACACTTGAAGATGACTGATTGTCTGGCATCTTTTTTTCCTTGAGTCTGTTGCTGCTCCTTACTGAGGTGGAGGTGGTGTTCCTGCTCCTTACTAAGGTGGTGTTCTGTTGAGTGCCTTGAGTGGGTTGGCTCACCTGGGTGCCTTCATGGAGTATTCTAACTTTTGTATTAGGCATCTACATGAAACTTATTAGATAACTGCAATCTATAATTTATAATTGGAATTAAATAACTTACATGCATATATGTATTTCCTGTTTCAGTGTCAATTGTTACTCCAAATCCCTTTGTTGCCATAGCCCTCTCCTTGTGCACAAGCTTCTCATAACTAACCGGTCTCTTAATAACAGCCATCTTTGGTCTCTTTGCAGGTGACTGCACACCCTGGTTCTCCAAATTGATTTGCACACCTTGGTTCTCCAAATTAATTTGTACACCTTGATTCTTTAAATTGATTTGCACACCCTGGTTCTTATGTGGTCTCCCACTTTTCTTCCCCTGATTCAAAACAGATTTGTTAGTAAACAAATTGTAAAAAATAGATTTGTTAGTAAACAGGTAAGGACAAATATTAAGATACCTGACTAGATGATGATTCACTTGATACTAGTTTTTTATCCTTATTTTTGCATGACCTTTTGTTATGGCCATATGTACTGCACTATGTACATTTCATCTGCACCCCCTTTTTACTCATCTTTGTTGTACTTATTTCTTCTTTCTCCTTCTCACTTTTATCCTTGTTCCTTGCTCTTTTTGGTCTCCCTGTTTGTCTTTTCGCAATGGGAGGTAAGATAGGTTCAGACTCAACCTTTGCCCATATTTTTTTCTCATTTAATGGTTGAATAAGATGCTCATATGCCCTTAGTTATGTGGACTTCTTAAAATATTCATGAACATATTATGTGGGATCCTCTTCCAACCAATGAATTGATGGCGAAACCAAGTCTGACTGTTAACGGCAGTCACTAGGCTTGATATAGCGGAGATTTTTCGAAACCAAGAAGTGCCGGCAAACCAGCTTGACATGAGGACAAGGGATGCCACTAAGTTCACACATCCTGCATGAGCAACTATTTTGTTCTAGATCTACAACATAGTTGTTATCCATGTGTTTAACCTCAAACTTCTTATATCCAGCATGTGTTGCTATGCAGAAGCCACTAACTTTGTTCTTTTCTATTTTTTTCCTAATTTTAAGGCATATGGTATCATCACTTTTCATTATCATCTCTCTCTTTTTTGCCATTCTTTTCATTATTGTCCTTCTAATGTCCTCTAACATGTCAATCAAAGGCTTGCTTGTTTCTTGCTGGTCAAGAGCATTTATGCTCTGAATCATATCTCTTAATCACAAATGCTTCATTCATTTGTGTTAAGCTTCCATAAATCCTCCAATGGCATTTAGCACTACACCTAGCCTCTATATTTTTCTCACCATACCTAGTAAACTTAATAGCCTTCCCATTCTTCAAAGCATAGTCTTGAACAGCTTGTCTGAACTGTCTTGCTGATTCAAACCTCATGTTAAGGCAAAATTCTTCAGATTCTTTGCCCCTAAATCCTTTACCCTTTGATTTTTTTAATTTTTGTATATCTTCATCATCACTACTATTAGGTGTCTTCACTGATTCAGTTGAAGTATCACTTGATGATGATTCATCAGAACTTGATAAATCATTGTTCCCACCCTCAGCTTCCCTGTACTGAACTCCTCCACCACTGATACCTTGCTCATCTTCCCTGTGCTCATCTCCTCCACCACTGATACCTTGCTCATCTTCCCTGTGCTCATCTCCTCCACCACTAGTACCTTGCTCATCTTTACTGTGCTGATCTCCTCCACCACTGATACCTTGCTCATCTTTCCTGTGCTCATCTCCTCCACCACTAGTACTTTGCTCATCATTATTCTGTATTCTTTTATTTCTCTTCACTATTCTGTATTCCTCATCATTATAATCACTTGTGTCATCATCTCCATCAAAATCAGTATGTTCATGAGCCTCATTCTGGTCAACTCCTTCATGATCAGGCTCCAAATTCTCATTTTGGTTCTGATTTTTGAGAGTCTGTTCTAGTTTCTTTTTTCTCAATGCATAGTCTCTAACTCCTTCTGAATAGAAGTGTATAGACCCACAACTTATCGTCAATTTACACATCTCCTTAACTTTAGTTTCTGTCTTTATCTCCACCAGTCCAGAAGATAAGGACTTCTTAGGGTCTTTGTACCATAATTTAGTTCGAGAGCAACCTAATATCTCTACCAAGAGTCTCATGTCAGACAATGTAACTGTATTTGAAATCATATCATCTTCTCTGACTAAGAGCAATTCACCCCCCACATAGCGTACATGGGGTTCAAAAATCATTTGACCACCATGATGTACTACAATCTCAAATTTTTCCATCCTACATGAAAATGAATATGCGGCAAATGGCAAATAGTGAAAAAACAATGAAAAAAATGGATTCACATGTATATTAGGATCACAGCACATGGATTTTAAAAAAAAGATGGCGCATACGAAAGAAACCAAAAATATGCCTATTGTTTTTGGGATCACAGCTTCGCAATGTCCCCACCGCTCGTCCCTTCGTGCCCTAATCTGGCGACAAAAACTCCAGAAGGCATGCCCTAATCCGGCGACAAAGGCAACAAAAATCTCTCTCTTCGCTGTGTTCGAGCAAACAAGTAGGTAAAATAAGAACTAGGGCATCGAGCACGCCCAACTTGAAGACGACAGGAAAATTACCATTTTGCCCCTCTCCGTTTCAAAAAACATTAGCATCGAGGGTGGGTAATTTCGTAATTTTATGTTACTATTTACTCGTCCATTGAAATTATATGCCACGTTGGCAAAGTAACTTGCCACGTCGTCGCCATTAACAGTCATGTCAGTAAAAACCGTCAGAAAAGACGGTGTGTACTAAACGGGATGACGGAATCAAAGTTCGTGTATTTTCTTACTAACGAAAAAAATTTATGCTAGAAATGAAAAAATGTCCAAAGTTCATATTTTTTTTTGAATATTTACTCCTTAATTTATAATATTTTTGCTAGGTTGACTTTACAGTTCACCAAAAATTTTCTTACCAACGTCAATGAAGATTTTTTTTAAAAAATAAAAGTATATTTTAAAAAAAATTAATTTTTTTTAATATTAACAACATAAATTATACCTTCTGCGTTAAATACAAATACGATGATAAAATTATTTTATTCTTTCAAATATAATACACAAAATGTAACTCATCTATGCCCTCTAAATAAGTTATTTTTTTTATCTTAGAAAAAATTGCAATTTCAAAATGTAAAAAGTGCCTCAACCAAATAATATTTGTACAACTTTTTATAAGTTGTGTAAATTAAATAAAATATTCACTATTCTAGAGATATAAGAATTAGCCATGCCCGATTTCAACCATGACAATTACTATTCCTAAGCTAATCCATGTCTATGAAGAATAGATCTATATTTTTTTTCTCATTATGACCTGTTAATTATTAAACTAATTATACATAAACCTAATAATCTAATAACAAACTAAATGTAAAAATATTTATTTTATTATACAATTAATTTTTTAAAGAAAAATTAAAGATTACTTTATGATTCTATTATGTAAAAGTAATATTAATGTTATTTAATACATACTGATACTTTTGTGAATATATTTCAATTTAATATTTTTATTATGATTATTTGATAATATAATAATATATTATTTTATTATGCATATAAATATGATCAATATATAATTTAATAATTGGGTAGTACTTTTGTCCATTTACTATTTTTTTCAAGCTAATCATACTTTATTCCTAATGCGAATCAAACACTCGAATGATTATTTTTGTCTATTTTATTTTTTTATTTTCGTATTTTTTATTCTTATTCATTTTGATTTTATTATGTGACTCAAAAAATTCTTAAATGAAGTAGGAAATGGAATTTGGATTGAATTAAAACAAATGTAAACTTAAAAGTTAAATTAATATTTTTACACTTAAGGAGGCAAATTGCAAAATGAACAACAAACTTTAAATAGTTAAATTAAAATTTGCACAAAAATAAAAATATTTGGTCGATTCTCGAGAGTAAATAAAATACTCGTAAACTTAGTGAAAAAGTGCTTAAAAAAAGAAGAAGATTGAAATGAAAACTAATGATGATAGGAAAGGACTAGCAATATAAGCTTTGATCTGAATTAATAACCATATTATACATATATTATTGGTAATATAACAAATCCTAGGTATAATTTTCTAATATATAGCAAATCCTAGGTATGTGATATGAATGCAAATATGCATATAAAATTATATTTGCATCATATCCTCGTAGATCTATTTATATTTATATTTGTATTCATATTTATTTTTTATAAAAAGTATTTAATTCGCATGATGTACATTGTATCATGAGATATGGATACAATTATCATCTCTAAAGCATTTCATTTTGTCCTTATTAATATTCAATACCACCTTTATTAATATTCAATACCATCTTCTAATATATAATCAATTCCTATTGTGAAAGTATCCAACAAACTTATTGCCTACAAATGGAGACTTGGACCAAGGCAAACACAAATGATATTGAAAAAAAAAAATGTAACGAGAGGTAGGCATGATGTGGAAATGTTTTCCTCATCTAGTCTTACAAATTTCAACGTCCGGGCCATCCCGCTTTCGGAATGAATTGAATGCATATAGAGTGGATGCCGAGGTGGGGAGAAGGAGGTTGTCAAAAGAAGTTAGGATGCACTTATTATAGGGTGTAGGGGTATAGAAGCCCGCCAATTTCTTTGGTGTTTCATTGATCCCTTTCGATCGAATTTGCAATATCTTGCACTATATTATGAGATAAGATTTTTTTATGAGGGAGGGGGGAGGCACTGTCATTCCTAAAAATTTACTTCGTATGAGAAAAATAATTTTCTTTTCGATCACTCACTAGATATTGCTTGACGTGACTAGATCAATGCTTATATTGTCGGTCCGGTCCTATTATTGGAGTATATGTAAAATATGGTCAGCCTAGTATTGTGATATATAATGTTGGTTTAGTTATTTACTCGATGTATTTGGAGATGCAATGTTAGTTTAGTTATTTATGTGATGTATTTACTATTTAGAGATGCAGTGTAGATATTGATGCAATGTAGATATGCACCTATACGAGTAAATATTTTTCATCGGATGGTACCTGGCGGTAGCCCACCTGTTACTACTACTCGACTTGCCAATTGCGGTATTTGTCAATTTGGTTTTTGTTTCCTTTGTAAAACTTTGCAAGATGATTCTTGTCATTTATTATTTGATTGTTCTTTTGCTGGTGAAGAATGATCATTTTAGAACAGAAACAACATATAAAATTGTCCACGGAAGGATCCAATTCTGTAATTAGCATGAATTATCAAGCTATATCATTGCTTCAGCAAATCAACAGTGTTGTTACATTCCCCGTGTGGCCCAATCACATATAATTCTCCGAAATAATCGCTGAACATGAGAATAGTATAAAACATGATGTTGCGGAAATGAGATGGCTACATGTTGCCAATAGCCGGCGATCAAAATTTTGGTAAAAGTCCTCCATGTTATCCACATCTCATGTTACCTTTCTTGAAAGGTTCTTCATCCCACATCCAACGCATTTCAGAATCACAGTATTTGTAGTTGGATCAGGCTTTATAACAAATTTGACACCAAGAAAATCTCGGATGTTTCGGAGTGTTTCTATACCGTATGGTGTGAGCTTTCCAACGCGAACCTTGGACACATCCGGTGGACATAAGGCACAGAGAAGAAAGAGCAACCCCTGGAAAGAATTTAAAAGCCGCATCAGTTCATGTCATTATGATATAAATATCCGTGAAAAATAACTCTCCGCTTTGATCAAGCAATAGCATAAGAGGTTGTTCACCAAGTACCAACGAAAGTAATTGTGTAGGATAATTTGCAGAAATATTCGAAGTAATGAAGATGATAAAGGATACCACAATAATTTTGGACATCTAGATTATCTATATATGAATTATGAAAATATGGCAAATAGCTTAGGAAGATTGTTTTTAGTATACACTTCCTTTTATGTTCCTTTTAAATCTCCGCCAGCATATGAAATGATGCATAATAGATAGACACATTGGAAATTTAGGTTGCCAATGAACTTCACATACGATAGTCACAAGCAGTGCAAGAGCTCATGCCTGACGACACTAAAACCAATAGCCCTCTAGCAGAACAATGTACTACAGCATAACTGCAAATTCCTAAGGGTCCGTTCGTTTCGCAATATTTCAAGGTACAGCACAGAACAATATATACTGTCCGATGTTCGTTTGCAAAAATATACCAAGTACAGGATAAAAATTTATCTTGGTACAGTACACCGAACCTATTTCCTTGTTACTCCAAATTGGAGTAACAAGAGCCTGTTACTTTGGTACAAGGCTTAAAATGACCTTATTACCCTTCCTATTTTAAAACCTATTCTTCATCCTAATTCCCTTGTGTCGCACGGTGTCATAAGAAGAGAAAAAAAATCGTGAGTTCTCCCCTCCCATCGTTACTTTTTTCTTCTGCATCTTCGTCGACGCCGGCAGCAGCGTCGTAACAAGGCCGCACCAGCGCCTTGCGGCATCAGCAATTGCTGATGCCGCAGGCTGATGTCGCCTTGCGGCATCAGTGATGCCACCTGCGGCATCAGCAATTGATGATGCCCAGGCGACATCAGCAGATGGCTGATGCCACAGGCGACAGCAGGCGACATCAGCGATCACAGATGCCGCACGCTGATGTCGCCTTGCGGCATCAGCGATGCCGCCAGTGGCATCAGCAAATCGCTGATGCTGCATGCTGATGTTGCTATCAGCAACCGGCATCAGCGATTGCTGATGTCGCATATTGCTGATGCCCATGCGACATCAGCAATCGCCTACAAGCATATGTAATATTTTATTTTCATTTTTTTACTTTCCAAATGCATAGTTCAGTGTTTACTCCTGCAGAGCAGCAGAGATAAATTATAATAATAATTAGCATGATGGTTTTATATTTTGCATCTAATAGTCTAAGTAGTAGCAATTAAATACCTTTGTTAATAGCTTTAACATTAATACAATAAATCATAGTCGTGAATAAAAAGCAAAATATATAGAAATCAGCAGTCGATCGCTAATGTCGCTCGGTCACTGATGCCTGGTGCCGGCGGCAACAGCGATCACGGATAATAATGGATGTGATATAGAAATCTTGATTATTTTTTAAATTGATTAAGGATATTTATGCAAATCAAGCAAATGCATAGTGTTAATTTTTTTATTTGATTGATTATGTACAGGTGGGAGTTCAAGAGTTTGCACGAGGTATATATTTTTCTATATTCATTTTAGAAATTGTTATATATATTTTTTGCATAAATTGTTAATACTATTAATTATATTTTATAGTTCAATGGATCGACGTCAACTACATTGTTATCATTTGATCAACATGTTAGCTATGTATGCTGCTGCATTTTTTTATCTGCACTTTATTTGTAGAAGAAATTATGAGAGAAAAGCTCTAGATGAAAGAAATATGTCACGAATTGAGACTTGTAGGGATATGCTAGATTCCATAATTAGACACAATGATACAAATTATTTATGGGAATTAAGAATGTCTAGAAATACTTTTGCAAAACTTTGTGAGCTTCTATCAGTGCGAGGTGGATTAAAGAGTGATGGGTGGGTGTCCGTGGAGGAACAAGTTGTTTTTTTTGTAAATATACTTGCTCATCACACAAAAAATAGGTCAATTCGAGTTAGGTTCAAGAGATCTGGAGATACTATTAGTAGATATTGTCATCGAGTATTAAATGCAATCCTAAGGTTACAAGATGTTTTATTTGTAAAGCCAGAACCTGTGCCGCAGGATTGCATAGACGAGAGATGAAAGTGGTTCAAGGTAATTAATATTCCATTAATATAATGACTGACCTTAATTTTTTTATAATATGCATTATATTTATTGTCAAGTATTGTTAATTTTATAGGGTTGTTTAGGAGCATTGGATGGTACATACATATCAGTGACACCATCTGCAGCTGATAGGCCTAGATACCGGACAAGAAAAGGAAGTCTTGCAACAAATGTATTAGGAGTATGTACACGAGATTTAAAGTTTGTGTACGTATTATCAGGTTGGGAAGGGTCTGCTTCAGATTCTAGGGTGTTGCGTGATGTAGTTACTAGACAAAATGCATTGAATGTCCCAGTTGGAATGCACATTCTCAGTTGTTCTCAATATTTGAGTTTTACATTGATTTTTTTAATAAGCTCATAATTGTACCAATAGGTACATACTATCTTGTGGATGGTGGATACACCAATGGGGAGGGATTTCTTGCACCGTATAGAGGTAGATGATACCATCTTCAAGAGTGGGCCACTGGTTGACGTGCACCTCAAAATCAAGAAGAAATGTTTAACTATAGGCATGCTCGGGCAAGAAATGTTATAGAAAGGTGTTTCGGTCTTTTGAAGAAAAGATGGGCCATTCTTCGATCTCCCTCGTTTTATCCAATGAAGATTCAGTGTCGTATCATTATTGCTTGTTGTATTCTCCATAATTTCATACGAATGAACATGGAGGTTGATCCATTGGACTCTACGATACTATTGGATGATGAAATACCAATCGGAGAAGAGCCTATTGATGTAATAGGAACTGTTGAGCCTAGCACTGAATGGACTCTTCAAAGGGATAACTTAGTACAACAAATGTATGATGAATGGAGGCAAAGACGTAGAAGTTATTAATTTGTGATGTACAATTCTCAAGATATGATACTTTGTTTGTCTTGGAAATACATGATGATATTGTAACTTTTTGTGTTTGACGAATATTTTGTTAGTGTTTTTTCATCACAAGTTATGGTGACTTTAAAGTTATGATTGATGGATAAGTTAATGTGACTATGGTACTTGATTGTTTATGGATATGATATGATTGTATTATTTTAACTATTGTCTTATGTTTTATTTTTGCTATAGGTATGGAGAATGAAAATATAGCTATCGGGGTGCCACAAAATGAAAAAGGAAAGGGTGTAAAAAGATGTAGGCGTAGTTGGATGACAGAAGAGGAAGAAATGTTTTGACTATTTTAGAAGAATTAGTTGTTGAAGGAATGAAGGGTGAGAATGGGTCATTTAAATCTGAAACTCACGAAGAAGCATGTAAAAAGATGAAAATACGACTTCCAAGAATTGTTATCACGGTTCAACAAGTGATAAACAAAATGAAATGATGGTCCTCAAAATTATCTGAAGTGGTGGACATGATGAACACTAGTGGTTTTGGATGGAATGACATAAAAAAGTGTGTCGTAGTAGATAACGATCATATTCTTGCAGAATACCTAGAGGTAATGTACCATATATTTATTTTTAAGTTTTGAATTATATTTATTAAAAACTTACTTACCACAATGTCATTTGTCATTTCTAATATTTAACAGAAACATCCTAAGTCCGCGAATCATGCTAATAAAGAATTCAAGGAATTTGAAAGACTTCAAAATATTTTCGGCAAGGATCGTGCTACTGGTCATGGAGCTGAGACGGGAGCAGATGCAATTAATTAGACCCAACCTAACATTGAAAGCAATGAAGAGATAGAACATCCACTTGAGTCTCCTATATCAGCGAGCTATATACCTACTTCGGCCCTTCAGATGAGGCATCTGTTGGTCCATCTCGCAAGCGAAGTCGTAACACTGACATTGCAAGAGAATTCATTGCAGCTTTTGACAAAAATATGAATGCTACTAGAAAAGAGTTAGCACCGAAGCCTGAGCCTGCTAAGCCAATACTGCAAGAATTAAAGAAATTAAGTCTCAATCCTATAGAGGAAGTAGACGTGCTTATTAAATTTGCACATACTCCACAATATGAAAAATATTTCTTGGAGATGGAGGATGACCAGAGGTTGATGTTTCTGAGGAAGATTTTAGGAGCATAGATATTTTATTATGTTTTTGTTATGTTAACTATTATTAGTGACATGTTTTGATGAATTTATAATTTGGTTAACATTTGTTTTGATGGATTTATAATTTGGTTGACATTTTTAAAAATATTATGAATGATGTTTTTGTTACATTTATCAATATTGGAGCACATTTACCAATTTATTATTCCTTATTTTATAGATATAATATTATGTGTTATTATATTTATCCATTTATTAATTGGAATTATAACTCGTGTTAGATAAAATAAATATTTTATTATTATAATAATTTATGATCTTGTCCAGTATATTTCGTATAATGAAACGAACAAGAAATAGTACAAAGAATATTTTCGTCAAATTGTCTTATCCTGTGCTGTGATAATACGAAACGAACCCATGATTGTACTAGATTTGATGTTCAGTACCATGCGAAACAAACATGGGACTATTTGTTATGTTGTCTTGTACAACCTTATACTGTGCTCACTAGTTTGTTCCATACTAAACTGTTTGCGAAACGAACGGACCCTAAGTTTCATAGTCATTCACTACGAATTTAGTTCATGCTGAAATGCATACTTATTTGAGGAATAAGTATAAAAAAGGCAGACCTGGTGCGTCGAATCAACTACTCCACCTTGCTCTATCTCCTCAAGTAACATTGAAGCAACTTGAACACCAACATCCTCAGGAGGCAACAACTCTGGCTTCTCATCAGAATCCTCCAAGGCATTTGTCTCCTCAGCTCTGGGGTAACTTACTGCAATATCAGTAGAAATTAAGCAGCCAGAGGTAGTCTCTGCAACTAATGATACACCATAGCCAGGCGATCTGCCATGTAATGGAGCCATTTGTCAAAGTGGTATCCAATAAATATCAGGCATCCATATACTGTATTTCAGTTAACAACAAAATGGAGTTCCCTAGATTACCTTCTCATAGACATTAAAGTTAATGAAATAACTACTAACTTAGTAATCACTCCAACACATGGTTGAAACATGAAACAAATAGAGATTATGTGGGAGTGGACAAAAAGGGAAGTGCCCACAAGATTCTGCTTAATTGTGTGCTTAAAACTTCAAGAAGCCAAAGCTGCTATATTTTAGTTCACAATCATAGAATAAAAATAAAATTATTCAGATTTTCTCTATTAAGTTATCATTACTATCTTTTAAAAAAAAACTTCAAGTCTGATCAATGATTAATATGTAATCCTACGTAGAGCCTAACTGATAAAATTACTTAAATTAGACGCTAATAGCATAAATCCATTAAGAACACATAGCTTATATAACATTGGACTGTAATAGGCGATATGGTACGAATTCCATAATTTACTATTTTTATGCAAACTCATTCAGGTAGCTACAGAAATTCTTTTAACTTTAGTTCAATCTAGAAACATTGTTAAAATTTTCCAAATTAAACATATGAACTTTCAACAAAATCTAGTTTCAATATTAAAATGCAGCATCATGTATTTACTAAAGTCACAAAATGAGATTAGTTGATATCTAAAACATACCTTCCACCAGATGGACCAGATCTATGGTCAGTAAAAATATGAACATCAGGAATGAATCGATTGAAAACTCCACGAGCAGCATATATCATACGATTCCCAATTTGAGGTGATACTCTTGTTGAGAATGTCACCCCTCTAATGCTCTTAACCATTCCTTCATCCACCCAATGGGTTGCCTACAAATACCAGTTTAATTTTATGTTTCGTAACTGACAAATAAAATGTGCTTAAATTCCAGACAGGTTAACAAACGAAAACTCACAGTCAAACTGCTTGGTACAATAGGAACCCCCAAAATAACCTCCCCACCACCAAGAGGAGGAGCCCCCCTGCTCTCAATTTTCATCTCCAAACCTTCTAAAGGAACACCAAACCGCTTGAGCATATGCAATGTTGTCGTGCGGAAGGTGTCAGCAGATGGATCTTTAGTGTCATTTGTAATTCCTACAAAAGAAAATAAATGTTGCAGTTTTTACTAGAAATACACAAGGCAAGCTCAAAAATGGTTGCTTTAAACTACAGATACAATGGTGCTACTCCTAGAAGTTGATTTTTAAGTCCATGATTGAAAGTAAAATCAACCATCCATTAAGTAGCAAACAAACCAACAGTTTGAGTAGAGCTAATGTATAATTCCTTGTATAAACCTAATTCCAGAATAAAAATAGGGCTTAAAACAGCTGATTGTTTACCCAAGATTGAGATAAAATGACTAATCGATATGTGAAGTTGTTTAAATAAGGAGGATCCTAAATGACAGTCAGCAATTTTTTCTGGTATATTTTGACTACAACAATAAACAACAATTCCAAAACGCAAGCAAGCCATGTTCATGTGAGTGAATTAGTTGAATTCGAAACCTTTAACAAGTCGCAAGGTAACATTTCAAGTAATTTTGAACTTAACATCATGGTATAATACTCAGGCCAGAAGAAAGATAGAAACCTTTGAGCCTAATAGAGAGAGGCTTCTTCCCAAACAAGCCGAGAAGGATCAGCGGCTCAAGGAAGTAACCGATGGAACGGCTGAGACCGCAGTCATGCACCAAATACCTTCCTCCCATCAAAGTTCCCGGCTTATACCGCAGTTTCGTTCCTGCATCGAAAGGACAACGAGAGAAATCATTAAAATTGACGCTTAAAATCCAAACTTTTTAAGACAGTGGGATAGGGTCTCGGCAGACAAACCTGTCTCGTTGATCTCGACGGTGCAGTCGTCCGATATCTTCTCGATGAGACGTAGAAGGGAGACCTCATAGGGCCGGAGGCCCGGCGATGTGTCGTCCGAGCGGATGTCCTCGACGAGGATTGGGGTGGTGGCGAGCGTCGCGAGGACGAGCCGCTGCCGTAATTGGTGGCTCCCTTGCAATTTCATGTACGAGGTCTTTCCCATGCTTTCGTCTTCCCCTTCTCTGTTCCCTGCTGCAGCAGCTAAACCCTCCAAACCCTAGAAACATTGGCATAGCATGGAAAATGAGAAACTTGTTTAAGAAAAAAACTCATAACTCAAAATCTTGAACACCTCCCTAGGAATCATCCTAGTCAAAGTTCACTTATTCACCAATGCCAAAGAAAAGGCCATCTTCATCATTAATTATACATATCTTCTTTGACCTCACATCTATATTTGCAGTATAGCTAAGGTTGCCTGGACTGCACACACTTAAACAATGAAGAATCTGCTAAGGATAATCTGATTCTACCCCTTTCAAAACTAAAAATAGATGAAGATAACCATGACAAAGTAAATGCTTCAAAGCAAATTCAAAGTAAATCTGTTGTGTGATACTTGATGGATAATTACCAAATAATGCTTGTGTAAAACTGAAAATAGATGAAGATAACCAAATAGATGCTCCTTATTTCTATCTTCCTTAGTATGTGGACTGATAATTACTTGTATTCTTATGGTTAGAACTGTAGGTGACTTGATGGATTTATCATCACTCCCTTTCTTCCAAAGATCACAATGGTTGACATCTCAATGAGTGATCAGAAGATGAACAGAGGGACTTAAAAGAACAAATGGACCTTAGAACAATATGACAAATGATTATGATACATCACATGGGCCTTCCTATTCATGGGGGCACTATTCTTCTAAAAGACCAGCAGTTCTGGTACATACTTTTCTTACTATCCTCATTTCTGTTGTAGTGTATAGGGAGTGGTTTCTTCCAGCTGCTATTGCTTTCCTCCCTTTTTCGTGTACTATATATGGTTGTTGTTTTTTGTGTTCATCAACACATCTTTGCTGATGCATCATGTTTACTATAACCTGAGTCATGGACTGGAAGGTATTTATGCATCATATCCATCGAACAATATACAAACCAAGCGGACGGTGACAACTCCGATGAAGCACTTTAGCAATGTCTAAATTCTACAGAAAAATATTAGGGCCTAAATTGAGAATAATGTCCTAAAGAGAAATTAATTGAGAATAATGTTCACTGCGCTGGAACCCTTGAAGTGAAAACAAAAGTTAAACTACTACCTCATTGAAAGCTTAAGAAGGCTTAGAAAAGTCAGCATATGTTCTTCAAACCTAGGTTCAATAATCCAAAATTTGCAACATATATTCCAAGATCAGAAGAGTTGAACAGACCAAGTAGTACATAACAGAAAAATCCTAATTCACGACGAACAAGAACAACTATCGAATTAGTGCTTTTATCGACAACAAATCATCATAATTCCTGAAACTATATATGTTGAACAAAACAGAATACCAGAGCCGGCGAACTCTAACCTGGAGGAGTGGGTGCGGAGGGTGTGCAGGTGCGCAGTGGGGGCAGATGCTGGTGCAGCAGACGAGGCAGAAGATGTTCTTCTGGGGAGGCGATGGATCAGAGGCGGGGACGGCTGATCGGAGGGGGAAAGGGTGATGGGAAAGGGGAGGGTTTATCGGCTGCGCCCGGGAGGCGATGGATCTGAGGCGGTGACGGCTGATCGGAGGGGGAAGGGGAGAAGGGATCGGCACAGAGAGGGGAAGAAAAACGGGACCTCGAGTGGGTTAAATATAGTAATCGCTAATAGGGTTGTTCACGATCGGATCGGGTCGGGTTCGGAGAAAAATCCGTTCGACCCGAACAACAAGCATCCGGGTAGGACTGTTCATTATTCGGATTATACCGAATCGATTTTTTCGATTTGATTCGATTTCAACAGTGCTAGGTTCGATTTTTGACTCGAACTGAATCTAAATATTATTAAATGGATTCGGATTTAATTTCCGAAATTATTAAATCGATACGAATCGAAAATCGATTTTTTTTTTTAATCACTGTGTGTGTTCGGATAAGTTAGGGTTTATTACTTTATCTCCCGACATTTCTCCTCCTCCCGACTTTTCTCCCTCGGCGACTCTCGTCTCCACGCACGCGACATTTCTCCCTCGGCGACTCCCGACTCCGGCGCCTTCCTCCACTCCGGCGCCTGGCGCCTCGCGTTCCTCCGGCGGACTGCTCCTTATTTGTCCACGATCACTCCGGCTTCCCTTCCTTGTTCCCTTCCCCCACTCCGGCGCCTGGATAAGAGGAGGAGGACGGCCGATCGTCTACCTTTCAGTCTTTCACTGATTCACTCTCAGCAGTGGCCCGATCGCCCCGAAGCTACAAGTAATTATTTACATCAATTGCTAGTTCAATTCGATTCTTCATCCTTTTGTCCTTATGGTTCTGCATCTCTGTGCGCCACGTTCTAAATTCTAATGTGGCTTGGAATTTTTAGGTAAAAAATCTGAACCCGATTCGATCCGATCCGTTAAATATCTCTAGGGTTGAGAAGAATGGCAACTTTGTTCAAGGTTTATTTCCAGATCTGATGATTTTTTATTGTTATTTTCTTTATCTTTGAGTTAGTGCTGTTGATTGATTTGCCCTATTTTGGTCGCCGCTGATAGGATCCCAATAAGCTGTCGGTGTACAGGGACAGAAGGTTCCATGGCAACCAGGAGGAGTACGAGCGGGCGTTGCTCAACTCGACGACTGTCTACATTGGCAACATGTCCTTCTACACCACCGAGGAGCAGATCTACGAGCTCTTCTCCCGGGCCGGTGAGATCAAGAAGATCATCATGGGGCTGGACAAGAACACCAAAAACCCCTGCAGCTTCTGCTTCGTGTTGTAAGCATTGCATTTAGATTTAGCATGAAACTAGGTTTTGCTGCATGAATTCGCCCCCACAAAATACCACCTCGCCTTTATATGCTTTGTGAAGCAAAAGATCCAACTGAGGTCAGATGGGTTAACCTATGGACCAAATTGGTAGAAGATAGCCTACTTGAGAAAAGAAGTATTTTTTTTCCCCTCAAAAAAGTTGCTAGAAAATAGGTAGGCAAGTACCTGTAGATAGCAACAAAAAAAAAAAATCATTGAGAAATCACCTGTCAATACCACTCGACACATTGCATGAACATTCACTTAGAAAAAAATTCATGATATGATAGGGCGTATGGGTACTGATAGGAATTGGTCTACAGTTGCAGTGATTCTAGAACTTCCAAATTGTAAGAACTAGATATGGATATGAACCATAGTTACATTATGCACATGCTCATTTTTGTGACTGCTCCTGCATTGATTCAATTTAGAAAAGATCCTGATATATTATTTGATCTACTCTTGGCCCCGTTTTAAGGATAAATTATACGGAACTCCTCTCGACTATATTCGATGTACGTAAAGACTATCTGAATTATCAAATGTGCACGGAACATCAATCGACTATACTTTTTGTTCAAATAATTACTCTCTGTTAGCTCGTCCGTTAGTAACTTAACGATAAAACTGTCACGTGCGCAAAACCCTCCTCCCTAGTATCACGTGGTAGTAATCTCTATTATCCATCTCATCCGACGGTCATCATTTCTTCTTTTACTCATCTCTCACCTACCTATAGTCCTTTCCTTGCCTTAGACTCCGTTGCCGTCGGAGGAGGTTGGCGGCGGCGGCGGCGGAGTCTAGGACAATAAAATTTTGATTTTAGTCCTCATAGTTTATAAAATTTTGATTTTAGTTCTTATAGTTTACAAAGTTGGTCCTTGCAGGTTTCACGTCAGCATTGTCCAGTCAGCACATATTATTCATGTCAGCTGTTTAAATCTTATTTGACGGTAGGGATCAAGTCCTAATCGAAAATAAAGTGTGGGGACTAAAATTAAAATTTTAAAATTATAGGGATTTAAATCAAAATTGGAGAAAATTGTAGGGCCCAAAATTATGATTTTTCCTAGATTTTTTATGAAATTATGGAGATTTTAGAATGCATGTACTTGCATACATGGCCTATTAAATGAACGAGTTTAAAATGGTAAAACTTAATTGATATTCTACTCTAGATCACTTATTTTGATGATCCAATTTATGGATCACATATAATTAAGCATAATAGATTTTTAGTTATTTTATGATTATTTTAGAATGTATTTATTTGCATACATGGTCTAATAGGTGAACTAATTTAAAGTGATCTGAAACCGTTTAAATTTTAGAATGGTATACTTAATTGATATTCCACTCTAAAGTACTTATTTTGATGATTCAAGTTGTGGATCACATTAACTTAAGCATAATATATTTTTTATGAATTTACGGTGAATTTAAAATATTTTTCATAATTAGTTTAAAATGGTAAAATTAAATTGATATTTCATACTAAAGCACTTATTTTGATGATCCAAGTTGTGAATAACATTACTTATGCATAATAGTTTTTCAATGATTTTATGATGATTTTAAAATATTTTTTCTGAACTAATTTAAAATAGGCTGAAACGGTTTAAAATGATAATTTCACATACTCTTTCAATGAAATTTCGCATACAAAATATTTTCAATGAAATTTCGCATACAAAATACTTCAATTAATATTTAGAATGCACCTAAATTTTGGAAGGATAGCAAACTTGCTACATCAGTAAGGGGGGATTTTTACATGTCCTTCTATTATGACTAGTTTGTTTATATTGGCTGCACTTTTTGGAATTTTTTCATTGTGCCGAGATTTTATTATGTTTTTCCTCTTCCTACCAAGCCGTGTCAAAGCTTATGATGATTTTACCAAAGGATCATATGATTCTTTGTGCTAGTATTGCTTGCTTTTAGTAAAAAATATTTTGTCTTTATAAATTTTTTTGTAAGTATCTATTTTAAAATAATGTTCAAAATATTGGTACAGATCGAGACTGCGCCAATCAATTACCGTCGTGGCATGAGAGCATGGCATACCAAATATATGGATTTTACTACAAGAATATGATCTTTGGTGTAAATTAATAATAACTGTTTGAGTAGATGTACTAACTTGATAACAATAGTTCGTACGAGGATGAACCGCATACCAACAGCACCTGCTCTTATTTTCATCATATTTAGGTGTCAATGTTGTAGTCAATTGAAGTGAAATTTTACGCCTCTTATAGAACCATTCGTTAACTTTCCTTGTCATCTCAATTAATGTTGTAATTGATATCTCAAAAACATCCCTAAATAAAGCATTCAAGCTTTCAACGGCATTGGTCGTAATGACATCATACTTGCGACTAGAGAAAAGTAAATGGATCATATATGCAAGAAAATGCATTTTAAAATCATCATAAATTCATAGAAAATCTATTATGTATAATGAAATGTGATTTACAATTTGGATCATCAAAATATTCGTTTAAGAGTGACATATCAATTTAATTTTACCATTTTAAATTGGTTTTGGAAAAATATTTTAAAATCATCATAAATTCACTAAAAATTTGTTGGTGAAATGGCCTACACTAGAGGTGGGTGAATAGTGTGGTATCTAAATTTTTCGCCTAATTTCGATTTTAATCGTTTACTTGATTACTTAGGCAAGTTGTAATTTATCAACTAAATACGAAAGCAATTATAAAGCAATTATAAAGCAATTTAGCACAAACAAAGATATCAATGCTAACACAATGATTTATAGTGATTTGGCACAATGCCTACTCTACTACCTAAGCATCCAGCTTAGGATTTTCAAACTAGTTTAATTAGATTAATTAGTTTTCTTACAACGAGAACTTTACACTGGAAAGTCTTCGCTCTCAAACCGAATGTACTTTCACACCCGGAAGTATCTCGTCTTCCTACCGAGAGCACTCTTCCACCTCAACCTAAGGACAACTCAAATAATCCTAGTAAATTAAGTTTATAATGTTGGGTTTAAACCTTAACACCAAGGCAACAACTAACTCAATTAAACTTAGCAATCTAGGTTTACACAAATGGTATACAATGAAAATAATCAAGAAAATACAATAACAATTGGAGCAATAAATAGATCAAACTATACTTAGCTCCAAAGGAAACTCCCTAGTCCTCTTGATGCCTTGAGAAGATGAATTTTGAAGGTTCAAATGCTAAATCAAGGTTTTATCATGGAAACTAGGGATTGTAAAGAGATGGCTCAATAAATTCTTTGGAGATGATCAAATATGGCTCAATGGAAGCTTAGATAAAAGGTGGAAGGCTTGCTAAGGCTTGTATTTATAAGCCTTGAGGAGATGACATGAAACAGTCACCTGACTCACCTCAACGGGCGAAAAACTAGCCGTTTTCGCCCTTCGGTCGATGGTTGGTCGATCGACCGAGCGATCGCCAAGCGGCCGAAGGCAATCTACCACTTTTGGGCAATGTTCGGTCGACCGAAATGTCTTCTCCTTCGGTCGGTTGACCGAACCTGGGTTGGGCAGATTCCTTAGCTTTGTTTGTTTGTTTTCTGATTCTGTCTTCCCTAAGTCTACTTAAAGTTAATAACTTTAAAACATAAATGTCATACAAGGATTACCCCCCATTTGGATTCAATAAAAATATCTAAAAAATCAAAACTCTTAAAAATTAAAATTTAGTTTTTGAGGTCTAGTACAAATTTTCGAAAAACGAAAATTTTTTAATTTTCCGGGTCAAATATGGGTATGCTAAAGGCTTCTAAAAATTCGTTTAAAAAATCTCGTTATCTAATTTTTACCCAATGAACAATTACCGTCATTTTTTGTGTCAAGAAAATGTCTAGGTCATATAGCCCTCTAAGGAGCTCCCTAGGCTTAGTGAATTTCATGGCAATTTTTGAATTTTCATATTTTGGAGGTTCGGGTTTGGTTTTTAGATTCTTTGCATCATAAAGAGAATTTGCAATATAAATTAGATACCTTAAACCTAAACTCTAACTTTTCGAAGAATCCCGAGCGTCGACGAGCGTCCTTGTCGATTTCTTCGATTTTTTCGATCGTGGACGTCGTGCGCTAACTGATATGGAACCTGAAAGATTTCCCAATGAAATATTAGTTCCATGTTTGTTATCATCAAAATCGAGATTAAGACCAAGATAGAAAATCTTAAGCCAGCAATCTCCCTTTTTTTTTTATGATGACAAACATCCTTAAGAAAATATATCATTCAAGCATAAATGATATCAAACATTGGATTTCTCCCCCTATCAACATGCATATCTATGGAAATAAACTCCCTCTATCTATATGCATGGTTTTCTATATTTTTTTTTCTTTTTACCTATATTTTTCTCCCCCTTTTGACATCAATCAAAAAGGGCAAGAAAAATCAATCTAGTCAAAGTTGAAACTCTAAAAGATTTTTCAAAACCGTAAAAGTTTCAACTCAAGGGATGAAAGCCAAAACATCGAATAAGAGACTAAGTCATACATGATGTCATAGAATGATCAATATAATTAAAAATTAAAAATCATGTACTAATTTAAGTATTGATATTACACGTATCGATCAAAGTTTCAAAAATCATTTTAGAAATGAGTTTTTCTTAAATAATAATGAGAACAATACCAAGAATAGAATTACAATATCATATTTGACGTTTCTTTCAAAGATTTTGACGAAAATCTAAAGTATCGAGAAATGAGCACTTGAGAAGAATGATACTTTAATAGCATTTTCGTAAATAAGTGAATCTTTCGTGATATTTCTAGATTAATTCAAATTTTCAAAATACCAAGATATGAGCATTTAAAGCTTGTATATCAAGTTTGAAGTGAAACTAATGTCATTTAATCAAGGTATGAACTTAGCACGATTTCATTCAAAGTATGCTTGAAAATATGAAAATGCTAAGTACAAATTTTGCTATCTACTCATGTTTTCTCTAACACTACAAAAAAATTAATTGAAATCGGCGTTTGTTATTTTGAAAAATCGGCTCTTATTTTGGGTCAGAATAAAATTTCAGGCGTTCATGAATACGTCAATATAGAAATAAAAAAAAGGGAATGAAAGAATAAAAACAACCAGCACTCTTGAAGGCGTCGGCTTGAGTTTAATAGGCGCCCTCTCAGAGGGCACCGATTTAATTAACATTGACGCCCTCCACAAAGGCCGCCGATTTCAGTGGAACTGGTGCCCTCTACGAGAGGGCGCTCGTAAATTGGAATCGGCGCCCACTTTAAGGGCACCAGTTTTATATTATAATATATTTAAAATATATAATATATAATTTGAATTATATAGGATATTTATATTAAATATATTTATTATATATAAATATTTTTATAATAAAAATTAATTAATATTATTATTAAATAAATATTCTGTATATATTTATCAATAAATATTAATATATTAATATATTAATATTATATTCTCCATGTTTATATATTTATATATATTTGAATATAAATAAACATGATATTATAAACATTTATATTTTATATATTTATAAATAAATAAGGACTAGTTCAAATGCAATTAATAATACTAACAAAGTTGATACTATCATTTGAGGTGAAAGAAAACCTCACATTATATATGCTAAAGTTTTCAATGATACTACAAATAATAGAGTTTTCACTCGTCAAAGTAATTTTTTATTACAAGGTTTAAGTTTAAGTGCACAGATGTAATCCAATCGAGAACAAGCTTGGATGCATTAATTCCACAAGAGTGCCTAAGATAATTTGTCTTTGACTTGCACCTTTAGCAACAACTTAGAGAAGGTTGGCTCAGCAACTTCATCAACAAGTCCTCACGG
The DNA here is from genome assembly GCA_034359265.1 of Canna indica. Classification (NCBI taxonomy): domain Eukaryota; kingdom Viridiplantae; phylum Streptophyta; class Magnoliopsida; order Zingiberales; family Cannaceae; genus Canna; species Canna indica. Next base: position 34,751,766 of record CP136892.1, on the reverse strand, counting down.
AGAAGTCAACCTATGCCAGAAGCAACGAAGGTCGTGATAAAGCAGTGGATTGTAAAATGAACTGGATCAAAATTGCAGAACAAATCTTACAAAATAAAAGAATTATGTTGGGTATGGCCACATGGAATAGATGCAAGTAACATGTGCTATTTGTCTTGTGCATGTTCTGCAGCGGCTCTCTTTCTTTCGACAATGTTTTGAGTTAGATCTCTTCTTGTAACCTTTGTTTCTATTTGTTTTCTTTTAGCACCAACTTTTTTTCTCCCTTATTCCTTAAGGACATGTATTCTTTTTCATACCTCTTGAATAGAATGCAGGGTTCATTGTTCAAAAAAAAAAACAAGTGTTTCAAAATCAATAAATATTTAGATGAACGGAAGAGTCTTTGGTACTTATGAGGAAGTATTGTCCTTGTCATGGGTCTGGACTCTAAGTGATCAAGTGACTCTAATTGTCATATGCAAGAGTAAAATAGGCAAGTGATCAAGTAATTAGCAACTAGATACCTTGACTTGCAACATATGCAAGTGATTAGCACATTGGTGTCACCGTATCAACCTGCAGTGCATGTGAGATCAGAAAAGTTATAACTTATAAAAGAAGTTTCTTAAGGAGTCATCAAGTCTTAGGATAACATGGAGAAAAAAAATCACCGTACAAAATACAAGTAAAACTTTGACAAGTGAGGAAGGCAATGGCAATGGCAAGTGAGGAAGGCAATGGCAAGCATGCTTGGCACCATACCAAGATCAGCATACATCCGCGTTGAAAAGTCACTTAGTGCAACAGACGAGGTCGTTCCCGAGAAGACGCGAGCAAGAGACACAGATAATCATATTATCATGATAACGACATTTGTCAATCGTTCATGCTTAAAAGAATCAATGTATTAGCCTCATTTTGTTGCCCACTTTGGCCACTAAATAAACTACATGAGATGTGTTGATCAAGTTTATAAGCGATTGTTGTCTGATCATCAATAGAGTACCATAGTCAATCAAAAATAGATAAGTCCTTAATTGCACACTTTCTTGTAGTGTTTCTCAGCCTTCACAAAGATAAGTCCACTTAGCAACAAAATAACCAGAAACAGATAATGACCTCAGGCTTGTTCTTTATATTCTTTGCCCAGTGTGCATAATCTAGGGTACTCAAAGTCTCTTCCAAACTATGGATAGACAGGGATATAGTGGCAATTATACATGTTTTAATTTTTCCACCCAAGGAATCCCTCAGTAACCCCGTTAAGTTACTTTCACTTTCTCTAAAACTAAAATGAAGAACATTTAGTCTATCAGTTCATTTACATGCTAGAAAGGAAAACGAAAATGTAGATAGTTCCAACTTCTAAGAATACCTATATGGAATATGGGCAGAATGCTCAACAAGAGCATTAATAACTTGACCCAATATGAGCAAACTTTTATTTATCTCCCTAGCTTCTCTCGCTCTTTCCCATTAATCTTATCCAGTGTAGCTAATTACTGCATATATGAGCTGAGCTAGGAGGTGATGTAGGTTACAACAAACCAAACATGTAAATCTACTAGTAGCCTAGTAGAGAACTTATAATATCCTTTGATTTGCAAACAAATAGACCAGGTTGCAACAGATTTTGATATCTTTACAATATCCTTTGATCTACATGTAAAATAAATTTTCAACTTTTTCAAGTTCTAAAGAGGTTGCAACATATTTATGTTTAAAGAATAGGTTGTTAATTGTAAAAAGAAAGGGAAAAAAAGTTGTCATAAAAGCATAATAAGGCATCCTATGTCCTATAATGCATAATGATCACATGGTTTTGAAGATTGTTATAAACTCTACTTATAACAGATTAAACATCCCAGTTTTGTGGATCTCAAAGGTAAGCTAGCTAACTGTGGAAAATTGATTATAAAAACTAAAAATACAATTGTTACATAGAGAATGGCCAAAAATACAATCTTTCAAAATTGATCCCTTGCTTCTCAACTAGGATTAAGCAAGTTATGCGTATAATACCTGCAACAGGTAACACAAGTTGGAATATCCTGCTATACTCTTGACGAAATTTCTCTTTTTAAGCAGGCAAACAAGAATAAAATCTCAAGTTCTATTTCACACAATCAAAATAGTTAACACAACTGACAAAATAAAGAAAGTACTCAAAGTAATTGCTTCTGTATAATCCAAAAAATGATTGAAACAAAATTATAAAGCATAAACAGGATGCACCCATGCTAGGAATAGTTTATTGGAAGTTTCTCTGTTTTATTGGAGCAAAAACAGGATGCACCCATGCTCTCTTTGGCACTTTCAACCATCTTGCAAATTATCTGCAAAAGGCCAAAAAATTAAGCATATATGTGCAATTTAATTTTGATAACATCAATCTTGCTCGACGGCACATTGAAAAATATATCTTGATAACATCTTGATAACATCAATCTTGCTAGATAGCACATTGAAGAGTAACATTATAAAAACATCAATCTTCTATGAAAAATAAAATTGAATAGATACATCTAATTATAACACTAGAAAAGTATCTCTTCCTATGTTTAAATATATCTTGCCCGATCAAGAATGGAAGCAATATAATTGTTAGCAAGCAATATAGCACAAGAATATAACACAAGCATTGTGAGATAAGGCTCCAACAACAGTCTACTCCCTAGTCATTCAAATAAAAATTTTCAGGATGAGATAAGTTTTTATTGTCAAAAGTATGACCAGAGCATAAGAACAAGAAGAATGGCATTAAAACATTATAGCATTCTATTGGAAATTTACATGTTTAGTTGATTTTATCTGTAACAGATACTATCAATATGTTGATGCTTGCAAGACACAATATATCACTGTCATTTTTGTTTAATTATTGTAAATAAGTTCAAACAATGAAATGAATTTAGTCATGATAAGTATTAGTTAACAATTAATCCACATAGTCTGATTATATACTAAAAATTGATAGTGTCATATTCACTTACAACTGGGTGTTCAAGTCTAATGTTGAATCTGAAGGAACCATGGCAAATGCCATTGTCTAAAGGTATCTGCAGAAATAAATTGAGTAATGATGATACCAATAGCATTAGATTTTATTCTCCAACTCCAAGGAGTACACTTCCAATACTGACCTCATCTAGCAGCCCTTCATATGTTAGCTGAAAGCACACTGGTGTCACCATATCAACCTGCAGTGCATGTGAGATCAGAAAGGTTATAACTTATAACAGAAATTTCTTAAGGAGTCATCAAGCCTTAGAACAACATGAAGTAAAAAAACCACGCTGTATAAAATGCAAGTAAAGTGTGTGTTGCAATTTAATCGCGAAGAGAGCTAAGAAACAGAGCAAACGAATGAACATTACTGTAAAAGAACAACAAAGAAATTTATAAGCAAAGTAGCAGCCTACATGTTGATATGAAATTAGCAAATGATGTTCAATGGATGAGTCTGATGATAACTAAAAATGCAACAAGATAATCAAACACCACGTTTTAGGCAATGAACCCTACAAGTTTCACTTCAGTATATAATATCTCAAAATGGAAAGGCCATGCGTGCAACCAAAGAAGTCGTACAATTGCAGTAAACAAGAACAAGATCCTACTCCTAGGGTTTGCTTTGTTAACTGTGATTAATTCATAACTAGTAAGCTGCATAAAAACGTTGACAAGTGAGGAAGATAGTGGCAAGTGAGGAAGAAAATATGCAATAAGTCCAATAATTCAAGCTAGAATAGACCATTATATAGTTTGAGAGAAAAAATAACTATTTCTTAAGAAGTAACAAAAATAAGTATTTAAAATCATCAAAGAAACTAAGGAGCACATTGAATCTCATAATACAAACAACTAGATCAAACTATCTTAGTTTATTTTAAAAAACATATGCCAGCAGAATATGTTACTTTTACTTTTAAATAGACAAGTGGAAGCAAAAAAAATAAACTCATTTTGTGCTAATAAATCGAGCAACAAAATTGATTTTCTTCACCAGTTTCTGAAACAACTAATGTAAAGCCAACGAACCATAGATCGAGCAAAAGAAAAAAATCCCAACAACTAGCTCAACCGAACTAACAAGGAAATTGATCCCGCAAAGCCTAAAAAAATGAACATAAACAGCTAAGCTCGAGCTTCAGTCTCCAAAAGGCTGAAAAAAACATCTGAAATCATCACAAAGCTCACTAAGACCCGAGAAAGTCGACTCACCTGCTATGTAGTAGGAGATAGCAGAGGAAAACCAGAGAAACCCGAGAAACTCAAATCATCTCAAATCATCATAAGAGTGGTAGGAGATAGCAGAGGAGCTGCTCAAAGTTGTTCTCCACCACTATGTAGAGCGTCAACTCGCCCGCTTCCGTCTGCGCAGTCGTCATGGGGGACGGCAACTATGGCCCGTTGGCCATCGCCGACGTCTAAGCTCTCGATAATGCGGCGGACGCCGACGACGTCGCCTGATCTGACAAGAGAGAAGAAGGTCTGGTGCGATCGCAGTCATAGATCCATCGCGCAAGACTTCGTGCTCCGCGTGCCATAGTCTACTCACCGGCACTAAGGAGGGAGATCGACAAGATGGGGGAAGAAGAAAGAGGGAGCTAGAGAACCGAGATAAAGGAAGAAAAATAAGGCAGATATGAGGAGGGAAATGGGAATTGTGAAAAGGAAATGGGACATGCGGGAAGAAGGAGGGAGCTAGAGAACAACGGAGAAGCGGGAAAAGTGAAGCGAAGAACAACCAAGAACAACTAGGGTTTAAGAAGAGAACAGCGGGAAAAAAAGAAATGGGAAGCGGGAAATGAAACCAGGAAGAAGAAAAAAACAAAACCGGTGCGGAATTGATGGCGCCAATTCTTGATTAACTGGCTCCATCAACCTGCGCCCGTTATTAATCACTCTCTAACCCAAGGTGCTTTGATTAAAACCGACGCTTATACTAAGTGTCGGTTTTAATCAGCCAGTAATTAAGAAAATTTATGTAGTGTAACTTAGGCACTTGAACATCTAACATGAGTGAATCTAAGTATACGAGTCAAGTTTGGGCTGAAAATGAAATTTCTAAGTCACTTTTTGACATAGGTCAAAGTATACTTCAAATTTTCAAAAATCAAATTTTTAAATCCATACAAAATCATATTTTTGATGAAATTTTTTGAAATTTTAACGGGACAAACTAGATTTTTCAAGGAATCTATAGGTTTAAGAATCAGTCAAAATTAATTTCCTATAAATTCATAAAATTCTTGAAAGTCCAGGGCATTTTCGTAAATTTTAGGTGTTTTCCGAAAGTTATCATTTTTTATTCAAACTTTTCAGATATCGCTGAATGGTCATTTAAGATGCGCGTGTCAAGTTTGAGCTCAAAATGAATTGTCTAAGTTCATTTTTCATCATATATTGATTTCAATGAAAAAATAAATATTTCTAGCTATCATTCAAGTTATCAAAATTATTTCTAGAAATGATTTTACTCAAGCAATGGTGTGAATGATATTAGAAACGTAATCAAAATGATATATACACAAACTTTCATTTGAAGTTTTCGACGAAAAATCAAAGTATCGGAAAAATTGATATTTCAAGAAGGATGATACTTTGTATTTTTGAAATCCAACTTCAAAATTTCACTATAAATCATGTTCTTGATGAAACTTTTCGAAATTTTTACTGAAGAAACTAGATTTTTCAGTGAATGTGCAATTTCAAGAATCAATTAAAAAGAAATTTTTTATATTTTTCTAAAAATAACTGAAAATGCTGAAATTTCAATGGCATTCACGTAATTTTCAATCATTTTTTTCAAAACATGCTCAGTTTTCATTCAAACTTTTATAGCACCGTAAAATGATCATGTAAAGAGTGTATGTCAAGTTTGAAATGAAAATTATATCCTTAAGTCAAGATATCAACATAGCATGGTTTCATTCAAAACTAAATTAGTTATCATGAAACTTGCTAAGTGTCAATCTTATGATTTACTCATGGTTTTTCAAACTTAGATCTATGGACACCTAACATGAGTAAATCTAAATATGTTTCTCAAATATGTGTTGAAAATGAGACCTTCAGTCAATTTGTTGATTTTGGTCAACTTGGTTCAAAAGAGGTTATCATTAGGGGTGAGCATCGGTTCGGTTAAAAACCGAACCGAAAATTTAGTTAAAAACCGAACCGAAAATTCAGTTAACCGAACCGAACCAAAGAAAAAAATTTAACCGTTTACCGAACCAAAAAAATTCGGTTAATTCGGTTCGGTTAATCGAAAAGATAAAAAAAAAAAAATTCAAAGAATGCATGTAGACTCGAACTCACCAACTGAGAATTAGATTTTAATTTTTACCCTTCTAACCATCTTAGCAAACATTACTATCAATTTATATATAACTAACACCTATTATATATATATATCGAATGTTAAATAAATATTATTACACAACATGGGATTCGAACCCGGGCGATGGAAAGTTAAACATAACACTTAACCACCAAGATAAATGCCAACATCTAATATATTTGTTATTATATATATATATATATATATATACATATATATTCGGTTAATTCGGTAAATTTACCGAACCGAACCGAAAACCGAACCCAAAAATTTCTTTAACCAAAAATCGAACCGAAATTAATTCGGTTCGGTTAAATCGGTTTCGGTTCGGTCGATTTCGGTTCGGTTTCGGTGAATCGGGGAAGTTTGCTCACCCCTAGTTATCATGAAACGACGTCTATGTCATTTTATCCATATCCATATAAATTTTTCATTCTAAGTGCATGGAAACATGTCATACCTATTCATAAATATGTTTATGAAGTTTGGACTTAAAATGAAGTGTCCAAGTTGATTTATTGACTTGGGTCAAATTTTTTCAAGTTTAAGTCCCCTAAAGTGATCTAGTTATCACTTTGCTCATCTACACATGAATTTTTAAGTTTAAACACCTAGAATCATGTCATGTGTGTATCTAAACATGTTTACCGACTACTAACTCAAAATGGGGTCTCTAATATGAATTTCAACCTAGAGCAAGTTTCATTCAATCAAGATATCATGAAATTGTCTAATTATCAAAATTTTACATACTCATGAAATTTCATATATTTATCATGCAAAAATAATCATGAGTATAAAGACATCATTATAGCACAAGTATTCAAGTATTATACTAAGATTTTTGCAAAATCAAACTCATACCTCATTCTTGGGAATTTTTCCAAACTTTTTATTTTCTTCATAATAGCCTTCCATTTACAATAACTTACAAGTATGCATCGTTAATAGTAATCAAACCATATCTACTAGCAAGTTATCATACTAAATAGCAAAGATGAGGATCAAATATCATTTTCAAAGACCTACTTTGCTATATAGTAGAGATTCATTTATAAATAAGTCAAAGTTATACCAGAATGAATCAAATAGATCTCAAAATGTGAAATTTTAAAAAATAAAATTTTTAACCCTTCCTATTGGTTGAAAACCGAAAGACCACAATGAGCTTACGATTTAGAACCGCAATATCGCTTAGGCCCATTATAGCCCACATAGGTCTCCGAAAAGACCGGAAATTAAAAAATTAAAAATCATTTGAAATATATTAAGAGCGAGGAAAATCAATCCATTTTAAGCATGTATCATAAACACCAACTTTAAACATACAAGTAAGGAAAAGGTGATGATACCAAGTGATTTAGATGTCAATTCTTAAACCTAAGACATCTAGTCTAGGTGATGACATTGAAGTTATAACCATGCAAGGATCCTTCCTTCAATTTCTTGGTCAACTTCAACTCTTCAATTTCCATTACCCTTGTGTGGTGGCTTCTCCTACAAAATAGCATGAAACTTTTGGAACCCAAATGACTTTGGATCCTTGGGGGTTAGATGGCCTAGGAATCTAAAGTGTCCTAGCTACACTTGGATTTTTCTTGAATGTACAACCATAAATAGCATGATCATATATGTTATAACAAAAGCAATATCTATGAAATTCTTTCTTTTTACCATTCATGTGAACATGAGGTCTAATGTTAGAATGTTTGGCATAAGAGGCATGATGAGCATGGGCATTCTTAGATGAAACATTTTTCTTCCTAGGATTTCTGAAAGATGAAACATGTGATAAACTACTAGTTTTCCTACTCAAGAAAATAACCTCATTTTTCAAATCATTAATTGATTTATGTAAGACTTGCATTTGAGATTTCATCATACTATTTTTATTTTTTATTTTCATATTTCCTACTTTCAAATTCTTAATCTCAACTTTTGAGATATTTTTTAATTTAATTTTCAAATCATCATTTTCATTTTTCAAATCAATATTCTCACTTTTTAAGTCCTCAATTTCAATTATCAATTGTGAATTACTAGTTTTCAAAACATCAATACTATCATGGCAATCAACACTTGAGGAACTTAGATTTGCCTTTAAATTTTTATTTTCTAATTCTAGAGCATGCAAATCCTTAGTAAGCCTAAAGTTATCCCTTTTAATTTTCTTGATTTCTTTACTCTTTTTCAAAAGCATGACACACATATTTTGACATTCTTCTACTAATTCTTCATATGACATTTTGAGTGAATGTGAAAAACTAACATCACTATCATATGTTATATCTTTATCATGACTAACAATATAGTATTGTACCTCATCATGGATACCCATGAGACAAACCTTGGATGTGCCTTCATAGTCATGACAAGAGGATGCTTCTTGTGATTTGGAGGTGGATGTTGAAGCACTTGTCCTCTTCTTGGCATTCTTTTTGATGAAGGGCAATTCCTTTTAATGTGTCTCTTTTCCTTGCACAAGTAGCATATAACATTTCTTTTTTGGCTTTTTGATTTGCTTCTTTGACTAAAAGCACTAAGATCATCAAAATCGAGGTTAGTACTAGGCGGATGACCATTGTCATCACCACCCTCAACAAATGTATTAAGCTCTTCGGTTTTATCATAATCATATAACATATTTAATGTGGACCAAATATCAAATGCGAAAGAACAATGCATAACATTTTCAAGAATTTATTTGAAAATGAGCAATATAGGAGGTGCGTTGTTTTAGCATTCAATTCAAATAATTTAATTTGCTCTTGAGTCCAATCATTTATGTCAATGGTGGGCTCAATATATTCATTCTTTAGCATGCACAATATATCTAAATTTTGTGTTTTAAGAAAGGTATACATCCTACTCTTCCAAACATCAAAATTTTCTTCACCAAACCTAGGTGGTGCAAATGTTATACTCTCTAGTGCCATTTTTTGGATCGAGGCAAGATGTAGACGAGATAGTGAAATCTCAATCCACGACCGCTCTGATACCAATTGTTGGTGAAATGGCCTACACTAGAGGGGGGGTGAATAGTGTGATATCTAAATCTTTCATCTAATTTTAGTTTTAATCGTTTACTTGATTACTTAGGCAAGTTGCAATTTATCAACTAAATGCGAAAGCAATAATAAAGTAATTTAGCACAAACAAAGATATCAATGCTAACACAATGATTTATAGTGGTTCGGCCTATTGGCCTAAGATTTTCTACCTTGGTCTTAATCTCGGTTTTGATGATAACAAACATGGAACTAATATTTCATTGAGATATCTTTCAGGTTCCATATCGGTTAGCGCACGACGTCCTCGATAGGAAATATTGAAGAAATCGGGAAATCGGAAGGATGTTGGTCGACGCGCTCGAATTCGTCGGGAAGATAGAGTTTATATTTAGAGTGTCTAGTTTATGTTGTAAATCCTCATGATGGTGCATAAGAACCCATAAACCAATCCCAAACCCCAAAACATGAGAACCCAGAATCGCCCTGAAATTCACTAAGCCTAGGAAGCTCCTCAGAGGGCTATATGTCCTATACATTTTCTTGACATAAAAAATAACGGTAATTGTTCCTTGGGTCAAAACTAGATAACGAGATATTTTAAAGGATTTTTTGAAAACCTTTAGCCTACCCATATTTGAGCCGAAAGATTAAAAAAAAATCGTTTTTAGAAAATTTGTACTAGACCCCCCAAAATTAGATTTTGATTCTTAAGGATTTTGATTTTTTTAGATATTTTTATTGAATCCAAATGGGGGTAATCCTTATATAACATTTATATTTTAAAGTTATTAACTTTAAATAGACTTAGCCGGGGTGAAAACGTCCTCGTTGTAAAGGAAACGATATAATCTAGTAAAGCTAAGTTTGAAAATCCTAAGCGAGGTATTTAGGTAGTGGAGTAGGCATTAGGGCCGAACCACTATAAATCACCGTGTTTGTATTGCTTCTTCTTGTGTTTGCTTGATTAGCATATTCACTTTGCTTTCGCTTGTTATTGGATTTGTTAAATTGCCTAAGTAACTAAGTAAATGATTAAAACCGAAATTAGACGAATCGATTAGTAAACACACTATTCACCCCCCCTCTGGTGTGTCCATTTCACTCAACACGGCCCGATGCCTACTCCACTACCTAAGCACCCCGCCTAGGATTTCCAAACTAGTTTAACTAGATTAATTAGTTTCCTTACAATGAGGACTTTACACCGAAAAATCTCTGCTCTCAAACCGAAGGCACTTCCACACTCGGAAATATCCCACCTTCCTATCGAGAGCACTCTCTCACCTCAACCTAAGGACAACTCAAGTAATCTTAGTAAACTAAGTTTACAATAGTGGATTTAAGCCTTAACACCAAGGCAACCACCAACTCAATCAAACCTAGCAACCTAGGTTTACACAAATAGTGTACAATGAAAATAACCAAGAAAATACAATAACAATTGGAGTAATAAACAGATCAAACTATACTTAGCTCCAAAAGAAACTCTCTGGTCCTCTTGATGCATTGAGAAGATGAATTTTGAAGGTTTAAAGGCTAGATCAAGGTTTTATCATGGAAACTAGGGATTGTAAAGAGATGGCTCAAGAAATTCTTTGAAGATGATCAAATATGGCTCAATGGAAGCTTGGATAAAAAGTGGAAGGCTTGCTAAGGCTTGTATTTATAAGCCTTGAGGCGATGGCATGAAATAGTCACCTCAACGGGCGAAAAACTAGCCATTTCTGCCCTCTGATCGATGGTCGGTCGACCGACCGAGCAATTGCCGAGCGACCAAAGATAATCTACCGCTTTTGGGCAACGTTCGGTCGACCGAAATGTCTTCTCCTTCGGTGGGTCGATCGAACCTGGGCTGGGCAAATTCCTTAGCTTTGTTTGTTCGTTTTCTAGTTCCGTCTTCGCTAAGTCTACTTATATAACATTTATTAACTTTAAGTTAATAACTTTAAAACATAAAATATTATATAAGGATTACCCCCCATTTGGATTCAATAAAAATATCTAAAAAATCAAAATCTAGTTTTTGGGGTCTAGTACAAATTCTCGGAAAATGAAAAAAATTTAATTTCCTCGGTCAAATATGGGTATGCTAAAGGCTTCCAAAAATTCGTTAAAAATACCTCGTTATCTAGTTTTTACCCAAGGAACAATTATCATCATTTTTTGTGTCAAGAAAATGTCTAGGTCATATAGCCCTCCAAAGAGCTCCTTAGGCTTAGTGAATTTCAGGGCAGTTTTTGAGTTTTCATGTTTTGGGGGTTCGGATTTGGTTTTTGGGTTCTTTGCATCATAAAAAGGATTTACAATATAAACTAGATACCCTAAACCTAAACTCTAACTTCCTGAAGAATCCCAAGCGCCGACGAGCGTCCTTGCCGATTTATCTGATTTCTCTAATTTTTTCGATCGAAGACATCGTGCGCTAACTGATATGGAACCTGAAAGATTTCTCAATGATACATTAGTTTCATATTTGTTATCATCAAAACCGAGATTAAGACCAAGTTAGAAAACCTTAGGCCAACAAAATCTATTATGCATAATAAAATGTGATCCACAACTTGGATCATCAATATAGTGCTTTAGAGTGGAATATCAATTAAGTTTTACCATTTTAAATTGCTTCGGATCATTTTAAACCAGTTCATTCATTAAGTCATGTATGCAAGTAAATGCATTCTAAAATCACCATAAATTTACAAAAAAATCTATTATGCTTAAGTAAATGTGATCCACAACTTGGATCATCAAAATATTCCTTTAATAGTAGCATATCAATTTAGTTTTACCATTTTAAACTGTTTCAGGTCATTTTAAACTAATTCAGGAAAAGTATTTTAAAATCACCATAAATTCACAAAAATTATATTATTCATAATAAAATATGATCCACAACTTAGATCATTAAAATAAGTATTTAAGAGCGGCTTATCAATTTAGTTTTACCATTTTAAACAAGTTCAGGTCATTTTAAACTAGTTCACTTATAAGGTCATATATGCAAGAAAATACATTTTAAAATCACCATAAATTCACAGAAAATCTATTATGAATAATGAAATGTGATACACAACTTGGATCATCAAAATATTCCTTTAAGAGTGATATATCAATTTAGTTTTACCATTTTAATCTACTTTAGACCATTTTAAATTAGTCCTGGAAAAGTATTCTAAAATGACCATAAATTTACATAATTTATATTATGCATACTGAAATGTGATCCATAACTTGGATCGGTCAAAATAAATATTTAAAAGTGGAATATCAATTAAAATTTTCATTTTAAACTGATTCAACCAATTTTAAACTAGTTCACTTATTAAGTCATATATGCAATGAAGAGAATCATGACAATGTATCATAAGCACTCCAGGATACTTTCCCCTCAAGTGGGTGGTATCAATAGATAAGACGCGTCGTAAATACTATGTAAACCCACGTATGGATGCTCCAAAAGACCAAAAAAATCTATCAAAAATGATGTGTTGTATTACAACATAGCAATTTTAATGTGGTACCATAGTCGTGAATCCTTAATTCTCTTAAGCACGAAGGGAGATCTTTATAGTTTTCATCGAAGTCTCCACAAACAGATACAAGAGCAATCTGAAGTGCATTGTATGCTTTCTTATAAGATACCCTAACTCCAAATGATTTTTGAATTTCAATTATGATCATAGCTAGTGTGTACTTTTGGTTTCCCACAAATTAATCCTTGATCTGTTTCACAATAAATTTAGCAGTGCATTCCTTGTGGTCCAAATTGAGCCTAGAAACTGTAGAGGTGTGGTTATTCACAAAGTTGACCATTGTAAACATGCCCTAACCACTAGCAGACAAAGTCCAGGGACAATCAGCCTTGACACATCCATCCTTAATATATGTCTTCTTACTTTCCAAGTGTACATCTTAATTCAAAGTTGCGCCTGATACAGAAAGTTTTAAGGGCTCTTATAAATTCTTCTCTATCAGCAAATACCTACAGACAAATGTAAGCAAAAATAGTTTCAAGCTGCATTCTAAAATTACTAAACTAAAATTGATATAGCATTTTAAACTACTTCAGGCAATTTTAAATTGGTTCACTACATGGGTCATATATACAAGGAAATGGCTTCTAAAGTCACCCTAAATTTAAATAAAATCTATTAGGCATAGTAAAATATGATCAACAACATGTATCAGTCATAATAAGTGTTTAAAATTATCAAACTAAAATTGATATAGCATTTTAAATTCCTTTGGGCACTTTAAACTAGTTCACTACATGGGCCATATATGCAAGGAAATGACTTCTAAAATCATCATAAATTCAAATATAATCTATTATGTATAGTAAAATACGATCAACAACTTGTATTAGTCAAAATAAGTGTTTAAAATTATCAAACTGAAACTGATTGAGCAGTTTAAACTGCTTCGGGCAATTTTAAACTAGCTCACTAAATGAGCCATATATGCAAGAAAATGGCTTCTAAAATCACCATAAATTCACATAAAATCTATTATGCATAGTGAAATGTGATCCACATTAATTGACTTGATTTAGATATTTTACCTGATGGAGATACAATTCAGTTGCTTGAGTTTCATCACGATGAAAGTTATTGGGATTAGTTATGAGGGTTTCATCTCATTCAGGACTTTGGGTGTCCTCAACTCTCTCTTCGTACATAGTTTGTTCTAATCAATAATCCTCTTCTTCACTTATATCATCAATAGTAAAGTCAATATGATCATCATTGTTCAGGTCTGAATTATCCTCCTCGTCATTTTGAAGGTAATCATTTGGATTTTGATACATATATTCATTTAATTCAAATATAGCTCCAGCAGCATCATGTAAGGTAAACACTGAAAATTTTGATGGCTCAAGTTGCTCAACTTCTTCTCTAATCCTTTCGTCTACCAATTCTTCCTCGATGTAATCATATGGATCATCATCAAAATTAGGAGGATTGTTTAGGTCAATTGGAAGCACAACTGTTACAAACACTTTGAACACCATTAGCTGATTATTGGGTTGTTACTTCAACTGTTACTGCAGTATTAGAAACAACATAATTGTCCAAAGGTTGGGTTGTTACTTCACTTGTTACTATCAGGAACAAATAAATTGTCCAAAGGTTGGGTTGTTACTTTAGCTGTTACTGCAGTATCAGGAACAATAAAGTTGTCCAGACGTTGGGTTATTACTTCAACTGTCATTTTCATGAACTTTTGATTGCTCCTGGTTTGCATTCAAGGGCTTATCAAAACTTTGACAATAGCTTAGTACTTCTTCTGGAATAAGGCCATCATCACTACAGTAACAACTTGAATCAATATGGTGAATGTCATGGTTATTTGTGTTTTTCATGATACAAGAATATTTCCACCTAACTATTGAAAACATTATTGGATAAGTGAGAATTACTATGAACATGTGACAGACCAAATTAACTAAATAAGTGTTCAATGTAATACCCGGGGTTTTCTAATATAAAAATTTCAAGGTGCGGCTCATCGGATCGGGAACTAGCCGGGCCGAGTCGCGAGATCGCCGTGAGTAGCAAGTATAATTAATTTAAATTATAACCCATTGTTGACAATTGGGGAATTAATGTGTTGGTTAACTCAAGATGGGTTGAGATCGGATTCGCGGATTAGGTCGGGGCTCGATCTGGGTTAGGTGGAGTCGAATGAGGGGCTTTAAGTGAATCGGGGGCATTCTCATTAAAAAAAAAGAAGATAAAACCCCTCACCCCAAGCCGCCGTGAGGCTCAAGGAAAGTGGAGCCGCACGCAGCCCAAGGGAGGAGAGGAGAGCTTTGAGGGAAGGCGGCGCCAGATCTGCGTCGTCATCAGAGAAATCGAGATCGTCTTCATCTCATCCATCCTCTTCTCTAGTCGAGGTGAGTGGTTGAATCAAGATCTCTAGGGTAGGCGGGTAGCCGACCCAAGTTATTGTGTATTTATCGATTTCTCGTAATGATTTTCATCGATTCACTGATTTTCTTCTAAGACTTGATATTAGTATGTGCATGTCATTTATTGATGACGTTTCTTGAAGTTTTCTGCGATTTTAAGGGTCGGCCGCATGAAGGAAAAAGGGGTGAGGTCATGCCAAAATTTTCCCCAAATTTCTAGAGTGGCCGAACCCTCTTGGATCGAGTTCTTTTCATGATTGGTGACTTGATCTTCCTTGATCAGGGCCAAAGGTACTCCCTTTCCACCCGGGTTAGTCTTGGCCAAGCATGTTAAGCCCATATTGGGTTCGGCCGAGCGGGTAAGAGGGGGAGAAGAACTCGAGTTGATTCATAATTACATCTAGAGATTTACTCGTTAACTTATGTTATAGATTTATCACTCGATGGATGAATTGCTAGTAGTGGTAGATTGGGAATATCATGTTATAAGGAAATATTCTTAATAGTACATATATGGTTAGGATTTAATATGAGACATGGATCATGGAAATGTTCAATTATTCTCTATGTTAGCGCTCATTCTTTACCTTGTTATACCATTTGTTTCTTTACTAAAAATTAGAATTTAATTGCTGAATTAACTTCCTTATTTCGGCATGTCCATTTTATTATCATTTATTTTTATTGTTGGTACTTACTTTTAGTAAATACTATTGGTAATTATTGTTGGAAATCGTAGACACATTTTCTATATATGTATCATTGCTAAAATAAATCAAGAAGTAAGAAATTTTGTACCTACGAATGGTAATTACCCTAAAGGAACAAAGTGCATAAACTAGGATGGCATCTAGGGATATATGATGGACATTAGTGTTTGGATAGTGCGACCCGGGAAAAATGGGTCAAATATGGGAAATACCCGGAAACACATGGCATTATTATAGAAACCTTGGTTGTATATTGTGTTTGAGATGGTCTACTGAGGAGTGTTATTAGCCGAACGGCTACCACATGACTCAGCGGTGACTAGGGTCTTGAGATTGCACCAACGGGCCCTCTAAGTGTTAGACCTAGAGGGTTGAGATTTTGTTAGTGGGCAATGCTGACGGTAGACGGTAGACCCGAGTTGGGTGGGACTAGTTATCCCTAACCTAGAGGGTTCTAGAGACTAGTGGTCATCCTAGTTGACGGACCTGGGATTGATTGTTTTATACATTATATGCCTCGTTAGGCTGGTTTGAGAAGGTCGATCAAGCCTGGTTTGATAGGGTTGGGAAGCTTGGCATGCCCGAACCCCCCCCCCTCTCCCACACACACACGAATAGGCCTATAGTGGCTGAATGGTATGAGTTTGGTAAGGGCCAAGGAGGCCGATTCAATCACTTTGGTGACTTGGCATGTTGTTTAACTTAATTTCCTTAATTGTACCATACTATTGTATATGTTATCTTACCGGAAATTTAAGTGGAGGTTCGAGGAGCCGCTCATTGAGTTCCTCGTGGACTCACAGTTTATTATTTTATTTTTGCAGAGCCCGAACAGTGAGGTATGGCGTGGTGGTATGGTAGCAGCTGGAGTGCAGGTGGAGGCACAGATCTCGTAGCAGACATCCATAGAGTCGTAGTCGTGTTATTTAGGGTTGATAGTCACGCACTAAGTGGTCATTTGTAAAAACATTTACTGTTTTAAATCTTGAATTGTTATTTGAAAAGCTGAGTTGTTTCTTTAAACTTAAAATTGTTTTGAAATTAATAAATTTGGTCGTTGTTTATTTCATGGCTTTTTCGTTGGTTTAGTGTTGTTTCTTTAATGATTGGTTAAGTGCATATTGTAGGCTTCGGGGTATCGACACTTACCTTGGCCAATCACACGACCCTAAGTTGGGGCATGACAAAGTTGGTATCATAGCTTTTGGTTAGGTCTTGACTACGACTAGGAGTTGGGCACTGTATAAGACATATGCTAACGTGTTGACATACGGTAAACGATATATGTGTGCTACGAGACCAGGTGGCCACGACTGCACTTCAGAATACCATGTGGTTAGTAATTTAAAATTATAACTGGATGAGTTATTAATATTAACGAATTTTTTTTTTATATGTTAGTGTGATGGAGACCCGTAACACTGCACTGAGTGGTAGCGGGGAGTAATTCCATTGAATGCCAAGGCCAGGGACGGGATCGAGGTCAGGGTCGGGGCCGTGGAAAGGAACAGTCAGATGAAGAGGGACGAGATTCTGCAGTTGTTCAACTACAAGCTCAGGTAGCACAACTAACAGAGGCGCTCTGCAGGGAGCAAGAGCTGAGACAACAGATGCAACAACAATAGCAATCACATCAGCCACCGCAACTGGTACCTATGATACCCATGGTACCAGAGGTATTAGAGCCAGTTGAGCCGACGGTCAAGATTCCAGGGGCCCCCACCTATGCAGACTTTGTTAAACTGAGGGCGCCAGTGTTCGCCGGGACGAGTAGACAAGTAGAGATCACCGATTTTCTGGGTAAGTGTTACGAGATGTGTGTGGAACTGAGGTGCTCATCCGAGTCAGCGGCTCGTATGGTAAGCTTACAGCTCAGGGGACCGACTAAGAGCTAGTTACACACGTGGAAGGACTAAAGGACAACATATGCACCACCCCCTACGTGGGAAGAGTTCAGGGCGGCAGTAGTGGAGTAGTACCTACCACAGAGTGTCTGTGATAAGCGGGCATAGGACTTTGAGATGCTGCGTCAGACTAGTGGTATGACCGTGTCAGACTACGAGATGGAGTTCACCAGGCTTTCTAAGTACCATTCAACCTTAGTGGCCACTGAGACCGCCAAGGTCAAGAGATTCATTGGGGGATTGAGACCTCAGATCAGCAGGCTCCTCTACTATACCGAGGACACCAGATTCGCTTGGGTAGTGGATGAGGCACTCAAAAAGGAAGCGTTGGTGTCGTTCGACGGACCCACAAGGAAGAAGTTTCGCCCTCAAGGATCTGGAGGTCGGCCATGGCATTTAGAGGGGACTGTCGCCGTCGCCGAGCACCATCAGAGTCGTGGGGGCAGCAGTAATCGGGACCGCAGAGGCCCAAGGTCAGGGCGGCGAGGCAAACAGAGATAGGGGTGCTGCTCAGAAGACAGACATACCCAGTGTGGTCGTTGTAATCAGAAATACTAGGGGGCTTGCTATGGCCGCACGGATGCATGCTTCAGATGTGGGCAGGTTAGGCACTTTAAGAAGGATTGCCCAGACATAGATGGCCAGAGATTTGAGTTGTCAAAAGGAAAGATGTTGATGTCAGTGGGGTCAGTAGCACAGAAGGGTCAGATGCAGGCTAGTCACTCTGAGAGACCGTCTGCTCGAGTTTACGCCATGAACCGTGATGGGGCATAGACATCTAGAGCAGTGGTAACATGTATTATTTTAGTATGTTCATCTGCTGCTTATGTTCTGTTTAATTTGGGTGCCACGCACTCGTTTATATCTACCAAATTTGCTGCTGAGTTACCTATGGCACATTCCTTGCTTGATGGGTTATTTATGGTATCAATGCCTACAGGTGATGCAATTATAGCTAAATCAATTTTTTGAGACTGCGAAGTGCTCATCTGCGGTCATGCATTGAGGGCAGATTTGACACTCCTACCCATGACTGAACTCGATGTCATTCTCGGCATGGATTGGCTGACGAAGCACTTTGCATTATTGGATTGTAGGGCTAAGACGGTCATGTTCAGCAAGCTAGGGTTGCTACAGTTCATCTTCTAAGGAGAAGGAAGGAGTGAGCCGATTGGGGTCATCTCATCCCTTAAAGCTCGTAAACTGCTTCAGGGCGGCTGCCAGTCTTTCCTGGCCTTCGTATATGTGGCTGAGGAAAAGGGGGGTACGGTAGGGGATGTCGATGGAACTCAAGTAGTCTGTGAGTTCCCCGATGTGTATCTCGAGGAGTTGTCGGAATTGCCGCCTAGGAGAGAGATTGATTTCTACATTGATTTGCAGCCCGGGGTGAAGCCGATATCCATCCCACCCTATAGGATTGTGTCGGCCGAACTCAGGGAGTTAAAAGTGCAATTGCAAGAGTTGCTGGACCTGAGCTTCATCTGGGCGAGCGTATCACCATGGGGTGCTCCGGTACTCTTCGTGAAGAAGAATGATGGGTCTATGCGCATGTGTATCGACTATAGGCAGCTGAATAAAGTGACGATCAAGAATCGTTACCCACTGCCGAGGATAGATGATTTATTTGACCAACTACAGGGGGCACAATGGTTTTCTAAGATCGATTTAAGGTCCATATACCATCAGCTGAGAATCCGAGACTGCGATGTGCCTAAGACTGCCTTCAGGACTCGCTATGGCCACTACGAGTTCCTAGTGATGTATTTTTGGTCTGACCAATGCACCTGCGGCTTTCATGGACTTGATTAACCGTGTGTTTAAGGAGTACCTGGACAGTTTTATGATCATCTTCATTGATGACATCTTGGTATACTCCAAGAGTGAGGAGAAGCACTCTGAAGAATTTGAGGACGATCCTGGAAACCCTCCGAGAGCACCGGTTGTTCGTTAAATTCTCCAAATATGAATTCTGGCAAGAAAGCGTAGGGTTCCTGGGCCATGTAGTGTCTAAGGAAAGTATAAGGGTGGATCTTGCAAAGGTGGGGGTTATATAAAACTGGAGGCGGCCAACCAGCGTGACTGAAATCCGTAGCTTCCTTGGGTTGGCCGGGTACTAGCAAAAGTTTGTAGAAAACTTCTCCAGGATTACAGCCCCTTTGACTCGGTTGACTCGGAAAAAGGTCAAATTTGTTTGGGACGACAAGTGTGAGGAGAGCTTTTAGAAGCTCAAAGAATGCTTGACGTCAGCGCCTGTGTTGGCTGTACCTTCTGGTTCAGGAGGATTTGTAGTCTATTGTGATGCCTCTCGAGTTGGCCTGGGCTGTCTTGATGTAGTTTGGCAGAGTCATAGCCTATGCGTCCCACCGGCTAAAGGTTCATGAGAAGAACTACCCGACACACGATCTAGAGCTGACAGCAGTGGTTTTTGCACTAAAGCTCTGACGTCATTACCTGTACGGGGAGGCCTGTGAGATTTATACGGATCACAAGAGTCTCCAACACTTGCTTACCCAAAAAGAGCTGAACCTCAAACAGAGGAGGTGGCTAAAGCTCCTAAAGGACTATGACTGTACTATTATGTATCATCCGAGGAAAGCCAATGTGGTAGCGGATGCTCTGAGAAAAAAATTCATGGGCAGTTTGACCCATTTGGAAATTAGGAGAAGGCCCCTAGCTCGAAAACTAGCACTGTGCCTAGATGGGGGAGCAATCCTGTCTGTATGAGCTTCAGGTATCCTGGTGGCACACTTATGGGTACAGTCCACCTTGGTGGACATGTTGCGTGCCGTGCAAGAGGAGGACAAATTTTGTTTTCTAACAAGGGATGTGGTTTGGAGAGGTGACGCAGATGACGGGTTCAAGGTCGACTCAGAGGGTGTCCTAAGATTCAAAGACTAGATTGTGGTGCCTGATATGGCAAAGGTACTCAAACAGGTTTTGGAAATGGGTCACCATTCCATTTACACAATGCATCCGAGAGCCACTAAAATGTATCCAGACTTAAGGCAACACTACTGGTGGAAGGGCATGAAAAGGGAGGTAGCAGAGTTTGTATCCAAGTGTTTGGTTTGCCAACAAGTGAAGGTCGAACACCTAAAGCCCGCAGGGTTGCTATAAAACCTCGAGGTCCCCGAATGGAAGTGAGAGAAGATCACTATGGATCTAGTAACCGGGCTGCCAAAATCAAGAGGAGGGTTTGATTCCATTTGGGTGGTAATGGATCGGTTGACTAAGACCGCACACTTCATCCCAATCAAAATGATATTTTCTGTGGAGCAGTACGCCAGGCTATTTATAGACAGGATTGTGGCATACCATGGTAACCCAGTGATGATCATATCAGATCGAGGTACCCAGTTTACTGCTCGATTTTGGCAATCCTTTCAGGAGGCTTTGGGTACTCAAGTACGGTTCAGCACAGCTTTCCATCCGCAGACGAACGGACAGTCCGAGAGAACCATCCAGACACTGGAAGAGATGGTGAGGGCATGCGTTCTGGGCCTGGCTTGTGATTGGGAGAAACAACTGCCGTTGATAGAATTCGCCTACAACAATAGCTATCATAGTAGCATTGGTATGGCCCCTTTCGAGGTCTTATATGGGCGGAGATGCAGATCACCAGTGGGCTAGTTTGAGGTATGAGAGGCTCTCATTGTAAGCCTTGATCTGGTTGAGGAGGCGGTGGAGAATGTGAAGATGATAAAAGAAATGTTGATGGTGGCTCAGAGTCGCCAGAAGATGTATGTTGATAAGAAAGCCAGAGAAATGGAATTCATGGAGGGCGACCTAGTGTTCCTGAAGGTCTCCCCCATGAAAGGGGTGGTTCGGTTCGGGAGGAAAAGGAAGTTGAGTCCTAGATTCATTGGGTCATTTTCGATTCTCATGCGGAAGGGTGTTGTGGCTTATGAGTTGGCCTTGCCCCCTAGCATGAGCCGATTCACCCGGTCTTCCATGTGTCGATGCTCAGGCGATATATGTGAGAGATGAGTCACATGTAATTGAACCTTCTATGGTTGAGGTGGATTCAACAGCCTCGTACGAGGAGTGATGGTAGAAGTTCTGGACCGCTAGATTCAAAAGTTAAGGTCCAAAGAAATCCCCTTGGTGAAGGTCAAGTGGGAGCACCACTCCAGGCAGGAAGCTACTTGGGAAGTGGAGCATGACATGAGGGAACGCTACCCTTCCCTATTCGAAGAACGGGTAAGTCCTTATGATTCTACAAAATTCGAGGACGAATTTTCCTTAAGGGGGGAAGGTTGTAATACCCGGGGTTTCCTAATATAAAAATTTTGTGGTGCAGCTCATCAGATCGGGAACTAGCCAGGCCGAGTCGCGAGATCGCCACGAGTAGCAACGTATAATTAATTTAAGTTATAACCCATTGTTGACAATTGGGGAATTAATGTGTTGGTTGACTCAAGTTGGGTTGAGATCGGGTTTGCAGATCGGGTCGGGGCTCGATCTGGGTTAGGTGGAGTCAAATGAGGGGCTTTAAGTGAATCGGGGGCATTCTTGTCAAAAAAAAAGAAAGATAAAACCCCTCACCCCAAGCTGTCGTGCGGCTCAAGGAAAGTGGATTGCAGCCCGAGGGAGGAGAGGAGAGCTTTGGGGGAAGGCGGCGCCGGATCTGCGTCATCGTCAGAGAAATCGAGATTGTCTTCATCCCATCCATCCTCTTCTCCAGGCGAGATGAGTGGTTGAATCAAGATCTCTAGGGTATGCGGGTATCCGACCCAAGTTAGTGTGGATTTATCGATTTCTCGTAATGATTTCCATCAATTCACTGATTTTCTTCCGAGACTTGATATGAGTATGTGCATGCCGTTTATTGATGACGTTTCTCGAAGTTTTCCACGATTTTAAGGGTCGGCCGCATGAAGGAAAAAGGGGCGAGGTCATGCCAAATTTTTTTCCAAATTCCTAGAGTGGCCGATTGCTCTTAGATCGAGTTCTTTTCATGATTGGTGACTTGATATTCTTTGATCATGGCCAAAGGTCCTCCCTTTCCACCCGGGTTAGTCTTGACTGAGCATGTTAAGCCCATATTGGGTTCGGCCGAGCGGGTAAGAGGGGGAGAAGAACTCGAGTTGATTCATAATTACATCTAGAGATTTACTCGTTAACTTATGTTATAGATTTATCACTCGATGGATGAATTGCTAGTAGTGGTAGATTGGGAATATCATGTTATAAGAAAATGTTATATATATAGTTAGGATTTAATATGATACATGGATCATGGAAATGTTCAATTATTCTCTATGTTAGCTCTCATTCTTTACCTTGTTATACCATTTGTTTCCTTACTAAAAATTAGAATTTAATTGCTAAATTAACTTCCTTATTTCGGCATGCCCATGTTATTATCGTTTATTTTTATTGTTGGTAATTATTGTTAGTAAATACTATTGGTAATTATTGTTGGAAATGGTAGACACATTTTCTTTCTATGTATCATTGCTAAAATAAATCAAGAAGTAAGAAATTTTGTACCTATGAATGGTAATTACTCTAGAGGAACAAAGTGCATAAACTAGAATCACACTTAGGGATAGATGATGGACATTAGTGTTCAGATAGTGCGACCCAGGAAAAAGGGGTCGGATATTGGAAATACCCGAAAACACATATGACATTATTATAGAAACCTTGGTTGTTATTATGTTTGAGATTATCTATTGAGGAATGTTATTAGCCGAACGGCTACCACACGACTCAACGGTGACTAGGGTCTTGATACTGCACCAGCGGGCCCGCTAGGTGTTAGACTCGGATGGCGGCGGGTCTTGAGATTTCGTTAGTGGGTCACCCTGATGGTAGACACGAGTTGGGCGGGACTAGCTATCCCTAACCCAGATGGTTCCAAAGACTAGTGGTCATCCTAGTCGGCGGACCCAAGATTGGTTGTTTTATACATTATATGTCTCGTTAGGTTGGTTTGAGAAGGTCGATCAGGCCTGGTTTGATAGGGTTGTTTTATACATTATTTTTAATGCTTAAATAATATGTTCACGTATGAAAAATATAAAATAATAAAAATCTATATAAATAAATTTATATTTTACATTAACTTATAAAATAAAATATCAATAAGACGTAAATCTAAAAATGGCAAGTGGCAACAATCTTTTTGTATAACAATATTAATTTGTTTTAAGTTGCATATAACTTCAAAGTAAATTTTTTTGAATAAATATTTAAATTAATAATTTTATTAAAAAATCAAAACTATTTCAAAATAAATAATACTATATAGATTTTTAACCAAACAATATATAGGGAAAAGGGTAAATACTAAAAAAAAATACGAACTTTGGACATGTTTCCATTTTTAGCATAAACTTTTTCCGTTAGCAAGAAAATACACAAACTTTCATTCTGTTACCCCGTTTAGCACGTACCGTCATTTTTGACAATTTTTGCTGATGTGTCACTTAACAGTGACGACGTGACATAAAAAAAAAGTCATGTAGAATAAATAATGCCACATAAATTATATTATTGACTAAAATATTGACATGTCTTCTAAATTATCTTCTCCATCACACCTTCCTCCTCACCTCCTCTCTCTGATGGCGGCGGCACCCATTTCAAACCTTAAAACTTCGTCAATCTCAGACGAGAGGTCACGCAAACCTCTCTTTCCGGACCTCCTATCAGAGAGACCGCACCAAAGAGGTGGGGAGAGGAGAGGTCGGCGGAGAGGACGCGCCGCCAAAGCGGCGGAGAGGAGGCGGAGCCAGAGAGGCTGGACAATCACGCGCAACCTCTCTGGTGCGAGGTATTTACGCGTTGACCTCTTCGCCCGTCCTCTCCGCCAGAGAGGTCGCGCCTCCTGTCCGCCAGATCGCCGACCTCGCGTGCAATCTCTCTGGTGGAGAGGTCTGCGACAGCAACGACGAGCTTCTACCATGCGACGACAATGAGCTCGTCCCCGACAATGACCCGTACTAGAGTGCAGTTAACGTCAACATCTTTGAGAAGAAGGACCAAGTTATTAATAATAATAATTTTTTAATAATAAAATTGATTAAAATAATAATACACGTAGTATAAAATTGCCACGTCGTCACCGTTAAGTGACACATCAGCAAAAATCGTCAAAAATGACGATGCGTGCTAAACGGAGTAATGGAATGAAAGTTGGTGTATTTTTTTGCTAACGAAAAAAGTTTAGGCTAAAAATGGGAAAATGTCTAAAGTTCATATTTTTTTTGGTATTTACTCTAGAAAAAATAAAGTGAAAAATTATTAATACTTTTAAGAGTAAACATCAAATATAATGCAAATATGAATTAAAATATATGAATTAAAAATGTATAAGTATAGATAATTAATTCAAAAATAAGAAATTAAAATTATTTATTTTCTAAAATAAAATAAAAATTTATAAATACAAAAATAATATAAAAATAAGAGAAAACTATAGTTTTGGTCCCCATAGTTTCCTCCAATTTTGATTTTGGTCCTTATAGTTTCAAAATTTTGATTTTAGTCCCCACACTTTACTTTCGTTTAGGTTTTGATCCCCACCGTTAAATAAGATTTAAACGGTGCTGACGTGGATAACATGTGCTGACAATGCTGACGTGGAGCCTGCAGGGATCAACTTTGTAAACTATAGGGACTAAACCAAAATTTTATAAACTATGAGGATTAAAACCAAAATTTTATAAACTATAGGGACTAAAATCAAAATTTAAGTAATTATTTTTCCTAATAAATATAAAAAATATTATGATATTACCTGGCCCGGCTCGGCCTGCCCCGAAAAAATTCGTGCCCGACCCGGCCCAAAAAAAATTCGTGCCCGATCCGACCCGAAAAAATTCATGCCCGACCCGGCCCAAAAGAATTTGTGCCCGACCCGGCCCGAAAAAATACGTGCTCGACCCGGCATGAAAAAATTCGTGCACGACCCCGCCCTAAAAAAATTCGTGCCCGAGCCGACCCGTAAAAATTCGTGCCCGAGTCGGCCCAAAAAAATTCGTGCCCGATCAGCCTGAAAAAATTCCGGTCGGGGACAAATTTTTTCGGGTCGGGTCGGGCACGTATTTTTTTGGGCCGGGTCGGGCACGTATTTTTTCGGGCCAGAACGGGTACGAATTTTTTCGGACCGGGTCGGGCATATATTTTTTTGGGCCGGGTTGGGCACGAATTTTTTCGAGCGGGGTCGGGCACGAATTTTTTCGAGCGGGGTCGGGCACGAATTTTTTCGGGCTAGGCCAGGTAATATCATATAATTTCTTATTTTTATTAGAAAAAATAATTACTTAAAATTTGGTTTTAATCCCTATAATTTATAAAATTTTGGTTTTAGTCCCTATAGTTTACAAAGTTTGCAGGCTCCACATCAGCACCGTTTAAACCTTATTTAACGGTAGGGACCAAATCCTAAACAGAAGTAAATTATGGGGACTAAAACCAAAATTTTAAAATTATAGGGACCAAAATCAAAATTAGAGAAAACTACTATGACCAAAAGTATAGTTTTCCCTAAAAATAATTATATACATTTAAAAATTAATCTATATAAATTTGAATGATCAAACATTAAAAATGCAAAAATAATAATATTTTTATGGTTAAAAATTAAATATAATATAAATATAAGACAACAAATTGAAAAAAATATAGAAAATGAGATATTTAAATTATTCTAAATCATGTAAATTTTTTTGATTTTGAAATACTATTTTTCAATAATAAATTATGTTGTGGAAGCTGACATGTGACGATACATCAGTGTTTACGTCAAGCTCTGTTAGACAAATTAACGAAGGTATAAATTTAGGGGTATCCATTTATTTATCTTGAAGTTAGGGTACTAATTTAAAATTTGGGCAAATAGACGAAAATAGTCTGAACTTTCACGAATTTCTCAATTTTGACCAATCATTTGATTGGTCTCAATTCTATATAAGAAGTTTAAGATTTGTTTCAATAATAGCCATCCGTCAACCCAACGTGATCTCGCCCGTTAGTTCGCTGACGTGGCGAATTAATAATAATATTTTATTTACGCCACGCCACTTATAGTCCGTCAACGTCACTTAAAAAAACCCGCACCCAACTTACCAGTGGGTTCGTAGTCACACAGCTATTGTCGGAGCCCAGATATATACAGGATGACAAAGCTATCCGACCCTCGTCCATACGACAAAGACGGTGGGGTTTTGCAGAGGGATTATCTCTCTCTCCGCCAGCATTCGATTGGTCGAAGCAGAGATCGAGCACAGAGGAGCGTCTGAGCGAACCCGTCCCGGAGGAAGCCGACGACTAGATTTTGGAGCTAACCAGCTGCGGCGACCGAATACCCAAGTTCGCGAGCTTCCCGAAGGGCGCGTACTTCCGCAGCACTGTTCGCGACCTCCTCGGCGATGACATCTTCAGCGCCGACGATGACACATGGCGCAGGCAGCGCAAGACGACCAGCCTCGAGTTCCACTCCCCGAGTTCCGCGTCATGACCGCCCGCTCCCTCGTCGAGCTCGTCCACTTGTGCCTCCTCCCCGTGCTCGAGGACGTCGCTGCAAGCGGCGGCAGCACGCCAATTGATCTCCAGGACGTGCTCCTCCGGCTCACCTTCGACAACGTGTGCATGATCGCCTTCAGGATCGACCTGGGTTGCCGGAGATCCCCTTCGCCAAGGCCTTCGAGGACGCCACGGAGGCCACCATCATCCGCTTCATCACGCCCACCACCATCTGGTGAGCCTTGCGCTACTTCGACCTCGGCAGCGAGAGGTGGCTTCGGCGATCGCTGCAGCGGGTAGACGAGTTCGCCTACGACGTCATCAGAACAAGAAAAAGGGAACTGGCCATGGAGTCATCCTCCCCCTCCGACAAATCAACGACAAGGTCCGATCTCCTGACGGTGTTCGCCAGGCATAGAGACGAGGACGACAACCCCTTCTCGGAGAAGTTCCTGCGTGACATTTGCGTGAACTTTATCCTCGCCGGCCGCGACACCTCGTCGGTGGCGTTGGCGTGGTTCTTCTAGTTGTTGAACAAACACCCGGAGGTGGAAGAAAACATTCTTGCAGAGATCATAAAACGTCGACGATGGAGAAGAGCTGGTGTTCATGCCGAAGGAGGTGAAGAAGATGGAGTACTTGCAGGTGGCTCTCTCAGAAGCGCTTCGTCAGCAAAATGCAGACGACTTTTTTTATTATCAACTTTTTTTATTAGACAAGGTGTGGACTAAAGTGACGTGACGTTAATAAAATATTATTATCAATTCACCACATCAGCGAACTAATGGCGAGATCAACATGACAGATGGCTATTATTGAAACCAATTCTAAACTTCTTATATATAATTAAGATCAATTAAAGAATTGATCAAAATTAAAAAATTCGTGAAAGTTAAAGTTATTTTCATCTATTTGCCTTTAAAATTTTGGATAATTGGGATACAGTTGGTATAAATTTTTCCATAATAGCCTCTCTCTTCATGTAATTCCCGTGCGTTTTTCTCTATTTCGCCTCTTTTACGCCGTTTGCTCGGTGGGCTGCGCGCCGCCAATGTACTCGCCCTCGTCCCCCGAAAGACCGGAAGGCCCTACCCGAGAGAACCTCGATGGCGGCTCCGCTCCCTCCTACTTCGACATCTACGGCCCGGAAGTACTCTCTCTCTCTCTCTCTCTTTGGGTTATTCCAAAGCCCCATTTGCTACGCAGCTTGGCTTGAGAAATTTTTATCAAGATCCAGTTTTAGATTCCTGTTAGATTCATTATATAAGGTGTCCCTTTATTGCCAGTTGTGTGCTAGGTCATACCTTTTCTTGATGTTTTTAAGATTGAAGTGCTCTACCTTTTTTGATTGTGTTATTTTGGTTATAACTGTGTGCAGATGATTCTCTATGGCAACCAAAATGAAATATGCGCCTTTTCAGGATTTTGGTTAGATTGACCTAAGTGCAGGCATTTATAGTACCCAAAATGCTTAAATAAAACGTCTGAATACATAGAAATGTTGCTAAGCATTACCCATTGTACTAGGTCTCTCATCTCGTTATCTATATGCATAACAATAAGAATATTCCAGATGAAATTGAAAGCTGGATTTATTGCACCTACATGGTAACATATAATATTTTTGAAGTTATGCAGGCTATCATGATTAAATATGCGAGGCTTGCGAGTTGCGACTTGTGACTTGCGAGCACAGTTCATAGCAAAGAACAATAAGATATTAAAATAAGAAAGCAAGAAAATTCGTTCTCTTAAAATATTTTTATATAAGTTGTTGAAGAAAATTAGGGACAAAAAAAGAGAGTTGCACATCCTCATCAATACCATCTTCTCAATTTAATACTGTACTAGTATTTTCAATTAATTGTTACCTACCTACAAGCTACATCCACCTGCCTAAATTGGGTATAGGTTCCTATCAATCGAGTTTGCATAGAAAAAAAAACCCTGAGCCAAGTTCAAATTGGATCTGTGTTTTAAGTCAAGTAGTGGAAACCTGTGTATAAGTGTATAGATCTTTCTGGTGCCATGAATAAAGGGTTGGAGACTAGTCCTATATTTTATTCTTTTGCACCAACCTCCCACATTTTGGATTAATCAGGTTTGGAACGTTTAGTTCATTTAATTTCTTGAAAAACTTTCAGCTGATTACAGAGGATTAATCCCAATACCTGATTGGTTAACTAATAATTACAATCAGGTTAAGATGGGTTTGGAAGTTGCGTAGAGCCTGAGTCAGATTTGGGTTACAAATGAAATCCTTGGACAATCATCACTTTTTAAATCTTAAAGTTTACAAATGAAATCCTTGGAAAATCATCACTTTTAAATTAAATAAAGCATCATTTAAATCTAATTTTGTATTCAGAGCATGACATGCAGTGGTTGGACCTGAGCATCACTTTTGAACTTTCTTTGAAATCTGTTTTTTTTTCTTGAAATTTTGAAAGTTGCACGTATTTTCCTGATTCCATACTTGTTACATAATTTACATTCATTTCTCTTTGTCACTTAATGTAAAGATGGATGGTCACCTCTATGTGAATTTCGATGGTTGCCTATTGAGTCCAGGGCTAATTATATAGGCCTTTGTCTTAGTCTCTCATCTATGGAATATGGATGGTTGTCCCATGTTATCCAAGACTAATAGATTATGCTTCTGTTCCAAGATCATGCCACTGTACCATAGTGGTGTATAAAATGGTTTTTATGTTGAACAATAGGTCATTATCATGCTAAAGATTGAGTTAGCTTTGAAGAGTGAACACAAATCTGGTTTTTGGTGTGGCAATAAACTGAATTTTGCAAATAAAATCTTTTGTTCTACTAACTAGCTCGAATTTTGTAGCATATACAAACATGTTTAGAACATTTGTTATGACAATGATTATAATGATACTAATGAGTTTGGTATGTTATTTTTAATCTGTAACTCTGACTATGCAACTTGCATGATATTTCTTAATGGATTGTTTCTTGCAGGGAAAGGCTGATGTTATATTTAAAATCCCTGCAGCTGACTCGACGCTAAATCTTCAGGTGAATGCCTGTAATTTCTTTTTGAATTTTTGTGAACTATTTAAATTTGACATATTTTTCTTGTGAAGCAGGATATTCAAGGACTTGTAACCTGGGTTATTGGTGATGGTCTCATGCCATCTTGGGTTTTCGTCAAAGTATGCCATCTCTATGCTTTATCTCGTAATATCTATAGTATATATCTATTCGACATGTTTAACTCCTATAACTTTATAAACTCAAGGACTTATCTTCTTGTATTATAAAAAAATATATTCATTCCAAATTTGTGTATGTTGCTAGCTGTTGCTAATATACTCAGGATAACTCAGACTTGTTATAACAACATCAAGTGTCTCAGAATAAAAAGGAATTCTATTTTTCTTTCTCCTTATTAATATGTAATTCAATAATTAGAACTAGTTGTTGCTTATTCTGTTCAAATGTGCTTTAGGTATGTTCGTCCCTTATCCATGAGATCGTCTTGTTGCTAAGATTTGTTCATATTCAGATCACTCTGATATTGATTTTGATGGAAGGAATTATGAATGTCAACACGGCAACACCTAGTCATTCACTTAGTAGAGGTGTTATGTTGGTCAAATGCCTAACTTTCATATTGAAAAAGAAAATGATGAAAATAGTGATTCTTCTTTTGCATGATTGACTGTGTGTTAGGTCCTTATTATATGTCATTTCCTTGAAATTCAACAGTAGCATGACGGAAGTAATTCAAAGTTTCTTAGTTCATGTTTCATGGATATGTTAAAACGAACATAAGAAAGGAAAAACTGGAACATGACTGTAAGTTTAGGTTGTTGTTATAGCATTGTGTATATATTGCTCTGGTGCCAATTTGTTAACCATTTGACCCAAAAGCTTAAGCTAGTAAATTATTCAATTTGTTTTTAATCTTAACTATCTGATTTGTTGATAATTTGTATTATTTGACAATACAATATAGTTATAGATCCTCCATATGCCAATTTGGTTGATTCAATTTGCTTTGGTGCTATTAAACTAAATGATACTTATTAAACTAAATGTGGATACTTATTAAATGACACTACTAAGGATATAAAGTTTTTTAGTGACTGTTATTAGTTTAAGAACGTCCCCTGTTTGATTGAAGCAGAAATCATGAACATCTTTGTTAACCATAAATATATATGGCGATCATCTTTCACATAGTGCATATCTATCTGCCTTTGAAAATGGGAGCCGTACCCTTTCACTACAAAATTTGAAATTTGCATATTTATCACATGAATATTTCACAAATGCAACTATGGTTATTATTTGTCAAATAAACTCAAGTTAATCATAACAAGCCATGACTATTAATAATTAATTTGAATTAATTAAGTATATACAATTACTAGATACTATTTCAATATAGAATAGTCGATATAGTCGTCATTCAATGGGTTAGGCCCACTGACTTTTTCTTGATTTAACATTTTTTTATAAGAACAATGGAGAAGTAAGAATACTTTGGTTCGGCGATTCATAATAGTGATTTCCCATTGCATTTCTTACGATTCTTTATCCCCTTCGTAAATAGCTTTTGTTTCAGTGCCTAAGACTCTTTCAGAGGTCCCGAATGGATGGAGACCCTTGAAAAAAAAGGAAACCTAGGAGCTTGTCACGTTGACATACTACATACTACATACCTAAAATTACAAATTAATTTGGAAAAATATAGATCATTTTAGTTCTATTTCCTCTTTAAATACTTCCAAAGAAAAGTATCTATCAAATAATTCAACAATTAAAGATTACATATTTATAATATATTTTCTAATAGATAAAAATCTAATTAAGTCATATATTCTTTTATGCTAGTGGTAATTAGAAGTAAATTGACATCAATATCAGTTGGATAATTAATATTACAATACTAATGGTCCAACTAACAAAGAGGAACTACAATGATGCATATACGGATGTTTGAGTTTTGCAAGGATATATATGGAAATTTTATTTCAGCAAGGAATATATACGCTAAACTTAATTTGTTATTGATACATATAAAAGTTAATTAGGAAGAAGATATGCACAACCTCTCCTTCTATATGATACTTATAAGCAAATGCCAACAGCCATTATATTATTACCTTTTAATTGTCCCATTCCATTTATTTATTTACTTGTTGATGGGCCCATTCGATGTTGTTTTGTTAAGATGTGTTAAGACTTAAGTATATAAATAAACTGGGCGTTGTCCTGCCAATAATTAAAATAAAAATATACTCTAGTTAAGTTAAGTTGATTCATGTTTTGGGTTTGGCAGTCAAGTCTGGTTTCCTTGTCCACATATGAGGAGTGTAAGAATATAAATGAAGAAATTGGGACTCTTGGAACAACTTAAGATTTTGAGAAAATTTGTCAGCCAATTAGCTGACTACTATTATGCTGATTTTTTTATTTGACTAACATGTGGTTTTTGCATCTCTTTATTATTCTCAGAACAAGCCACTTATAAAAAAAGTGGTCCTTCTTCATATCCCAGGCCTAGATGCAGCTTTATACATGTCACATGGTGGCCTTCTGACTGGCTTAAGGGAATGTTGTGGTACTCCTAAGCCAGTACTAGCTTTAAGGTCTGATGGATGAATATTACTTTTTTTGCCAGAATATGAACATTTTTTTAATGTTTTATGAAAAATATGTGATAAAATTAAGTTTTTGGATGCATGAATTTGTCTCCATTAATTATTACTTGCTTTGCTAAGTTTATTAGATGTCAGTTGTGTTTCAGATGAACTGCAAACAATTGATGCACTTCTAACATGCAAAGTGAAACGAAAGCGCGAGGATCTTGATTCAGAATCCAAGATTTCGAATCCAGCTTTTGTTGTAGGTTTGTATTACACGATTACATCTTAGTGACATGATGCTTTATTGCTTTTAGATGTTGGCAGACACTACAGAAACAAGAAATTTGCTCAATGGTCTATCTTTCTTCTCATTTTGATAAAATCTGTTACAAAACTGCTGATCTTGAATACCTTTATTCTAAAAGAGAACATGCAATTCAGCATGTTATAGCTACTGCCAATCTTGAAATCCTAATCTAGAGTCCGAGACACCCATGTGATGCTATCTAGAATGAAAATGCTTGTGAACAAAAAATGTTTGAGGGATGTGCTTGTAGATCTAGTGGATCCAATGAATCACATATTAGTTGAATAGTTGTTAGGAACCTCATTGTAAACATAATGTCTTTGGGGACTAATTTGTATATGTTGAAATCCTAATATATATTGCTACAGAGGGGATACTAAGAACAGCTTTTCCTTTCCCCCTCACATATCTTGTTTGGTATTGGAGCCAAGTTTGATATAGCCTTGCTTCTTGCCATCAACCTTAACCCAGAGAAGATCAGCAGCCGCCTCCCCAAAGATCAGCAGCCATTGACCTGTAGAGCAACAACATCCACCAAACTGTCCAGTTGCACGATAGAACATTGGCCTAACTTTTGGTCAAGCGTAGGGCTGTTCATTTGGCTTGGATTGAATCAAACCCAACTAAACCATTTTTAGAATTGTCAAACTAAACTGAACTGAAATAATTTTCAAACAAAACCATAATTTTTGATTTGGTTCGGTTTAAACCAAAATTACTAAATACTTACAATATTGAAATATAGGATATTATTATTAAAATAATATTTTTATTTTTATAATCGAAAATTTTAAACTATAAACTGAATTGAATTATCTGGTTTGCTTCAGTTTTTCCATTTAGATCAAATTTGGACCACTCGTAAAGTGTCCAAAAGCATGACTAGACGTCACTCCATTTGGCTGAGAAACTTTTCATAAATCATTTGGAAGCATGACTGAATATCTACACCATTGTTTGGATGTTTACTAGAAGCTGTGGTATGTGATCGTCGCACCATTTCTTTGCAATGTCATCCTCATTGACCACCTCCACATGTTATGCTCTACATAGATATCCTCCTAGCCACCATGCTGATGTTGCTCATTCATGACCTCTTGCTTGGAGTAGACTTCTCGGTGGCAATCAACCCACCAATGCCGCGATCTAGGTCTTTTATTTACAAACTTTTCATCGTACATGACATTACTTTTTCGTAGAGGAACATCCATCGTGTGCCGAGCACAATTCTAGATAAACCCTTTGATTTTAGACTTAGGTGCTTCTTAGAATATAATTGGTAACTATCCATATTTCTTGTCTCAAAGAGCCTTCCTACCCAATTAATGCCACACTTGCTGATGCGTCTTTCTCAACGGTAAAAGGCATAGAAAATGTTTCTCTTACTCCCTTGTTACCTCTTTCTTTTGTTCCCTGTAGATCTATCTTGTTCTTATTATCTTTTAGTAACCTCACAAAAGCCTTAAATTGCTCAGAAACGTTACTTATCAAGATTTGCATAATGGAAGGATGATTAGCATAGACCATCAGTCTCAAGGATTATGCTGGCTGTCTGTGACTCTACCTCCATCCACCTTGGTAGTCCAGTCACCCCCACTACAAATTCACAATAGCCTAGTTTATTGAGTGTTGAGTTGAGAAGATGGGTTCCTGTGTCTTCAGAGTCTTGATCATGAGTGTGTCAATTGAGGAAGCATTCTAGGTCTTCTTTTCCTAGAAGTTTCAATAAATGTGCTCTTGCACCATCTGCTTTAGTGCATTTTGATGTTTGGGTTCCTAGACGTGTCACGTCAAAATTGGATTTCAAATACTTCTAACCTTCATTGACAATTATTCTCAAATGACATGGTTATTTTTTGAAAGAGTGTTTTTAACTTTTCTCTATTTTCTCATCGTTGATTCAACGGACATTCATGAGCTTCTTGTAGTGCATAAGACAACAATGAAGATTGCACGAAATATATCATTAGCATATGTAACCATTGTTAGCTCTATGCATCATTGCATACCTTCAAGGGCAGTTCCAAGAATTCATCATGTACAGTTTCCAAAGTAGTGCTCCTAATTTGCTCCCTTGCTGATGAGAAAGAGATCAAGAAAATTATCCTATATGCTTAATTTTGGGATGTTGTGGACAAGGTTATTGTTGTCATGGTTTAAAGTATTGTTCTGTCCTATGTGGATTGTACACATTGGTCTGATAAAGGACTGGCAGTCTAAATTGGACAATGTACAATTTTTATTAAGCAGTACTACTCAATATACCACTTAGAGCACTGGTACCGTACTTCAATCTTTATCATTGTTGAGATTTTATATGGCCCAGAGCATGCAATTGAGTTATCTATTCTATTTGTTGATCAATCAAAGACACCAAGAGACCATGAACAAGTGCAAGGCATATACTGACATTATATCCAAGAGATAGGACAAACAAATGAATTTGATGTCCTATTGGAGAAACTAAAAATTTGAAAATTCATTGGCATGTTACTAGCACAAGCTTCATTGCAATTTATTGATGCTAATTGGATCTAACCAATTACTGTCTATTTTTAGGAGTCTTTTACTCATTTACTAAAATGCTTCCTGAAGTTTTTTGATGGAAAAAACAAACAAAGTAGTAAATAAAAATTTATTGTCCTTAGCTCCTACTATTTCAGGTGCAATTCATGCATTGTATTCTCTTGAATTCAGTTGCTGCAATTAACATTTATCATACTCAATTATCAATAACCATGCTTTTGTCAGGAAAAGCACTTGCTCTGGGAAACCTAGAGGACCAACCTTTTCCCATTCACTATTATACCCTTTCAAGAAAGGAACTTGAGGATAATGGATATTACTTTAATCAGCCAGGTAGATTTCTGCTTTATATAATTCTTTGTTTTTCTCGTGAGTAACTAATGGTAAATCTGCAGTGCAGGTGTCATCTCTACACTCCCTTCTCCATCAGGTTCCCCATCTTATGAAATTCTTGCGCTTGACTGTGAAATGGTAATATTTCAAGAAAACAAAAAAGTTTAATATTTAATTTTGTTCTTTCTTAGTCCCAGTGGATGAATGGATGCTAGTCTAAATTTTACAAGTTCAGATTCTATTATTTTGGAGTTTTCAGAAATAGGGACTTCGCTGATCATATATTGCCTTTTAATCAGAACATTATTTTGATTGTTAAATGCTTGTTTTTGGCTTCTTTTTGAGCTATTTTTTATGAACATCGACAATGTCAGTTGATGTTTACATCTTTATAAAAAGAGAATTGTACTTTTTAAGAAGATAAAAGTAAACTTGGAGTTATTGAATTTCAAGGAATCAAGTTTTTAGATACATATGTTTTACTAAATAGGGCATTTAGGAACTACTATGTTGAAGAAAATGGACTTAGACCTAACTCCACCACAAAAGCTAAGGATTGTCCAAACCGTTATAAGGAGCACTTTACACTTATGATCAGCCAATGTAGGATATGTAACACACCCCCCTCACTCCCGGGGCCGAACTCATACGGGAGGTCCGGAGCGTGAAGTTTGCAAGACTGGACATCCGTAGGTGGCTCTTGGCTTTGATACCATGTTGAAGAAAATGGATTTGGTTGGATGCTATATGATTAGTAGCCCCACTATCTACAATCCAAGGTTTAAGTAATGAATGTACAGTAGAGTAAGAAGCATTTCCTGCCATATTTGCAATGTTTGTTTCATTGCATTTGTGCTTCATGATGCCGAGCAAGGTGTTATTTTGTTCCTCTGTAAAGCCTCTATGCCTTCCAGTCAGCTGGTCAGCAACTCCTGCTTTTGTGTTCAACTTTTCCTTGTCATCACCAGTTGCAACCAGCCAATGTGGGATATCTAACACAGTACTTAACCAATTAAATTTTTTTCTATGTAGGACTCTTATTACTTAAGCCTATGTGAAAGCTCCCTAATAGAGATAGCTCAACTCCTAGAATAACCTAACATAAGAAAATTTTCTCCTTCAATTAAGATGTAAAGCATATATTCACTTCATGGCACAAAATCGCAATATCAAGTGAATCCACAAGCAAATGAGCTCAGCCCTTTATCTCTTACTCAATTCTTCTATGTTAACTTTTATATCTGTTTCCTGCAATCATATTGTTAGTCTTCTTGCATTGGTTGGATAATTTGATCTATAAAACCTAGAAGATCCTTGTTAACTTCCTTAGAACTATCCATGTCAATGTCAGTTTCAGAACATAAGTTTAATACAACCAAGGTCCTGCACATTTTCCTGTAAATTCCTGCTAAAATAGGTTTCATATATCCATAACTGCTTGAATCTCTAACCAAAACAAATTTTCAATAGCAAGCTTAATTTCTGGAAATCCAATCCATGCATGAATCTTGTTAGCCAGTTCATATGGCTAACCAACCTTAACTTCAGGTTTACTCAAGGATATTGTTGTGTTTGGATCAAAACTTTTTCCTGTGTCTGAGACATTGGGTTCTGATATTTTAGAAACAGTAACTATGCAATAAATTTGTTTATTACCGAACTTTTTCGTTTCTACTCGTGTATCATTATAAAGATGTTGTTATGTCATCATAACATGAAAAAAGAACATTGTGCTAAGCTAATATCATAGTTTAAAATCTCCAATTGTACTACCCAGTACCCAGTACCCAGTATTAGTGCTGTACCGCTCATACCAGGCAGTACTAGAATTTCATAGTAATTTTTGTATTGCTACTGGTGCTAGGCAATATATGATTAGGAACTTCACCAAGATTTCAATCCTTGCATAATATAAAAGTAGCCTCAATCATACACCTCTTGTCCAAATCGAGGTGCAATTTAAACATAGGTCTAGATTCTTTTGCATATTTACTTGACATCTGTGAAGTGCAATTCATTAAATTCACAGGATAATTTCAGAGAATAATGAAAAGTTTCTGTTAGATTTTGCACTGAGATTCTTCTTGATAAAGTATGTATCATACAACTATTTGAATTTAAATCTGACCAAAACTAGCTTAGTTCACAGAGTAAAGGAGACATCTAATCTGTTCCTAACTGTAGATTGTGTATAAAAAAGTAAATATATTTCTTGGAGATGATCTGAGTAGTTGGAAACTAATTTTTATGCTTGCGTGGCTTTGTTTAGACCCAACTATATTTGGCTAAATCTGTGATTACTTATAATTACTTTTTAAACTATGATATGTGAATGTGATTGAAAATGACAAATTTAATAATACATGATTAATTTAAACATAAAAGCTTCAATGTTATGATTATATTTCATTGGAAAATATTCTAAAAATAAAGCTTGAATTTGAGGATTAATATGCCCTAGCTTGTAGTTGAGAAGAGTATGGGTGAGTCTGAGTAGATTAGGAAAATTGAGAGGTTTGATGTGGTTCCAAATATAACTAAATTAGTTACTAGTATAAAACAGTTGGTATGCCTAATAGTGGCCAGTCCAACTAGTATACTGCTGGTCTGAGTAGTGGACTAAGATTGGTATTGGGTGGTGTTTTCCAATTTTTAAACCATGTTTTCATATTTGTTCTATACTAGTATGCAACTCTTCCAGGCTAATGCTAGTTAATTTTGTTCTATTTGTTTCTTTATGATATGATGTCTTATTTCATCTGCCTTCTTGTAATGTAGCTTTAACTGTGATATACAACTTTATTAGTTTCACATTCAAGACTAACTCAATTTTTTTTTTGTCAGTGTGTGACCACGGAAGGGTTGGAACTCACCAGAGTTACATTGGTGGATGTTGCAGGAGAGGTAGACACATCAACTTTTTTGTTCGTTGGAATTTAGAGTTTTAGACAACATATTCTTTTTCTTTCTTGTCATGCAACAACACATTCTATGCTTGACTAAGTATAGTTAAACTAGTTTAAATACTATATTCACCGGATAAGTCTTTGGATGCTGATTTTTTTGAAGAGGATCCCTTTGTGCACAAGAGAAATTAGATTTGAGGCAGTATTACGACTTCTACTATAGAGAAGGTTAGGGGTGCGGAATTGGTTTAAATTGAACCGAACCGACATAAACTGAACCGAACCGAATTTTTTTGGAATGAAAATCTAAACCGAAAGCCGAACCGAATATGGGATGAATTGAACCAGACCGAACCCACTATTTTCGGTCTGGTTCGGTTTTGTAACCGAACAAACTGAACATCGGGCGACAAAGAAGAAATTAACAGGTTTGGCTCTTTTACATAAAGAAGAAAAGATATGAGAGATGATGCATGCGCTGACTTGGCTATTTTAGCCTGTTTAAACGAAAAAAAACATCATTCTATCAATGATAAATCATCAAGTCCACTTGAAACATACACACTACATTTTTTTTAGTTTTATATATTTCGGTTTTCGGTTTGGTTCGGTCCCCAAACACTGGGAACCAAAGCCGACCTGATTATTTCTTATTCGATTTCGGTTTGGTTTCGAACCGAACCTGCCAAGTAGGGGTGAGCATGGGTCGGTTCGGTTAATTAACCTAACCGAAAATTCGGTTAACCGAACCGAACTGGATAATTTTTGTTAACTGTTTACCTAATCGAAAAAATTCGGTTAATTCAGTTCGGTTAACCGAATTTTTCGGTTCGATTCGGTTAATTTACCAAATTTACCGAAAAAAAATGGTAAATTTTTTTTACCAAGATTTGAACTATGGTCAATGAACTAAACATACAACACCTTAACCACTAAAGCAAACTATAATATTGATATGAATATCACTTAAATTTTTTTAGCCGTTA
Source organism: Canna indica (assembly GCA_034359265.1). Lineage (NCBI taxonomy): Eukaryota > Viridiplantae > Streptophyta > Magnoliopsida > Zingiberales > Cannaceae > Canna > Canna indica. The sequence continues at coordinate 34,711,752 of CP136892.1, read as the reverse complement.
ACCGAACCGAAATTTATTCGGAAAATTCGGTTCGCTTAATTCGGTTTCGGTTCGGTCAGTTAATCGGTTTTTTCACTTAATCGGTAAATTTTTCTCACCCCTACTGCCAAGGGCCAAACCGAACCGGACCGACAATTTTGGTTCAGTTTTTTCGGTTCAAGTTGGTGTGACCGAACAGTGGACACCCCTAGAGAAGGTGGTCTAGCATATTAGCTTGGGTTAATTACTGAAACTAAACTTCAGGGGTTCAGTGTACTATTGAAAGCCTTAGCTTTTAACAAATATGTACATAGACTATTACTTCTATATGGATATAGTCATCCATTGAGTGTCAAGACTTTTGCTGGTATAATCATTTGTGAGCTTAATGTTTTTCACTCATGTAATTAGTATATGCCATGTTGGAAATGGTTGCTCAGCCTTATTGTATCTATTGATTGCTACTCGGTGCTTGTCGAGCACTCAACTGAGCCCCTACTTGCTAGATGTGCTGCTAACCACTTATTGTCATTTGCCAACCTCTTGACATGATTACCCCTTTTTCTTCTTCTCAATCTCTTTTATCTATCCAAATCATGGTTTTAAATCTCATACCGGTAACAATCTTGGTAATTGGCCGGTATCGGTACGTACGGGAATCATACTGTACCAACCATACTGACACAGTACAGTTGGTACAAATTGGCCATACCCGATTTTTTTTTTAGTTCGTTTTCAATTTAAATTCCAAAACATAATTTTAAATTCCAAAGAAGCTATTTTAAATGATAATTCATTAAAATGATGAAAAAACACATATAATCCACTACACAATAAACTTCTCAGTTCTCAACCATGGTCCAATATATTAAAATGATGATTTTAATTTTTAAGTTACAATGAAAAACAATATAAATTTATACATGGCGTCTGTTAAAGGAAGTAGGCATTTTGATGCGTCCAACACCACTAAGGTCTATTTCGTAGGTCTGCAAAGCCCAAATTTGAAAATTATCCCAAGCTTTGATGTTTTGGTATTCGAAATACCACATTGACAATATATTTTCTTTTCTGGGAGCCCCTGAGTGAGTAGTCTTGTGAGTAAGCAGTAACACTACTGTATATATCGAACTCGACCCATAGCTAATCACCATATCATGATGGTATTGTGCTTCTGAGTTCTGACCTTTGCTTCTCTTTCCCTCTCTTTTCATAAGCTCTGGTGGTCGTGCTTTTGATTTCTTTTCTTGGTTATTCCTCCGAATACATGAGTTTATATACAGATTTCTACCAAATCAAATCCCTAAATCATGGTAATTAGCCAACTATGTTACCTAAATCAAATCCCTAAATCATGGTAATTAACCAGCTATGTTACCTAAATGAATTCCTTAAATTAGAGTAATTAGACAGCTAGGTTACCATAATTACAATAATTACAGCTAATATTCCAACACTCCCTCAAGGTGGAGCGTACAAATTGTATGCTCCAAGCTTGTTACAAATGTACTTTATTCTTGGTCCTCTGAGAGACTTGGTAAGAATATCTGCCAATTGATCACTAGAGTTGACGAATGCTAGTATTATTACCAGGCTCGATTTTCTGTTTGATAACATGAGAGTCAACCTCTATGTGCTTGGTTCTTTCAAAAACTGGATTAGAAGCAATGTGAAGGGCAGCTTGATTGTCACATATCATCTTCATGGTTTTGACTTATTTCCTTAAATCTTGAAGAAGTTGTTTCGACCAAATAAGTTCACATGTTGTAAGTGCCATGGCTCGATATTCCGCATCTGCACTTGATCTAGCAACCACGTCTTGCTTTTTACTTTTCTAAGAAATAAGATTACCTCTAATCATGATACAGTATCCTGAAGTAGATCGCCTATCCGAAGGGGAACTTGCCCAATCAGCATATAGTAACCCTTGTGCTGGAGCTCCTTTGAGGTATCTAAGGATACGAATAACAACATCTCAGTGGTCACTATAGGGAGCTTGGAGAAACTTAGCACACTGACTGCAAAAGAAATATCTGCTCGTGTGAGTGCCAGATAGTTTAATCTTCCAACTAGTCTTCGATACCTTTCTAGGTCTTTCAACGGTTCCCCGTGTTCAGGAACAAGCTTAACATTGGGATCCATGGGAGTGTCTACAGTTTACAATCTAACATTCTTGGCCCTTCTAACAAATCCAAATCCAAGAAATATTTTCTTTGTGAGATAACAATTCCTGCATTTGATTGTGCCACCTCAATACCAAGAAAATACTTAAATTTTCCCATGTCTTTAAGTGTGTGTTTCTTTAATTGAGACATTTCATCATGATCATTGCTTGTTATGACATCATCTACATGGACAACCAAATAGATACACTTTCCATTATCATGTCGGAAGAACACAGATCATATTAGAATGACATCGAGTCATTCCAAATTCATGGATTACAGAATTGAATCGCCCAAACCATGCTCTTGGGGACTGTTTCAACCCATATAATTATCATCGCAATCGGCAAACTAATCCTCACTCCCCCTCAGCAACAAATTCAGGAGGTTGCTCTATATAGACTTCTTTCTTCAGCTAGTTCTCCATGAAGAAAAGCATTTTTAATATCAAGTTGATGAAGAGTCCATTGATGCATAGTAGCTAAAGAAATGAGAAGTCGAACAAAAGTAATTTTAGTTATCGGAGAAAAGGTCTCAATATAATCAAGACCATAAACCTGAGTGTAGCCTTTGGCAATCAAGCGTGCTTTAAGGCATCAATTTGTCCATCAGGTCCAACTTTTACATTAAACACCCATTTACATCCGGCAACAATTTTCCCTTTTGGCAAAGGGACCAATTCCCAAGTTCCATTACTCAGTAGAGCCGTCATTTCTTTTATCATTGCATTTCTCCAACTTGGATGGTTCATTGCTTCACTAACCGTCTTGGGTATAAAGACGTTAGATAAGTAGAAACAAAGGCATTATAAGATGGAGAAAGACGATGGTAACTAAGGAAATTATAAATAGTATAAGAATTACGAGTTGAGCAAATATCTTTGTGGACGACAATGGGAGGAGTTGCTGCCTGCACGAATGACTGGAGTAGGTGAAGGCTGATCATGATGTGAGTCATCAAGAGTTGGCAATGTACCTGTGTCAAGAGAAGGAGAGTTATTGGTGTTAGCAGGAAGGTGAGTTCGCCGTGAGTAGGTTCGAAGAGGAGGGGCTTGTGTTGGAGGATCATTTGGAGAAAAGTTAGGAATAGGTAGAACAACAGAAAGGAGGTTTGTGTTTTCAGTTTTGGTTGAAAAGTATGGTGATGATTAAAAAAAGGTTACATCTGCAGAGACAATATTTCTTTGTTATTGGATCATAACATTTATAACCTTTTTGAAGACGAGAGTATCCCAAAAATACACACTTGATGGATTTGGGTTTAAGTTTGTCCTTCCCTGGAGCATGATCATGAACAAAGCAAGCACACCCATATACTTTTAAAGGCAAGTGGTAAGGATCTTCTTTTGGAAAGAGAATTGGATGAGGACTTTGGTGATGCAAAACAGAGGAAGACATCTGATTAATTAAATAACATGCAGTTAGAAGTTAGAACAACATCCCCCAAAATCGGAGAGGAACGTGATGGTTAATAAGAAGGGTGTGGGCAGTTTCAATGAGATGCCGATTTTTACGTTCAACAACCCCATTCTGTTGGGTGTGTAAGCACAGGTAGTTTGATGAGTGATTCCTGTGAAGACAAAAAAATAGAGATGGATGAAGATAAATATTCTCTTCCATTATCACCGCGTAAGACTTTTATTGAGACATTGAATTGATTATGAATTTTTGCACAATTTTTTTGAAAAATAGAATATAATTCACAATGATCTTTCAATAAGTAAACCCAAATGCAGCGGGAAAAGTCATCAATAAATGTAACAAAGTAATGAAAACCATAGTTGTATTGACTTGACTTGGGCCCCATATGTCTGAATGAACAATATCAAACATACATGCAGCCCTATTATTGGCACTTCGGTTCATTGTTGGAGTAGCCGATGATTCAGATCTTGATCTAGTCCGATCCCAGCCCATGAGATGATCATATTGCTGGATCAAGTCAACTGAGTTATGTTGGTCGTAGGATCTTGCTACCTAGGATCGTGATCTCAACAACATTGATCATATATGTTTCCAAAGCCTAAACAACCTATCAATCACTATATGGTTGTGAACCTTGGGGCTTGGTATCTAGCTCTATGAATATGAATCTATGGAAGAGAAATTATTGACCCTTGGGCTATTAGTCTTTGAATATTAAAGTAGCTGGGTTGAAACATGGAAAACAATTCATCAAGTGATTGGAAACAAGCAAATTTCGAATTAACCATTCAAAGGTATTCAAACACTTGGAAACAATTAAACTTAGACATTTTCACTAATGAGAGTAAGGAAATATCCAACAACACTGACATATAAGCATGTACTAGTAGATTCGTATTTTGTCCAACATGGCAAGAGAGTTCATATGCTAAGGCTGAGTGATCTACATAGATGTTTGTGTTCATCTAAATCTTGATATTGCTGCACAAGGAAGTTTGTCATATTGAAGCCTAACGGAGGTCATCCCTAAAATGATACCTCCACGCTTGTGATTTTTGCTTGTGATTTCAATTAGCATTCCGTTTTGAAGCTTGCTTCCCCATCCTTCACATTTTCTTCATTTTGCTCCCAAGGCATATGTCAAAAGACCATTGACCATCACTATGAGTCCTGTTCATCCCATCATCAATGTTTCTCTTGTGCTAACATTGTTGCCCATAACGGCCATGGCACCCTTGAGGCCTTGACAACCTGCATGATTATTGTCTTTGTAACCTAGTTGCTATCCTTCTTTTGAGAATAGGAGCTTATTTTTCTTAGTGACTTCTTAAGAGTCAAGACTTGTATAAAAAACTATTATTCATATACAAATAAATATTGTGTATATACCGCAAAATTATTTGCCCCTTTCTCCTTGAAGATCATGTTCTGTCTTCAATAAGTTCACTGAGACCAGAGTTCTGTTGCCTCAATGAATTCTAGTAGATTGTGAGCTCTCTTTTACCTTTTGACATTTTGTAATACATTGACTCATCTGAGGATTCAATACTCTCTCTTCTTTCTTTCTCTTCTTTAGTCTCTCTGTCGACCCTTTTACTATGCCGAAACCATGCTTGCCATAATTGAGATCCCATACAGGAACGTTGGAGGGCCTATGGGATCAATATTATAATATCAAAACATAGGATTGAAGATCTTAGAATAATCTTAAAATATTATTTTCAAAAAAAAATATGAGTAAGTAATTGAACATGACAAATATTAAAATTTATCAACCAGTAATTAATATGTATTAACATTTAGATAGATGAGTTTGTTTGCATATGTGAAGAGCAACTTGTTTTGTACGACAAAGGGCAGCAAGGATCGTGCATTATAAGCCACTGTTAGGGTTTTAGGTTAGTTTTCTTTCGCGTTGGCACACACTGTTTGGGCATAATCTGGGTCACACTACGATACAAGTCATGGTACGAGTTTGATCCCATCATAGTTGTGATTGTAGATCTGATTTGACTCAGGGCACAATTTGGACCATGGCAAAGTTGGCCGGAACACATCCCCTTACATCTTTATTAAATTTGTCCACCGTGTATCAAATAACCCTAATCCATCAACATTTGTTTTTGAAGAGACATGCACTTATCCCCATTCTGCTGGACGTTTCTCATCTTTGCCTTCACACTATGCCATTACCCTTCGCAACGTCATCACTCAAAGTCACCACTTCTTAATTCCTTCTGCATGTGATTGCAATAAGTTGATTTTCAAGGGACAGGTAATGTTATGATTTAGGCCCTATTTACTTGGTAGGAAGGAAGAGAAGGGAAAAGAAGAGGAGGTAAAGGAAGAAATGTTTTTCCCCTTCTCTTATTTACTTGGAAGGAAAATAAGAGGGAAGGAGATTTTTTTTTGGATCCTCTCCTAATTTTTTTTGGAGCACATCTCCCACCCCTCTTTCTCTCTCTCTCTCTCTCTCTCTCTCGTGCACGTCCCCAATGTTGCCTCGCTAAAGACCTGCAACATCTCCGTGTGATAGCCTCTCCTGTCGTGACGATGAGCTTTGTGGCTCTCAACAGTCAACATCATCAATACCAATCTTGGCCCTTGCATCATCTCTATCCTCCTCTTTTATAGGCAGCTCAAAGCTCGTATTTGTCAACATCCTCCTTGCTCTCTGGTCAATGACGTATTCTGGTCTATTGAATCACCTCGAATCATCCCCATTGAAGACCCTGATGAGGTTGCAGCATGCATCTGAGTGCAATCATGCTCAAGTGCTGATAGCAAGTACGATGACATTGCTGTTTTTTCTTTCTATCAATATAGCTGTTTTTCCTTTCTATCAATATAGCATGAAACTATAGAATTTCATCCATGTGCTTCATTTTTGGTGCCATTTTTTTCTATTATTCTTAAAAAAGTACTGAACAACTAAATTAAAAGTTTCCATTGCAGGTGGTGCTCGACAAACTAGTTAAACCGTCCAACAAAATTCTCGACTACAATACTAGGTAGTTTTCATATTTTGGCATTATATTTCACAGAATAATTGATTTGTATAGTCCTAATCTTGTGATGTCAAATTCTTGAATTTTAGTTATCAACTTTTATATTGATCAATTAGTAGCTCACAAACATCAGGGAATCCAATTATTCTTTTGTTCAATGCATTTACTTAAAAATGCTAATACTTAATGTCTTCATATAGGGCTGGAATCATCTAATGTCGTTAATTTATGTGCATAATATTTGCCATTTCTTGTAGGACATTATCTATCTATTTAATGAGTTTAATATACAATCTGAATAATATGCTTCAACTGGTACAAATGGCTTATCTGTCTTCTCCCACTTATTTCCTTAGATCCGAGTCATTTTTAATTATAAATATGTAATTGGGCATATTCCAGAGCATTGTTATCGAAAGTTACTCAGGCAAATGCATAGGTGCTAAAGATCTTGTCTTAGATCTCTATGGGCTAGTGCAAGATATGTAGTCTAGCTGAGTGGTGAGTGCTTTCTTGCCTTAGGAAAGAACCGTTTATGCAAGAACAACAATCTTCTCATCATGTATAATCGTTTTCTTTTCTCAGTATATGCTGAGAAGAATGACCTAGATCCAGTTCCTATGTTTTGATTTACAATACTAGGTTGGTTTGATATGTTTTTCTCGTATTCATTCTATATATATAAATGATCTAGAACTCTTTTTGATTTTGAACCTATATTTGATTGTATGATTTGGTAAGCATGTACTATCTACTAAAAAATTTATGCCTGATGGAAAATTTCATTCTAGTGATTATCTTTAGCCTTATATATGTTTATATATTTCTAGAATTTATAAAAGATACGAACCTTGATTTGCTCATGCAATAACCTAGCGCCTTAGGCAGTATGAAAATATTGGTGCCTTCATGTTTGGATGGAGTAATTTGGAGGGGGATGGAGGGGAGGGAAAAAGAAACTCAACTTTTTATGTGAAAAGATATTTTTAAGGAGCCTAAAGGAGATTTGTCCACCTTAATAAGAAAGTCAAGTTTCTCTTTTTTTTCTCCCTTCCCCTTCAAATTCCTCGATCCAAACTCATGCCCAGTACTTTCTGAAACAATGTATTATAATGTTGATCACTTGATCATGAAATATCTTTTTTGGTATAATCTAGCGTGGTGCATGTCCACTTAGTCTAGTATATATTGGATTTTGTCTTTATAATAAAGATAACTTATATCCTAAATTGATACTCAATATACTTCCTACTTCTATAGTCTTATTTATAGTATGTATCATTCTATTGGATGACACAAACCTTCTCTTGAAAATAAAGATTTCAACTTGCGCAGATACAGTGGAATTACCAGCGAGATGCTAGATGATGTGACAACAACACTCAAGGACATTCAGGTAGAAAGAATGTGTATTCTTTTCTTGTTAAATTTCTAATATGCGCTTTTTCTAAATGTAATTGCTGACTCTTTCTACTTTTTGTTTGTCATATTACTAGGTTATGTTATCTTAATATGGTATAATATTTTTTGAAATGAGTATATTAATATTTGTTCTAGCTCATGATAGTTCTGATTGTGACTTCAGGAAGAGTTCCTTAAGCTTGTGCATAAGGAAACAATTCTAGTTGGCCATTCTCTCGAGAACGATCTTTTAGCATTGAAAATATCACATTGTTTGGTAATCGATACTGCTCTTTTGTACAAGCATCCTCGTGGTGCAGGCTACAAGACAGCTCTGCGAGTCCTGTCCAGGAGATTTCTTTCACGACAGATTCAGGCATCAGGAAATGGACATGACAGCATTGAAGATGCAAGAGCTGCGATGGATTTAGCCCTTTTGAAGATTACACATGGTGAGTTTTGCTAGATTTTTTGGTCATTCTATACAACAATATACTCTAATGAGACATTGATATGTTATTAGTTTTCATTTCGGTTGTATTTTTAAGCATGAATTACCAAATACTTAGCTTACTGAAATGTATTTATCTACAAAATGTCCCAGTGGAAATATAACTTCTTTGTCAAACTTATTTGGATGGCATTTTCATCTTATTATTAATATTTTTATATCATAGCCAAGGTTATCGAATCGCAATTCCCAACGTGAATCGCGAGGCTAATTTTTGAATCATGAATCGTGAATCGTTTCGAATCGTAAGATTCAAAGACACATGAAAAATTACTTATATATGAGTCATATGACATACCATAAAATGATATTATGTAAGCTCAAAAGACACAGTCATTACTAAAGTCTCAAAAAACATAGTCTTAGACTCCCAGTCTCAACTTTCAAGTACTAGCAAAGCAAGTAGCAACTCATATACAAGTAACAAGCTAATAAAAACCAAGTATCCCGAGGAAGGACTGTGCAAACTGGCAAATTGAGAGGAAGGACTGTGTAATCTTGTATCAATTTCTTTTTTAAAGGAGGGAAACTGAAGGATGGACTGCCGAGTGACCTTTATTAATTAGTATATCATTCATGTCTCTGTTACAACACGATGAAGAAAATGGTTTTCTGAAACCATTAAGAATATGTATAATTGTATACTATACACCTTGCCGGGATTGTAGTTCAATTGGTCAGAGCACCGCCCTGTCAAGGCGGAAGCTGCGGGTTCGAGCCCCGTCACTCCCGAACTAGGATCCGATCCGATGAATGGAGAAATTTATTTCTCCATTTTCACAGAAAATGGAGACAGGAAGCAAGATCTAATCTTCAGTGGGGATCCTTATTTCTTTTGTTTTTCATTTCACATTTATCATAAGACAAATACGGGAATTTGAATTTCTTCCACCAGTGCTGAGAGAGACATAACATATATGGGTTCGTTAGATTCGTACAATTGATAGTATTTCTATATTTACTATTTTAAGATATACTTGTCTGACTTTCTTTTTCAATTTTCTTGATGAATGAAATAGAATAGAGTGCCCCTATTTTTACCGGGAATACATATACAAATTTTATTCATTTATTGTACGATACACAAGGAACTTAACATAATTACCTCAATAGAGTACTTGTCGGGTTAAACCCCCCAACTTTGTTTGTGTATCCTCAATGACTAATTGGAAACAATTTATCTCATTTTCATTCAAATGGCACACTAAATTTTTGATGTATGCCTTCCCGTTCTAATTGAAGAAAGAGATACTAATTAAATAAAAGAGAAGACCAAGCAACAACCCTTTTTATTTTATTAAATTTGTTTTTGTTGAAATTATATTAGATCTTTTATACTTAACGTGTCCTTTTTCCATCTTACTTCCACTCTTTGGATCTGTGTATGATCCATAGAATATCAGTCATATAATTCCTCATAATTGTATGTATATGTATATAACGAAGGAGAAGTATATAAGGAAGACGATAGGGTTATTTATAGAAAAGAAAAAGTGGAAAAGAATGAAAATTCAACGGGATTCCCGATCCAATAAAGAATCCCCTTTCGGATTTAGTATGGATAAAGGATCTTCCTATGTTATACTATTCAATTCTCGACGATGGATCGATTTGGTAGATCAGATATTGTTATTCATAATATTGATCCCATTCAGTATCATCAGAATGCAATTCATCCCATTGAATTTACAGGAATCAAATTTCTCATCTCTATGGGATTAGATCCCGAGTTATTGCAAAGTAAAAAAAACAATGAGATTATGGAAGTCAATATTCTCGCATTTATTGCTATTGCACTGTTCATTCTAGTTCCTACTGCTTTTTTACTTATCATCTGTGTAAAAACAGTCAGTCGAGGATGGATTGCTGAGTGACTTGAGGATGGAATGACGAGTGAGGAACAGAGGAGGAGTATGAAGCAGTGTTTGGCGAGTGGCGAGTGGCGACTAGCTGGGCGAGTGGAGAAGTAGTCGCGACTGGCTTGGCGAGTGAAGAAGTAGTTGCGACTGGGTTGGCGGGTGAAGAAGCAATCGCGGCGCCGGTGAGCGTGCAAAGAAGAAAAGGTTTCTTCTGTCGAGTGAAGCACCGGGGTGAAAATGGCGAGGGAGGAGGAATACAATGCGTTTTCTTCTGTCGAGTGCGTTTGAGGATGAAAAGTCGGCGATTTACCCATGGCGGCGATTCACACAGGGCGGCGATTATGAATCGAATCGTGGTGAATCGCCGATTCTAACACGATTCGAAGCAATTTGCGATTCAAATCATCCATTTGCCGCTTGGGTGAATCGCATCGGATCGCACGATTCACGATTCGATAACACTGATCATAGCTTCCCTGCTTTAATTAAGTTCTGTACTGCCCATACAAAGTGGTTTATATCATATCTTTGTTAGGCCTTTGTATTCTGCCTATGCAATGCAATTTTAATAGGCAGATGATATTTTTGCTAATGGAAGTATGAAATATCAACTTGTTATAATGAGAGATCTAAGGTCTTTATATGAGTTGAAATTACCTCAAAAATAGTCTGAATAGTAAAATAAAAGTTCCAACACTGGAAAAATAGCTGTTGGGCATGTACCAGGTGGTGGTATAGTACTTGTATTGACTATACCAGATTGGCACCGTTTGGTACAGTTGATATTCACTTATTTTCATGTACCGCTAGAATACTGATCAAAAAGTTGAGAAAAGGTAGGAATTGTCCATACTGGGCAGTATTTAGGAGATTCTAAACCATGCTTGGGATATTCTTGCTTAAGCATTAAAAAAGATGTAGAAATTAGTGGTTTCATACTTCAATTAGCAAAAATTGTATGCTAATCACTGATGTACCCTGTTCAATTGGTTTGTTTGTGAATTTAGCAAAAAACCTATTCAATTAGTTGGTTTGTTCTTGAGTTGAACGGTTGATGATCACCCAATGGTTTATTTCTTTTTGGAGGAAGAAGTTGACTTTTGCTGCATATAAGAGGTGCAAATTTGTATGTAATTTCTTTTTGAATGTGGTGCTGTCTATTCGAAGTTGTAACTTTCCATCTAGATACAAGGGGTTTTGAAATGTATTCACACCCTAAACTTTTTGAAGCTGCAGCTAGTTTGGTTGAGATCAACAAAGTTGATTTTAGTTTTTGGAATAAAATAATATTACTTGTTCCCTGAAAATTATTAACTAGAATGTATTACATTGAGAAAATTTGTGGTTTCTCTAAAAGTAGTGAAATGATGAAATAATATCACAACAGATTTTTCTTCTATTTGTTCAAGATTATCCATGGCCATTGGTGCATAGCATGCTCTAATGTATTAAGGTAGAACTAATGCTGTTAAGATAAATTTGGAGATAAATATAGAAATAAATGAGGGTTTGTTATTTATATGTGAGACATTTGTAACTTCTCATCTATATATTGAAGAGGAGGGTTAGGTTCATGAAATGCTTTCTCTTTTATCATTTCACATCTATATATTCTCCCCTCTACATTTATAGGATTAGGGTTATGTAATCTCTCAATCCTAACATCCTCAATTTTTTTTCTTATTAAACTTTTTTTCCCTTCTTTTCTAAAAGTAAAGAAATGGTCATGCTGCACCAAAGAACACCCTCATTATCATAAACCCTGCAATAGCCCCTGATCAGCCCTTCAACAATGCCTGCCTCACCTGGCTTCATCAAAGGAAAACAAAAATCTGCACTCTTGTGCTAATCTAGTTTTCCTATTCACTATTGCAAGTTGGACCATCTCATATTGAACTTATTAGTTCTTGCAATCCTTGATTCACACCTACTTATCTCTAATCCAAGTGGATCCCGAGGGGGACATTCAAATGGCAATTTGTCTCTACTCTTAACTCCATGCATTAGTTTGAGACTCATCTTTGAAATATTTTCATGACACCAACAATTCTTGGAAGGTGCTAGCCTCTGTATGCAAGGAACTTTGCCTCTCTTTGTCATCTCTTAGCACACCTGCTTCTCTGTGTAAATTTAGACTCTTTTTAGTGCACTTTTTCTTGCAGGACCAAGTCTCTCCTTGTGCATGTCTCCGCTGGTTTGCTTCTTTAATGCACCTCCGCCACACTACTTCTCTAGTACAGTTCTCACTATAGTCTCTTTGTGCACCTTTTAGCTGGCCTACCTCTTTAGTGCACTTCATGGCACCTCGCCATGGAACCTTGCCGCTTCAGTGCATTTCTCAATAGGCATTTGCCTCTCTCCATGCACCTCTTCAGAAAGCTCATTTCTCTCATGCTACTCTTGAATGGTCATTGCCTCTCTTTGTACACCTCTTATAGTTTCTCATGTTTTCAAGATATTATCTCTTCTCAAGACAAGTTGATGCTTATGTGATATATCAACCTTGCACCATTTGTTTGCAGTTCAATATTCTCTCTTTTTGAGTTTTCTCTTTGTTTCCATACACAAGCACTTTTGTGTTCTCTATCGCCTTGAGTTTGAGGGGGATGTTGGGTATATTGAGGTAAAATAATATTGTTGAGATAAATGAGGGTTTCTTATTTTATTTTAATAGGCTTTGTAACTCATATATATATTGAGGGAGATGGTATGTTTATGATATTCTCTCTTTTATGATTTCACATCATGTATTTTATATTGCAACAAGCATCTTTTATAATGCTTTTGATCTATCATGTATGTTTATACAATTGTCTAAATTTCTTAGTGTCTAATCAATTGGCTTCTGTTACCCCAGGACCTGATTTTGGCTCACCCCCGAAATTCACTCGAAGCAAACTGGTTTCTGCATTGCATAAAAGTGGAAAAACTTGTTCTCTGATTGACGATGTTTCAATACTAAAGAGATATTCTGATGAAATGTGCAACACAATTCCAGTCTTTTCAGATTCCGAGGCTCTTTCCAGAGCTGTAAAAGAGGTCAAGGATATCCAAACTTGGATTTCGCTTCCTTAGCACTAGACTGATCATAAATTGTTTTATAAATTACCTTGAATTTTTGTCATTTTAGATCAAAAACGAAAAAGTGAACTTTGTCTGGACACGGTTTTCTGGATTGTTCTCATATTTCCAGAAGCAAGCTCAAGATGAAGAGCGATTGAGATATCGTGTTGCAGAGGTTCTATCATCCCTGACATGTAAGACAAAATCAAGCAGGAAAACCATGAAGTGTGATGCAGTAAGCTCGGAATTGATGGATATCTTAACTGGGATAAATGATAAAGTCCAAAAACTATACAAAGCATTACCTAATAATGCTTTGTTAATAGTTTCTACTGGACATGGAGATACAGCTATTGTTCAAAGGTAACTTCTACTGTTCTCTATAAAAGAACACCTATTATGCCTATGTATGATATCTTCTGTTGTGAAATTGATCTTCTCTGTTTATAGTGCAAACTAGCCAAACTCAATGAGCTCCAATTTGCTATACACATGATATGTGTAATCTGGTCCTTCCTATTTCAGAACTTGTCTCTTTCTAAGTCCATTTGATTCTGGTTGGATCCATGGATTTGAGACCTGTGCCATCAGTTGGTTAGGACTCAATCTGTGGCCTCTTTCATATCCAAATTTATGGAGCAGATATAGTATTTTAACTGACTATAATGATTCAGTTAGTCCATTTTCCTAATTCAGTTAGTACATTTTTAAAGAGGGTGGCTTTGGTGAAATGGTAAAGTTACCCCACTTGTGATCCGGAAGTCATGAGTTTGAGCCATGGCAATAGCCTATGTGCAAAAAGCAAGGGAAGACTTCGTACATCAACCCTCCCCAGAGCCCACAAAAGTGGGATTACTTTATGCACTGGATCACCCTTTACCTGTGCTTATAAGGACAACATACTATTTATTCACTAGATTTCGAAGGACTATCTAGAATCATTTGTTTTGATACTAATGCTTTACTGAACCCCCTAAATATCAAAGAATATGTAAATATTTTGACAACATTTCCGTGTTGTAGATCAGATGAATCAAAATCTGATTATTCAAATCATATTTGAGGATTAAATGAATATTGATTTGAAGATAAAAAAATAGGGTAAATATCCGAGAAATTCATAGTTTCACAACAAATTAAGATCTACTAATTTTTTCATTTTTGGCCTATAAATATAGTTTGCATTCCTTATTTCATCTACCAATTCATCAAGGGCCTCAAAATGGTGATCGCGTGGTTGACGGATTCATACGTGGAAGAAAAAATTGGTAGATCTTAAATTTTTATGAAACATTGTGAATTTCTAGACTATTAACTCATTTTAAAAATTCATTATACAATTTATTTTTGTAATTAAAAACTTTGAAGAGGAACTAAAAATATGCAACGACACTAAAAAAATATGCTATTAATTTAGAAAATAGCTAAGAAAATCCTGGTTCCAAAATGAAGTTAAAATGAGTCCGAAAAAATTCTAAAAGGAATATCGGGTTCAGAAAATCATAACTTATTCATGTGAAATCTGTTTCAGCAAACTGTATATCATTGGAACCGACTTGAAGAGTAGAAATGTTCGAGGGACATGATAATTTTTTTTAAAATTCATTATATAATTTATTTTTGCAATTAAAAACTTTGAAGAGGAACTAAAAATATGTAACGGTGCTGGAAAAATATGCAATTAATTTTAGAAAATGGCTAAGAAAATCCTGGTTCCAACAAACCTGCGAAAATCGAAATTAAATGAGCCCGAAAAAATTCTAAAAAGGAATATCGGGTTCAGAAAATCATAACTTATTCATATGGAATCCGTTTTCAACAAACTGTACATCATTGGAACCGGCTTAAAGAGTAGAATTTTCAAGGGACATGATTCAAATTTTTAAAATTCATTATAAAATTATTTTTGTAATTAAACACTTTTTACAATTAACTATATATTTTTCGAGCGTCGTTGCATATTTTTAGTTCCTCTTTAAAGTGTTTAATTGCAAAATAAATTATATACTAAATTTTAAAAATTTTCATTATGTCCCTTGAACATTCTTTTCTTCAAGCCGGTTCCAATGATGTACAGTTTGTTGAAAATGGATTTCATATGAATATGTTATAATTTCCTGAACTCAATATTCATTTTAGAATTTGTTTTGGACTCTTTTAACTCTGTTTTGTGCAGGCATGTTTGTTGGAACCAGGATTTTCTTAGCTATTTTCTAAATTAATTGTATATTTTTCCAGTGCCGTTGCATATTTTTTGTTCCTCTTCAAAGTGTTTAATTACAAAAATAAATTATATAATGAATTTTAGAAATGGGTAAATAGCTTAGAAATTCACATAGTTTCATAAAAAATTAAGATCTACCAATTTTTTCTTCCACGAATGAATCCGTCAGCCACGCGAGCATTGTTTTCTTCCACATTAGCAAATTTGACGAGACCCTTGACGAATTGGTAGATGAAATAACGGATGCAAACTATGTGAATCTATAGGCCAAAAATAAAAAAATGGTCAATCTTAATTTTTTGTGAAACTATGTGAATTTCTATGCTATTTATCAAAAAGAATATAAACAAATATTACATTTAAGATTAAAATTTCAAATGCTACTATGAATGGTTGCGCCATTTACAAGCTCTTTCCATGTAGGTCTTTTTAGTAGGGTTGATCTGGATTGCCTTATTCTTGCAACTGGGAAAGTTTTTATTATAACTTGAATCCTATACAACATGACCACCTAGGCTTGAGTATAAGGGGCATCTAGATTGCTTTTTTGTCCAAAGTAAGCTTTCTTTTGTCTTCCCATATCCTCTCCCAACCGTTAGTCAATCAATTCACCGTCTTCTCTCGTATCTCTATAATGATATCTATCTATCTTCTTTTATTTTGTCCTTTATTAGGGCTACACCTAATTATTTAGGAACAATAATATCTCTTATTGCATTGTTTTAGTAATTCTACTTATCCATCTCAACATTCTCATTTCTGTTATAGTAACTTTATGTATATGCTATTTCTCAACTGTCTATCATTATAAGTATAGTTGGTCTTGCAACCATTTTATATAACTTCCCTTTTGATCTAAGCGGCATATATGAAGATCATATGAAACACCTAGAATCTCTTTCCACTTTAATCATTCAACTTCTATTATATGAAAAATGTTTTATTTATATCTCCCTCTTGTTGAATAATAAATCTGAGATACTAAAAACTCTTCTATGTTATATTTCAGATAAATGTACCCAATTTCCAACTAAAAATTTGCCATCCTGCTTGTTTCTATTATAACTTGATACTTCTCGTCTGGGGTTGATGTGTCCTACTTTAAGAGGGAATAAATGGAATAAAAAAAAAAAGATGTGACTGTCATTGGGCATTACGTGGTGAGAATAACAGGATGGTGGCATTCACATCTTATGTTGTATGCTAAGTTTGCTAAGTAAATTCTGTTGAAGTTTTATCAAAGTGGCATAACGTGAATTTGCTTTTAAATGGATTTTTTGTTTCTTAAGAAGCATATATTTTACAGAATTGCTCTATGAGCCTGCTTGCCATGTTGTGGTGATTTTACCAAGCATATATTTACTTAAAATGGATTTTGTCCACTCACTTGGCTTGGGTCATCACTGCCTCAAAGACAGCTTCCTTGATATCTATGTAACCTCGTCATGCCCAATGCCCTTGTATGCTAGCATCAGTGTAAAACTGGATTGCTTCGCTCACCTACTGATTAGACTTAAGCCCCACTTGCCTCAACAATTTTGTGGATAGCACCCTGTGGTACAACCACTTATTCATATCCTTCAATGTTTTCTCATGTTACAAAATTTTAAATTTCGGTGGATCACTGCCGCCCAGTTATTTTTGGTCGGCTATCTTTCCCCCTACACAAGGTCCTCAGCTATTATTATCAAGGGATGACTACATGCTAAAACCTTCCTAAGCCATCACATTCTCTCCCTTGACGACAACTATGTCCTATTTGAACTCTCCCTTGAACCTATCGACCACCTACTCTTTGAATGCTCTTTCACTAATATTGGGTGGTGAGAAATACTTCACCTAGCTCTAGCTCTACGCCCCCTGAACTGGCTCCAGTATGTGCTCACTTACTTCGGAACCATCTTATGAGACTCAAAAAACAACTCCTCCGGGGTCTATGTTAAGAAATAACTGCATCTCCAGAAATTCCCAATGCCCAGCCAAATGCATCATCAGATAACTGATCCTTGAATAATCTTTTTGGGTTCCATAGACAATTGTTATTTGCACCTAACATTCTTGTATCTTTCTTATAACTCATTCTACTTCCTCTTTTATTTTATTTTTGTATTTTTTCTTCTTTCTTTCTTCTTTTTCTCTTCCATTTTCTTATTTCATCTTCTTTAATATATCAAGTTTGCTGTGGGTATTGTCCTCCTTTTTTCCTTCAAAAGAGGAAACTCTAATTTAAGGGGATAACAAATTGATTCTGATTTCGCTACTTGTACCGCACTTTATGCAAGTACAATCCCTTTGTTCCACTACTTAACATCACAACTAAAAGACAGCTAATCAACTTAACTTACCTATAACTCTCCGCTAACTGATAATTTTACCAACTGATAACTCCTATCAAAATCAACTGCTGATGTGGCTTTCTGTGTTCCATGACTTAATCAAGGTAGTAATTTCTCAATCGCATGGCTTCCTTGATTACTTTTTCCACCTTGTATGAACCAGCAATAAAAACTGCCTATATGCAGATGCCTGCTGATTCGGAAGATAAGCTGAACAGTTTCCCTGCCTATTGAGATGGCTTTGTAAATTCCGTGACTTTACCCTGCATTTGAGAATTAGCTCAACTTTGAAATTTTTTTAATGTAATTTCTCTAAAAGATATTTTAAATGCATATGGTTGCAATTTCCAAATGATTTAATGTTCAGGACCTCAGGTTCTAAACTTTGAAATCTTCTTTGACAAAGCCTACAAGGTCAAGATTAAATTATATGCCGAATCCAAACTTTCATGTAAGCTTAGTAAGTTCCAAATCTACTAGAATCCAAAAAATGTCTTCAAGAGTCGTGACTGATGAGTTCCTGCAACTTCAATGTAATATGCACACATGGTAATATGCTTAATCTGCAACTTAAAAGTACTTTTTGTGTGGTGTGCTTCCTACCTATTTATTTTATTGTTCTTGTTTTTTTAATTATTTCTAAGGATTTGTTTCCACTTGTTGCATAAATGCTACTTTTGCTATTTTCTTACCCATCTCCATAAGTAATTCTGGTGGCTTCATTACTGCTGTTCCTTATGGTGATATGATTGACCAAGTGCAGATTAAGAAGAATGCTTACTGAGGGTTGTGAAAAGATGACGAACCGGAAAGAACTTGTGCAAGTCTTGGAAGAACTCCAAGCACAAGCTGAAGTAGCACTTTGTTTTGTTTGTATCAAACAATGATCTTTTTCCGTGGTCATTATGATTTATTTTGGCCTTTACCAAGGTGGATGAGTTCTATGTCCTTTCAAGGAAATTTAAGCAGGAGATTTAACAGCGTCGAGGGTAAAGAAATGGACAAGCGCTAACAATCTAAGTGGCAGTTAGCAAAGTCATCTTAGCAGCAATTATGTTGGTATAATTTGCATTGAAATACAGCATTGTTCTAGCACGACCATCCTGGTACAAGTTAAATAATTAGTAAATTGATCTAATCCATACCTAAGTGGATGACAAATTTACTTTAAATTTTATTGCATTACTAATTTTATACATCTTGCTTGACAGGAATGAGAAATGTACATGTTATTCAATGTGAGGAAGTTCGGGAATTAGGGAAGCCTCAGAATCCAGATCAGTTCATTTCTGAGTCCGACTGATCTTATACTCTAAGAATGGATCCATTGAACTAGATTCTCAGATGTTTAGCTAGGAGATTGACTGAATTGTATAAATATACAGTATTTTAATTATACCGGAAATGAGTTCCATACATCATGTTTGTACCATTTTTGAGTTTATTAAATGTCATAGGGAAAATTGCAGTTTATCCCCTACAGTTCAATCTTAGTTTTAGTTTTGTTGTAAGCTTTTGGAAAACTCTGATTTAGTTTTTATTTCTTAAACCTAGTTTCAGGATTCTTAGTCTAACAAAATTAGTATTTTGGACGAAAATGGCATGCGTAATAATGGAGACAGAACAAATTAATTGATTTTTTAGTGGTATTTCTGCTTATCTTAGTTGCTCTTTCCCTATTTCTTTGACAATGGGCTTGGCTCTCTTTGTGGCATTGATTGTATAAGTTCTTGAAGAGGGCTGGAGGAGTAGAATGAGAAAGTAGCTTGATCAACAAAAAAGAGTATGCCCCCCTAGTTCTGACAATAGTCACTATCAAATAATTATTCTGTCATTCTAAACATTGGATTTATTCTTATAATGAAGCTAACAAATAGAAGAATCCTCAAGGAGCAAAAAAAAGTATGATTTAGGAAAGATCCTATTTAGAATGACTCAATGGTGCTATTCATGTTGGCATTATTATTAAATTCTTATGATGGCTGTGGATTTATTACTTGGTGGGAAAGACCGAGTGACATTCGACTAAATCAGGAGGCAGTAATATCATACGCTATTAGGCAGAAGGTGAAAAAAACAAATTCAAGTATTTGGGGGTAGAGGGCATGATGGCAATTCGGTTTGATTATCCGTCACTAACTGGTTATCTACATTGCAAAAATCCTTTTTAGTTTCAATTTTGTTTTTGGATAGACTTCTTCGGATATTTACTATCTGCTACTCGCTTTAGATATTTTAAGCTATATTTTTATACTTATGCTATTCATGTATATTATATCTTGAATTTTACTAGTAAAATACTTATAATGTGAACTTTGAACAATAAATAAGATTTTGCTATGTAAATCTATGATTTTGTATTTATTTTTATGAAGTATAGGTTTTTGAGTTGGATATTTCATGTGCCCAATATTTCTAATTTGGTTTCATTCATAACAGGATAATAGGACTAAAACATCATAAAAATTGTGCACATCAAGAAGATGTGAGATAAAAATTAATCGTTATTTAGATAATTTTTTTTTTCCAAAAGAAAAAGATATATATTAATTAGTCCGTCGAAAAGCTAACATTCAATACATCACAAGCCAGGATACTATCCACTTTAGGAGGGCGAGAGAAAGTCCACGCATTGGATTCCTTATTAATTCTAGTCCTATTTGTTGCCCAATGGACAACTTTATTAATACAATGTGAAACGTGAAAAAAATTAACATTTGAGAAAGAGGTATTCAAAGAGCAAGTATCCTGCATCAAGGCTCGAATCTTCCAAGGGGTGGGTGATGAGTTATTTAGAGCATCAATGAGCTGTTTACAATTTGATTCCACAATGATAGAATCCATATTCACAGAAGCTGCAAATGTTAGAGCATAGGAAACAACCATAGCTTCACAAACAAGAACACTGCCAACCTTGAAAAAATTGCACACTACATAAAGGCATTTACCTGTATGATCTATGAAGATATTACCTGAACCATCATCAGAATTAGCAAAGGATCCATCACAGTTAACTTTAACAGAATTAGAACCTGGTGGAAGCCAATGAGGAATAATAGTAGAGTTAGCTAGGATTAGTAAACTCAGATACTAACTCATTCTTAAACCGACATGAGAATTCATTTATTTTGTTTACAACATTGAAAATGGTAGGTTTCAACTCTTCATGCAAAACACAGTTTCGAAAATATCAAAGGAACCATAAAGTGTTAGCAACGATGGTTGAGGGCCCCAAATCTATTTCTAGAGAAAAGACCAACAGCAACTAGCTACCAGAACACCATGTACTCCTTGAAGTAAAATCATAATTGAGTTTGGAACTTAGAGAGTACCAAATATCGTAAGCAAAAGGGCAGTCAAAAAATAAATGCTCGATAGATTCTTTCGAGAAATCACATAAAACACACTGTTTAGAAGTTGAAATACCCAATTGAAACAGTCACAAACGAGTCAATCAACGAGAATGTAAAAACTTCCAAAGAAATATTTTAACCTTGGGAGAAGAAGTGTAGAAGTTGTAGGAAGTTTCCAAATTCTTAACCAAATATGATTATTTACTTCAGGAGACATGCCCTGGCACTTAAGGAATGATCTTCACTTCTTCTGCTTACTTCAATGGCTTTCAACAAATCTTCATTACACACAGTAGTACCAATAAAAGAAGACCAGACATTGTCATACATTAAATAATTAACATAGGTAATAACATTGAGTAAGTTGACATTAATGAAAGTGGGTTTTATATGTAAGGGAAGATCTAAAATCCATTTATCATGTAGGAATGAAGTTTGAGCACCAAAACCAATTAATCTATTGAAACCAAACTTAAGGGAATTAAAATCACCGGTGAAAAGTTTCTTGGCCCATGAGGCTTTGGGAGTAGAGGAAGAATTGAAGTATTAAAATATTATTAAATAATGCTTGCTGGCCTAATTTTAAAACCCTTCCTTCTCATTTTTACCCTAATTTAACCTCCTTTTTCTCCTTTTTGAAGTTTGGAATACCATCCAATCTCTTGGAAATGGAAAAAGTCTTGGCTTAGATGGTATCACCATTGAATTTTATAAATGTTATTGGTCTATTATTGCTGCTGACTTTTGTGCAGTTATTAATGGTTTTTACGATACTACTTGTTTTTCTTCTTCCTGGAATCAGACTTTACTTACTTTCGTTCCTAAATGTGCTAATCCTAAGATTGTTAAGGAATCCTCTCTAAACTGTTGCTAATAGGCTTAAATCCACTCTTCCTGTTTCGATTTATAAAGAACAACATACTTTTGTGAAAGAAAGAAGTATTTATGATAATATTTTAATTGTTGTATTAGCTCACTATTTTTTCAATTCTAAAAGTAAAAATCCATATATTATTGTTAAGCTTGATGTAGAGAAAGATTTTGATCTCTTAAGTTGGAATGCTATCCTTAATGTTCTTAAATTGAATGGCTTTCCTGATAAATTTATTTCTTGGATCCATAGCTGTATTTCTTCTACTTATTTTGCATGTAATACCCGGGGTTTCCTAATATAAAATTTATCGTGGTGCAGCCCATCGAGTCGGGAGCTAGCCGGGTCGAGTTGCGTGATCACCTCGAATAACAGATAAAATTTATTTAAGTCGTATCAAAGTGTTTGTGTTTGAGTGGATGAACATATTGTTTGACTCAAGTTTGATTTGAGTTTAGTCCGCGGATTGAGTCGGGACTCGAACCGGGTTAGGTGGAGTCGCATAGAGGGGTGAGTAAGTGAATGAGGGGTAAATGAGTCATTGGATGAGGGGAGATAAAACCCCTAATCCAAGCTAGTCGTGCGGGTCAAGGAGAGAGCCGCACGCAGCCCGAGCAAAAGGGAGAGAGGGGAAGAGAGGGAAGATCTTGTCGGCGCCGAGTTCGCGTCGACGCTCAAGGAGATCGGAACTCATCTTCGTCAAGGCTTATTCGTGATTCGATCAAGGTGAGTGGTTAGTGTAGTTTTTGATGAGAGGCGGGTGGCCGGTCCTACAAGTTTTGAAATCAGGTTTTTCTTTGTGAGTTCTTGCCGATCGACGAGTTTCTTCATGTTAGAACTTTAATCGGGTTTTTCTTCGACAAGTTCTTGCCATGTACCTAGTGCCGGGTTGCCTAAGTCAAAAGGCGGCTTTGACTCCATTTGGGTGGTAGTGGACCAATTGACCAAGATCACGCACTTCATTCCAGTGACGACTACTTTTTTTGCGGAACAGTACATCCGACTGTTTCTAGACAGGATTATGGCTTACCACGATACCCCAGTGATGATCATATCAGATTGATGTACCTAGTTCACAGCTCAGTTTTGGCAGTCCTTCCAAGAAGCCTTGGGCACTCAGGTGCGTTTTAGCACGACTTTTCATCTATAGACAGACGGACAGTTTGAGAGAACCATCCAAACCTTGGAGGATATGCTGAGGGCCTACGTTTTGGACCTAGCAGACGGTTGGGACAAACACCTGCCATTGATTGAGTTCACCTACAACAATATCTATAACAGTAGTATTGGCATGGCTCCATTCGAGGCATTATATGAGCGGCGGTGTAGGTCTCTTGTGGGCTAGTTTGAGACAGGAGAGACTCTCCTGGTTGGTACAGACTTGGTTGAGGAGGCGGTGAAGAAGGTGCAGCTGATAAAAGAAAGGCTGTTGGCGGCTCAGAGTCGTCAAAAAATATATGCCGATAAGAAAGCCAGAGAGTTGGAGTTCGCTGAGGGCGACTTGATATTCCTAAAGGTTTCTCCTGTGAAAGGGGTGCTCCGATTTGGGAAGAAAGGAAAGTTGAGCCCTAGGTTCATTGGGCCTTTCCATATTCTCAAACGAAGGGGCGCGGTGGCTTACGAATTGGCCTTGCCTCCTAGTCTGAGCAGAGTTCATCCAGTTTTCCATGTGTCAATGCTCCGGAGATATGTGAAGGATGAATCCCATGTGATCGAGCTGACTGTGGTTGAGGTGGACACGACGGTCTCGTATGAGGAGAGGCCATATGAGATACTTGGAAGGCAGATCAAGAAGCTGAGGTCCATGGAGATTCCCTTGGTAAAAGTTAGGTGGGAGCACCACTCCGGGCAAGAGGCCACTTGGGAGGTAGAGCGGGACATGAGAGAGCGTTACCCTTCCTTGTTTGAAGAGCTGGTAAGTCCTTATAACCCAACTAAATTCGAGGACGAATTTCCCTTAAGGGGGGAAGGTTGTAATACCCGGGGTTTCCTAATATAAAATTTATCGTGGTGCAGCCCATCGAGTCGGGAGCTAGCCGGTCCGAGTCGCGTGATCGCCTCGAATAGCAGGTAAAATTTATTTAAGTCGTATCAAAGTGTTTGTGTTTGAGTGGATGAACATATTGTTTGACTCAAGTTTGGTTTGAGTTTAGTCCCGGATTGAGTCGAGACTCGAACCAGGCTAGGTGGAGTCGCATAGATGGGTGAGTAAGTGAAATGAGGGGTAAATGAGTCATTGGATGAGGGGAGATAAAACCCCTCACCCAAGCCAGCCGTGCGGCTCAAGGAGAGAGCCGCACGCAGCCCGATCAAAAGGGAGAGAGGGGAGATCTTATTGGCGCCGAGTTTGCGTCGACACTCAAGGAGATCAGAACTCGACTTCGTCAAGGCTTCTTTGTGATCCGATCAAGGTGAGTGGTTAGTGTAGTTTTTGATGGGAGGCGGGTGGCCGGCCCTACAAGTTTTGAAATCAGGTTTTTCTTCGTGAGTTCTTGCCGATCGACGAGTTTCTTCATGTTAGAACTTTAATAGTTGTTTATACCGTGATCTTGTGTTTTAAAACGTGTTGATTTCTCATTTTTGAGGGCTGGACGAGTAGAGGAGAAAGGGGAAAGGTCATGCCGAAATTTTTTCCAATTTCCTCGCTCGTCTTGCAACCTGCGTATCGTCTTGTGTTCGATATATTTTAGACTTTTGGATTGATACTCGTGTTGACGCCGCAACCATGTTTACCACCCCTAGGGAGTTCGGCCGAGCAGGTTATTACCTTGCTTGAGTCGGCCGAGCCGTGGAAAGGGGAGGGAAATTGGGGCTGTTCGGATCGATTCGCTGGATCTCACGTTATGTCGTCTAAATTCCCACTTCCATGCTTAATGTTAGGTTCAATTTAAATTATATGTTTACTATTCATCTTGTTAATTGATAGAAATTTTAATCTACATTCTCATGAGTATGGAAATGTTCTTGCTAATACCCATATGGACATGATGGTTATGGTACATGCATCCAAGGAAATGTTTCATTAAATTCCTTATATCATGTTAAATTGTTGCTATGTTTATTGCATGTTCCTTATTGGTTTAATCAATGAATTATTTACCTCTTTAATTCGGCTTCCTCATGATGTTGTTACTCATGATTAAATTTGGTAAGTGTCGTTGACAATGGTAGGCCGAGTGCTCTTCTATAGTTGGCAAGTTCGATCAATCTAGAAAGAATGGTTTAGGTATCTAGTGGTGACATTTAACCTGGATACAAGATACACTTACTAGGTTCTACACCTAGGGAAACAATATGACCCTAGGAGGAGGGTCGGACATGGGCAATGCCCGGAAAACAAAACATAGGAAACTTGCACAACCGGGTTCTGGTTGTGGTTGAGATGGTCTACTAAGAAGTGTTATTAGCCGAATGGCTATCACACGACTCAGCAGTTTATAGGGTCTTAAGATTACACCAGCGGGCCCGCTAGGTGTTAGACCCGAGTGGCGGAGGGTCTTGAGATTTCGTCAGTGGGCCACGCTGACGGTATACCTGAGTGGGTGGGACTAGCTATCGCTAACCCGGAGGATCTCTGAAGCTAGTGGCCATCCTAGTTGACAGATTCGAATTATAAAGGTTCCTAATTGAGAAGCCCATAGGGGCTGGTTTGAGTAGGCCGACTGGCCGGGTTACATAGAAGGAAGAACCGAACCTTCCATATATATTTTAGGCCATTATTGACAGAGCTATTAACATGGATATGGGTCCCAGAGGCCGATTCATCCATTCCTCTGTATTGGCAAACTAATTACTTCTGGGATGTGATTTTATATAAATTCCTTACATATGTTATTGCCGAAGTTTTAAGTGGAGGTTCGAAAGAACCGCTAACTGAGTTCTTCATGAACTCACGGTTTCCTTTATTGTTGTTTTGCAGAGCTCGACCAGTGAGGTACGACTTGGTGGCATGGCGTGCAGGAGAGCAGCCGTGGGTGCAAATCTCATAGCTGGCAGTTGTTAGTCGTAGTCGTGTCTAATAGAGTTGGTGTATGCACTGTGTTATTGTTGTAAAAACTTTTAGATGTTTTATTTGAAAAACCTTTGGATGTTATTTTAAAACTTGTAATGATTTAGAACTTGGTTTGATTAAATTGATTTCGAATAGTTAATAAAGTTGGTATTCTTGCTTTTGTTTTCGACTTGATGTTATTCTAGTTATTGTTCTATGAATTGTTGGTCAGTGCATTGGGTAGGCTTTGGGGTACTGACTCGTACCCTGGCCGGTCACACGTACCCTGAGTCGGGACGTGACAAAGTTGGCATCAGAGCGTCATGTTAGGTCTTGACTACGACTAGGAAGTGGGTACCGCACGAGGCATATGCTAGCATGTCTACGTGTGGTATAGTTATGCTATGAGATCGGACAACCACGACTGCACCCAGCGCACCATGCGGTTTGTAGCTTAAATTTTAATTTAATGAGTTGGTTAATATTAATGGTGATATTAGTATTTTATGCTAGTTTGATGGAGGCTCGAAAAGTTGCTCTGAGTGGTAGTGGTAGCAACTCCACCGAACGCCGAGGGCGAGGCCGAGGTCGGGGCCGTGGCTGTGATAGAGAGCAGTCTGAGGTAGAGGGCTAGGACTCTACAGTTGTGCAACTTCAGGCACAGGTAGCTCAACTAACAGAAGCGTTCCGTTGGGAGCAGGAGTTGAGATAGCAGATGCAGCAGTAGCAACAACCGCCCCAGCCGGTACCCGTAGCCCCTGTGGTACCGGAGGTGGCGAAACAGGTGGCGCCATAGGTCAGGGACCCAGGAGCACCTACATACGCCGACTTCATCAAGTTCAGGCCACCAGTGTTCACCGGTACATACCGGCAAGTGGAGGTCATCGAGTTTCTAGGGAAGTGGGAGAAAATCACCATGGATCTAGTGACTGGATTGCCTAAGTCAAAAGGCGGTTTTGATTCCATTTGGGTGGTGGTGGACCGGTTAACCAAAACCACACACTTCATACCAGTGAAAACTACCTTCTATGCGGAGCAGTATGCCCGACTGTTTTTGGATAGGATTGTGGCATATCATGGTACCCCGGTGATGATTATATTCGACCGCGGTAACCAGTTCACAACCCGGTTTTGGCAGGCCTTCCAGGAAGCTTTGGGTACTCAGGTGCGTTTCAGCATAGCTTTCCATCCGCAGACTGACGGGCAGTCAGAGAGGACCATCCAAGCTTTGGAGGACACGCTGAGAGCATGCGTCCTGGATATGGCAGATGGCTGGGAGAGGCACCTACCGTTGATCGAATTCACCTATAGCAATAGCTATCACAGTAGCATTGGCATGGCTCCTTTTGAGGCCTTGTATGGGTGGCAGTGCAGGTCCCCAGTGGGCTGGTTTGAGTCAGGGGAATCACTCATGGTGGGCCCCGATCTAGTTGAGGAGGCGGTAGAAAAAGTAAAGGTCATTAAGGAAAGATTGTTGGCGGCTCGGAGTTGACAAAAAATGTATGCCGACAAAAAGGCTAGGGAATTGGAATTTGCAGAGGGTGACTTAGTATTCCTGAAGGCCTCTCCTATGAAAGGGGTGGTCCAATTCGGGTAGAAGGGAAAGCTGAGCCCTAGATACATTGGACCTTTTCCCGTTCTCAAGCGGAGGGGCAAAGTGGCCTATGAACTGACATTGCCTCCTAGCCTGAGCAGAGTGCACCAGGTCTTCCATGTATCCATGTTGCAGAAGTATGTAAAAGATGATTCACATGTGATCGAGCCCTCTTCTATCGAGGTAGATTCGGCCATCTCATTCAAGGAAAGGCCAGTAGAGATTCTTGACCGCCAGATCAGGAAGCTAAGGTCCAAAGAAATTCCCATGGTAAAGGTTAGATGGGAGCATCATTTCGGGCAAGGGGCCACATGGGAGGTAGAGAAGGACATGAGAGAGCGCTACCCTTCCTTGTTTTTGAAGAGCCGGTAAGTCCTTGTTATTCAAGTAAATTTGAGGACGAATTTCCCTTAAGGGGGGAAGGTTGTAAGACCCGGAAAAGTTTACTAATATAAAAATCTATTTTGGGCAGCGCGTCGAACCCGGGGGTAGTCGAGTCGAGCCTCAGGATCGCCTCGAGTGAAAAGGTATGACTCGGCTAATGGGTCATGAAGTCTATTTGGATAATTAACTTTCCTTTTATGAAATCATACCTTAAATTAAGTTAACTCGAGTCATGTTATGGGTTGAGTCGGAACCCAAGTCGAGTTTGGGTTTAGGTCGAGTTCCGGGTATGACTTAAGTGAGCCTTGAGACCATCTTTGGAAAGATGGTTGAGGGGATAAAATCCCCCTCATGGCAGCTGTGCGACTCACCCATTGAGTCGCACAAGGCCGCAAGGGAGAAGAGGAGAAGGAGCAAGGATGAGGATTGGGGGCTTGGATCGATCCGAAAGTCGCGTCATCTCCGGAAAATCTCAAGTCGTCATCACCTGATCCTTGTTTCTTGGCGATCTAGGTGAGTGGTTTATGTTTAAAAGGTTTGGGGGAGGCGGGTGGCTGAACCCTAGATGATAGGTTGAGTTCTCACAATTTTTCCGACGATCCATGATTTCAACGACATGTGTTCACTGTTTTATGAAGTTTCTTGTCGGATCTCACTGTTTAATCATCGATTTGCATGTTCTTGGGGCTGTCGAGTCATGGGAAAAGGGGAAAGGTCATGCCAAAATTTTCCCCGATTCCCTTGACGGCAAGAAGGCCCTTAGATGACCTTATATCACTGTTTTGATGTAGTTCCTTTGAACATCTTGCGTGTTATGAAGTGTGCCCTCTCTAAAGTCCCTTGAAGTGGCCGAACGAACCCTACAACTCATGAAGAGGGTTCGGCCAAGGGTGAGGGGAGGATTAAGTAGTTCATTGGTATTTAAATTGTATGCGGTATTGAAGAGGTAAAGGTATAGCTAGAGTTTCCTCCCTCTTTTCCTACCCCAAGGACCTTGGCTGAGCAAGCTCCTCCTTGCTCATGGTTTGGCCAAGGTTAGGGGAGGAGGAGAGACTTGCTTTAGATGGAAATTTCATGATTTAAATGATCACATAGAAAGATATGACAATACTTAGGAACAACACCAAACTTAGCAAGTAGCTTAATTGATTTTGAATTGTAGAAATGCTAGTTTTGTAACCATACTTAGCATTAGATCCTTAAACTTTGGACGTTCACATTGTTACCATGTTTTGTATTTCGTACATGTTATTTAAATTCATTACCTACCTTGCCATGCTAGATAGCTGCTCCTTATTGTGCTAATATTCCTAAGGTAGTGTAAAGTTGCTATATATATACATTGTGGTTATATATGATGAATGATGCAATATTTGAATATTCCCCTTTGGATTATACATGCTGCCCTAAATGTTCTTGGGCGGGATTCCAAGGTTGACACATGAAATTCCCCACCGGAGGTAGTATAGAAGGTTGGGTAACGTGTACGGGGTCACTAAACGTTCATAGCACTTATATGGAAACTTAGTTAGGAGACGATAACACTTCTATGACCTTTGGTACACTTTTGGAAACTTAGAACTCGTAGTTGTTCATATCTTGAAAGGGTGGCATAAATTGTTGACACTGTAGCCGGATTTAGGCCAGATATGGGCAAAGGCCCGAAGTGTATATATGGAAACCCTAGGATATTGATTGTGTGATGTGTTTGAGATGGTCCGCCGAGGAGCGAGGAGGTCGGAAATGACCAATGCTCAGCTCGGCCAACATTGGGTCTAGAGGTGAGCCAGCAGGCCCACTAGGTGCCAGACCCCAGTTGGGTGGGACTAGCTATCCTTACTCCCGACGGTGTCCGAAGACTAGTGGACCATCCTAGTTGATGGCCCGGGATTGGTTGTTTACATCTTGAGATGTTGTGGCTTAGAGCCAGTGTGATACTATCGGATATGGTAGGGATGGCTGTAGCCGGGATATGATTCTATGAGTAGGCCGAAGGGCGAAATGCCGAAGGCTAGATAAGCTGAGATGGCAGGTTTTCATGTTTAGTTGTTGCGGACGAATCCGTTGGGGATCGGTAATCGCATTAGAAATAAATTTTGCCTCATAGTACAATTCCTTTATTGCCCTGTATGATATATATATATGACTGAGGCTTGTGTGGAGGTTCATTTGAGCCACTCACTGAGTCCCAAGTGGACTCACAGTTTCTTTCTATTTTGCAGAGCATGAGTAGTAGCTTGGTATGTTGACATGGTGCGGCTGGTGGGTGGGAGGTGGTGTCATATCTCGTAGCGGCGTCCTTGAGTCTTAGACTAGTGCTTAGTTATGTTGGTTTTGTTTCTGCACTGACAGTCGTAATTGAAAAGAATTGTAAAACTTGTTACTTGAACATTCCGTTATTTGATGTTGATGTTTCTACTTGTTTTGGAAAACTTATAGATTGTGATTTGAAAACTTTTTATAAAGTATGTTGAGGTTTCTTTCATTCGATATGTCTTGGTTTTCTTAATGTCAGTGTAGATAGTAGGCTACAGGGCAGGATGTAGGCCCTGTCCGATCACACTACTCTCAGTTGGGGTGTGACAAAGTTGGTATCAGAGCTTTAGGTTAGGTCTTGTCTATGACTCAGTGTTGGGTACCGTATGAGGCATATGCTAGCGTGCCGACATATGGTATTGTTATGCTATGAGATTGGGCGACCACTCTAGCACTCAGCACACCATGCGGTTAGTAACTTTTAAAAGCTTATGTTAAAAAATTATTATGTGACAGGAAACTTTTTCTTTTATGTGATAGTGTAATGGAGGCTCCCAATGCTGCACTGAGCGGCAGTGGCAATAAATTGGGTGATGAAACATAGAACCAAGAGGTTAGACCCAAGAGAGGGTCGAGTTGGGGCGCGTAGACGCGTACCCCGGTTGTCGGTAGAAAATATTCTTTATGTACTTGTGCATTCTGTGCATGGATATTGATTGTGGTTGTGCTTGTGGATGAGCGATGGCCGAGCCGAGAACTGTACCGACTTGGCAAGTGGATTTTGGGTCTTGATACTGTGTGAGTGAGCCACGCTGACATTAGACCCAAGGGGAGCCACACTAACTTTAGATCCGCGTGGATTTGGTTGGGTGGGCCATACCCAACCAGAGAGGGCCTGGGTAGAAGGCTCGCTAGATAGATTCTAGCGATAAACTTGTATGATTGCTAGGTTTGGGCCGGTTTGGGTCGTATGAATGTATTGTTTTCTGTGGGGCCGGCATGGGCCAAGTGATTTTGGCATTCATCAGCATGTCATGTACTAATGAGTGTTCGTGATAAGCGGGCACGAGACCTTGAGATGCTGCGTAGGTCTGGTAGCATGTCAGTGTCAAAGCATGAGATGGAATTTCATCGGCTTTCCAAATATCATCAGACCTCAGTGGCATCTGAGACTGCTAGGGTTAAGAGGTTTGTTGGGGGATTTAGGCCTTAGATAGGTAGGCTCATCCACTACACCGAGGATTTTACTCTTGCACGGGTGGTGGATGAGGCCTTTCGGAAGGAAGCCTTGGTGCTATTCGAGAGGAATGACGGGCCGACCAAGAGGAAATTTCGGTCGCAGGGATCTGGGGGTCGATCGTGGCATTCGAAGGGGGCCGCAAGCGAGCCTTTCAGAGAGACCGTTTGCCAGAGTGTTTGCTTAGAACCGTGATGGGGCAGAGACATCTAAGGCAATGGTAACACATACTATTCTAGTATGTTCATCCGCTAATTATGTTCTATTTGATCTGGGTGCCACACACTCGTTTGTATCTGCCAAATTTGCTGCGGAGTTGCCAGTGGCACCCTCTATGCTCGATGGGCCATTGATGGTATCAACGCCTATGGGCGATGCAATCTTAGCAAATTCAATATATCAAGGTTGTGAAGTGCTCATTTGCGGCTATGTCTTGAGTGCGGATTTGACACTCCTACCCACTCTTAAGCTTGATTTCATCCTTGGCATGGACTGGCTAGCAGAGCACTTTGCAATGTTGGACTGCAGGGCCAAAGCAGTGATGTTTAATAAGCCTGGGCTGCCGCAGTTCACCTTCCAAAGGGAGGGAGGTTGCAAGCCGATAGGGGTTATCTCAGCCCTAAGGGCTCGTAAGTTGCTTCGGGGCGGCAACCAATCTTTCCTGGCCTCCTTTGGATCTGTAGCCAAGGAGGAAAGGGGTGAAGGTGCAATTGCAGGAAATGCTAGAACCGGGGTTCATTCGGCCAAGTGTGTCACCCTGGCGTGCCCCGATTCTCTTCTGGAAGAAGAAGGATGGGTCGATGAGCATGTGCATTGACTATAGACAGCTGAACAAGGTGATTGTTAAGAATCGCTACCCACTGCCGAGGATAGACGATCTATTTGATCAGCTGCAGGGGGCTCAATGGTTTTCAAAGATAGATATGTGGTTCGGATATCATCAGTTGAGAATCCGGGACTGCGATGTGCCGATGACGGCCTTTAGGACTCGCTACGGTCACTATGAGTTCCTAGTGTTGTCCTTTGGCCTAACCAATGCACCTGCTGCCTTCATGGACCTAATGAACAAGGTATTTAAGGAGTACCTGGACAGCTTTGTGATCGTCTTCATTGACGACATTCTGGTTTACTCCAAGAGAGGAAGAGCACTCTAAGCACCTAAGGATGGTCCTGAAAACCCTCAGAGAGCACCGCTTGTTTGCCAAATTTTCCAAGTGTGAATTTTGGTTGGAAAGTGTAGGGTTCTTGGGCCATGTAGTGTCCAAGGAAGGAATAAGGGTAGATCCTGCCAAGATTGAAGTGGTTCAGAACTGGAAGCGGCCGACTAGTGTGATCGAGGTTCGTAGTTTTCTTGGGTTGGTCGGCTATTACCGGAAGTTTGTGGAGAATTTCTCCAGAATTGCAGCCCCTCTGTCTTGGTTGACCCAGAAGAAGGTCAGATTCGTTTGGGATGATAAATGCAAGGCGAGCTTCCAAAAGCTCAAGGCATGTTTGACATCTGCACCCGTGTTGGCTGTACCTTCCGGCCCAGGAGGATTTGTGGTTTTCTGTGATGCCTCTCAGGTTGGTCTGGGCTGCGTCTTGATGCAGTATGGCAGAGTGATTGCTTATGCGTCTCGCCAGTTGAAAGTTCATGAGAAGAACTATCCGACGCATGACCTAGAATTAGCAGCAGTAGTCTTTGCACTGAAGTATTGGAGGCACTACTTGTACAGGGAGACTTGCAAAATCTACACAGATCACAAGAGTCTCCAGTACTTGCTTTCCCAAAAGGAGCTGAACCTCAGGCAGAGGAGGTGGCTGGAGCTCCTAAAGGACTATGATTGCACCATTTTGTATCATCCGGGGAAAGCAAATGTGGTAGCAGATGCGCTGAGCAGAAAGTCCATGGGCAGTTTGGCCCATTTGGAAGCTAAGCGGACGCCTCTAGCTCGAGAGTTGGCTTTATGCCTAGATGGGGGTGCAACCTTATCAGTGTTAGCTTCAGGTGCCCTGATGGCCCACCTGTGGGTACAGTCCACGCTAGTGGACATGCTGTGTGCCGTGCAGGGGGAAGATGCCTTTTGTGCACTGACCAAGGACCTGGTGCAAAGAGGTGATGCAGAGAACGGTTTGAGATTGGACTCAGAAGATGTACTGAGGTTCAGAGACCGGATAGTAGTACCAGACATGGCTGAGGTGCGCAGGCAAGTCCTGGAACTGGGTCATTGTTCCACTTACACGATGCATCCGGGGGCCACCAAGATGTACTGGGACTTAAGACAACATTACTGGTGGAAAGGCATGAAAAGAGAGGTGGCATAATTTGTTTCCAAATATCTAGTATGTCAGCAGGTTTTCTTAATGTCAGTGTAGATCGTAGGCTACAGGGCAGGATGTAGGCCTTGGCCGGTCACACTACCCTCATTTGGGGTGTGACAAAGTTGGTATCAGAGCACTAGTGGAAGTTGGTGGAAGTTGTGCCCAACGACCGTCATGCCTGTCAGCGACTATGCCGGGCAGGTCTCGCCCTAACACTCCTGGCACCGTCGATCGGAGCCCCTTCCGACGACCACTTTGCCTGTGACCAAGACTGCAAGCAGTTTGTCGGCTAACACTCTGTCGATCTAGCGACGACGAATCTCAATATATATATATAGTAAACACGGATCACATCAAATCACATATCAAACAACAACAAGGATCCAAGCTCGAAGAACTTGATGCAAACGGCTAAATCCACTCAACAACAAGGATCCAAGCTCGAAGACATAGGGGCGGCAGCATGAATGAGAGAATTGGGGAAAAGGGCTAAATCCACTCACCTCTTTGGAGAAGACGAAAGGGAAGAAGTCGTGTAGGATCTTCCTTGAATCGACGTTGACGAACTTGCAAAATTCTGGCTCCGACGGCTCCTCCTCCTCCCCGACGGTGCCTTCTCTCCTCTCTCCTTTACCTCGGGTGGCATGCGGCTAAACCCCTGGCCGCACGCCACAAGCTCTAATTTATGGACCCTGGTTTGGTCCAAATTATTGGGTGAAATGGCACACTAGGGGGGGGGGTGAATAGTGTGTTTACTAATTCTTATTACCTAATTCCGGTTTTAAGTTTTAATCGTTTCTCTGGTTACTTAGGCAAATCGCTATTTATTGACTAGATGCGGAAGCAATAAATGATAAAGTAATTAATATAAACAAGATATCAATGCAAACACAAGAATTTATAGTGGTTCAGCCCCAATGCCTACTTCACTACCTAAGCACCGCGCTTAGGATTTCCAAACTTAGCTTTACTAGATTATATCGAGTTTTCCTTACAACGAGGACTCACCGAAAAGTCTCCGCTCTCCAACCGAAGGCACTTCCACACCCGGAAGTATCCCGTCTTCCTATCGAGAGCACTTTCCCACCGCAACCTAATGGACAACTAGAACTAATCCAAGTAAACTACTTTTACAATGGCGGGTTTAAGCCTTAGCACTAAGGCAACCACCAACTCAATCAAACCTGGAACCTAGGTTTACACAAGTTCAATTACAATGAAATAAATAACAAAATACAATAGTAATTGGAGCAATAAATCAAACAATAGTTTCTTAGCTCCAAAACAAACTCCCTAGTCCTCTTGATGCCTTGAGATGATGAATCGGTAAATCTTGAAGGCTAAATCATGGTGTGTAGATCAAAGCTAGGGTTCTTGAAAGGATTGCTCAATGAAGGCTTGTAGAAATGCTTAGGATCACTCTTTTAGGCTTGGAGGCATCATTAGAAGGCTTGAATAAGGATTGGGATGGGTATTTATAACCCTCCAGCTGAAATAGGGTGTCAACGGGTATATTTTTGACTGTTGCAGATGCCCGGTCGATGGTCCGGTCGATCGTCGATCGACCGACCGATCGACCGCTGGCTTTCTGTGAAATTTTTATGCTGATCGGTCGACCGAGTGTCGCTAATTTATCAATCTCCAATTCGGTCGACCAATGGGTCGATCGAAGCCAGCTTCACGACTTGCGATATGCAATCCGGTCGACCGATCGGTCGACCGATGCTGCTACCGCTAGTTCATGACTCAGCGATCCTCAGTTCGGTCGATCGATGACTCTACTGCCAATTTTTGGCTTCTGTCCGTCGACTGACCGGTCGACCGAACCTGGGCTGAACAGGGTAGTCTGCTATTTTGCTTGGGTTTTTTTACTTGTTTTGGTTCCGTCTTCGGTAAGTCTACTTATAGAACAAAGTTAATAACTTTAAAATATAAATGTTATATAAGGATTACCCCCCATTTGATTCAATAAAAATATCTAAAAAATCAAAATCCTTAAGAATCAAAATCTAGTTCTTGGGGTCTAGTACAAATTTTTCGAAAACAGAGCTTTTCTAATTTCCCGGGTCAAGTATGGGTATGCTAAAGGCATTAAAAAATTCTTAAAAATATCTCGTTATCTAGTTTTGACCCAAGGAACAATTACCGGAACTTTTGGTACCAAGAAAATGTCTAGGTCATATAGCCCTCCAAGGAGCTCCCTAGGCTTGGTGTATTTCAGGGCGGTCCCGGGATTTCACGATTTGGGGTTCGGGATTGGTTTTTGGGTTTCTTATGCATCATCATGAGGATTACATTAAATTCTAGACACCCTAAACCTAAACTCTAACTTCCTGATGAATTCGAGAGCGTCGACCAACGTCCTTCCGATTTTTCAATCACAAACGTTGCGCGCTAACCGATATGGAACCTGAAAATAATTCTTCATGAAATCATTAGTTTCATGTTTGTAATCATCAAAACCGAGATTAAGACCAAGGTTGAAAACCTTAAGCCAACAATCTCCCCCTTTTTTATGATGACAAACATCCTTAAGAAAATATATATATTAAAGCATAAAGGATATCAACTAAGGGATTCCTCCCCTTATCAACATGCATATCTATATAATAGAACTCCCCCTATCTATATGCATAGTTTTCTTATATTTTTCTTCCCCTTTACCTATATTTTTCTTCCACTTTTGACAAAAAAGGCAAGATAATTCAATCAAAAGCCAAAGTTGAAACTCTAAAAGATTTTTCAAAACCGCGAAAGTCTCAACTCAAGGGATGAAAACCAAACATCGAATAAGAGATTAAGTCATACATGATATCGTGAAATGATAGACGAAATCCAAAACCAAGAATCATGTAGTAACTTAATTATCGATATTTTCAAGAATATCATATCTTTTCCATGACATTTTTAAATTTCATTCAAACTTTCAAAATACTAAGGTATGGTCATTTAAAGCATGTATATCAAGTTTGAGGTGAAACTAATAACATTTGATGAAAATATGAACTTAGCACAATTTAATTCAAAGTAAGCATGAAAGCATGAAAATGGCTAAGTATCAATTTTTTGCTATCTACTCATGTTTTCTCAAACTTAGGCACTTGGATATCTAACATGAGTGAATCTAAGTATATGAATCAAGTTTGGGCTAAAAATGAGGTTTCTAAGTCACTTTGTTGACTTAGGACAAGGTATACTTCAAGTTTACAAAAATCAAAATTTTAAATCCATATAAAATCATATTCTTAACGAATTTTTTTGAAATTTAACTGGACAAACTAGATTTTTCAAGGAATCTAGAGGTTCAAGAATCAGTAAAAAAAATTAGTTTCCTATAAATTCATAAAATTCTTGAAAGTCCAAGGGCATTTTCGTAAATTTTATGTAT
This sequence comes from Canna indica, assembly GCA_034359265.1. NCBI lineage: Eukaryota > Viridiplantae > Streptophyta > Magnoliopsida > Zingiberales > Cannaceae > Canna > Canna indica. The sequence goes on along the minus strand of CP136892.1, from coordinate 34,674,407 downwards.
TTTTTTTTCAAAAGTTGTCAATTTTGCTTCAAACTTCCCAAACATCGCTGAATGATTATCCAAGATGTGTGTGTCAAGTTTGAGCTCAAAATGAATTGTCTAAGTTCATTTTTCACCTATATTGATTTCAATGAAAAAATATATATTTCTAGCTATCATTCAAGATATCAAAATCATTCCTAGAAATGATTTTACTCAAGCAATGGTGTGAATGATATTAGAAACATAATCAAAATAATATGCACCAAGTTTTATTCGACGAAAAATCAAAGTATCGAAAAGATTGATATTTCAAGAGGATGATAGTTTGCATTTTTGAAATTCAACTTCAAAATTTTACTATAAATCAGATTCTTGATGAAGATTTTTGAAATTTTTACACAACAAACTAGATTTTTCAATGAAAGTTTAGTTTCAAGAATCATCTAAAAAGGATTTTTCTCCATTTTTCTATAAATAACTGAAAATGCTAAAATTTTAATGGCATTTCCGTAATTTCCAGTTATTTTTTTCAAAACATGTTCAATTTTCATTCAAACTTTTGTGACACCACATAATGGTCATGTAAAGAGTGTATGTCAAGTTTGGAATGAAAATTATGTCCTTAAGTCAAGATATCAACCTAGCATGATTTCATTCAAAACTAAGCTAGTTATCATGAAACTTGCTAAGTTTCAATCTTATCATTTACTCATGGTTTTTCAAACTTAAACCTATGGATACCTAACATGAGTAAATCTAAACACGTTCCTCAAATATGGGTTGAAAATGAGACCTCTAAGTCAATTTGTTGACTTGGGTCAACTTGGTTCAAAAGAGGTTATCATGAAATGGCCTCTATGTCATTTTATCCATATCCATATAAATTTTTCATTCTAAGTGCATGGAAACATGTTATACCTATTCCTAAACATGTTTATGAAGTTTGGACTTAAAATGAAGTGTCCAAGTCGATTTGTTGACTTGGGTCAAATTTGTCAAGTTTAAGTCCCCTAAAGTGATCTAGTTTTCACTTTGCTCAATCTCTCATGGATTTTCAATTTTAAGCAAATGATAACTAATCATTAACACACCTAAACATGTTCATCCAATATTCAACTAAAATGAAGTCTCTAAAGAAAAATTTCAACCTAGTCCGATTTCATAAATATTATGATATCATGAAATGAGCTAAGTTATCAAGATTTTTCTTAGTCATGAAAATTCAAATATCTATCATACATGATCAATCATGAGCATAGAGAAATCATTTAAGCATAGGTATTCAAATATTATACTAAGATTTTTGCGAAATCAAACTCATATCTCATTCTTGAAAATTTTCCCAAACTTTTCATTTTATTTTCCATTTTCTTTTAGATAGCATAGCCTTCCATTAACATTTTCAACTTGCAAGTAGACTCCATTAGTAGATAATGAAATTAAGGCTACTAGCAAGTTAATTAAACCAAATAGCAAAGAGAGATTCAAATATCATTTTCTAAATACATCTTTGCTAGATAGTTTGAAATCCGTTTTAAATGAAATCAAGTGATATCAAAACAAATTTTAAGAGATCACAATAGTAATAAATATGGAAATATGATCTCCAACCCTTCATATTGGTTGAAAACCGAAAGGCCACAATGAGCCTACGATTTAGAATCACAAGGTCGCATGAGCCCATTACAGGCTACATAGGTTTCCGAAGAGATCGGAAATCAAAAATCAAAAAAATCATTTGATAAACCATATCAAGAGCAGGCAAAACCAACTCAAATTTAACTAGTATGATAACTCCAACTTTAAGATGATAAGAAATATAAAGGAGGTGATACTAAACATACCTAGATGTCAATTTTCATACTTACGACATCATGATGACTTGAAGTTGCAACTAAAGATGGATTTTTCATTGAAGTCCATGGTAAACTTCAATTCTTCAATTTCCTTTACCCTTGTGTGGTTGCTCCCCCTACAAAAGAGCATGAGACCTTTGGTGCCCAAATGACTTTGGGTCCTAGGGGATTAGTGGGCTTAGGTACCCAAAGTGTTTTCACAACACTTGGGTTCATTTTAAAAGCACAATCATATATAGCATGCCCATAAACACCACAACAAAAGCAATGACCAAGAAATTTTTTATTTTCATTTTTCTTAACATGAGGTTTAAATGTGGAATGCCTAACATTTACTCTTGAGATGTGAGGTTTATGGTTAGCATGAGCATTCTTGAAAGAAACACTTTTCTTTTCAAATTTCCTAGAAGAATAAGCATCTTTAATTTCATTTACTCTTTTATTTAAAACTACAACCTCATTTTTTAAGGTATCAATGGATTTATGCAAAACACACACTTGAGATTTCAATATGCAATTCTCATTTTTCAAATTCTCATTCTCAAGTTTGAAATTACTTTTTAAATCATTACTTCTAAGCTTCATTTTTGATTTCAAATCCTCATTTTCCCTTTTTAAATCAATATTCTCACTTTTTAGTTCTTCAATTTCAAGCTGAGAATTGTCATGGTAAGAATTAACAACACTAGTATTAAATTTATCTTTCTCTAATTCATGCACTTGTGAATCAAGCCTTAAATTTTCCCTTTTAGTATTCTATTTTCTTTGATCTTATTCATAAGCAATGCATACATCTTTTTAGATTTTTCTAATAGTTCTTCATAAGACACGTCAAGGGATTTAGAGCTACTAGAATCACTATTTTGATCATGACTAGAAGACGGTAAATATACCTCATTCCTAAGACCCATGAGGCAAAAGTTTGATGTAGCTTCATCGTCATGTCTAGAAGAGGCTTCACTTGATTTGGATGTGGATGGAGAAGCACACTTCTTCTTTTAGGATTTCTTCTTCAAGAGAGGACAATTCACCTTCTTGTGTCCCGTCTCTTGGCAAAGGAAGCACCTAAGTTTTTGTTTCCGATTATTGCTTGTGCTTCTTTGGCTAGAAGTGCTTTGGGCATCAAAACCGAGGTTAGTACTAGGGGGATGACCATTGTCATCACCACCCTCAACAAAAGTATTAAGCTCTTCGGTTTTAGCATAATCATATAACATATTTAATGTTGCCCAAATATCAAAAGTCGAAGTGCAATGCATGACTTTTTCAAGGATGCTATTAGTTAAGGTACAAAAAATGCTATACATAGCATCTCCATTAAATTGAAATATTTTTTTTATCATGTTCACTCCAATCATGCATGTCAACCTTAGGTTCAATGTATTCTAGTTTAATCATGTTATAAACATCAAGACCTCTAGTCTTTAAGTAAGTGTACATCCTAGACTTCCAAAGACCAAAGTTCGATTCATCGAACCTAGGAGGTGAAGATGCTATTGACTCTAGTGCCATTCTAGGATCGAGACAAATTATAAAAGGGATGGTGAAATCACAATCTACGACCCGCTCTGATACCAATTATTGGGTGAAATGGCACACTAGAGGGGGGGGGGTGAATAGTGTGTTTACTAATTCTCATTGCCTAATTCCGGTTTTAATCGTTTCTTTGGTTACTTAGCAAATCGCTATTTATTGACTAGATGCGGAAGCAATAAATGATAAAACAATTAATATAAACAAGATATCAATGCAAACACAAGAATTTATAGTGGTTCGGCCCCAATGCCTACTCCACTGTCTAAGCACCCCGCTTAGGATTTTCAAACTTAGCTTTACTAGATTATATCGAGTTTCCCTTACAATGAGGACTCACCGAAAAGTCTCCACTCTCCAGCCGAAGGCACTTCCACACCCGGAAGTATCCCGCCTTCCTATCGAGAGCACTTTCCCACCTCAACCTAAGGGACAACTAGAACTAATCCTAGTAAACTACTTTTACAATAGTGGGTTTAAGCCTTAACACTAAGGCAACCACCAACTCAATTAAACCTAGGAACCTAGGTTTACACAAGTTAAATTACAATGAAATAAATAACAAAATACAAGGAACCTCGGGGTGGCGATGACAACGAGGATCCAGAATTTGAAGTCGGCATCCGAGCTTCATTAGAGCATGCTGCATTCGAATGAGATCGGATGTATTATCGCGGATCTCAATTCGAATATGGTGGTGGCAGTGGCAGTGGTGGCATAAGCAGCGTCGGCTCAGCTTCGGCTGCCAGAGCAATGGACCGAAGCGGTCCAATTCCCTCTGGTCCTTATATTGGTCGGAGTTCTAGCATGAGAGCACCTCAAACTCAGAGCAGAGGAGGCAGTAGAGGAGGCATTCGTAGATTCTTCACAAACCTCGGAGCAAGTGGTAGGAAAACTAATGTTGATGTTTTTGATCTTGATCCCAGGGCATTTCCTCCTTCATCAGCAAAGAAACCACGCATAGACGATGCTTGGGGCAAGACGAAGAAATGGGAGTTGGGGAAAGCCATCTCCAAATGGTTCCACTTCAGCCGGATTCCCGCAAATGCATCCAACAATCCATACTACCGAACTATGGTGTCTACCATCCAAAAGGTAGACCCAGGTATTACCCCTCCAACTCTGTATGAAATTTTAGGACCTTTCCTTGAAGAAGAGGTCAAGGAAATTTAATCAATGGATCGACAGAATCAAGCGGAACCATTTGATGTGCAGTTAGATGCAGTTTGATGTGCCGATAGTTGGATCGGGCCAACCCGAATGAGCATCATCAACTTCCTCATCTATTGCAACAGGAGGGTTATCTATCATAAGTCAGTGAACGCGTCCGATGAAGTCCATAGTGCTGTCCACATCTCGAAGCTGATGAAGGAGGTGATTGAGAAGAATGGACCCAGAACTTTGTTCAAATTATAACCGACAACAGAGCCAATTTCAAAAGGGTAGGTGAGATAATTGAACTAGATTATTCTCACAAATATAGGACTCCATGTGCAGCCCATTGTGTAGACCTAATGATGAAAGATATCAGTGATATACCGATGGTGAAGACGACGGTAAAGAAGGCGCAACAAATTATGCGCTTTATATACAACCACACATGGGTACACGCCCTTATGAGAAAATTTACAAAAGGTATTTTTTTTAAAATAATTTATAGTATTTATTTATTAATTAGTTTAGGTGATAATTACTAATAATAATTCTATATTTTAGGTAAAATTCTTCGACCGGGAGTGACTCATTTTGCAACTAATTTCATCGCATTAAGGTTGCTCCAACAACGTAAGACAGGCCTTCGATCAATATTTACAAGTGAGGAATGATCTACATCAAGATATGCCCGAAATAATGATGGAAAGCAAATCGAGAAGTACGTCCTCAACACGCGCTTCTGGGATTGCATCGCGGAGATAATCGTCGCCGTATAACCATTGTACAAGGTTATATGATAGGTGGATATAGAAAAGACGCCTCAAATGGGTCATATCTACCACTACATCCACCAAGCACAAGAAGAAATCAAGAGGGTTATGATTTCAGAGACCAAGTATAAACCCTTCATCGACATTATCTCCCAGAGGTGGGAGGATCAAATGGGCCGTGACATACACATCGCGGGTAATTTTTTTATCTAATTTTCTAAAATTTATTTAATTTTAATTCATTATGCTAAATTACTTATTAAATTTATAATTTTTTATAGCATATTATTTAAATCCCGCATACCAGTATCGATATGATCTTGGAATGATGAATAGTTTATTATATTCGCTTCGCAAGGTCATACAATGAATGTCGGCATCAATCAGAGAAGCGACACAAGCTCTAAATGAATCAAGATTTTTTCAAGATTCAAGGGGCAATTTCGGAGATACATTTACAATATCGTGCCGAGATTCTATGGATCCAGGTAGGTATAATTTTTCTTCAATTTATTTTTTAATGATAAAATTGGTAATCTCATTACTAATATCAATTTTAAATCTATTGCAGTTGAATGATGGTTGCAATTTGGAACCGAAGCTCCAACTCTTCGGAAGATTGCAACACGTATCCTCTCGCAAACCACATCATCAAGTGGATGCGAGAGAAATTGGTCGACCTTCGCCTTGATTCATACCAAGCCGCGCAACCGGCTTTCATATGCTCGATTAGAGAAGCTAGTATACGTTCATTACAACATGTGGCTTCGAATGCGGACATTACAAAATGAAGATATTCAACATGTAGATCCGTTCAATGCCGAGTTCGTCCAAGACGATGCGAACTCGATAATTGATTGGTGGAGTGCAATGGAGAGCGATCAGCCTCTTCTTGATGAACCAGGCGAACCACCTCGGCCTTCACCAATTATATCTGATGCACTTGAGTCTGAGAGACAATCAGAAGACATGGCCATTACTCCCTTGGACTCTCAATGAATTTGGCAAGCAAGACGCCGATCTGAATCGACTCTCCATCTTCCCAATCAAAGGGAAAAAAGATGGCAACACCTTCAAAGGCAAAAGGTAAAGCCAAAGGTAAACGACCAATTGATCCTTTGGATGCGATTGCAGAAGCAGAAGAGGACGAAGAAGACGAGCCCTCTGTTCATAGCAGTAGCAGCACAAAATACGAAGGAGATGATGATGATGATGATGATGATGATGATGATGATGATGATGATGATGGAGCTGGTGGAGAAGACACCGTCGTGCCATCAACACTACCATCTGATGATCTATGGACAAATGAGCAATACTTCACTCACGCCACCCAAGATGATGACCATGGTGCTAGAACCGAACAAACAACTCAGGTGTACAAGAAGAGAGGCCCGCGTCGAGGAGGTGGATCGACAGCTTTGCAAGATTACCATCACGATATGATGAGTAGTTTGTAAGAGGTTTCTGAATCCACCTACTCTGTATCCAGTACCTATTCAACTGATGATACATGGTCTAGTTTTTAGAATCCCAACAAAGAAACGCTAATGTCAATGTGATATAATGGATACCAAGGCATTATGCCATGGGAAAATTTTCAAATATGGGCATTAGAGACCTACGGTGTTGACCTTAGTCGTGTATGTCCCGAAGCCCAAGATATGTATGGGTACGACAGACGTCATTCCTTCATATTTTAAGTATTGTATTCATGTATTTGACATTTGAATATTGATTTTAAGCATTTCTTTATCAATTATGTGGTTATTGGAGATTTGGAGTTATTTCTAAAAAAAAAACCCGGCCGGTATGCATTTTCATACCGATCCGTACCGTGTGTCGGTACGGTACGGTACCGGTATAGGCCGATGACCGAAATCGGTACCGGTACCGAGATTTTAAACCATGCCCACGACTAAGCTTATGAAAGAAAACAATTCGAGATTCTCGTGAAGAGAAAAGGTAGAAAACTTGTTTTTTTTAAAAAAATAATTATTGGATGGATACAACTCTCACAAAGAGGGCTACTAAATAGGATTAAACTTACATCCACATGTCCCATACGTTAAGAAATAGGATTAAAAGCTAGTAAATTGGTTAAATATAACTCTAGCTTTTAACATGGAATGAAACTAGTAATTGGTCCTCATTTATTCCCAGTCGCTTCACCATCATGTTAATTCTATTTGAAATGAATCTTTACTATCTAGCTTAGGTTGAGATTTTAAATTTAAACATTGCATTTAACCTCCGTTATTTAGTTTATTAGCTAGCTTGCTAGTCGGTCTATGATTTTATTATGATACTAATGGAACCTACTTGCGAGTTGAGAAAATGTAAATTGGAAGACTAACGAAAATCGGGATAGAAAAATGATAAGTTTGGCAAAATTCCCGTGAATGATGTATGATTTTGGTTTTTGCACAATTTTAGCATAATACCTCAATACTTATGCTTTAATGGTGTCTCTATACTCATGACTGAAATTGCATGAAAAATGAATGAAATCTCACGAGTATGAAGAATTTTAGTACTTAGACAAATTTCAATGAATGAAAATTGCTCTACGTTAAAATTTATCATTAGAGACTTTCGTTTAAGTCCAAACTCCATAAGCATGTTTAGAGTTGCATATGATATGGTTCTATGTGTTCAAAGTTGAAAATTCATGTGCAGATGGACTATGTTTAGAAATTCATGAGTAAATTGATGAAATGATACTTGGTTCACATTAAATCAAACTTATGATGATATGCTAGTTTGACATATTGCCACTCAAACATTTCTAGTAAATAGTAGACAAATTATTTTTGAGTGATTCTTGAAGCTATGGAATCTTGATTTATTGTTGAATGTTGACATAAATTTCATAATTTTCTGATATGTATTGGTATGTTAACTTGACTGATTATAGCGGAACATTAAAATTGGAATTTTCAGTTTTAAAACAACATTTTCAATGAAAAATCTAGTTTGTAGTGTAAAATTTTAAGTAAGAACATGATTTGATATAGTTTTTTGAAATTGGCTTTCGAAACTTTAAAGTTTCGTTTTCCTCAAAGTGTTCATTTTTCGGATACTTTGAAGTTTTGTCAAATCTTTGAATAGGACTTAAAGTATGAGACTATATTCATAGGCCACGTGACCGACTAGAGTATACGTCCGTACCCCGAAGCCTACCAGACATGACCAATGATGCGGAAATAACTATACAACCATGCAAATACCGAAAGGAAGATAGCATAAAAATCGACAAGTCTTGAACACTCTAAAAGAAAGTCTTAAATACATCATGTCTGAATGAAGCAAAGTAAAATAACAGTCCTAGACTCTACTATGACTCCATGTCATGAGATCTACTGCTTTGGAGCTAAAACAAAAATAGTAAAGAAAACGAGGGTGAGTTCAAAGGAACTCAGTGAATGGCTAATCCTTGAGCCCTCCCTAAACAATCATTTAATTATATTCATAGCAAAATATACCATAATTAAATGAAACATGAAGTAAACAAATATGTGTACAACTATGCATGCGCAGATCCATATAACCACACAATTTATACAATTCGGCGCCCCTCGCCAATCTTACTCATGCTAATAATAAAGTAACCATAAGTGGTTGCTATCATGTGGCTAGTTCAAGACTAGCAACCCTCGAGCATGAGCCCCTGAGGTGAACCCATGAATATAATCCAGTGGTTGGGTGAGACCCTCCCACTAATGCCACTCCGGAGCTGTCCGTCAGCATGTCTCACCGACGCGCTTGTTGGCCACCAGTTGACCAAGCTGGCAAAATCCAATCACAATCAATCTCAGCCCCATCCCGGCCCCAGTCCTCTAGCAGAGGAACTCATGTGTCCTTGATTCACAACTCAAGGATTTATATACAATATCCATAATATAGGAGGAGCATAATAAATTTCTATATCGGTACCACAAGTCCTACTTGTCATTACATCCTTAGAAGCAACTATAATAACCCGAACTAAAATTTAATAATTCATAAATTCTACAAAAACCAGAAATAACTATACATTTAACAATCTAATTTATCTAAAATTTTATGCTCCAAAACATAGGATGAAACATGCATAGTCTTCAAGAAAACCTAGATTCCCGTAGTCGTAGGAACCATCCTAAATATATATGTCAGGTCTCTACCCTTAAACAAACTTTTTTTCCTTCCATTTATATGTCAATTACCTACTGTTTAATCATGAAATTAACATAAATACATCTCATGTCAAGTAGATAAGCCAAGCCTATACCGTTCTTCCAATAACTCGTGTTTTACGGTATTGGCCCTAAAACGTAGGGTAAAACTTAAGGGTTTTGCATACATGTGACCCTACAATTATTTCATAAACTACTTGTTGGGGTGAGAATAGAAAAACATAGTAGAAAATGGAATTTAAAAATTTAAACACCCCGAAAAATAGCGATCTACTTTAGCGAGTTTAAGGAATTAAGCATAGGAAGAAAGCACACCGTCAACCGTGGTTGACGGAGCTACTCCTATCCCCATTCAAGATGCACACACACATGTCCTCCAATGCTAGTCCACACCAAGCACCTCACAATGAAAGGGCAACGATGAATAGAGCTTGTTGTGGCTCAATGGAGTGGCTTTCTCAATCCCGAAAAGCACCAATGCTAGGCCGACCCTTTTACCAAGAATTGGGCTCCAAAACGGGAGGAAGAGGGGATGAGAAGACCACAGAACGACATGATGGAAGAGAGAATACCTCGCTGTCCTCTTTTGTTTCCTCCAAGGAAAGGAAGTGGTGGCACACAAAGGTGGAGAAGAACACCTCTCCGGCTTCTCAAAGATCCCGGGGAAGGGGAGGAAGATGGCCGACCACTCAAGGAAGAAGATGGAGGTTCTTTGGAACTTCTTTCCACCCAAGAACCTCTCTCTTGTTCACACCAAGAAGATGAGAAACAAATTTATCAACTTCGTCACTCTCCTCATGGGGTATTCGGCCACCTTATGAGGAGAAGGAGGGGGCGGCTGCCAGAGTAAACCCGGCCCTCCTCTAAAATCTCTATTGGAATTCAAAATTTCGGAGTTTGCCTCCAAAGTATATTTCATATTTAATTGTTTTATAATTAATTCAAAATTAATTAATTCCAATTAAATAGAAACTTTAATTTATCTCCATAAATTACAAGCCTATTAATAGGAATGAGATTTATCTAAATAAATTAAATTCATATCACGTAGGAATTATATTCATGTAGATAAATTAAATTCCTATTTATAGAATCATGATTTATCTAAATAAATCAATTATCTATAAATATATGATTTATCTAAATAAATCAAATTCCTATTAATTATGATTTATCTAAATAAATCAATTCCAAATTAATAGGTGTAGGCGCATAGGGAAAATCAAATTTCCCTCCATGAATTTTTGATTTCAAAAATCAAATTAATTATGTTTAATTATTAATTAAACATATCCCATATTTATGACTAATTAATTTATTAATTCATAATTAAGATTTTAATCAACCATATAAAATAATACCTTGTGCCAAAACCCTACAACTTTAGGGTTACCCTACAAAATAGGGGTTACCCTACAAATTAGGGTTTCCGATGAACTCCTTCCTCGTGCATTCGTTCCTATAGGAAACACCTTCTCTATCTTATCCGTAAACGAGATCGATGATAGAGTTACAACATGTCCACGCTAGTAGACATATAGTGTCGCGGGCGAGTTCTATCTCATAAAGCCCATTACGATAGCCTGTTGTATGTGACCCATTGGGCCCCACACTAAGCCAGTAGTGAGTTGTGCATAATGGAGAGTCGGATCCGATAGAACATCTTCTATTCGAATCTCACGAACCAGCACTAAACCCCCTTTAGTGTGGTCGTGTGAGACTCCACTCACAAGTCAAGATTGACGTCTAGCAACGTGTCATGACTACCCGAATAGTGTGAGGTTCAATTTACAGGGATTGAACTCCCTTCGATGATTAGTTACCGTGCAACTAAATCCTTCGGTTACAATGTCTCGAAGTTGGCTAGGGTACGGAAGATATGTCAAATCCTAATACCGATTCATATGTATTATACCTGCCAAGTTGTCGTCTCAATAATGACATGTCAAAAACCCTTTTCCGACATTCATATCTACTCTGGTTAGATATTCATGAGTTGACACTTGTAGAGATACATAGGACATTATCTCCACTCACTAGGAGTAAATAATTCCATATTGGTTGCTCACCTACCTCCATGAATGCTTCCCCATGCCAGAAGTATCGATTCTTAAAGGCCACGTAGGGATAAAATCTAAGCATTGGGTCATCAATCACGAGGTAACCATGACAACCTCAGGTCCAAGGATTGCTTGCACCTGTTGGATTAAGAGTTTTTCTTAAACTTCGATCTTCATTTTGATGATAACAAACATGTATTTAATCTATGTGTGAAGTTTTGAGTTCAGGTTGAGGTTGCGATAAGCATGTGAACTTCGTTCGGAAAAATGAAGGAAAAAGAGATCGTCGAAATGAAAAAAAAGACCGTCAAAGAAAAGGCTTGGGTATCGATTAGGTAGATATCTTGTAATATACCCCTAGGATCCCATCCCAAGCCTAATTGTAAGGTTATCCAAGTTAGAACTTGGAAACTAAACCTATGAAAAAGCATGTAACAAATATGAAGAAAAAAATTAGCCTCAGCCTGAGTTCAGTCGACCGAATGATGCCGCAAAATGGCAGTAGCCAATTAGTCGACCGAAGATGGTGAAGAAGTCGGCTCAAGGTTATGTCGGTCGACCGGTCGACCGATCGACCGATGCCAAAAATTGGTAGAAGGTGCTTCGGTCGACTGATCGGTTGACCTAATTGAGGATCGCTAAAGTCGCGATCATTCGGTCGACCGAACAGTGCGACTAAAGGCTAGCGGTTGATTGGTCGGTCGATCGACGATCGACCGGCAAGCGACCGAACGACTATAACGGCTAGTTTTCCCCCCGTTGAATAGCCCGTTCGGCTGAGGGGTTATAAATACCCCTCACCTAACTCCTTTAAGAACTCTTAGAAATATTATTGAGCATTTAAGAAGTGATTTAAGCCTTCAAAGAGATCGATTGATGTGCGCCCTGCACTTCCGTCAACGTTCTTCTTCAAGCGTGCACTTTTCCTCAACTTTACTATGATTCAAGCTCATCCCCTGGCAAGTTGAAGGCTCGAAGGCTTGGGAAAAGAGCATTAGTTCTTCTCTCAATTTCCTAGCTTTTTTTCATTGTATTTGAAGTTGTTTTAAAACTTGTTTTCACTTGTAATAGCTTCCTAGGTGTGCTAGAGAAACACTTAGGGTTAGGCTTGGTAGATTTGTGTTTTGCCTAGGTGAATAGGTTTGAGAAATTCTCAAAGAGGTGAGAATTGTGTCCTCAGTTGTATTCAAAGGGAAACACAAGTTCTATAAAGTAGTTGGTTAGAAATCCTTAGTGAGGAGCCAAGGTAGTGGAGTAGGCGATTGGCCGAACCATTATATTTCATCGTGTTTGCATTGCTTTGATTGTTTGCTCATTATTGTTCTTGATATTTGATAACATACATTGTTAAGGTACATTTGCAGTTAATTGAAGTTGAAACTAAGCAAAAAGAAAATTGATTAAATTAGAGAAGGACATGTTGTAGGAAATCCGACACTAGAAGGGGGGGTTGAATAGTGTCTGTCCCCTTTTTAGATTTAATCAATTTTTTCTTTTTACTCAATTTTAATTTCACTTAAGTGCAAGTGTTTCTTAACTATGGATGTGATCAAATATTAATAACAATGATAGGCAAACAAGAAAGCAATGCAGACAAGAATAATTATAGTGGTTCGGCCAACTGCCTACTTCACTACATTGGCTCCTCACTAAGGATTTCTAACCACTACTTTATAGAGTTTGTGTTTCCCTTTGAATACAATGAGGACACTCTTCTCACCACTCTGAGAACCCCTCAAACCTATTCACCTAGGTAAAACACAATTCTACAAAGTTTCTCTTAAGTGTTTCCCTAGCACACCTAGTAGCTATTACAGATTGAAAAATATGTCTGAAATAAAACTTAAAATACAATGCAAAAGAGCTTAAGGATAGAAAGAAAAACCAAAGCTCTTTTCCCAAGCATTCACTCCTTCAACTTGTCAGATGATAGACTTGAGTTGTAGCAGAGTTGAGGAAAGCAGGCGCTTGAAGCGGATTTTGATAGAAATTTGGGGCGTAGCAAAACGATCACTTTGAAGGCTTTTATTCTCTTGTATAATCGCTCGATAATTTTCTAAGAAGCTTTTAAGAAGGTAGGTGAGGGGTATTTATAACCCCTCAGCTGAACGGGCGATTAAACGGCTAGAAAATGAGCCGTTACACTTGTTCTGTGGATTTTCTGCACTATTCGGTCGACCGACGGGTCGACCGAATGAGTTGCGGCTTCCTCTATCCTAGATCCGGTCGACCAAATCAATCGATCGATGCAGGGAAGCAGAAGGCGCGACCAGCGATTCCTAACCCAGTCAACCAAATCGATCGACCGTCGTAGAGAAGCCTAGACGCGGCTTTGTGATCTGCCATCCGGTCGACCCATCGGTCGACCGATGAGCCTTCTGCCAGATTTTATCTTCGGTCGGTCGACCAATCGGTCGGTCGACCAATCGGTCGGTCGACCAATCGGTCGATCGACCAATCGGTCGATCGACCAATCGGTCGATCGACGCAACCTTCTGTGATTTCTTCACCAACTTCGGTCGATCAACAGGTTGACCGAATGGCTACTGCCATTTTTTTACAACATTCGGTTGACCGAATTGGTTGCTGCCAAAGATCTGCCTTGTTCGGTCGACCGATCGGTCGATCGAACTCAGGCTGAGGCTGACTTCTACTTGATTTTTATTACATGCCTTTTTATGGGTTTAGTTACCAAGTTTCAACTTGGATAACTTTACAATTTGGCTTGGGATAAAATCGTCCTCGGGGTATATTACATGATTTCTACTTAATTTATACCCGAGCCTTTCTTTGATGTTCTTTTCTATCATTTCTTAACGATCTTTCCTTTCGTTTCTCCGAATGAAGTTAGCATGCTTATCACAACTTCAACCTGAACTCCAAACTTCACACATAGATTAAATACATGTTTGTTATCATCAAAATGAAGATGGAAGCTTAAGAGAGACCCTTAAGCCAACAGGACAAACACTATTCAACCCCCCCCTTCTAGTGTCGAATTTCGTTCAACAATTGGTATCAGAGCAAGGTCATAGGATAAGATTTAACCATCTTCCCTATAAATTAAAATGTCTAGTGAAATCCAACTAGCTCAAGGGTCCTCTACTCATACTCCACCAATATTCGATGGAAACAACTATGCCTATTGGAAGATTCGTATGAATGGCTTCCTACAATCTCTAGGCATGGATGTATGGAGGATGATTCTAGTAGAGTATAAGCAACCCAATAAGAACATGGATGAGTGGGATCGATTGGAAATTAAACTCTTTAATGCTAATGCAAAGGTCGTCAATGCATTATATTGCGGCCTATCAATTAATGAGTTTAATAGGATCTCTACTTGTAAGTCCGCATATGAACTTTGGAAAGTTCTAGAGACCACACATGAAGGGATTTCATAAGTTAAGGAATCTAAAATAAACTTACTCATGCATGACTATGAAATGTTTAAAATGTTAGCGCATGAATCCATTGATGCCATGTATGCTAGATTTCAAAATATTATAAATGGATTAGCTAACCTTGGCAGAGAGATAAAGGAAGAGGAGAAGGTAAGGAAGCTCCTTCGTTCCCTTCCAAAAGCTTGGGAGCCCAAGGTCATAGCTATCATGGAAGCGAAAGACATGAGCACCTTGAAGATCACCGAGCTCATTGGGTCTCTCATGACACATGAGACCCATATGAAATAATACAAAGAGGAAGATGCCCCCAAAGGCAAGACCATTGCCCTAAAAGCATCATACAGAGCAGAAGAATCCTCATCATTCGAGGAAGAGACGGATGACTTTGAAGAAATGGCAATGTTGGCAAGGAGATTCATGACCTTCATGAGAGGAGGCATGAGAAAGGGACGAGGAAGCTACACATGCTACCATTGCAACAAGGCCGGGCATCTAAGGAAGGATTGCCCACTTCTCAAAATGGCTTCCACCTCCAACCCTCACAAAAGGGATAAATACCAAAAGAAGAATGAGGCAATGATGGCTTCGTGGGATGAAAGCGAGGCTTCGTCAAGTGAAGAAGACACAAAGAGTGAAAATGCAAATCTTTGCTTAATGACAAATGATGATGAGGTAAGATTTACTTTTGGTGAGCTTTCTTTTACTCACGAAGAGCTGGAAAATGAATTTGATCAAATGCATGATGAATTTAATGCTATTAGGAGAAAATTTAAAGAGCTTAAAAAGGACAATAAATCTTTAGAGCTAGAAAATGATAGCTTATTTCTTTCATGCAATGCTTTAAGGAAAGAGGTAGATAACCTTAAGGAAGAGAAACATGCACTAGAGAAAGCTAAGGACTTAGAAAATGATAACAAAAAATTAGAAGATGAAAACAAATATTTAAGTGATCAAGTAGAGCATTTGAATGATAGCATGCTAATATTGAAAAATGAACTTTTCATGCTTAATGAAAAGATGACAACCCTACAAAATGCCATGCCTAAGGTTGTCCATAAAAAGAAATCATCACACTTCCATGCTCATACACACAATGGAAGCAAATTTAATGGAAATTGTTTTTCATGTGGCATATTTGGCCATATGGCTAAGGATTGTGCTTTGAGGAGGAACCCACATGTTAGATTTACTTGGGTTCCTAAAATGACTAACACTCAAGGACCCAAGAAAATTTGGGTACCTAAAGTAGTTTCTTCTCCTTTTGTAGACGGAGAAGCATCCTCAAGCAAGTAGAAGCACTTGGATATTGGATAGTGGTTCCTCAAAGCACATGACGGCGGGTGATATCAACTTATTTGCAACCCTATCAAGCAAAGATGGTGGACATGTAATATTTGGAGACAATGCCAAAGGTAAGATTGTTGGCATTGGTGACATAGGTATTCTTCCCTACCCATGCATTAAGAATATTTTATTAGTTGATGGGTTAAAACATAACTTGATTAGCATATCACAATTGTGTGACAATGGATATGTAATTGTTTTTGAAGCATCTAAATGTATCATTAGGAGTGCACCTTCCAATGACATCATGTTTATTGGAAATAGGCAAGGAAATGTCTACACATTAGATTTAAATGTTTTGCCTAATCCCCATGTTAGATAGCTTAGTTTCCATGGAAAATGATTCTTGGTTGTGGCATAGAAGGCTAGGACATGCTAGCATGAGTCTCATCCAAGAAATATCTAAGAAAGAATTAGTTAAAGGATTGCCCAAGATAAACTTTGAAAAAAACAAACTTTGTGATGCATGTCAACTAGGTAAGCAAGTTAAATCCTCATTTCGTAGCATTAATCAAGTTAGTACATCTAGAATTCTTGAGTTTGTGCACATGGATCTTTTTGGTCCATGTGATGTAGCTAGTCTAAGGTGGAAAACTATATTGCTATGTACTAGTTGATGATTTCTCTAGATTCACATGGGTTTCCTTTTTAGCTAAAAAAAATGAAACTTTTGAGTTTTTCAAAAAGATTACTAAGAAAATTATAAATGAGAAAGGGGTTTCAATTTTAAAAATTATAAGTGATAATGGAGGAGAGTTTAAAAATGGAATTTTTTTCGAATTTTGTGATGATTTAGGTATTGAACATACCTTTTCTTCCCCTAGGACCCCTCAACAAAATGGGGTGGTTGAGAGGAAGAATAGAACCTTACAAGAGATGGCTAAGACCATGCTATGTGAAAACAATTTGCCTAAGTATTTTTGGGCCAAAGCCATAAATACCACTTGTTATGTGCTTAATCGCATTTTATTAAGATCTAAAATTAACAAAACACCTTTTGAGCTTTGGAATGGTAAAATCCCAAATGTGGGATATTTTCATATTTTTGGATGCAAATGTTTCATCTTAAACACTAAGGAGCATTTAGAAAAATTTGATTCTAAATCCGATGAAGGGATTTTCCTAGGTTACTCCATTAGTTCTAAGGCATATAGAGTATACAATCGTAGAACCATGATTGTTGAAGAATCTATGCAGTCACGTTTAATGAAACTAATGATTCTTCTAGAAATGTGAAGATTGTAAATATAGGTAAGGAACTTGAGGACCTCACACTTCATGACAAAGAGGTGGAGGATGAAGATAATGAGGAAATACAACATGAGGAACCATCATCCACAACTCTACCTCAATTTGAAGATGAGGAAGAAGAAGCTCTACCACCTCTCCCCAAAGGATATCGATTGATAAAGGATAATCCAATGGATAAAGTCATTGGAGAACCATCAACTGGAGTGGTAACATGCTCTAAACTCAAGGATTTTTGTCAATATGTAGCATTTATATCTCAAGTTGACCCTAAGAACATTAAGGAAGCAATAGAA
This sequence comes from Canna indica, assembly GCA_034359265.1. Lineage (NCBI taxonomy): Eukaryota > Viridiplantae > Streptophyta > Magnoliopsida > Zingiberales > Cannaceae > Canna > Canna indica. Next base: position 34,656,584 of record CP136892.1, on the reverse strand, counting down.
GATGAGTTTTGGGTACTAGCTATGCAAGAAGAACTAAACCAATTTGCTAGAAATGATGTATGAGACTTAGTACCTAGACCTAGTGAACAAACTATAATTGGGACTAAATGGGTATTTAGAAACAAGTTAGATGAAGGAGGATTAGTCATTAGAAACAAAGCTAGGTTAGTGGCACAAGGGTACAATCTACAAGAAGTGATAGATTATAATGAAACCTATGCTCCCGTAGCTAGATTAGAAGCAATTCGAATGCTTTTGGCATATGCTAGTTTTAAAGGTTTTAAACTTTTTCAAATGGATGTTAAAAGTTCATTCTTAAATGGTTTCATCAATGAAGAAGTATATGTTGAACAACCCCCCGGATTTGAAAGTTTTGAGTTTCCAAACCATGTTTTCAAACTTAAAAAAAATATTATATGGCTTAAAACAAGCCCCTAGGGCTTGGTATGAAAGACTTTCAAAGTTTTTAATTGAACAAGGTTTTAACGTTGAAAAAACCGATGTTTCACTTTTTATTAAACATCATGAAAATGATATTTTATTAGTTCAAATTTATGTTGATGACATAATTTTTGGTGCTACTAATAAAACTCTTTGTAAGTGGTTTGCTAAGTGTATGCAAGATGAGTTTGAGATGAGCATGATGGGAGAGCTCTCTTTCATGCTTGGTCTCCAAATCAAGCAAACCAACAAAGGAATCTTCATCAATCAAGCCAAGTAAACAAAAGAGCGCATCAAAAGGTTTGTAATGAATGAAGCCAAGATAGCTTCTACACCAATGAGCACATCTATCAAGCTTGACAAAGATGAAGATGGTGTCAAAGTCGACGAAAAATGATATCGAGGTATGATTGGTAGTCTTCTTTACTTAACCGCAAGTAGACCCGATATCATATTTAGCGTTTGTGCATGTGCTAGGTTTCAATCTTGCACTAGAATGTCTCATTTATGTGCGGTCAAACGCATATTGAGATATTTAAAGGGGACGGTTGACTTAGGATTATGGTATCCATGTCATACATCTTTTGATTTAATTGGTTTTTCGAACGCGGATTTTTCCGGGTGTAAAGTAGATAAAAAAAGCACTAGTGGGTGTTGTCAATTCTTAGGAGCGAGTCTTGTTTCTTGGTTCTCAAAGAAACAAAACTCAGTTGCACTTTCAACTACCGAAGCGGAATACATCGCTGCAGCTAGTTGTTGTGTACAAGTCCTATGGATGAAACAACTCTTTTAGATTATGGACTTAAGTATTATTGCATACCTATTCATTGTGATAATACTAGTGCAATAAATTTAACAAAGAATCCTATTTTATACTCTAGAACTAAGCTTATTGATCTAAGACACCATTTTCTTAGAGATAATGTGACTAAGAAAAATATATCGATAGAATTTGTATCCACCGACAAACAACTTGCCGATATATTTACAAAACCCTTGGTTGAAGAAAGCTTTACAAACTTAAGGATGCAATTAGGGATTTGTGCTTTTCCTAGTGGTTAAGATGTTCTTTTTCAAAAATTTGCATTATATAAAGTGTCATCACACTTATGTATTGCTCTGTAGTGGGGATTTGCGACTTATTGATGTTTGCCTTCTATAGGCTTACATTAATAGGATGGACTATAGTGGTAGATGATACTTGGTTTTGTGGCTTTCTTGGTTTTCATGATGACACTCATTAATTGCACCTTAATTCTTACCCTTTTTGATGGATGTCAAAAGGGGGAGAAAAAGTAATGTCACACTTGTTTTTATGATGCATATAGTTAGGGGGGGTTACAAAAATGACATGCACATTGATAGGGGGAGCACAAGTTGAGTTATAAGTATTGGTATGTATATATTGAGTTATATATCTTGTATGCCTTAACTCAAACTCACAAAGAATATGCATATGTTTCTTCAAAGTTCCATGTTATGTTTGTCATCATCAAAAAGGGGGAGATTGTTGGCTTAAGGGTTTCTCTTAAGCTTCGATCTTCATGTTGATGATAACAAATATGTATTTAATCTATGTGTGAAGTTTTGAGTTCAGGTTGAGGTTGCGATAAGCATGTGAACTTCGTTCGGAAAAACGAAGGAAAAAGAGATCGTCGAAATGAAAGAAAAGATTGTCAAAGAAAAGGCTTGGGTATCGATTAGGTAGATATCTTGTAATATACCCCTAGGATCCCATCCCAAGCCTAATTGTAAGGTTATCCAAGTTAGAACTTGGAAACTAAACCTATGAAAAAGCATGTAACAAATATGAAAAAAAAATCAGCCTCAGCCTGAGTTTGATCGACCGAATGATGCCACAAAATGGCAGTAGCCAATCGGTCGACTTGTCGGTTGACCGAAGATGGTGAAGAAGTTGGCTCAAGGCTATGTCGGTCGATCGGTCGGTCGACCGACCGATGCCAAAAATTGGTAGAAGGTGCTTCGGTCGACCGAATTGAGGATCGCTAAAGTCGCGATCATTCGGTCGACCGAACAGTGCGACTAAAGGCTAACGGTTGATCGGTCGGTCGACCGACGATCGACCGAACAGTGCGACCGAACGGCGGTAACGACTAGTTTTCCGTCCGTTGAACAACCCGTTCGGTTGAGGGGTTATAAAGACCCCTCACCTAACTCCTTTAAGAACTGTTATAAATATTATTGAGCATTTAAGAAGTGATTTAAGCCTTCAAAGAGATCGATTGCTGCGCGTCGTGCACTTCCGTCAATGTTCTTCTTCAAGCGCATATTTTTCCTCAACTCTGCTATGATTCAAGCTCATCCCCTGGAAAGTTGAAGGCTCGAAGGCTTGGAAAAAGCGCATTGGTTCATCTCTCAAATTCCTAGCTCTTTTTCATTGTATTTGAAGTTGTTTTTAAACTTGTTTTCACCTGTAATAGCTTGCTATGTGTGCTAGAGAAACACTTAGGGTTAGGCTTGGTAGATTTGTGTTTTGCCTAGGTGAATAGGTTTGAGGAATTCTTAAAGAGGTGATAATTGTGTCCTTAGTTGTATTCAAAGAGAAACACAAGTTCTATAAAGTAGTTGGTTAGAAATCCTTGGTGAGGAGCCAAGGTAGTGGAGTAGGCAGTTGGCCGAACCACTATATTTCATCATGTTTGCATTGCTTTGAATGTTTGCTCATTATTGTTCTTGATATTTGATAACATACATTGTTAAGGTACATTTGCATTTAATTGAAGTTGAAACTTAGCAAAAAGAAAATAGATTAAATTAGAGAAGGATAAACACTATTTAACCCCCCCTTCTAGTGTCGGATTTCGTTCAACAACACCCGCACTTGTACGAGGAACATCTTATTGACACTCATGTAAGGATTCCATTCTGTGTTCCTCATGTAGGTCTGTTCAGTGAATTCATTCTCTAATGAGCACCCGCACTTGTATATTAATGACGATTCATAGGTAATTGAGAGATCAGCTACCCCCTATCATATAGGGAATAACCAATCCCCTAATCGGTGATCCTACTACTAGAAATATTTAGAACAAGGGCATTTGGATTCCAAGTCTCACTAATATGATTTCATCATGGCCTTGGAATCATTCGCCCGGGTCCATGGGTTTCATCACAATCAAATATAGATACAACATATGATGAAAAGTTGCCTAATTTATTCCTTATCAAAAATAGTTCCATACATATCGACATGTACGTGATTGGCTCAAGGGCAGTATTTTTTTGAATCTCCCACTTGCACTTACAACCAATCATTACGGTATCTAATACCCATACAATTCAAGAGGCGATCAAACTGCTGTTGTGCTAATGGTTTTGTTAATGGACCTGCTATGTTGTCTTTCATGTCAATGCGTTCGACATTTATATCACCTCGTCCATCGATCTCTCTGATCAGGTGCTACCACCTTAGGATGTGTTTTGACTTGTGATGGGATCTAGGTTCCTTTGCTTGAGCAACAACCCTAGTATTATCACAATAAATAGAGATTGGACCGACAACCTCAGGAACAATACCCAACTTAGCGATAAACTTCTATATCCACACTTCTTCCTTTGTGGCTTTGCTTGCAGTGATGTACTCAGCTTCTATCTCTGAGTCGCCCACAATACCTTGCTTTTGGGACTTTTCCAGCATACTGCGCCACCATTCTGAGTAAATACATACCCCAATATGTATTTACTATCATCAAGGTCTGACTGGAAGTTAGAATCAGTGTAGCCTTCTAGTTTGAAATCCGACCCACCATAAATCAGGAGAACATTTTTAGTTTTCTCGAGTACCTAAGAATGTTCTTCACGGCTTTCCAATGTTCCTCTCCAGGATCTGCCTGAAATCGGCTAGTTACCCCTAGGGCATAAGCCATATCATGTTCACTGACGTTGTATCAAGGTATGGATATGTCTACTTGATGAGACATAAGTTCAACGCTTTTGAAAAGTTCAAAGAGTATAGGGCTGAGGTTGAGAAACAAGTAGGGAAAAGTATTAAAACCCTTCGATCTGATTGAGGTGGCGAATACTTATCCACTGAGTTTTTGGATTATCTCAAGGACAATGGGATTGTCTCACAATGGACCCCTCCTGGTAGACCACAGCATAATAGAGTGTCTGAAAGAAGGAATCACACATTCTTTAGTTTTCTCAAGTACTTAAGAATGTTCTTCACGGCTTTCCAATGTTCCTCTCTAGGATCTGCCTAAAATTGGCTAGTTACCCCTAGGGCATAAGCCATATCAGGCTGAGTACACAACATCACATACATGAGGAATGCTTCTTGACATCTTCCAATGGTCCTAACGGGGATACAAATCCCTCTAGCTGAGTCAAATAGACTTCTTCCTCAAGTTCACCATTGAGGAATGTAGTCTTGACATCCATCTGCCAGATCTCATAATCATGGTATGCTGCAATGGCTAGCAATATCCTAATGGACTTGAGCATGACTACAGAATAAAAAGTTTCATCATAGTCAACACCTTGTCTTTGAGTGAAACCTTTTGCAACCAGCTTGGCCTTATAGGTCTCCATCTGGCTATCAACTCTAATCTTTCTCTTAAAGATCCACTTACACCCTATAGGAGTGACTACTTCAGGCAAGTCAACCAAAATCCAAACATGGTTGGTGAACATGGAGTCCATTTCGGATTGCATTGCTTCCTGCCACTGCTTGCAATAAACATCCTTGGTTGCTTGATCATAGGTTTGTGGATTTACATTTTCCTGGTATTCTTAATGGTCAGGAAGAACATGTTAGGTTGTTGACGCAATCTCCCTGATTGACGAAGAGTGGTGGGAAGTAGTATTTTTGCGACTGGTTCATCCCATGGACTATCCACCGGTTGTTGCGATTTGGCCTGTGGTTGTTGAACTTCAGCAAGCTCAACATTTATTCCACTCCCACTTTCCCCGATAAACTCTTTTTCTAAGAAAGTGGCATGCCTACTGACAAACACCTTTTGTTCAGTTGGCGAGTAGAAGTAATACCCTAAACTCTCTTTAGGATATCCCACAAACCTACACCTGGTTGATTTAGCATAAAGCTTATCTGACTCTAATTTCTTGACGTACGTGGGGCAACCCCATTTCTTGAGATGCCTCAGACTTGGTTTCTTGCCACTCCATATCTCATATGGTGTACTAGAGACAGATTTTGTGGGAGCCTTGTTCAGAAGTTAGATGGTCGTTTCAAGCGCATATCCCCAAAAAAAAATCGGGAGATCAGCAAAGTAAAGCTTGGACCGCATCATGTCTAAGAATGTGTGATTCCTCCTTTCAGACACTCTATTATGCTGTGGTCTGCCAGGAGGGGTCCATTGTGAGACAATCTCATTGTCCTTGAGATAATCCAAAAACTTAGTGGATAAGTATTTGCCACCTCAATCTGATCGAAGGGTTTTAATACTTTTCCCTACTTGTTTCTCAACCTCAGCCCTATACTCTTTGAACTTTTCAAAAGCGTTGAACTTATGTCTCATCAAGTAGACATATCCATACCTTGTTACATCGTCAGTGAACATGATGAAGTAGGAATACCCACCTCTGGCTTGAGTTGTCATCGGTCTGCAAACGTCTGTGTGGACCAACTCTAACAACTCAGTGGCCCTCTCATTACGTCCAGCGAAGGGGGACTTGGTCATTTTTCCTTTGATACAGGATTCATAAGTCGGCATCAATTCAAAATCGAATGGGTCAAACAACCTGACTTTATACAACCTGTTGATCTATTTCTCATTAATATGACCTAGTCGCAAATGCCAAAGATAGGTGAGGTTGAAATGATCTCTTTTTCTTTTGTGCGTTTGTTCGATATGAAAAATATTTTCATTTACATTCAAGACCATTAAACCATTCGAAATACGTCTAGTTCCTTATAATTCATAAGAATAATATATGCCGCAACAATTGCCTTTCAAAGACATTTCATAACCTTGTTAAAGTAACAAAGGAACAGAAATAATGTCCTTTATTAAAACTGGAATGTAATAGAAATTATTTAATCTAATGGTCTTGCCAGATGGAAGATTTAAATAATAGGTACCTACGGCTAAAGCAGCAACTCTTACGCCATTGCCTACTCGAAGATTGTACTCGCTTTTGTTCAGCATTCTACTTATTCTTAGTCCTTGCAACGAATTGCAAATGTGGGAACCATAATAGGTATCCAATACCCATGTAGTAGAATTATCTAATGATAAATTTATTTCAATAACGAATGCACCTGTAGAGGGGGCTTCAGAAGCCCTCTTCTACCTTACTTCTGTAATATACTCCTTGCAGTTGTGCCTCCGGTGGCCATCTTTACCACAATGGGAACATGTGCCCTTAGGAGTTGTCTTCCCTTTCTTCTTGATATCTTTCTTAGGTATCATAGCTTTGTTTTTCGCTTTGTTCTTGACAGAGCGCTTCTTTGCCTTTTTAGGGGCACTACCCATTAACAAGACTTTGTCATTTTCCTTCGGAAGGTGGGACTCAACAGTCTTCAGCATATTAAGGAGCTCGGGAAGCGAGGCATCTAGCTTGTTGATGTGGTAGTTGATGATAAACTGTGAAAATGACCTTGTGAGGGATTGGAGTATTAAGTCCTGACTTAGCCCCTTATCAATGCTTACGCCCAATTTCTTTAACCTCTCGATCAAATCGATTAGTTTGAGGACATGGGTTTCAACAGGAGTCCCTACCGCCATCTTGGCCTGAAAGAGTTGCCTTAACGTCTCAAACCTAGCAATCCGGCTCTGTTCACCATACAACTCGTTGAGGTGAGAGAGGATGGCCCTAGCCTCCATCTTTCCATGTTGTCGCTACAACACATCAGACATATAGGCAAGCATAATGCACTGAACAGTAGTGCTATCATCTTGCCACTTCTTTTAAGCGGCCCTTACTTCCTCGGTAGCCCTTTGAGAAGGGACACCCGGTGGCCGGTTATCAAGAACATAGGAAAGTCTCTCCCGAGTGAGAGAATGCTACGTAATGATAGACATAATTTGGTCCAGTGAGTTTATTAACATCGAGAATGCTATGTAATGATAGTGTGTTTGACATGGTGACTATGAAATGCTATAAGGAAAAGAAAGACATAAATAAGCTACCATTCTACATGCATGATTATTGAGGGTTTTTAAATTAATCATGTCTCCCATTAATTTTCATGGTTCCCAAGTTACCCTCCGCTTGGAAAGAGGAAAGCCCTCATTGGCGGACTTCCTTAGGGGAAGATGGAACCCCACTTCTCCTACTCAGGTCTCGCATGTAACACGATAAACCCTAATAGGTCCATGGGTAGGTAACTCTTTACCGATCACATCGCTATGTGACTTCCATCAATTTTTCATCTAGGGCAACCAAGGCCTTGTGTGTGCACAACAAACCAAGGAGCCCTAGTTGAGTCAAACCCATCGTTCGTATACCCCAATGAGAAAACAACCACCCTTGAGTGTAGCTCAATAAGGTAAGTCATGTTCGAGCCGGCAGTAGAGACACAAAAAGGGTATGTGTCATATGAGGTGCAACGTGTCTACCAACACAAAAGGCCTTGTGTGTGCACAACAAACCCGTTGTGACAATAAACACACTTGCGCCCCACAATGATGGAAGGCATGACCAGTATTCTAAATAACTTAGCCATTCAGACTCAATACTAATGGAGGAATTCTTTATGCAATTAAAATTATCTAAGCTATCAACAATTTAAGTTAGAGCAATGGATAAAAGCATAAAGTAAATAAGGATGATTATGAATGTACTAAGGGTTCGACCCGAGCCACCGGGCGAACCAAGGCCATTCATCCTAGGGTTTTAGGGAGAGCCATCTCTCCAAGGTGCTGCCCAAAACCTCCTTGTAGGTTGCCGGTTCCATTAGTGCCTTCCCGGGGTTCAAGCCGTCATCTACATGGCATCGAACACCTCCTCTCTGTGCGCGCACCAAAACGGGGCAACAAGCGTGCTCATCACCAAACAGCCCCTAAACCTCTAATTTTACAAAACTAAAAGAAGAAAACCCCAAACAACTCTTGGGGAAAGGTTTATGGAGAGGGAGAAGTGAATTACAATCATAATTCTTAAGAGGTAGGCAGGAGTACGCATGACCTATTTAAAAGATACAGTGTTGAAATTTCATAAATTTATAAGCAATCAACACAACCATGATTACACATAGTCACATGCACATAGGGCTCATTCATAATCATCATTTCATGCATCACATCACATATGAAAAAGAAAGGAAAAAAATAGAATTCAAAATCGTGCAAATCCGATCACGTTTCCACCCAAAACAGTTCAAACAACACATGCTGAATTTTTCGATTCTCGAGGCTCTTCAATCATGAACCCATGGGGTTTTGAGTTTGAATTTTGTCCATAATTATTATGGACATTAGGCTTCCACCTCGATTCATCACATGAACTATGAAGCCAAGGCAAACAACTCAAAGACCCCCGAAAACCCAAACTGGGAAGCATGACGTTTAGGGAGCGAACAGTTCGTAAACGCGATCAAAACACGAAATAAAAATTCCAAAAAATTACTAAAGGTGGCTATGATACCACAGTTGGGGTGAGAATAGGAAAAGACAGTGGAAAATAGAATTTAAAAATTTGAACACGCCAAAAAACAACGATCTACTTTAGCGAGTTTAAGGAATTAAGCATAGGAAGAAAGTATACCTTCAACCGTGGTTGACGAAGCTACTCCTATCCCCGTTCAAGACGCACACACGCATGTCTTCCAATGCTAGTCTAGACCAAACACATTTCAACAAAAGGGGCAGCGATAAACGGGGCTCGTTGTGGCTTAACATAGTGGCTTTCTCAACCCCGAAAAGCACCAAGGCTAGGCCGGCCCTTCTACCAAGAATCAGGCTCCAAAATGGGAGGAAGAGTGGATGAGAAAACCACGGAACAAGAGGATGGAAGAGAGAATACCTCGCTGTCCTATTTTGTTTCCTCCAAGGAAAGGAAGTGGCGATAGACAAAGGTGGAGAAGAACACCTCTCTGGCTTCTTGGAGAACTTGGGGAAGGGGAGGAAGATGGCCGACCACTCAAGGAAGAAGATGGAGGTTTTTTGAAATATCTGATCCGATAGAACATCTTCTATTCGAATCTCGCGAGCCAACACTAAACCCCTTTAGTGTGGTCGTGTAAGACACCACTCACAAGTCAAGATTGATGTCTAGCAACGTTTCATGACTACCTAGATAGTGTGAGGTTTAATCGACAGGGATTGAATGCCCTTCGGTGATTAGTTACCGTGCAACTAAAACCTTCGGTTACAACTTCCTTATGTCGGCTAGGGTACGGAAGAAATGTCAAACCATAATATCGATTCATAAGTATTCCACCTACCAAGTTGTTGTCTAAATAATGACATGTCAGAAACCATTTTCCGACATTCATATCTACTCTGTCCAGAGATTCCTGAGTTGACACTTGCAAGGATACATAGGGTATTATCTCCTCTCACTAGGAGTAACTGATTCCATATTGGTTGCTCTCCTACCTCCATGAATGCTTCCCCATGCCCAGAAGTATCCGGCACATGACTCTTAATGGCCATGTAGGGATAAAACCAAAACAATGGGTCATCAATAACAAGGTAACCATGACAACCTCAGGTCCAAGGATTGCTTGCAGCTACTATCACCCGAGGAACATCTTATTGACACTCATGTAAGGATTCCATTCTATGTTCCTCATGTAGGTATGTTCAATGAACTCATTCCCTAATGAACACCTACACTTGTACATTAATGAAGGTTCATAGGAAACTATGAGATCAGCTACCCCCTATCGTATAGGGCATGTATCAAGTGCACTAGTCTTCCTGGAATCACCAATCCCCTAATCGGTGATCCTACAACTAGGAACATTTAGAACAAAGACATCTGGATTCCAAGTCTCACTGACATGATCTCATCCTGGCCTTGGAATCATCTACCTGGGTCCATGGGGTTCACCACAATCTAATATAGATACAATATATGATGAAAAGTTGCCTCATTTATTCATTATCAAAAATAGTTCCTTACACATCAACATGTTATTGGCTCAATGACACTATTTCTTTCACTACCTTAAGAGTGTAATGTCATTGCTAAGTGTACTAAGGCCTACGATGTCGTAGATGTCTCTAAATTACAAAAATATACCTACCTGGCCTACCCTTAAACTATAGGGTAGTCCTAGTGTAGCCGGCCCAACAAATTCCAATTCCATGCAATTAAATACATAAAATTGATGAACAACACAAGGAATAGATCTATGAATTTTAAGAGTTATTTCTGTGAATTATCATGGCCTTAACCCATTCGGCCCTACCCTTAATTTAGGGTAGTCCTACGTGTTGGATGAAATGACACACTAGAGAGAGGGTGAATAGTGTGTTTACTAATCCTTATTTTCTAATTCTATTTTAAACGTTTCTTTGATTACTTAGGCAAATTGCTATTTATTGACTAGATGCGGAAACAAAAATACGACAATTAAGCACAAACCAAATGTCAATACTAACACACTAATTTATAGTGGTTCGGCCCCAATGCCTACTCCACTACCTAAGCACCCCATTTAGGATTTCCAAACTTAGTTTACTAGATTAAATCGTTTCCCTTACAAAGAGGACTTTGACTCGAAGAGTCTCACTTTCAACCTAAGGCACTTCCACACCCGGAAGTCTCCGCCTTCTTACCGAGAGAACTTATCCACTTCAACACTAAGGGACAACTCAACTAATCCTAGTAAACTATGTTTATACAAGTGGTTTTACACCTTCTTCACCAAGGTAACCACTTAATTTCAAGACCTACACTCTAGGTCTTACACAAACTTAAATCCAATAAGTAAACACGTTCAAATAACAATAAAAATTACAATGAAAAGAGCTAAAGAATAAAACCAAGAATCAGTGCTCTTTTCCAAGCCTTCAAGCCTCCAACTCGCCAAGTTGTTGAGCTTGAATTGAAGCCGACTTGAGGAGAAAATTGGGCGCTTGAGAAAATATTGACAAAAGAACAGAGCACAACAATCGATCTTAAGAAGGCTCAAATCTCTCCTTGATAATGCTCAATTAAGTCTCTAAGGCATGTAAAAGGAGTTAGGTGACGGGTATTTATAACCCCTTAACCGAACGACAGCTCAACGGGCGGAAAACTAGCTATTTTCGTCGTTCGATCGCTTGCCGATTGATCGTCGGTCGATCGATCGATCGACCGCCCGCCCGCAACCACTACTTTAATCGCGTTGTTCGGTCGACCGACGGGTCGACCGAATGAGTTGCGAGTTCAGTGATCCGCAATCCGGTCAACCGATCGGTCGACCAATGCATGCACTCCAAATTTTGGCACTGTTCGATCGATCGAAATGGCTATTGCCATTTTTTAACTGCATTCGGTCGACCGATCGATCGACCAAACCTAGCCTAAACTTGATTTTTTTCAACCTTCTTCTTGCACGCTTCATTCTCGGGTTCCGGCATTCAACGTGTGTCAACTTGGAGAGCTTTCCATGTGTTATTTAGACTCGTCCAAGCCATCTTTGGTGCACATGTTGAACTTCGAGAGATTTCCACGATGAACCCGAACGCGACGATCAATGTCCTTCCAATTTTCCAATTTCTTCAATATTTCCAATCGAGGACATCATGCGCTAACCGATATGAAACTTGAAAATAATTCTTAATGAAATCATTAGTTCCATATTTATTATCATCAAAACTGAGATTAAGACCAAGGTAGAAAACCTTAGGCCAACACTAAGCGGCCGAATCCCTTGTCTTTCCTACTAGGGTGTTTAATTTGCACAACATAGAGAGAAGGAAACAATCCAATTCCAAGTCGAGAATCCAAGGGCAAACCCCTCTTCCATGGTTCGGCCGACCCTTAATCTTTAAGGCCACCAATAGGGGCTGCCAACCCTAGCAAATCACATAAGGGAACAAGTGTTGGCTTTAGGTTTTCAACCATAGTCTTAATCTCGGTTTTGATGGTTTTGGTGATAACAAACATGGGACTAATGATTTTATTGAGAATATCTTCAGGTTCCATATCAGTAGCGTTCGATGTCCTCGGTCGGAAATATCAGAGAAATCAGAAATCAGAAGGACATTGATCGTCGCGCTCGGGTTCGTCGCGGAAGTTTCTCGAAGATCGACGAGTGCACCAAAGTTGCATCGGATGAGCTCAAAGATCGCATGGAAAGCTCTCTAAGATAATGCTCGTTGAAAGCCGAAACTCGAAAATGAAGCACGGAAGAAAATAGGCTGAAAAACAAATCTCAGCCTATGTTCGGTCGACCGAATAGGGTAAGAAAAATGGCACCAGCCATTTCAGCCGACCGGTCGATCGACTGAACACTATCGAAAGTAGGCAGTGGGCACTTCGGTCGACCAGTCGGTTGACCGACAGAGGTTGGTTTTGGGCAGTAGCCCTAGCGGTTGACCGATCGGTCGACCGGAGTAAAAAATCGCGCAGCGCACGATCTTGGCTTCCCTGCGTCGGTCGACCGGATTGAGGGAATGAATAATCGCGTCTGGGTGGTCGACCCGTCGGTCGACCGACCACAGACAGAAAGCGGCGGTTGATGTGAGCGGTCGATCAGTCGGTCGACCGACCAATCGACCGACGGCTTGCAACGGATAGAAAACTATCCGTTGAGCTGCCGTTTCTTCAGAAGGGTATAAATATACCCTTATATGATTCTTTCATACTTCTTCCTTGATTCTTACAAAATTTATTGAGCCATTAAAAGGAAGATTTGAGCCTTCCAACAATTGGTCAAGTGCGCTCAGCTATTTCCGCGTACACCTTCTCAAGCGCCAGCTGCTTCCCTCAACTCTGCTACAACACAAGATTTATCTTCCAGCAAGTTGGAGGTTCTAAGGCTTGGAAAAGAGTAGATAATTTTGTTTTACTTTAAACTCTTTTCCATTGTAATTTTTACTATTTGTTTGAATCTGTGTTTTGATTTGAGTCTGTGAAGACCTTGCGTTAGGTCTGTTGTGTGGAAGTGGTATCCTTGGTGAAAAGGAGTAAAGCCACTTGTGTAAACTTAGTGTTTACTAGGATTAGTTTAGTTGTCCCTTAGGGTTGAGGTGGAAGAGGACTCTCGATAAGAAGGCGGTGACTTCCGGGTGTGGAAGTGCCTTAGGTCGAGAGTGCGTCTCTTCGGTGAAAAGTCCTCTGTGTAAGGGAAACGTAAATTACTCTAGTAAAACTAGTTTGGAAATCCTAAGCGGGGTGCTTAGGTAGTGGAGTAGGCATTGGGGCCGAACCACTATAAATACTTGTGTTTGTATTGTTTCATTTTGTCGTGCTTTAAATGCTTAATCATTTATTGCTTCCGCATATAATCATTGAATCGCAAATTGCCTAAACAAGTTATCCAATGATTAAAATCGGATTTAGGCAATTGTTATTAGTAAACACACTATTCACCCCCCCTCTAGTGTTGCCATTTCGCCCACAACAAGGATCGCAAAAATACGACAATTCCAATAGCTAACCTCCGTTAAATCTCGACAAATAAAAAAATTCAAAAAATTCTTTATCAATAAGGGGCGGCTGGTATCATCATGAATCCTATTGTTAAGGGTAAGTAAATGTCACGCCCCAAACTCAGGGTCACGTGATCGGCCAGGGTATACGTACCTATACCTCGTAGCCTAACTCATGCACATGCCAATTCATAAAGATAGCAGAAAAATAATAGCTTTTATCAATAAAAAGAACTGAAACAATTTTTTATTTCAAAACATCAAAGTTTTTAATAAATAGTTCAAGTGCGGAAATGAATGAACCAAAGAGTAATAGTTCTTTTAACGAATAAAATCTGAAATAAAACATGAATGTCCCCACGGGACTACAACTCTAAAATATCAAATTATAAGTGCATGACCAAACTACTACAGACTCGACTACGACCCCTAACTAGGACTGCTATGAGATCAATGTTGCTCATCTGCCCTCCAGCCACGCCAAGTGCTCCAGCCCATCTCACCGATTAGGCTCTGCAAAACAAAAACAAACGACAACGGGTGAGTTCAAAGAACTCAGTGAGCGGTTCTACCAACCCCCACGAAAAACCAAACACAAACATGATGAATAATGCAAAACTCCTGACTCAAGCAGGAGAGGTCACGAGAGAGAGACCAGCTAACAGGCCATCTGGCTACCACCTTCCTGAAGGCAGCCAACACCCAAACAGTGAAGATCAACAAGCCTAAACCTACCATGCCCTAAGGCAACATAACATACTAGGATAATCGGGTAGGCCCTCCGAACCTAGCTATCCTAATATAAAGAAATTAATAGAACATACTAGGATAATCGGGTAGGCCCTCTAAACTTATACTAATATAAAGAAACTAACAAAACATACTAGGATAATCGGGTAAGCCCTCCGAACATATCCTAATATAAAGAAACTAATAGAACATACTAGGATAATCGGGTAGGCCCTTTGAACTTATCCTAATATAAAAAAACTCAGGAGCAATCAGGATTGGCCCATCCGAACTTGCTCCTTTCAGATATCGCAGGAATAATTGGGTAGGCCCTTTAGACTTATTCCTTAAAAGCACATCGGGAATAATCGGGTAGGCCCTCCGAACTTGTTCCACGACGCCAAACTGAAATAATCGGGATTTGCCCATCCGAACTTGTTCAACAGGTTGGGAATTAGCAATCCAACCTTCCTGGCCTAGCCCGTAATCCGGCTCCTCAACAAGCCTCTCCGCCATTCATAAAGGTTTGGCACAACATGACCTAAGTCAAGTCTCTCCTACGGTGTCTTAGGGGTGTCAACCTTATTGAGAGGTGTCTCAACACTCCAATACCCGACCCCAACTCCTAGACTCGTAATGTCATAAACCCGTGAGGTTTTATTTCATGCATAACTTTATTTGTTGGTTCATAATAGATTATGCTGACCCCTTGCTCAATTTTAATTATGCAATTAAAATTTAGATCACCAAGATTATGATTTTGTTTTAGGGTTTTGTTTTAGCTTATTGTTGTGCCCGAAACTGATGTATCTACCCCGAATCTGGTCTCCAGAGTGTGACTTGTGCTCCAAAACTATATTTTCTGGTCGAAACGATAGGTTACACGACTATATTCAAAAAAATATGCTCATTACAAATAGGATTTCAAAATCAGCCCTAAAACAAATAATTCAGCATGCAGTTTTCAGCCTAATTGAGTTTCAGCACAATAAAGGTAATTAAATCCGAAAATTACAGAATTAAATTTCTTAATTATCAACACAACAGAATTATATCATTGAGGCCAAACTTCTCAAGAACCAAGTCATAATTGCATGAATCAAAACAATCTTCAAACAAGAATTAAATTACATGATCAAGAACACTCATTGCTTCAAGCTCAAATCTTATTTTTTTGAACACCTGATATATTTCCAAAAATCACAGATTTAAATCTAAAACATGCACAATAATTCAAGAATCTAAATAGGCAAGCAACTCAAGATGTAGACTTCAAAAAAAATAAGAACTCTCACTTGGGCATTTCGTCGAACACCTTGAGGGCACCCTTGGCCGAGCACCCCTAGGGTAAACCTAGGGCTGCCGAGCCACAAAGGGAGAGTCTTGGCCCTCCTCCCATGAATCGACACAAGAACACGGCAATCAAAACCCATGATTCAGCGAGAAATCACAAGAATTAAGAAAATGCCCAAATCGGCTCAAAACCAAGAAAGAACCCGAGAAGGGAGAGGTAAAACCACTCACCTAAATAGGAAGGAGGATAAGAGGAGAAATCCCGGACGACGGCCCTTGAATCTGGCTTCAAGAGATGACGGCTCGACTCAATAAGGGGGAAGAGGGGGTGGCGCCTCTCCTCAAGCCGACGGTTCCAAGAAGAGGAAAAGGAGGGGCGGCGGCTCCTCCTCAAGCCAACGACTTGGCTTCCAAGGGAAAGAGAAGAGAGGAGAATGGCTCAGTGGCTGGGCTTGAGGGCGGCGGCTCCAAGGAAGAGGAAGAGGGGAGAGGGGCGGCTCAGCTTGGCTGGGCGGCTCCTCTCTCCACGCGGCTTGTGCGGCTCCAATAGGGAGCCGCAAGCCCTAGGGGGGAATTTATAATCTCTTCCCACCACTTCAACTCTAATCTTCTTAAACGTGCATCCGCCTCAACCCAGATCCGCAACCCGCTAATCCAAAATACCCCATGAATAAATACGAGCAACAAACACATGCACATCCACATGTAACACAATCAAATTAATTAGCTATATAATTATAATTCATAATTCAACTTACTCGAGCTCGCAAGCTCGCACCGGACCATGAGTCGACTCGGCTCGACCTCGGACTGGCACGCTAGGCTGACAAACACAAACATAAATGGAGGACTACTAAAAAAAAATCTAGGATATTACAGTAAGTCACTCACCTGAAAAAGGAATTGGAAAGGAAGACGACCCTCCGCATTTCCTCTTCAACAAAATTCGGAAGCGCCGAGATTCGAGTCCTCTCCCTCGCCTTCTCCCTCCTATGAACACTCAAGGATGTGCGACTGCTGCTATGAGTCGTGCGCCCCTGATGGGTGAAGTATTAATATTGAAACCCCGATTGCCAAATGACCAAATTGCCTCTTAACTTAAGTTAAGTCTAAAACAAGCCATAACTTAACCAATTCAAGTCTGATTCGAGTTCCATTTGAACATCCGGATGTTGGCTTTAGGTCTTCAACCTTAGCCTTAATCTCGGTTTTGATGGTTTTGATGATAACAAACATGGAACTAATGATTTCATTGAGAATATTCTTCAGGTTCCATATCGGTTAGCGCGTGACGTCCGCGATCGGAGAAATCGGATAAATCGACAAGGATGCTCGTCGGCGCTTGAGAATCTTCAAGAAGGGAGTTTAGGTTTAGGGTGTATAGATATGTTGTAATTCCTCATCATAATGCATAAGAACCCAAAAACTAGATCATGAAATTTCGGGACCGCTCTGAAATTCACTAAGACTAGGGAGCTCCTTGGAGAGCTATATGACTTAGATAGTTTCTTGAGATAAAAAATGGCGGTAATTGTTCCTTGGGTCAAAACTAGATAACGAGGTATTTTTATAGAATTTTTGGAAGCCTCTAGCATACCCATACTTGACCTAAAAAATTAGAAAAATTCTGTCTTACACTAGATCCCAAGAACTAGATTTTGATCCTTAGGGATTTTGATTTTTTAGATATTTTTATTGAACTCAAATGGGGTATAATCCTTATATAACATTTATATTTTAAAGTCATCATGTTATCGAGTTATATAAGTAGACGTAGTGAAGACAGAAGCAGAAAAAACAAGCAAAACAAAGTTGTCTGCCTTGTTCAGCCCAGGTTCGGTCGACCGAATGGCTGCAAAAATTAACAGAAGCCAATCGGTCGACCAAAGCTACGGGAAAAATTGCGTCGGTCGACCGACGGGTCGACCGGAAGTCGTGGATCGCGATTTCGCATCTGGGCGGTCGACCGACCAGAGAGAAAAAGTGGTGGTCGAAGGACCGGTCGACCAGTCGGTCGACCGACCATTCGACCGGCAACTATAACGGATAGTTTTCTATCCATTGAACAGCCGTTGTTTCACGAGGGTATAAATATACCCTCATATGATTCTTTTAATTCTCTTACACACTCTCTAACACTCTTACAGAAATTATTGAGCCATCAAATAGAGAGATCAAAGCCTTCCAAAAGGATTAATCGTTTCCGCTCTGTTCTCCTGCGATAATTTCTTCAAGCGGTTGTTCTTCCTCAACTCGAGAATTAATTCGAGTTGTTCGTCTTGACGAGTTGGAGGCATTCAAGGCTTGAGAAGAGCTCTAATGCTTGGTTTATTCTTTAGCTCTTTTCAATTGTAATTTTAACTATTATTGAACCTATTTTTATTTGTGCGTGTGAAGACCAAGTGTTTGGTCTTGTCTGTGGAAAGTGGTATCCTTGGTGCAGAAGGAGTAAAGCCACTTGTGTAATTAAACGTAGTGTTTACTAGGATTAGTTTAGTTGTCCCTTAGGGTTGAGGTGGAAGAGGACTCTCGATAAGAAGTCGGAGACTTCCGGGTGTGGAAGTGACTTAGGTCGAGAGTGCGTCTCTTCGGTGAAAAGTCCTCGTGTGTAAGGGAAACATAAATTAATCTATTAAAACTAGTTTGGAAATCCTAAGCGGGGTGCTTAGATAGTGGAGAGCATTGGGGTCGAACCACTATAAATATCGTGTTTGCATTGTTTTAAATTGTGTGCGCTTAATTGCTATATCTTGCTTCCGCATTCCATCGCATAATTGCATCTTGCCTAATCGAGTTAAGTAAATGATTAAAATTAAATTTAGGCGAATCATTTAGTAAACACCCTATTCACCCCCCTCTAGTGTCGCCATTTCGCCCACATTTGGTATCAGAGCGGGTTCGTAGCTTGAGATTTCACCATCTCCTCTACACCTTGTCTTGATCTTGAAATGACTCTAGAGTCGGTAGCATCTTCACCCCCTAGGTTTGATGACTCAAACTTTGGTCTTTGGAAATATAGGATGTACACCTATTTAAAGACTAAAGGGTTTGGTGTCCTTAATATGTTACATTGGGAATTCATTGAACCTAAGGTTGACATGCTTGCATGGAGTGAAATGGATAAGAAAATGTTTAAGTTTAATGGAGATGCCATGAATTGCATACTTTGTACATTACCAAATGGCATATTAGAAAAAGTCATGCATTGTTCTTCGGCTCATGATTTATGGGCTAGTTTAAATGTTTTATACGATCATGCCAAAACCGAAGAAATTGACACTTTTAATGAAGGTGGTGATGACAATGGTCACTCATCTACTACTAATATTGGTTTTGATGTCCATAGCTCTTATTGTCAAAGAAGTAGCACCAAAAGCCAAAAAAGAAAAGTAATCTGTCATGCTTGCAAAGAAAAGGGGCATGTGAAGAAAAATTGCCCAAGCATGAAGAACAAAGCAAGGAAGAGGTCAAGTGCTTCTACCTCCACCTCTCACTCATTTGAAGCACCCTCTCGCAATGACTATGAAGCTACTTCAAAAGGTTGCCTCAAAATTGCTAATGATGAGGTACACTTTCCTTCACCTAGTCATGCTAATGAAAATGATGATGCTAGCTCTACTAGTTCATATAACATGTCATATGATGAGTTAGTAGATGAGTGTAAGAAAATGTATGCCTTGCTTGTGAAGAAAGATAAAGAAAACAAAATGTTAAAAAAGGAAAATGTAATGCTTAATTCTCATTTGCATGAATCTAAACTAGAAAATGTAAAATTGAAATCTAGGTCATTTGATTCATGCCATGATAATGTAGAACTTGAGCTTAAGGACTTGAAGCTCAAAAATGACAATTTAGAAAAAGAGAATTGCATGCTAAAATCTCAATTAGCATTGCATAAATCCATTAATGATGTGAAAAATGAGATGTTGACTTTGAGTAGGAAAGTTAATACTTCCTCTCATAATTCTAAGAATCAAAATGTCTCATTTAAGAACTCTAAAGATAAAAATGCTCATATAAAGAATGATAAGGTTCATCATCATTCTCATACTAAGCATTCCACAAGTAAATCTCAACCTCAAAAGAAAAATCTTTTATCTAAGAATGTCCATGCTCATCATGCCTCTCATGCCATGCATTCCACTCTTAAACCTCATGATCATAAAAATAGGAATGATATCTCTAAGAATGCTCATACTCATCATGTTTCGCATGATAAGCATTCTAAAATTAAAATTCATGTCCATGCTAAAAATGAAAAGAAAAAGTTTCATGGACATTGCTTTTGTTGTGGTATATTTGGCCATGCTATTGTTGATTATGCATTTAAGAGAAATCCAAGTGTAGTGAAAACACTTTAGATTCCTAGGCCAACTAACCCCCAAGGACCCAAAGCTATTTGGGTACCAAAAATATATTCTCTTGTAGGGGGAGCTACCACACAAGGGTAAAGAGAAGTGAAGAGTTGAAGTTGACCATGGACTTGAATGATGAATCCTCCCTTGGTTGCAACTTCAACCTACCTTGATGCCTTACATAAAATTGGCATCAAACATTTTGGTATCATCTCCTACTTTGGCTTGTTTTATTTAAGTTGGAGTTATGATACATGCTTAAATTTGATTGATTTTCCCCGCTCTTAATGTTTATCAAAAATGTTTTTAATTTTTTGATTTCCCGGACTCCTCGGAGACCCGGTGGCCTGTAATGGGCCTAAGCGACCTTGCGGTTCTAAATCGTAGGCTACTTGTGGCTTTCGGTTTTCAACCAATAGGAAGGGTTGGAGATCTTATTTTTTAAAATTTTATATTTTGAGATCTCTTGATTCATTTTGTCATCATGAAGATTTATATGAAAATGAATCCATGCTATTTAGTGAAGTGGAATTTGATAAATGTTACTTGGTCTTTCTCTTCACTATTTAGTTTGATAGCTTGCATGTAGATTTAATTTCATTGTCTACTTAAGATGTATACTTGCAAGTTATAAGGTTTTAGGAAGGCTAATTAGGTAGAAAAAGATTAGTTTGGCTAATCTTTCATGATTAAGGTATAACTTCGATTTTCATAAAATTTTAGTGTTATACCTAAATGTTTAGGCTTAAACCATGTCTCTATACTCATGATTAGATTTGCATGTAAAATTGTTGATCTCTCATGAGTAGGTAAAATTCTAGCACTTAGGCAAATTTCATCAAATGAAACTTGCTCTAGGTTGGTATTCATTATTAGAGACCTTATTATTAAGTCCAAACTAGTTTAACTTGTTTAGGGACCTTATTCCTCATAGGTTTCACATCTTAAGATCCCTTATGATTCATATAGATATCATGAAAAACTTTCTTAAAAATGAATCTTCACTATCTATCATAGGTTAAGTTATTCTAATGAAAATTTGCAAAAAAAACCTTGCTATTTAGTCTGTTATCTTGCTAAGTTGGCATATTACTCCATTATGCTACTAATGAAGCCTACTTGCAAGTTAAAAAGTTGGTAAACATTGAAGACTATGCTATCTAGAAGTAAATGAAAAAGGAAATGAAAAAGTTGGGCAAACTTTCTAGAAAAAGGTATGAATTTTATTTTGCAAATTTTTGAAAAATAAATTGAATTTTCATGTTTAATGATGTCTCTATGCTCATGATTGATTATGCATGATGAGTATTTGATCTTTCATGAGTAGAAAATAATTTGATAACTTAGGCAATTTCATGATAATCTTGATTAAATGAAACTTGCTCTAGGTTAAATTCTTCCTTAGAGACTTCATGTTAAGTTAAAATTTGATGAACATATTTAAGATACACATATCACATAAGTCTAGAAAGTTAAAATTGAAAATTCATGTCTAGATGAAAAATGTGATATAAATATCACTTTAGAGGACTTAAGGTTGAAAAAGCTTTGACCCAAGTCAACAAATGGACTTGGTCATTTCATTTAAGTCCAAAACTTCATAAACATGTTTAGGAATAAGTTTGACATGTTTCCAAGCACTTAGAATGGAAAATTCATATGGATATGGATAAAATGACATAGAGGTGGTTTCATGGATACCTCTTTTGAACTAAGTTGACCCAAGTCAACAAGTTGACCTAATGGTCTCATTTATAATTCATATTTGAGAAACATGTTTAGATTTACTCATGGTAGGTATCCATAGGTTTAAATTTGAAAAATCATGCGTAAATATTAAGATTGAAACTTAGCAAGTTTCATAAAAACTAGTTTAGTTTTGAATGAAACCATGCTAGGTTGATATCTTGACTTAAGGACTTAATTTTCATTTCAAACTTGACATATACTCTTTACATGACCATCATGTGGTGTCATGAAAGTTTGAATGAAAATTGAAGAAGTTTTAAGAAAAATTAAAATTTACAAAAATATTACTTCAATCCACATTTGGTATCAAAATTCAGTTATTTCTAGAAAAATATAGAAAATTAATTTTGAGATGATTCTTAAAACTACACTTTCACAGAAAAATCTAGTTTCTTCAGAAAAAATTTCAAAAAGTTTTATCAAGAATCTAATTTATAATAGAATTTTGAAGTTAGATTTCAAAAACTCAAAGTATCATCCTCTAGAAATATCCATTTGCTTTTGATTAGAATCAATATAGGATGAAAAATGGACTTTGATTTTTAAATTCATTTTGAGTCCAAACTTGATACGTGCATTTCAAATGACTATTCAATAATTGGTATCAAAATTTTCATCCCACAATTGGTATCAAAATGAGCATTCTATATTATGTATCAAAATTTTCATCCAACAATTGGTATAATTTTTTTTTAAAATAGGAATCTGATTTTGAATGGATTTAAAAATTCAATTTTTGAAAACTTAAGATTTTCAACCTTAGCCTTAATCTCGGTTTTGATGGTTTAGATGATAACAAACATGGGACTAATGATTTCATTGAGAATATCTTTCAGGTTCCATATCGGTTAGTGCACGACGTCCGCGATCGAAGAAATCGGATAAATCGACAAGGATGCTCGTCGGCGCTCGGGAATCTTCAAGAAACGGAGTTTAGATTTAGGGTGTCTAGAAATTAATGTAATCCTCATGATGATGCATAAGAAACCCAAAAATCTATCCCGAACCCCAAACCATGAAATTCCGGGACCGCTATGAAATTCACTAAAACTAGGGAGCTCCTTGGAAGGCTATATGATCCAAACCTTTTCTTGAAATAAAAAATGACGGTAATTGTTCATTGGGTCAAAACTAGATAACGAAGTATTTTTTAGTATTTTTTGGAAGCCTTTAGCATATCCTTATTTGACCCGTAAGATTAGGAAATTTTCGTTTTATACTAGATCCCAAGAACTAGATTTTGATCCTTAGGGATTTTAATTTTTTCGATATTTTTATTGAACTCAAATGGGGTATAATCCTTCTATAACATTTATGTTTTAAAGTTATCATGTTATAAAGTTATCAAATGGGGTATAATCCTTATATAAGTAGATGTAGTGGTAAAGACCCAGTCTGCCCAATCCAAACAAATTTTGGTCGATCGAATGGCGGCAAAAATTGGCAGAAGCCAATCGGTCGACCGAAGCTGGGAAAGAAATCATGGAAAGCCTCGAGCGGTCGACCGAACTGAGGATCGCGAGGCTCGCGACAATCGGTCGACCCGTCGGTCGACCGACCATAGAGTAAAGAGAAGTAGTCGAATGACCGGTCGACCGACCATTCGACTGACCATTCGATCGGCGCTCTGCAAAGGATAGAAAACTATCCGTTGAGCAGCCGTTTCTTCCATGGGGTATAAATATACCTGTTATAACTTTTTTTAATCTCTCTCTCACACTCTTACAGAAATTATTGAGCCATCAAGAAGAGAGATTTGAGCCTTCCAAAAGAAAGATTTCTTGCGCTCTGCTCCCTCTGCGAACACCTTCTCAAGCGCCAGCTGCTACCTCAACTCGGGAGTTAGCTCATTCCCTTGACGAGTTGGAGGTTTCGAGACTTTGAAAAGAGCACGTCTTCTTGGTTTTATTTTTAGCTCTTTCAATTGTAATTTTTACTGTTATTTTTCCTTGACTTGAGTTTGTAAAAGACCTTTTGATAGGTCTTGGTGGGTAAGTGGTTACCTTGCAAGGTGTAAAACCACTTGTGTGTGTAAACGTAGTGTTTACTAGGATTAGCTTAGTTGTCCCTTATGGTTAAGGTGGAAGAGGACTCTCGATAAGAAGGCGATAACTTTCGGGTGCGAAAGTGTCTTAGGTCGAGAGTGCGTCTCTTCGGTGAAAAGTTCTCGTGTATAAGGGAAACTTAAAGTAATCTAGTAAAACTAGTTTGGAAATCCTAAGCGGGGTGCTTAGGTAGTGGAGTAGGCATTGGAGCCGAACCATTATAAAATTCTTGTGTTTGTATTGTTACATTTGATTGTGCGAAATTGTTTTTATCTTACTTCCGAATTTAATCGCATAATTGAAACGCGCCTAACCATTCTAAGTAAATGATTAAATTGTAACTTAGGCGAATAAATTACTAAACATACTATTCACCCCCCCTCTAGTGTCGCCATTTCGCCAACACTCTCGGTGTGAGGATAACCCTTTGGGGAGAGGGCCGGAGCCTTAGCTTGTAAATCCTCTCATAAGATACACTTTAAACTAGTAAACTAGAGTTTGAAATCCTAAGGTGGGTTCTTAGGTAGTGGAGTAGGCGGTGTGGCCGAACCACTATAAATATTTGTGTTTGCATTGCCTCTAATTGTGTGTTGGATTACTTGTCATTCATATTCGCTTCTGCACTAGTTATGTAAATTGTGATTTGCTTAGGTTTGAAAGAAATGATTCAAATCGACATTAAGCTAAACTTTATAGTATAACATATTATTCACTCCCTCTCTCGTGTAGGCCATTCGCTCAATAGACTAGAGCCTAAACCTAATTTTTGGTATGCCTTTGCTACGAGTACCGTTTTCACCGAAATTTCAATCTTGAAGTCCAAACATGGACTTGACGTGCTTATCATTCTTCAACCTAAAATCAACAAAAAAATATGTTTGTTATCATCAAACCAAGATTGATACCAAGGTTGAAAAAACATTGGCTACAATCTCTCCCTTTTTGATGATGACAAACATCCCATTGAGAGCATTAAAGCATAGTCTCAATAAGTATATCAATTTATCAAGTGCATATGAAATGTTCTCCCTATCATTATGCATATCTAAATAATATGGCTCCCTTTGACTATATGCATGAATTTTCATCATTTTGTCCATCACATTTATATGTATTTTCTCCCTTTTGGCATCAATGAAAAGGGCAAGAAAAATAGGCAATATGGTATCAAAACGAGAATCCATAAAAAATTCTATTTTGTCAAAAACATGAACTCATTCAATGTCAAAAGCGATATAAAGTATGGAATTAAAATACCATAGTCAAAATCAAGGTTGAAAATCCATATGATTTTTCAATGTATTGTAACTAGAGCATATAAAGAGAATGAAACTTTATGGGAATGTTTGGTTAGCGAAACTAAGTCTGTTTTCATGATTTTGGTTTCACTTAAACTAGAACTACTTACGAAAACATGTTTGATTCAGCATTTTCATAAAACTGAATCGAAACCAGAATGAACATAGGTTTCGATAAAACCAATTTTCTTAATAAAAATAAAATGTCAGAAGGTTGTTTTCTATGGTTTCGAGACTATCGATTTTGATATCAAAATACAGTGGCGAACTTGTAATTATAAATACATTTTTAATTAAATCAATTGATTTACAAATAAATCAAACTATATCTAATTTATAAAAATTAAAATAAAAAATCATAATCTTTATCTCAAACTATTATCTTAAATTGATAAATTAATTAAACCAACTTATATCTAATTGTGAGCCAAATCTAATTTTTAAAATTACTCAATTTTCTTAAAGTCGATCTATTTATAATTTAATCAAAACTAATTTAAGACCATTGTACTTGATTTTTTGAAATTTTATAATATTTTATAATTGATTTTATATGTAATTGAACAAAAATATTAAATTAAAAATAATTTAATTAAATATTACAAATATTTTACAACCATATTAGCAAAAAGTAATTTTGTAAACTATTCCTGCCTGAGAGTTGGGGCCTTTCGGTGAGGTTTGGTGTCTCTCATTGTCTAGTTCGACGCCGGAGGGGGGGGGGTTGTGATGATATTTCCCTTGTGATAAGAAAGGGTGTGGGTGTTCATGTATGGCCGGGTGGGTTCCCCAAAAAGAGCCGTTTGGTTCGGCTTGAGTCTGGCCCAAGGGTGTAGTCGAGCGGAGCCCCCTTGGCGAGGATGCGTAGTTTGGTTCGAAATGAATGATGGGGCACAACTGGGTCTAATCCGATCGGGCCCAATAGTTCTTAGTCCAGTCCACAACCCCCAAGCTCGATCGGAGTTTGGAGGGCTACGTGCCGAGCTCTTAGTTTGGTCTTTATCTTTTGAAGAATTCTCTAGAACATTTTGTTGAGTTGCGTTGAATGGCCAGGGGGCGAGCTAGATACCGCTTCAAAATATTTGATTGTGATGGTTGAGCAGGTGACCGGGGAGGCCATGTCGAGGTAAATAACAGCCAAGGAGGCCGAACTTGAAGTAGTTATGGGGATCCAGTTAGAGCAACAAGTTATAAAGGCCGATCTTGGGGTAGAGGTTGAGTAGCTGGCTGCTGGAGCTTGGGGCGAGTGGATGGTCACGGAGGTCGGACTGAAATCGAAACCAAAAATAGTCTCCTATCTTGTTGTAAGTCGAGTCGGCGTATTTCTGCCATGTTTGTTCTCACGCTTCTTCGGCTTTTGCGCCTCGTATGGCAGCTTTCTATCGTAGGACCTTCTCTCTCTTCATGGCGCTTTTCAATTAGCTCTTCACTCCCCTGGTTGGAGAGGTGATCATGGCGGAAAAGAGGTTTCGCACGTTATCCGCTATTCCCTAGGATGCCGCCGCTTTTGTTTGAACGGTTCAGATTTGATTCTGGCGAGATAGCTGATAATCCGATAAGAGAAAGTTCTTTGCTTATCATACCATCTATAAAGCCTTTTTCTTTTTCGGTCTATGGAGTCTAGATTTTCCTTCGACTCGGTATTTTTAGGGGATCTTCTTCGGCCGCGAGTTCGGGTTCTGCTCGATCGTCGTCATCTTCGTTTCTTCTTCAAGTGAGTTCTTCGTTGCTCTTGTGGGTCCTATCTTAGGTCTGTAGGTTCAAACTATCTCGTCCCCATTATAGGGTTTGTGCGATGGAGAGAAAAGGTGCCATAATAAAATAAGAGATTGGGATATCGGTGAAGGATCTGTATTCCTACTCCTAGGTCCAAGAGGATGTAAAGTTAAGTGGTTCAGTGTTAACCGATCTTGATAGAATTCTATCCCTCTGGGAGAGCGTGCCCTTTGTCCGTGGAGGCAACAAGGGGGAATTCATTTTCATGTACCAGACCTTCTTTGAGGAATTGAGAATTCACCTACCTTTTATTGAGTTTGAGCATGGTGTGCTGAATCTGGTTAACGTGGCTCCTACACAATTGCACCTGAACAGCTAGGCTTTCGTTCGGTGCTTCGAGATAGTGATGGAGTGCCTTAAGATCAAACCAAGCCTTCATGTATTCTTTTCTTTCTTTCAAGTGAAGGGTGCCAAGAAAGGATTGTGAATATCTTTCAATGCTGTTCCGGGGAGGATGCTTTTTGCCTTGTTTAAGAGTTCATATAAAGGCTTCAAATCCCGCTTATTCAGGGTCTGATCGTGAGAGAGGGTTTGGCCCTTCTGGCTGGAGCTTGCAAACTGTGTAGAGAAGTTTCCTTTATCCTGGAGGCCAGATCCCTGCTCTGTTTAAGACTTTGAAGAGGGACGTATCCCGCTCGAAGATGAAGTCTTGATTGACTTTTTAGAGAAGAATTGTATGCTTGTTCCTCTTCCTCCTCAAGAGCTTTTTAAGAGAAGTCACGACGAGTCCTTGGTCCTAGAGTACATAAGTAGGTTTTGTAGTGCAATGCGCTCAGTGTCTTTTCTTTGTTTAGAAATTATTCACTCGTTCTCCCCTTTGTTTTGTGTAGAGAGAATGTCTTCGTTGTGGAAAGCTCCTAGTGCTTGCGCTCGGTGGGTGGCCATGAAGAGGGGTGAGTCGGAGAGTAATCCCTTGACGGAGACTTTGCTTAAGTCCATGAACTCTTGGCCCGCAAAGTCCGTCGCCTCCTATTTCAGATATAAGCGAGTGGCTGGCATTCTCATATGCTCCTACTCCTCCCTGCTCCCCCTTGAGGCACGACAAAAGAAGCAGAAGCACCGTTGAGGGTTCAAGTTCCCAACTAGTTGATTTTCTAGTAGGTGGATCTTGGAAAGTATGTATGAACCCTGGCGAGAAGGTGGAGAACGAAAGTAGTACGACCTTCTTCAAAAAGGTAGAAAGGCTTGGCAAAGAATAAAGTCGATTGCGCCGTTGATGAGCATCATTGATCTGAACATCGTTAGGTGGGTAGTTGGGTCGCCCGTGTTGTAAGCTGATTTCTTCATGTTGTTTTTCATTTCTTCAATCCTCTGGATAATATCAAGAATGGAGGGCCTGACATTCATATCGGCTACCCAGCAATTATTTACCAAGCTGCAAATGCACATGCACAATAACAGATGTTATTTCAGCAAGAAGCAAAGGATGGACCAAAAGACAAAGATTGCAAGGAGTCGACCATATTAACAATACTTAGTGTGCTGAAATTTCACAAACAATACTGATTTTGATAAACTTGTCAAATATGAAATTGAATTTGATTGGTATGATGTGGTATAGTTTGTGGTCGATTGTTTGGGGCTCAAGGAAGGACCGGGTTGGGTGTATTTATAAGTGCACATGGAGTGTTCGATAGAATGCCACACCTACTCGAGTTAGTTTGATTGTGAGTATGAATACCTATTTTGTATGATCATGATTGTGCCTGTGATATGATTGATGGTTGGCCCGAGAAGTGCGTTAGTACGCTAAGTTAATATCCGACTTAGCGAGTATGGCTTATGGGCCGAGAAGCTCGTCATAGAGCTGCATTGACGATCAACCCGAAGTGGCATTGGTTGGAGGGATATTCCCAACCATAGGGGGCAACGAGACTAGTCGGTCAACCAAGGGGGAGGAATGATCTCTATGACCCTAGTTTCATCTGCTCCTCTCTGATGGTGCGTATGAGAGACCTCATCTAGGAATGCGGGGGTCGCCCCCCAGTCCTTTCCATGTGACTATCTTCATCATGCACCAAGCGGCGATGATCATGCTTGGGCGGTTGTGGTTCCCCAGGTTATTTCATCGCCTCAACCTGGGTTGTTAACCTTTGGTTCTGCGCTTGGAGGTCATCGATCAGTTGACATAGTTCTTCTGGTGTTGGGTTGGTGGGTATCAGAGCAGCACTCCTCGTCATGTTAGCATCACTAGGTAGCGAGGGAACGTTGCTGCTAGATTATTGCCTATATGCCACGTCGTTTGCCTGACTTCGGGTACCTACCATGGCGGAGCATGTAAGATTTACTCGGCTCCACGATGGATGCCAAATGTTCTTACTTCAATCCGGGGTGATGTGGTCTTGCACGTCTCCTAATCCAGTGCGACTTCAGTTGGGGGACTTGCAAAGACACTCTGAAACTCAAGTAAGAAAGATCTCCAGATGGTGGGTATGAAATTAGAATCGAGAGTATACATGATGTGTGTCGTGTCTGTATATAGTGCATGATAAGGGATGTCTCGGGCGAAGATGCTTCCTTGAATCTCGCGAGGATATGCTCAAAATCGGTCAAAGCTAATCCCGAAGATGTCGGGTTCATTACTGACGAATCCTTGGTAATTAATTAATGAGGATGTGAGTGTCCTTGTATGATCGGATGGATCTACCAAGCTGAGCAGTGTCTGGCTTGACTTGAGTCTGGTTCATACGTATAGGCACTTATAGGGCTAATCCGGCCGGGCCCAAAGTGGTAGTCCAGTGTGAATGCTCATGTTCATTATATTTCTCATGTTAAGCATTCTAACTTTAGATCTCATGTCCATTAAAAAAAAAAAAAATCATGGATATTATTTTTGTTATAGTATATATGGTCATTATACTTATGATTGTGCATTCAAGAAAAATCCTAGCAATATTGAGATACTATGGGTTCCTACTTCCTAGGCCTACTTACTCCTAACGACCTAAAGTCATTTGGGTGCCAAAGTTTTCATGCTCTATTGTAAGGGGAGCTACCACACAAGGATGAGGAGTTGGTACTTAGTTGATGGAAGTTGCTTGAGGAATCAAATGATACATACCCTCGTTGTTGCAACTTCATCTCATCATGGTGTTTTTTTTTAACAAAGATAGAAAATCACAATAGGTGACCATACTAGAGGGTTTGAACTCTAGACCTTTAGAAAATATACAAGATGTTGTCATCAACTGTGCTACTCACAGTTGACATCTCATCATGGTGCTTACGGTAATGAAAGTCGGCATGCAAATTAATTTGGTATGATCTCCTTGACTTGTTTCATTTTAATTGGAGTTTAATAATCCTCGCTTATGATACGGTTTCAAATTGAATTTTTGATTTTTATTTCTCTTATCTATTCTAGGACCTATATGACCTATAACGGTTCTAAGTGACCTAGTGGTTCTAAACCATTGGCTAATGTTGGGTTCTCGACCAATAGGGAGCACTGCACTGCAATGTTCTAAACCAGTGGTATCAATTTGTATCTTTTATAATGAATTCTAAAATATTTATAGCAAAGTTGTGATTTGAATGAAATATTTGAAGTTTTCTTTGCTCCCTAGTTTGGTTAACTTTCATGAAGTTATTATGTACAAATGATTATTTCTTGCAAGTTATGATAAGTATAATGGAAGACAAAATCAAAAGAAAATGATCATGTTAGGAAAATCGACAAAACATGATATATGAGTTTCATTATTGCAAAGTAATTATTATTTAACTAAAATAGATGCAAATATATTTAGATATGAGATCATGATACACATTTAAGTGTTTAGGATTGAAAATTCACAAGAAAATGCTTAAGTTGATACCTTTGATACATACATAACTTTTATTTGAAATTGTGCTAGCTTTCAATGTTGATCTTATTATAATAATATTTTTAGCTCGAACTTTACATAAACATATTATGATTGTCTGCAAGTTTGGTTAAATTCTGAAAATATCTTGAAATATTATTGATATTACGAAATGTCACTGCATATTGAGTGATTTTTCTGAAAATACAGAAAATTTATTTTTGAATTTTCATATTCCTTGTTGAATATAGTTTCTATGAAATTTCAAAAAAAATTATCGTGTATATGAATTTATATGAATTTTTGAATGAAAGTATTAAAAATTTAAAATATTCTTTTTAAGTGTTCCAATTACATACTATGAAAAGTTGCAAGGAATTTGAATTTTAGTTCTCATATGGCAATTTAATTCCAAACTTAGTACATTGCATGAGTTGAATTTTTTTGAAAAATGATAAATCTTTAAAGTTTCAATATTGATACTATGTCTATTTTCTTTTCCTTTTTGTTGATACCAAAATGGGAAGAAGATATATGTAAAGGGGAGAAATAATTTCAAAAATTATTAGGGGGAGACATTTAGATATACATGATAGGGGTAGAAATCTCAATTTAGATACTCTATGTACTTATCGTCAAATTATTTTTAAAAGAATATTTGTCATCGAAGGTGAAAGATTATTGGCCTAAAATTTTCAGCCTTGGTCTCAATTTTAATTTTGATAATAAAAATTTTGGAACTAATGGTTTAATGAGAAATAATTTCAAGTTCCATAATGACAAGAGGACACGACATCTATGATCAAAAAATCAAAGCGAAATTGGAAAATTCAAAAGGACGCTGATCGATGATCGAAAATAAATGAAAGCTTTGAAGAAAGACTCTAGTTTCATTTTACATTACTTGTAATGCTTGATGATGAGGTTCAAAACTAATAAACATGCGTGCATAGAACTCCATGGTTTTGTTGTATTGTGTGAACCATTGTATAAAATAAAATAATTAATGGTACAATTAATAATAGATTGGTCAAGAATTAGACCCAACAAAAAAGAGCACGACACGATAACTGCGGGTCGGGCCAAAAAATTCAACTCGATAAGCTTATTGGGCCGGCCCAGCCCGGCCCGCAATTATTGCAAGCCGACGCGGGTCAGCTCTTATCGGGTTGGCCTGGCCTGTTAGGCCC
The DNA here is from genome assembly GCA_034359265.1 of Canna indica. Classification (NCBI taxonomy): domain Eukaryota; kingdom Viridiplantae; phylum Streptophyta; class Magnoliopsida; order Zingiberales; family Cannaceae; genus Canna; species Canna indica. The sequence goes on along the minus strand of CP136892.1, from coordinate 34,624,391 downwards.
GCATGTATCAAAAAATTAAATTGATTTAATATTTTAATTTTGAAACCCTAACTCCCTAATGTGTATATGTTGTCTTGAGTATCATTTCTTTGAATCATTTCATTTGAATGTGTTTAATGTTAAGCCCAGCAGTGAATAAGTGATGTTGGACTAAGTATAATGAGTATAAAGAAAACATAATTTTGTGGAAAAAAAAAATGTAAAATTTTGCGGGCTCGCGAGCCAGCAGAGTTAGCGGGCAGGATGGCCGTTTTGCCACCCCTATCAAGAATTAATGTTTTATCTTATTTAAGAAGAGCACAATGGAAACAAATCTAATCAGGTTCAAATTGATTACTATTGTTATTACTATCAATCTTGGACCAATTGAATTGGTTGGACTCAAAGCAAAGGATATCAAGTTCTGAAATTGAATGTCTGAAGCAACTAGAGTTATTTGCATGATAAATCTTCAATACAATATTCATTTATGCATGATAAATGAATGTTTCAATGCATGATAAATTGCTTTTGATTATAAGGAATGAACAAAAATTTCATTAGACAAAAAAAAAATGGAATGACTTATTCATTTATGCATCCAATATAAGGAATGAACAAATTTTGCAGGAATTAAGAGCCAATTTGTCTAGTCGACGAGAACACAACTAATTAAGCTGATTTCTTCATGTTGTTTTTCATCTCTTCAAGCCTCTGGAGAATATCAAGAAAGGAGGGCCTGGCATTCATATCGGCTGCCCAGCAATTCTTTACCAAGCTGCAAATGCACATGCAAAATAAGGGGGATGTTATTTATTTCAGCAAGAAGCAAAGGATGAACCAAAAGACAAAGATTGCAAAGAGTCGAGCATATTAATACTACTTACTCCTGCAGTTCTGGAGTAAAAGCTTGTGAATTCATAGATGGACGGTGTCCCTCTGACACAAGTGTGGTAGCTTCATATGCTGAGTTAAGTGGATATGGGGTATAACCTTGAAGCATCTAGACAAACAAAACAAGAATTTGTAAATATATAAAAAGTTAGCTCATAATTAGTCACAAAATGGCTACTCAAGATAACACTTACCTGATACAGTATCATAGCAAAAGAGAAAACATCTACTCTTTTATTATATCTCCTATGCAGGAATACTTCAGGAGCCATGTATCGGCCTGATTTTTGTAAAACAAGGCAAAAGTTAAGGCAAAGCATTGAAACTACTACTTAGCTATGACAAACTCAATTTAGCACTCACAGCTTCCAGTTTCTCCGGTCATTCTGTAGACATCATTCGAGTTCCCAACTCTGATGGACTTGCTCAATCCAAAGTCTCCAACCTTTAAATGACCCGCATTTGAATTTACCAAAAGGACATTGCTGAGGGTAAAATTGATTGATCATGCTATGAACAGTCATTTGATAAAACAATCTTCACCAAGTGACCTCACCTTGGCTTCAGATCTCGGTGTACTATGACATCTGGCTCATTATGCAGATAAGCCATGCCTCTGCATCACAGAATTAAATTGGAAACTGTCATATGCAAATCAATAAAGAAGTTACTAGCTGAACAAAAATTCAAACTAGGAATTGAGAGATGCATATATTTCACATTTGTAGTACTCAAATAAAGTCACATATCAAACCCTCGACACAGTGGAACGAAGAACATGAAACTCAGTATATTTACCTGGCAATATCGATGGCAAACTTGATAGCTCTTGATGGACTTAGGTTGCCTTTTTTCCTGAGGAACTGATAAAGATCGCCCTGAAAAATTATATCTATAAGAAAATATTCAGAAAACTAGATAATGTGCTTTCCATTCAGAAGGCATATCCATTTAATACCCCTTCCATATATTCAGTGATTATCATCAAGGGTGTCTTTTCTGTTACAGCTCCAAGGAATTGGACAATATTGGGATGCCTTAGCTTTGCCAACAAATCCACCTCATGCCGGAACTCTCGGCTGCAGATAAGGCAACTGATAATAAGATATTACCTACGATAATCCGTAAAAATAATTTGACCCCTTATAGTAAAATGGAGTCTTTCAAATGTTTTGTCAAAAAACAAAACAAAACAATACATTAGTTGTTATGATCAGCTCGATGAGGCAATTGATCCATTAACTTCATAAGCTCAAACCAGTGTCCTAATTAGAATACTTAAACTGAAGTTGGTGGTCGTATACCCATCAAGTCTAATTAATCAACATAATCTCCAAGGAACTCTCTAGGGACTAAATCGGAATATTATAATCTTGCTCACGTAAGTCTTGATTCCCTCATTAAAACCCAACTCAAGTGTAATGTATAGTCCAGAATCACACCTAACTCATTGACACATGAGGCTTAGCCTAGTAGCGACACTACCACCCAAGTAGCCATTTCTATCATGTTCGAAAAAAGGGTCAAAAGGTCTTACATCACCCTTTCATCTCCAGAGTATGATGGAAGAATACGTTTGACTGCCACACATGTTCCATGCCAATATGCTTTAAGAATTTCGCCAAATGAACCCTGAAATTATGAGCTACATTATTCAACTGGGAATTGGAGAAGCATCAAGAAACAAGCACTCAGTAAATAATTTATATCACGGACACCTGAAACAACATGCGCTCAATAAATTTCATATCAAGGACACCAGAATCCTAATTGATATCTTTGCTTGTAGATAAGGATCGATAAATATAGCCTCTAACAAAACAAGTGAAACAACAAAGAAACATTGGGAGAAAAACAAGAAACAAACTATCTTGACAAACTAACACACTGTTGTGAATTAGTCACTCATAAAAATCAACCTGTCACCTGATGGAGTCATTATAAATTTCCATATTTCTATTATCTATTAGTATATCAATTGAAAGTTATTATTGTTAGTCCAAGGGCTAACCAGTAATAACAAGGATAAATCCATTTGTAGGGCTACAAACAAATATCCTTGGTGTCAAGAACTGCTAGACAGCAGAACATATTTATTTAACTGTGTGGGCAAATATGGAACACAAACCAACAGTAAATCAGCATGAAAATAACGCCTAGTCTTCAAAATGATCTTTCCATCAATAAGCATGACATTTGGTGCACTTATCTATCATAAACTGTTGTTTGATTGCTTCCAACAAACAAAGTGCTAAACCTCTATACACATGCATTTCAATGATTGTTAATAATTTCCTATATCCTATTTTGTCGCATATTTCATCATATTTTCGATGACTAGTCTCGCTCGAATCCACCAAGACAATGCACATAATTTTACATGCAAGGTTATTTTCAATCTTCGCTATAAAGCGTAAAGCTACCTAAGTCAAAAATTAGGTATCTTAATTTTTACACTGTAACTTGTAAGTTAATCACTATGCTCAAATATAGCAAATCTCCTACATTTACAGATCAAATTAATTGGATATGGGAAGTTAAAATTCAGTCCTGTTCTTCTGCAGGTACTTGTAAGTATCATAATTGCCATGGCCATACACTTAAAAGTATCTGGAATTCCATCCTGCAATTTCAGTAGGCATTTTCAACAGAAATCCAACAGCTAAGATTGACTTATTAGAACATACATAGTTTTAAACATTGTTAAACAAATCTTTTGTGGTTGATCAACTAATGGATACAATCAACCTTTCCACAAAAGGTCAGACCACTTAAGCATTACAAAACACTACAAGATTCAATTTCAGATCCAGTAAGATTTTTCTATACATAACTGATTCATGACCAAAACAACTAGTTCTTCGGGATAATGTGAAACCAAAACACTAGAAAGATTTATGATACTCACCTTGACAGTAATGCATCATGGAATAGCAAAAACTCAGTTAAAACATACCTTTCCAATGATCTTCGAAGATGAAAGTTCTACTTCAGATGGGTCAATTTCCCAGTAACGCTTGTTGGGAAGAAGGGGAGGAATAGGTTCAGAATGGCTTCCTTCATGACCCTGCAATGTGAGAAGAGGCCATTAGAATGTTTCAAATAGGCCAAGACACTGAGCAGATATCAATAGAGTCTTCGAAGGTCACCACAGTATACTCACGAGGGACAAGCCACCATATGACTTTAGAAGCTCGATTATGCTACGCTTCCTACCTCGTTCTGCGTCAGCAAGTGGCTATCAAGAATAAATGATAGTTAACAAACCATTTTATAAGGAACAAGTTAATCTTTTTTATGTAACTAAAGAAATTTGGTTAATTAATCATTGATTTTTCAGTAATCGATTCAAAAATCGAAAAGGATGGGTTTTTCTCGAACTACAATCGCGTCATTGCGCGAAGGAAATAGATTCGGCTCACCGTGTTGTTCCACCGGTTCTGGGGATTGACGTCGGCGCCGTGGTCGAGGAGGAACATGGCGAGGTCGGTCCATCCGTAGATCGCCGCCATATGGAGCAAGGTCCGGTTGTCGTAGTCGCGGGAGTCGACAAGGCTGGGGTCCTTCTGGAGGAGCTTGAGGACAGAGCCCGGGTCGTTCTGGTGAGCTTTTGACATGATGAACCACGTTCGGTTCACGCCGGTGGCCTTCTGCTTCTGCTTGCCCGACGACAGCGGCGGCGGTGCCACTGAGGAGGAAGCCACGTTGCCGCTTCTGCCGGCGCCGCCTCCGGCGTCTGCGGCGGATCTCACCTCCTCGCTGCTCATCGTGTCCAATGCGGCTGAAATGGAACAAGCGCGCCGCTGCTAATTAGCCGGGTTTTCTTGGCAATTTACTAATGGAAAAAAGATATTTATTTGTTTGTTTGTTAACGACGGATATGGCCGTTTAAATTTGTAACTGCCGCACAACGGCATAGCAGGTGCAAAACCTCGAAAGCCTCTGCCTTTCTTGCGCATCAGTCCCTTTAGTCTTGCTAATTTAGATACTGATCCTTTACTCTCTTTTATTTTCCTTCATCAAATTTTATTTATGACTAACAAGAAAAGAAAAGGCATTATTCATTATTGGCAATTTACTTTATTGCACATCAGTCTCTTAAATCTTGTTATGTATTATATAAACTAATTCTTTACTTTATTGTTTTCTCTTCATCAAAGTTTATCATTAACTAGGATTAAAATATAAAGTTTGAAAAAATATAATATCTTTTCTTGTAACTAACTAACCTCAAAGTTAAGAGAAACCATTTTAAGTATTTTTATAATTAAATATTTTTTAAAAATGCATTAATCATTAAATAGTGTAATTGTGCTATTTGACTTTAGGTCAAATTGATTTAATCCAAGGAGGATATACATTAAAAAAATTCTCTTTTTCATTTTACATGGGAATGTCCTTTATTGCTTTTAGCATGAGGGTGTAGGGATGACGTATTTTTTTGGGGTTAATCAAAATCAAAACCGAAATCGATTTCTAAATCCGCTAACCGAAATCGAAACCGATCGATTTTAAAAACATATATCCGGAACTAAATTTTTTGATTCAGATAGAACTAGTTATTCGTTTACTAACCAGTTAACCGGTAGTAAAAGGATAACCGGTTCAAAGATTTAATGGGTAATATGGGTTATGGGTAAATGGGTAAATGGATAAGTATAAAGGGTTTCGGGTTTATATTTAATATAAATGATATTACTACCGGTTTCGGATACCGATTAACCGCAAACAATCGATAACCGAAATCGAATATATATAACCGGTTTCGATTGTCGATTAATCGCGGCCTGATAATCAAAACCGAATATAATCGGTTTTGGTTACTGATTAACCGTGGCCTGATAACTGAAATCAAATCGATTTTAAACGATTTTTGGTTTTTACTATCCGAAACCGAAACCGAACCGCAAATCCACTATCTAAAACCGAATTTTGTGGTTCGGTTACCGATTTGAACTGCCATCCCTATGAGGGTGCCCCACTTGATTACAGCACGTGCAATCTTGTTTTTTTCTTTTTTTACTTTTCTTGTGCCAATTTTTAACCGCGCTTTGACTTCAATTTGTATTTACTAAAGTAGAGGGAGAGAAAATGATATTTAGGATGTGGTTGGATAGATGATTATGGAGGGTTATGAAAGTAGAGGGAGAGAAAAGGATAAGCATCTTTTTTAAAAGGGTTCACTAAAGAAATAGAAAGGAAATCTATACATCTATTCACATTCTCAATCCAGCAGTTCACATATAGATCCTCTTGATGCTGAGTTCATACAAAGTGATACGGACCCGATGATGGAGAATTGATGGAGTGCAATGGAGAATGACCAACCTCTTCTTGATGAACCAGGTGATCCACCTCGGCCTTCACCAATTGTATTTGATGCACTCGAGTCAGAGAGCCAACAAGACATGGATAGCTAGGCTTTTGAGAGGGACACGAGTCTTGCTCCCTCTCAACGAACGCGTTCTCAAGCGAGACGATGATTCGAGTCTAACTCCTCATTTTCTCAATCACAATCAAAGGGAAAAAAGAAGGCTGCACCTTCGCCATCAAAGGGAAAAGGCAAAGGAAAACGATCGATGGTGGAAAGAAGAAGAAGAAGCCTTCGTCCATAGCACTAGCAGCACACAAGATGGAGGAGATGCTTATGATGATGGAGCAGGTGGAGAAGATATCATGGTACCATCAACACCAGCACATGCTGATCTTTGGACGAATGAACTCTTCTTCAACCACTGCACGCAAGATATCGATCATGGTGGTTGGAGAAGAGGAACAACCAAGGTGTATTAGAAGAGAGTCAAAGATCGCCATCAAACAAAATAAGGAGGGGCACCAACAACCTTGCAAGATTACCATTACGAGATGTTGTATAACTTGCAAGAGGTTTCAGACTCAACCTACTATCACTACGAGAAATCAGGCTATCTACAATGGCTAATTTGCGACGACTCAGATGCGGTCATATATGCGACGGTTCTACGATCGCGAGCACTTGGGGGTCGCAAAGGCATCATATTTGCGACTGCATTGCGACCGCAACCTTTGTCGTCGCAGACTTAATAATCCCGCGATGGCACGTCTACCGCGTTGCGATCGCGTTTGCCGTCACAAAACCCGTCTAGAAAATTAGAATTTTATACCCGCGCGATCCCTATTTTTTCCTCTCTCTCTCTCTCGCTCGCACCCTATCTCTCTGTCTCTCTCTCTTTCTCTGCGATTTCTGTGTCGTCGCTCGCACCCTATTTTTTCCGCTCGCTGCCCGCCTCTCGCCGCCCACCGGTCGCCGTCGGCATTCCTCTCTCTCTCTCTCTCTCTCTCTCTCTCTCTCTCTCTCTCTCTCTCTCTCTCTCTCTCTCTCCGCCGAAACCCTAGCTGCCGCCTGCTAGTGAATTTGTTGGTCCAATCTTTTCTGTAGAAACAAAAAAAAGGAATTGCACAAGATAAGGTTCATGAATTTGCTCAGTCTCCAAAATATGTGAATCCATTTGATATTACCAGTGATCCAGCTTCTATGGTAGTTGGCTCTTCTCATTGCAAATTTGGAACATTCAGTACAATATAAAGTTCAATATAATGCAACTGTATAATTGTCCTGTGTTTTCCTCTGTACTTCTTTTTGTCATTTTTGTTAATTCCTTCAACTGCAGTTCTAAGCCCAGGAAAAGGATGATTTTATTAAACAGCTAACTTCTAGCATAAAATATCAAAAAATCTTATAAGCATGATGCATATCTTTTAAAACATTTGTATCTGTATTATTCCCTCTTAACCTAGTTTTTCTTATTCTATTCTTTTATGAATTATAATTATTAAAAGTTTGGTTACATGAGCATTACTTTCTTTTCTGAAGTAAACTATTCGTAGTCTTGTAAAGACTTTGGACAATTGATCAGCTGCTGTCCATTTTTTAATTTTACCTTAACAGTTAAGTGTAGTAGTTGACTAATTCCCACTTTACTGATGAAAGAAAGACTGGTTCAAATACTTATACTATATTCATGCTCATGCTTTTATGTTCCCTTATGGTAAATTTAGTCCTGAGTCAATTTAGATAAATTCAGCTATATAGAGCTTGAGATAAATTTATATTTCATAGGAAGTTCTCAAATGATATCAGAGTAACATTTTATGATTATTTTAGCTCCTACTTTTTCGCCTTACCCTTTTTTGACATATCTAACCTTATACTTAATTACGTTAATTCGTTGAACTGAGGTCTAAAAGAAGCTTAAACTTTCAACAAACTTCAATATGGAAATGTGTGCTGTAGATGTTCTTGTTCTTGTAATTTCTGCATAGGTTGTATATTATCTGTTATCTTTTTCTATGGTTGATTGGGGATTGATAGGTGGGAATCTGATTTTTGCAGGTTGATTTGGTGTCGACGATTCATATTGCGGACAACCAGTATGTTGGTTTTTCCAAACTTTAATTCTCAATAGTTTTGCACTTGACCTGTTCTTCTGCTTGTTCAATTTTGGATTGTAATTTTGTAGTCTGATTTTTAATGGATATCTGATATAACTAATGAACATATCTGATTTTTAATTCGCCAACATTTCGATCCGCTGAGTAGAGTACTGTTAAGTGTGACGAGGGGAAACTTGAATGATCAAAGTCAGAGTAGCTGAGTAGGGATTATGGTTTTCATAAGTAGGCAGTGAAATTAATATAAATATTATTAATATTCCTGAACATAATGAAACACTCACAGTGAGAGCTAATTGATTGAATTGCATTATTGCTTGATGAATGAAACTTGTCAACTTGCATGAAGTCATTGTGGACAAAACATCCTATTACACATTGTTGACTATGATCTTCAGTGTTAATAATTACTTAAGTAGAGATAGATATATGACCTTAATTACACATACTTGTTCATATTAAATGGTAGAAAATTTCTGTAGCCAGTTGGTGTGGGCCTTCATCATGAGACTGATTATTTATGCTTTCTGGTAGGTTTCACCATCTGAAACAAGGACCAAGCTTTTGCTTCCTTGTAAGCAATTCATGCTACTTGCAGTTGCAGTACTACTTTTATAGTTCAAAAGCATTTGCACATTCAATTCACATGATGAGAGACTTGATTGCACCAAACCTATACATTTGTGATGTTGGTTCAGCTGCGTATGAATCTCATGCGAGTTTAGCTGATAGTTTCTTACTTGCTTTTTTTTTTCTTATTATTTGCTGAATCTCATTTGCACATTGAATGTTCTGTTTCAATGATGGAAAATAGTTTTGATCCCTAGCTATTAATATGTTAATAATAAATATTTTATAATTTTGGGGAGGCAGTTTCATTGTCAATATATCTTTGATGCCAAAAGTATCTCATTCATGTTTTCATGAGGATTGAATTCCGTCTTGAGTGTTGAATTTTATGCTGTAGACATTGAAACATATATGATTTGCTGGTTAACTAGAAGAAACTATATGTGTTGGCTGACAAACAGCAAGTCAGCAACTAATTAGACTTGAAATCATTTGTGACTTTTATTTGAAGTTGCACTGAAACTGTGTGCTTGATATTCCTTGTTTGCTTTCCACTATACCAAGCCCCCTTCTTTTGTTTTTCTATAAGCATGCCATATAGATTGGTAAATTACCACACAGTTCACTAAGTTGTTTATTAATTGGAATCAATTAGGTCATTGCAAGAATTAAACATTTTATAAGATTCACTTAATTAGAGTGCATTGTTAGGTACCAAGTCAAGTCTTGCTAAATTTAACCTTGTTGGACAATTAAAGCAGGTAGAGAAATTTTCTGATTAATGTGTTCTCAAAGAGGAAATATCAGCTTTCTTCCTGGAAATAATAACAATAACTAAGGGTTAACTCATCAGTCAAAAGAAATTAAAAAACAAGTTATCTCTTGCTTTGCACATGCTTAATTTGTCAAGGAGTTTCTTTTTCTTATTTCCAGCTTCTGTCTTGGGCATTTGTTTCTGAGAAAACGCTCATAGAATTAAGCTCTCTTTCTCTACTTTCTGAGTTCTATCAAATTGTCACTGTCAAATTTTTCCATATTCATCATAAGAAATTTCAAGATCTATTCTCTATTCTGAATTAGATAAAGAAACACCATCACTGATATTTCCACCAAATTGTGTTTGAATAATGCAAGTATATATATATATTATTTGAAGATCCACTTGTACAGTGATCCAATTTCTTAAGAAAGAACAACTAGCATCTTTGCTCTGTGCTGAACTTTGGAGTTTCAGAGATGCACTCAATTTTTCTTAGGCGGCTAAGGTTAGACCTGTTCAGGATACAAAAATTGTATGTCTACTTAGGTTATAGATAACCCACTTCTACCTATGCAGCAACTATAGATTTATAGAAATTGGAATATAATTTTTTATATATCTATAGCAGAATGTACCACTTCTACCTATGCACCTGGTAGCAGACTGTACCAGGTGATAATGTTCTCCTCCTAATGTATGCAACATTATATCTATCGATGTCGCGAGCCCCAGGCTACCGTTCTAGGGCTCGTCGAGCAGGATTAGCTCCGCCGCTGCCGCCCCCGACAGCTACGCACCCCACCACCACTACCACAGTCATAGAGGCTATACCACCACCACCACACGTGGCACCGGGACCTTCGACGCCCGCAGCAGTGCCACCACCACCACCATCGGCCCCAGAGGCTCGAGGTCGTCGTAGGCCTCGTGGGCCTAATCGGGAGGCTCATGTACCTTCATCACCTGACCAGTGTCAGCGGATATCGCTACATAGTCTAAATTAAGTATCAAAGTTTATTAATTTTATTGTTAATTAATTAATTGCTACTTATGTTGTTATACCTGAGTTGTAGATTTGAGCAAGATGATGTTGCTTGCAGCATCACCTCTATTATCAAGGGGTCCTTTCAAGAGCCGTGGCGTTCTATTACGCCCCAACTCAGGGTCACGTGACCGGCGAGGGTATACGTGCCTATACCCCGCAACCTAACCCATGTACATGCTAACTCATAAATAAATATAGCGAAAAAATAGTATTTTTCGAACGAGAAAACAAAAGAGATTTCCATTTGAGAAGTAAAGTCTTTTAACAAAGTATTTAAAGTGCGAAAATAAATAAATCAAAGCTCAACAGTTTGTTCTTAACAAATACAATCTGAAGACAAGACATAAATATCCCCAAGGGACTACAGTTCCAAAATACCAAAAATACAAGTGCATGACAAACTACCAAAGACTCGACTAGGATCCCTAACTAGGACTACTATGAGATCAATGCGACTCCTCTGCCCTCCAGCCACGCCAAGTGCTCCAACCCACCTCACTAGTCAGGCTCTGCAAAAAAAAAACAGAAAGAAACAACAGGTGAATTCAAAAGAACTCAGTGAGCGGTTCTACCAACCCCCACCATAAAAATTCAACCACAGAGAGAAAGAATAAAGTGCCCCTAACTCATACAGGGGTAAATCATCAAGTGGTATAACTAGCTAATAGGTCAACTGGCCATCACACGCCCAAGGGCAAACCATTTCACTAAGCAGTGAAATACAACATGCCTCAGCCTACCAGTGCTCTAAGGCACACATCACTCTCAAGGGTTATTGTAATATCCTAGATATTAATATTAGTTTTCCATTTATGTTTGTGTTTGTCAGCCTAACGGGCTAGTCCGAGGTCGAGCTGAGTCGACTCATGGTCCGGTGCGAGCTTGCGAGCTCGGGTAAGTAGGAATATGAATCATGTAATTTCTTGCTTGCGTATATGAATTTATTTAATTATGTTGTTGCATGTGTATGATTATTAAATCATGTTCCACATGGGTGTGCATGTAGTTGATGCATGTGTTAGTATGGGGTATTTTTGGTTAGTGGGTTGTGGATTCGGATTGAGGCGAATGCGGGTTAAAGGAGATTAGGGTTGAAGAGGTGGGAAGGGATTATAAAATCCCCCCCCCCCCTAGGACTTGCGGCTCCCTATTGGAGCTGCACAAGCCGTGAGAGGAGAGAGGAGCTAAGCCGAGCCAGCCGCCCCTCTCTTCCTCTCTCTTGGAGCCGCCGGGTAGAGCCAAGCTGAGGAGCCGGCCTTCCTTCCTCTCTCTCTCTCTCCCTTCCTCCCCCTTGGAAGCCAAGCCATTGGCTTAGTGGAGGCGTCGCACCCTTCTTTCCTTTTCTTGGAGCCACTGCCACCCCCACTTTTCTCTTTACCTTGGAGCCGAGTGCTTGAAGGCCGGATTCGGAGGCTGCCGCTTGGAAGTTCTTCTCTAATTTGTTTTTCTAATCTAGGTGAGTGATTTTACCCCTCCTTTCTCGGATTTTCTTCATATGCTTGAGCTGTTCTTGACTTCTTGAAATCATGACGTACTTGAAACTTAAGAATTCAAAAATTATAAGTGAAAATAATAATTTGAAATCTTAATCTAATGCCTTATATTCATCTCTAGTTTCATTGAAAGATGAGGTTGTCTTTAAATAAGAAAGCAAAGACATGCTCGGCTGATGGCAGCTTTCCCGCAGTCTCATCTCTTGGTGTTGTCTTCTCCATCACGCCCAGTGGTGGCACGTTCTTCAATCGTGAGCTCTTGTTGGGCTATTTCTCGCGACTTGGATCTACTGCTGCTGAAGGAGTACTCAGCGATGGACTTGAAGTCCTTGTTGTAGATGAACATGGCGAAGAGGAAATTAAGTGGAGAAGAGGAAGACAGGGATGGTGTGCTTGCCATTCTTCCGGCCGCTCCTCAGCAGCGCCGGCTTCATGGTGAGCTCCTTGGGCGTGACAACGGGCTGTCTCCAGCGAGGCGATCACATCTCATGTGGGAAGGGGCTTTGCGGGCCTCTTATTTTTGGAGATGCAACAGGGAAGGAGGAAGGAGGCGTGAGGTTGTGAGAGAGAGATGGGGAAAGAAAATGACAGGGCAGGCAAGTGGAAGGTGCAGCGAGCCTTTCTTTATGTTATGGATTTTATATAAGCTTAAATCATCACTAGAATATTGATATATCATTGGATAGATCTGTGGCCACATCAAATTCAAAATTTTGTAGAAGAAATTGATATATCATTAGATAGATCTAAGACTTGATCTAGAACTAGAATATCTTTTTGCTGTACAAGAATTATTTTTCCATGCTAGTGCTGAAAAAAAAGCTTATTTCAGAGTCAGAAACTGTTAACCAATGTTGTCTTAGCAGCAGCCAAGTGCTTGATGAGAAGCGATTCAATATTCTGGAGACAGATCAACTTCATCAGTAAAATATATGCATTTAAATGCAAAAATAATTAATATATACAATTTAGAGTAACTTTAGCATTTTTTTAGTTTTTTATTGCATCAGAAAAAGAAAGGATAAGACGATATTTGCCCCTAAAGTATTCGAAAATATACAAATTTGTTCTCAAACTTTCTTTTTTTTCAAAAATGCCCTCGCTATCCAAAATTTGGACCAACGATACCACTGCATGTAACAGTTTGACAAGTCAGCAAACGGTTACTTACGTGGCAATGATAAGGGTCCTATTTTCCTCTAAAGTATTCGAAAAGATACAAATTTGCCCTTAAACTTTTTTTTAAAAAATATCATCGTCGTCAAAATTTTGGACTATATTTGCCCATAAAGTATTAAAAAAAGTACAAATTTGCTCATAAATTTTTTATTTTTTTAAAAAAGCCCTCGACGTTCAAATTTTGGGCCAAAAATATCACTACTTGTAATAATTTGATAAGTCAGTAAATAATTGCTTACGTGACAAATAAAATAAGCCACATCATCAAGCCACATTGGATTTTAAGCTGCCAATATGTAATACTCAATATATTCACAATCTAAATTAATTAGAGGTGACATATAGAGTTCGTATATATCCCAGCTTTTAGTTACAAACCATTAAAACACGTGTCAAATTGAACGAGCTGAAAAGATAGGAAAAATAAGAAAAGGAAAATAAGATAGCCCGGCCGGCTGCAAAAACTAGCGTGTTAAGGGGTGCTGCAAAAACACATCCCACCACTTCTTTGTAATACACGAAATTTTTTAAAATATTTATTTAATTATTTCAGCGGGATAATTTAATCGCGCGTCAGGAAGGACTTGATGAAACGTCGGAGGGCTTGAATTGAAGATTGACTTTTGTGTGAGAGGAAATTAATTCATCTAAGTTTGATTAGTCCTTAGATGGGTTGCTTGGTTCGAGACGAATCTGGAGATTCGAGCAGAACTTGAATCAGACTTGTATTGGTTGAGTTATGACTTGTTTTAGACTCAACTTAAATTAAGGGGCACTTTGGTCTTTTGGCGATTGGGATTTTAATATTTATACCTCATATATCCCTCAAGGGTGCGAGAGATTTTTGGCCCAAAATTTAGACGGCGAGAGCATTTTTCAAAAAATAAAAAGTTTAAGGGTAAATTTGTACTTTTTCGAAATCTTTAAGAGCAAATATGACCCAAAATTTGGACGACGAGCGCATTTTTCAAAAAAAAAGTTTAAGGATAAATTTGTAGTTTTTTGAATACTTTAGGGGCAAATATGACCGTTATCCTTGCCACGTAAGCAACTGTTTGCTGACTTGTCAAACAGTTACAAGTAGTGACATTTTTGGCTTAAAATTTGGACGACGAAGACTTTTTTTAAAAAAAAAGTTTAATGATAAATTTGTACATTTTTTAATACTTTAGGGACAAATATAGCCCTTATCCCGAAAAAGAATGAACGGTTGAACTACATCCAATCGCTTAATCCAAAAAACTCACTATAATTCCTTCAAATTCAAATAGCCAAACAATATTTGTCCTAAGACAAGTAGGTTAAACAAATACAGATCAGAAAATATAAAAAAAATTGTTACTTAGGAAGAAGACACATCTATTCACAAGAGCAGCCTTCATCAACCAGAGTATATATATATATATATATATATATATATTATTACTATTATTATTTTGTGATCATGAAATTAAGTCGAACTCGGTGGTTCGATCGGGATTCAAATCGAACTCAAATTAGAGGTAATTGGATTTTATAAATAAATAAAGGAAGGGGTAAAAGAGTAATTTGGGGTTACTTTTAACTCCAAATTATAAAAAGGTAACTTGGGGTAAAAAATTAACCCCAAGTTATAAAAGAAGGGTTGTGACCGGGCATCGCGCGATCGCGACCCAGAAGGAGCAGCGCAAGGGGGGGGGGGGGGGGGGAGAGAGGATATTGACAGCGGCAATCTCGACTGGGGTGATCTCGGCGACGGCAGCGATCAGAGCTCGACCGTTCCTCCTTTCACGGTGAGTGGCTAACCTTCCTCCCGCTTTGTTCTTAAGTTCAAGCTGTCGCCCCCTTTGTTTTCCAAGTGGTTGGATGCCAGATTTTTCTCCATGTGGTTTTCTTGTGTTCGGGGTGGATCGGACTGTGGTTTCCGGTGCCGCCTCTCTGCATTTTCTTGTGCATTGGTGTATCGGATTTCGGGGTGGTTATCGGTAGACGGAAATGTTGTAATGGAACCAATTGCTTCCAGGATGCCTCGGTTGGTTGATTTCGCCAGTTAACCGATTGAATACCATGTTTCCTGGGGTGTGATTTCGCAATTACAGATTGAATACTCTGTTTCCTGTTGTTGATTTCGCTAGTTTCGGATCTAATATTAGGTAAAGGTTCGTATGTTTTTTTCTGTTGATCGGATGCTATCTATTGAGTAGTGAATGATCTGTGATCGGTTGCATGAATTCATTTTGCTATCTGTCGATTGTTGACCAGTAGATGCTCTGTATTGTATTTGTGAGTTGGTGAATCGGGACGATGGGTTGGGTTCGGTAAATGGAAATGTCGGCCGGTGATCGATTGCTTCCTTGATGCTCTCTGTTGAGCAGTGAATCATGAACAGAGTGAGCATCGGGTATAGGTTTATAAAATTGGTGGATCAGGAAGTCGGGTGTGTACTCGGTTGGTGCAGGCCGAGACTGGGATAGGTAAATTCCTGGTTACATGCAGTTGTTCGATTTTAAAGGTGTCTTTATAACTGTTGTGTTCAAATTTATAGGGATAGAGTAGATGAAGTGAGTAAACATAGAGGTGAAAGCATAAATGGTATGTTGGATTTGTATTAGCATTGTCGGTGCTTAATTCCCTCATGTACAATGACTTAATTGCCCCTTTATTCCCATATCCACATATACATTCAAACATTTTCAATCAAGCTACAGCATATACGTATAACCATAAAATGAGATGAGTGTGCATATCTACATGTTTGAGCCCGATAATATTTCAGTCTCAACGAACATTAGCCCCTTTAACGACTTAACCTTGACTCGACTCAGTCCGAGTCCAACTTGGGTTCCGATTTTATCCGCAACTCGAGTTGATCTTAACTCAATTAAAGCATCAATGCATAAAAGGAAAGGGTCATTTAGCCAAATTTAAACTTCATACTTTCATTAGTCGAGTTATACCTTCTGCTTGAGGCGATTCCGAGGCTCGACCTGACTAACTCCAGGTCCGGCGCGCTGCACCAAAATAGATTTTTATATTAGGAAATTTTTTGGGTCTTACATTGGTAGACCCTCATTAGAAGGAAAAGAAAGTTAATACAAGTGGTGGTGAAATTCTTGGTGGTGAGCCAAGGTAGTGGAGTAGACATTGGGGCTGACCCATTATAAATCAACTTGTTAGCATTGCTTGATTTTGTGTGATTCTCATTCACGTATATTGCTTCTGCATTTAGAGTAAAATTTAAAGTAGGGATAGAATCTAGACTCATACTATTCACCCCCCTCTAGTGTAGGCAATTTCATCAATATTTGGTATCAGAGCGGGTCGTAGTTTGAGATTTCACCATCTCTACTACCTCTAGTCTCGATCCGAGAATGACACTAGAGTTGGTTATGTCTACACCACCAAGGTTTGATGAGTCAAACTTTAGTGTTTGGAAGAGTAGAATGTATATTTTTCTCAAAACACAAAGTATAGATCTATGGTGCATGCTAAAAAATAAATATGTTGAACGTACCATTGATATTAATTCTTGGACTCTAGAGCAAGTTAGATTATTTGAATTGAATGTTAAAACAATGCATTTTCTATATTGCTCATTCTCAAATGATATACTTGAAAAGGTTATGCATTGTTCATCCGTATTTGATATATGGGCTACCTTGAATGTATTATATGATTATGCTAAGACCAAAGAGATTACTACTTATATTGAAGGTGGTGATGACAATGGTCATCTACCCACTACTAATGTCTCTTTTGATGCCCATAGTATTTCTAGCGAAAGGAGTACAAGCAAGAATCAGAAACGAAAACTTAGATGCTTCCTTTGCAAGAGAAGGGACACAATAAGAAAAATTGTCCATTGATGGAAAAGAAATCAAAGAAAAAGAAGAAGACTTATATGACAACTTGGGATGAAAGTGAACCTTCATCAAGTGAGGAAGATTTCAAAAATGAGAAGACAATTCTTTACCATTATGGCCTTAAAAAATGAGGTAATCTCTACCATTACTATATTTGACAAAGTCTATACACAAGATGAACTTGAAAATGAGCTTGATTTATTGCATGATGAATTTAGGACAGTTAGAAAATCCTTTAAAGAACTTCAAAAGAAAAATGCTAAATTAGAGAATGAAAATACCTCCTTGCTTTCATCATATGATTTTTTGAAAACTAGTTCTATTAATCCTTGCCATGATAACTAAGTCTTGAGATTAAAGATTTAAAGCTTGATATCAAGGATTTGAAAAGTAGTAATGAAAATTTGAAAAATGAGAATAATGAATTGCTAATTAATAATTCAAAATTTAGAAATGAAAATGAGAATTTGAAATTGGAAATTTTAAAATTTAAAATTTAAAATGATATCTTGAAGTTTTAATTGCATGCTATTCATAAATCTATGAATGACTTGAAAAATGAGGTTGTATTCCTAAATAGGAAAGTTAGTGAATTATCAAGTGTTTCACCTTTTAAGAACACTACTCTTTACATGACCATCATGTGGTGTCATGAAAGTTTGAATGAAAATTGAAAAAGTTTTAAGAATAACTGAAAATTATCAAAATATCATTTCAACCTACATTTAATATCATTTTCAGTTATTTCTAGAAAAATATAAAAAATTAATTTTGAGATGATTCTTGAAACTTCACATTCACTGAAAAATCTAGTTTTATCAGTAAACGTTTCAAAAAGTTTCATCAAGAATCTAATTTAAAGTTAATTTTTGAAGTTGGATTTCAAAACACAAAGTATCATCATCCTCTTGAAACACAATCTTTTCGATACTTTATTTTTTCTTCAAAATCTTCAAATAAAAACTCATATATACCATTTGGATTCTATTTCTAATACCATTTACACAATTTCTTGAGTAAAATCATTCCTAGAAATGATTTTGATATCTAGGATGATAGATAGAAAAATCCATTTGTTTCATTGGAATCAATATAGGATGAAAAATGGACTTTGATTTTTAAATTCGTTTTGAGTTGAACCTTAATACATGCATTTCAAATGATCATTCAACAATTGGTATCAAAATTTTCATTCAACAATTGGTATCAAAACTTTCATTCAATATTTGGTATCAAAAATTTTCATCCAACAAATTAGTATTTCAAATCTTGAAGTATAGGTTGACCTAAGTCAACAAAGTAACTTAAAAATCTCATTTAAGCCCAAACTTAATTCATAGCCTTACAATATCTCATGTTTGATGTCTAGATGTCTAAGTTTGAAAAAAACATGAGTAGATAGCAAAACTTAAGATTTAGCATTTTCATATTTTCCATGCTTATTTCAAATAAAAATATGCTAAGTTCATAATTGGATTAAATAACATTAGTTTCACTTCAAACTTGATATACATGTTTTAAATGCCTATATCTTTGTATGTTGAAAGTTTGAATGAAATCTAAAAATGTCAAGAAAAAATAATAATATTCATTTTGATAACATACATGATTTATTTTTGAATTCAAATACTTGGTTTTTTGAACATATCATGTATGAACCTTGTTTCATATCATATATTTTTTTTTCCATCCCTTTGGTTTAGGTTTTCATGTTTTATGAAAAATACTCCTTAGAGATTCAACCTCATGTATTAATTGTGTTTCATCCCCTTGAGTAGATAGCATTTCTTGCCCTTTTTGATTGATGTCAAAAGGGGGAGAAATGTATAAGTCAAAAGGCAGAGAAAACAATGGAGTAAAATATAAGAAAAAGGGGGAGAAAAGTATAAGAAAGGGGAGGAAAATATAGGAAATCTATGCATATAGATAGGGAGAGTTTTAATTATATAGATATGCATGTTGATAGGGGGAGAAATATCTTAGTTCATATCCTTAATGCTTTAATGATATATTTTATTAAGGATGTTTGTCATCATAAAAAAGGGGGAGATTGTTGGCTTTCGATTTTCAACCTTAGCCTTAATCTCGGTTTTGATGGTTTTGATGAAAACAAACATGGAACTAATGATTTCATTGAGAATATGTTTCAGGTTTCATATCAATTAGCGTTCGATGTTCTCGATCGGAAAAATCGAAGAAATCGGAAATCGAAAGGACATTGATCGTCGTGCTTGGGTTCATCGCGGAAGTTTATCGAAGATCGACGAGTGCACCAAAGTCGCATCAGACGAGCTCAAATATCACATGGAAAGCTCTCCGACATGATGCTCGTTGAAAGCCGGAACCCGAAAATGAAGCGCGGAAGAAAAAGGCTGAAGAAAACAATCTCAGCCTAAATTCGGTTGACCGAGCGGTCGATCGAATAGGGTAAGAAATGGGCAGTAGCTTTAGCGGTTGACCGATCAGTCGACCGGACTGAGGCTAGCTGCAGACGCAGCTTACGTCGGTCAACTAATCGGTTGACCGAAAGTGAAATCACAGGCTTCTTGCGTTTGTCGGTCGACCGATCGAAGCCCAAAAAGGGCAGTAGGCTTGGCGGTCGACTAGTCAATCGATCGACCTGCGAATAGCTGAAGATGTAGATCGTGTCGGCCGATCGACGGGTCGACCGAAGATCATGAATCGCGCGATTTGCGTCTGGCGGTCGACCCGTCGGTCGATCGACCAGAGAGAAAATTACAACGGTCGAATGACCGGTCGATCGACGATTCGACCGGACCATCGACCGACCATCGAACGGGCGTCTGTAACGATCGAAAATAATCCCGTTGACACCCCGTTTCAGCTAGGGGTATAAATACACCTCATACACATCTTTTAATCTTTCTCTCGAACATTGACAGAAATTATTGAGCATCCAAAAGAGAGATCAAACCCTTCCAAGGAGTAATCGCAGCGCGCTCTGTTCCTCTACTGAGTTCTTCATCAAGCGACGCCTACTCCTCAACTCGGGCTTCAACTCAAGCTCTACCACTTGGCGAGTTGGAGGTTCTTGAAGGATTAAAAAAAGCTTTTAATCTTGTTTTGTATTGTAGCTCTTTTGATTGTATTTTATATCTTTATTTGAACCGTTTTATTTGGATTTGAGTGTGAAGACCTGGTGTTAGGTCTTGTTGTGTAAGTGGTTACCTTGCAAGGTGTAAAGCCACTTGTGTGTGTAAATTTAGTTGTTACTAGGATTAGTTTTAGTTGTCCCTTAGGATTGAGGTGGAAGAGGGCTCTCGATAAGAAGGCGGTGACTTCCAGGTGTGGAAGTGCCTTAGGTCGAGAGTGCGTCTCTTCAATGAAAAGTCCTTGGGTGTAAGGGAAACTTAAAGTGATATAGTAAAACTAGTTTGGAAATCCTAAGCGGGGTGCTTAGGTAGTGGAGTAGGCATTGGTGTCGAACCACTATATATTATGTGTTAGCATTGTTTTTATTGTTGCTTGCGCTTAATTGTTTATTTCACTTCCGCAATCAATCATCGAATTGCAAATTGCCTAACGATTTAAGAAAACGATTAAATTGGAAATTAGGCGAATAATATAGTAAACACACTATTCACCCTCTCCTCTAGTGTCGCCATTTCGCTCACAGTGCTATGATCATCTAGTGATGCCTTACATGTTACTATCCTCCTACATTGTCTTAGGAGAGAATTTCCATGAATCGACCTTGGAATACCATCCGAGAACATTTAGGGCAGCATGTATAATCCAAAGAAAAATGTGCAAATATTGTAACATTCATCATATATGACCATAATGTTTATACATAACAATTCTTATACTACCTTAGGAATATTAATACAATAAGGAGCAGCTATCTTACATGGCAAGGTAGGTAATGAATTTAAATAACATGTATGAAATACAAAACATGGTAACAATGTCAACATCCAAAGTTTAAGGATCTAATGCTAAGTATGATTACAATTAAAACTAGCATTTCTACAATTCAAAATTAATTAAGCTACTTGATAAGTTTGATGTTCTTCTTAAGTATTGTCATATCTTTATGTGTGATCCTTAAAATCATGAAATTTTCATCTAAAGCAAGTCTCTCCTCCTCTCCCTAACCTTGGCCGGACCATGAGCAACGAGGACCTTGCTCGGCCAAGGTCCTTGGAGTAGGAAAAGAGGGAGGAGACTCTAGCTATACCTTTATCTCTTCAATTCCGCATACAATTTAAATACCAATGAACTGCTTAATCCTCCCCTCACCCTTGGCCGAACCCTCTTCATGAGTTGTAGGGTTCATTCGACCACTTCAAGGGACTTTAGAGAGGGCACACTTCTTAACACGCGAAATGTTCAAAGAAACTACATCAAAACAGTGATATAAGGTCATCTAAGGGCCTTCTTGCCGTCAAGGGAATCGGGGAAAATTTCGGCATGACCTTTCCCCTTTTTCCATAACTCGACAGCCCCAAGAACATGCAAATCGACGATTAAAACAGTGAGATCTGACAAGAAACTTCATAAAACAGTGAACATATGTCGTTGAAATCATGGATCGTCGAAAAAATCGCGAGAACTCAACCTATCATCTAGGGTTCGGCCACCCGCCTCCCCCAAACCTTTTAAACATTAACCACTCACCTAGATCGCCAAGAAACAAGGATCGGGTGACGACGACGCGAGTTTCGGATCGATCCAAGCCCCCAATCCTCTTCCTTGCTCCTTCTCCTCTTCTCCCTTGCGGCCTTGTGCGACTCAATGGGTGAGTCGCGCGGCTGCCATAAGGGGGATTTTATCCCCTCAACCATCTTTCCAAAGATGGCCTCAAGGCTCACTTAAGTCATACCCGGAACTCGACCTAAACCCAAACTCGACTTGGGTTCCGACTTAACCCATAACATGACTCGAGCTAACTTAATTTAATGTATGATTTCATAAAAGGAAAGTTAATTATCCAAATAGACTTCATGATCCATTAGCCGAGTCATACCTTTTCACTCGAGGCGATCCTAAGGCTCGACTCGACTACCCCTGGGTTCGACGCGCTGTACTAAAACAGATTTTTATATTAGGAAATTTTTTCGGATCTTACAATGAGAGGTTTTGTTGGCCTAAGATTTTCAACCTTGGTCTCAATCTTGATTTTGATAATAACAAATATATTTTAATGTGCTTATAGGGCCCGTTTGGTACCCCGTATAAGCATCCTGTATAGTATTAGGATAATATTATACAGTTTGGGAAGGATATTAACTAATACCTGCACTAAAAATAGTACCTCATAAGCTGTCATAAGCTGTATTAATAATACACTCTCAAAGCTCTTCATTAGCTTGTATTAGAACTTTCAATATTTTGGATATACATTTTACCTCCGGCCAAAAATTAAAATATATTAAAAATATTAAAAAATAATTTTAATTTATGAAATATTTTTAATGATAAAATATATTATAATTTTTACATTACAGTACAGTACAGTACAGTACACAATACATGCTAGTACTATACAGGTTAGTCAATACAAATTAATACTATACAGACTAGTACTATACAATGTATCAAATAAGTCCATAAAGTATTCGCTTCTGGACAAAGTACAATACGCGAGCCAAGTTCAAAATTGGAATTCAAGAACGATGTTTTGGTGAAAACAAAGTGTGGAGTAAAAGTATATCAAGACTTAGATTGACGACGTAGTTTTTATATGTAAAAACTTTAAGGCCTTAAATGTGTTGATTCCAAGTGAACCAACCAATTTAAACCTAAATCAAATTCTGAACCAACCCAACCAAAGTGACATGAATGCATGGACTCAAAATGAGATTGATTTGTTTAATTTAAATCAAATGTTATGAATTATATATATATATTGTACTTTGTCAAATAGAATTTTTAAAAACGTAATACATTGTGCTTCAACTTTCGATTTATGAGCTACGTTAAATATGTTATATATTATGCTAAAATTGAAGAATTTACTATTTTTACTGGATGTGATAACGATAATAGTCATGTACTTGCTCAATGTGTATCCAATCAAAGGTATAGTTCTAAAAGAGAATGGACATATATTAAGAAGAATTGCTCTTCGAAGAAAAAAGCAAACAAGTAGATAAGTACTTTCACATCGACTTTTGAATTAGATGAATCGTCCTCTAGGCATGACATATATGCTATTTCAAAAATTTGCCTTGTGGGATTTCATGATAAGGTACATTCTCGTTCTTCTAGTGATGTTAAAAATTATAATAGTAATTGTGACTCTTGCATATATAATAAAATAACTTACTAAGAGCTAGTTGATGAATGCAAGAGAATATGTACTTTGCTTTTGACAACGAATAAAGAAAAAAAGAAAACTAAGAAAAAAAATCTAAGCTTCTTAGAAATATGCATGAGCTTCAGTTAGAAAATGATTTGATGTTTTCAAGTAAAAATTCCAATGATCATTTGAAAAAACAAAGAACTTCCTATTAAAAAGGAAGAATAGTAAGTTATTTACATCACAGGAAATGAAATTCCATTTTAGCATTTCTCCGTCCAAAATGCAAAACCATAATTTAGATTCTTAAAATTTCTTTTAGACTATAGAATTGAAACCACTTATTCTTACAAAATTCAGCAAAAATGTAGAGGTATGAAATGAGAAACATGAAAATAGATTATTAGCACAGAAACTAATTAAGCCTAATGTAAACTTCCATCCTAAACTGCACTTTGTAAGGCTTTAGCCAAATATGTATCAAATTTTCTTTAAAAGCACAAGTTCAAAGATTATGGTAAGATAGAGGTAAAAAGGAGCACTTTCAATTGAGACAAATTAAAGTTCAATCTCAGTTTAAGTGCGTTACATTGAACAAGTACAATAGCATGGTGCTGGAAATATATCTACATGCTACTTTTATGCAATAAAAAGAGAAATACAATCGACTACTGGAGCTCATAGTTTAAACTGTCGCAATCAACTTTAGTCTTCATCTCTCTCAGGAGGAAGACCACAGGGCATCAACATTTTCTGCAAGAAAACATTAAAGCTAGATCAGACTAAGTGCTTATTCTGCAACATGGAAAATAAATGGAGAGCTGACATTGAAATTATTATGCTTAAATGAACAGTTTATGGAAGCAAGAAGAAAGATCATAGGGCATGTTTGTTTCATGCAATAAATGAGGATAGGATGAGAGACAGATTTTAACCCCCTATTTGTTTGGTGCTTGATTACAAGAAGATTTAGAACAATATATATTTGATGTTATTTTCCGTGTACACCGAATAAAAAAAATCCTATTCAATCCCCTCTCATTTCTTATCCTACTATATATCCTATCCTATATGGTGAAACAAACGAACCATTACATCTAGAAACATATTTTTCTTATAGAAAAAGAGATGATATCTGATGCAGAAACTATTGAACTGCTATTCATACTTGATAGTTGTTCTTTTATCAGGGCACGTCGCAAGCTACGTGTCAGTATTTGTTCTATTTAACTGTTATCCAAGCTAGGTGTGGATGTGTCAGTATTTGTTCTATAAAAATGAGCAAGCTTAACCTTTACTGAAAAGATTTCTAACTAACACAAACCTAATCCAAATAACATTAACTAGAAGTGCAGTGCAGATTTCCAGCGGACATCAGAATTTTATAGTGGGCTCAATCAGAGAGCAACTATTACACTTCAATTTCTCACTCACATATAAAACTGACTCCAGTTTGTCTCCAACAAATCAATCTAAGTTGCACATTAGTTCCTCTTTAAGAAAGTGACAACATAGTATTGTTTTGATAATTGACATATACTGGTATAGTGGGAACCAGGAATAGCATAACATTAGTTCTCATTTCTTAATGATTTATTGAATATCTGTATAGGTAAAACAAAGCAGGTAGTGGATCAACTGATGGGCTTGCTACTGAAAGAACGTTATAACATGCCAAGCAAATATCAAGGAATCTCTATGCACACATCTATGATATATGCAATTAAAAAAAAATCCTCAGCGGCAATCTAGCTTGCAAGTAGGCAAGCTCTTTTGATTGCTTGAACTAAGGCAGCTTGGGTTGTACCTAAGAACCAACCAAAGGTAACATAACCTGTAAATATTTCTAACCAGCAATATCGGACAACTTTTAAGAGAGACCACTATACTTCTATTTGTTAAATGCATCCAAAATATCAATTAAGATACAAGGAAATAGGATTTGACTTAATAACATTACGGCTTATGATAATATGTACAAGGTAAAAAAAATCTAATTTTAAAAAATTATGTTATTCAAATATTTTACAAGTATGTCATGCGTATATGTTATTTGGTGAATAGCTATATCCAATCTTTCCTAGAAACAACTTACATACATATAATATACAATTTACAGCCTCAAAAAAAGGTCATGTTACATTCCCTTTTACTAGTATAGTACATCTCATTGTTTTCTGCTTGGAGACTATAAGTTCTTTCTAAGGTCCTAGTGCAGGTCAGATCACTAATATAACTGACAAAGATGCAAGTAATAGAGAAGAAAATGTGAAACAAAGCCTCACCTGCATAAAATTGTAGCGTTCCCTTCCAATTGACTCATTTTCAGCAACAGCAAAATATGCCAAGATTGGGTAGTGGCCGATATATGATGCATAACTATCACGTTGGATGTTCACTGCCCATTCACTGTAAAAAGAAAAAGAAAAATATATACTGATTTAGATTGGAGTTTTCACCTTAAAATGATTAATACATTAGAAACATAAACATGTTTGAGGAATATGTGAAAGCTTACAATCTATTCAAGTCAGCATGCCCTGTTCCAACATATTTAGCTTGAAGATGCTCTAGCTGGGAATTGATATTGAATCTGTCGCTAGCCTGGATACAAGAGGGTCTTTAAGTGATTGATATCTACTCACATAAAGCAAGAAAGAACAAATAATTACTGCATAAAGTCATCACTGGATCATCATTAATACTTACAAAAGCCTAAATTTAAAAGTTCAAAATGAACATTATTCCATTCTCATGAAAATATGGATAATAAGCTAGAACAACTGATATTGGTAAGAAAGGTCATGGTACTCAAAAAGGCATTTTAAACATCAAAATTTTCAATATGACAGGTAAGAAATAATCTACCTAAGATATTTTTCCATTAAGAAAAGTTCTCTATAGTTGAGAAAAAAACATAAAGGAGTCCTACAAATCAAAAGAAAGGTTGAAGCATTGCAAATTGCAATACAAAATTAGGATAGTACCAAGGCTGATGACCAAATAAAGATATCCATGACTATTTCCGTTAGATGATCTTCCACTAGAAATTCAATCAAGAAAAAAATTTCTATAACTAAGCCACAGTTCCTTGTAGCTTTCAACAATCTTCCATAGGTTTGCATCAAGAGCACTGTCACATCTTAAAGTGCCATGCTTCAGATGTTTAAAACTTCTTATTAGTTTAATACAACAGAAGCACAAACCACCTGAATAGTTTAATGGTCAACTCCAAAATCAACTCCTAAACATTTATAACCACTACAATTGAGCACACAAAAATGGGTAAATAAAACTATTATCTTATTCATTATCCAAACTATAATATCTATATTATTTAGCACTATTTATCAACATTAGCAGATTCCCAACTGACTTTCTCGTGAATCACCAATAACATACACAAGCGCAAAACAAATTTGTTGGCCTCGCAATCAACAGGATTTGGAAATTTGATAAGAAAAAACCACATCTCTAATGCCAAACAACACAAGGCAACAATACCACAGGAAATTTTCTGTAAGAAAAAAAACAGAGTAAAAAAGGAAGATGGCAATCTAATGGACACAGATTGTATCCATATATCTCAACTCAGAACCGGAAGAAAGAACTTGTAGCAACCTGATGCAGAAAATAGAGGGAATGAAAAAAGTTTACGTACCTTCAAATCCATCTTTTACAACGTCGTCGCAGGAGATTGGTGCTGAGGTGAAGTTCTTGAGTTTAGGGTTCCTTCTCTCAGTCTTGGTTTGAAGATGCTCGTTGAGGAAAATGTTAATTACTAATCTGCACAATTCTCAAAGCTATATCAGCGTCCCATACCACATCTCACATTGCATCTGTTGAATGGGGCTCAAATTCATGAATGCAACTTAATGTAACAGAAGAAATCAACGATTTAGATGGTTCAAATGTAACAGTCAAATTTCTTACTACTTTCCAATTAAATTATTAGATACTCATTGAATTTCTTGATTTTGTATTTTTCATGTTGTCATAAAGAACAATTAACAAAAATATGAATCAGGATTAAGCCCTTTTTTTCCCAAAATTACCATTTAACCATCAAAAATTTACATAAATCAAAAGAAAAGCATATATTACCATCGTGTTCCAATAGAAATGAAGGGTAATTAAATCCAAACCAACACAATGATTTAGAATGTCAGATAGCAACGAAAAATAGTTGTTAATAATATAACCACCAAAAATTTATATAAATCAAAAGAAAAGCATTTTACCATCATATTCCAATAGAAATGAAGAGTAATTAAATCCAAACCAACACAATGATTTAGAATGTCAAACAGCAAGGAAAAATAGTTGTTTCATAATAAAAATTATCAAGTATCAGTGTTCTTCAGGTAGAAGAGGGAAGAAAAAATCAAGTAATTCAAGGAAGTAGCACTTCATCTTCTTCAAGGAAGAAGATACACTTCAAAGAGAAATCAGGCCAATAAAGAAGGGGTCCAATAAAGAAGAAGAAGATGAAGAAAGAGGAGGAAGGAGAAGAAGAAGGGGTCAGGCCAGATCTGCACCTCTAACAGCCCATCTGCTTCGCTCCACAGAACCCAAGAAATGTCAGGGGCACATGCAAAGAGAAATCAGGTTCTTTTATCAACAAAAGTTACATTTTTTTAAAAGGAGATAAATTTATTGAAGAAAATTTTTAAAAAATATATCAAAATACAACTTAGTGCTAAATATTTATAACTCATTGGATGGTAAATGAAACCCTAGCGTAATTACAAGGAGAATTGAAAAATTAAACTCAACTTTAACTCAACTAGCCAAAATGGATATATCAATCACCAATGAATTGTGCTTTCATTGTGCAAAGTGGGTACTTAATCTAGGTGGGAATTAAGTTAAGTTCTATGCAGCTTCAACTTGTCTTGGGACAACAAAACTAAGAATAGAACTCAAACTACTCAACCCAAGATTCAATATGGTGTTTTTGTTTTGCAAGTTGCACGGTACTAGACAAGGTGGAGAAGACAGTTCAAGACAATGGGTAGACAAGACAATGGCTTATTCCTACTTGACAAGGAATTAATTCTATCTTGCATCGGTCTCGTATTAACACAGCACAAAACAAGACATATTGACTTTTTTTATGTTCAATAAAAATGATATTAGACACTATACAATACATTTTTATAATATTAGGCACTCATATCTAGTAAGCAAGAAAAAGACCAGCTACTGGAGTTGTGCATAGGATAGTTGTTAGGGGCGAAAAGTGCGACATGCAAAGGTCCCCTTGAGCTATAGCGAAGTGCACGCTTTATTGAAATAAAGCGCAAAATAAAAACATAGGTATATATTTTATGTATATACCAAAAATACCAATAGATTCCAACTATCCTAAAGAATAACAACTAAATATTCAAAAATGATGAAGACCAAATGTATAAAAACAAACCATGTTCATAATATAAGATAAACCAAGCAAAGCATCGTAAATCAACCATAAAGATAAGTCTAAAAGTTAGCAAAACAAAGTTTTAAAACCTATAATTCAGATTTCAAGCTCCAAAATTTCCCCATGAGGAAGAGGAAAGGACGTTTGCGTGTAGTTTGACTTCTAGGCTGCCTATGCTTTCCAAAAATCGCTTCGCCTTCCAAAAAATGTTGAAGCTGAAGAGACAAAACGTCTTCAGCATAGCACGCTTCTTTCTACACTACGCTACTGCACGACAACGCTACGCTGAAGTGACGTGCGCATGGCTGCGCTAAGCGCGCTTTTGATAACTATGGTGCATAGTAGGGCTCTTCAATGCTAAACTGAATTTTTCAAGTATGCTAGTTATTGCATATGAAGAGAGACTCAGGTGGTTTATGCTTTTTTGTCCAATTTGTTCCCATGCAAATACAGAACCGAGAACCACACTAAAATGTCAAATCCACAAACAGAACCACCAACCATGCTTACAAGAGCTATATGGGATATCCCAGTTGATACTAGAATGCCTGATTTGAAGTCATTCCAGCTAACTAAAAAGATGGTGAAGCACCGTGCAAAAGGAAATGTCATCATTGTGAGCAAAATGGATAGTAGTACTTCATATTTGTATCACTCAAATTGAACAGTAGTACTTCATGTTTGTATCATTCAAGTTGAAAAAAATTGTCCAGAGCAGTTCTTCACAAAGGGAACTTGCAAAAACCATATTTATGCATGAAGATGTAATAAACAACTATGAATAACCAAGGAAGAGAAACAAACAGCAACCCGCAATTGATATGATCTTACTATTTCAAGGAAAAAAGAGAGAACATTATGAGCAATATTAAGATTAGGGGAGCACCTGGGGTGTCAAGAAATAGATGATGGCCTAAACTTCTCTGCAAGATACAACTTTGCAAAATAAGATAAAAGTAATTCCACACAATTTTTGTACTGGTTTTGTCAAGAGAGAGAGGGAGAGATCGTGATGGTACTCTTCCAGGAATCACCAGGGAAAGTGCTGTTTTGTCTCGGTTGCAGACGAGAGAGACGTACCTGCCGGCGATGATCTGGAGACGCAGAGACGCGTGAGAGAAGGATAGCAGCGGCGGACTGGAGACGCGAGAGACGGGCGTGAGAGAAGGATACCAGGAATTAGGTTTTGTTCAAGGAGTAGGAAGGGTAATTTCGTATAGCTACAACAACACTCTCAATTAAGGAGACGAGACGAATTAGGTTTTTTTTTTTGCTCAAAAACTTGACTCAATAACAACACTCTTCCATCAAAGCAAATCATTGCTTGATAGCTCTCTTGGATTGGTTAATTTGTTGCACTTCAAATTGCGCATAGATTCCCATCAAATAAAATTTACGTATTTGATATTTCCAATCAAATTTATCTTTGGCGAATTGACGAATTGTACTTCCTCAAATTCAACTTCTAGAGGAATATTAGACCGCATAATATACAATTGGACTAGGGGTGTAATCGAGCCGAGCCGAGCCGAGCTTGGCTCGGCTCGAGCTCGGCTCGTTTGGAAAATAACGAGCTCGAGCTCGGCTCGAGCTCGATCGAGCTTTAGTCTATCGGCTCAAGCTCGGCTCGAGTTACATTCAAGCAACTCGAGCTCGGCTCGGCTCGGCTCGGGAAAAAAATCAAGGCTCATGAGTCGAGCCGCACGAGCCGAGCACGTTCGCGAGCTCGATCGAGCTCGAGCTCGACTAAGCTCGGGTTCATTTTAGAGGGTAACGGGTTCATAAAATTTAAAAATCAAACCCGGTATATAATATATATAGAAGGCTCGATTAGGCTCGCGAGCCGCTCGAGCCGAGTATAGGTTAGCTCGAACTCGGCTCGCTCGAATGTTTGGCTCGGCTCGGCTCGGCTCGAGCTCGATAAGTTCGAGTCGAGTTCGAGTTTTTACCGAATCGATCTCGAGTAGCTCGCGAGCGGCTTGGCTCGTTTACACCCCTAAATTGGACAACCGAGTTAGGTCAAGTTAAACTAATTAATAGCTAATTGTGACTTCTGAGTAACAATAATATCTTATATGTTTCTTAAAAGTATGAGATTCAAACTCTATATAATTATCTAGTGTGAATTTTTCACTTTGTGTGGTATTGCATTCGCTCTATGCGTTTATAATATTGGTTTGTTTATTCTTCTACGTGGAAATGATCTTGAATGTTTATCCAGTCCTATACTTGATTATACTCTTAATTCTTATTCTAATGGAGAAAAGAAGTCAAAACTAATAAATTAAAAATTATTTGTTTTAATGGATTAGTTATTCCATCCTAGGATATTAATGAAGAAATATTATTATATTATTTGGCTACAAAATTTGTTAACAAATAGATGAATTATCAAGAATAGATCAGTAATACTATTAGTAGATGATGAATGTTATTTTCAATGATAACTCTAGTACAAGATAATTTGAACCTATTTTTATGAAATTTTTCAGTAATGCACTACAATAATTAAACCGATTATTAAATAAAAATATATTAAATTTTATCAACATTTAATTGATACTTTTTTACTATTTAGAAATTGATACAAGATGGATTGAATGATTTTTTTCATTCTAAATTAACAATTTTTATTACTTAAAAATTATTATATAATTATTCATTCTTTGAAGATAAATTTTTATTTCAAAATAAATCAATAAATTTAAACAAAATAAACATTGATAAATTAATGTATCCTCATATATTATATATTTATATATTATCAATTATAATTTTTGTATAATATATTTCTTTATATATTGATCATCCGATAGGATACTTCCATATTCTTTTTGTTATTCCTAATTCTTGTTTCTCTTGATCAAATGAAAAAATAATTATTCGGACTAAATTCTAATTAGAACTAAATAATAAAATACTATTGTTTGCTTATTCTGTTATTCTTGTTACTTTTCAATTTTATTTCATTCAGCTAAACATACTTGTTTCATAAGATAAAGAATAAGATAGGAAATCAAATTTTATTTCCTTATTTGTTTGGTACTCAAATTTAAAAAACAACATTAAAAAAATAATAATATTTTATCGATATATATTGGATTTAAAAAATCATATCTATTTCTTCTCTATGTTATCTATAGTATCTTTAGATATCCAGTGAAACGAAAAGATCACAAGAGTTTTGTTTGGGAGTCTACTAATTAAACTATGACCTTTAAACAATGCCCTAGACACATTATAGATGGTCCAAGAGAAAATCGTGAAAGAAAGTATAAATAAATTGTAAATAGTCCTGTCTCATGGCATACTACAATCAATATTGTTATCCAACAGGAACACCTCACAATCAACAGAGGCAAACACACCAAAAAGAAAAAATAACTAAAAAACACAACTATTTTCCTATAAAATTACAGATAATGCGTTCAATGGATTTCATATCTCGTTTTCACAGCTCTAGGAGCTAGTGCAAAACAACGCTACTGTGTATTTGAACAAGTTTCTCATTAGCAATCACGCTCTAGTGCAATCAAGCCATGTACTGATGTACTCTCTCTTTCAAGCAGATTATGAACTAACATCTGATCTCGTATGATCCAGCTTTGGTGATGTAACGAACCCATTCGACTGTGTTATACCCACTCTTTTCCCACACCTACAAAAAGATGAGCTAGTAATTAGAAGATATATTGTAGCATTGCAATTTTGTTGATAGCATAAACTCCATCTGTACCTTGAGAAAGCGGACCCGCAGACCTGATGCTGTGAACATAGGAACCTGAGAGAACAAAATCAATACACATTGACAAATTGTATCCACTAATATGAAACAAAGGACAAGTAAAACTGAGAGTACATTCTAAAAGATATATGTATCAAACTGTCTGGGTTATTTTGTGTTTAATAAGAGGCTAAAATGTTGAGATTATCAGAAATGGACAAATACATTAAAGGACAGCATAGCAAAGTGTATAGGATCTCATTTAACAATCACAATCTTGAAATTTTAGTGTCCTAACTCCTAAGAAAGACATAAAACTTGACCTTCCAAATTCCCACAAACTGAGTTCCCTGAAGGGAATCTCGTTTACATGGAAATGTAACTTGTCA
Organism: Canna indica; assembly: GCA_034359265.1. Taxonomy (NCBI): domain Eukaryota; kingdom Viridiplantae; phylum Streptophyta; class Magnoliopsida; order Zingiberales; family Cannaceae; genus Canna; species Canna indica. Next base: position 34,591,395 of record CP136892.1, on the reverse strand, counting down.
AGCAAATACTGTATTAAAGAAAGGATCACAACAAGCCCAAAACAAAAATAAACAGATTACTAAAAACCTAAGCCAAAACTGTTGTTCATCATGAATTTGCTTACCATAGGTTGCCAAATAATCTTGGACTAGGGGATGAACATAATATACAACCTATGAGACAAAAGGAGTAGTAGCAACCTCAAACCATCACGGAGTTGTTTGATTCTGTTAAATTTGATTGTATGACCAACTTTCCTAAAAGCTTAAGTTGTTAGGAAAGAGACCAATCTATGCATTTATATTCTTAACACTCCCTCTCACTTGTGGCGGGTGAACTTGAGGAGACTGACCCAAGCCCAACAAATGAATTTTCTTAATTGAGGTGGGAGATTTCTTTTGTTAATAATGACGCTAGGAGGATTCGAACTTAGGACCTCCGCTCTGATACCATGTTAAATTTGATTGGATGACCAACTTTCCTAAAAGCTTAAGCTGTTCGGAAAGATGCATTTATATTCTTAACAATCTCAAAAATAGGTGCACTTAAACTGTTTGTCCAAATACACATGTCAATTGTCAGCATACCATAGACTTGAAAGATAAGCAAATTGTCCAACAGTATACTAGATATTGTGTGATTTGGTGACATGCTCTCAAATAAGTACTCGAACATGCTAGTTTTGCTTCACTGTCATTCGATGCAATAATTGGGCCTAGGTTGTAGTTGGGAATAGTTATAAGCTGACGCATTGACACATTGTGGTACTTAACTTTTCCATTGTTGAAAACAAAATTAGCTAATACAACAATCATCAGAATTATCAGTTTATACAATAGTTTCAAACTATATTAGCAAAATGTTAAAAACAAGGATAAATGTTGACAGAATTGGTGATTACTCTTTCAAACATGTGCTACTTTTAGGTGTTGCAAAAAATAGAGGATAAAGAGGGAAAAGAAAATAACTAGAGTGTAACTTATAAGCAGGAGCAAAGGGTTGGCAACATAAAATTGGAGAAGAGAAGAAACCTGGAATTCCATTTGAATAGGCGGTCGAGTCCATGATTTCTTTTCTGCCATTGTTGAAATCAGCTCTACCTCTGCACTCATGGTTGATTCAGTTTGTCCTGGAAATTTTCTAATCCTGAAAGTTTAACATGTTATCAACTCGTCTACTCCACAAAACAAAATATCCCATTTAAACAAGGAAAGAAACAATCACAAAGAGATCTTATAAATAATTATTATGGAAAAAAATATACCACTTCCAACTAGTAAAGCATTTTTTCACATCTTCCAGAGAAATCTTGTTGAACAGAACTAGAAACAAACTGGAGAAAAAAAAAGCTTTGCATGTCCTAGGAATGGTATTCATGTTAAATATATAAATGTTATTAAGGATATGTCCTAGGAATGGGTTTCCTATAACGGTGGGTTTATTGAGCCCATACTTGTTTATTTTGATAATGGATGAGTTGACTAGTAGTATACAAGATCACAGTTGTCAAATCGTGAACCGTATCGCGAATCGTTTGATCAAATTTCGAATAGTGAATCGTGTATCGTTTCGTATCGTACGATAAAGAATCATATTCATAAAAATGCCATATTCTAAATTACATACATAGAACATAAAGAAAATATTTTAAAAGTAAAGCATTATAAATCAAATCCATCCACTAGTACCAAAATACCATCCTAAGTCACTAATGTATTCACTGTTTAACCAAAATGTAGTCACAAAGATAAGTTATGTTTCAGTGAATACTTCAAATAAATCAAAATGTATTCAGGTAATTTCGAAAAGAAAATTAGAACTTGAAAAAACTGGAAATTAGAACTCGATAGAAATAGGAAGAAGCGGCGAAGTGGCGATTGGAAAATAGAAGCCGCAACGCACAGAAGTGGCGAACTGGCGATTGAAAATTGGAACTGTTGAATACCTAATCAACAGTGAAGAAGTGGGGCAACAGTGAATACCTAATCGCGTGAAAAAGTGGCGCACAGAAGAAGCCGATTGCAGAAGTCGTGGCGGCGTCGCCTCTCGCGTGAAGTCGCGGCGTCGGGGAGGGAGGATTGCAGATGGAAGCCTCGCTCGTGGTAGAAGAAACGCCGCGGCGACGAAGCGTCGCCTGAATTGCAGATTCAGAATCGCAGCGATTCAGGCGATTCGTATACGATTCGGGATCAAAAACGATTCGTATATGGTTTTCGAATCACTGGGATCCCGAATCAAATCGAATCATGTGATTCGAATTGTGAATCGCACGATTCTAACAACAAAGTACAAGATGATATCCCATGATGTATGTTCTTTACCAATGACATTGTATTAGTTGATGAGATGAGAGAGGGAGTTAATCATAAGTTAGAGGTGTGGAGAAACACCCTTGAAAGCAAATGTTTTAGATTAAGTAGAAGCAAAACAGAATATATGCACTATAATTTTAGTCAAAGTAAGAGGGATGGAGGGGAAGTGAGTTTAGGTGGTGTAGTAGTGTCTAAGTGTAGCCATTTTAAATATATATGCTCTACTTTCCAAAATGATGGGATGATAGATGAAGATGTAACCTATAGAACCAAAGTAAGATGGTTAAAATCAAGAAGTGCCACAGGCGTACTCTGTCAAAAGAAGATACCTAACAAAGTGAAGAAAAAGTATTATAACACAGCGGTGGTTAGACCAGTCATGCTATATGGGAGTGAGTGTTACGCAACTAAAGTTCAACATATACATATATAGAGGCTGAATGTGGCAAAAACGCAAATGTTAAGTGGATTAGTGGTCATACAAGATAGGACATTATTAGAAATGAATAGATCTGACAGAAGGTGCATGTAGCACATATAAGAGACAAATTAAAAGAAGGTTGTTTAAGATAGTTTGGACGTGCTAGGAAGACCCAAATGCCCTGATTCGAAAATGTGATAGTTTAGTAGTAGAAGGTAAGAATAAAGGTAGAAGTAGGCCTAGAATTACAAGAAGAGAAATAGTGTCTAAAGATATAGAGATGTTGAGAGAGAGAATCCATGTAGCCGACCTCATCTAGTATGGGATTAAGACTTTGTCGCTGTTGTTGTTGTTGTATATATATGACAAATAGTGGGGATTTCTAGCTTCTTCTTGTTGTTAAATGAATATTATGGTAATGGAGACCAGTCCAAGATTTCAGTTGTGTTTACATAAAAGAACAAGAGAAAATTTGTGGGAATTGGATGTATCAGTATTCTTCTTGTCGGACAATATCTATATATGCTAAATAGCATAAAATAAAACGTAGAGGAATATGAGACACTAAAGTTAAAAATGAGTAGATATGTAAACTTACTTCCACACCAAGCAATCTATAGAAGCATTATACTTGGCTCGACCAGATGTCACTTGGAAACTTGTTTTAGCAGTTTGCTTAGGAACTGGAACTTTTACTACAACTCCAAGAGCAAACATTTTGGCACCGAAGACGCTCTTAACCTGAATATTATGGTTTAGAAGATATGAAAATCATAGTTTAAACCTGCAATATGTAACAAACTAACCTTGACATTTACTTCCATCCTTGTTCTACCCAATTCCTTGATTGTTGGTAAAACCCGAAATGGTAGATTTACACCCTCAGTTATGCGATACCTAGAAAACAAGTTGGCAATGAGAACAGCATTCAGAAAATGGACCCCATGGCTATAACAAAACAATGTGTTGGAACTAGGAAGCTTGATGTTATAACATTCCAATTATCAAAAACAGAAAACTAAAAGAGTTCACTTCATTAAAAGGTTTCCTTAAGGTGACACACTTCAAACTTTCTACTTTAATCAAAATGTAGATAAAGAGTACATTATAAAAGCAGCATCACTTTTCAATCATTTATGTACAGTTGTCAACTTGTCATTCCAAATTACATAACATGAGGTTGTTGTTTCCACTAAGTTAAGAAACCCAGGTTAGTTCATTCGGTCTTATGATTCCTATTGAAGTTTATTTTACTAAGTCCATATAAGATATCAACAATTAATATGTACAAGAAAATAAACAAAACAGATAAACCTTAAATCTACTAGAGTAAAAAGGCGCTTTGTTAACATAAAAGCTTAAGGCAGATATTACTAGCAAGAAATGAGTAAAAAGATTACTTCATCAATTCAAATTCACCATCAGGAGGCACAAAACTGACTGTCTTTTCAGAGTTGAATCTTGTCAAGTTTACACATTGGTGAAAAGTGACATCATCAAGTTCTATGGTCTTTCCACTGGAAAACAGCAACAAAAAGTTGTTAGATGCAGCTAATTATTCAATCAATATAGTACCAAATTAGGATGTCAAATAATTGCTGAAAACAGTCACAAGTTGTTAGAAATGGGGTGAAAAAAAGCTGGATGTCGTTTGTAAAGATTAAATGATGTTAATAAAGAACATACTCCTGGCCATCAATTTCAAATCAAGATATTAAATATCGGCATAAATCAGAGAAATGCAATGAGTAATATAGTCATTGCATGGCTTCCATTAAGTGAAAACCAGGATTGTGGATACTGACCAAAATCCACTCATATACATGCATGTGTTTAGGACCTTTTGATACTTATAAGCTGAAATTCAATTTTTCTTCTCTTTAAAAGAATAACTGACAGAATTTAACCCACTTCTTAGCAAAATGCTCTAAGAAACATCCATTCATGAACCAGAGTTGATGACTATGGGACCATGTTCAAGAAAGGAACTAAGAACACCAGGAAGGCTAAGAATTGGCTACAAGAGATACAATAGCATGCCAATGACATTAATGCCCAAGTACTTGCTGTCAACCTGTAACAGCAATTACCTAATGACCTGCTCCAAAAACATTTGGCTTTGCAGCATTGATTTAGTTTCAGCTTCCTCCCAATCCCCACTCAGTTCAACTTTGATGTGGAAACATAAGAACCCAAAGGGTTCCATATAGTTCAACTTCTAGGCTCTACAGAGCTGAACTGCACAGGATAGAGCCCCCGACTATCAAAAACTGTAATTGTTGTTTTGTTGCAACCTTTTCGAATCCCATGACATTTCACATTAGTTTCTATTACCTTCAGATCTGTTGCTGTTGAAAAGGGTAATAGCTGCTCTGAGGTCAATAACTACCGTTTTACTAATTTAGAGCAAGATTTCGATAATAGCATCATTTGCTACCACACACTTGAGATTTGCACAGCTGATGATGAAGAGGCAGTAGGAAGTCCCTATGCGAAGAGACACATTGGCAACTCCAGTTGTTACTTCAAGGGCTAACCTTGGCACAATGGTAAAGTCACTCCATGGTGAGAAGGTTTTGAGTTGCTGACACAGGATGTTTGCTATGTGAGGGTAAGCATGCATATATATGCCCTCCCCAAACTCCACATTTGCAAGAGACGAGAGCCTTATACAGACGGACCTCCTTGCTTAGTTATCAATCCTATCTAGATGGCATCTAACCATCTAGATGTTAGACAAACCCAATCAAAACCAATCTATCATCCAGGTTCTAAAACTACTCTCCAGAAAGTTGCCCATAGTTTATTTATTTCTTAGCAAAACTCAAGACAATATGTTCAAAGTAAAATAAAAAAAGTTTCTCAAGATAGTAACAATTCAGACTTATTTACCTTTTTATAGGCCTGGATTTCAGTTGTGATTCCTTTTCAAGACCAATCTTATCATTTAATCCTAGCTTTAGATCAGGCATACCAGAAAGAAAGCACTTCATGAGAATCTTTCCAGTGACATCACAACGCAGAACACTCCCTACAAACAGAAATACTAGAATGAAAAAGAAAATAGAGATTTTCAGGTAAATATACCAATTTTCACATTCACAAACCTTTGGAGGACATGAGAAGATTAACACTTTCAACAATGTCCAGGAACACCTGAAACATACTTGCATTAGGACCAAAATTTGTAATACTAAGATACTAAAAGGTCTCTCACCTCATTCTTTTTATACAAAAGACCCTCACGTCTCCAACCAACAGCACCTGTAACTTGTAGAGTTGCGTTGGGAACAGGCTTGTCTGAAGGCTGACGTTGCATAAATAAAATTACAAAATGTTGGTTAATAAATAGCAAATTTGCACTAATTCAAGCATACGAATTTAAATGTGAAGCTAAGATATATGCGTATGAATGATAGTTAAAACTTAAAGTAGTTATATCTATGACTAGTAATCTACTATATTAAGGGAAATAAAGCCTTTGGCATCCTACCTTGGACGAAAATGGTGACCGAACACCTTCCTGAGTTATGTAAAGCTTCAAAATTTCAGGTGAAAGATTTTGAGGGTACCCAAAATCCATAATCTCTGCAAATTAAACAAAACAATGTATAACAGCTACGTATTTGGACAGTATATCAAAACATCTAATAAAAGCAATTTATTAAGCATCTTTGTGATGAAGTCATGAGTGAATTATGGAGTTAACTATTCAAGAAGTGCAGATGAAACATTGATAAAAAGACATTTAAAATTCACACCTGATGCTACAACAGCCTATTTACAAATTATTTGCAAAAGAAATTGGTTCAAGAAATTGTTTGCTTAGTATGGTCAATATTTCTTATATATATTTATATATTCCCAATCTACAGAGTGATCAGGTAGGTTTTGGTTTCCTATGCAGTATACTGGTATTTCAGTGGCATGGCAACTTCTGAATACCCATATCAGACTCGTATTAAAGCTGAAGTCTAATTAAGAAATCTTCTCCTTTCCTGTTGTTAGCAGTTATTACACTAGTAACTTGGACCAAACAGCCACCAAGAAGAATGTCGTCTGACCAGAAGCTCATAGGAGTATAGGACTGACTTTTGCACCTTAAAATGAGATGAACTAGGGAAAAAATTCTTGGCTTTGAGTTTTCATGAAGTAGAAGCTCTCTTATATCAAGGTTGTCAAAGGCGCTAGGCGCACTAAAGAGTAAAGACGCAAAGGTCCCATAATCGCCTGCGGCGCAAGGCGCAAAAGAAGCGCACGCCTGACCGAAGCAAGGCGCACATTTTAAAAAATAGTATCTATACTATTCTCAAACAATAAGAATATCATATGCAATGTAAGAATTAAATAATATGCACACCATTGCACCTACAACATCAACAATTTCAACGAATAATTAAAGCATCGCATATATAACACAAAGTTAGTCACCCTCATTATCCCTACTCCTTATACATCATCCCCGGAGTCCCTATCACTAAAATTATTATTCCCCATCTGACTTGTATCCTTCATCTTCTCTTTGAAATGAATCTGCCTCACTCTCTTCAAAGTCACGGTTGTCACGCTCAGTGGAGCCTTTTGAACTACCAACACTAGAGCTTGACTTTCTATGAGCTGGCTTGGCTTGTTTTCTAGTGAATCTAGTGGGTTCTCACTTCTCAGCGCTAATTACTCTAGCTATAACACCCCATGTCAAGCCACCTTCATCATCACTAAAGGCCCTCCACTTAAGAGAAAAAAAAACGAGGACTTCACCCAAGCGCACAAAGCGCGCACTTGAGGCTTCAAAAAAAAGTGCAAAAGTGCAGCCCAGGCGCGCGCCTGACTGAAGGGCTGCATCTGGGACACTCCTACGGCGCTAAGGCCTGTGGTCACCTCACCTGGTGCGCCTAGGCAACCAAGTGAGCGCTTTTGACTACACTGCCTTATATTTAATTCATTGTTTTATTTCTAGGGAAACAAAAAACTAGGATATTTTTTGAAAAATGAAGACCTATTCAGATACTGGTCCTGAGATTAAAACCTTGATGCCAACACTATAATCATGGTTTCAAATCTCGTACCGTACCGGGCGGTAAGCTCGGTATATACCGGTTTTTGAAAAAACCGGTATACGAGATACCCGGTATGGGTAAATACCGGGCATCTCGGTAAATACCGCCCGGTATGCCCGGTATTTATGAAATACCGAGCGGTATTTGCTATCATACCGGGCTATACCGCCCGGTATAATATTTTGCACTGTAGCAAAATATGTATACTTTAGGAATACCGGTATACCGATAAATACCGCCCGGTATTCTCCGGTATTTAGCAAATACCGGGCGGTAAGAGCTATGATACCGGGCGGTATCGCCCGGTATCACCCAACGTCCCAACCCAACGGCTCTTTTTAAGAGCCGTTGGGCTGCTACAGTGCCGACAGCCAGCACTGTAGCACCGACAGCCAAAAACGGCTCTTAGGGTGTTTTTGGTCATTTTTGGATGTTTTGGTGGCTATATATAGCCCCCAAAACACCTCTTTTACTCTCACTCACCCCCTCTACTCATCTAAACTCTCTAAACTCTCAATCTTTCTCAATCTCTCTCTCTCTCTACTTTCTTAACTTCTACGTCGAAATTCTGCTCAAATGGCGCCGAAATCTCAAGTCGACCCCGCATGGCAACACGGTGTTCGGTTGGAGAAGGCTAACCACTGGAAATGCATCCACTGTAATATGATTTCTCGTGGTGGAGGCGTCACTCGATTAAAGGCACACTTGGCCGGAACATCCAGCGACGTCGTCAAATGCACCCAAGCATCGCCGGAAGTCCGACAAATGTTTAAAGATATGCTCACCAACAAGAAGGAGCAGCGTCTTAAGAATGCAGCTCAACAAGCCGAGTTCGACCGACGAGCTACCCAAGATGTCAGCGGTGGCCATTATGAGGCTTGAGGTGGCGATAACGACGAGGATCCGGAACTTGAAGCCGGCACCCGAGCTTCATTGGAGCATGCTGAATTCGAACGAGAACGGATGTATTATCCCGGATCTCAATTCGAATATGGCGGCGGCAGTGGCAGCGGTGGCATAAGCAGCGTCGGCTCAACTTCGGCTGCCGGAGCAATGGACCGAAGCGGTCCAATTCCCTCCGGTCCTTATATTGGTCGGAGTTCTAGCATGAGAGGACCTCAAACTCAAAGCAGAGGAAGCGGCAGAGGAGGCCTTCGTGGATTCTTCACAAACCTCGGAGCAAGTGGTAGGAAAACTAATATTAATGTTTCTGATCTTGATCCCAGGGCATTTCCTCCTCCATCAGCAAAGCAACCACGTATAGACGATATGTACGGCAAGTCGAAGAAGTGGGAGTTGGGGAGAGCCATCTCCAAATGGTTCCATTTCAGCCGGATTCCCGCAAATGCAGCCAACAACCCATACTACCGAACCATGGTGTCTACCATCCAAAAGGTAGGCCCAGGTATTGCCCCTCCAACTCCCTATGAAATTTCAGGTCCTTACCTAGAAGCGGAGGTCGAAGAAATAAAAACCTGGATCGATGGAATCAAGCGACAATGGGGGGAGTACGGATGCAGTTTGATGTGCGATAGCTGGACCGGGCCAACCCGAATGAGCATCATCAACTTCCTCGTCTATTGCAACCGGAGAGTTGTTTATCACAAGTCGGTGAACTCGTCCGATGAAATCCATGACGCTTACTACATCTCGAAGCTGATGACGGAGGTGATCGAGGAGATTGGACCTCAGAACCTTGTTCAAGTTATAACCGACAACGGAGCCAATTTCAAAAAGGCAGGTGAGATAATTGAACAAGATTATCCTCACATATGTTGGACTCCATGTGCAGCCCATTGTGTAGACCTAATGATGAAAGATATCGGTGATATACCGATGGTGAAGTTGACGGTAAAGAAGGCGCAACAAATTACCCGCTTCATCTACAACCATACATGGGTACACGCCCTAATGAAAAAATTTACAGAAGGTAATTTATTAATTTTAAAGTAATTTCTAATATTTATTTATTAATTAGTTTATCATAAATATTTACTAATGATAATTTCATATTTTAGGTGAAATTCTTCGACCGGGAGCGACTCGTTTTGCAACCACCTTCATCGCATTAAGGTCACTCCAACAAAAAAAGGCGGCCCTTAGAACCATGTTTACAAGTGAGGAATGGACTTTATCAAGATATGCTGGAAAAACCGATGGAAAACAAACAGGTTCATCCTCAACACGCATTTCTGGGATTGCATCGCAGAAATAGTCGTCGCCGTAGAACCTTTGTACAAGGTTCTACGACAGGTGGATATGGAAAAGACGCCTCAAATGAGTCATCTTTACCACTACATCCACCAAGCACAAGAAGAAATCAAGAGGGTTATGATTTCTCCTGCCAAGTATGAACCATTCATCAAAATTATCTCCGAGAGATGGGATAATCAAATGAGCCGTGACATACACATCGCAGGTATTTTTTATTTAATATTCAAAAATTATTTAAATTTAATTCATTATGCTTAATTACTTATTCATTATGCTTAATTTTTTATAGGGTATTATTTAAATCCTTCGTACCAATACTGGTATAATCTTGGAATGGTCGATAGTTTGTTATATCCCCTCCGCAAGGTCATACAACGAATGTCGGGATCCAACCAAGAAGCGGCACAAGCTCTCAATGAATTAAAATGGTTCTGCGATGCAACTAGCAATTTCTGAGATTCATTTGCAATCTCCATCCGAGATACTATGGATCCAGGTAGATAGATTTTCTTTGTCAATTTATTTATCAAAGATAAAATCCCGTTACTAATATTAATTTTAAATTTTCTGCAGTCGAATGGTGGTTGCAATTTGGAAACGAATCTCTAACTCTTCGAAAGATTGCAACACGCATCCTCTCGCAAACCACATCATCAAGTGGATGCGAGAGGAATTGGTCGACCTTCGCCTTGATTCATACAAAGCCGCGCAATCGCTTTTCGTACGCCCGATTAGAGAAGCTCGTATATGTTCATTATAACATGCGACTTCGAATGCGGGCGTCACGGAACGAAGATAGAGAAATTCTACATGTAGATCCGTTCGATGTCGAGTTCGTCCAAGGCAATGCAGACCCAATAATTGATTGGTGGAGTGCAATGGAGACTGACCCGCCTCTTCTTGATGAACCTCAACCAGGCGAACCACCTCGGCCTTCACCAGTTATATCTGATGCTATTGAGTCCGAGAGTCAACCAGAAGACACGTACAGTCAAGTTCTTGAGAGGGACATGAACTTTGCTCCCTTGGACTCTCAACGAGTTCGACGAGTAAGACGACGATCCACGTCCGACTCTCCACCTTCACAATTAAAGGGAAAGAAGAAGGCACCTTCACCTTCACCTTCAAAGGCAAAAGGCAAAGGCAAAGGGAAAGGGAAACGACCAATTGATCCTTTGGACGTGATTGCAGAAGCGGAAGAGGACGAAGAAGACGAGCCCTCGGTTCGTAGCAGTAGCAGCACAGAAGACGGAGGAGATGATGATGGAGCTGGGGAAGAAGACACTGTCGTACCATCAACACTGGCACCTACCGATCTGTGGACGAATGAGCAATACTTCGACCACTCCACCCAAGATCAGGATCACGGTGCTAGAACCAGACAAACAACTCGGGTGTACGAGAAGAAAGGCCGGCGTCGAGGAGGTGGACCAACAGCTTTGCAAGATTACCACCACGATATGATGAGTAGCTTGCAAGAAGTTTCCGAATCAACCCACTCCGTATCAAGTACCTACTCAACTGATGATACAGGGACTAGTTCTTGGACGGTCAACAAAGAAACACTGATGGGTATGTGGTATAATAGATACCAAGACATGATGACATGGGATCATTTTCAGATATGGGCATTGCAGACTTACGGTGTTGACCTTAGTCGTGTATGTCCCCAAGATATGTACGAGTACGATGGACGTCATTCGTCCGCATTTTAAACATTGTATTCATGTATTTGACGTTTGGATATGAAATTTAAGTATTTCTTGATCAATCATGGGTTATTGGAGTTATTTTTAGCACAAAATCAAAAAAAAAAAAAAAAAAAGAGCTCGGTATGCCATTTACGTACCGGACCGTACCGTGTGTCGGTACGGTACGGTACGGTACCGGTACGTACCGGTACCGGTCATCCACCGAGATGATGACCGGTATCGGTATTTTAAACCATGCACTATATATTTATTTTTCCTTATATATATCATTTTCCCATGGAATGTTCAAAAACCCATGTTTGATTGGCTTACTAGTAGGATTTTAGGTTGGAAGGTGATGGGTTTCTAGAGATTCCAGAAGATGGGATTTTTATAATAATGTATTTCATACTCTTAATTTTAAAGCATACTTTCTATCTTTATTAGTTATTACAACTATCTTTCTTCTGGACAACATACTCAATTTGGATATTTGACTTAGCATGATGGTTCATAATTATTGTTAATTTATGACTAATGTCCTTTGAATTTTATATTCTTTCAAATTCTTAAGCAAAAAATAGTTGCGGAATTAAGCCTTCCCAAGTCTTTTGAGATGCCCATAGTTTTTCTTTTGCCAAAAATAAGAGAAATTTACTATTTTAAAAATTAGTTTGCTATACTTTAGTAAGATGGAAGAATTCGTTATTACTTCAAAGTCTTTATTACTTTAGAAAGGATATTTTGGTGTTTTGTCAAATAAAAATTTCATTATCCCATCACACACCAAATATAGAAATGAGTTTATGGTCTCGTTTGGTTGACACTACTTTCTGCAGGAAGTTGTACTATTTTATGCAGGAAGTTGTACTTCCCAGGAAATAGGAAAAAGAGCTCATGTTTGGTTGACTTCCTGCATTTTAATGCATGAGTAAGTGCAACTTTTTGCAAAATGCAGGAAGTAACTTACCTAAAGCCCCCCTAGGTAAAAGTTGCACTTCCTGCATTGTATTTGAAGGAAAAAATTAATTTCACCCTCGCATTTGCATTTAGTACAGAATTTATAATTTATATTCCCGACATTATAGATTAGATAATCCTTGAATTCTTTACGTATTTATTTTAATTTAATTTGTTTTTAATAAAAATATGTAATTTCTTCATATTAACTATAAATAAAAATTAATTTTTCATATATAATAAAGTATATATTATATTAATTATATATGCAAAAATTATATTATATTATATATATATATATATATGTGTGTGTGTTAAAATATTAATTTATAAATAAATTTATTTTTTTCATATATATACTAATGCATATAAATTAAAAGGTTAATTACAAAATATAGCCCGACTTTTGACGTGTTTCCCTAATCTATCCCCACTTTCCAATTTTTCCAATTCAATACACCACTTTTCGATTTGTTACAAATCTATCCCACCGTCTACCCAGCGTCAACTTTGTCGTCAAAATGCTGACGTGGTTAATAATCCCAATCAGCATTCATATACGATTTTTTTAACTTATTTTTTTCCGGCCCCACCAAACCTAGTCAGCAACCATTTAAGGGTTAATTACAAATTATATCCCGATTTTTGACGTGTTTCCCTAATCTATCCCCACTTTTCAATTTTCCCAATTCAATACACCACTTTTCGATTTGTTACAAATCTATCCCATCGTCTACCCAGCGTCAACTTCGCAATTTTCAACAGAGCGAAGAAATCACTCTCTTCTGTTGAAAATTTTCTTGTCAAAACAAAGCCTACAACGGCAAATCATATTTAACAGAATCATCACTGTTGGAAATTTTACAGTATCATATGAAATCCTACATTTAATAGTATCATCACTGATGGGAAATTTCTAGGGTTTATACTAACCATACCAGACGAAAGGGGGGAAGGCGAGCGAGCAGGTGAAAATTAATAGAGAGATACCAGAGTTGACGGGGATGAAGACAGGTAGCACGAAGAGATGCAGGCGACGTCGGGGATTGAGAGAAAGGCGAGCGGCAAGCAGGTGTCAAGGTCAGGGAAGAGGCGAGCAGGCGATTTTAAAGGTGAATTTTTTTAATTAACTTGTTGTGATCCGCTGACTAGGTTTGGTGGGCCGAAAAAAAAAGAAGTTAAAGTTCGCGTCTGAATGCTGACTGGGATTATTAGCCACGTCAGCATTCAGACGCGCGAAGTTGATGCTGGGTAGACGGTGGGATAAATTTGTAACAAATCGAAAAGTAGTGTACTGAATTGGGAAAATTGAAAAGTGGGGATAGATTAGGAAAACACGTCAAAAGTCGGGATATATTTTGTAATTAACCCTATTGCTGACTGGGTTTGGTGGGGCCGGAAAAAAAATAAGTTAAAAAAAATCGTGTCTGAATGCTGACTGGGATTATTAGCCACGTCAGCAGCGCCACGTCATCATTCAGACGGCAAAGTTAACGCTGGGTAGACGGTGGGATAGATTTGTAACAAATCGAAAAGTGGTGTATTTAATTAGGAAAATTAGAAAATGGGGATAGATTTGGGAAACACGTCAAAAGTCGAGATATATTTTATAATTAACCCTAAATTAAAATATTATTTTATAAAGAGATTAAAAAAATGATATATTGATCATTTGATATGTAGAAGTACTCATGTCAATCAAACATGTTCTAGGGGACAAGTTGCACTTTCCTATGAATTAACTTTTTGTCAACCATACACTTTTTAGATACTTCTCGGAAAATACATATAGAAAATTAATTCATGTGAATTGTAATTTTCTGCAGAAAGTTACTTCCCATGTCAACTAAATGAGACCTATAAACATTTCCCCACAAGGCATCCAAACATGGTTTCTGAGTATTCGTGGAATAACTTTCCAGAAATTAACATTCATGAAATATATATTTCTATATGGAATGTTGTGTTAAGTACTTCTCCAATTTCAAGCTGTATGAATATGCATCAGCAATGCACAATGCCTTTGTGGCCATAACTGCATCCCTCTTTCACCACTTTTTTATTAACCATGGTCCAAAAGCTGATCCACAACTCCAACACAAATAAAAACCAAACAGTTCAGAAAGCCTCACAGTAGCTAGGGTAATATGCATGTTTGCTATTTGCATCCTTTCTCACCCTAGGGGTATCCAAACAGTTCAAACTGAATATAATAAATTAAAACCAGTTGTTTCATTCTTGTAATAAACTTAGTACAAATGTAAGTTATCCAATAGGCCTATATATGTATATATATTGAAAAATCTACACATAACTCCAACGAAATTTATGCATGTTTTCTTAGATCACTCCTGCAAACAAAATAGTTCATGTTGGTTAACATAAACAAAGTAAATATCATGCATTATGACAGCATGTTGATAACTAGATTAGTATAGAACATGAAAAGCAATTTTTTGTTTGGAAGTTCTATTAAATGTAATTCGAGAAAGGTGATGCAGTAATGATGGGATCATTCAACAGGTAATAAAGATGCCACAAGGATTGTGCCAAATCTGAAAAGTATTACATACCATCAAGAAGCTCATAAATTAAGACAAAGTTATTCCGAATGGCATCTTCATCAAATTGACCACCAAAATATGATTTAAATAATGCAACAGCCTGCTTATGGGAAAAGAAGATCAACTGTTAGGAAGAAAGCTGTCAAAGAAAAATTTACTTGATAGCAGTTGAAAATGTTTTCCTAGCAGATGCCTATTAATGTGTTTTTGTCACTAATTTGTGAATACAAACATTTATAATGACAAAGAAAAGAGCAATATTTTTAACAATGAGATAATAGATGGCACTAACTGTAAGATTCCAAAAGTACGATGATGGTGTAAAGCACAAGGAATAACTAGCACTACAATCAAAAGTTCCTCGAATGGGTCAAGAAAGAAAACAACACAACTATAGGGTTTTTACCAGGCCTAAGAAACATCCCTTCAGGTTGATTATTATTTCAATCAGCAACTCTTCAGTGCAGAGATACCACAAATGTCCATGTCCTTTGCTAGATTTACTAAGTCAATTCTCTCAAGCTCTTCAAGGCATGCATCTTTATCATTTGATTAAAGATATAACAGCTGGTGCTTATTCCTTATACTTGACAAGCATTCTTTAAAGTGTGATTACAATCTGTATATTAATTTGATTAATCTGTATTACCTCAAAGCTTCTAGATTTTACTTCTTTAGACCTCTTTTATAAGCAAATCTATTCCTAAATCAAGAGTCTGCAAACATCAGAATCAGTGGAACACAATCAGTGGTGTATGCAATTATCCATTCCTTACCAGTGTCAAAATAGGCTCCCATATCAAAATTGTACCTTTAACTCTAAAAATTTGATCTGCCTAATTGCTGTAGCAAAGTCCCAATCAACTAATAAGCAAAGTAGAAATCCCGGTACTCTTTAACAAAAAAAAAACAGGCTGTAGATTAACATAATTCAGTAGGCATCCAAAATATTTCTGATAATATGCCTCATTTTTTTTATACAATTTGTGATCTTAATTTGTTTCTTAAATGATTATATCTAATAGGTCAGAAAATACAAGTAGTCCTGCAAGCCTGCAAGTCTTATTAAATCATGTAGGTCTAATAAAAAATTATACTATTATCCTTGGTGTATTTCAGATATTAGAACAAATTAGTTATGGAGTGAAACATTTTGCAAATCCCTATGAAGAAAAAAAATGAAATTTTTACCACATAAATGTTATTGAAAATCTTCAAAGATATCATAATTGACAGCCAACTCAGAATAGCCACTATAAACTGAGAAGTTATAAAGATGAATGGGTTAATTAATGTTTCTTTTCAATTATATTGCTATTCATCCAATACTTCTGGTAAGAATTTACCATTTATCAATACTAGAAAGTAGCTATATCAAGCAAGAGAAATAACAAGGCTCAGATTTAGGAGAAAAGATAGTCATGCCAATTCTCATTATGTGGGTTGACCAAGAACCACATTAAACAGAAGAGCACAGTATGAAATCCAAATTAAAAAGTGGTGCAAGGAAAATTTATGCTATGTTGCTACTAAACTATTTAGCAAATAAATACAGACTTAGAGATGTGCACAAAACCAGCACCATAATAAGGGAACATAAAGCATCATACCTCAACAACAAACTTGAAAGCACATGCAACATTGGCATTGCTGCTAACAACAATCACAATGTACACGTTGCTAATTCTCATGTAGAGAAAGGAGCAACCCCCAATTTGCCGAACAGGACATGTACCAAGTTCTTTTGTTTGCATAATATGCATCCGGAATGCATCCACCATATTTCCACTGAGTAAAGCACCAAATATTAGACAAATCTTTTTAGCAAAAGAAAGTAGAGCACACTCTTGCAAAAGTAACAAATATCCTACGAAGATAAAATAAGCACTAATTTTCATAATTGTGCAACGTCAAAAGTTATGCTTAAGGAAGAGGTGGATCAAAGCATGGAGAAGAATAGAAAACAAATGAGTCAAGATTAAGATCATTTTCAGTTGACCCCTGCTCCAAAAATCAAAAATCTTGATAATATCACTGATACAGCCTAACCTATCAAGCACATAGTCTAGCCAGAATGCCAAAAGATCGGATTTGCAGAAATTTCCACTCTATTTACCGCTCGCCAAAATCTCAAATCTACTCACAGTATCCCCTCACATCAGTTCATGACTGAAATCTTCAGCAGCAAGCAGATAAAGCTAAGGCCTCTCTTGCAAAATGAATTTTAGCAAAGCTAACGAAGCAACCGACTCGAAGTCCGCACCAGGAAAAGAAAAACGCTTACCCCACATCGTCGCGGTAGAGGCGGTTGATGAGAACATCGCCGCGGAGGTTCAAGAAGTATATAGCCGATGCCGCCACAGGCATCTCTTCCACAGCGGAGATTTCAGCCCCAGAAGGATTACGGCTTACCGAGATCCGCTGACAAGACTATTCCTGAGCTAGTAGGGAGGAAAGGAGCTCTTCCCACCGGCACACGCAGAGATTTGTTCCCGACCTTTCTCCCAGGCGATGAGAAGGATCTCAGATCTGAGAACTGAGATGATGAGGACTTGGAAAGGTCAAGATTTGGGGAGGAGAAAGAGAGCCGATTTGGGTGTCGAAGGGGCTTCGGTGGTGCTTGAATATTTTGTGGTTTCTTTTCTTTGTCGCTGTGTAAATTCTTTTCCAATTGGAGTCAAAAAATTCAACGCCTTCGATGACCGAGAGAGTCGACATGATGAGGCGCACGTGACGGTAGCAGAACGCAGTAAAACACAAGGAATTGCGACGACCGCTACAATGAAATAGAAGCGAACGATTTGTCGTCCTTCAGATTTTAAGAAAACGGTTAAGTGACGTCGAAATGTAATTGACAAATTCAAAATAACAATCAACATTTATCGACTCGGAATGAAATTTTAATTTCTACGTCATAGATATTCAATTTCAAAAATGACGAGCAAAGAGCTAAAAATTGAAAATTCACCAAATTTTTATTTTTTTTGTGATTTTTACAGGGTGATATTTGAATGATAGTAAAAATAAATTCAACGAGAGTTGGATTTAGAACACTCTGAGCCATTAAAATATCATTCTAATGTATGTGAATCTTACATGAGTCATCATTCTCGTAACCTAGCTAGTCTAAGTTTAATTTTTTGATCTTGTCTTGACTTTCCAAAGTTTCATCATCAAGAAGCATTAGAAGGATTGGATTGTACTCGTTGGAGCTAAGTATTTATTTGTTATATTTATTGCTCAATTTTATTGAGTTTTGTTGTTGTAATTTGCTTTGATTTCAAATTTGTAAAAGACCTAAGTTATTAGATTTTGGACTTGGGGGCTTGTCTTTGTAGATGCATTTTTGTAAATTAGGTTTAGAGTATCATTTGAGAGTTAAATGAGAAATTATCTTCGGATAGAAAGCAGAGAACTTCCGATGTAAAATTTTTTATTGTAAATTTTTTTAATACTTAATGGATTTAAGTTGAAATCCTGAGCAGAGTGCTTAGGTAGTGGAGTAGTCGGAGTTGCCGAACCACTATAAATCCTTGTGATATAGTAGCATTATTAATTTTAGGGTAATTACCTAAATATATCTTGAACTATGTATTTTGTCTCATTTATGGTCAATTCCAAAATATTACCAAATTGTATCCCAAACTTTGATATTTATCTCAATTACATCCTCCCGTCAATTCTCCGTCAGCAGCACCGTTAAGACGATGATGTGGCGCTCAGACGTAGATTAAAATAATATTTTTTATTTAAAAAATATTAAAAAATCACTTTAATTTATATTAAATAATATAAAATAATATTATTTATT
Source organism: Canna indica (assembly GCA_034359265.1). Classification (NCBI taxonomy): domain Eukaryota; kingdom Viridiplantae; phylum Streptophyta; class Magnoliopsida; order Zingiberales; family Cannaceae; genus Canna; species Canna indica. Next base: position 34,572,385 of record CP136892.1, on the reverse strand, counting down.
TTATATTGAAGAATCACTTCGAGTCATATTGAGAGTGAACATGGAGTGGTTTTTTAATATAAAATATAAAATATTATTTAATATTATTTAATATAAATTTAAGTACTTTTTTATATATTTTTTTAATAAAAAATAATTTTATTAATCCACATTAGAGCGCCACGTCATCCCCTTCACGGTGTTGCTGGTGGAGAGTTGACGGGAGGATGTAATTGAGATAAATGTCAAAGTTCGGGATACAATTTGGTAATATTTTGAAATTGATCACAAATGAGATAAAGTGCATAGTTTATGATATATTTAGGTAATTATCCTTAATTTTATGTGCACTTACTTATTTATCATTAGCTTTTGCATATATTAGTTTTATTGTGCATTGCCTAATATTTCAAGAAACCAATACAATTAAAATTAGGCTTTAAATTTATTGTAACACACTATTCATCTCTCTATCTAGTGTGGTCATTCACTCCACAATTAGTACCAGAGCGAGTTCGTAGATTGAGATTTCATAATCTTGTCTACATTGAACTCTCCAAGAATGACACTAGAGTCGTTGGTCTCTACACTGTACCCCCTTGGTCTCTCCAAGAATGACACTAGTCTTGTCTAACTTTGGTCTTTGAAAACATAGAATGTAGACATTTTTAAAGATTCGATGTTTAAAATGACTTAACATTAAAAAAGTTGAATATATAGAACCTAAAAATGATATGCATATATGCATAGAATGAAAATGAGATGAAATTATTTAAATTAAATGGAAAAGTCATGAAGTGCATATATTATTCTTAGCAAAATGAAATTTTTAAAAAAGTCAAGCATTATGTATGAAATTTTGATTTATGAGCAATATTAAATATGCTCTATATGCAAAAATCGATGAGCTTACTACTTTTAACGAGGGTGGTGATGGTAATGGTCATCCCCTAGTACTAACGTGATTTTTAATGATCATAGTGCTTCTAGCTAGCCAAAGGAGCACAAATAAAAGTAGAAAAAGAAAAGTAGTATGCTACTTTTGCAAAGAGAAGGAACATGTTAAGAAGAATTGCCCTTCGTTGAAGAAAAAATTAAAGAAGAGGACAAGTGATTCTACATTATCCTCCAAGTCAAGTAAAGCATCATCTAGACATTATTGGCTTAAAGTTTTCAACATTGGTCTTAATCTCGGTTTTGATGATAACAAATATGGAACTAATGTTTCATTGAGAAATACTTTCAGGTTCCAAGTCGATTAGCGCACGACGTCCCCGATCGAAAAAATCGGCAAAGACGCTCGTCGGCGCTCGGCATTCTTCGGGAAGTTAGAGTTTAGGTTTAGGGTGTCTAGAATATAATGTAATCCTCTTTATAATGCAAAGAACTCAAAAACCAAACCCGAATCCCAAAACATGAAAACCCGGAGACCGCCCTGAAATTCACTCAGCCTAGGGAGCTCCTTGGATGGCTATATGACATAGATATTTTCTTGACACAAAAAATGACGGTAATTATTCCTTGGATAGAAACTAGATAACTAGATATTTTTTTAAAAAAATATCTAGCCTTTAGCCTACCCATATTTGACCCGGGAGATTAGAAAATTTTTGTTTTCCGAAAATTTATACTAGACCCCAAAAATTAGATTTTGATTCTTAAGGATTTTGATTTTTTAGATATTTTTATTGAATCCAAATGGGGGGAATCCTTATATAACATTTATGTTTTAAAGTTATTAACTTTAAAACATAAATGTTATATAAGTAGACTTAGCGAAGACGAAACTCACATGAGCAGAAAAATTCAGCCAAACCAAGCAGTCTGCCTAGTGTTGATCGATCGATCGATCGATCGAATGCTGTCAAAAATTGGCAGTAGGCAAGTCGATCGACCGAGCGATCGACCGAAGTGTGCTAGAAAATGGCAGATTGCCTTCGGTCGCTCGGTCGGTCGATCGGCGATCGACCGGACAAGCGACCGACGGTTTGTAACGAGCAAAAAATCGCCCGTTGAGAAGAGAGAACTCTCTCTTCTCTTCATGGCTCATAAATAGGAAGCCATGAGAGCCTTCCTACACACTTTTGATCACTCCTACACTTCATTGAGCCATCCTTGATTAATTCCAAGCTTTTATTGAGTCAATTCTTGAAAAAACCCTAGTTTTGATATCTCATCCCTTTGATTGAGTCTTACATTCATTGTTTCATCATCAAAGACATCAAGAGGAAGCTAGGAATCTTGTTTGTGGAGCTAAGTACTTTATTATTTGATTTATTACTTCATTTTGTGTTGTATTTTATTATTTATTTCTTTGTATTTGAGCTTATAAGAAGACCTAGTGTTAGGTCTTGTGATTAAGTGGTTACCTTAGTGTAGAAGATGTAAAGTCACTTGTGTAAACATAGTTTACTAGGATTAGTTGAGTTATCCCTTAGGGTTGAGGTGGAAGAGTGCTCTCGGTAAGAAGGCGGAGACTTCCGGGTGTGGAAGTGCCTTAGGTTGAGAGTGAGACTCTTCGAGTCAAAGTCCTCTGTGTAAGGGAAACGATATAATCTAGTAAACTTAGTTTGAAAATCTTAAGCGGGGTGCTTAGGTAGTGGAGTAGGCATTGGGGCCGAACCACTATAAATACTTGTGTTAGCATTGTTTTCTTTCTGTATCGCATTTCTTATCTTTATTACTCGCTTCCTCATTTAGTCGTACAATTATGAATTGCTTAAGTAATTCAAGAAACGCTTAAAATCATATTTAGGCTAATTGATTAGTTAACACACTATTCACCCCCCCCTTAGTGTGGCCATTTCATCCAACAATTGGTATCATAGCAGGTTATAGTTTGAGATTTCACCATCTCGTCTACATCTTGTCTCGATCCGAATGACACTAGAGTTGGTAGCGTCTACACCTCCTAGGTTCGATGAGTCTAACTTTGGTCTTTGGAAGAGTAGAATGTACACTTTCCTAAAGACGCAAGGTTTATGTGTTTTTAATATGGTAAAGTCAAAATATATAGAACCTAAGGAAAAAATGGATGCATGGACCCAAGAATAAATTAATAGATTTGAATTAAATGCTAAGGTAACAAATTGCTTATATTGTTCTTTGAAAAATAATATTTTTGAAAAAGTCATGTATTGTACTTCGGCTTTTGATATTTGGAGAACTTTAAACATGCTATATGATTATGCCAAGACCGAAGAGATTGGCACGTCTAATGAAGATAGTGATGACAATGGTCATTCACCTACCACTAATCTTAGTTTTGATGCCCATAGCTCCTCTAGTCAAAGGAGTAGCTCTAAGAGCCGAAAAAGGAAAGTGGTGTGTCATGCATGCAAGGAAAAATGGCATGTGAAGAAAAATTGCCCTTCCATAAAGAACAAGGCAAATAAGAAGTCAAACGATTCCACATCATCTTCTTGTTCAAGTGAAGCATCCTCTTACCATAGGTATGAAGCTAGTTCAAAAGATCGTCTCATGAATGCTAATGATGAGGTACACTCTTCTTTTTCTAGTCATGATAACAAAAAATGATAGTATTAATTCATCTAGCTCTTATGACATGTTTTTTGATGAATTAATGGATGAATATAAAATCATGTATGCCTTGATGGTTAAAAAGGATAAAGAAAATAAAAAATTAAAGAAGGAAAACTTCTCTTAGCTCTCATTTACATGATGTTAAACTAGAAAATGAGAAGCTAAAAATTAGTGTCTCTAATCCATGCCATGATGTTTTAAGTATTGACACTAAGGATTTGAAAAATAAAAATGACATGTTAAAAAATGAAAATAACATGTTGAAAACTCAATTGCATGCTTTGCATAAATCTATGAATGATTTAAAAAATGAGATGTTGATTTTGAGTAGAAAAGTTAATACTTCTTCTCTTAATTCTAAAAATCAAAGTGTCTCATTTAGGAAATCTCAAAAGAAAAATGTTTCATTTAAGAATGCTCATGCTTATCATGTTTTTCATGCTAAGCTATCTCACATTAGACCTCATGTCCATAAGAATAATGAAAAAAAGAGATTTGATGGACATTGCTTTTGTTATGGTGTTTACGGGCATGCCATTATGATTGCGCTTTTAAGATGAATCCAAGTGTGGCAAAGACACTTTGGGTTCCTAAATCCTCTAACCCCCAAGGACCCAAAGCCATTTTGGTACCAAAGATCTCATTCTCTATTGTAGGGGAAGCTACCACACAAGGGTGAGATGAAGTTGCTTGATTGAAGTTGCTTGAGGATTCAAAGATTATACCATTTCAAAGTTGCAACTTCAAGTCATCTTGATGCCTTAGTAAGGTTGGCATCAAAAGTACTTTGGTATCATCTCCTATACCCTCTTGCTTAAATTATAGTTGGAGTTTGATATATGCTTAATATTAGTAGATTTTCCGTTCTTGATAAGTTTCAAAAATATTTTTGACTTTTGATTTCCAATCTCTTCGGAAACCTATGTAGCTTATAACGGGCTCATGCGACCTTGTGGTTCTAAATCGTAGGCTCATTGTGGTCTTTCGGTTTTCAACCAATAGGAAGGGTTGTAGATCTTATCTTTCAAATATTTCATATTTTGAGATCTCTCGATTCGTTTTGAATTTACGATAATTTATTTTGAAACGGATTTCAAACTATTTAGCAAAGTAAATTTTGAAATCGATACTTGATTCCGACTTTGCTATCTAGTAGGATAATTTGTTAGTAGTCACATTTTCATTATGCTACTAGTGAATATTACTTGCAAGTTATCAAAAATGTGATGGAAGGCTAGTAGATTGAATTTGGAAAGAAAATGAAAAGTTTGAGAAATTTTCCAAGAATAAGGTGTGAGTTCGTTTTTACAAAAATATTAATATAATACTTGAATATTCATGCTTTAATGATGTCTCTGTATACTCATGATTGATGTTGCATGATAAATCTATGAAATTTCATGAGTAGGTAACACTACTACTATAATCATCATTAATAGCATGTTGTCACTGCTATCATAGGTAGTGTATAGCATTAAACGAAACGCTGTCAAATCGCACGCTATCTTATGTAGGGAGGATACAATAGCATTTTCGAAATGCAATAACGAATGCTATTTGAATTTGTTATTTTATAATATTTTTTATCTATTATTATTAGTTTTTTATCGCATTCATTACTTGTCATTACTTCTCTCTACAATAGCATAACTAGTTTGTTATCATATATATTTATATAACATTTTTAAACCGTTATTATATATTATTGTTATAGCATTCTTGAGTTGCTATTACTTGTTTTTACAATAGTAGTATTATTTAGTTATCATATATTCAAACCATCAACTAGAGAGAGCAATTTAAAGCTGTCATACAAACTACTAAAACTGTCATATTAATATACTAAAATCAAGAACATTTCGTAGATCAATATATATATAACATTTTTATATTAAATAAAGAGTACATTATATAAATCCAAACTACTAAAATATAATATTATCCGAACTTAGTCAATATCAGATTACAACTTAGGCGAAACAGTAGGTAGTAAATTTATGTTCCAAAACCAGTAGCTACTAAAACACAGATTGAATTCCTGAAGATAAAACCAAAATATTTTCTTCTAAAACCAAAGTATCTTGCTTTTTACAAAATCTTCCAACAAATGTGCTCCAAGTGCTCTCACCCTTTAAGTTTCAATTCCAGAACTGCATAAGTAAATTTATAGTAAATTTATAGTAAATTTATACAACTATCTTGAACTTGGATGCATGCTTGATTTGGTCATTATAGATATTAGACAATGGGCACATAGTCTATATTTGTGTGGTTGTGTGTGTAACTGTGTATTATGTTGATGCTAATTGCAAGTACCTAAAAAATAGCTACACAAGTGAAAACTGTTCTATGCTCATCAAAAGCAGATTAGCATGCATTCAGTAATTTAGCTTCTTCTTGGTTAAACAACATATACATTAATTCTAGAGTACAATCATACTTCGCAAAATGTGAAGTTTGTTGTAAAAACTAGGGAGCTTATTGAACAAATGAAATAGAAGAGAATATTTCACCTATGAATTAATTAAGATTAATGCATCACTTTCCTCAATTTCTGTACCTAATTGTTGTTTGGTTGGGTCTATATGACCTCATGTTTTATTTATTGTGTTTTTTTTCTCTATATCTTACCTTATATCTATAACCTTTCATTTCTCTTGAATGGAAACAAACTTTTCTCACTCAAAAAATGCATCACTTACTACTTCTAATTAGCTTGAGCATATCCAACTTGGTGACCTATTAATAGCACAAGCTTTCATCTCTCTTAATTTTGCAACACCTAATAATACCTTGTTCTACCTTTCCAATACAGTAAAAAGCTAATTTCTTTCAAATTAAATTCAAATTATCAAACTTGAAAGGAAGAAACTAATCTATAAATTTATAAAGTAATTGAGAATACCTCTCCAGCTATCTGAGCATTCTCGAGAATCATGTTCACCTGCTTAACCAGATCAGAAGATATTTAGGTTCATCATTAACAAACTCAAGTGTTGAAGTAGTACAAACTGGAAGTGGGAGGGGCTTACTAAGAACGAGGACTGGGGCGTGCATGGCTGCAAAGATATATAGGGAGCAAAGATATATAAGAAGAAGGAAACGATCCTTCCTCTTTGCAGTACGTGGAGAGAAAACGAAGAACGGCTAGGGCAACTGCGGCGGTTTGTAATGCGGATTTTTACGACGAGCAGCTTCCCGAGAGTTCGTGCAGCTTAAAACCCTCGCATCTGAAATCCTTCTATTCTAGATAACTATACACTACTTTTCTTGTAGTGCTTGGATAGTTAACCTAATATTCCACAGGTTTAGTTGGGTAATGAATAGAAAATAAAGTACCAATATCTAGTTCTGCAAGCAATGAAATATGTGCAGATTTATTCTTTGATGTTACAATACAATAGTGCAAATAGGAGGGATAATTTTAAGTAACTGAAATGTCATCTTATAGAGAAACTTGATACCTCATTTTTGTATATTGCAGTCTCAATCTCCTTGTGCAAACTATATCCTGAACATAGTATTATGAAGTCAGCAACAGGTAGCAAAGACTACTGCATACAAGCACACTCTCATATCAAATATATGTGAGGTACATATTGACCTGATAGTTGAAATGAACTAATTTTAAAATTTAAAGAACTAACTGAAACTTCCTCTAGTACATAAACTTGATCAAGGCACAGATAATAAGATGATATCTCTCGGTTAATTCAGCTAGTGATGAAGGTCGCAGAATTATGACAAAAACATTAAATCCCTTAATTGCCACTGGTTAAAACACGACCATGACATTCGTGCATTATGCAACCTCTTGGCAAATGAATATTTCCATGACATATCATCACTTGCCAAGAGAAGATTCAGTTAGTTGTGTTTATCCTATAACAGTATCACCACTTCTTATACCATATGATTTTCAAAAGGTAGCTAGGAAATATCAAGCATCATTTTTTAAGAAAAGAATTGCTTGTATTAATCACAAAATTTGAGGAATATCAAGCATCATTTAGAAACAAACAATTATGTCAAACTAAATAAAAGATATGAGCAGACAAAGAAAAAAGTTATTCAAAAAACTACAAAGGAAAGGTTATTGAATAACAAAAGTAGGGGTTTTGCTAAAAAGTTACTGAGATCAAACTACTGAACAAGAACATTGCTCCAACATCACCTTTTGTGAATCCATGAGATCAGACCCAATAAATATCCGTTCATTTCCAACAAGCTTTGGATCTAAAGATTGTTCATTCCTCTTGTTTTCTGTTACTTTCCCTGAAGACTTAGGATATTCTCTACAAGAGAAGATAGAATAAAATGATAAACATACAGTGCAACTGTTTTACTTCGCAGTATAAACACATGAAACTAGTATTATCGTGAAGAGAAGAAAACATACATCTGAAGTGATGGGACATGTGAAATAGCAATTCAGTGCTTTAATGAAGATAAACTTCTGAGATTTCTCAACTCAAACAAAGCAATAGATATAAACAGTACACAAGGATAACTTCTTTAATGAAATCACAAGGATATGTGTAATTAACCAACCAGCACATGCAACTCCAGGGAACTTTTCTATTTCCATGACATCAGTATGAAGATACAACTGACTCAACCTTACAGTTGAAAACCTCAATTCACATACCTTATTACCTTGAGTTTGTAGTCTGTTGCTCCTTTGGTTGACCTTACTAATTTCAATGTAAATATATGCTAATATGCATGTATATGTTTCTAGTATCGAAAATGGAATTTGGACAAGTATATGAATCTGAATTAGCAAAGCTATTAATGGAATTTGGACATGCTAATGCATGTATTGAACTGATATGGCTTATGAGAAATGGTAGTTTGAAGATCATGTCTTTAGTTTATCCTTTATGCCTAATTTCCTCATCTACCTAGATAAAAATAGAATTTAGATGATTTACATAGAGAAACATGATGAACATGATTATTGCACCAAGGAATGAGTAAATGACCAAGCACCTTTAACCATAACCCCAAATTATCAGGGTCCACCACCATTGATTTGGGAAGCTGCATTTGGAAGGAGAGAAAAACAATTAGCTGCTGTTATCAGTAAGCAACAAGATGATAAGAAATGCATCCACTACTAAAAACCCGCTGTTAAAATATACTGAAATTTTTTAAGAGAAGTAATAAAAGGAACAATAATTAGTACATACCCTGCAGCCTCATGACGAAAGATTCTTGGGAACAAGGGTTTTTGCCCCTATGAGAAAACCACAAATAGAATTTAAGCATCTGAAATCAATTTAAGATTAAGATAACAGAGTTGATTATGCTAAACATTATAAATGTAACATTATACCTTGGCTTCCCAAAAGTAAACATCAGTTTGGTAGAGGGAAGTGAAGAGGATTTTGATTCGGACTTCCATTGCCTGAGGAGGTGCCACTTCTACCTCTTCAATCACCAGTGGCTTCCCTGCCTCCCATGCGACAGCAGCTGTAGGTCAAAGTAAAATGCATCTTAATATGTTCAGTAAAGATGCTTCCTCAAAAATTTATCTAGTAAAGATACATAGCCTTTCTTTAGTGCTACATGTGCAGTACAGTTCTTGGTTTCTAACAAGCCATTAGCTTCTATATATTAAATTAATACTATTTTCTCTATGTATTTGAAGTAAGCTTGTTGGATTAAAATAAGCCCTTAAGTTTTATTCCTCTAAAAATAGTAGTGATCTTGACAGCTGATCTTAGATTAGTTATGAAATCTAGCTAACATTATAATATTAGCTATCTTGACAGCATACTAATTCTTAGATCAAGAAAGTGAATTTAATTCAATAGTCCATGAAAATCACCAAAATCAAGAGTAATATTTATCGAGTGTAAACTGTAAAAAAAGTAAAGTATTTCCATCTAAAAGAGACTATGCCACATAGAAAGATGAAAAAAAAGTGAAGCAAACATGATCTACAGAGTTTATTTGAGTTATAATACAAACCTTTGCATTTGATGACCTGACCAACTGTGCTTGACATCTTTCCACCACTTTGTGATCACTTCTCTTAAACTCTGGAATGCTTTTGTCTTCGATGAAGAATATGGGACGATGGCGGAGCTTTATATAGTCAAAGCAAAACCAGATCGCTCTTATCTTTAAGCCACAATCCAATGGTTGATGCTTCAAAACAGGAATGTGCAATCATCCTTCTATTCCTTTAAACCAATTAATAGGAGATCTAGCAAAATCTCTCCTCAAGCGAATTACGATCTTACAATAGCTATGCGAAAGAAATAAACAGAAAAGACGGGAGGGGACGAGAAAGAGAAAAAAATTTAGAGATAAGCAAAGAATATCCTTATCTTCTAACCATGGACTGTGCGTGTAGATCGTATCATCGTAGGCCTTTTATGCATATGGAAACATGCAAAAGCTACTAGTAGTTATAATACACATACACCATAAAGAAGAAAAACCACTAAGGATGCTTACAATAGCACTTATCGGAGTGAAGGTATCTTGCTCTTTTGCTACTGTCCAGGGAAGACCTGCTGACTATGAACAACATAATCTCAATCTCAGCTATAATCTTAATAATTATAAAATAAAACTAAAAATTCTTTCAATCTAAAATCACAGATTATATTCCATCCAAATGCAAAGGTTAGGAACAACCTTATCCGAACTGCAAAATGTTCTAGTTTGCTTACCAAGGATCCTTTTCCTTAAAGTAGAAAAGCAAAACCTTGCATGTACGTTCAGCAAGTGTGTGGCATGACTCATAGGAGTGAGTAAAACCAATTACCTCCGACATAGTCCATGGCAGCGGCCTCGGTAACATCATGAGCCTTCCTCCCGATGACGACGACGAGCTCCACCTCATGATCCAGCGATTCCAAAGGGTGTGGGACCTCGATGATCCCTCCATTTTGGAGGTAGGACGATGTGGGCTTCATGAACAAACACCAGCTCCTGAATTCGAGGCAAAAGAAGACGACTGATTTATCCAAGGAGGAGAAAGTGTTCCAAGATCTATTACACGTGACGCTATTACACGCGATGCTATTACACTCGACGCTATTACACGCGAAAGTCGCCGATAAATGAATGCAGAGACAAACGGAAATGGAGCCCTAACCTTGATTCTCATGGCGACCGCTTGGTGATGGCGATGAACAAGCTTGGATGGGACTCTCAGAGAGAGAGAGAGGGAGAGGGTTAACGAAAATAGGAAAAGTAAAGTGAAAAGGAAAATATCTTGAGACTTTACCTGTCCCTTATCTCCAAGAGAGAGAGTAGAAGTAGCTTCTATTGTAGAAGGTGGCCGTTGAGGCGGAGAAGACGATGAATTTAGACGACGTTGTTAAAAGGTAAAGTAGAACGGGAACGATGAAACCAAAGAATGAGGCAATCAATTCCTAAAATTAAAACAAGAAACAATCAAGCAAGAAGGATGACTTACGATGGACAATGGTTGGAGGTTGGACGTAGTCGAGCTGGAGATAAGGCGCCTAAAGTTACTGCCGCAACAAACTCTGATAATTGCGGCGAGGTTCTGGGCGACGTAGCCTGAGAAGGAGATGGTGATGCGGATCGACATAGTCGCAATTTATGAATCGACGGAGGGTGGTATACACTGGGGCAGATGAAGAGCGTTGGGAGGGGATGCGGCGGCAGATTAGTAGACGGATTCCATTCGGTGATGGAGAACGCCAAGCCGAGACAGGGTTGGGATCGAAACCCTATCTTTGCCACCGTTCATCTTCGGAGCTGAGAGAGAGAGAGAGAGAGAGAGAGAGAGAGAGAGGAACAATGGGTGGCAGATCGATGAGTAGAAGATACGAGGGAGGAAAAGAAGGGGAGTGTGTGCACATGAAAAAAAGGAGCAAGCGCGAGTTTATTGTCGGCAAACGAAAAAAAAGAGGGAGATTATTTCCATCGGCCGAAAAAGAAGCGGGAATGAAAAAAAAAAAAGAGTGTGAAATCAAAGTGAGTCATTTAACATAGCGTTTTGATAAAATGCTATGGTTAAATGCTATAAAAAGCCCAAAATGTAGTAGTGTAAAATTTTGATAACTTAGGCAATTTCATGATATCTTGATTGAATGAAACTTGCTCTATGTTGGAATTCCTTATTAGATATCTCACTTTGAGTAAATACTTGGTAAACATGTTTAGATACACATATCACATGATTCTAGGTGTTTAAACTTGAAAATTCATGTCTAGATGAACAAAGTGATAACTACTTCACTTTAGAGAACTTAAACTTGAAAAGTTTGACCCAAGTCAACAAATTGACTTGGACACTTCATTTTAAGTCCAAACTTCATAAACATATTTAGGAATATGTATGACATGTTTCCATGCACTTAGAATGAAAAATTCATATGGATATGGATAAAATAACATAGAGGCCATTTCATGATAACCTCTTTTGAACCAAGTTGACCCAAGTCAACAAATTGACTTAGAGGTCTCATTTTCAATCCATATTTGAGGACCATATTTAGATTTACTCATGTTAGGTATCCATAAGTTTAAGTTTGAAAAATCATGAGTAAATGATAAGATTGACACTTAGTAAGTTTCATGATAACTAGTTTAGTTTTGAATGAAACCATGCTATGTTGATATCTTGGCTTAAGGATATAATTTTCATTCCAAACTTAACATACACTCTTTACATGTATGTGGTGTCATAAAAGTTTGAATGAAAACGGAGCACTTTTTGAAAATAACTAAAAATTACGAAAATATCATTGAAAATTAAGCATTTTCAGTTATTTCTAAAAAAATGTAGAAAAATCATTTTTAGATGATTCTTAAAACTGCACTTTCATTGAAAATCTAGTTTGTTGTGTAAAAAATTCAAAAAAGTTCATCAAGAATCTGATTTATAATGGAATTTTGAAGTTGGATTTCGGAAACACAAAGTATCACTTGAAATACTCATTTTTCCGATACTTTGATTTTTCTTCAAAAACTTCAAATGAAAACTCATGTATATCATTTTAATTCCATTTCTAATATCATTCACACCATTGCTTGAGTAAAATCATTTTTAGGAATGATTTTGATAACTTGAATGATAGCTAGAAATATTCATTTTTTCATTGAAATCAATATAGGATAAAAAATGAACTTAGATAATTCATTTTGAGCTCAAACTTGACACACGCATCTAAATGATCATTCAGCGATGTCTGAAAAGTTTGAAGCAAAATTGACAACTTTTGAAAAAGTACTTAAAATTTACACAAATGCCCTTGGATTTCATGAATTTATATAAAATTGATTTTTGACTGATTCTTGAACCTGTAGATTCCATGAAAAAACTAGTTTGTCCAGTTAAAGTTTTAAAAATTTTCGTCAAGAATATAATTTTATATGGATTTAAAAGTTAGATTTTTGTAAACTTGAAGAATATTTTGACCTAAGTCAACAAAGTGACTTAGAAACCTCATTTTCAGCCCAAACTTGACTCATATACTTAGATTCACTCATGTTATATGTTTATGCGCCTAAGTTTGAGAAAACATGAGTAGATAGCAAAATTTGATACTTAGCCATTTTCATGTTTTCATGCTTATTTCGAATGAAACCGTGCTAAGTTGAATTTTGATCAAATGACATTAGTTTCACCTCAAACTTGATATACATGCTTTAGATGACCATATCTTGGTATTTTGAAAGTTTGAATAAAATCTAAAAATGTCATGAAAAAGATATGATATTCTTGAAATATCTATACTTAAGTTACTACATGATTCTTGGTTTTGGATTTCATTTATCATTTCACGATATCATGTACGACTTAGTCTCTTATTCGATGTTTGGCTTTCATCCCTTGAGTTGAGACTTTCGTGATTTAAAAAAAATTCTTTTTAGAGTTTCAACTTGAATTTTGATTGACTTTTCTTGCCCTTTTTGAGTGATGTCAAAAGGGGGAGAAAAATATAAGTAAAGGGGAAGAAAATATAGGAAAACCATGCATATAGATAGGGGGAGTTCTATTATATAGATATGCGTGCTGATAGGGAGAGAAATCACTTAGTTGATATCCTTTGTGCTTTAATATATATATATATATATATTCTTAAGAATGTTTGCCATCATCAAAAAGGGGAAGATTGTTGGCTTAAGATTTTCAACCTTGATTTTAATCTCGATTTTGATGATAACAAACATGGAACTAATATTTTATTAAGAAATACTTTCAGGTTCCAAGTCGGTTAGCGCACGACGTCCCCGATCGGAAAAATTGAAGAAATTGGCAAGGACGCTCATTGACGCTCGGGATTCTTCGTGAAGTTAGAGTTTACGTTTAGGGTGTCTAGAATATAATGTAATCCTCTTTATGATGCAAAGAACCCAAAAACCAAACCCGAACCCCAAAACATGAAAAACCAATCCTAGATTTTGATTCTTAAGGATTTTAATTTTTTAGATATTTTTATTGAATCCAAATGGGGGTAATCCTTATATAACATTTATGTTTTAAAGTTATTAACTTTAAAACATAAATATTATATAAATAGACTTAGCGAAGACGGAACCCAAACGAGCAGAAAAGCTCAGCCAAACCAAGCAGTCTACCTAGTTTCGATCGACTGGTTGGTCGACCGAATGCTGCCAAAAACTGGCAATAGGCAAGTCGGTCGATCGAGCAATCGACCGAAGTGTGCCAGAAAATGGCAAATTGCCTTCGGTCGTTGAGAAGAGAACTCTCTCCTCTTCATGGCTCATAAATAGGAAGCCATGAGAGCCTTCCTACACACTTTTGATCACTCCTACATTTCATTGAGCCATCTTTGATCAATTCCAAGCTTTCATTGAGTCAATTCTTGGAAAAACCCTAGCTTTGATATCTCACCCCTTTGATTGAGTCTTACCTTCATTGTTTTATCATCAAAGGCATCAAGATGAAGCTAGGAATCTTGTTGTGGAGCTAAGTACTTTATTATTTGATTTATTGCCCATTTTGTGTTGTATTTTGTTGTTTATTTCTTTATATTTGAGCTTGTGATTAAGTGGTTACCTTGGTGTAGAAGGTGTAAAGCCACTTGTGTAAACATAGTTTACTAGGATTAGTTGAGTTGTCCCTTAGGGTTGAGGTGGAAGAGTGCTCTCGGCAAGACACTACAAAAAAATAGGGTATCACCAACGGACTAAATCCGTTGGTAATACTCAAAAATCCGTTGGTAATCTATTACCAACAGATTATTTATTGGTAAATATGTCGGTGTTGACCATACCAGGTATTACCAACGGATATTATTATATCTGTTGGTAACACCAACGGTAATTAATGTCCGTTGGTAACACCAACGGAAAATAATATCCGTTGGTAACACCAACGAAAATATACTCTATTGGTGATGCCAACGGAACCAGTATCCGTTGGTGACACCAACGGATTATACTCCGTTGGTAACACCAACGGATATCATCTCCGTTGGGAATACCAACGGATATCATCTAATAGATTCAACAAAGGTATCCGTTGGTATTACCAACTGACATCCGTTGGTAATACATTTTATAATTAAAATATTCATTACACATATGAATTTTTATTTTCCTGTATACAACCTAGAAGGAAAATCACACATCAAATTTCTTATTATCCAGTCCCAAATATATATATACAACAAGTCAAGAAAAAAAACTCATATTTTCATAACCAAATAATAGTGTCATTTTCGTAACCAAAACAACTAAGTACCGAGCATATACAATCGAGTATATTATCAAACAAATACAAACCTTACTAAAAGTCAAATCTTCCCTAACATCAACCGAATTATTTAGTGCAAAATCATAACCAACGTACAAATCTTAACCAAATACAAATCTATTATAAACAAAATTAACAACCAACATGAAAATCCATTATCAAATACAAATCCTAATAACAGGTCGATCGATCTCAATGATCAGAAACAAAACAAATCAAACAGAACTAGCCACTCTCTTACATATATATTCAACCAAATCAGCTGCAACATCGATCAGATCCTTGCCAAAGTATGGATGTCCATGGGGTAGACATCATTTGGTGACTAAGCACTGTAAGATCTTTTCCCAATGATGATGTTTGCAGCCTCTGATGGGTGGAATGCATCCCAGAAGAGGTACTCATTCCTGTTGGTGCACGAAACCTGCATCGACAAGCACGTTATCTGCCCATTGTTTCTCCCCACTCCACAGCACCCCGTATTTGTCATTCTAAGCCCTGCATTAATCGCCATTAATTACATTAGCAATTAATTCAGATAGGTATTAGTCAATCAATCTATATGCATATATACCATAAGCTGCAGAATTCCTCAAGATGTCATCAAATATCCCATAGCCATTGATGTAAGTGAAATGAGCGCCATCCAAAGTGTTGAACTCATCCACCACGTGAATTAGCCTGGTGTTGAACATTCCGATGGCGCTATCGATCTCTTCGACGCAATTGACGCCATTGGGGCTGTTCCGAGCCAACTCGTTGGGGCTGCACCCGATCCGACCTACTCCTATCAACACCACCTTCCTTTCTCCGTAGTTGTACAGAACCTGATCGATATATCGAGCCACGTGAATCATGCATGCACACACGCACGTAAAATTAATGTCATTTAGTGGTGGATTAAAGCTACAATAAAAGTGCATTTAACACAAGATTAGCCAGAATACTAAGATGAATTTGTTTGAACATTAAAATCCCTTCCCCAAAGATCTGACTCATTCACTACCCAATTTTCTTTTGATATCAGTTGTCATGATATGAGCATGCATGATTAACCCGAATAAAGAGTTAAAATAGATATCACAAATTTGTCTTGTAGAAAGCAAAGCACATGGCCAACATAGAACCAACCCCATTAAAGAATTCAGGAATCCTGTTGTAGCCATGTTGCTTTGTCTCAAAAAACTGCAGGAATACTAAAGGGGATATTACTCTTACAACCAATGGTATGAATAAGCATCTGATTACCGGATTGCAGAAGGAGAAGCCACTGCAACGACTAGCGCAGAAAGAGCAAGTTCCAAAGTCATTTTCTCCACATCTTTAATAGGTACCTAATGAGTAGTCATATACAACAAATATTCCAGTAACTAGTCCTTCTGAATAAAGTATAATGAAAAGTGTCCGAAAAATAGGTAGATAGTAGCTCATGGCAAAAAGGTAAGAACAGAAAGGGCTTTATTTATGAATTAGGCTAGCCAGTTATACAAGTCACGGAAGGTTGATACTTTTCAAGTCATAAGACAAGTATCTCTATACCCTTTTGCCTCCAAGGATAAGGGTAAGGCTTCATACACTATCTCAGCCCAGTCCCCAGACCCCATATTGGCAGGAACACACACATTGTGAATGCACTACTAGCTAATCATACAAGTCATGTGCATATAATATACAGTAACGAATCATACACCACTAAAGTTAACACCATAGGAAAAATAACCATATCTGTTGTATGCAGCAGAATAAGCACATACTATGTTACCAAGAAATCTATTAACAAGCAAATTTCAACTATTATTAAGTCCATAAAGACTAGCAAAGTAATTGAACAAAACTAATTACCTAGATAAGTTAGCTTAGTGTTTGCTCACTCCACCCGGAACATAACCACTTATAGGTTACAAGAATGTACCCATTTATAAAAACATTTTAGCTTGGCCCATGCCACAAAATGATTAAATGAGCTTGTTCACATAGCATTGAGAGTTACATGAATAGTGAACATTCACTACCTTCTCTTACACCTATGGACTTGTATATTGCAAGTCTTGAAATGCCATAGGGTAATATTGCAACAAAATGCTCAGCCCAAATCAAAATCTATGGAACTTACCAGTCCATGCAATTAGGTAGTTTAAATGCTAAGCAAAGTATGGTATGATTTATGCAAGTCTTGAAATGCCATAGGGTAATATTGCAACAAAATGCTCAGTTCAAATCAAAATCTATGGAACTTACCAATCCAATCAATTAGGTAGTTTAAATGCTAAGCAAAGTATGGTATGATTTATGCAAGTCTTGAAATGCCATAGGGTAATATTGCAACAAAATGCTTAGTCCAAATCAAAATCTATGGAACTTACCCGTCCATGCAATTAGGTAGTTTAAATGCTAAGCAAATTATGGTATGATTTCAAGGCCTTGTTTCTTATGGTATTTTTTCCCCATCCAATGGGATTTACATGGGATTCTCAAATCTACATTTTGTTGCATTATTACAAAATTTATAAGCCCGCCTGATAGGGTTTGGAATGGAATTACAAATTCCATCGAGGATGTGGAATTTCAATTATCCATGAGATTGCAACTTAAATATACTATTATTATGCCCTCAAGAAAAAAAAAGGAATGTAATTTCTTTCATTATGGTTTTATTGTACTCTTTTAACCAGTACAACCAACTTTGGAAAAGCATAATGGAACTTACAAGCACATTGCTAGTCGAGGGATCAAGAAGATCACTAATTTGTTCATTGTAGATTTTAAGGAAGGAGCATTTGCAGTTGTACTTAAGTTTCTCATCCCTCCTGCAGTGGAAAAGAATGAATGAGAACTAACCATGAAATGAAATACAATGCAAAAACAGTATGTGATACTCATAATATGGGATAGATTCTCTCAAGCTGAAGAATTACATGTTACTAACAGAAACATGAAAAAGAAACCATAGCACCAAGAATCATACCTCTTTTGCTTCTTTGTACTCAGAGACAACTTTTCGAGAAGCATATGTGAACTTTGTATCTAGAGCTAATTCGAAGACAATATAGTGGTCGGATAAACAATAAAGTCGGGAAAATTGGAATATGTGCAAATCAAGATTATCAGCATAAGTGGAGAGTGCAACTTACTAGTTAGTATCAAACCACTTGGTCATCTCCATAGCAGGAACAAAGGCATTACCTCTAGCCATAGATAAGTAAGTGTCAAACCCAATGTCATCACCATTCCATAAAATGAAAAGATACTAACTATTTCCAATGTCACCACCTAATCAACTTTAAACACAAACATACAATTGGAAAACAAGTAATATTTCCACTTCAATTTAGTTATCAGTACTTAATTATTATATTCTCAAGAAAAAAGAATAAAATGAAAAGATACTCTTGTCAACATAAAACGGATCCTTTTGTAATCTTTGCTTACTAAGAGTATCATACAGTGAAACACATAGTAAGCTGTTTCCATTGCATGCTTGCAAAATATATATACAGTGCAACACATAGTAATCTGTATCCGACGCCATCCAAGCATCCTATTGCCAGGATACTTCTTTGTTGCTAACCTACCGATTGAGGATAAGAATACAACAAGGTTAGTTATTATTCTAAAGTGAGGACCATTAAGCATATTTATTGTGATAGAAACAAAGTTTTTGGTTCTTTATCCGATCAAATTCACCTAGGAAGCTTAAGTAGTAGTTATTGTTTTTTTTTAAGTAGGGTTTCATTTGAAGACTTGTGTTGTATACAACAAATTGTCATACATTGAGCAGCAAATTCAACTACCAAAAAAATTTAACTATGTAATCAGAAACCGAGAGAAGGCGATTCATCCTCACCTCCACATGAGCTTCCTCTCGGGTGGCAAAGGCTCTAGTTTATAGAAGTGGCCAAAGACAGTAGCTGCAAATTAAATAAGAAAGGCAAAATTTACAAAACTGCATATAAGATCTTGATTTGAAGGTGCAAGAAAAGAAAATAATATTTTGTAGCACGGTGAATAAATCATATACCATAGAGGTTTGTGATGGCATTTGACAATGCTACAGCAGAGCAAACTCCTTTGACTCCCCCCGACATGTCTTCACCCAGCAAAAGCTTTGAGAACTTCTCCTTCATCATCTCAAGCTCTGGTCTCAAATCAAAGATCAGATCAAGGAAAAAAATTGAATACTTTCTTGATGTACTCATTGACAACTCGATGAGATAGTACCCGAAGAGGCATACTAGGTTGACGTGCTGCACATTGGCGATGGCTGAGATCTTCACCTTGAACTTCTTCTCGTTGTACTCCGCCCCTCGAATCGCTTCACTACCACTGGTGTACCGTTGTCGAGGATCCCCTTGAAGACCGACCCAGAGGAGCCCCGCCCAAGCAATGCCTGGATGCAAGTGGTCCTTGCACAGGTGAGGAGCACAAGGATGCCAGCGATCCCCGCGTAGGTGAGGAGCTTTACCTTTTACCGGTCAGCGAGAGACGACGACTAATGGCCGAGTGGGGAAGGTGGTGGCACGGAGAGAGTGAATGATTGAGAGAGGGGATCCGAGCTTAGCCTCTTCTTAATCCAATCAAACATGAGGGAAGGACTTAATGATTGACGAAAGGGGGCAGCAGCAGACGGCGATAGTGGGCGATCTGATGAGGGCAGCGGAAGATGCGAGAAATGGGGCAGCGAGACAGCAATGAGAGCGAAATAGAGAGAGTCGAGCGAAAAAAAATTGGTCGGGAGAGAGGGAAAATGAAATAGCAGCGCGAACATATATTAGAATTGGTTGGTCGGGGTTGGCTGAGCGCGCGAGAAATTGTTTTGACAAGTGGGAGAGGGAGAAACCAATTGCTCGGCTGAAATAAGAGAGGGAAAAAAATATATGCTAATTTACCAACTGATTATTTATCTGTTAGTAATTTTGTTGGTAATACCAACAAATTAGATCCGTTGGTAAAAATTCCGTTGGTAAAAATTCCGTTGGTGATGCTATGTTTTCTTGTAGTGAGAAGGCAGAGACTTTTGGGTGTGGAAGTGCCTTAGGTTGAGAGTGAGACTCTTCGGGTCAAAGTCCTTTGTGTAAGGGAAATAATATAATCTAGTAAACTTAGTTTAAAAATCCTAAGCGAGGTGCTTAGGTAGTGGAGTAGGCATTGGGGCCGAACCACTATAAATACTTGTGTTAGTATTATTTTCTTTCTGTATCGCATTGCTTATCTTTATTACTCGCTTTCGCATTTAGTCGTACAATTGTGAATTGCCTAAGTAATTCAAGAAATGATTAAAATCAGATTTAGGCTAATTGATTAGTTATTACACTATTCACCCCCCTCTAGTGTGGCCATTTCACCCAATAGACATGACAATGAAGCCACATCAAAAGTTTGTCTCATGGGTATCCATTATTGGTCTAAGGTTTTCAGCCTTGGTCTTAATCACGATTTTGATGATAACAAACTCAGAACTAATGTTTCATTGGAAAATAATTTCATGTTCCAAGTCGAGTAGCATGCGATGTCCACGATCGAAAGATCGACGCGAAATTGGAAAAGGCGGAGGGATGTTGGTCGTTGCACGAAAGTCGACAAACACTTTCCCTTTGTTTGAAAACAAAGGGGAGGAGGGGTGGGAAGGGGAATGATAAGAACGGGTGGGGATGGAGGAGTGGGGAGGGGTAGTTATGTCATGTTTGGATAGGGTAATTAAAAGGTGAGTGTGGAATGGTGGGATAATATATCTCTCTCATTGTTTTGGTAGAAATTTTAACGGGTGAGATGGGGCAGAATAATTTTAATGAAAAGACTTTTTAGCATTTTATGCACATTTACATATAAAATTAAAGTTAACCTATTTATATCCTTTAATTATTTGTTAAAAATAATTAATTAAACAAATATAAATTTTAATAACTAAACTTAAAAAAATACCATCATATATTAAAAATTGGAAAAAAAAAACTTGAACAAATTAAACAAAGATGGATTTTTTGATTTCATGGATGATAAAATAATATTTTTTGGAGGGATGGGGAGGAGTGGGGAGGAGAAGGATAAAGATGGGTGGGAAGGGAGGGGAAGGATAAAGAGGTGGTGGAATAAAGATAGGGGTTTGGTGATGTTTGGATGAGTTTCTAACACCTCCAAGCCACTCCTCTCCTTCTAAAATTGAAAGGCACACATGAAATAATTAACTTCTCCATTTCTCATCCCTTCCTATGTCACAATCCAAACGAACTCTTAGAGTTTAGGTTTTTGGGTCTAGAAAAAATATATTATCCTCAAAATGTGTATTGATGATGAAGAAACCAAAACCTGAAATCCAAGATTCGAACATGAAATGAAGTCGTGCTGAAACTGCACACAATATAGTTTTGGCTGAACCTTCAGTCGATCGACACTCGATCGGAGTTTGACCAAACTTCGATCGATGAGTGTAACGGCTAGAAAAATAGTCATTTCCATGAGTTGAACCCAAACTCCACCTCATATTCTGCCTATATAAACAAGTTCCTACCTTCCTTTGACTCTCTAATGTTCTGTGAGCCATCTTAAACATATTTGTGAACCTCATTGAGCCAAATTCTCAAAAACCCTAGCTTTGTGTACTTACCTACTTTGTTGATATGGAGAAAAATCTAATGTTTAATACTGTTTGTGTCGTAATTGAAATTATTTTCATAAGACTGTTTATCATCGTCAAAAAGGGAGAGATTGTTAGTCTAACATTTTCAACCTTGGTCTTAATCTCGACTTTGATGATAACAAACTCAGAACTAATGTTTTATTGAGAAATAATTTTAGGTTCCAAGTTGAGTAGAATGTAACGTCTGCGATCGAAAGATCGACACGAAATCAGAAAAACTCAATGGACGTCGATTGGTGCTCGGAAAGAGTCTAGGTTTAAGGTCTTTAGATGTGTTGTAAATATTCAAAATGTAATGATGATGATGAAACCCTAGTCCGAAACCCGAAACCAAGACATAGAACCCGAAAAATTAAAACCAACATGAAAATTGAGTTTCAACCGAATGTCGGTCGATCCTCTGTTGATCGATGATTGACTGACGATCGAACGAAGCTTACTAGTTTTGTCCAATAAAGTTTGGTTGAAGCTCGACCAAACTTCGATCGAAGATCGATTGTCGGGCCCAACATCTCTTTTTATAGCCATTTCAAGCTATTGAACTCGATCTCCACTTCATGTTTTC
Source organism: Canna indica (assembly GCA_034359265.1). Taxonomy (NCBI): domain Eukaryota; kingdom Viridiplantae; phylum Streptophyta; class Magnoliopsida; order Zingiberales; family Cannaceae; genus Canna; species Canna indica. The sequence goes on along the minus strand of CP136892.1, from coordinate 34,549,948 downwards.
TCTATAAAATCCTTACATGCCTTCCGTAGAGCCATTGGAACACCTTGAGCCACCATTCTAATATTTGTAATCAAGGGAATAATTGAAAGGAATAGTGCCCTTGAGGCAATCACATGTCGATGTGTTTAGTGACTATTCAAAGGTAATAAATAAAATGAGACATCTTTTCATCATATGCTGCATATTTATTTATAAAGATTATGATGAACCCCATGAACTCGGGCAAATGATTCTAAGGCCATGGTGAGATCATACTAGTGAGACTTAGGATCCAGAGGCCCCTGTTCTAAATGTTCCTAGTCGTAGGATCACCAAGTAGGGGATCGGTGAATCCGACAAACTAATGCACTTGGTACATGCCCTATATGATAGGGGGTAGCTGATCTCGTAGTTACCTATGAACCATCATTAATGTACAAGTACAACTTCTCATTAGGGAATGAGTTCAATGAACGGACCCGCATGAGGAACACGGAATGAAATCCTTACTTGAGTGTCAATAAGATGTTCCTCAGGTGATAGTAGGTACAAACAATCCTTGGACCTGAGGTTATCATGGTTACCTTGTGTTTGACAATCCATCGCTTTGGTTTTATCCATACGTGGCTTGCAAAGTCATGTGCCGGGTATTACTAGGCATGGGTAAGCATTCTTGGAGGTAGGTGAGCAACCAACAAAGAATCAATTACTCTTAGTAAGAGGAGATAGTGTCCTATGTATCTCTGCAAGTGTTGACTCGAGAATCTCTAGCCATAGTAGATATGAAAGTCGAAAAAGGATTTCTGATGTTTCATGGTTGAGATGACAACTTGATGGGTGGAATACATATGAATCGCTATTAGGGTTTGATACATCTTCCATACCCTACTCGTGTTCAGAACATTGTAACTGAAGAATTTAGTTGCACGGTAACTAATCACCGATGGGCATTCAATCCCTGCAGATTGAATCTCACACTATCCGAGTAGTCATGTGTAAGACCCGAAAAAAATTCTCTAATATAAAAATCTATTTTGGTGCAGCGCACCAGACCCGAGGTTAGTCGATTCGGGCCTCAGGATCGCCTCAAGTAGAAGGTATGACTCGACTAATGTTGTATGCAATTAAGTTGGGCAAATGACTCTTTCTTTTTATGCATTTATACCTTAATCGAGTTTAAATCGACTCGTGTTGCGAGTGGAGTCGAGTCTGTAGTAAATGGCTAAGGCGAGAATGGAAGGTTAGATGAGGGATTAAAATCCCTCATCCAAGCTGCCATGCGACTCATCTTGGAGTCGCACAAGGCAGCGCATAGGGAGAGGGGGAGAAGAAGCAAGGGAGATAGATCTTGGTCGATCCGAGTTTTGCGTCGTCGCCAGAAGATTCGAGGTCGTCAACGCTCGATCCTTCATCTTCCTCTAGCAAAGGTGAGTAGTTAGATTTGAAGGATTGGGGGAGGCGGGTAGCCGAACCCCTAGGAATGTTAGGATGTGTTTTCTTATTGATTTCTCGAGTTCTAGGGCCGCCGAATCATGGGAAAAGGGGAAAGGTCATGCCAAATTTTTTTCCAATTCCCTTGACGGAAGTAGAGCTCTCGGATGATCTTAATTTCTTGAATAGTATGTTCTTAATCATCGATTTCATGTGTTAAGGAATTCTTCTTCCCTAAAACTCCTAGCATTGGCCGAGTGAACCCTAGAACTTCATGAGGAGGGTTCGGCCAAGTATAGGGGGAGGGGCAAAATAGTCAATATGAAATTAAGATATAGCGGAAACAATGAATTAGGGTTGGGGATTAAATTCTCCTCTTCCTTTCCTACCCTAAGAGGCATAGCCGAGCAAGGTTCACCTTGCTCAAGGCTCGGCCAAGCCTAGGGGAGGGAGAGGGTGAGCTTTAGATGGAAATTTCCATAGTTAGAGTGCTAAAACTATAGAGACATGATGATACTTAGGAAGAACTCTAACCATAGCAAGTTAATTTATTGATTCATGTAATTGTAGGAATGATATCGTAGTGACCATCCTTAGCTCATTCCTCTTTAATTTTTGAAATGATGTAATATTTTACCATACTTAGTATTTCATGCATTGTTGAATTTATTGTTATCTTACCATGCTAGATAAATTGTTTCTTATTAAGTTTAATTCTAAAGGCAGTGTATAAATGTTTATTGATGAATCTCGTGGTTATATATAGTAGATGTTGTAAATTATGCTTACTTTTCTTTAGATTACACATGTTGTCCTGAAATGTTCATGGGTGAAATTCCAAGATCGGTTCATAGAATTCCTCACCCAAGGTAGCATATAACGCTAGATAACATGTAGGACGTTGTGAGATGCTTAGTATATATGGAAACCTAGCTAGGAAATGACACAACTTATAGGACTTCTAGTATTCATTTTTGGAAACCTAGAACTATTAGGTGTACACATTTTTGGAAGGGCGACATTAATTTGTTGACCCTGCAGACCGGACTAGGGCCGGATACGGGCAACAACCCGAAGTGTATATAAGAAAACCCTAGGACATTTGATTGTGTGATGTGCTTGAGATGGTCCGCCGAGAAGCGTGGAGGTCGAAAATGACCAATGCTTAGCTCGGCTAGTGATTGGGTCTTGAGATGCACCAGCGGGCCCGCTAGGTGTCAGACCCTAGTTGGGTGGGACTAGCTATCCCTACCCCAGACGGTATCCGGAGAGTAGTAGACCATCCTAGTGGATGGCCCGAGATTTCATGTTTACACTTGATATGATGTGGCCGAACGACCAGTGTGATTCTACCTTGTATGGTAGGGCCGATTGTAGCCTGGATTCTTATACCATAAGTAGGCCTTAAGGGCCGGATGCCAGGTGGCAAGGTTAGGCCGTTATGACAATTTTCTCCTATATGGTCTATACAGAATGACCCACGGGGTCGATAGTCATACTAAAATGTAGCTTATCTCCCTGATTATATTCTATGCTGCTTTATATGTTATGCATGACTAACTGTGGATTATATGGAGGTTCAAAAGAACCTCTCACTGAGTCCCAAGTGGACTCACAGTTTGTTTCCTTTGTTTTTGCAAAGCATGAGCAGTGATTGAGGCTTGTCGGCATGGTGCAGGTGGAGGGCAGGTGGTGGTGCCATATTTCGTAGCGGCGTCCTTGGGTCATAGTCCAGTGTCATGTAGTAGTGTCTTTTACTTTTCTACGCTGACAGTTTGTATTTTGAAAAGTTTGTAATAACTTTGGTACTTGAGATGTTCTATTTGTGACTATGTTGGTTTTCTTCTTTGAGTTGAAAAACATATATTTGTGAACTTCGAAAACTTTAAATGAAGATTGCGTTGTGATTTCTTTTTTATCGATATGTTCTGGTTTCTTGTCAGTCAGTGTAGATAGTAGGCTACAGGGCAGGATATAGGCCCTGGCCGATCACACTACTCTCAGTTGGTGTGTGACATCATGATACGTTGCTAGACGTCAATCGTGACTTGTGAGTGGAGTCTCATACGACCACACTAAAGGAGTTTAGTGGAGGCTCGTGGAATTTGAATAGGTGTTCTATCGAATCTGACTCTCCGTTATGTCACAACTCACTGCTGGCTCAGTGTAGGGTCGAATGCGAAGTGTTGACCAGGGTCTGGTCAAAGTGTTGATCGGATCGGGGCCCATGACTTAAGTGATTCGGCTTTAATAAGGAGGGAAACTCAAATTCTATTCTGAATAGAATTCTGGTTTGAATAACCAAGGGAGACCAAGCTTGGTCTCCCATGCGCCTAGCCTCCCTATTAAATAGAGAGATTAGTTTATTGACTCCCTATTTGATAGCGAGATGAATTAATAGGATTAATTCAAGCCTATTTGTCACGCCCCAAATCCGGGTCACGTGACCGGCTAGAGTGTGAACAGACACTCTGAAGCCTAAACTATACAAACACAATTATCAATGCAATATAGCCAAGTCAAGATGCCATAACATACACCTTAATCATCAAAATAGCTACTCTATATCAATTTTAAGCAAAAGCTATATAACCAAGTATCAATACTACATAAGTTCAAGTAACTACAAGACTCAGACAAACTATATGTCTTTTAAATAAACTCAAATATGACTCAACTCGACTACACCAACGGGTTTCACGAGATCGCCACTGGAGTCTGCCGCCACTAGTCGCGCCATAACTCAATGATCACACTCTGCAAAACAACCTACAGAAAAGAATGGTGAGTTCAAAAAACTCAGTGAGTGGTCGTCTCGACCATCACCAATCCAAATCATGTAAATAATTAATGTAGTAATTATCTCTGTGTTCAAATGACTGATATGATCATGGTACATATTACTTTAATAACTCATGCGCTACGCGCACGACGCACCACACAGACCGACTCGGCCCATTTAGAGCAATCCTCTAGTTACCCGCTTACAATTCACGGGAGGGGGGGCTTGCTAGGCCGACCACCCCCAGTAAACCTCTAAACTCGGGCTCACTGAGCTAGGAAGGCCCTCTAGCCTCAATGCCCATAGCTCGGTCGAAAAAGGCCCTCCAACCCATGCCACTCTGGCTCACTGAGCTAGGAAGGCCCTCTAGCCTCAGTGCCCATAGCTTGATCAAAAAAGGCCCTCCGACCCATGCCACTCGAGCTCACTGAGCTAGGAAGGGCCTCTAGCTCGGTCGGGAAAGGCCCTCCGACCCATGTCACTCGTACGCTAGGAGTACCACTTGGCCCAATACAGCCCAACATCATCTCGTGCGTGATGTGCACCACTAGGCCTATCTGGCCCAATATCATCTCGTGCGCGATGCGCACCACTCGGCCTATCTAGCCCCATATAATCTCGTGTACGATGCGCACCACGTACCCAGCCCAATAAGGCCCACTGCTATCTCGTGTACGGGGTGCACCACTCGACCTAATAAGGCCCAACAAATGCCTCGTGCGCTATGCACACCACTCGGCCTAATAAGGCCCAATGAATATCAACTTAGAGAATAACCAACTTCTAAATACTCCCTCCTTTCTATACCTTGTGGAACGTCAGTTCGCAACCCAACCTTAGCCTCTCCACATTTACCTTTCTATAATTCTTACCTAAAGCTATACCCTCATGTCAACACGTAGAAGTTTAATTTTTACTACTAATATCAAGACAAATTTTTAATATTTACAGCAAGCTAGGAAAATGTCATACCGGGCTCCCAATTCGACTCGCTTAACATGCACAACGACAAATACAACCTACTATAACCATCCATTTTCTACCTACACCCTACTGTTCAGGTCACCAAAGTAATTTATAAGTTCTCAAAATATAGTGTACATGAAGATCGATAGGTTACATCGCTATTTTACATAGTAAACTAGCAACCCAAGCAACATAATCAACTCAACATGCATTTAAACAATAATTTTCAGCAACCTCAAGCAAATTTTAGCATAAGGTAATTAATTTTATTTAATAACTAAATCACAGCATCATGGCAACATAATCATGAAACAAAAACTTATCCATTTGTCCTTTAGGGTACCCTACACCCTTAGGGTTACTAGGCTACATTAGGCCACAATAATATGAAATTTTAAGCATGATATATTAAATACAATCATCGGAATTAATCAGTAATCAAATTAAAAATAATTAACAAACATCAAACATGAGTTCTCCTAATAGGGCTGGCCCTTCCTAGGGTTTGGGGGCATGCCCTAGGGCTGTCGCACACTTCCAAACCCCAAGGGGTGCCCTATAATCCCCAATCGATGCATACAAATATGAAAAAATTTAATTCTCGAAAAATTTTTATCTTTCGATCCTACCTACAAGGATAGACATAATTTAACAAGACCAAGCTGAAATCAAAATACCTCTTCCAGTATCAAATAAATAAATCAAAACTTTTACACAAAATCTTTTCCTTACTTTAATTCAATCGGTCCTAAAAGATATAGTGTGCCCTTCCTTGCTGCTGCGCACACACCCTTTTCCTCTTCTTCATCCTATGTCAATTTTCACACAATTACCTACTATTATAATTAAGCCTAGTCAACTAGGGCTTGTTGACTACTTAATTTCCTCAACACCCTACTTACACCATGTGACCACTTAATTTCCTCAACACCCTACTTACACCATGTGGCCACAGAAGGGGGAAGGAAGCATGCGGCCACACACAACCCAACTTAGGGTTTTCAATTCCATGTTCCACCGTACTATCAATTTAATCCAAGAATAAAATTACTCATACAAGCCAAAGAAAAAGTACATTTACTTAACAATTATCAAGATTAATATACACCTCATTCTCAAGGATCGGCTGTGAGAGGGAAGAATAAATTAGGGTTTCAATTTCCAATTCCCTTTTCACCCATACCACCATTCAATGCCTACTGTTATAACCCTACACAAATATATTTCATTGACTGCACATTCAAGTTCAAGTCAACAGTCTTTTCTAAATCATGCAGCCACAAAGAAGGATAAAGCATACGACCACGTGAATAAAATTAGGGTTTTTATTCCCTGTTCGAGCGCACCTTCAATTTAACCCAAACATGAAATCTTTACCTACAAAGCATGCTCCTCGTACAAGCCAAATATAAAATTCCATATAGAGGAGAAATATCAAACTTTTCTTCACAGTACTAGGCGGCCACAAAAATAAAATTTTCAATGCCAAACTTTCGTACATTAAATTCCTAATCTTAGAAAGAAATCGGCACAAGGAACACAACCCCAAATCTTGATTGAAGAAAAAATTAAAATAATTTCAAGAAAACCCCAGATTACTTGTGGTGAGGGGCGGCCAAGGAGAAGAGGAAAAACAAAAATTCTTGACAAGAATAGCCACTCACCTGGAGAGGTAATCAAGGAGAAGAAGACGATGACGACGCCTCACGACGACGACAACGGGCGACGGCGAAGATCCGGCCACAAGGGAGCATTGCCTCCTCCCTCTTGTCTTGGGCGTCGTGTGGCTTTTCCTCCCCCGTACGGTTGCCCAAGATCAGATATTTAATTATTATTATTTTTTGAAATTTACCTATTTGCCCCTCATGACTTAAGTGAACCATATCTCGGTTTTACCTCGTCCGACTCGAGTTCCGATGAACCCTCGGACTCGACTTGAGTCCAACTCACATTAAATCTCCAAACCAACTTAAGTAACATAATTCTACTCGCGCGTAAGGCCTGTATTTTAATTTGCGCCTTTTGGAGATCTACTCGACCCGTTCCGACGTGCATCTCGGCTTTTTTTGTTGAAGCCAGAATAAATTGGTTAAAATTTTAATTTAATTTTTTTTTCACGGGTATTACACTATTTGATAGGCAAAAATAATTGGAGATAAATTCCAAAATTTTGAATTACGGAGTGAGCTTGAATTTAGATAAGGACGACTATTGTAGTCGCCCCCTTAACATAAAAGAGGGGTTGGTCGAACCTCTCTTTGATGTTCCTGATGATTTTTAATTATCAGCAAAAATTTGTGCTCCCTCTCCAATTGAGAAGCCGTCCCTTGGAGTTCTCCCTCTCCTCCTTCCGCTAGCTTGGCGAAGCTCCGTCGGATTATTTCCTTGCCAGAAATCGTCGCAAGGTTCGAGTTTTGGAGTTGTCCAAAAATCACAGCAAGGGATCCCTAACATTGTGAAATCGTTCTAGAGGTTTCTCATCGCTTTTCTCCCGTGCTTCGTTGCTCGATTCTTGGTGGAAGGGTTGACACTTCATAGGAGCAAACCGGAGTTGATAAACATTGATCGTTGAGTCACGACGAGCTCGAGAGGTCGCTGCCCCTATTATTACGAGGGGCTTGGTGTGGACTTGTGTTGGAGGGCGTGCACGTGTGCGTCTTGTTGGCTTAAGGTTTTCAACTTTGGTCTTAATCTCGATTTTGATGATAACAAACATGGAACTAATGATTTAATTGAGAAATACCTTCAGGTTCCATATCAGTTAGCGCACGATGTCCTCGATCGAAAATATCAAAGAAATTGGAAAATCGGAAGGACGTTGGTCGACGCGCTCGGATTCGTCGGGAAGATAGAGTATAGGTTTAGGGTGTCTAGTTTATATTGTAATATCCTCATGATGATGCATAAGAACCCAAAAACCATCCCCGAATCCCAAAACATGAAAACCCGGAAATTGTCCTGAAATAACCTAGGGAGCACCTTGGAGGGATATATGACCTAGATACTTTTTTGACATAAGAAATGAAGGTAATTATTCCTTGGGTTAAAATTAGATAACAAGGTATTTTTTTAAGAATTTTTTGAAGCCTTTAGCCTACCCATTCTTGACTCGAAAAATTAGAAAATTTTCGTTTTCAGAAAATTTGTACTAGACCTCAAAAACTAGATTATGATTCTTAAGGATTTTGATTTTTTAGATATTTTTATTGAATCCAAATGGGGGTAATCCTTATATAACATTTATGTTTTAAAGTTATTAACTTAAGGATGCAACTAGGAATTTGTGCTTTACCTTGTGTTTAAAGAGAATTTTCTTCAAAATTTACATGATTTCAAAACTTGCATTCTATAAAAGTGTCATCACACTTATGTATTGCTCTGTAGTGGGGCTTTGCGACCTATTGATGTTTGCCTTCTATAGGCTTACATTGATGGGAAGGACTATAGTGGTAGATGATACTTGGTTTTTGTGGCTTTCTCGGTTTTTTGGCTTTATGATGAAATCTCATTAATTGTACCTTGATTCTTACCATTTTTGATTAATGTCAAAAGGGGGAGAAAAAGAAAGGTCACACTTATTTTACACGATATAGGTAGTGTGAGTTTTATAATTAAGGAGAAGAGATATAGTTAGGGGGAGTTAAGAATAACATGCACAATGGTAGGGGGAGCATAAGTTAAGTTATAGATAATTTAATATGCACATTGATAGGGAGAGCATAGGTTAATTGAATGAATATGCTAAGTGAGAAAGTTGAATGCATAGGCTAAAGTATTTATCTTGCATACCCTAACTCTTGATTGCCTTAACTCAAAACTCACAAATGCTTATATTTTCTTAAATTCTAATGTTATGTTTGTCATCATCAAAAAGGGGGAGATTGTTGGTTTAAGGGTCTCTCTTAAGCCTCGATCTTTATTTTGATGATAACAAACATGTATTTAATCCAAGTATGAAGTTTTGAGTTCAGGTTGAGGTTGTGATACACATGCCAAATCCGTTGAAACGAGACGGCGACAAAGATCGTCAAAGAAACGGAAGAAGAAATCGTTGAAGAATGGCTCGGGATCGAATCAAGTAGATTTAATGTAATATGTCCCTAGGATAGCTTATCCCAAGCCAAAATTATAAGGTTATCTAAGATGAAACTTGGTAACCAAACCCTTAGAATTGTCATGTAAAAATACAAGGAATTAATCATCCTCAGCTTGGGATCGGTTGACCGATCAAGGCATAGAAGGGCGATGCAGCCTATTCGGCCGACCGAAGATCGCAAAAAATTGGCAGAAGTAATTCAGTCGACCAGTCGATCGATCGAAATTGGCAAAGGTAACAATACAGGGGTGCGTCGGTAGACCGGCTGGTCGGCTGACAAAGGCAAAAAACTGGCAGAAATATAGCGGTCTACCAATCAATCGACCGACCTAAAGATAGCCTCAATCGCGTCTCGCTGCAGCCATTCGTTCGACCGACGGGTCAACCGAATGTCGAAAGAAATGTTGGCAGTCGACCCGTCGGTCGACCGACCTCTCTCAGCTGCAAGCGATCGGACCTGGCGGTCGATCCGCCGGTCGACCGACTGATCGACCGGCCTTGCGATCGAACGGCTTCAACGGTCGATTTTTTATCCGTTGAACGGCCGTTCGGCTGAGGGGTTATAAATACCCCTCACCAAACTTCATTAAATACTTTTTGCAAATCTTGTTGAGCACAAAAAGTGATCTTTAAAGCCTTCACTTGATCAATCTCTCGCGCGCTCTCTGCTCCCTGTCTTGACATCAACTCCAGGCGGGCGCTGCTTATCTCTGCTTCAACTGTGCTGTTATGCTTTGAGTCTAACATTCTCTGCAAGTTGAAGACAAGAAGGCGGTGGAAAGAAGCTTGGTTCAATTCTTGTTTCTTCAGCTCTTTCCCTGTATTTTATGTTTATTGTAACTTGTTTTCTAGTTTGAATAGCTTGCTAGGTGTGCTAGGAAACACTTATGGTCAACTTTGTAGAAGTATGTTTTGACTAGGTGAATAGGATTGAGGTGTTCTCCAAGTGAGGGAGAAGGGTGTCCTCAAGTGTATTCAAAGGGAAACATACATTCTATAAAGTAGTGTTTAGAAATCCTTGATAAGGAGCCAAGGTAGTGGAGTAGGCAAATGGTCGAACCACTATAAATATTGTTGTTTGCATTGCTCTTTACTTGCTTTTATTATTGTTATTGAATTGTGATCATATCAAACATCAAAGATCATTTGCATTAAGTTGAGACAAAATTAAGTTAAGAAGAAATTTAAAAAGGGGATTGACACTATTCAACCCCCCTTCTAGTGTTAAGGTCCATCCAACAATTGGTATCAGAGCTAGGTAGTAGGCTAAGATTTAACCATCTTCCCTACAAGTCATCATGTCTAGTGAAATTCAACTAGCTCAAGGGTCCTCTACTAACACTCCACCACTATTCTATGGGAACAACTATGCCTATTGGAAGATTCGCATGAATGGCTTCCTTAAATCCTTAGGCATAGATGTATGGAGGATGATCCTAGTAGAGTATAAACAACCTGATAAGGATATGGATAAATGGGACCAAGAGGAAGTTAGGCTCTTTAACGCAAATGCCAAGGCCGTCAATGCTCTATATTACGGTCTATCAATTAATGAATTCAATAGGATCTCTACATGCAAGTCCGCATACAAAGTGTGGAAGGTCCTAGAGGCCACCCATGAAGGGACTTTGCAAGTAAAGGAATCCAAAATCAATTTACTCATGCATGACTATGAAATGTTTAAAATGCTTTCACATGAGTCTATTGATGCCATGCATGCTAGGTTTCAAAATATTACAAATGACTTAGCTAACCTTGGAAGGGAGATAAGGGAAGACGAGAAGGTAAGAAAGCTCCTTCGTTCTCTTCCAAAATCTTGGGAATCCAAGGTGACGGCCATCATGGAAGCCAAGGACTTGAGCACGCTAAAGATTACCAAGCTCATTGGGTCTCTCATGACACATGAGACCCACATGAAGCAATACCAAGAAGAAGATGCTTCTAAAGGCAAGGCCATTGCCTTAAAAGCATCGCATTGAGCCGAAGAGACATCGTCATCAAAGGAAGAGACGGATGATCTTGAAGAAATGGCGATGCTTGCAAGGAGGTTCATGAGCTTCATGAAGGGAGGCATGAGAAAAAGAAGAAGTGGCTACACGTGTTACAATTGCAACAAGACAGGGCACCTAAGGAAAGATTGCCCGCTTTTAAAGATGACCACTACCTCCAACCCTCACAAGAAAGAAAAGTATAAAAAGAAGAAGAAGGCAATGATGGCTTCATGGGATGAAAGCGAGGCCTCATCATGTGAAGAAGAGACAAGGAGTGAGAAAGCAAACCTTTGCTTGATGGCAAAGGATGATGAAGTAAGATTTAATTTTGGTGAAACTTCATTTACTCAAGAGGAATTGCAAATTGAATTTGAACAAATGCATGATGAGTTCATAGCAATTAGGAGAAATTTTAAAGATCTCAAAAAGGACAATAGATCCTTAGAAATTGAAAATGATAGATTATTACTCTCTTGCAATGATCTTAGGAAAGAGGTAGACAATCTTAAGGTAGAAAAGTGCACCCTAGAAAAGGCTAAGAAGGACCTAGAAATAGATAATGAAAAAATAGAAAAAGAAAACAAGTATCTATGTGATACAGTAGAGCATTTAAATGATAACATGCTTACATTAAAGAAAGAACTTTGCATGCTCAATGAAAAAATGACAACTATTCAAAATGTTATGCCAAAAGTTGTCAATAAAAAGAAATCATAATACTCCCATGCTCACACACACACACAAAGGAAATTTCATGGTAATTATTTTTCTTGTGGTATTTTTAGCCATAAGGCCAAAGATTGTGCATTAAGGAGGAACCCACATGCAAGATTCACATGGGTTCCAAAAGTGACTAACACCCAAGGACCCAAGAAAATTTGGGTACCTAAGAAAGTGTCTTCTCCTTTTGTAGGTGGAGAAGCATCCTCAACCAAGTAGGAGTACTTGGATCTTGGATAGCGGTTGCTCGAAGCACATGACGGGAGATATCAACTTGTTCGCAACCCTATCAAGTAAAGATGGTGGAAATGTCACATTTGGAGACAATGCCAAAGGTAAGATTGTTGGCATTGGTGACATAGGTATACTCCCTTACCCATGTATCAAAAATGTTTTATTAGTTGATGGTTTAAAACATAATTTGATTAGTATATCTCAACTATGTGATAATGGGTACATAATTATTTTTGAAGCATCTAAATGCATTATTAGAAGTACACCTTCAAATGATATCATGTTAATAGGAAATAGGCAAGAAAATGTATACACCCTAGAATTAAATGTCTTGCCCAATCCTCATGTTAGATGCTTATTAGCCATGGAAAATGACTATTGGTTGTGGCATAGAAGGCTAGGACATGCTAGCATGAGTCTCATCCAAGAGATATCTAGAAAAGACTTAGTAAAAGGCTTACCTAAGATAAAGTTTGAAAAAGATAAACTTTGTGATGCATGTCAACTAGGTAAGCAAGTAAAATCTTCATTCCATAGTATTAATCAAGTTAGTACATCTAGAATTCTAGAGCTTGTACACATGGATCTCTTTGGTCCATGTGATGAAGCTAGTCTAGGTGGAAAGCTTTATTGCTATGTTTTGGTTGATGATTTTTCGAGATTTATATGAGTTTTCTTTTTGGCAAAGAAAAATGAAACATTTGAGTTTTTCAAAAAATTTGCAAAAAATGTTTCAAATGAAAAATGAGTTTCTATTTTGAAAATTAGGAGTGATAATGGAGGGGAGTTTAAAAATATAAAATTTTTCGAGTTTTGTGATGATTTAGGTATTCAACATACCTTTTCTTCCCTTAGGACCCCTCAACAAAATGGGGTGGTTGAGAGGAATAATAGAACCCTACAAGAAATGGCTAGGATCATGTTGTGCGAAAATAATTTGCCTAAATATTTTTGGGCCGAAGCCATAAATACTTCTTGTTATGTTCTTAATCGTGTTTTATAAGACCAAAAATCAAGAAAACACCTTTTGAGCTTTGGAATGGTAAAATCCCAAATGTGGGATATTTTCATGTTTTTGGATGTAAATGCTTTATTTTGAATACTAAGGAAAATTTAGGAAAATTTGATTCTAAATCCGATGAAAGAATTTTCCTAGGTTACTCCACTAGTTCTAAAACTTATAGAGTTTATAATCGTAGAACTATGATAGTTGAAGAATCTATGCATGTGACTTTTAATGAAACTAATGATTCTTCAAGAAATGTCAAGATTGTGAATGTAGGTGAGGAGCTTGAGGATCTCACACTTCATGATAAGGAAGTGGAGGATGAAGATAATGAGGAGACCCAACATGAAGAACCTCCATTCTCAAGTCAACCTCAAGTTGAAGATGATGAAGAAGAAGCTCTACCACCTCTCCCCAAGGGATATCGATTGGTAAGAGATCATCCAATGGACCAAGTCATTGGAGAACCTTCAACGGGAGTGGTAACACGTTCTAAACTGAAAAATTTATGTCAATATGTAGCTTTTGTTTCTCAAGTAGAGCCTAAAAATATTAAGGAAGCTATAGAATATGAGTTTTGGGTATTAGCCATATAAGAAGAACTCAACCAATTTGATAGAAATAATGTATGGGACTTAGTGCCTAGACCTAGTGATCAAACCATAATTGGAACCAAATGAGTATTTAGGAACAAATTAGATGAAGAAGGACTAGTAATTAGAAACAAAGCTAGGCTAGTGGCACAAGGGTATAATCAACAAGAAGGAATAGACTATAATGAAACATATGCCCCCGTAGCTAGATTAGAAGCAATTAGGATGCTTTTAGCATTTGCTAGCTTTAAGGGCTTTAAACTCTTTCAAATGGATGTGAAAAGTGTCTTTTTAAATGGTTTTATAAATGAAGAAGTTTATGTTGAACAACCCCTCAGTTTTGAAAGTTTTGAGTTTCCTAATCATGTTTTCAAACTTAAAAAGGCTTTATATGGTTTAAAACAAGCCCCTAGGGCTTGGTATGATAGACTTTCTATTTTCTTAATTGAACAAGGTTTTGACATAGGAAAAGCGGATGTCTCACTTTTCATTAAGCACCATGAAAATGACATATTATTAATTCAAATATATGTTGATGATATAATTTTTGGTGCCACTAATGAAATGCTTTGTGAGTGGTTTGCTAAGTGCATGCAGGATGAATTTGAGATGAGTATGATGGGAGAACTCTCCTTCATGCTTGGTCTCCAAATCAAGCAAACCACCAAAGGAATCTTCATAAATCAAGTTAAGTACACAAAGGAGCTCATCGAAAGATTTGGAATGAATGAAGCCAAGATAGCTTCTACACCTATGAGCTCATCCATTAAGCTTGACAAAGATGAGGAGGGGATTAAAGTGGACGAAAAATGATATCGAGGTATGATCGGTAGTCTCCTTTATTTAACCGCAAGTAGACCCGATATCATGTTTAGCGTATGTTTATATGCTAGGTTTCAATCATGTCCTAAGATGTCTCATTTAAGCGCAGTAAAACGTATATTGAGATATCTAAAGGGTACGATTGACTTAGGATTATGCTATCCATGATATGCATCATTTGATTTAATCAGTTTTTCAGACGCTGATTTTGCCGGATGTAAGGTAGATAGGAAAAGCACTAGTGGGTGTTGTCAATTCTTAGGAGCGAGTCTTATTTCTTGGTTCTCAAAGAAACAAAATTTGGTTGCACTTTCAAATATCGAAGCGGAATACATCGCCGCGGCTATTTATTGTGTGCAAGTCCTTTGGATGAAACAAACCCTTTTAGACTATGGACTTAGGTATTCTTGTATATCTATACATTATGATAATACTGGTGCAATTAATTTAACCAAAAATCCTATCTTACATTCTAGAACTAAGCATATTGATTTCAGACATCATTTTCTTAGAGATAATGTAGCTAAGGAAAATATATCGGTAGAATTTGTATCCACCGATAAACAACTTATCGATATATTTACAAAACCCTTAGTTGAAGAATGTTTCACAACCTTAAGAATGCAATTAGGAATTTGTGCTTTACCTTGTGTTTTAAAAAAAATTTCTTCAAAATTTACATGATTTCAAAACTTGCATTCTATAAAAGTGTCATCACACTTATGTATTGCTCTATTGTGGGGCTTTGCGACCTATTAATGTTTGCCTTCTATAGGCTTACATTGATGGGAAGGACTATAGTGGTAGATGATACTTGGTTTTTGTGGCTTTCTCGGTTTTTTGGCTTTATGATGAAATCTCATTAATTGTATCTTGATTCTTACCCTTTTTGATTGATGTCAAAAGGGGGAGAAAAAGAAAGGTCACACTTGTTTTACACGATACAGGTAGTGTGAGTTTTATAGTTAAGGAGAAGAGATATAGTTAGGGGGAGTTAAGAATAACATGCACAATGGTAGGGGGAGCATAAGTTAAGTTATAGATAATTTAATATGCAGATTGATAGGGGGAGCATAGGTTAATTGAATGAATATGCTAAGTGAGAAAGTTGAATGCATAGGCTAAAGTATTTATCTTGCATACCCTAACTCTTGAATGCCTTAACTCAAAACTCACAAATGCTTATATTTTCTTAAATTCTAATGTTATGTTTGTCATCATCAAAAAGAGGGAGATTGTTCACTTAAGGGTCTCTCTTAAGCCTCGATCTTTATTTTGATGATAACAAACATGTATTTAATCCAATTATAAAGTTTTGAGTTTAGGTTGAGGTTGTGATACGCATGCCAAATCCGTTCAAACGAGACGACGGCAAAGATCGTCAAAGAAACGGAAGAAGAAATAATTGAAGAATGACTCGGGATCGAATAAAGTAGATTTAATATAATATGTCCCTAGGATAGCTTATCCCAAGCCAAAATTGTAAGGTTATCCGAGATGAAACTTGGTAACCAAACCCTTAGAATTGGCATGTAAAAATACAAGGAATTAACCATCCTCAGCTTGGGATCGGTCGACCAGTCACCAAACTTCATTAAATACTTTTTGCAAATCTTGTTGAGCATAAAAAGTGATCTTGAAAGCCTTCACTCGATCAATCTCTCGCGCGCTCTCTGCTCCCTGTCTTGACATCAACTCTAGGCGGGCGCTGCTTCTCTCTGCTTCAACTGTGCTGTGCTACTTTGAGTCTAATATTCTCTGCAAGTTGAAGACAAGAAGGCGGTGGAAAGAAGCTTGGTTCAATTCTTATTTCTTTAGCTCTTTCCCTGTATTTTAAGTTTATTGTAACTTGTTTTCTTGTTTGAATAGCTTGCTAGGTGTGCTAGGAAACACTTAGGGTCAACTTTGTAGAAGTGTGTTTTGCCTAGGTGAATAGGATTGAGGTGTTCTCCAAGTGAGGGAGAAGGGTGTCCTCAAGTGTATTAATAGGGAAACATACATTCTATAAAGTAGTGTTTAGAAATCCTTGGTAAAGAGCCAAGGTAGTGGAGTAGGCGATTAGCCGAACCACTATAAATATTATTGTTTGCATTGCTCTTTACTTGCTTTTATTATTGTTATTGAATTGTGATGATATCAAGCAGCAAATATCATTTGCATTAAGTTGAGATAAAATTAAGTTAAAAGGAAATTTAAAAAGGGGATTGACACTATTCAACCCCCCCTTCTAGTGTCAAGGTCCATCCAACACTATCTCTTTGTTGTATACCCTAGCATGGCTCGCAGAGACATGCATCAGATACTTTGGGCATAGTGAAGCTTTCATGGAGGTGGGCTAGCAGCCAACAAGGAATCAGTTACTCCTAGTAACAGGTGAGAATGTCCTATGTCTTCTAACAAGTGTCATCTAGAGAAATTTTTGGTTAGAGTGGATATGAAAGTTGGAGTACTGGATTACATATGGATTACATATGGATTGGTATTTGGGTTTGACATGTCTTCCAACCCCTAGCCGCATTCAGTATATTATATAACCGAAGGATTTGATTGCACAGGAACTAATGATCGAAGGGTGTTCGATCTCTAGTGATTGAATCTCACACTATCCAGGTAGTCATGATACGTTCCTAGACGTTAATCTTGACTTGTGAGTAAAATTACGACCATGAGATGATCACACAATCACATTAAAGGAGTTTTAATTAAGGGTCGTGAAAATTCGCATATAAGACACAACACTCGGATGTGCACGACTCACTGTCGGCTTAGTGTGGGATCCAATGGGTCACACATAAACAAGCTATCCTTGTAACGAGTTTTATTAGATAAAACTCGAATGTGGCAATTGTTGTCTCCTAGCACGGACAAGCCATGACACGATCATTGTACTCGTATATGAACAACAAGTGGGAAAGAGTTCCCCTTTTGAATTAACCACACAAACTTGTGGAAGCATTCCTTGAAACCCTAGCTAGTAGGGAACGACAAACCATGCAACACAACCACATGGGGTCGGGTGTCATAAGATGAATGCGACCACCTTCGGGGTTGGACACGACTGTTGGGAAACTAATCTTTAACCTAATTATGGTTTTAAGCGATTACTTGATTAGTTATGTAAGTTCTCAATTTAACTTGATAAATGCGAAAGCGATAATAAAAGTAAGTAAGCGCACAGAAGTAAATCAATAGTAACACAAGTGATTTATAGTGGTTCGGCAACACCACTTAGGATTTTAAACTCAAGTTTATAGTTTAAAGTATACCATACAAGAGGATTTATAAGCTAAGGCTCTGACCCTCTCCCCTGAGGTTTACCCTCCTCCCGAGAGTACCTCTAACAACTCTTCTCCCAAGGACTACACAACTAACCCTAGCAAACTAAGTTTATACCGGTGGACTTATGCCTCTACAACAAGGCAACCACCAAACTCTTGACCTAATACACTAGGTCAATCACACTCTCAAATACAAATAAATAAATCACAAAATACAACAATAATGAAGCAAATAAATCAAACAATGTATACTTAGCACTCTAACACAAGTTCCCTATTCATCTTGATGCCTTGAGAAGATGAATAGTTGAGGGTTCAAATGAAAAATCAAGGTATGAACTCAAAACTAGGGTTTCACAAGAAATGTGGCTCAATGAATATCAAAGATGATCAAAGGGTGTCACACCCCAAATCCGGTATGATCGGTCAGGGTACATCACGTACCCCAAAGCCTAACCCAACTCAAACCACAACATAGTAAATAACCTGAACAATATATATAACATTTAAAAAGAGATAAAAAGACACTTATTTGAACCCAAACCATAGACTCAGTAAAACAAAAGTGTTCAAGTTATTAAAGAAGTTTAATAAACAAACCAAGACACCTAAAAGTTATAAAAATGCGAAAATAATAACCCGAGTCTACATGACTCAATAACTCAAAGAAAAAGAAAAATGACTCAGGTATCCCCTCGACCATGACATGTCACGAGACTCGCTGCCCTGCCACCACCAACCGCGCTACTGCACCCCGTTACCTCTTTAATCTCGCTCAGGTGCTGAAAAAACAACATAAATGAGGGGTAAGTCCATCTAGGACTTAGTGGGTAGATCAGTCCTCGTTTCCACCACATCATCATCATGCAACCAATAACAATAAGAAAGCATAATAAAAGCAGTAAATAACAACATAACATAATATGCTATCTACTACCCTGCGCATGATAACAACATCTACCACAGATAAGTATTACAATGCAATGCCACATCCACATGAATGATCACCGGACCCGTCGGTCTCTCATAGCCACGTAGGGTAGATAGACGATGTGGCCTCCAAACTACCACCCAGCTCAGTGTCATCTCTTTACGACATGCACTCCCCTCATCGACACTGGCTCTTCCGAACTATCTCTTTGGGGCATACGTTCCCCTCACCGGTCGGGTCTCCGAACTGTCTCTTTGGGGTATTGATCTCCCCTCACCAACCGAACTTCCGAAATAAGACCAACGCTATCTCTTTGGGGCATACCCTCCCCTCACCAGGGAGGCTGCCGGGAAATACACAAGCACATCACATACACAGTTATAAGTATAAAACATAAGATGTGATATATAGTAAATAACAAGATGAGTTAAGGACATATCTCAACCTCCACCTCCTCATGTCATAAATCACAACCATGCATACATACATGAATATAACATGGAATGCACAACTCATAATAAAGAGGTACAACACATCCAATAGCGTAGGAAATGAGAACGAAAAGCATATACATATAGCCCTAAAATAGGGTATCACCACCTAACAATCCTACGCAATTTTAACCCGCCTTGGTGACCCTAGCTAAATACCCTAGGGTCGGCCTACCTCCCTCACCCGAGTTCCCTAAGGCAAAGGAGGGTTTGGCCCCCTTGGGTGTCCTTAGGGTCGGCTCTTTCGAATGTCAAATTAGGATCCTAATGTCTGTAGGTGTCCCTAGGGTCCTTAATTCCTAAGTTTAGGTTCCTACAATGCTTATACTCTTTGGAATTAATTCAACATATCCTAAAGTAAAAACCCTAGGTGTGAAAATATATTTAGAACCCTAAAATCCAACCTTATAATGGCCGGCCACCCTAAGGTTCCTAAAGAAACATAAAGGGTGGGGCAGCATATCCTAAAACTTCCCCAAAACATCTTCTTCCTTCAAGATATCAAACAAGCACTAAGAAGCTTCAACAACCATCAAGAAACCCATAAGAATTCATCAAGAATTTGAAGAGAAGAGGGGTGGCACAACAATGGTAGGGGCGGCCAAACTGCCCAAAAATCGATCCGACGAAATCACAACGGCGACGAAAAAACCCTTAATCCTAATACACAATCTGATACGACGAAATCGAACCAAAAATCGACGAAACCCCATGATGTAGGGGCAACATCATGGATGATGAAAAGGGGGAAAAAGAAGGCTAATCCACTAACCTCTTTGGAGAAAAGGAAAAGGAAGAAGACGCTAGGGATCCTCCTTCAATCGACGTTGACGACCTCACGGAATTCCGGCTCAGCGGCTCCTCCTCCTCCTTGGTGTAGCCCTCTCTCTCTCTCTTGGGTGGGGTGCGGCTAAACCTATAGCCATGCGCCCCAAGGGGTATTTTATGGGCCCTGGTTGGTCCAAATTACCAAAATGCCCCCACTTACGCGACTCGACTTATAAAACCCAAATTTAATTTGTTTTAACTCTGGTTCGAGTTCCGCTTGAACCTATAGACTCGTCTCAAGATCCTCTATCATATTAGCATGATAAATCACAAAAATAAGGTAAATAAATTTTTTCTAATATTTTTTCTATATTTAATGCTTACCCAGATTCAATCCCGCAGCTCTATGCCAATTTGTGCTAACTCGGGCTCAATGGATTGAAATGACTATAAAAGGAACCGTTGGGCTCGCCGGTCACACGTCGATCAATGGTCGATCGATTGAAGTGTCATCGATAATTGATGTTCCTGCCTAAGAGTCGGGGTCTTTTCGGTCCGGTTCGGTGTCTCTCATTGTCTAGTTCAGCGTTGGCGGGGGGGGGGGGGGGGGGGGGGGACCTGCAAAAGACACTCCGACACCCAAGTTAGGGGAACTCCAAGGTGAAGGTTTATGGAATTGGAACTTTGGGTTACCTGGGTGCGCCATGTCTGTGTATATTACAGGTGGAGGTGATCATGTTGCCCAGTAATCTCGCTAGGATTGTTGCCCATAGTGGGTCGAGACCAATCCCGTAGATGGCGGGTTTATGATGGTATATTCCTCATGATAAGGAATGACATGTGAGTCCATGTATGGCCGAGCAGGTTCCCCGGATAGAGCCGTATGACCTAGCTCGAGTTTGGCTCAATGGTGTAATTTGAGTGGAGCCCTCTGGGCGGGGCCACGTAGTTTGGTCCGGGGTGAATGATAGGGCGCTGCTGGGTCTAGTCCGACCGAGCCTAATAGTTCTAGTCTAGTCCACTGCCCCCAAGCTTGGTCATAGTCTGGAAGACCGCATGCCGAGCTCTTAAGTATTATCCTTTGGTGTTTTCGAGGAGTTTCTTTTTGGAATGCTTCACCGAGCTATACTGAGTCATTAGAGAAGCCGGGCGAGATGCTTTCTTTTGAGCGCTTTATTGCGATAGTTAGGCGGATGGTTGTTAGAGCCAAATGGAAGTTGATGCGGGAGTCCGCTGAAGTCATAGGGACGGTAGTTAGTCATGGAGATTGTTGGAGAGGACTTAGCCGCTAAAATTCATCTAAGACATGCGGCTTTGTGTAGGCCGAACTAAAATGGGTGCTCGAGGAAAATGTCTTAAGGCGGATAACTGCAAAAGGATGTACTGAGAGAGAATGCTCGAGGATACCAAGCTGGGATAGCTTTGAGGAAGACGAGTTTAATGGATGTACGATTATTTTGTCTTTTCTTCAAAGCGAATTTTCTTGTCGTATCTTTTGTTTGCATGAGCTCTGTCTCCTTGTCTCCCGTTCCTTGGTATGGCAGCTTATTAGTGGGGTCTGCTTCTTTCCACGGCGTCCTTCAGTTGGTTTTCGCCTTTTTGATGCGAAGAAGTAATCATGATGGGAAGTGTTCAACTGTCTTACACGGTTTTTTGAAAAACCGCCGCCAGGTGGATTTGATCGACTGAGTTAGCCTTGTAGAATTATTGTCCTCCGTTCGATGAGGCGTTTATTTTCTTTGAGGCAGACAGGTCTCTGCCCGTT
Organism: Canna indica; assembly: GCA_034359265.1. NCBI lineage: Eukaryota > Viridiplantae > Streptophyta > Magnoliopsida > Zingiberales > Cannaceae > Canna > Canna indica. Next base: position 34,528,095 of record CP136892.1, on the reverse strand, counting down.
CTCCGAGTTTTTCACGCTTTTGATGTCTTGGCCCCTTTTTGAAGTTTTCCTCAGTGGGGAACGAGTCTTTTCGATTTCGAACTTCTTCTGCTTTTCAGCATCCTTGTTCAGGCCAATGGTGAAAAAGAAAGCCGAGATTTCACTAGAGGCGGGCTGTTGAAGAGGATTCCCAACCCTTACTCATGGGTTTCTCATAGGATACGCCAGGAGAGCTCGATGATGACTAGTCTGGACAGCATTCAATCCTTCCGGGACAAGGTGAAAATCTTATGTCGTGATAACGAGGATTCTTTTGATTGCCTCCCCAGCTCTTCTTCGAATAGGATCTTTCACCGCGGAGAATATGGATCCTTGTTTATGTACTGATTTTTGTTTGAGGAGCTTGGGGTTCGTCTGACTTTCACGGACTTCGAATGTGGGGTTTTAAACTAGGCGAACGCTCTCCCTCGCAACTTCTTCCCAATAGCTGGGCAGTTGTTTGTTGCTTTGAGATTCTGATGTAGTGTCCGAGCCTTGAGCCGAGTCTTCGTGTATTCTTCTCCTTTTTCCACATAGTCGACTTGTAGAGAGGGGTCCTAGTATCGCTTAATATTGTATCAGGAAAGAAACTCTTTAATTCCTTCCAGAGTTCCCATCAGAGCTTTAAGAAACACTTTTCAAGGTAAAGTTGAAGCCCCGCCTATGTCCATTTTATCATTTTATCTGGATCCTATCTTTGGGAAACAGATGTTTCCTCTATCTTGGATTGAAGATCTCATGCCAATTGGTTACGCGAAAGAGGGAGACCTTTCGACCAAAGAAAATGTAAGACCCGGGAAAATTTCCTAATATAAAAATCTATTTTGGTGCAGCGCGCCGGACCCGGGGTTAGTCGAGTCGAGCCTCGGAATCGCCTCGAGTAGAAGGTATGACTCGACTAATGATGTATGAAATTAAATTGAGTAAATTACTCTTTCCTTTTATGCATTTATACCTTAATCGAGTTTAGATCGACTCGTGTTGCGGATAGAGTCGGAACCCAAGTCGAACTCGGGCTGAGTCGAGTCAGAAGTAAGTGGCAAGTGCAAGTATGGCATGTTAGATGAGGGGTTAAAAATCCCTCATCCAAGCTGCCGTGCGACTCATCTAGGAATCGCACAAGGCATCGCATAGGGAGAGAGGGAGAGGGAGCAATGAGGAGAGATCTTGATCGATCCGGGTTTCGCATCGTCGCCGAAAGATTCGAGGTCGTCAACATCCGATCCTTCATCTTCCTCAAGCAAAAGTGAGTGGTTAGATTTGATGGATTGGGGGAGGTGGGTAGCCGAACCCCTAGGATTATTAGGATGTGTTTTCTCGTGAATCTCCGACGATTCTTGGTTTCGAGATTGTATATTCGCTAGTTTGTATCAATTCTTGTCGGATCATCATGATTTCTCATCGATTTCTTGAGTATTAGGGCTGCCGAACCATGGGAAAAGGGGGAAGGTCATGCCAAAATTTTCCCCAATTCCCCTGACGGAAGTAGAGCCCTTGGATGATCTCAATTTCATGAATAGTGTGTTCATAATCGTTGATTTCAAGTGTTAAGGAAACTCATCTTCCCTAAGGCTCAAAGGTTTGGCCGAGCAACCCCAAAATTTCATGAGCAAGGCTCGGCCGAGTATAGGGGGAGGGGCAAACTAGTCAATATGTAACTAGAATATAGCGGAGACAATGATTTAGGGTCGGGGGTTAATCCTCCTCTCCCCTTCCTACCCTAAGGGGCATGGCCGAGCAAGGTTCACCTTGCTCAAGGCAATGCCAAGCCTAGGGGAGGGAGAGGGTGAGCTTTAGATGGTAAATCCCATAGTTAGAGTGCTAAAACAATAGAGACATGATGACACTTAGGCAAAACTCTAACTATAGAAAGCTAATTTATTGATACATGTGATTGTAGGAATGATAGCATAGTGACCATCCTTAGATCATTCCTCTTTAATTTTTGAAATGATGTAATATTTTTACCATACTTAATAGTACATGCCTTGTTGAATTCATTGCTATCTTACCATGCTAGATAAGCTGCTTTATATAGAATTTAATTCTAATGCAGTATGTAAATGTTTATTGTTGACTATCGTAGTTACACATAGTAGTGTGAATTATGTTTACCGTTCTTTATTTTATATATGCTGTCCGAAAATGTTCATGGGTGGAATTCCAAGTTCGGTTCACAGAATTCCTCACCCAAGGTAGCGTTTAACGCTAGATAACATGTAGGACATCGCAAGGTATATATTAGATATGGAAACTAAACTAGGAAATGATACAACTTCTAGGACTTCTAGTATTCATTTTTGGAAACCTAGAATTATTAAGAGTACATATTTTGGAAGGGTAACATTAATTGTAGACCCTGCAGGCCGGATTAGGGCCGGATATAGGCAACTGCCCGAAGTGTATATAAGGAAACCCTAGGACATTTTGATTGTGTGATGTGCTTGAGATAGTCAGCCGAGGAGCATGGGCGGTCGAAAATGACCAATGCTTGACTCAGCCAGTGATTGGGTCTTGGGATGCACTAGCGGGCCCGCTAGGTGTCAGACCCCAGTTGAGTGAGACTAGCTGTCCCTACCCTAGACGGTGTCCGGAGACTAGTAGACCATCCTAGTTGATGGCCCGGGATTTCTTGACTTCGTCTTGATATGATGAGGTCGAGCGGCCAGTATGATTCTACCTTGTATGGTAGGGCCGGTTATGGCCGGGATTTTTATACCATAAGTAGGCCCCAAGGGCCGGATGCCAGGTGGCTTAATTAGGTCGTTATGACAGGTTTTTCTCATATATGGTTTATACAGAATAACCCATGGGGTCAGTAGTCATATTAAAAAGTAGCTTACCTCCCTGAATATATATACTGTGCTGCCTTATATGTTATGCATTACTAATGGAGGATTATGTGGAGGTTCGGAAGAACCACTCACTGAGTCCCAAGTGGACTCACGATTTGTTTCCTTTGTTGTTGCAGAGCATGGTAAATGATTGAGGCTTGTCGTCTTGGTGCAACTAGGGGGGGGGGGCAGGCGGTGGTGCCATATCTCATAGCGGCATCCTTTAGTCATAGTCCAGAGTCATGTTGTAGTTTCTTTTCTTCTTTTCTTTTTCTGCACTGACAGTTAGTGTTTTGAAAAGCTTGTATTGAACTTTGATACTTGAGATGTTCTAGTTTGTGACGATGTTATTTTTTCTCCTTTGGTTTGAAATATATATATATATATATATTTGTGAACTTTGAAATTTTAAACTAAGATTGCATCGTGGTTTCTTTTCTCGATATATTCTGGTTTTCTTGACGATCAGTGTAGACAGTAGGCTACAAGGTAGGATGTAGGCCCTGGCCGGTCACACTACCCTCAGTTGGGGTGTGACAAAGTCGGTATCAGAGCACTAGGTTAGGTCTTGACTATGACTAAGTGTTGGGTACCGTATGAGACATATGCTAGCGTGTCGACATACGGTATAGTTATGCTATGAGATCGGGCGACCACTACTGCATTCAGCGCACCATGCGGTTAGTAAATTTTAAAAAGCTTTTGTTAAGAATTTATTATGTGACAGACAATCTCTTTTTCTTTTCTATGATAGTGCAATGGAGGCTCCCAATGCTGCACTAAGCGACAGTGACAGTAATTTGGGTGATAAAGAAATAGAGCCAAGAGGTTGGACTAGGGCTGACAATTTTATCCGTATCCGCCAACTAAAAACCGCATCCGTACTGTATCCGATCCGTATCCGCAAGTAAAAACAAATATGGATACAAATATGGATCTGCAAATTTCATATCCGCGCGGATACGGTGCAGATATGGATTTGTCTGTGTATCTGCACCGTATTCGCACCGCCTATCCGCCTCATTTTAATTACTATTTTACCTATATATATATATATATATATATATATATATATAATACATATTAAGGGGCCAAGGGTGATATTGTAATTTCATATCTAATATATGTATTATATCAAATATAATTGCCAGCCCGCCATCTGCGATTCTGCCCTTCGCCCCTTCTCTTCCACTTGCCCTAAATCCCTAATTCTTTCACCCGTGACCCGCCGCTTCATCCATTTGCTGATTCGCCCGCTGCTTTCACGAAGACACACCACCGAGGCACTGACAGTCCGACACACACGGGCACACTGCGACTCGGCGACAGTCCGCTTCATCTCTGCTCGCCCCTTTCACGCCGATCGCTGCACCATATCTGCCCTAGACCCTAGTGCATCACTCGGCGACTCGGCGACTCAGCGTCTCCCTTCTCTGCACGCAGCCGACAACCGCAGGCCCGCAGCACGAGTTCGTCACTCGTCTCCCTTCTCTGCCGACAGCCGCACCAATCCCAGTGGCCGGTGGTGACTGGTGAGCGCATCACTCTTCTCCTAATCTCTATTCTCTTCTCTACACACAGCGCCGGTGTCTCTCTTCTCCTAATCTCGCTTCTCTGCACACAGCCCGCCTCTCTTCTCTGCACGCAGTCGGTCGCCCGCAGCACACGCCGGCATCTCGCTTCTGTGCAGTCTGCACGCAGCCCGGCAGCCGCAGCCCGCAGGTGAGTCCGGCAATCTCTTCACGTATTAAGTGTTTCATGTATTAAGCTTTGAAAACTTTGAAAACTGTAAAGCTTTCTGCTTTATTAAATGTTTTAAGAGTCACGTATTAAGGGAATTTTTTGGCCTGAAATGAGTTGAATCCAAATATCATGTTATTGAATTGCATGTTAAGTTATTTCCTTCATGTTATTGAATTGAAATGTTAAGCTTTGAAAACTATTAATCAAGATCTGGGTGATACTATTAATAGGATTGAGAATATCATGTTTAGAGGTGATATTTCCTTCCTATCTGGGTGATACTATTAATCATGTTGAGAATATTAATCATGTTGAGAATATCATATTATAATTTTTTTAGCTAGTATCAGATTGCTATTGAGATGATTTATGTATCTTAATGTTGTTTATTTCAATTTGATTTAATGTACATATTATGGTTGATGGTGGTTAAATTATAAATTGTGGTTGAGTAGTTTAACATATATTACATACTTATTTTGGATCAATAAACAGGGTATTTATTGATTTTTAAATTAGATATATTATTTTAATTTTTTTTTTAAATACGGATGCGGATATGGATATGGTGTGGATATCCGTATTTGAAGCGGTGCAGATATGGATATTTATATTCATATCCGTGGCGGATACGGTGCGGATACGGATACACGGATATGAGGTGCGGATGCGGATGCGGATAATGTACTATCCGCACCGTATCCGATCTGTTGCCAGCCCTAGGTTGGACCCAAGAAAGGGTTGAGTGGGGGCGCGTTGACGCGTACCCCAGTTGTCGGCGTAAAATATTCTTTATGTACTTGTGTGTACTGTGGATGGATGTTGATTGTGTTTGTGCTTGTGGATGAGCGATGGCTGGGCCGAGAAGCGTACCGACTCGGCGAGTGGATTTTGGGTCTTGATATTGCTTCAGTGAGCCACACTGACGTTAGATCCGAGGGGGGGGGGCATGCTGACATTAGACCTGAGTGGATTTGGTTGGGTGGGCTATTCCCAACTAGAGAGGGCCCGAGGAGAAGGCTCGCTAGATAGATTCTAGCGACCGACTGGTATGATTGCTAGGTTTGGGCCTATTTGGGTCGTGTAAATGTATTGTTTTCTGTTGGGCCGGCATGGGCCGAGTGATTTTGGCATTCATGAGTATGAGATGTATTAATGAGTGTTCGTGATAAGCGGGCACGAGACTTTGAGATGCCACGCAAGTCTGGTGGCATGTTAGTGCTAGGAGGTGTCTCTCAGAAGGTTGAGGTGCTGCAATGTGGCAGCAGCAGTCGGAGGCACTGGGGGGCTTGTCTTGTCCGCACGAAAGCTTGCTATAAATGCGGTCGAGTCGGGCACTTCAAGAAGGATTGTCCGGAGAGAGTTGGCCAAAAGTCCGAGCAGTCAAAAGGAAAGACACCTATGTTAGTGGGGTCAGTGGCTCAGAGGGGGCAGATGTATAACAGGGGGCCACAGACTACCCATTCAGAGAGATCATCTGCTTCGGTATTTGCTATAAATCGTGATGGGGCAGAGGCATCTAAGCCAGTGGTAGCAAGTACTATTTTAGTATGTTCATCTACTGCATATGTTTTGTTTGATCCGAATGCCACGCACTCGTTCGTATCTGCCAAATTTGCTACTGAGTTGCCAATGGCACCTTCCTTGCTTGACGGGACATTGGTGGTATCAACGCCTACGGGCAATGCAATCATAGCCAAATCAATTTACCAAGGCTGCGAAGTGCTCATTTGTGGCCATGTACTGAGTGCAGATTTGACACTCCTACCAACACTTGAGCTCGATGTCATTCTTAGCATGGATTGGTTGGCAGAGCACTTTGCGATGTTGGACTGTAGAGTTAAGACAGTTATGTTTAGCAAGCCTGGGCTGCCGCAGTTCACCTTCCAAGGAGAGGGAGCGAGCAAGCCGATTGGGGTCATCTCAGACCTAAAGGCTTGTAAGATGCTTTAGGGCGGCTGCCAATCCTTCCTGGCCTTCGTATCTGTGGCCGAGGAGGAAGGGGGTGAGGCAAGAAATGTTAGTGGAACCCCGGTGGTCTATGAATTCCCCGATGTTTTTTCCGAGGAATTGCCGAGAATGCCGCCCAGAAGGAAAGTTGATTTTTGCATTGATTTGCAGCCCGGGGTAAAGCCGATTTCCATCCCACCCTATAGGATGGCACCGGCCGAAATCAGGGAGTTAAAAGTGCAATTGCAAGAAATGCTAGACATGGGTTTCATCCGACCGAGCGTGTCACCCTGGGGTGCCCCGGTACTCTTTGTGAAGAAGAAGGATGGGTCGATGCGCATGTGCATCGACTATATAGACAGCTGAACAAAGTGACAGTCAAGAATCGTTACCCACTGCCAAGGATAGACGATTTGTTTGACCAGCTACAGGAGGCAAAATGGTTCTCGAAGACAGACTTAAGGTCCGGATACCATCAGCTGAGAATCCGGGACTGCGATGTGCCTAAGACGGCCTTTAGGACTCGCTATGGTCACTATGAGTTCCTAGTGATGTCCTTTGGCCTAACCAATGCACCTGCTATCTTCATGGACCTAATAAATAGGGTATTTAAGGAGTACTTGGACAGTTTTGTGATTGTCTTCATTGATGACATCTTGGTATACTCCAAGAGTGAAGAGGAGCACTCCAAACACCTGAGAATGGTCCTGGAAACTCTCAGAGAGCACCGATTGTTTGCAAAATTTTTCAAGTGTGAATTCTGGTTGGAAAGTGTAGGGTTCTTGGGCCATGTAGTATCCAAGGAAGGGATAAAGGTAGATCCTGTAAAGGTGGAGGTGGTGCAGAACTGGAGGCGGCCAACCAGCGTGACTGAGATTCACAGTTTTTTTGGTTAGGCCGGGTACTATTGGAAGTTTGTAGAGAACTTCTCTAGGATTGCAGCCCCTTTGACTCGGTTGACTCAGAAAAAGGTCAAATTCATTTGGGACGACAGGTGTGAGGCGAGCTTTCAAAAGCTCAAGGAATGTTTGACATCTGCACTCGTGTTGGCTGTACCTTCCGGCTCAAGAGGGTTTGTAGCCTACTATGATGCCTCTCGGGTTGGCCTAGGCTGCGTTTTGATGCAGTTTGGGTAGAGTCATAGCCTATGCGTCCCGCCAGCAAAAAGTTCATGAGAAGAACTATCTGACGTATGACCTAGAGCTAGCAGTGGTGGTTTTTGCACTGAAGCTCTGGCAGCACTATCTGTATGGGGAGACTTGCGAGATCTATACAGATCACAAGAGCCTCCAGTACTTACTTACCCAAAAGGAGCTGAACCTCAGGCAAAGGAGGTGGCTGGAGCTCCTAAAGAATTATGACTGCACCATTATGTACCATCCGGGGAAAGTAAATATGGTGGCAGATGCTCTGAGCAGAAAATCCATGGGCAGTTTGGCTCACTTGGAAATTAAGTGGAGGCCTAGATGGGGGTACAACCTTAGCAGTGTCAGCTTCAAGTGCCTTGGTGCTACACCTACGGGTACAATCCACACTGGTGGACATGCTGCGTGCCGCACAGGGAGAGGATGCCTTTTGTGCATTGACCAAGGATCTAGTGCAAAGAGGCGATGCAGAGAACATATTCAGGTTGGACTCAGAGGGTGTGCTAAGGTTCAAAGATCGAATCGTGGTGCCAGATATGACAGAGGTGCGTAGGCAAGTCCTGGAACTGGGTCATCGTTCCACTTATACGATGCATCCGGGGGCCACCAAGATGTACCGAGATTTAAGGCAGCATTACTGGTGGAAGGGTATGAAAAGAGAGGTAACATAGTTTGTATCCAAATATCTGGTCTGCCAGTAGGTGAAGGCCGAACACCTTAAGCCCGCGGGAGTACTGCAGAACCTTGAGGTGCCCGAGTGAAAGTGGGAGAAAATCACCATGGACCTAGTGACTGGGTTGCCTAAGTCAAAGGGCGACTTTGACTCCATTTGGGTGGTAGTGGACCGATTAACCAAGACCGCACACTTCATTCCAGTGAAGACTACCTTGTCTGCGAAGCAACACACCCGACTATTCCTGGATAGGATTGTGGCATACCATGGTACCCATATGATGATTATATCCTATCGTGGTACCCAGTTCACAGCCCAGTTTTAGCAGTCCTTCCAGGAAGATTTGGGTACCCAGGTGCATTTTAGCACAGCTTTCCATCCGTAGACTGATGGGTAATCACAGAGGACCATTCAAACCTTTGAGGATATGCTGAGAGCATGCGTCCTAGATATGACCGACAGTTGGGAAAAGCACCTACCACTGATAGAGTTCGCCTACAATAATAGCTATCACAGTAGCATTGGCATGGCTCCCTTCGAGGCCTTGTATGGGTGGCGGTGTAGGTCTCTGGTGGGCTGGTTTGAGGTCGGGGAATCACTCATGGTGGGTCCTGATCTGGTTAAGGAGGAAGTAGAGAAAGTGAAAGCCATAAAGGAAAGATTGTTGGCGGCCCAGAGTCGACAAAAAATATATGCCGACAATAAGGCCAAAGAATTGGAATTCGCCGAGGATGATTTAGTTTTTCTGAAGGTCTCCCCTATGAAAGGGGTGGTCCGGTTTGGGAAGAAGGGAAAGCTGAGCCCTAGGTTCATTGGGCATTTCCCTATTCTCAAGCGGAGGGGTGAGGTGGCTTATGAGCTGGCTTTGCCTCCTAGCCTGAGCGGAGTACACCCGGTCTTCCATGTATCCATACTTCGGATATGTGTAAAAGATGATTCACATGTGATCAAACCTTCTACTATTGAGGTAGATTCGACCGTCTCATTGAAGGAAAGGCCGGTATAGATCCTTGACCGCCAAGTCAGGAAGCTAAGATCCAAAGAAATTCCCCTGGTAAAGGTCAGATGAGAGCACCATTCCGGGCATGAGGCCACCTCGGAGGTAGAGCAGGACATGAGAGAGCGCTACCCTTCCTTATTTGAAGAGCCGGTAAGTCCCTGTCATTCAAGTAAATTCGAGGACGAATTTCCCTTGGGGGGGGGGGAAGGTTGTAAGGCCCAGAAAAATTTCTTAATTTAAAAATTTGTTTTGGTACAGCGCGCCGGACCCGGGATTAGTCGAGTCGAGCCTCGAAATCGCCTCGAGTAGAAGGTATGACTCGACTAATGATGTATGAAATTAAATTGGGTAAATGACTCTTTCCTTTTATGCATTTACACCTTAATCGAGTTTAGATTGACTTGTGTTGCGGATAGAGTCGGAACCCAAGTCGAACTCGAGCTGAGTCGAGTCAGTAGTAAGTGGCAAGTGCAAGTATGGCATGTTAGAAGAGGGATTAAAAATCCCTCATCCAAGCTGCCGTGCGACTCATCTAGGAGTCGCACAAGGCAATGCATAGGGAGAGAGGGAGAGGGAGCAAGGAGGAGAGATCTCGATCGATTCGGGTTTTGCGTCGTCGCCGGAAGATTCGAGGTCGTCGACATCCGATCCTTCATCTTACTCAAGCAAAAGTGAGTGGTTAGATTTGATGGATTGGGGCAGGCGGGTAGCCGAACCCCTAGGATTGTTAGGATGTGTTTTCTTGCGAATCTCCGATGATTCTTGGTTTCGAGATTGTATATTCGCTATTTTGTATCGATTCTTGTCGGATCGTCATGATTTCTCGTTGATTTCTTGAGTATTAGGGTTGCCGAACCATGGGAAAAGGGGAAAGGTCATGCCAAAATTTTCCCCAATTCTCTTGACGGAAGTAGAGCCCTCAAATGATCTCAATTTCATGAATAGTGTGTTTATAGTCAATGATTTCAAGTGTTATGGAAACTCATCTTCCCTAAGGCTCAAAGGTTCGGCCGAGCAACCCCAAAATTTCATGAGCAAGGCTCGGCCGAGTATAGGGGGAGGGGCAAACTAGTCAATATGTAACTAGAATATAGCGAAGACAATGATTTAGGGTCGGGGGTTAATCCTCCTATCCCCTTCCTACCCTAAGGGGCATGGGTGAGCAAGGTTCACCTTGCTCAAGGCTCGGCCAAGCCTAGGGGAGGGAGAGGGTGAGCTTTAGATGGTAAAACCCATAGTTAGAGTGCTAAAACAATAAAGACATGATGACACTTAGGCAAAACTCTAACTATAGAAAGCTAATTTATTGATACATATGATTGTAGGAATGATAGCATAGTGACCATCCTTAGATCATTCCTCTTTAATTTTTGAAATGATGTAATATTTTTACCATGCTTAATAGTACATGCCTTGTTGAATTCATTGCTATCTTACCATGCTAGATAAGCTGCTTTATATAGAATTTAATTCTAATGCAGTATGTAAATGTTTATTGTTGACTATTGTAGTTACACAAAGTAGTTGTGTGATTATGTTTACCATTCTTTATTTTATATATGCTGTTCGAAAATGTTCATGGGTGGAATTCCAAGTTCGGTTCACAGAATTCCTTACCCAAGGTAGCGTTTAACGCTAGATAACATGTAGGACATCGCAAGGTATATATTAGATATGGAAACTAAACTAGGAAATGATACAACTTCTAGGACTTCTAGTATTCATTTTTGGAAACCTAGAATTATTAAGAGTACATATTTTGGAAGGGTAACATTAATTGTAGACCCTGCAGGCCGGATTAGGGCCGGATACAAGCAACTGCCCGAAGTGTATATAAGGAAACCCTAGGACATTTTGATTGTGTGATGTGCTTGAGATAGTCAGCCGAGGAGCATGGGCGGTCGAAAATGACCAATGCTTGACTCAGCCAGTGATTGGGTCTTGGGATGCACTAGCGGGCCCGCTAGGTGTCAGACCCCAGTTGAGTGAGACTAGCTGTCCCTACCCTAGACGGTGTCCGGAGACTAGTAGACCATCCTAGTTGATGGCCCGAGATTTCTTGACTTCGTCTTGATATGATGAGGTCGAGCGGCCAGTATGATTCTACCTTGTATGGTAGGGCCGGTTATGGCCGGGATTCGTATACCATAAGTAGGCCCCAAGGGCCGGATGTTAGGTGGCTTAATTAGGTCGTTATGACAGGTTTTTCTCATATATGGTTTATACAGAATGACCCATGGGGTCAGTAGTCATATTAAAAAGTAGCTTACCTCCCTAAATATATATACACTGTGCTGCCTTATATGTTATGCATGACTAATGGAGGATTATGTGGAGGTTCGGAAGAACCACTCACTAAGTCCCAAGTGGACTCACGATTTGTTTCCTTTGTTGTTGCAGAGCATGATCAGTGATTGAGGCTTGTCGTTATGGTGCAGCTGGGGGGGGGGGCAGGCGGTGGTGCCATATCTCATTGCGGCGTCCTTTAGTCATAGTCCAGAGTCATATTGTAGTTTCTTTTCTTTTTCTGCACTGACAGTTAGTGTTTTGAAAAGCTTGTATTGAACTTTGATACTTGAGATGTTTTAGTTTGTGACGATGTTATTTTTTTCTCCTTTGATTTGAAATATATATATATATATATATGTGAACTTTGAAAATTTAAACTAAGATTGCATCGTGGTTTCTTTTCTCGATATGTTCTGGTTTTCTTGACGATCAGTGTAGACAGTAGGCTACAGGGTAGGATGTAGGCCCTGGCCGATCACACTACGCTCAGTTGGGGTGTGACAGAAAACCATATTGTGGATTTTCTAATTAGGTGTGGCCCCTTTGAGTCTTTTTCCTGCAAAGAGATATTAAAGAGAGATTAGGAGGGGGCACCAGTTTCAGCTTACATAGATAGTGTGTCCTACTAAAGACATTCGTTGGTCAATTCTTCGCATATCTTTCCCGATGAAGGTGTATTGCAGGGAAGACGTCATCTATGCTAGAGGAGACGATTTTTCGTGGATGCTTCAGAAGAAAAAGGTGCAGTACCCCGATTGTGGGTAAGGGGAAGAAATTGTTGGTGGCCGAGTCCCCGTTAGGGCCAAGCCATTCATTGCCGGTGTTAACCTTGGATTTTCCTTTATCGGGGCATCTGGAGATTCCGAGCGTGGGGGGTTCTGAGCCCCTAATTATCGAGTTTGGTGGAGTTGCCCAGTTCCTTTGACTCAACTGCCTCCGCTCCTATCTCGCACTCTAGAGAGCACACTAGGACTCCAGATTCCTCTTTCCCTAAGGAGATAGCTTTGAAGAGTGCCCCTGTCCTGGGTGTGGAATCTGGCAAAAAATCTCCAGTGCCGGGTCATCGGCTAGCTTTGGTCTCATATACAAGGTCTTTTGGCCGCCCAAAGGTCCCGACCTTTTCATTTGAGAGATCGGAGATATGGGCCCAACTTTTTGCTATGACCAATAAGGCGGAGAAGTTTGAATCAAATAGGTCCCAAGCCTTGATGCAAGAAGTGGAGCTGTTGAAACTTGAGCTGGCCAAGATCAGGGATGCGAAGGACGGTGAAATTGCTCGATTGATTGCCAAATTGAAGGCACCTGAGGAGGAGGATGCTCGTCAACGACTCGAGGCGAAAGAATATCAAAAGAAGGAGGTTGGCCATTGGCGAGATGCTGGCCTGACTTTATATAACGAGGGTTTTAAGAGGGCTATTGAACAAGCCCAATTTTTTGCTCATGGAGCTGACTTCTCTCACTACAAAATGTTGCATTTCCTGGGGTCTGCAAGCCCATTAAAACCAGCCAAGGGCCCAGTAAAACCTTTTAGTGAGGGCCTCGCGGCCTCCAAATGTCGTCAGGAAAGAACATCTCGATAAAAGTATATTAGACCTTTACCGAAGGTTAGCGAGCGACCCTCGGAAAATGTATCTTTTACTAGGGGCCGTGACCCTCGAGAAATGTCACTTTTCCTGGGGCCACGGCCCCCAAGAAATATAACTTTTCTTGAGGGTCGTGACCCATAGGTAAAGCTCTATTTCCTAGGGTCGTGACTCCCAGGAATTAGAACTTTTGCTGGGAGCCGACATCCCCAGGAATGATACCAATACCCGGATATGATACTACCTTACGCAAAACATTAAGAAAGTCTTATTGCGAGGGAAAACAGTGAAACTTCATTTTGTTCATTCATCTTTCAACTATACTATAAATAACAATGGGACACTAGCTTCTTGAAACTACCCAAACAACATATGGCTCAAAGATTTGAACACCGAATGAACATAAATAAGCTAGGAAAGAATTATTAGATACCAAGTATATTAAGTTTGATCATATATGAAGATGCACGAGTTACATGTGTTGTATACTGATCCCAACCATCGAACAATCTATTAGAGATTGAAATAATAGAAGAAGGAACAAATAGATCAGGATAATATATATCTTATCCATCTTGAAGCTACCAGAAAACATTCATCTGCTATGTCTAGTATAACGGTAAAATCCTACACTAAAGCATCCAAGGAAAAATTCAGTTGTTACCTAATTAAGAAAAGAGAAATCAATATTGTTGAACAATAAACAGTACTAAAGAAAAATAGTACATTAATTGTAGCAAGAAACTTAGTTGTATGTCTATATAGTGCCTCAATGAGATTCGAGGGTCCATTTGATTCGTAAATTACCCGTCACAGGACACCAGACAAGGACAAGAATAAAACACCAGATGTCCTAGGACAATAATTATATCATATTTGGTTCGTCAAGAACAGAACACGATATCCAGTCTCATCTTGCGTTTAGTTCGCTAAAACAGAGTCCTATACAAAACAATATGACCAAAATTTCCTTGCAAAATTTTAATGTTCAAATTTAATTTTAAACATAAAATTCTTCATACTTAAAGTAGTCTTTAAATTTTAAAAAAATGATCTAGTAAGATTAAAATCTTAAACCTATCAACTAGTATACACTATTTCTATCATTGAGCTACTCCTTGTTCTTATTCTTATATTTTAAATTCTTAACACCAATACATCAAACTTATAATCTTTAATAGTTAATATTAATTTATTTAATCATCAATTATATATATAGCCTATATAATTTATTTTAGAAAATATAATATGATATATAATATGCATATACACGTGTAGTTAGATATATTATATAAATATATCATCTCAGTGTTGTCAAATTTCCGCCATGGCGTGGCGGATTTTAGAGAAACCGCCACGCAAAAACCGCAACGCCATGGTTTTTGCGTGGCGTTTTATGGCGCCCGCAATCCACCATGGCGCCATGGCGGAAATGACGCCTTTTACATGTTTTTTTCTTAAAGGAATGGTGTTTTTGTAATTTTCTGAAAAGGGTTAAGGATAAAAAATCCTAATCCTTAAGGCCTAAAGGTTGGCGGCTGCCTCTGGACTCCAAACATAGAACCCTCCTACCTGCGGCTGCTCCACTCCGGCGATGAACTCCGGCGACTCAAGAGAGCTAAAGAGCATAAAATATAGCAGTTTTTGTCGTTTCTTTTATGTATTTCTCTCCCATTCAATTTTTTCCCTCACTTCATTTAAGTTTTCTTGTTTTTTTAGGTATTTACACACTCAACAAAGGAATTTTTTCTGTTTCTTTCTTTTTTTACTTGTTTTCTGTTCTATTGTTTTTTTATTTCAGCCGACAACCCCTCATATTTTTTCTATTTCTTTTTTTATTTTACTTGTGTTTTTGCTTGTAGTTGTGTTTTGTTCTATTCTTTTATTTTTTAATTTCAACCGACAATTCTAGTCATATTTTTTTATGTTTCTTTCTTTTTTATTTTACTTTTCATTTGTTCTACAATATATTCTTGAATTTTATTTACTTTAATTATGTTACATTTGGTGAATTTTATTTCCTATAATGTTTCTAATTTTATTGTTCCTGATATATGTTATTACTTATTAATGCTTATTGCTTAGTTGTTATATATATATATATATATATATATATATATATATATATATATATATATATATAATATAATATAATATTTTCAGCCGCCATGCTTCCGCCATTGGCCGCAACGCCATACGCCATATTTGTATGACGGATTTTTAGCTTTCCGCCATGAGCCGCCATCTGCTATTAATAACACTGTATCATCTAACGTGCATTAAGGTTTTTCCAAATCATAATATTTTTCAAATACTAGTAACTTGTTATGCCATTGACTTGCGTTTCTCAGTCACCGCAGTTAGGTTCATCCTCTACTACATAAGGGAGAAAGCCACAAATGTTTGCATTTCGTTGGACTTCCGGGGAGGATTCTGCTATTAATGGCTCATCAACGGAAGATAATGATGAAATATGAGAAAGTTAATTGAGCTCAATAGAGCCAGGAATTAGTAGTAATTGTCAAGCCTAGCTTCCCTTGAATCATCCGAGAACTAGATACAATAAATTGTGCAAGCAATGTTCAAACAGTAAACAAGTACCAAACAATTCCAAAATAAAATTGGGACACCCCCAACTGCAAATTGATAAAGTATTCAACTACATTCCTATAACTGATTTCACAAAAGTCAACCTTCTATTTTCATCCATCCTCATGAAAATTGTCATATAATGAATATTTTCAGCAAATTTCTTCAGTACTATCCTCCATTTTCTCATGAAAAATATCCAACCGTAGACCTAGCATGCAAGTGGATATATATTCTTCGTGTAGCAGCGTATAACATGAATGACAACTCATTCATTGTTCACAAAAAACAATTAACAAAAAATCAGAATAAGAAAATCACAGGTGAAACTTATGGGAAAAACCTACTGTGAACCATATTCATATTTAAAATTTGAAAAGAAAATCACAAATGATATTCATTCTATTTAATGTATTATCCAAGTGCAGCAATAAGATTGAAAAAAATCACGGTTAAAAAAGAGAGATTGAAAAAAACCACTGTTAAAAAAAACCTTCTGTAAAAATTTAGACTTATTTAGAATAAAGTTTTAGACTTATTTAGAATAATGTCGATGGTCCATGGTTATTGCTGTTAGGGCATGATTAAAATTTGCAAGTTATACAATGTGATCAAAATTTACAAGGCCTCACAAATCATCACTTTAGAATGAATATATAAATTTTTTTAACTAGAATAAAAACAGAGATGACATTCATGTTATTTATATAGCACATTGACTTCTGAAGGCACAGATAAAATAACCTATTGTGTAAAAGAATCAAATCCATACAAGTAGTAATATCCATTTACAGTGTGCCTAAATAAGTTCATCTTTCTCATATCAGAATTAAACTTTGTGAATAATATAAAATATTTCAACAGGATAAAATATTTCAACAATATCAATCAACAGTATACAATAATGCATGAAGGATTTAGTTAACATTCACACACTACCAATTAAAAAGGAAGCATGCAGTATCAGACATGATTTGAAAGAAAATAACAACAACCACTACTGCAACTCCATAACTAAAGGAACTCAAATTGCATCTAATTAAACAAACTCTTTTTTTCCCACTGTATGTTGAATAAGATAAGATTACCAGACTAAAATAAGGTCGGCTTAATGGACTTTTCCTAAATAGAACAAAGATGAACTTTTCCTAATTCGACAGTTAATTAGAACAGACTCAAATAAGATGAACTTTTTCTAAATAGAACAGAGATCGAAGAAAGTACAAGAAGAAAGAAGCGCACACTTAATGGAGATTACCAGATAAAGAGAGGGTGAGAAGAAGAGCAGTAATGATGAGAAGGAAGTCATTCCTGTGCGCCATGGCGTCAAAGGAGACAACGATCTGATGGGAGGAGAGGCATTTCTTGGGTGTTAATAGAGGAAAAGGGCGGAGGGAGGCTGGAAGCGATCGTTGGATTCAAAGTGATGGGCTTGGCGAGGATTAAAGTAGAGATTCATTGTTTGGTTACAAGAAATCAAACAGAAATCAAACCACCGGAGAACGTGGAGATGCAGAAATCAGACAGAACATAAATCAAACAGAACAGAAATGAAACAAATTAGAAATCAAACAAGGAACGCAGAAATCAAACATGGAGAAATCATCAAAGAGAGATGAGACATACCACTGGAGATGCGACAGACCACTGGAAAAAGAGAGGAGGGAGATCGAATGGCATATCTTGGGCGAGAAATTGCGTGAAGACGACAGGCGAAGAGGCGAGTGGCGAGAAAAGCGGGCGAGTGCAGCGTCTGAGAGGTGAGCGGCGAGAGCTGTGTGCGAGTGCAACGAGATGGATGTCGGCGACCCGTGTGTTTAGTTGAGGGCATTGAGGTCTTTTTGCCTCAATGTCCTCCACTCTATTTTGGTGTACCGAGAATTTTCTCGGTACACCAAAAGGGCCCCAAAATCTTATCCCGAACAAGAATTAAAATCCAGTCCCTCCTCATTTTTGCAAAATAAATAGGGGACAAGAGCCGAAATCCAATCCAGTCCCTCATTTTTTAACAAAACAAACGGGCCCTAAGGTAGTCAGCACAAGTTTAATAGACCCAAACATCTACCAATCATGCTAACCAACAATTAATTAATTAAATGAAATAGCGATCTTCAAATAGAAGCATACAAAACTATTGCACCTTCGTTACCTGCTTTGTTATTTTGTAGAAAACATCTAGGGTTCCCGTGTAAGGAGAACAATTAGAACAACATGTGCTTGAACCACACTGTCCGCCATACATGGTTTAAAATACCATATCGTACCACTCGGCACGGCCAATATTTATCGGTTTTTCAAAAAACTAATATACGAGATACCCGATATTGGGCGATACCGGGTATCTCAATTAATACCGCCCATACCGAACGGTATTTGATGTCATACCGGGTGATACCGCCCGGTATGGCGCAACAACTCTTTTTAAGAGCCATTGCTACAGTACCTGACAGCACCCCAAACGGCTATAAGATTGTTCGAGATCTTTATAAAGACCCTAAACACCTCATTTCACCCTCTCACTCCCCTCTCATCTCTCAAACTCTCAAATCTCTCTCAATCTTTCTCACACACTCTCTCTAATCTATATTTTCTCAATTTCCATGCAGAAACTTTGCCGAAATGATGCCTACTCAACTGATGATATATGGACTAGTTCTTGGATTGTCAACAAATAAACACTGATGGGTATGTGGTATAATGGATACCAAGGCATGATGGCATGAGATCATTTTCAGATATATACATTGGAGACTTTCGGTGTCGACCTTAGTCGTGTGTGTCCCCAAGATATGCATGAGTATAACGAATATCATTTGTCCGCATTTTAAACATTGTATTCATGTATTTGACATTTGAATATTAAATTTAAGTATTTCTTAATAAATTATGTGTTATTGGGGTTATTTTTAACAGAAAAAACAAAAAAAAATTCACTAGCCGGTATGCCTTTTCGTACCGACCCATACCGTGTGTCGGTATGATATGGTACCAGTACATACCGGTACTGGTCACTGACCGAGATCGGTACCGGTACCAGTATTTTAAACCATGCCACCATATATAATTACATGATGGATAACAACCAACATCCATGCAAACCTAAAGGAAAAGAAGTATATGAAACTCAACTACAAGTTAAAGCTTTCATTGTAAAAAAACAATTTTTATTTCTTTTGGAAATTAAAGCAAAGGAAAAAAGGCGTATTGATCATTGAATTCAAAGGTAAGAACTCATAATTTAAAATACCATACTGTACCAAGCAATACTATTGTAATTTACCAGTTTATGAAAAAAATTGATACCAAAACACCCAGATATAGCCCAATACCAGAGTGTACCAGTTGTATTGCTCGGTACAACTTGTACCGAGGGTATAGAACCTGATATGGTATTGGCCCACAACTAGTTTTTCAACCATACTAAGAAGAAAAAGAACTCAATATGAATCACTTTATTATTGTAAAATTTAAATAGGTAACCAACCATATGATTAGCTAATATATGGTAAGAATAACGCTAAAGTTGAAATAAAGAGATATTAAACTGTGCATTGAATATGACTGAGATAATAGAAAAGAATAGTCTATTGTGCCAGAGAATTTACATTAGATACACTAATGGTTTGTTTTCTTTAGTGGATATGATTGGATAGGATATGATATCAAAAGAGGAAGTATTGGATAAGAGTTTTTTTAATCCGGTATACACCGGATATAATATCAAATTTATATTCTTTTAATCATATTTTCTTCTAATCCATGCACCAAACAAATGATGGATTCAAATTCATATCTTATCTTATCTCCCTTAATCCTATGAAGCAAACAAACACTAATTGTTTTATGTATTGACTATTTTCCTACCGCAGTGTTGATATGCATGGTAATATCTAGACTTGCAGGCCGGTAATATCTAGGGAATTATGAACAAAAAATCAAAGTTATGAGGGTTGCTCATTGTAATTGATTTAATTAATCAAAAGTTAATAGAGAAAAATGCATTGTTCAGATTAACGTAAGTAGAGGACTTTGAACTATAGGGTTATCGTATAAATGATAGGATTTGCTAGATTTTGAATAGAATATGTTTACATCCTATGGTACATGATGGACTCCAAATTGTGCAACTATAAGACCACCAAATTATGTAACTATATATGACTTCAAGGGGGACTTGAAATGAGTTTTGACAATGTAATTGACCTTATTTCAACCCTAAATGAGATCCTACAAAGAAAAACTCTGAAAAGCATCCTCTGTATAGGTTTAATAGATTCATGAGTATTAATAGATTCATGAGTAAAGGGGACAACTTGTTGGGATGGGAATAAGAAGCACAATGGAAAAAGCGATTTTAAAACATTCAAACCATCCCGAAAACAACGATCAACTTTAGCAATATTTAAGGATTTCAATCTACGAGTCGAAGGAGAAGATATACCTTATACTGCGGATGGTAAGACTGCTCCTATCCCTGTTTCAAGACGCACACACGCACGACCTCCAAGGAACATCCACACTAGGCGTCTCGCAACCAAGGGGCAGCGAACACCAAGACTCATTGTGGCTCAACGGAGAGGCAATCTCAACCCCGAAACGCACCAAGGTGAAGCCGACCCTTCCACCAAGAACCGAGAACCAAAAGAAAGGAAGATGAAGGAATACCTCGCTGTCCTTCTTGGACTCCTCAAAGAAGATGAAGGAGATTACACACCCAAGAGGAAAAGATCTTCAATTCGGCTTCACAATCCTGGGGAAGGAGGAACTTGATGGCCGGACACCCATGGAGATCAAGAGGAGCTCTTTGGAGTCTTTCTCTTCAAGAAGCCTCTCAAGAATCCAATCCTTAACCTTCTCCAAGATGAGTAACCAATTTGCTTAACCCCTTTGTAGGAGGATAGACCATCTATTTATAAAGGGAGTAGGTCGCCACCTATGGTAGACCCCCCCTTTTTTTAAATCCTCTCACCGGAATTCAAAATTCCGGGGTTTGTCTCTAAAATAATAATTTATATTTAATGGATTTATAATTAATCCAAAATTAATTAAATTCAACTAAATATAAAATTTAATTTATCTCTATAAAATAAATTCTTATTGATTAGAATTTATCATGTGTCAATCCATATAATCTACAGAGATCGAACGCCCTTCGGTGATTAGTTACCGTGCAACTAAATCCCTCGGTTACAATGTCCCGAAGTCGGCTAGGGTACGAAAGAAGTGTCAAACCCTAATACCGATTCATATATATTTCACCCGCCAAGATGTCGTCTCAATAATGAAATGTCAGAAACATCTATATGACTTTCATATCTACTATGGCCAGAGATTCCCAAGTTGACACTTGCAGGGACACATAAGACATTATCTCCTCTCACTAGGACTAACCGATTCTATGTTGGTCACTCACCTACCTCTATGAATGCTTCCCCATGCCCAGTAATACTAGGCACATGATGCTGAGGGCCACGTAGGGATATAACCAAAGCAATAGATCGTCACTCACAAGGTAACCATGACAACCTCGGGTCCAAGGACTGCTTGCACCTACTATCACTCGAGGAACATCCTATTGACACTCATGTAAGGATTCCATTCTGTGTTTCTCGTGTAGGCCCGTTCAGTGAACTCATTCCCTAATGAGCACTTGCACTTGTACATTAATGACGACTTATAGGTAACTGTGAGATCAGCTATCCCTTATCGTATACGATATGTACCAAGTGCACTAGTCTATCCGGAATCACCGATACTCTAATTGGTAATCCTACGACTAGGAACATTTAGAACATGGGCATCTGAATTCCAAGTCTCACTGACATGAACTCATCATGGCCTCGGAATCATTTGCCCGGGTTCATGAGGTTCATCACAATCTTTATGAATAAAGATGTAGCATATGATGAAAACGTTGCCTTATTAAGTTGATTACCCTTGAATAGTCCCTAAACACATTGACATGTGATTGGCTCAAGGGCACTATTCCTTTCACAAACATCATTTTGTCAAGGTTATATCTATATAGAGGAGGCCTCATGCATTGAGTCAGCCCATTGCATGGAATTTTAGTTCTACAAATATCAATTAAAAAACATTGTTTACATATTTTTTCTTCTCTGAGCAGTGTTCAAAAAGATACTTATAACAGTGCTCAAGACCATCTTAGTTGAACAAACGAATTCAGATACTGAAAGAACATCAAGCACACTATTTGTCAGAAAAGAATGCCATAAACTTTTCACCCTGATGATATGAGTTATAGGGTAACCTAATAATATAGTACTCCATCTGCTTGTGCTTGCAACCTTATCTGTCAAAAAGAGGGCAAGAAATCCATAAGTCGAGCAAGCAACATCGCAAATACAAATTCTCATCGAACTTCCAGGGATTGAAGAATAGGAATCACATATTATTTCCATTCTTAAAATAAGAACAAAAATTAGGACCCTCATATAAAATTGTTAGTAACCATCAGGGTTGCACCAAAAATATTTGCAACAATTAGCATTCTAAATTGCCCGATACGACTATGTGCAAACCACACGACGTGTCAACAATTAATATTGGATAACTAGTTGTTCCTAACTAATAATATTGGATATTACTTTTGAATCATTCAAACTTTTAATACATAACATCTCCCTCTAATGCATCAGCAAATTCTTCTTAAACTTAAAAGAGTTCAACAAAAGTTGAGAAGATGAATGACTAATGACCATTTTGTTTGTTCTACCGTAGCTGGTGAGTGGTGACAATTCGATCCACACTTGTAAGATTCTTATTTATACCCAAATGCACACATAATTTTTGACAAACTAAAATACTAGCATGTAAGAAACAAATACAAGCCAACATTACACATAAACAATGAGAATAAATCCAGCAATTTTTGAGCTCAAGTTCTTCAAAAGGAAACAAATGTAAACCCAAGCTATCATTATTCTGCTAGCTAAAATGACATAAGTTCTACATAGGGACAATTAACATTGATTGCTTGTAGTGTATCTTTTGTATTATTTGGAGTAGAAGCATATTCATATAAAATGCTCTGTATTTCTTTTGCAGCACAAAATGTTTTTTGAAAGAAAAATTGACTGCTAAATGCCTTTTACACAAGTCATAAGCATGTTTACCACTTTTACTGTCCCTTCTCGCAAAGCAAAATGCTTTACTCTCAAGTGAAAGTTGAATCTTCACTTAAATAATCCCAAGAGCAAGAAGTCTGTGCAGTGGAAAATTTGCTGGTTCGAGTACACTATTTGTTTGTCTAATGTCAAACTGAATGACATCAACTTTATCCTTAAGGTGATACTAATTAAAGAGATAAATAATCTTCTGAATATATTGTTGAGCTCTTTGATGGGAATAAAACAGAAGAGAATGGATACTCAATTTGTTTACATATACCTTTAACAAATACCAAATCTAACTAGGGTATTCAAAATTGACTTAGAGACTCTGAGAAATCATCATCTGTAGTTGCTAGTTTGGATAACAATTCACAAATAAAACATCTTAAGAGGTTCCCTACCCGAGATCCAGTCGCGATGGTGCAAGAAGGCGGATTGCCACGGGCGACCCCTCTGGCAGCGCACGAGCTGCAACTAGGGCTTTGACACTTGCTTGCCCTAGACGGCGGTGGAGATGGTGGAGACGGTGCAGTGGAGAATGAAGAATCGAGTGAGAGTGAAGAATTGAGTGGAGAGTGAAGAATCGAGGGACGCGGGAAAGGTTACATATATTTCATTGGGGAGATGTTAAAACATTTCCTAGGAGCCGTTTTCGGCCCCCAGGAAAACTATTTCATTGGGAAAATGTTAAAACATTTCTTGGGGGCCGCTTTCGGCCCCTAGGAAAACTATTTCCTTGGGGGTTTTAATTTCCTGGGGAGCAAAAATAGCCCCCAGGAAAATTATTTCCTTGGGGGGAGGATTTAGCGGCGCATTAGGCTGTAGGCCAGCGCTTGGCCCTTGGGAAAACTATGCTTTGCTGGGGGCCGACACGCGACCCTAATTAATAACGGTCATGAAGTGACATTTCTTGTAGTGTCTAGAGCTGATAGTTTCAAAGAAATACGAGACGGGGCCCTGGTGTATCCTGATCCTGAGAAAGAGGTTTTCTGCTTCTCAAGGAGAGAGCTGATGTTTGCCATTTTCGAGCCCCACGTCGTTTCTTTTGTGTGTGCTTTCAAAGGATGTTGGTGGTTGATTATTTTTTATAACTGTCCTTGCATAGATCACATGTTTTTATGAATTGTCATACTAACATTCCCTGCGCGGGTTTATTTTGTTGACCATCTTCTCTGCGAGCTTATTTTCTTGCGTTTTGTGCATGTAAATCTCCTTTGCTTGATTTTTCATAAAGCGGATGCCCTTGTCTGATCCTCTAGAATCTGGCTCAAGGTTAAACCATCTGGTTCAAGGTTGAACCTCCTAATTGAACTATCTGAAATCTAATTCAAGGTCGAATCTTTCAAAATTTGGTTCGAGGTTGAACCATATGAAATCCGGTTCATGGTTGAACCTTCTGAGATCTAGTTCAAGGTTGAACCTTCTGAAATCCGATTCCATGGTTGAACCTTCTGTGATCTGGTTCAAGGTTGAACCTTCTGAAATCTGGT
This sequence comes from Canna indica, assembly GCA_034359265.1. NCBI lineage: Eukaryota > Viridiplantae > Streptophyta > Magnoliopsida > Zingiberales > Cannaceae > Canna > Canna indica. The sequence continues at coordinate 34,503,648 of CP136892.1, read as the reverse complement.
TCCATGGTTGAACCTTCTGAGATCTGGTTCAAGGTTGAACCTTCTGAAATCTGGTTCCACAGTTGAACCTCCTAAAATTTGGTTCCACGGTTGAACCTTCTGAAATTTGGTTCAAGGTGGTATCCTTAGGGACCTAGTTTGAACCGAGCTCTATTAATATAAAATCATGCATGAGTAATGGCGTGATAGTTTACGTCGGGACCGTGCGTAATAGTCAAATAAGGGCTTTGAGGTTGGAAGTAATGGCCATAGGGGCTGAGGACCGCAATCGGGGGTTCAGGCCGAGCTTGCTAGAGAGCGTAAGGCAAAACCGCTCGTGAGGAGTTATGTAAGGGCTTTGAGGCAAAAAATAATGATGTGGTAGCCAAAGACCGCACTCGGGGCTTTGGGTCGAGCTTGCCGAGGAACGTAAGGTGGAACCGCTCGCGAGGAGTCATATAAAGGCAATGAGGCCGAGAGTAGTGGCGTGGTAGCAGAGAACTGCACTCGGGGATTCAGGCCGAGCTCGCCGAGGAGCGTAAGATGGAACCGCTCGTGATGAGTCGTATAAAGACGCTGAGGCCAAGAGTAGTGGCGTGGTAGCTGAGAAGTGCACTCGGGGGTTCAGGCCGAGCTCGCCATGGAGCGTAAGGCAGAACCGCTCACGAGGAGTCGTGTAAAGGCATTGAGGCCGAGAATAGTGGTGTGGTAGCCAAGAGCTGCACTCGGGGGTTCAGGTCGAGCTCGTCAAGGAGCGTAAGACGAAACCGCTCGTGGGGAGTCGTATAAATGCGCTGAGGACCAGACTCGGTGAAAACAAAGCTCGCGAGGTGCACGCTTGGGGTCGTTGAGGGCGTAACAGCCCGGGATAGGCATTAAGGCCGGTGAGCCAGACCGGTGAAGACCAGGTCCTGGTTGCTGCGTGAGGTGTTTAGGCTTCTACAGGCCCGAAGAAGGAAATATGTGCTTTAGGAGTCTGGGTCGAGGTCGTATGTGGAGACTCGAGCAAGTTTCAAGTAGAGTATTTGTTAAAGCAGTGATATTGTTTTAATGGCTCCTTGATCATTCATAGAGAGCAATGAGAGAAATATAACTTTATTTGTGTAATAAAGAAATCACGCGTACATGGGAAGTGATCTTTTTGTAGCTTATTGATGATCTTATCTTGCTTGGACTTCTTTTCAAGGGTGGAGGCGGGGTTGCTTTTGCATATCTCGTCCTGAGCTTGGTTTGAGATTTTCGGCCGGCTATTTGTTCTTGTCCCTGGGGAGTGTTTGCGAGCCGATAAGCGTATTCCTTGGTTAGGTCATCTTTGGTTTGAGGCATTCATTGTAGCACCCATCGAGCTTCCTTCTGATCGGCATGTAACACTCCTACCTTTGTCTCTGAGATAAGAAATTTTACTATTAGATGAGGAGTAGATACGAAAGCCCCTAGAGTGTTTAAGGAAGGTCATCCCAAGATCATAAGATATGGGTTGAGGATGTTGATGACAAGATACTATACATCAATAGTTTTTGCTTTTGGCTCAGAATTGAATGTCGTCCTCAGCCATATGGCTCCACGGACATCAACCCTCTCACCTGAGAAGCCCACCAGGTCTCCTTTGCATGGTGTGAGCGAGGCTTCTGTCAATTGCATTTTCTCAAAGGTAGGGTAGAAAAGAATGTTGGCCGAGCTCCCTTGGTCGACAAGAACCTTTTTAACGATAAAAATTCCTACAATCACAGAAATAACGACCGACTAGTGTAGGTTCTGATTAGTGCCTTGGAAGTCAGATTCATATAACGATATTATCGGGGTTTTGGGGATAGGTCGACATGGGCGAACGACGTTGTCGACTGCTATGATTGCCCAAAGAAACCTTTTCCTGGCCGAGCTTGACTCTCTACCTCCCTCGAATTCGCCGATGATATAGTCGATTATCCCTCGGGGTTCATTTGCTTGGCTACGCTCTTTTGGTATCTTGTGGGTATTCGACTTCGCCGTCGAGGGTCATGACTCCTGCTCCAGCCACTCCCTCCTGTGATGGAGATATTTATCAAAGTATCCTATGTGTACTAAGTCTTCAAGCTGATCTTCGAGCATTATACACTCCTCGGTAGTGTGTCCGTAAGTGTCATGATATGCACACTTCTTGCTCATGTCGACGTCGAGTGACAATATTTGTTTTCCTGCGTTGGCGGGATACTTGATAAGCTTCAGGTGGTAGATATCTCGGAGGATAGTTTCTTTCTTGGTGTTGAGGGGGGTGTGCCTCTCGAAACGGGAGCTTGTGAGAGGTGTTGACTTCGCCCCCTGCCAATTCCTTGTTCATGACGGCTGCAGTCTTCAGTTCTTCTATCTTCCTTTTTGGACTTTTTGTCCTCGATCGAGGCTTTGAGATTTTTCTAATCGATCTTCTTTGCTTCTCTTTGATCTTCCATTTTTATAAACCCATCGCTTTTTCCTAGAATTCGACCATGTCTTTAGGCTCGATTAAGGCGATCTGGTCGGCGAAAGGTCCGAGTTTTAGCCCGTGCTCGATGCAGAAAAGCTCAATCGCTGGATCGAGATTGGGGATGTCGGTCACTGTGGCTGAAACCTGTTCAGGTATTCTCTTAGGGGCTCATGTTGCCCCTACCTGATATAGTGTAGGGTTGCTCCTGTCTTGTGATATACTCGCGAAGTGGTGAATCGATGGAGAAAGACACAGGAAGGGTCATCGAAAGGGCCAATTGATCCCCGCGGGAGGGAGGCAAACTATAATAGAGCGGCTTTCCCTAGGAAGGCCGGGAAGGCTTTACAAAGCGCGAAGTTGGTTGCTCCATGATAGAGCATCGTAGATCGGAACACCGTTAAGTGCAGCGTGGGATCGCCTGTACCGTCGTAGGGTGCTATAGTAGTTGGTAGCTCAGTTCTTGGTGGGAGACGAGTTGCCATGATATATTTGGCGAAGGACCCTGCGTCGAGATGGGAAGTGGCCTCAATCCCTTGAGTCTTTGGAGCTTCATCCTTTTTTGGTCGAGGGGTGCTGGAGATCTGGTCTTGAATGATAGAGACTGGTCTTCTTCTTTTTGAGTGGTTGGTCTCTCAATGCTCTGAGCGACAACGTTCGCGTTTGGCCGGGGGCTTCCCCTATGGCCTCGTCGGTGTCTCGACTTGTGCCGCCGGTTGTTGGTTTTGTGCTTCTAATTCATTTACTCGCTGTTGGGGTTCTTCAGGAGGAAGGGGGCTGGTACTAGAGTGTCACTCCTCACTATTTCAGCATCACCAGATTGTGGTCGATCGTCGCCATTGGATCGTTGCCGTTGGCGTTCGACAGCGGTCACTTGGCGCCGGGTTCCAACCATTGTGGGGGAGGTAAGCTTTACTCAGCCCCATAGTGGGTGCCAAATGTTCCTGTCTGAGAGTCGGGGCCTTCCGGTCTGGTTCAGTATCTCTCCTTTTCTAGTTCAACACCGGCGAGGGAGGTGGGGGACCTGCAAAGACACTCTGATGCCCAAGTTAGGGGGACTCCAAGGTGGCAGTTTATGGAATTGGAACTTAGGGTTACTTGGGTGTGTCGTGTCTGTATATATTGTAGGTGGAGGTGATCATGATGAAACCTAAGGGGTTTGACTCCCCTATTTAAGGGGTTTGAAGGCCGGCACCTCCCCCCCTTAGTGATTCTATCTTGTACCCTAAATTTTAGCCAACTGAACTCCCTCCTTTCTCCTACAACCCCAAGTCCCAAGGAGAAAAATAGTGTTTGCTTCGCTAGAATTTGCTGCCGAGTAGAAGCTCTTGAGGAAGCTGAAAATTCCAAAATGGTATTGGCTTTCTCTTTGAATTCGTTATGTGCTTTCTCACCGTCTCTCCCCCCTTTTTTGCTGGTCGAACCCTTGGTGGAAGGGGAGTGTAGGCGAAATGGCGACACTATAGGGGGGGTGAATAGTGTGTTTACTAATTCAATTAGCCTAAATTCAATTTTGATCGTTTACTTAGATTACTTAGGCGAATTACAATTTTACGATTGGATGCGGAAGTAATAATAAAACAATTAATCACAACCAAATATAATAATGCAAACACAAGATTTATAGTGGTTTGGCCCCAATGCCTACTCCACTACCTAAGCACCCCGCTTAGGATTTCCAAACTAGTTTAACTAGATTAAATCAATTTTCCTTACATAGAGGACTTTGACTCGAAGAGTCGCACTCTCGACCTAAGGCACTTCCACACCCGGAAGTCACCGCCTTCTTACCGAGAGCACTCTTCCACCTCAACCCTAAGGGGCAACTTACTTAATCCTAGTAAAATTACGTTTACACAAGTGGCTTTACACCTTTACAATAAGGTAACCACTTCCACAACAACACCTAACAGCCTAGGTCTTCCACACACACAAATCAAACAAAAACAATTTCAAATAACCGTTAAAAATACAAGTGAAAAGAGCTTAAAATAAAACTAAGAATTCGTGCTCTTTTCCAAGCCTTAAAATAAAATACAAGTGAACTTTTCATTTGATCTTTGGACTCGTCCAATGCGACTTTGGTGCACTCGTCGAGCTTCGAGAAATTTCCGCGATGAACCCGAGCGTGATGATCAATGTCCTTCCAATTTTTGATTTCTTTCGATATTTTCGATCAAGGACATCGAACGCTAATTGATATGTAACCTGAAAGGTATTCTCAATGAAATCATTAGTCCCATGTTTGTTATCATCAAAACTGAGATTAAGACTAATGTTGAAAATCTAAAGCCAACAAGGAGGACCTCCTTGGTGCAAATCAGAAATTGTAGAGTGCGTCCATTGAGCCATAATGAGCCCTGAGTGATCACTGGCCGAGAAAAGCGTTTCCCAAAGTTACGAGGCTGCTTGGTGTTGACTAGTGCTAGCGGTGTACGCGTGTTCGCCTTGAGATTTGGGATCGAAGCAGCACCTTCCTCCTCGCAATTAAGGTAAAATTATGCCCCTTCCTCCCTCTACGAGAAATAAATGATTGTGTTAGCAAAGAAGAATATGTTGTCGGGTGTTAATAATGCATATTTGCAAAAGTGTGATCGTTGTCTTGCAAGAAAACAACACAAAATTTGCTTCAACAATCATCTACATTCAAGGAAGCCATAGATACTTGGTTTGGTGCATTCTCATGTGTATGGTCCTATAAAAACAATAACGATTAGGGGCTCTATCTATTTTATAGTATTTATTAATAATCATTCTAGAAAAATATGGGTTTACACATTAAAGACTAAATACCAAGTGTTAGATATGTTTAAGTAGTTTCAGACTTCAGTTGAAAAAGAAACTGTGAAGAAGCTTAGATGTATTCACACATATAATAATGGTGAGTATTTAGGACCATTTGATGCTTATTGTAGAGACCAAGGAATTAGACATCATAAAACTCCTCCAAAGACTCCATAGTTAAATGGCTTGGCTAAAAGGATGAATAGAACATTGGTTGAAAGAGTGAGTTTTTTTTTTAAAACAAAAGAAGACTTGTATTGATCAAAAGGTATTGATATTACAAGTGGGGGCCAGGTGGGAGTAAAAAGAAAAAACATGTACAAGTAAATGGAATTAAATACAAAGTTTAACCAGATTAGTCCCTTCAATGGCAAGTTCCAAGGGAGATTTGCACGTACTATCAAAGACTCTTAAGTTTCTCTCATACCATAGTTTCCAATTCCAAATCATTGTGACGAGATATTTTTGCTTCTTGGGAGATGAATTGGCGACCCCAGAGGGCAACCAACATCTAAACCCAAACTAAAAGTGTGTTGAAAGAGTGATTTGGTTGTTATCACAAGTTGGGTTATCAAAATCCCACACCCACTTCCACTCTATATAAACTCATATTTTCATATTGTACAGTGTTCTGAGTGTTCTGACTGTTCATTGAACCATTCATTGAGCTTTGAAAGCTTAAAGAGTGATCTTAAAGTCCAAAGCCTAGAATTTTCAATCTCGAGCCTTCAATCTCCACTTCAAGTCATCAAATCCAAAGGTCTTCATCATCTTGAGACCTTGAAGTGCTAGGAGGCTATTTGGATGAGCTCCATTGTGTTTGGTTTCATTTTTTAAGCTCATTTACTTGTTTTATTTGTCATTTACTTGAAACTTGAAATTGTGAAGTGTAAGGTGTAGGTGTTATACCTTGTTTACTTTATATTTGTTGTTTCCTTTAGAATAGTAGTTAAGGATTCCTTCGGAATTGATGGATAAGTCATCTTTGTATTCTATAAGAGACAATTAATATATAAAGTGTTAATGTTAGAAATCCTTGGTGGAGAGCCAAGGTAGTGGAGTATGCAAGATTGTTGAACCACTATAAATTCAAGTGTTTGCATTGCTCTTTCATTGTATTCTTGTTTGACACTATCATTTTTCACTTGTGATTGCATTTTTAAAGTCTAGAATCAAACTAGTGAAATTTTCTTACATAGCTCAACTTGAAACGAAAAATTAGTATTGAACTTAGTGAATTAGCGTACACATTATTCAACCCCCCTAGTGTGGCTATTTGGTTTACATATTTTTGGGTTATGGCATGGATGAATTTGGCTACAAGTTTTTCAATCCTGCTGATAATAAGGCGATCTGAAGCATAGATGTTGTGTTTGTTGAAGATCATACATTGAAATATATTAACAATATAGAGAAGTCAGTGGTTCAGTCTGGTGAAGATTTATCTGGCTTGGACATTGTTGCTCTTACACCAAGAGATGAAGAATGTAGAGTTGAAGCTCAAGTTGATTAGCAGGATGTAGATGCAGGTGAAACAAATCATTCTATAGAGGATGGAGCTAATGATGATGCTCATGATAAATAACGAGCTTTAGAAATTCCTGCAAATACACTCAAAAGGTCTACAATATATAGGAAGCCTTCATTAAGGTATCTGCAAATGAGTTTGTTTTGTTGACTGATGGGGGAGAACTTGAGCATTATGAGGAGGCTATGGAAGATGAGTATAAAGCTCAATGGGTTGAATCCATGCAAGATAAAATGAAGGCCTTGCATTAATATCAGACTTATGATTTGGTGGAATTGCCAAAAGACATGAAAGCCTTGCAAAATAACTAGGCATTTTGGATAAAGAATGAAGAATGTGGTCCTAAGCCTTGATATAGAGTTGTGGTTAAGGGATTTGGTCAAAGAAAGAGAATTGACTTTAAAGAGATTTTTACTCCCGTTGTGAAGATGTCTGCTATCAGCACAATACTTGGTTTAGCTACAGTCTTGATTTGGAGATATGGCAGATTGATGTGAAGACAACTTTTCTTCATGTTATTTTGGAAAAAGATATCTACATAGGGCAACTAAAGGGTTTCAAAATGAAAGGAAAGGAATATTATGTGTGCAAACTTAAAAGGAGTCTTTATGGGTTAAAATAGTCTCCTAGACATTGGTATAAGAAATTTGAATCCGTCATGGGAGAGCAAGGTTACCATAAGACAACTTCATATCATTGTGTGTTTGTACATAAATTTTTGGATGATGATTTTATCATTCTTTTACTCTATGTAGATGATATTTTGATTGTGGGCATGAATGCTTCCAAGATTAATGAGTTGATGAAACAATTGAGTGAGTCTTTTGCTATAAGGACTTAGGTCATGCAAAATAGATCTAGGGTATTATGATTACCCAAATGCTAGAAAGCTTTATGTGTCACAAGAAAAATACATTAAGAAGGTACTTCAACAGTTTGGCTTGGATAGGGCCAAACATATTACTAGTCCTCTTGCTCCTCATTTCAAGTTAAGTGTCTAGTAGTGTCCAACCACAAATGAAGATAAGTAAGAGATGGAGAGAATTCCTTATGCCTTGACAGTTGGAAGTTTGATGTACGCCATGGTACTCGATAGTCGATGGATACTTCCAAGGTTCAACATCATGCAATGATTGGAAAAATAACCATTGTGGTCGTTGATCGATCGTCAATTAAATTTCAATCGATCAAGGATCGATCGAGCTTTAGCCGAACTAGAAAATTCAAGTACCCATCGGTCGAACTTTGACTCTAACTTCAGCCAACTGAAGATCGGCTGAAACTCATGTGAGGGCTAATATTGAGTTTTCTCGAATTTGGGGTTTTAGTTTGGGTTTACAACTCCATTATCAAGAACCTTAAGGAAGGTACAATAAATCTAAAGCCCTAATAACCTAGACACTAATTCTTCATCTTTTGAGCATCGATCAACGTCCTTGAGATTTTCTTCGATTTTGCATCGATCTTCCGATCACGACATCGCATGCTCATCGACATAGAACCTAAAATTGTTTCTCAATTAACCATTAGTTCCCTAGTTTGTTATAATCAAAAACCAAGATTAAGACCAAGTTTAAACATCTTAAACCAACAAAATGTTCCTTCTGACCAGAGGAATCAATCACCTATAACAACGCCTATTAACCAAGGCCAACTAAACACCCTATCATGTCAGATATTGATCCTACAAAGCACCGATCTAGGTCGAAACCATGCTGGTGTCGACGCTTTGACTCTAGGGATTACAGAGCCCATTAAGGCATCGATCAACTCAAATCTAGTCCTATAACCTTGTCAACTTGTCGACCGAGGGACTTAATCATGTCGCAAACTGGATCGAGGCTGACTTATACGTTAGCAAGCCGGATGACATTGATTTCAGCCTAGGTTGTTGCCCAAATTAAGCATCCAAGCCCGATGCAACCCAACCCAAATCAAAGGGCATAGAATGGCCAAGCGCCAAATCCAATAGGACTACTTCAAGGATAGCAAGCAGCCTCCTCACAACTAAAGGCCCTAGCATGGTTTCTCGACACATCGACTCGAGGCAAGCATACCCAACCAAGTCTGGAAGGCCTCCATCACTCTTTTGCAAGAGTCGAATGACCACTTAAGCTAAACCCGCTTGTCAACCAAGCAGCAAAGTACTTGAGAACTACCCCGTTGGGTGATTGTGATGGTCAGCTGAGAAGCATCGACGGTCGAAACGACTAATGCTTGACTCGGCAGGTGATCAGGGTCTTGAGATTACACCAACGAGCCCGCTAGGTGTTAGACCGGGTGGAAGAGGGTCTTGAGATTTCGTCAGTGGGCCACGCTGACGGTAGACCCGAGATGGGTGGGACTAGCTATCCCTAACCTGGTGGGTTCTTGAGACTAGTTGACCATCCTAGTCGATGGCCCGATGATTGCTCTGACTTTCCTTATGTGACATGTGGGCCGTGTTGCCTGATCATTATTTTGTGGTAAAGGTCGAGCAGAGCCGAGCCACCAGTTCTTGAACAGGTTCTAGTGGCCGAGTGTTGCCCTGTCTGGTAGGGCCATTTTGGCCGGTTGTATGGTTTATGCAGGAGGGCCTTTGGGCCGATTGTCATATCAAGACTAGATTGGATCCCTAAATTTATAAATTTCTGACTTATATGCATGTTGTTAATGGAGATTTATGTGGAGGTTCGGAAGGATCGCTCACTAAGTCCCATGTGGACTCACGGTTTATTTCTCTTGTTTTTGCAGAGCCCGACCAGTGAGGTGAGGCTTGGAGTCATGGTACAGCTGGAGGGCAGGCAGTGGCGTAGATCTCGTAGCAGTGCCCAGTAGTCGTAGTCGTGATGTCTAGGGTTATTTTTTATATACACTGAGTGATGTTTAATTTGAAAACATGTATTTGACTTTTAACTCGAGTTGTTCTTAATAGTTGATTTGTTCTTACAACTCTTTTAAAATTTGTTTAAAACTTTCTTTTAAATCAAATAAAAGTTTGCCTCGTGTTCTTCTACTTGTATGTTTTCTAGTTGATGTGTATTCTCAGTATTTTGCTATTCAATGTATGTGGTAGGCCTCAGGGTAGGACATAAACCCTGGCCGATCATGCGACCTTGAGTTGGGGTGTGACATTTGTCTTTGGGCATGTGATGGCCAGATGGCCTGTTATCTAGTCATACCACTTGATGCATTATCCCTGTATGAGATAGGGGCATTTATTCATTTATCTATGTGGTTGATTTTTTTATGGTGAGGGTTGGTAGAATCGCTCACTGAGTTATGTTGAACTCACCCATTGTTTATTTATATATATTTTTTAGAGCCTGACCAGTGAGGTGGGCTGGAGCACTTAGCGAGTCTTTGGTAGATTTATCATGCACTTGTATTTTAGTATTTTGGAACTGTAATCCCTTGGGAACATTCATGTCTTTCTTTCAGATTTCATTTGTTAAGTGCAAACTGTTGAACTTTGATTTATTTATTTCTGCACTTTAAATACTTTGCTAAAAACTTTACTTCTTAAATGGAATCTATTTTGTTTTCTCGTTTATAATAAAAACTATTATTTTTTCCGCTATATTTTATTATGAGTTGACATGTGCATGGGTTAGGCTGCGGGGTATAGGCACGTATACCCTGACCGGTCATGTGACCCTAAGTTGGGGCGTGACACCTCTCCAAGATTTAAAACTAATTTTCTCATCACCCTTGAAGGAGGTTCGGCCAACAATTTATAGGGGGCATGGGCGGCTACAAGAGTAGACCCGACCCCCTTTAAAAACTCTCCAAATAATAATTTATATTTAATGGCTTCATAATTAATTCTAAATTAATTAAATCTAATTAAATATAAACTTTAATTTATCTCCATAAATTAATAGTCTATTAACAAGAATGATAATTATCTAAATAAACTAATTTCCTAAACAATAGGAAAGAGTTTCATCTAAATAATTTGAATTCCTATTAATTAATGGAACTATTATTTATCCTCATAAATCATATATCTATTAATCTTATGATTTATTTCCATAAATGAAATTCCTATTAATTAGAATTTATCTAAATAAATTAATTCCTAATTAATTGGTTAGGCTCATGGTTAGAAACTAATTTTCCCACCATTTATATTTGATTCAAAATCAAATTATATTTAATTCATAATTAAATACAATCCCCGTCAAGTGGTTAATTAAATATTTAATTCATAATTAAATTTAATTAACCACATAAAACTTTTTTATGTGTCAATCCCTACAATTTAGGGATGCCCAGAGGAACTCCTTCATCGCGTATTTATTCCTATAGGAAATATCTTTCCTATTATGTTTGTAAATGAGATATGTGGTCGAGTTGCTACATGTCCATGCTAGAAAATATATAGTGCCGTATTCAGACTCTATCTCATAAAGTCCATTATAAGATTAGCCTGTTGTGTGTGACCCATTGGGCCCCACACAAAGCCAGTAGTGAGTTGTGCATAACGGGGAGTCGGATCCAATAGAACGACTTCTATACGAATCCTACGAGCCTCCACTAAACCCCTTTAGTGTGGTCATGAGAGACTCCACTCATAAGTCAAGGTTAACTTCTAGCAACGTGTCATGACTACCCAGATAGTGTGAGGTTTAATCTACAGGAATCTAACGTCCTTCGGTGATTAGTTACCGCACAACTAAATCCCTCGGTTATAATGTCCCGAAGTCGGCTAGGGCACGGATGAAGTGTCAAACCCTAGTATCGATTCATATGTATTCCACCGTTAAGATGTCGTCTCAATAATGAAACGTCAGAAACATCTTCTAGACTTTCTTGTCTACTCTGGCCAGAGTTTCCTGGGTCGACACTTGTACGGACACATAGGACATTATCTCCTCTTACTATGAGTAACTGATTCCATGTTGGTTGCTCACCTACCTCCATGAATGCTTCCCCATGCCCAGTAATACCCGGCACATGATGCTGAGGGCCACGTAGGGATAGAACCAAAGCAATGGATCGTCACTCACAAGGTAATCATGACAACCTCAGGTCCAATGATTGCTTGCACCTACTATCACCCAAGGAACTTTCTATTGACACTCATGTAAGGATTCCATGAGCACAACCTCGGTGCCACCACTTCCAGCCTCAACGCCCTTAGAGTCAAGGTCCAAGTTGCGGCCTCTCTCTAAATGAGCACAACCCTAAGCGTGGTCCAGCCTTACACTCCCCATGAGCTAGGCTTGACCCCAAGCGTGGTTCTCGGCCTTAGTGCCACCACTTTCGACCTCAACGCCCTTGAAAACTATGCCTAGTATGCGGCCTCGCTCAAAGTGAGAATGACCTCAAGCGTGGTCTCGCCTTACGCTCCGTGCGAGCTTGGCTTGACCCCAAGTGTAGTCCTCGGCCTCAGTGCCACCAATTCTGCCCTCAGCGCCGTTGAAGACTAGGCCTGGATTGCAGCCTTGTTCTAAATGAGCGCGACCCCAAGCGCAGTCCTGCCTTATGCTCCGCGCGAGCTCGGCTTAACCTCGGGCGATGTCCTCGGTGTTGGCTTAAGGTTTTCTACCTTGGTCTTAATCTCGGTTTTGATGATAACAAATATGGAACTAATGTTTCATTGAGAAATATTTTCAGATCGATTCCATATCGGTTAGAACTCAATGTCCTCGATTGGAAATATCAGAGAAATCGAAAGGACATTGGTCGACGCGTTCGGGTTCATCGCAGAAAGTTCTAGAAGTTTGACATGTGCACCAAAGACATATTGGACGAGTCAATAGAAGGCCTCCAAGTTGATGCACGCTGAAGGCCGGAACTCAAAAATGAAGCGCGCAAGAAAAACTCACAAAAAAATCAGCCCTGCCCAAATTCGGTCGACCGGCTGAAGAAGAAATCAAGTAGAAGGCATTTTGATCAACCAACCGGTCGATCGACCGATGCCTAAAATGGGCAGAATGCCTTCGGTCGCTCAGTCGATCGACCGACGATCGACTAGCAAGTGACCGGGCATCTGCAACGGGCAAAAATATGCCCGTTGACGAGACTTGAGTGTTGGGGGGTTATAAATACCCATCTCAAACTCATTCCAAGCCTAATATTGATGCTTCCAAGCCTCAAAGTATAATCCTAAGCATCTCTACAAGCTTTCATTGGGCCATCCTTGCAAGAACCCTAGTTTTTATCTCCACTCCTTGATTTAGCCTTCAAGCTTCACTAATCCATCATCTTAAGACATCAAGAGGACTAGGGAGTTTTCTTTGGAGCTAAGTATTTATCGTATTATTTATTTGCTCCATTGTTTGTATATTTTGTGGTTTATTTTCATTGTATATCATTTCTATAAACCTAGGTTGCTAGGTTTGATTGAGTTGGTGGTTACCTTGGTGTTAAGGCTTAAATCCACCATTGTAAACTTAGTTTACTATGATTAGTTGAGTTGTCCCTTAGGTTGAGGTGGGAGAGTGCTCTCGGTAGGAAGGCGGGATACTTCCGGGTGTGGAAGTGCCTTCGGTTTGAGAGTGGAGACTTTTCGGTGTAAAGTCCTCTTTGTAAGGGAAACGATATAATCTAGTAAAGCTTGTTTGGAAATCCTATGCGGGGAGCTTAGGTAATGGAGTAGGCATTGGGGCCGAACCACTATAAATAATTGTGTTAGCTTTGCTATCTTTGTTTGTGTTTAATTATTTTATTATTGCTTCCGCGTTTAATCGATAAATTACAATTTGCCTAAGTTATAAGAAAATGATTAAAAATGTTAAACCGGATTTAGGCGACAAGATTTAGTTAACACACTATTCACCCCCCCCCTCTAGTGTGACCATTTCACCAACATTTGGTATCAAAGCGGGTCATGGATTGAGATTTCACCATCTCGTCTATATCTTACCTCGACCCGGAAAATGACACTAGAGAGTATAGCGTTTGCACCACCTAGGTTTGATGAGATAAATTTTGGTGTTTGAAAGAGTACGATGTATACCTTTCTTAAAACACAAAGTTTAGATCTATGGTGTATGCTAAAGAATGAATATGTTGAGTCCACCATTGATAAAAATGATTGGACTCAAGAACAAGTTAAATTATTTTAATTGAATGCTAAAACAACGCATCTCCTATATTGCTCATTTTCAAATGATATACTTGAAAAGATTATGCATTGTTCTTCTGCAATTAATATTTGGTCCACATTAAATATGTTATATGATTATGCTAAAACCGAAGAGCTTAATACATTTGTTGAGGGTGGTGATGACAATGGTAATCCCCCTAGAACTAACCTCGGTTTTGATAATCTTAGAGCTTCTAGTCAAAGAAGCAAATTAAAAAGCCGAAAAAGAAAGGTTATATGCTACTTGTGCAAGGAAAAGTGGCACATTAAGAGGAATTGCCCTTCATCAAAGAAGAATGTCAAGAAGAGGACAAGTGCTTCAACATCCACCTCCGAGTCACAAGAAGCATCCTCTTGTCATGACAATGAAGCCACCTCTCAATTTTGCCTCATGGGATTTGATGATGAGGTAAATTCTATCGCTTCTTGTCAAAATAGTGATTCTAGCAGCTCAAGCTCATTTAACATGTCATATGATGAGTTGATTGAAGAATGTAAAAAAATGTATGAATTGCTCATGAAAAAGATTAAAGAAAAGAGGAAAATAAAGAAAGAAAACTCTAAGCTTAGTTCTCAGATACATGCTTTATAGCTAGAAAATGAGAATTTAAAGTCTAAGTCTTTTGTTTCATGCCATGACAATTTGGAACTAGAGCTTAAAAACTTGAGACTAGAAAATGAGGATTTGAAATAAAAAATGAAGCTTAGAAGTAATGATTTGAAAAGTAATTTCAAACTTGAGAATGAGAATTTAAAAAATGAGAATTGCATATTGAAATCTCAAGTGTGTGCTTTTGCATAAATCTATTGATACTTTGAAAAATGAGATTGTAGTTTTAAATAAAAGAGTAAATGAAATTAAGGATGTTTATTCTTCTAGAAAATTTGAAAAGAAAAGTATTTCTTTTAAGAATGCTCATGCTAACCATAAATCTCACATCTCAAGAGTAAATGTTAAGCATTCCACGTTTAAACCTCATGTTAAGAAAAATGAAAACAAAGAGTTTCATGGTCATTGCTTTTGTTGTGGTGTCTATGGGCATGTTATATATGATTACGCATTTAAGATGAACTCATGGGGTGTTACGACACTTTGGGTAGCTAAGCCTTCTAACCCCCAAGGACCCAAAGCCATTTGGGTACCATATGTCTCATGCTCTTTCAATTGTAGGGGGAGCAACCACACAAGGGTAAAGGAAATTGAATAATTGAAGTTGACCATGGACTTCAATGAAGAATCCATCTTTGGTTGCAACTTCAAGCCATCATGATGCGATAGGTATGAAAATTAGCATCCAAGTATGTCATCTTAAATTCTTCAAGTTGGAGTTATGATACTAGTTAAATTTGAGTTGGTTTTGCCTGCTCATGATATGACTTGAAAAATGATTTTTATTTTTGATTTTCCAATCTCTTAGGAGACCTATGTGGCCTATAATGGGCCTAAGCGACCTTGTAGTTGTAAATCGTAGGCTAATTGTGGCCTTTCGGTTTTTAACTAATAGGAAGGGTTGGAGATCATGTTTTCATATTTATTATTTTGTGATCTCTTAAAATTCATTTTGGTATCACTTGATTTCATTTAAAACGATTTCAAACTATCTAGCAAAGATGTATTTTGAAAATGATATTTGAATCCCTCTTTGCTATTTGGTATAGTTAACTTGCTAGTAGCCTTAATTTCATTATCTACTAATGAAGTCTACTTACAAGTTGAAAATGTTAATAGAAGACTATGCTATCTAAAAGAAAATGGAAAAGGAAATGAAAAGTTTGGAAAAAAATTTAGGAATGAGGTTTGAGTTTGATTTTGCAAAAATCATAGTATAATAGTTGAATATTCATGCTTTAATGATGTCTCTATACTAATGATTGATTTTGCATGATAAACATATAAAATTTTATGAGTAGGTAAAATTTTGATAACTTAGGCAATTTCATGATATCTTGATTGAATGAAACTTGCTCTAGGTTGAAATTCATATTAGAGATCTCATTTTGAGTTAGTAGTTGGTAAACATGTTTAGATACACATGTCACGTGATTTTAGGCATTTAAACTTGAAAATTCTTGTGTAGATGACCAAGGTGATAACTAGATCATTTTAGGGGACTTAAACTTGAAAAAGTTTGACCCAAGTCAACAAATTGATTTAGACACTTCATTTTAAGTCCAAACTTCATAAACATGTTTAGGAAAATCTATGGCATGTTTCCATGCATTTAGAAAGAAAAATTCATATGGATATGGATAAAATGGCATAGAGACCACTTCATGATAAGCTCTTTTGAACTAAGTTGACCCAAGTCAACAAATTAACTTAGATGTCTCATTTTCAATCCATATTTGAGGAACATGTTTAGATTTACTCATGTTAGGTGTCCATAGGTTTAAATTTGAAAAACCATGAGTAAATGATAAGATTAACATTTAGCAAGTTTCATGACAAATAGCTTAATTTTGAATGAAACCGTGCTATGTTGATATCTTGACTTATGGACATAATTTTCATTCCGAACTTGACACACTCTTTACATGACCATTATATGGTGTCATAAAAGTTTGAATGAAAATTGAGCACATTTTGAAAAATAATTAAAAATTATGAAAATGTCATTGAAAATTTCAACATGTTCAGTTATTTTTAGAAAATTATAGAAAAATCATATTTAACTGATTCTTGAGACTGCACTTTCATTGAAAAAATATAGTTTTTCAGTAAAAATTTCAAAAAGTTTCATCAAGAATATGATTTATAGTGGAATTTTGAAGTTGGATTTTGAAAACACAAAGTATCACTCACTTGAAATACTCATTTTTTCGATACTTTAATTTTTTTTGGCAAAAGCATCAAATGAAAAGTGACGCATACCATCTTGATTCAATGTCTAATATCATTCATATCATTGCTTGAGTAAAATCATTTCTAGTAATGATTTTGATAACTTGAATGATAGCTAGAAATATCAATTTTTCATTGTAATCGAGATAGGATGAAAAATGAACTTAGAAATATCATTTTAAGCCCAAACTTGACTCACATACATTGATTCACTCATGTTATATGCCTAGATGCCTAAGATAGAGAAAACATGAGTAGATAGCAAAATTTGATACTTGGCCACTTTCATGTTTTCATGCCTATTTGAATGAAACCGTGCTAAGTTGAAATTTTGATCAAACGATGATATTTTCATTTCAAACATGATACACATACTTTAAATGATCATACCTTGGTATCTGGAAAGTTTGGATGAAATCTGGAAACTTTTTAAAATAGCTAATATTTACGAAAATGCCAATGGATTTCAATGAATTTTAGAAAAAATGAAGAAAAATGATTTTTTGGTTAATTCTTGAATCTGCATCTTTGTAATATCCTAGATATTTAATTTATTATTTGTTGCGTGTGTTTGCCAGCCTAGCGGACTAGTTCATGATCGAGCCGAGTCGACTCATGGTCCGGAGCAAGCTTGCGAGCTCGGGTAAGAAAAATATAAATTTATGAAATTAGGTTTGAGTGATTGAAATTATTTTTAATTATTGTGGTGTATGGATAAGTATGAATTATGCCTATGTGGGTGCATTTAATTAGATACTTATGATTTAATTGTGTGTTTAATCAAGCCTAAATTAATTTAATTAAGTTATCAGGTTAGCGGGTTGGTCTTGGCATAAGTGGATGCGGGTTGGGCTTAGGTTAGAAGGGTTAGGGTTGAGGAGGAATTATAAAACCCCATTCCCTAGGTTGTGGCTCCAATTTTTGGAGCCACACAATTGCGAGAGGAGGAGCCAGCCGATAGCCCAAGCCGCCAGCTGCCCCTCCTCTTCTTCCCTTGGAGCCGCCGCCACCTGCAGCCGAGCCGCCCTCTTTTCGTCTCTCTCTCTCTCTAGGCCGACGGCTTGGAGTCAGCCGCCGCCTCATCTTCTCCTTCCTTTGGGTCGAGCCGCTGGGGTTGGAGCCGGAATCGGAGGCCGTTGATTGGAAATCCTTCTCGGATCTTTTTTCCTTTTCATGTGAGTGGTTTTATCCCTCCTGTTCGGGTTTTCTTCGAATTTTCTTGAAGCCGACATGAAGATTCTTGATTTCGATAATGTTATTTTGTGTTCTTGAGATTTTCTGGATTTCAATGCCATGCTTAGATCTCAAATTTTGATCTCATATCATGGAATTTATGTTTAAGGGAAGATCTGTGATTTTACAATTAAATCTTGTGAATCTTGGATGTAAACCTCATCTTGGAATTCTAGATATTCTTGATGCTAAAAAATTAATTTAATCTCCTTGATTCTTGGTTAGGGATTCTTGATATATATGCTAGCTTTTATTGAATAAAAATTATGAGATTGTATGCATGATTGGCTTGATGACATGAATCTGTGATGTTAGGAATTTAGGAATTTAATTCTGCAAAATTCAGATTTTATTTCATGTTGTGCTGAAAATTTCAGCTTTCTGAAATTTATGTGTTGTTTATTGAATCCGGACTGATTTTTTATTTCTCTATTATTATGTGATTAGATCTCTGATTATAGTCGTGTAATCTATTGTTTTGACCAGAAAACATGGTTTGGAAACATAGGATATACTTTGACGAGTATATTCGGGGCATATACAACACTTATGGGCAGAACAAAACTCTAAAACAAAACCCTAATAGAGATTATCTAGATTTTAATTCTATAATTAAAATTGGGTCTAAGGGTGAGCATATTTTGTTATGAACCAACTTACAATGTATGCATGAAACAAAACCACACGAGTTCATGACGTTGTGGGTCTAAGGGGTAAGGGTCGGATTTGAAGTATTGAGACGCTTCACAGTGAGGACACCCTTAGGACACCGTAGAAGAATCTTGACTTAAGTCTTGATGCGCCATATCCTTGGGAATGGCGCAGCGGCTCATTTAGGATCCGAGTTACGGGCTACGCCCAGGTGGTTGGATGTCAATTCCCAACCTGCAGGATAAGTTTGGAGGGCCTTTCCCGATTATCCTGATATGTGCGATTACCTTTAGGCATGGTAGGGATTCGACCCGATGCACCTTTTGATGGTGATGTTGCCTTTGGGCATGGTAGGGATTCGACCCAATACACCTCTTGATGGTGATGTTGCCTTTGGGCATGGTAGGGATTCGACTCGATGCACCTCTTGACGGTGATGTTGCCTTTAGGTATGGTAGGGATTCGACCCGATGCACCTCATTGATGGTGATGTTGCCTTTGGGCATGGTAGGGCTTCGATCTGATGCACCTCTGTGATGGTGATGTTACCTTTGGGCATGGTAGGGTTTTGACCTGATGCACATTATTTTTAGGTGATGTTGCCTTCGGGCATGGTAGGGCTTTGGCCTGGTGCACCTCTTTGAAGAGATAGATACCGTGGGCATGGATGACCTTCGGACCTGGTAGCTAGTCACGTTTTTGCGACGTGACCTTTTTAGAGATATAATTTATTTATGTTATCTCTGTGTTTATTTCTGAGGGCGGATAAAGCCGCTCGCTGAGTTGTTTGAACTCACCCGTAGTTGTGTGAATTTTGTTTTGCAGAGCCTGACCGGTGAGGTGGGTTAGACGCTCTTGGCGTCGCTAGAGGGCAGAGGAGCCGTTGGATCTCATAGCAGTCCTAGTTGTGGTCGTAGTCGAGTCTTTTGGTAGTTGTCATGCACTTGTATTAGCTTGATTTGGAGTTGTAGCCTGAGGGCATTTATGTTATTATTTCACGTTTTATTTGACTGAACTTTTGAACTGTTGAACCTAATCGTATTTCCGCATTTTCTAAACTTGGTATTGATTCACTTTTCCTTTAAAATAAAACTTGTTGTTTTCTTTCCACTACATTATTTGTTTTGGCATGTGCATGGGTTAGGCTTCGGGGTATAGGCATGTATACCCTGGCCGATCACGTGACCCTGAGTTGGGGCATGACAAAGTTGGTATTAGAGCATGTGGTTCGGTCTGACTATGACCTAGAGTTGTCACCGTATAGGGCATTGCTAGCATGTCAGTATACGACAGGGGTATGCTATGAGGTCAATGGGCTAAATCTGCACCTCAACGCGACTTGTGGTTTGGTTTGCAAACAGTGGGTGAATTCAGTTGCTTAATCTTGAATTATTTCTTTTCTTGTGTTTCCAGATCAATAGAGGCCTTTGATGTCGCAAGGAGCGGTAGTGATAGCAACTCCACTGAGCGCCGAGGCCGGGGTCGAGGGAGATCACCGCAGGCTAGGGAGGAGGAATTGGGACAGTCCCAGGGTAGCACAGCTTGAGGCCGTGAATGCCCTGTGCTAGAGAGTGCACCGTTTTTGGGGGGCTACCTTTGTATGAGTGCGTAGATTAGAGATCATTGCAATGATTGTTTAGTATCTTGAATGATTTATTGGGTCTTATCATATAGTTAAATATTTATGGTGCAGTATGGTTAGGGTGGCCCTAGGGATCTTAGGGGGGGGCGGTTGATAGAGTTCTGCAGAAGGGATCTGCAGGGGTTGGCTGAGAGTAAATTTCCCCTATAGATCAAAATTTTGGATTAATTAGAGGATCTTTCTCTTAGATTTCAGGAAATATAAATTATGGCTATAGAGTGACCTTATGCTTAAGGGCCATGGTTATGTGCGACCAAAGAGCGATTTCGTTCTAAGGCATGTTTTGGGTGCGGACAGGTTGGGCACTTCAGGAGGGATTGTCTTGGAAGAGGTAGCAAGTAGACTGGTCAGACCAGAGGAAAGGCACCGATGTTAGTGGGTTCCGTAGCTCAGAGGGGTCAGACTCAAGGTGGGGGCCAGCGATCTGGTGGTTCAGAGAGACTCGTTGCACGGGTGTTCGCTATGAACCAAGAGGGCGCTGAGGCGTCTAGGGCAGTAGTATTAGGTAACCTTGTTGTAGGTTCAACTATTGCATATGTCTTGTTCAGTCCAGGTGCTACGCAGTCTTTTGTGTTTGCCTTGTTTGCAGCTAAGTTGACAGGGATATCTTCTGTGCATGAATTACCCCTTGTGGTGTCTATGCCTACGGGACTTTCTGTGATGGCAGAGATAATCTTTTGAAGCTGCATGGTAGTCATTTGTGGGCATGTGCTGATGGCCGATTTGACACTTCTGCCAATGTTGGAGCTTGACGTGATATTGGGCATGGACTGGTTGGCGGACCATTTCGCCTCAGTTGATTGCAGGGCTAAGATTGTGACGTTCAGTAAGACCAGGATGCCCCAGTTTAGGATGCCCCAGTTTACCTTCCAAGGTGTGGGAAGGGGTGAGCCGTTGATGGCGATATCAGCTCTTAAGGCCCAGAAGTTACTTTTTGGCGGGTGTCAGTCATTTTTGGCCTTTGTGTCAGTGGCAGAGGAAGGTGGAGGTGCGGCCAGAGACATCGGGAGGTCATCTGTAGTATGCGGGTTCTCGGATGTATTTCCTGAGGAGTTGCCAGGATTACCTCCAGAGAGAGAGATCGAATTATGTATTGATTTACAGCCATGGGTGAAGCTGATCTCCATTCCTCCGTATCGGATGACACCAGTTGAGTTGAGGGTGTTGAAGTCCTAGCTGCAGGAGCTGGTTGATCTGGGTTTCATTCGCCTCAGTGTTTTGCCTTGGGGTGCTCCAATGCTCTTTGTAAAGAAAAAAGATGGGTCCATGCGGATGTGTATTGATTACCGGCAACTTAACAAGGTAACAGTGAAGAATCGATACCCGTTGTCCAGGATTAATGATTTGTTTGATCAACTTCAGGGAGCGTAATGGTTTTCTAAGATTGACCTGCGGTCAGGGTATCATCAGTTGAGGATTCGGGATAGTGACGTCCCTAAGACTGCTTTCAGGTCAAGATATGGGCACTTTGAGTTTCTAGTGATGTCATTCGGGCTGACTAATGCACCTGCAGCATTTATGGACCTGATGAACCGAGTGTTCAAGGAATACCTGGATAAGTTTGTGATTGTGTTCATTGATGACATTTTGATTTATTCCAAGAGGAGGGAGGAGCATGCTGAGCACTTGAGGGTAGTTCTGGAAACTCTTAGGGAGCACAGGTTGCATGCCAAATTCTCCAAGTGCGAGTTCTGGCTAGAGAGTGTAGGGTTTCTTAGTCACGTAGTGTCCAAGGAAGGAATAAAGGTGGACCCTGCAAAGATAAAGGCAGTTCAGAACTGGAAGAGGCCGACCAATGTCTCGGAGATTCGCAGTTTTCTCGGGTTGGCTGGGTACTATAGAAAGTTTGTGGAGAATTTCTCCAGGATTGTAGCACCATTGACTTGCTTGACCCAGAAGAAGGTCAAGTTCGAATGGGACAGTAAGTGCAAATAGAGCTTTCTAAAGCTCAAGGACCGCTTGACATTGGCACCAGTTTTAGCAGTACCCTCGGATTCAGGAGGTTTTATTGTTTATTGTGATGCCTCTCGAGTCAGCTTGGGTTGCGTGCTGATGCAGAATGGCAAACTGATAGCCTATGCCTCCAGGCAGTTGAAGGTTCACGAGAAGAATTACCCAACTCATGACCTTGAGCTGGCAGCGGTGGTGTTCGCATTGAAGCCGTGGCGTCACTACCTTTATGGCGAGGCTTGTGAGATATACACTGATCACAAAAGCCTCCAGTATTTGCTCACCTAGAAGGAGTTGAACCTAAGGCAGAGAAGATGGCTGGAGCTGTTGAAGGACTATGATTGCACAATCATGTACCATCCGGGGAAGGATAATGTGGTGGCAGATGCGTTGAGCAGGATATCTATGGGCAGCTTAGCACATTTTGCGGTCAGGAGGAGGCCGTTGGCTCAAGAGTTGGCCTTATACTTGGATGGAGGAGCAGTCTTGGCAGTGCCAGAATTGGGTGCGCTAGTGGCCCACTTGAGAGTGCAGTCGGCGTTGGTTGACATGTTGCGGGCAGCGCAAGAGGAGGACGCTTTTTGTGCACTCACTAAGGACCTAGCTAGGAGAGGAGATGCAGATAATGGGTTTAATGTGGACTCGGAGGGCATCCTGAGGTTTAAGAACCAGATTGTGGTACCATATATGGCTGAGGTTCGTAGGCAGGTGTTGGAGATGGCTCATTGATCCACCTACACTATGCATCTGGGAGCCACGAAGATATACCGAGATCTCATGCAGAACTATTGGTGGAAAGGCATGAAAAGCGAAGTGGCCGAGTTTGTGTCTAAGTGCTTAGTGTGTCAGCAGGTGAAGGCTGAGCATTTGAAGCCGGCAGGGTTGCTCCAGAACTTAGGGGTACCAGAGTGGAAATGGGAGAAGATAACCATGGATTTCGTGACTGGGTTGCCAAAGTCTGTAAAAGGCAATGATTCCATCTGGGTAGTGGTGGATCGCTTAACCAAGTCATCGCACTTCATACCAGTCTGGACGACCTTTTCAGCCGAGTAGTATGCGAGGTTGTTTTTGGGTCGGATCGTTGTTTATCATGGAGTTCTAGTTATGATTGCAGGCGAAATGGCGACACTAGAGGGGGGGTGAATAGTATGTTTACTAATTCGATTAGCCTAAATTCACTTTTAATCATTTTCTTAGATTAGTTAGGCAATTTACAATTGAATGCGATTAGATGCAGAAGCTTATAAATGATTAAGCAATTAAAGCACAACAAAATAAAACAATGCAAACACAAGATTTATAGTGGTTCGGCCCAATGCCTACTCCACTACCTAAGCACCCCACTTAGGATTTGCAAACTAGTTTTACTAGATTAATTTACATTTCCCTTACACACGAGGACTTTTCACCGAAGAGACTCAATCTCGACCTAAGGCACTTCCACACCAGGAAGCCACCGCCTTCTTATCGAGAGTCCTCTTCCACCTCAACCCTAAGGGACAACAAAACTAATCCTAGTAAACACTAAGTTTACACAAGTGGCTTTACTCCTTCTACACCAAGGATGCCACTTCACCCAATTCAAGACCTAAAAACCTAGGTCTTCTTACATGCTTAAATCAAAAACTGTTTAAAGAACAGTTAAAATTACAAGGGAAAAGAGCTTGAAGTAAAACAGTATTATCTACTCTTTTCCAAGCCTTTGGAACCTCCAACTCGCCGAATGGTGGAGCTCGAGTCAATTTCCGAGTTTAGGCAGCAGAGCGCAAGCTTTTAAATCTTTAGAAGGCTTTTATCTCTCTCTTGGATGCTCAAAAATTTCTGTAAGAATGAGAGAACAAGTTTAAAAGAATCATATGAGGATATATTTATACCCTGCTGAAGAAACGAGTGCTTAACGGATAGAAAGCTATTCATTGCAGACCGCCGATCGAATGGTCGGTCGATCGACTGGTCGACTGGTCCTTCGACCACTGAAATTCTCCCTGTGGTCAGTCGACCGCCCAGATGCAAATCTCGCGATTTTGCACTCGGTCGAACCGTCGGTCGATCGATGCGATTTTGCGTCTATGCCTATACGCAGGTCGGTCGACCGACTGGTCGACCGCCAAGCTACTGTCCATTTTAGGCTTTGGTCGATCGATCGCCCGACGCAAAAAAACTTGCGATTTTATTTTCGATCGACCGACGCGAGCTGCGTCTGCAGCTAGCCTCAGTCCGATCGACCGATCGGTCGACCGCTTGGGCTGCTGCCCATTTCTTACCCTATTCGGTCGATCGAACTTAAAGCTGAGTTTATTTTTCAGTTGATTTCTTCCGCGCTTCGTTTCCGGGTTCTGGCTTTCAACGCGCATCATCTAGGAGAGCTCTCATGTGAACTTTGAGCCCGTCCAATGTGACTTTGTCGCACACGTCGACCTTTGAGAGATTTTCGCGACGAACCCGAGTGCGACGATCAATGTCCTTCTGATTTCCGGTTTATTCGATTTTTTCGATCGAGGACATCAAACGCTAATTGATATGGAACCTGAAAGTATTCTCAATGAAATTATTAGTCCCATGTTTGTTATCATCAAAACCATCAAAACCATCAAAACCGAGATTAAGGCTAAGGTTGAAAACCTAAAGCCAACAATGATTATCTCAGATCGAGGCAATCAGTTCATGGCTCGATTTTGACAATCCTTCGAGGAGGCATTGGGCACTCAGGTTCGGTTCAGTACCACATTTCACCCTCAAACGGATGGTCAGTCATAGCGGACTATTCAGACGCTGGAGGATATGTTGAGGGCATGTGTCTTAGACCTGGAGGGCAGTTGGGAGAGACACCAACCTTTGATTGAGTTTGCTTATAATAATAGCTACCACAATAGCATTGGGATGGCCCCCTTTGAGGCGTTGTACGGATGGAGGTGCAGGTCGCCTGTAGGCTTGTTTAAGGCAGGAGATTCTCTTATGATGGGACCTGATCTGGTGGAGGAGGCTGTGGAAAAAGTGAAGCAAATCAGAGAGAGGTTATTGACAGCTCAGAGTCGTCAAAGGATGTATGCGGATGGAAAGGCTAGGGAGGTAGAGTTTGCTGAGGGGGACATGGTGTTCCTCAAGGTGTCCCCTATAAAAGGGGTAATGAGGTTTGGTAAGAAAGTTAAGCTAAGCGCTAGGTTCATTGGGTCGTTTCCTATTCTCAGGCGAAAGGGAGCCGTGGCCTATGAGTTGGCCCTACCTCCTAGTATGGACCGAGTACATCCAGTATTCCACGTGTCTATGCTAAAGAGGTATATACGGGATGAGTCCCATGTGATCGAGCCTACCGCAGTGGAGGTGGACTCAGTAGTTACCTATGAGGAGCGGCCAGTTGAGGTACTTGACCGACAATCCAGAAATTGAGGTGCAAGGAGATTCTCTTGGTTAAAGTCAGATGGGAGCATCATTCCGGCCAGGAGGCCACCTGGGAGGTGGAATGGGATATGAGAGAGCGTTATCCTTAATTATTTGATGATGCGGTGAGTTCTTATTCTTTTCTGAAACTCGAGGACGAATTTTTTTTAAGGAGGGAGGATTGTAATATCCTAGATTATTTATTTATTATTTTATTATTCTATTGCGTGTGTTTGCCAGCCTAGCGGACTAGTTCGTGGTCGAGCCGAGTCGACTCATGGTCCAGAGCAAGCTTGCGAGCTCGGGTAAGAAAAATATAAATTTATGAAATTAGGTTTGAGTGATTGGAATTATTTTTAATTATTATGGTGTTTGAATAAGTATGAATTATGCCTATGTGGGTGCATTTAATTAGATACTTATGATTTAATTATGTTTAATCAAAGCCTAAATTAATTTAATTAAGTTATCGGGTTAGCGGATTGGTCTTGGTTTAAGTGGATGCGGGTTGGGCTTAGGTTAGAAAGGTTAGGATTGAGGAGGAATTGTAAAACCCCCTCCTTAGGTTGTGGCTCCAATTTTTGGAAACACACAATTGTGAGAGGAGGAGCCAGCGGACAGCCCAAGCCGCTAGCCGCCCCTCCTCTTCTTCCCTTGGAGCCGCCGCCAACTGCAACCGAATCGCCCTCTTTCCGTCTCTCTCGCTCCAAGGCGGCAACTTGGAGTGAGTCGCCGCCTCATCTTCTCCTTCCTTTGGGTCGAGCCGCCGGGGTTTGGAGCCGGAACCGGAGGCCGTTGATTGGAAATCCTTCTCGAATATTTTTCCCTTTTTATGTGAGTGGTTTTATCCCTCCTAGTTGGGTTTTCTTCGAATTTTCTTGAAGCCGCCTTGAAGATTCTTGATTTCGATAATGTTATTATATGTCCTTCAGATTTTCTGGGTTTCTATGCCATGCTTAGATCTCAAATTTTGATCTCATATCATGGAATTTATGTTTAAGGGAAGATCTGTAATTTTACAATTAAATCTTGTGAATCTTGGGTGTAAACCTCATCTTCGAATTCTAGATATTCTTGATGCTAAAAAATTAATTTAATCTCCTTGATTCTTGGTTAGGGATTCTTGGTTAGGGATTCTTGATATATATGCTAGCTTTTATTGAATAAAAATTATGAGATTGTATGCATGATTGGCTTGATGACATGAATCTATGATGTTAGAAATTTAGGAATTTAATTATGCAAAATTCGGATTTTATTTCATGTTACTGGAAATTTTAGCTTTCTGAAATTTATGTGTTGTTTATTGAATCCGGACGGATTTTTGATTTCTTTGTTATTATGTGATTAGATCTCTGATTATAGTCGTGTAACCTATCATTTTGACCAGAAAATATAGTTTGGAAACATAGTACACACTTTGAAGAGTAGATTCGGGGTATATACAGCACTTCTGGGCAGAACAAAACTCTAAAACAAAATCCTAATTGAGATGATCTAGATTTTAATTCTATAATTAAAATTGGGTCTAAGGGTGAGCATAATCTGTTGTGAACCAACTTACAATGTATGCATGAAATAAAACCACACGGGTTCATGACGTTGCGGGTCTAAGGGATAAGGGTCGAGTTTGAAGTGTTGATACGCTTCATAGTGAGGACACCCTACGACACTGTAGATGAATCTTGACTTAGGTCTTGATGCGCCATATCCTTGGGAATGGCGGAGCGGCTCATTTAGGATTCGGGTTACGGGCTACGCCCAGGTGTTTGGATGTCAATTCCCAACCTGCATGATAAGTTCAGAGGGTCTTTCCCAATTATCCTGATATGTGCGGTTACCTTTAGGCATGGTAGTGATTCGACCCGATGCACCTCTTGATGGTGATGTTGCGTTTGGGCATGGTAGGGATTCGACCCGATGCACCTCTTGACAGTGATGTTGCCTTTAGGTATGGTAGGGATTCGACCTGATGCTCCTCACTGAGGGTGATGTTGCCTTTGGGCATAGTAGGGCTTCGGCCCAATGCACCTCTGTGATGGTGATGTTGCCTTTGGGCATGGTAGGGCTTCGACCTGATGCACATTTTTTTTAGGTGACGTTGCCTTCGGGCATAGTAGAGCTTCGGCTTGATGCACCTCTTTGAAGAGATAGATGTCGTGGGCATGGATGGCCTTCGAGCCTGGTAGCTAGTCACGTTTTTGCGACGTGGCCTTTTTAGGGATAGAATTTATTTATGTTATCTCTATGTTTATTTGTGAGGGTGGATAAAGTTGCTCGCTGAGTTCTTTGAACTCACCCATTGTCGTGTGATTTCTATTTTGCAGAGTCTGACCGGTGAGGTGGGTTGGATACACTTGGCATCGTTGGAGGGCAGATGAGCCGTTGGATCTCATAGCAGTCCTAGTTAGGGTCGTAGTCGAGTCTTTTGGTAGTTGTCATGCACTTGTATCAGCTTGATTTGGAGTTGTAGCCTGAGGGCATTTATGTTATTATTTCAGGTTTTATTTGACTGAACTTTTGAACTGTTGAACTTAATCGTATTTCCACATTTTCTTTAGTTCTGAGTTATTAATCTAAACTTGATATTGATTCACTTTTCCTTTAAAATAAAACTTGTTATTTTCTTTCTGCTACATTATTTGTTCTGGCATGTGCATGGGTTAGGCTTCGGGGTATAGGCACGTATACCATGGCCGGTCACGGGACCCTGAGTTGGGGCGTGACAATCTTCCTTAAAAAAATCTAGTTTATGGCATAAAAATTTCAAAAATCTTGTGTACAAATATGATTTGTTATGGATTTTTGAAATTAAATTTCGACACTTTAAAGTATCGTTCTTTTCAAGTGCTCATTTCTCGATACATTGGATTATCGTCGAAATCTTCGAATGAGGCTTCAAGTATGATGTTAGAATCATGTCTTTGGTATCGTTCTCATTTTGACTCGTGAAAAATTATTTCTAAAATGGTTTTTTGATATGTTGACCGATACATGAAAAATGTCATTACTTGAGCTTGATACATGAATTACTTAGAATTCCTTGATATCATGTATTAAATTTGTCTCATATTCGATGTTTGGTTTTCATCCCTTGAGTTGAGACTTTCGTGGTTTTGAAAAAAAATTTAGAGTTTCAACATTGATTTTTGATTGACTTTTATTGTCCTTTTGATTGATGTCAAAAGGTGAAGAAAAATATAGGTAAAAGGGAAGAAAATATAGGAAAATCATGCATATAGATAGGGGGAGTTTATTTTCATATATATGCATATTGATAGGGGAAGAAATCCTATGCTTGATATCCTTTGTACTTAAATGATATATTTTCTTAAGGATGTTTGACATCATCAAAAAGGGGGAGATTATTGGCCTAAGGTTTTCTACTTAGGTGTTAATCTCGGTTTTGATAATAAGAAACATGAAACTAATATTTCATTGAGAAATATTTTCAAGTTTCATAGCGGGTAGCGCTCAATGTTCTCGATTGAAAATATCGAAGAAATCGAAAGGACATTGGTCGATGCGTTCAGGTTCATCGCAGAAATTTCTAGAATTTTGACGTGTGCACCAAAGACATATTGGACGAGTCTAGAGAAGGCCTCCAAGTTGACGCACGCTAAAGGCCGGAACTCGAAAATGAAGAGCCCAAGAAAAACTCGCAAAAAATCAGCCCTGCCCAGATTTGATCGACCGATTGGTCGACCAGCTGAAGAAGAAATCGGGCAGAAGGCATTTCGATCGACTGACCGATCGACCGATGCTCAGAATGGGCAGAATACCTTCAGTCGCTCGGTCGGTCGATCGACGATCGACCGGTAAGCAACCAGGCGTCGGCAAAGGGCAAAAATATGCCCTTTGATAGCCTTGAGTGTTGGGGGGTTATAAATACCCATCCCAAGCTCATTCCAAACCTAATATTGATTCTTCCAAGCCTTTAAGTAAGATTCTAAGCATCTCCACAAGCTTTCATTGAACCATCCTTGCAAGAACCCTAGTTTTGATCTCCACTCCTTGATTTAGCCTTCAAGCTTCACCGATTCATCATCTTAAGGCATCAAGAGGACTAGGGAGTTTTCTTTGGAGCTAAGTATTAATTTGTTGTATTATTTATTTGCTTCATTGTTTGTATATTTTGTGGTTTATTTTCATTGTATATCATTTCTATAAACCTAGGTTGCTAGGTTTGATTGAGTTGGTGGTTACCATGGTGTTAAGGCTTAAATCCATCATTGTAAACTTAGTTTATTGGGATTAGTTGAGTGGGAAAGTGCTCTCAGTAGAAAGGCGGGATATTTCCGGGTGTGGAAATGCCTTCGGTTTGAGAGCGGGGACTTTCCGGTATAAAGTCCTCTTTGTAAAGGAAACAATATAATCTAGTAAAACTAGTTTGAAAATCCTAAGCGGGGAGCTTAGGTAGTGGAGTACGCATTTGGGCCGAATCACTATAAATAATTGTGTTAGCATTGTTATCTTTGTTTGTGTTTAATTGTTTTATTATTGCTTCCGCATTTAGTCGATAAATTGCAATTTGCCTAAGTTATAAGAAAACAATTAAAATCGATAAACTGAATTTAGGCGATAAGATTTAGTTAACACACTATTCATCCCCCCTCCTCTAGTGTGGCCATTTCACTAACACTCAGCCCTAAATTCAGCCTCCGTCTCTAAATGAGACCAACTCGCTCTAAATAAGCACGACATCAGGCGCGGTCCTCCCTTACACTCCCCGCGAGCTCGGCTTGACCCTAGGCACGATACTTAACCCAAAATGCGGCTTCCATCTCTAAATGAGAATGACCTCAAGCGTGGTCCTTCCTTATGCTCTCCACGACCTTGGCTTGATCCCAAGCATAGTCATCGGTCTTAGTGCCACTACTCCCAGCCTTAGCACCTGTGAAGACTAGGCCCAGATTGTAGCTTCTTTATAAATGAGCGCGACCCTAGGCGTAGTCCTGCCTTATGCTCTGCGCGAGCTCGGCTTGACCCCAAGCACGGTCCTTGGCCCCAAATGTGGCCTTTGTCTCTAAATGAGATTGGGTCGTTTTAAATGAGCTCGACCCAGGCGTGATCTTGCCTTACGCTCCCCACGAGCTCGGTTTGATCCCAAGCGCCGTCCTTGACCCTAAATGTAGCTTCCGACTCTGAGTGAGACTGACTCACTCTAAATGAGCATGATCCACGGCGCAGTCCTACCTTCCCTCTCCCAACGTGCTCGGCTAGACCCCAAGCGCGATCGTCAGCCCCAACGCTATTACTTCCGGCCTTAGCGCCCTTGAAGACATCAATGACCCAAAGAGTGGTCCTGCCTTAGGCTCCCTGTGAGCTCAGCTTGACCCCAAGCGTGATCCTCAGCGCCATTACTTCCAGCCTCGACGCCCTTGAAGACCTCAATGACCCCAAGCGTGGTCCTGCCTTACGCTCCTTGCGAGCTTGGCTTGACCCCAGGCACGATCCTCGGCTCTAATGCCATTACTTCTGGCCTCAACGCCTTCGCTCACTACTCCAGACTCGAATGACTTCGAGGGGGATCAAATTTAAAGGACCATCAGCCCTGTGAGCAATTACCGGAGAGGTAACCTCAGTTCTATGTCTACATTTGACAGAAATATAATCTCAACCTAAAGATTGTCCACAATCTTAACTATTGCCAACTAGCTGATGTAGCCCAAAGAAACGCCACTCTTCAACTTGAACAATTGTCGGTCAAACAGTGTCGGCTAAGGCAAAATGACCCTAAGCGCCACACATGGCTTCAAAATAGTCGATCGACCACGCAACGTCATCATCTTCCAACACTCGGTCCACAACGAGCAAAACATCACAAAGAGCATGTCGAAGCATTAAGATGAAAGCATCATAGAAATACAAATATGCATTCTCGAGCGCGCAAAGGGGTAAATATAAATTGATAAGTCTGTAAGGGGCAGACATACACAAGCCAGCAATTGATAATTATTCTGAAGAAGACATTATGCCATTACAATAACATTTCTCTAGCACTACCACTTCTGATGCCACTGAAGGCGAGGGGTTGAAGCTCACTAGTAGGGTTACTTTATCCCCTTTACATTGTTTTACTTGGCTGAGTTGACCAGGAACCGTGGTTGACAAAATTGGGAGGATCGAATTGTTGACCCACAAGACGATGTTAGCATAACCACCGGAGCGGGGCAGGCCCCGAAGTTTCGACTTTCAAAAGCAAGGCAAGCGCCCGACATCCTCCTCACCACCTGGCTAGGGGCAAATCCATAGCATTCCATTGGATGCAGAACTTCGCAGGGCTCTCTTGGTCACCTATTGTCGACCTCGCCCACCTCATCTTCTTCATAAGCCTCGTGATGCGAATCTACAATGATCCCTGATCTACTTACTGCCTACTCAAGGCTAGCATCCTTCTTCCCCATCAAACCAACGATGCAAGAAACCTAGACAAGTGAAAGATGAGGCTACACCCACTCAAGGATGACTACAACAAAAGACAAGGTTGGGAAAACTCACCAAAGATGGTCGGGGGCTGACGAGATGATGAGCGAAATAGCAAGATTATCGGCGCGGATCCTCGGAGTGAGAACCTGAGGAATGAAAATCTATAATACTCCTCATTCTATGCCAGAACTTGAAATGCAAGGAAAAAGGAGCAGGAGGGGATTGTTGAAGACTCAAGGGAACCTCCCATTTAATAGTCGTTGGTCACACTCCGTTAACAGGGCAAAGCCCGCCAACTACCAACAGGTACTCAAGTGCCTCGAAAATGAACCAATCTCTAGGTCATAATTACCCCATGTCAGGATTAAATGTTGGGCATGCGTTGACAAGCGGCGGCACGAGAAAAAGACATCTTTTTCCCCGGAAACGCCACATTTAGCACAGAAATTGAAGAGTTGCGAAGTGAACCAAAGCACACTGAGTTATCCTACTTTAGCAATTTGGCTAAGGACAGAACATAGTCGATACTCATATCCCCCCCCCCCGAGCTCAGATACTCTGAAGTGCCCATATTCATGAACCAAACTCATATCAAGCCAATCACAACTTAGCTCGGGGGCTCCACCTGGCCAAACAAGGATATAAACATCATTCATTTATTACCAAGTATTCGACAATAATGAGCCTATCATCTTAGGGATAAACATTGGCCCATTCAGGGCCCGCGAGATTCTGGGAGATAACATTGCATAACACCCTGACATGCCTCATAAAACATACACGACGCACATCAGGTATACTCTCGATTTAATTTTCATACCCATCATCTGGGATTCCCTCTCACTTGAGCGTCTAAGTGTCTTTGCAGGTCACCACCAGAACTGCGCTGGACCAAGGAGACGCGGAGGCTTGCAGCACCCTTGACTTTAGGCGAGAACAGTACTTAATTATACTTATGACGATTGCAACTATTTTTTTGTTATTACAATAATCTAATGTTTTGCCCTCTATTACTATACCTTTCTTGTTGATGCCAAAAGATGATCGAATGACTTTGGATACCAGTGCCTATTTCAATGAATTCATTGAAACATGAACCAAAAATGACACCCGAATAATTTTGGATACCTGCCTGTGAAAAAGGCATTTGTAATTAGGTATAGGCGCTTGTATCAAAGGGTGTTGGTACCAGTTCTTTTTTTTATTTCAATGATATGGGACTAAGTGGGGCCAAATATTGTTTCAAAAAAGTATATTAATGTGAATTGATGTTTAAAAAATTATATATTAATTAAACTCATAAAGAATTTAAATAAATTTAATCTCGCTTTAAAAAAATTAGACTAACGATATGGGACTAATCATATAAAAAATATCGAGAACCGACACCTTTGGCATAAATTGGCGTCAAGTGCCCATTTCAAGAAACTATAAATTGACTTCTTTTTGTAGTAGAAGAAAAAGCTATTGTACATGTATTTTATATTTGCAATACGATAGGAGGAGTTAATTTAAGCTATACATGCTGATAAGGGAAGCTCTATATTTTCAAGTTTTATGCTCTCATGACCCACCATTATGCTTAAATTTGTTTATATTTTCTTGGTGTTTGTCATCATCAAAAAGCGGGAGAATATTAACCGAGGTTTCACTCTTGTGCTTGGACATTCTTCATAAAGGTTTTGATGATAGCAAACAATGATCTAATGATATTTTCAAACATGAAATATCATTTCGCATTCATGATTAAAAAGTGCGTATGATACGAAAAGGAAAACTCAAAGCACAAGTGTGATACTCATGTGAAACATACAAGAATCTAGATTTGTTACATAATTTTCATTTATAGACTAATGTATGTTATTTAAGTAGATATTTAGGTGTATGCACTTCCAAATTACAAACCCGATAATGAGAAGAAACCTAAAAAAGTACATTGATATTGAACCTCAGCAAATCTTTGGCCGAAGGTCAATCAACCAAAGTATGAATGGACTTTGATTGAACTGGGTAGATAATCTCCAATTGCCTTTCGAATGTTCAAGCATAAGTTGGGCATTGGATGGCGACCGGACTTTGATCACCGTAACAACTAATTTTTGAGTTGTTGACACAGCTTCTTTCTCGACTCTAACTTAGAGAAAACTTATAAAAACCTCATTTAAAGCTGTCCACCAAAGATGGATGATGCCTAAACCTCCATATAGTTAATCCTTGCATCTTGTCAAGATTAAAAAGAGAAAACTTAGATTTAGAGTCTAGCTTACTTGACCTTATCTTTCAAACCCAGCCTCTTGAAGCCCTATACCTTGAAGTGTATCATCTTGAATGGTTGTTTAAGCTTCGCTAGGTGACAAGAAGAGTTGAGCTTCGATTGATAAGATTCTCTTCCTGTTTGCTTGTTATTTATTGTTTTACTCTTGTTTTTAGTTAGTGTAAACCTCTTGAAACCTTGTTGGTCTTATTTTGCTTGGTAGCTTTATCGATTAGGGAGTGTGTATCCACATCATTGCTTATTGTTTAAAATCTCAAGTGCATTGCTTAGGTATTGGATGTAGGCTTTGGTTGAGCCAAGTTACTACAAAATTTTTGTGTTAACATTGCGTGTGTTCCTTGTTTATATTATGCGATATTCTTATCGAACACTTCTTTGTCACATGTGATAAATTTAAAATTGGGTTAGAAATGATAAAATTCAAATAAGACAATCTTAGCCATAAACACACTATTCAACCCCCCTAGTGTATTGAACCTTCCAATAGATGGTCTGCCATACAGCTTCCAACAGACAGCCCGCCAAACAATTGGATTGGTTCCATTCATTATCTAAGAGGGGTAGTTGGTAGTTATTGCATATATGCATAACTATTACATTATTTGTAATTTAATTGATTTTAATACCCATATGTAGTGATTACATTATTTGCTCGCTAATATATATATATCTTGTGTATTTGTAGACTAGGGTTGACGAGGATGAGATGATCTATTGAGTATTGGCCGACTCTGATGGGGATGTTCGAGAGGACTCACTATAGACAACATTGTGTAGGGACTACGTCGACAAGAGGGTCGCTATCATCGGCATAAGTTGAAATTTTAATTGTGCATAATATATTTTTGAATTCATACAACTTAATATATATTTCAATTTATTGCATAATATATAACTTAATTTATATAGTAACATTATAAATCAATAATACTTGTATAGGAGATGCACACACGGACCGTTACCGTGAGGAGGTTCACTATAAGATGAGTTTTACCCTATAGCATGGGTTCACACCGCGAGTGGATAGGGATATGATTGTATATATGGCTTAGATGATAGCGACCATGCACGAACTGTGCTTGAACCAC
This sequence comes from Canna indica, assembly GCA_034359265.1. Lineage (NCBI taxonomy): Eukaryota > Viridiplantae > Streptophyta > Magnoliopsida > Zingiberales > Cannaceae > Canna > Canna indica. The sequence continues at coordinate 34,468,357 of CP136892.1, read as the reverse complement.
TTGGAGCACGAACCCCTCTTATAGCTGATCCGGGCTCGTAAACATTTTGAAAAAATAACCATGATAGGATTGCCGCATTGGAGGCTAAGTTTGCCTATCAATGAAGAAAAATGGATTAACAACACATGAATGAAAAATTTGAAATCATTTATAGTTTGGATGGCAGCTCTTAGAAACATTACGATGCTTGGTCCTAACAATCCTCCTCTCGTTGACCTAGTCCATAGATCCCTCCCAATCATTGACTCGACAAGTCCAAATACCGCCCCACCATCTCCCTTGGTTTAGTACACATTTTTGACATTTTTGATGTATATTAATTATATTTTGATTTGATTTAATTGTATATTCATTGTAGTTGATGTAAATACATAATTTTGAATTTTGTGGATGCATTTACATGTGTTAACATGCATTTGATGTTGTTTTTAGGTTGTTAGAATGTGCTTTTATAATATTATAATTATATTTTACAATAAACACAGATTTTATCAATTTTTAATTTATTTTATAATGAGACCAATGGCTTTCCAATAGCCACTCATCATAAAATACTGGCTAACCCATCACTGTTGCCTTGTTTTAAAATACAACGATCGTGGCTAAGTCGTCACTGAATGAGTTGACGTCTATGACAATGGAAATAATTGTTATAATGTATTAGCAGTGTCACCATTTACTATAGTTGTTGCAACGACTTTAGCCATCACGATGCATATCACCTACAACTCAGTGATGATTTTAGCTATTGTTGATGGCTAATATTTTAGTAGTGTGTAAATTTAGTTTTCTAAATCTATAGAATTTAAACAATTTGCATTTTATGTCAAACATAATACTTGGGGGTGAAGGAAAATGGAGCATGTTTGAGCATATTCATTAAGAGAAAATAGATCAATTAAAACATCAAAGATTAAATGGCAATTTTGATATTCAGTATAACTTGATGTTACAATGAAGATATCATCCATTTTTTATTGTTTAAATTTAGTTATAATAAAGAAGTTTCAAATGTTTGGTTGGCAGGAAAATGATATTAGAGTTACAGTATTTGCACTTGCGAACAACCAACCGTCTCTCTACTGAAACATTGGAGCTAATATCCAATTTGCAATGTGTTTTCGTGAAGGAATTGTTAACTAACATTATAATTAATTTGGGTTTAACAACTCAAATTTAGATGATTCTAATTTTATTGATGATGAAGATGAGGAAAGAGATCAAGCTAGAGGTCAAACTAAAGCACAAGTTGTGAACTAAGACTTGTACGATGAAAATAAGGCAAATACTATGATGGGTAAAAAATGAAGTGAATGATCCTCAAGATTAATTGAAAATAAGGTTTTACTTGTTAGGTTTGTTGACTGTTGAAATTTAAATTTTGCTTTTGTTAGTTGATGAATTTGTATTATCCGAGAAGTAATTTTGTCACCTTTATCTTTTATAAAAAAAAATCCAACCAGTTTAAGTCATCATTTTGATATATGACATCATATATCAGACCAGACCTACTATTCCAACCAGAAAAATCAAACCCAAAGATAAGGTCAGTTTGGTCTAGTAAATGATGACCACTGACCAGACCAATTTTCAAAAAACTAACCATATTTTTACTAAATAGTCTAGATCGGTTGAACCAACCAATTCTTTTATCAAATCAACATGGTTCAATTTAATAAATATTTTATTTTATTTTATTTAAACCAAATCTAATTGATTATATTTTAAATTTTAGTTAAGCTCAAATTTAAACCAATTTAAAGTTTAATGTAAGCTTCCATTGAGTTTTACTTAAACACTTGATGTGCTCAATAATTATTTCTAACCAAAATATGTAAGTCAATAGTAGAAGGATCTTCTAAAACTTCTTAGGGTCTAAACCCACTAAGCTCTTATGTAGAAGTTTTGCATTTATTATTTTTTTTTGAAAATTTTCCAGTGTAGGACTACATGAATACATGCATACCTATTAAAAACTTTAAAATATAATATAACAAAAGTAATATAAAAATATAAGTTTCAAATAGTGTAATGGTTACTACTTGTTATGTTATTAGAAGTTTTGAGTTCAAAGTTTGATTATGTTTATTCATCAATTTTATATATTTGATATAATTATTTTCTAAAACCAGCAAAAAGATAAATTTTATGATATTTTTAATTTGATTATAAGAAAATTAATAACATAAAATCGAGAATCAATGCAATATTTATTTTTTATATTATTATTTTATATTAAATTTATTATTTTAATTTTATCATATAAATCTATTAATAACTAGATAAGTTGCATATGAATGTCTTAATCAAATAACATAATATTTGCATATCTATCATGTAAAAAATAGTATTTGATAAATATGCAATATTTTGATAATTTTTAGAATAAATATACATTTATTAATATAAATATATTATTTTATAATAATTATCAAAATACTAGAAGTGCATCCTAGTGACCTACTAGTCTCACTAGTGAACTAGTCAATCGGAGATTCGTCAGATTGATTACCAATTCAATTCTTTAAATATTGATTTGGTGAAGAGGGGGAATTAGTTAACGACTAAGAGAAAATAACGAGATCACAAAAGAAAAGGGATCAGTTTTGGGGGAGAGCATAGAAACAAAAGCCAAGGAGGATGACGAGCCACTTTTCATTGACAATTGCGGGCAACACAATCTAGATTGATTGAGGGTCTAAGGAGGAAGGGGGAGTTGGGGAAGACTAGATTGACTAAGAGTCTAAGAAGGGGGAGTTGGGAACATGAAGAGAAGGATGGTGCAGGGTTATGCTTCATAAAACACAAAAATAATGATGAGGAAAGGAGAAGATTGCTAGATATGGAAAGCAAATGACTGAGAGCAGCAAGAATGCTAAGAGGTGTAAAGAAAAATAAAAGGAGGTTGTGAGAAAAGGAGGCATAACTGGATGTTGAACACGCCAAGATAAACACGAGAGATGCTCAATAGAGAGATGTTTTCATTCATAAAATAAGTGGCATTTTATAGGCTTACAGGACACAACGATAACTCCTAAAGATTCGATAATTAATTGATAATTACCCACTAAGCTAACATGATAAATACTCACTAAATAAAAGGATAAATGCTAACTATGTGATAAATCAAACTAGTCTAAATGATAAATACGAACATGAAGCTAGGTGTTGCATTATCTTCAACACTCTCCTCAACACCAGCTTTCATTACCAAGACGAGCTTTCGATCCAATCATCCTCCACCTGATCGGATACTATAGTTGTGAGAGCTACCTCCTCAGCATCCCACTCTTCCTCTTCTTTGAAAGTAACAGCATTACCTTCCTCAAACTTTTTCTTCGATCGGCATTCTTGCCATATGACCAATCTTGCCGCAATTGTAGCTCTTCCATTCAAATTTCTTGTCATGCTTCTTCGATGCTCCCCCTGCACGAGTGCTCTTTTCTCCTTCACGATTTTTCGCTTTACCTTCGTTCTTCTTAGATCCTCCATCGGCATGTTGCTTAGAATTCCATTTGCTTTTCTTGGCGTAGAGCACTTCCTCTTCACCTTTCTACGAAATTCCTCCCATTTGCTTGGCCAACGCTTCCGGACCTGCAAGCAAATTCTCAAACTCAACAAGTGATGGCTGATTCTGCCATCCCTGAATTGCAGCTACAAAGCCTCTCAACCCAGGCCTCAAACCATGGATGATTATCCTCTTCATCCTGGATTCTCCGATCGGAGCTTTTGGATCTAACTCTGCAATCTCCCGGCAGAGCGCCTTCACCTTGTGAAAGTATTTAGCAATCGTCATGTCGTGTTGCGCTATCGACAATAGCTCGCTTTCTAAAAGCTGGAGTCTTGTGTCATTCCTTTTCGAGAATAGCTTGGTGAGTGTATCCCAAACTTCTTGGGGGGCTTTGGCATCCTGGATGTGATCTAACACTTCTTCTTCAACAGTTGTCTTTAAGACAAACATTGCCTTACCAGCTTTGATTCTCCACTTTCGCAGTGCTCCATTTGTATCTTCTTCTGGCTGCGTAACTTCACTCCCGTTAACAACTTCCCACAAATCTTGGCCCTGCAAATATGACAGCATACAAGTCGACCAAGTATTATAATTGTGATTGTTGAACTTCTTCATTCCGCCAATGAAATGTTATTCGCTTATTTTGTCACCAGAAATTATCCACCAATTTGAGATCTGATCTATCTCTTTATCTCCCTCTCTCTTCCTCTAGACGACTATTGCTTCTAAAAATCCACTTTGGAGACCTACTATTGCCGAAGAAGCGAGGGTCGATCGGTGCTTCTTCCACAATCGCAGTCTCCCCTATGTGGCGATCAACGAAACTTGTCACCGGAATAAGCGGGAATCAATATGGTGGAGCGGTGATGACTCTCTCTTTCTCTCTCTCTTTTTTTCTTTTTTTTTTCTCTCTTTCTTTCTTTTTCTTTTCAATTTTACAATAAGAGAAAAATGAAAGTAAAATTGAAAAGAAAAAAACAGGGAAGTAAATCTAAATTTGCTTCTCACTTTTTTTCTATTTTGACCAAGTCAAAATAAAAGTGAGGCTCGTTGGATTTAATGCAGAGAAGATAATTTTTGCTTCTCTTGGAGGTGGGGTCCGCTGGAGAATACTCCCCCCCTCCCCTTTTTTTCACCACACGAGATGAATTGATGAATAAAAAAGGTGGGGCCCGTTGGATTAATTCATCTTCTCCTCCTTTGGAACACATGCACATGAAAAAGAATGGTGGGATTACTTCTTGAATACTTTTTGAAATGGGCCCGCTGCTACTTTAATCTTCACTCTTTTTCGTTGCCTCTTTCGGAACCTCTTTTGCTCGTGTTCCTCTTCTTCTCCTCCTGAGCGGCAATTTTTGGTCGAAGAGGAGTGGCTGATCTGGAGAGCGGATCTGGTGAGCTCTCTTTTTCTTTCTTGCGGAGGACGAGTCTTGATCTTGCGGCGGCTTGGATCTGATGCTGGATTGGGGATGGGATCCAGCAAATAGTAGGTCCATCTTATTCTTCTTCCTCTGTTCAATACAAAGGAAACAGAGGAAGTTCTTCTCCCTCTCCTCGGCGATACTCGACGTCAGCGTCTTCAACGTCGTCGGGCGGATCCTAAACTGGTCTGCTCGTCGGCGAGGAGAGAGGTTGGCGGAGGCTGACCGTCGGCATCGTCCTCCTCGGTCTTGGTTGGGCTCGTCGGCGAGGAGAGAGGTTGGCGGAGGCGGCTCCGTGACCTCTCGTTTGCACTCCTTAGCCTCTGCGTGTTCGGTGTTGATGAACACTATCTTTCACCTCTATTCAAAACAGAGGAAACACACCTTCTTCCATAGGCGTGGCGCAGACCGAAATCTTCACGACGACCTTCTATCTCTTCGGTGATGTCAACAATGAGGAACCTTTCTGCTCCTAATCGCCCAGCAACATAGGATCGTCGAAGAACCTTCCTTTGGCTTCTTCAATTACTTGAGACGGGTACTGGCTTCACCCTCTCTACGTGACAGAGAAATCTCTCTTCCTCTGCTTTGGCTCTCGGCTCTCTCTTTGTGGCAACTGAAATAGCGATCTCTCCTTCTCCTCGCAGTCTCTCGTACCGGCTCTGATACCAATTGTTGAACATGCCAGGATAAACATGAGAGATGCTCAATGGAGAGATGCTTTCATTCATAAAATAAGTGGCCTTTTATAGGCTTACAGGACACAACGATAACTCCTAAAGACTCGATAATTAACTGATAATTACCCACTAAGCTAACATGATAAATACCCACTAAATAGAAGGATAAATGCTAACTATGTGATAAATCAAACTAGTCTAAAGGATAAATACGAACATGAAGTTAGGTGTTGCATTATCTTCAACACTGGACACACATGACATGCAAGGCAATTTTTTAGACTAATTGTGTAATTTTCCATGCTTCCATACTTCCATCTTGATGAAGGAGCTTGATTGAAACTACTTATCTAATTTTGAGACTTGATAAAAAAGAATTGAGGGCCAACTTAAATTAAGTGTATAGTTTAAAAGCCTATGGTATGATTTACCTAGTTGATTAATTCAAGTTGTATTTGTTTATCAAAAACTTATCACACTTGAGCTTTTCCAAATTCACGGTCAAGCTTGTCTACTAAAAGGAGTTTGTTTACGGGGCTCAACTTGTTGGCTATCGAGCTAGTAGACAAACTCATGCCGGAGTTCCTAACAAGTTTTGACAAAATAATAAAAGCTCATTAAGAATTTGGTTTTGTTAGTAAGGAACGTGCCAAATAATGACTTTCGGAGACCCAAAGTAAGTGAAACTACTTTCCTTTTAAAGTTGAAACTCATTAACATTTATAGAAGGGCTTCCAATTTTTTCATCTCCGGGTCCAAATCCGCAGGCGTACCTTCATCACTCTGGTAGCTTGGGTCCCTATAAGCATCTGCAATGGCCTTCCCTTTATCCAGCACTTTGGATGGTACTGTTTGCAAGAGGCTGCAAAGGAGAAGGTTTGCTAAGAATGAAATTTTAATATGTTTTTTGCATTCAGAAGTTCATCTTTGTGATTTTTCATTTTCTTGGTGATGGAAGGCACATCATGAGTGGCCCAAAATAAGTCCAAATAAAGGTACCCATTTTATACTAGCAAGTAGACACTAAGTTGGGTCATGAGGGATAAGTGCAGGTTATGGGAAAGTTTTGTATTACATCAGGAACTTGATGTTTATCAAGTATGGAAACCATTTCTATTTAACTTAACCAAGTCAACATTACTAATGTTAGGGACATGTTCAGTACCTGTCCAAGGCCCCCAAAGCAATATCCAGTTTGCCCTTCATGGATTCTGTTGAGGCTGTTGGATCCTTTCTTAGTGCATTCAACAACAGTGAGTCGAGATCCTCCAAGGCCCTGTAAAAATGAAAGTAGACGAGTTTATTGCTGAGTACTTCGAGAGCAAGCTGAATTTATTACAAAATAAGTTAGGAAGATTAGTTAAACCTTAGGCATTGATCAACAGCATCAGAAGCTATTTTTCCGTTACCATCTTCAGCTGCATACTGTGCCACCTATAATTCCCAAGGTTATGTTCAAAGCTAGATGGAATTCAGGTCATTAAAACTGCCACAACATAAAGAAAATGGAATCTTTCAGATGGATTAATTCATCCATTTAAATATTAACTGATTTATGACTACATACTATGTGCAAACAGGAAGATTTTGTCCTCGTTGCCGTGAACAATCTTCCCACCTTGTGCCATAATAGTCAAAAGAGGGTTTGAGACCAGATTTTATGGATTTTCCTTATTTCTGCTGTGCCGCTACATTGTTACCAAATCACTGTCCTCATTCGGTTGTTCTAAGTTTTAACACCTTAAAGTTTCAAAATTTAAACAACGTTATGCTAAGGAGTTTTTGGCATCAATCAATTTTGTCATACTCTCAAAAAAAGCAAACACCAACCATTTTTAATTTATATATTTCACACCATAGGCCATAGATTAGTTGGAAAATGAAAGATAGAAAGAGTAATTAGTTAGTTTAATTTGAGTGAGAAAAATAATGTAAGTAGGCCATGATGTTGATTGAAGCAGAGAAGTCTCTTAATAATGAAAAGTTCATGTTCATATGGGAAAGGATGCTGATGTCATCTTAAATAATAAAAATGTTATGTGAGCTTGATAGCACTATAATCTTCCTCATGATACTGCATGTTCTAAGTATGACATCAGTATCAGTATGTTTTGTCACTATGTCAGCATTGTCCATTACAAAATGGAAGTGAACCCTGGAATCTGGATGAAGGATACCTCCTTTATTTTTATCCTTCATAAATATGTGCCAATTAAAAATTACAGATGGAAGCAAAACGAGATGCAACACCAAGACAAATAGAAGTTCAGTGTCCAAGGTAAAATGCCAGAGATACTTACTGCTCGAATGTTTATACGTAGAGATGCTGCTGGACCAGAGCGCAACAAAGATCTGCTAATGTCATAACTTGGCTGTTTTGTATCCAATGACTTCTCTGTTTAAACTATAGCAGAATAAGGAAAGACACTAAAAAGAACTGGGAACTCACATTTGTTAGACCAAAATTCCAAAAGTAAATAATAGATCGAATTTTCATATTTCAGCTGTTCAACCAAATCATATATCAATATGTTTACCACTTCTAATATATCACTTATCTATAGGCACCAATTGTAAGGGGTGATTGTTTATCATATCAGCATAGTATATATCTTGCTAAAATTTGCATCTTAATTCACTCAGGAAACATATATTTGTAGAAAACAAAAGGAAGGTATTCATAGGCGATACCCAAGTCCTCAAATTGTGCTCGACTCAGGAGAACAGCAGGTATATATGCCTCCAAAGGATCCAACTTCTTCCTATTCAAATAACAAAAAGGAACTAAGATCACAATCCTTAAAAAAGAAAAATTAGAGAGAAAAAATTGCAAGTTTTCCATTTTAATCGAGGCAAACTAAACTGAGATTGAACTATTAATGATGAGATCCTAATGAAGAAAACGCTTCACCATCGAATTCGATGAACTTACCGCTTGACATACTTATCAAAGGGGTTGGCCGCCTCAGCAGCTGCGGGTGAAGGAAAAAGGAGATTAGCAGCATTAGATTCGGATAAAGCGGAGATGGCAACAGAAAAAAAGCGGGCGCACTGTTAGGGTGGGTGGTGGAGCCGAAGAGGAGGAAGAAAAGGGCGATGGAGGCAGTCCGCCTCGTGGTTGCGGGGGTAGTCCGTTGGGACAGCGTCGGCAAAGAGGACATCGCGAGGAGCTGACGCCTCTGGCTGGACTCCGCGGTCGCGGGATACGCCGGGCCGCGGACTATGATAGAACGAGCGGTGAGCACGGTGGACGCCATGGCGGAGAGAATGCGGCCCGGGAGAAGGAATTAAAAACCTTATCCTCCGAACTTTTAAGGCCACGAAATCAATTAGAAAAAAAAAGACTTCAATATATTAAACTAATATAAATATATATTAACAATAAAAAATTAAAATATTGTAAAATTATTGAAAGGATGGTGCAACAGCTTATCGGAAGGATGATCATTTTATCAAAATTTCTCACTACGTCGGTCGACATGGCTACACCCTTCTCCAAAATCTTAAGAAATAAACATGACTTTAGGTGGGATGAGAAGTGTGAAAAAATATTCGAGGAGCTCAAGAATTTCCTCGCCAGCCCTTCGCTTCTGGATAACACTCATCCTTTATCTCACGATCACAAAAGACACCCTCGCCATGGTGGTAGTTCGGAACAGGGAAGACATCAAAAACCGATCTGCTACATCGGCAAGGATCCTCTAAGGACCTAAAACCAAATACCATATGCTAGAGAAGCTCGCATTCGCCCTGGTCATCTCATACAGAAGATTAAGATTGTACTTTCAAAGTTACCACATTTAGGTACGCATGGAACAACCAATCAGGTAGGTCCTAGCCAAGCCCAAGTTTGTCGAACAGATGATATCTTGGTCAGTAAAGCTCTTACAGTTCAACATTGAATACCAACCTAGACGCCCCACCAAAGCCCAGGCATTGGCTGACTTCGTCGTCGAATTCACAGACCAGGAAGACACCCTCGACCAAGTCAAAATATGGACGTTGTTCGTGGACAACGCCCCAGTTACGCCTGCCTAGACTTATCCCTATATAAGGGACCTCACCCAGGAGGGGTACAACTAGCAACAGAACAACAAACAAGTGGCCTGAATTTAAATTACAACCAGGTTCCAAAGTAATTGTCTAACAAGATAACAAATAATGAAAGTTCAACAGTCCATATAAGAACAAAGGAATCCAATTTTAGTCCAAAAGTCTAAACAAGTCTAAAAGATAATAGGAGTGAACAGTTCAACTAACCAAATAGGAAACTAAGATAATATGCGGAAGACGTCTCCTCCTTAGATACCCCATAAGGAAATGCCATCATACCTGAGGATCTGAGGCAAAAACAGCAAACATCAGCAGAAGGTTGAGTAGGATTGCAACAAGATGCTATGATGTCATGTATACAGTGGAAGATACGATTCAACAGTTTTATTTAATGCTCCTACACCAACAACTATGTCAACTATTATCTACATGAATATATAGTCATATACCCAATCAAGAGCGTAGTGGACATTAGATTTCCCCCACACTCTCGCACCCCGAGAGTGACACCTCAAGCCCGCTCCAGCTAGATATGCGACTATCCAAAAATGGTAGTCCGCCGACGTCTAACACCTCGACGCCGCACATGCACCTATATGGTAAAAAGGTGATCATCGGTGTCACGTGCCCTACACCTCGGGCAACAATATTGTCCAGGGCCATCGCCCAATAGCAAATCAACTATGCATCATGCCAACAACTTATACTAGTGCAACTCAACTAATATAGGATGCTAGAGTCATGTCATCAGGTATGCATTAAATATATAAACAACAACATAAGGATGTTATCAACAGGTAAGGCATGCAACATCTATACTAGCATCATCAACTAATAAGCATAAGGAAACATCATGTTGGCAACATGTATCAACAAAATATGCATAAAGAGCTTCAACGGTAATAGATATCAATTTTCAACTGAATAGAACAACAAGTATATATTTCGACATAGGGTAACAACCGATCTAGGATGAGATTCACCTTAACAACTATTATAACAACAAACAACTTAGATGAAACCATAAAAACGATTAAAATAATGCTTCCCGACTCGGCACACAAAATGAGGCAATAAACGCCTACTGGTTCCAACATCTGAAAGTCAAACAGCGAAATTGACGCCACCAATGAATTTGGGGCGCCGAGTTGGTACAATTTCATATATAATATGATTATTTTTGACCAACTATAAAGTCTCAAAATAATATTTAGGATAAATATTAGAAATACCTTAAATATTAATTAATAAGTCACTGTTATAAAATAACATAACAGTGCTACCCATCTATTTGGCTGCTACGACGAAATCTTACTCACAACAACATATAACATTGCTACACATAATATAACGCTGTTATATTAAACATTTCATCTCCTCCCCTCCAACTACGGCTCATGCGACATTTCCATCGCCGCTGCCTCTACTAGTCGTCGCCCCCCCGATCGCTCCGGCAGCTTGGGTCGCCGGGGAAGCACGCCGCTGACGCCGACGATGACCCGCCGTCGCCACCACGCTGCGGTGTCAGCCCATCCACCTCGCACGACGGCCCTCAATGGGCTGTCGCGCTTGGTGGTGGTCGCCTGCGCGCGTGACAGCGACGCCTCACCGGGTGCCGCTGCTCGCCGCAGCCCGTCGCGACTGGCACCGACCAAGACCCGACCACGGCGGGCGGCCCTATTGTCGACGGCAGCGAGCCGAGCATGAAGAAGACGACACCAAAAATGACGAAGAAACGACATGATTCAACCACAAAATAACAGATCTGATCGTGTACTGTGATCGTCTCCTCGCGGCGGCTCGGACTGCGAGTAATCCGCAGAAAAGTTCATCGAAAAACACAAGATCCGACAATAATATTTTTGAATCCGAAATTTACAAAAGCAAGCACACGTCAAATCTCGGAAAACCACAAAATGATTTCAAATCTACAAATCGACAAAAGATCTACGCGAATCTCATCCTAAACCGAGGTTATCCTACATGAAATGGAAAGGAGTAGGACGGGGATCCTACCTATAGGTCCACCAACTCCGGATAATTTTCCGGATTCTTCAAGGTCACACACCGCCGCTACGTCCCGCCACGTGCTCACGATCTCTGGGGTACACATCGGCAGCAACTACGAGACAAAAAGTGGTTAGAGCAACTTAAATAAGTGATTAGTTGCTCATTTTATGAAAATACCCCCAAACAATTAATTAACTACAAAACAACCCCCCGACTAATAATATTAAATATTTAAATATTTTCAGGGCATAACAATCCTCCCCACCTATAGGAATTTGGTCCCCCAAATTTGAATACCTATCTCAAAAAGGTGAGGGCAGAGCGCTCGAATATCCTCCTCTCGCTCCCAATTGGCCTCCGAATTAGAATGATGCTGCCACCCCACCTTGACGAGAGATATCACTTTGTTCCGTAGTGATGCTCTTTCCTGTTAAGAATTCGAGCAGGCTGCTCCTCGAATTTAAAGTCAGGCTGAAGCTGAACTGACTACTGCTCAAGCACGTACTTCCTTAGCATGGAAACATGAAAACATGGAAGACATCATGCACATCAGCTAATGAAGGAGGCAAGGCTAGCCGATACACTACCACTCCCACTCTCTCCAAGATCTCGAATGGGCCAAACTGCATAACACCTCTGGTAGGGGACACTCTAAGGAATACATGATCTCCAACTGAGAACTCTAAGTCTCTCCTACGCCGATCAACATAATTCTTTTGGATGCTCTGGGTTGTTAGTAATCTCTGTCTAATCATTTGCACCAGTTCTATGTCCCTTTGAACCATCTCAAGTCCCAAAAGACGTCGCTCGCCTGCCTCATCCCAATGCACTGGTGATCTGCACCTCCTACAATAAAGAGCCTCAAACGGTGCCATCTAAATGGCCGAGTGTAGCTATTATTATATGAAAACTCCACCAGATGAAGATGGTCCTCCCAGCTACCTCCGAAGTCCAACACACAAGCACGTAGGAGATCCTCAAGAGTCTGGATCGTGCGCTCCAACTGGTCGTCAGTCTGAGGGTGATAGGCGATGCTGAATCGAAGTTGCGTACCCAAAGCCTGCTGCAGACTCTCCCAAAAATGCGAAGTAAATCGCGGATCTCTATCTGAGATGATGCTGGCTGGTACACCATGAAGCCGAACAATCTCTCTGCAATACAGAGCTGCCAATCAAGTAAGAAGTGTGCAGACTTGGTAAGTCGATCAACAATCACCCAAATCGAGTCATGTCCTCTCTGCGATCTCGGAAGTCCAGTAACAAAATCCATCGTGATATGCTCCCATTTCCACTCTAGAATAGGAATGTTCTAAAGCTTCCCTGTTGGTCGCTGATGCTCTACCTTGATTTGCTGACAAATCCAACACTTAGCCACGAACTCTGGCACATCCTTTTTCATCCCTCGCCACCAATATGACTGCTTCATGTCTCGATACATCCGAGAACTCCCTGAATGTACTGCAAATCGAAAATCTATGAGATTCGGCCAACAATTCTTCCTTTACCGGGTGCTCCTCAAGCACGCATAACCTGCCTCTAAATCTGATGATACCATCTGCATCTCTGAAGAAGTCGGGCTTTCACCCCTGCTCTATCTCCTCAATCATAGCTTGAAGATGACGATCCTCAATATGACTCTCCTGAATCCGCTGAACAATCGGCGAATGAGCAATGAGCTGAGCTAGTACTCCTCTCTCAGAAGGGTGAATCACATCCAAACTCAGCTCTGACCTAATTAGTTCAGACGCTGCAACTCTGAGGTGAGCTAACATCCCAACTGATTTCCTGCTTAAGGCATCTGCCACCACATTAGTCTTACCAGGATGATAGTTAATGGAGCAATCATAGTCCTTCAGGAAATCCATCCATCTGCGCTGCCTCATGTTCAGTTCCTTTTGAGTGAAAAGGTACTTCAAGCTCTTATGATATGTGAAGATCTCAAAAGTCGCTCCATACAGGTAATGCCACCAAATCTTTAGTGCAAAAATGATCGCTGCTAGCTCCAAATCATGCACTGGGTAATTCTTCTCATGCTCCTTCAACTGTCGAGAAGCATAAGCAACTACTCTCTCATGCTGCAACAACACAGCTCCAAGTCCCTGAATGGAGGCGTCTGTAAACAACACAAACCCATCACATCCAGATGGAACTACCAAAATAGGTACACTAGTGAGTCGCCTCTTGAGCTCATGGAAGCTCGCCTCGCATCGATCGTCCCAAACAAATTTCACCCCTTTCCTTGTCAATCTAGTCAAGGGTGAGGCGGTCTTTGAGAAACCTTCAACAAATCGCCGATAATAGCCTGCTAGTCCCAAGAAACTTCGAATCTCATGGACTGTCCTAGGCCTTTGTCACTCGATCACTGCATTAATTTTCTGAGGATCCATTGTAATGCCGGCTCCAAAAATCACATGACCAAGGAAGCTAACTTCCTTCAACCAAAAAGCACACTTGCTGAATTTGGCATACAACTGCTCTTCCCTCAGCACACCAAGCACCATCCTCAAGTGCTCCTTAAGCTCTACCTCACTGCGAGAGTACACCAAAATATCATCGATGAACACCACGATGAATCGATCAAGAAACTCTATAAATATGCAATTCATCAAGTCCATAAATTCTGCTGGTGCGTTGGTCAGCCCAAACGGTATAACCAAGAACTCGTAGTGCCCATAGAGAGTCTTGAATGCAGTCTTCTGAACATCCTCATCTCTAACTCTAAGCTGGTGGTAGCCTGATCTCAAATCAATCTTGGAGTACACACTCGTCCCCTCCAACTGATCAAAATATCATCGATCTTGGGAAGAGAGTATCTATTATTTATAGTCACCGAGTTCAGCTGCCTATAATCAATGCAAAGCCTCATAGAGCCATCATTTTTCTTTACAAACAACACTAGAGCTCTCCTGGGTGAGACACTGGGTCGGATGAACCCTTTATCCAACAGCTCCTGTAGCTGCTCTTTCAGCTCCTCCAACTCCTTAGGTGTCATTCTGTACGGTGCCTTCGAAATAAGAGCGGTACTAGGATGCAAGTCAATGGTGAACTCAAATGAAGGCAATCCCAGAGGTGATATTGTCACAGCCTTCCTATGGCAGTCAACTTTAGCATGGTTGGCAGAAAGCCAATCCATACCCAGAATAATATCAAATTCAGAGAAGTCTAACACCAACAGGTCAGCTAAACAAACATGGCCACCAAAGTCGAGTCTACACCCACTCAACTGCAACACTGACACTAGCACCTCCCAGACGGTGTATGCACGGCCAAGCTCATCGCGCTAGGTGTAGGCTCCAATTTTAATTTTTCAATCATATGAGGAACAATAAAAGAATGTGTAGAACCAGTATCAAACAGCGATGATGTAGGAATACTAAATATTTGAATTATACCTCTCATAATTGTACCATAAGTCTCCTGGGCCTGCTGCTGGGTCAGTGCGAACACTCTGGCAAATTGTTGGGTACTCTGCTGTGGGCCCCTCTACCACTGTTACTGAGAGCTCTAACCTCCTGCCTGCTGCCTGGTCGGGCACTCTCTACTGATGTCTCCCGGTTACTTATAGCTAAAGCAAAGACTCTGCGCCTGTGGGTAGTCCCTAATAGCATGGGAAGCATCCCCACACTTAAAGCAGTGGAACTGGCCTCGGCCCGTCTGACCTCCCGACTGATGTGAGGGTCATGAAGATGCCTAAGACTGGGCTGGTGCTGATCTAGCCCTCTTGGCCTGTGGCTGTCTAAACCCTCTGCTACCATCTCTACGTCCTCTGCGTTGCCTAGAATGAGACTGTCCCGACTGTCCCTGTCCTCTGCCACCCTGACTCTGAGCCTGAGCTGGATGGCTGGCCTCCACCTGTTGATGGCCTGGGAACATCTCAGCATGAGTCACCTCCGCTCGCAGTGCCCGCCTCAGAACTCTGTCATACTTCTCCATCTCCTCACTAGCCATCAACCCCTTAATGGAGTTATTCAATCCATTGAAGAAGAACTCTGCCCGTTTGCTATCGATGGAAACCAAATCTGGGACGAACCTTACGAGTGCATCAAACTCGTCAGCATACTCTATTGGCTTAAGGTTTTCAACCTTGGTCTTAATCTCGGTTTTGATGATAACAAATATGGAACTAATGATTTCATGAAGAGTTATTTTCAGGTTGCATATCGGTTAGCGCATGATGTCCTCGATCGAAAATATCGAAGAAATCAGGAAATCGGAAGGACGTTGGTCATCGCGCTCTGATTCCTTAAGAAGTTAGAGTTTAGATTTAGGGTGTCTAGATATGTTGTAAATCCTCATGATGATGCATAAGAACCCAATAACCAATCCCGAACCCCAAAACATGAAAACCTGGAATCGCCTTGAAAATCACTAAGCTTAGGGAGCTCATTGGAGGGCCATATGACCTAGATACTTTCTTGACATAAAAAAATGGAGGTAATTATTCCTTAGGTCAAAATTAGATAACGAGGTATTTTTAAGGATTTTTTAGAAGCCTTTAGCATACCCATATTTGACCCGAGAGATTAAGAAATTTCCGTTTTCGGAAAATTTGTATTAGACCTCAAAAACTAGATTTTGATTCTTAAGAATTTTGACTCTTAAGAATTTTGATTTTTTAGATATTTTTATTGAATCCAGATATTTTTATTGAATTTTGAATTTTTAGATATTTTTATTGAATTTTGAATTTTTAGATATTTTTATTGAATGTTATATAAGGTAATCCTTATATAACATTTATGTTTAAAAGTTGTTAACTTAAAGTTAATAAATATTATATAAGTAAGCTCTTAGCGAAGACGAAACCCAATCGAGCAAACAAAGCAAAAAAACTAGTGCAGTCTGCCCAGTTTCGATCGATCGGTCGATCAACCGAATGCTGCAAAAAATTGGCAGTATGTGCTTTGGTCGACCGATCGATCGACCGGATTGCAGATGAAATGAATCGTGACTCATTCGGTCGACCCGTCTATCGATCGAATAGAGTGATTAAAGCGCAGTAAGCTTTTAATCGATCGACCGATCAACCGACGATCGACCGGCCAATCGATCAAACGGAGGAAATGGCTAGTTTTTCACTCGTTGAGCTGGCTGTTTCATTCCATTTCTTCTTGGCTCTATAAATACCCAAGACTAAGACTTCCTTAGCAACTTTTGATAACTCCTTCACTTCATTGAGCCATCCTTGATCAATTCTAAGCCTTCATTGAGCCAATCTTGTGAAAAACCTAGCTTGAGCCAAAAACCTTGATCTTGCCTTCATTCCTTCATTGATTAACCATCAAAGGCATCAAGAGGAAGCTAGGAATCTTGTTGTGGAGCTAAGTAATTTATTGTTTGATTTATACCTCCATTTATTGTTGTATTTTCTTGTTTACTTCTTTATATTTGAGTTTGTATAAGACCTAGAGAGATCTTGGAATTGGGTGGTAACCTTGGTGTTTAAGGTTTAAATCCACCGGTGTAAACATAGTTTGCTAGGATTAGTTCTTGTTGTCCTTAGGGTTGAGGTGGGAGAGTGCTCTCGATAGGAAGGCTGGATACTTCCGGGTGTGGAAGTGCCTTCGGTTTGAGAGCGGAGACTTTTCGATGAAAAGTCCTCATTGTAAGGAAACTAATTAATCTAGCTAAACTAGTTTGGAAATCCTAAGCGGGGTGCTTAGGTAGTGGAGTAGGCACTGGGGCCGAACCACTATAAATCATTGTGTTAGCATTGTGTACTTTATGTATCTTATTGCTTATCATTTATATCTTGCTTCCGCATTTAGTCGTTCAATCGTAAATTACCTAAGTAGTTTAAGAAAAAATTAAAATCGAATTTAGGCAAATAGATTTAGTAAACACACTATTCATCCTCCCTCTAGTGTTGCCTTTTCACCCAACATACTCCACCACCCAACTCGTACCCTGATGCAACTAAAGGAACTCCTATAACTTCTGCCTCGCATAAGTAGCTAAATAATACTTCTTGAAGAATATCTTCAAGAATCTCTTCCAAGTGACAGTCTTCCCTCTCGACAGCCTTTGCTGTGTCTCCCACCAAACCAGAGCCTCCCCAGTAAAACAATAAGTCGCCAAACCGACCCGCTCCTCCTCGGGACAGCCCAAAACACCAAAAACCAACTCCACCTCGCGGACCCACAACTGAGCCACCACAGGGTCAGTGGTCCCAGAAAAGCTATCGAACTTGCCTCTCCCTAGGCACATAAACTGATTCAATCGGCTCATCTTTCGCCTCTCGAGGGACTCGGTCTGCACTGGGTCATACTGAGCTACTGGCTATGGCTACACTGGTGAATCCTCTGAAGGCTCTCCAGCAAACATCTCAGAAGGTGTATCCACACTGCGTGCTGAGTCAGCGTCAGAATCAAACTCGAAATCGGACTCAGGCTGAGGCTCCGTCCGCTCGGTTTGTCCTCACACTAGGCCACACCGAGTGCCACTCTGACTAGGCCTACGACTCGAGTGTGCCCGATGCTGAAACTGAGCTAAAGGAACATCATCTGCCAGGTTTGACTCGACTCTGGCCTGAACTGGACTAACCCTCTGAGTCTGCGTAGACTGCCTATCGCCTCGACCTCGGCCTCGACGTCCACCTCTGAAGGCAGTCCTGACACCCACGTTATCTCTAGCCTCCATACTTCATAAAAGAAAAGAACGACTCAGGTTTCAAATTCAATCAACATTCAACAATTTAAAAAAAATCAACTTATCGACTTAAAGTAAGGTTGAATCTCATCCTTATACCTAAATACCCAACCTTAAATCCTATGGAGGAGGATGATCCTAGGCTCTAATACCAAATTGTTACGCCCCCCGTAGGCTTATCCCAATATAAGGGACCTCACCCGGGAGGGGTACAACTAGCAACAGAACAACAAACAACAAGTGGACTCAATTTAAATTACAACCAAGTTCCAAAGCAATTGCCCAACAAGATAACAAATAATGAAAGTTCAACAGTCCATATAGGAACAAAGGAATCCAACTTTAGTTCAAAAGTATAAACAAGTCCAAAAGATTATATGAGTGAACAGTTCAATTAACCAAATAGGAAACTAAGATAATGTGCGGAAGACGTCTCCTCCTTAGATACCCCATAAGGAAATGTCGTCATACATGAGGATCTGAGGCAAAAATAACAAACATCAACAAAAGGTTGAGTAGGATTGCAACAAGATGCTATGATGCCATGTATACAATGGAAGATACGATTCAACAGTTTTATTTAATGCTCCTACACCAACAACTATGTCAACTATTATCTACATGAATATATGGTCATAGACCAAATCAAGAGCGTAGTGGACATTGGATTTCCCCCGCACTTTCGCACCCCGAGAGTGGCACCTCAAGCCCGCTCCAGCTAGATATGCAACTATCCAAAAGAGTCCGCCGATGTCTAAACCTCGACGCCGCACATGAACATGCGTGGTAAAAAGGTGATCACCGGTGTCACGTGCCCTACACCTCGGGCAACAATATTATCGAGGGCCACCGCCCAATAGCATATCAACTATGCATCATGCCAATAACTTACACTAGTGCAACTCAACTAATATAGGATGCTAGTAGTCATGTCATCAGATATGCATTAAATATATAAACAACAACATAAGGATGTTATCAACAAGTAAGGCATGCAACATCTATACTAGCATCATCAACTAATAAGCATAAGGAAACATCATGCTGGCAACATGTATCAACAAAATACGCATAAAGAGCTTCAACGGCAATAGATATTGTTGGCTTAAGGTTTTTAACCTTAGTCTTAATCTCGGTTTTGATGATAACAAACATGGAACTAATATCTCATTGAGAAATCTTTCAGGTACCATTTTGGTTAGCGCTCGATGTCCTCGATCGAAAATATCGGAAAATTAGAAGGACATTGATCATCACGCTTGGGTCTATCGTGGAAAGCTCTCCAAGTTGATGCTCGTTGAAAGCCGGAACCTGAAAACGAAGTGCGGAAGAAGAAGGCTGAGAAAATCAATTTCAGCCTAGGTTCGGTCGACCGGGCGGTCGACCGAATGTAGTTAGAGTTTTGACAGTAGTCTTGTCGGTCGACCGAATGGTGCGAAAAAATGGCAGTAGCCATTCGGGTGACCCGTCGATTGACCCGTCGATCGACCCGACCTAGGGAAGAATTCACGCAATGGCTACGTTGGTCGACCGGTCAGTCGACCGACGAAGGAAAAAAATTGGCAGAAGGCGTGTCGATCGACCGATCGGTCGACAGGATTACAGATCAAAGATCCACTACTAGAAATTGGTTCTTCAGCAACGGCCATCAGCAATGGACGCTCAAGTCGTTGCTATTTGCAACGGCGTTCTTACGGTCGCTCAAGCCATTGCAGATATGCTATATCTGCAACGGCATTGTAACAGAGACGTGAGCCATTGCTGATGATTAAATTATTAGCAACGTCATTCTAACGGACACGTGAGCCGTTGCTGATAAGTTTATATCGGGCACACGATCGCGCCCGTCCCCTTCTTCCTCTTCCTCTGCTCGCCGCTGCTGCTCTCTTTCGACGCCACCGCCGAGCTGCCACTGCCGATGCTGCCGCCCCGTCCTCAATCTTCGATTCCGACCTCCGCCTCCCGTTCGATTCGAGGTATTTCTCGCCGCCTCCCGTTCGACCTCCTCCCCCTTGTTAAAGCCGGCCGAAACCCTTAAAATAGGGTTCCGACTGGCGGCCGGTGGTTTATGCAGTGTTCGGACACTGGACGCCGGCGCCGGAAATGCTTATATAATATTATTTTTATATATATATTTAATTTTTAATTAATTGTTTGGATTAATTATTTAATTAATTGTTTAATTTGTTAGATTAATTTTTAGGGTTTAGATTAATTGTTATGAATTTTAAATTAATTGTTAGAGTTTAGAGTAATTTTTAGATTAATTTAGTTAGATTTATATTTATGTTTTAGATTAATAATTGTAGGTTAATTATTTAAATTAGTTAAAATATTAATTAGTCCGGAGTAGTCCTCAGTGGACTCGCGCCAGAATCGTCCACTTCGGACTTGCGACGGAATCGTCCACTTCGGACTCGCGCCGGAATCATCAAATTCGGACTCCCGCCGGAATCGTCTAATTTGGACTCGTGTCAGAATTGTCTGCTATGGACTCGAACTGACTCGAAATATTTAGAAAATAATCATCCATCCGATGAGTTGATATGTTTCACGTACGCATCGACGAGTCGGATATGATTTAGCAAATACTTAGATCCGTTCGGGGGTTGTATGTTCGTGTAAAAGAAGTAGATGATTTTTTATACGACGTACAATTCTTGAATTGTCCCTGATTGGACAATTTGGGAATATAGTTATTTGTATTGCACTTACATTTTTCTTTTAATCGTTAACATATTCTAAATTTCGGCAGCATCTCTCTTGTTCTCCGATATGCGCCAAGATGATATGCGTATTCGGAGAACTGTAGGGAGATGCTGCCGAAATTTAGAATGATGTTAGCGGTTAAAAGAAGTAGTTAGTGCAATATGAATAACATAAATCCCGAATGGAATAGGACAATCTCACCTAAAGGCATTAACCAAAGAAATTAGAATATGAATCATGTCGGTTGATCGAAGTTGGATGTACCGACGTCTTGATCATGGAGCTTTAACGAATGAGTTTCGATTAGGCGTAACGTACTTCCTAAATTTCACCTATTCGAACCGGAAATTCGTTAGCATCGGTGATAAAATCCAATGTCCGTGCCGCATTTGCTTGAATGGACGATTTTTGGATCGGGAGACTGTCACTCTGCATCTATATAGCAAAGGATTTGCACCAAGATATTTTCTATGGACTTGTCACGGGGAGTCATGTGAAGTCAGGACGTCGAGCAATCCTGTCATTCAGACATATGATGAATCTTCCTCTGCTAGTGCTTTTTCATCCAGTCAATCTAATCGCTATAGAACTATGATACTTGATAGTCTTGGGGGTCAATTCCACCTGAATGATAATGTTGATTGGCCAGCTACTCAAACATCAGTCCCACCAGATACTACAATGGTTGATATCACAAAAGTACAATCTGCGGTAGAGATTGAATTGCCGAATAAAGAAGCTACAGAATTTTACAAGATGTTGAAAGTTGCCGATGAACCTTTGTATGAGAATTGTCCTAAATACACTAGGTTTTCAGCAATGACACAACTCCTAAACATCAAGGCCGATTGTAATATCAGCGGGGTTGCGTATGATCAGATTACAGGATTGATTAATAGAATGTTGCCTACTGATAACATGTTTGAGCCAACTTTTTATAAAACTAAAAAGCTGATGAGAAAATTGGGGTTTGGGTACGAAAAAATACACGCGTGCCAAAATAACTGCATTTTATATTATAAAGAAAATATACAGTTGGATAAATGCCCTGTATGTCAACAACCTCGTTACAAGGAGAAGAAATCGGTCCGATAGAAAAATATCCCGTTTAAGGTGCTTCGGTATTTTCCACTAACACCGAGGCTTCAAAGATTATTCATGTCGGAAAAGACGCCCCCCTACATGAGTTGGCATGCAAGAAGTCGTGATGATACATTAATGACTCATCCATCCGACAGTGAAGCATGGAAATATTTGGATACATGTTATCCTTCATTTGCTAGGGATACTAGAAATATCAGATTGGGATTGTGCACAGATCGATACTAGAAAAATTGATCCGATAGTAGGAGAAAATGAGCTGATACCTAATGTCACAGATGGTTTCTATCAAGAAGATGATCATCCTGCTGTAGATCATATTATTCCAATACTTGAAGATGCAGACACAACGCCAATTCAATTAGAAGTTGAATATGCTGATAATGACGATCATGAAATTGATGAAGAAGATGAGGAAGATGAAGAAAATGAAGAAGAGGAAGAATTCGAAGACTATTACTCAGATGATGAGGAATAATTGTAAAGTATATCTTATATTAAATATATCTCTAATATATATATATATAATAATCTAATTATATACCTATTCGACAGATATGTTTGGTCGTGGTTATCATCGTAGGAGAGCTTCGGAGTCTCCAATTGGTGAGACTCCAACACTTACTCATGCTGCTGATCCTCCTACTGCTGATCCTCCTGCCGATGATACTGCTGAGGCTAGTACATCCAGACGCAGACGGCCATGCGGGCCGAATAGGTGGCATCCTCCACCATCCACAAAGGTACGTAGATTCATTACTATGATTGGGGAGAGGTAATATATCATGAATTATGAATCATTACAAATTCATTATATCATAATATAATATTAAATTTTATTTTTGTTGTGCAGGTTCGAGCAAGAAGAAGTGTCAAGGAGCATTTCTTCTACTATTCGATGATACATGCACGGGGCATGGCCCACGTGGTCTCACGTGCCCAGTGAGCACGTCGACATGCTATGGCGCGAGTTTGAGGCACATATTAATTTTTTTTATACATGCATGATGATTAATATTGGTACTGATATTATTATTTTGCAGGCTCGCTTTACATGGGCCGAGGACCAGAGGCCCTTCATTTACGCTGTTTGGGAGGCCATTTCCCGTGCGAGGTACAACGGGCAGCTGGGGCAGGCCCAGTCCCAGGCGATGGCCCGAGCTGGGACCACTAACATCGCGGAGACTCGGGGATACGACCCTGATTGGATTACTCCAGATATATGGGACCAGCTCGTGGCATTATGGTCGATAGATCGATGGCAGGAGGTTTCTAGGACTGCGGCTAGAAACCGCATGTCGGGGGGAGGAGTGCGTCACACTGGCGGCTCTGTTGCATTTGCTGTGCACGCGAACCGTATGGTAAGTATATCTTAATTTTAATTTTATATTTTATTTGTTACTCTGTGTACTGATTAATGTATTTTTTTTGTAAATGTAGATGACAGTGTTAGACGACAGGACTGTGCAGCGACCCTCCCCGATGGCGGTGTTTGAGCGGACACACCATTGAGTGCATGGGACGGGGGAGTACGTCGACAACCGCACTGCATTTATTATGGTAAGTATATTTGTTTAATTATAAATATAAGTATAATTATTTTGATATATATCTGGGTGTATTTGTGATGTGTGAATGGATGTGTGTATGGGTGTGTGAGTTATGTATCAGATTGTATCAATTTATTAATGGAAATTTTAAATTTTAAATTTTTTTCTGTTTCCGGTTTTAGTCATCAGCAACGGCTTTCCCACGGATGTCCGTGGGAAAGCCATTACTAAAAGTGTATCGTAAGCCGTTGTTGTATAACATCAGTAACGACTTACTAACTGTCTTTCACTAACGGCCTTGCCACGGTCTCACAGACCGTTGCTAATAAGGTTATCAGCAACGGCCCGATCGGCTGTTGCAGCGCCGTTGCTAAATTATCAGCGACGCACTTTTCTGCCACGGCTACTTTGCAACGGGCTGGGCCGTTGCAAGCCGTTGCTGATGGTTTTCAGCAATGGCTCAGCAACGGCTGAAGCCATTGCTGATGCCCATTTTTCCAGTTGTGATCGCGCGCTTGACTTCACTGCGTCGGTCAACCGATCGGTCGACCGGACTGCGGATCGCAAAGCTCGTGACTCATTCGATCGACCCATCGGTCGACCAGACAGTGTGATTTAAGCGCAATAAGCCTGCGGTTGATCGGTCGGTCGACCGGCCAATCGACCGAGCGGTTGTAACAGATAGTTTTTCTACCCGTTGAGCTGTCGTTCTTTGAGAGGCTATAAATATCATTCATCTAACCTCTTTAAACGGCTCTCTTTCAGCTCTTACAGAATTTATTGAGTATTAAAAAGAAAGTTTTGAGCCTTCCAACGATCGATTGCAGCGCGCCCTGTTCTTCCGTCAACATCCTTCTCAAGCGCCCAGTTCTGTTCCTCAACTCTGCTGTGATTCAAGTTCATCTACTGGTCGAGTTGAAGGCTTGGGAAAAAGAGCATTGGTCCTTTCAATTCTCAGCTCTTCTTCTTTTTATTTGAAGTTTTATTTCAAACCTGTGTTATCTGTAATAGCTTGCTAGGTGTGCTAGAGAAACACTTAGGGTTAGGCTTTGTAGATTTGTGTTTTGTCTACGTGAATAGGTTTGAGGAGTTCTCAAAGAGGTGAGAATTGTGTCCTCGGTTGTATTCAAAGGGAAACACAAGTTCTATAAAGTAGTTGGTTAGAAATCCTTGGTGTGGAGCCAAGGTAGTGGAGTAGGCAGTTGGCCGAACCACTATAAATTCGTGTGTTAGCATTGGCAGCTTGTTTGTGTTTATTGCTTTATCTTTATTGCTTCCGCTTGCTATAAATATCGTGCTTAGCTTAACAAATCAAGAAACGATTAAAATCAGAATTAGGCGATAATTGTTAGATAACACACTATTCACCCCCCTCTAGTGTTCCATTTCGTCCAACAATTGGTATCAGAGCGGGTCGTAGATTGAGATTTCATCGTCTCCTGTACACCGTCTCTCGATCCGAAAAATGGCACTAGAGTCGGTAGCGTCTTCACCTCCTAGGTTCGATGAATCGAACTTTGGTCTTTGGAAATCTAGAATGTACACCTACTTAAAGACTAGAGGTTTAGATGTTTATAACATGACAAAATTAGAATACATTGAACCTAAGGTTGACATGCATGATTGGAGTGAACTTGACAAAAAAAAATTTCAATCTAATGGAGATGCTATGTATTCCATATTTTGTACCTTACCTAATAGCATCCTTGAAAAAGTCATGCATTGCACTTCGGCTTTTGATATTTGGGCAACTTTAAATATGCTATATGATTATGCCAAGACCGAAGAGATTGACACTTCTAATGAAGGTGGTGATGACAATGGCCATCCCCCTAGTACTAATCTTGGTTTTGATGCCCAAAGCACTTCTAGCCAAAGAAGCACAAGCAAGAATCGGAAATGGAAACTTAGGTGCTTCCTTTGCCAAGAGACGGGACACAAGAAGATGAATTGTCCTCTCTTGAAGAAGAAATCCAAAAAGAAGTGTGCTTCTCCATCCACATCTCAATCAAGTGAAGCCTCTTTTAGACATGACGATGAAGCTACATCGAACTTTTGCCTCATGGGTCTCCGGAATGAGGTAAAATATTCTACTTCTAGTCATGATAGAAATTTTGATAGTGATAATGATGATAGTAGCTCAGATTCTTTAGATATGACTTATGATGAGCTATTAGAAGAATCTAAGAAGAGAATTTAAGGATCAAAGAAAATAGAAAACTAAAAAAGGAGAATTTAAGGCTTGATTCACAAGTGCATGAATTAGAGAAAGAGAAATTGAATACTAGTTTTGCTAATTCTTGCCATGACAATTTTAAGATTGAAATTGAAGACTTAAAAAGTGAGAATATTGATTTGAAAAATGAAAATGATGATTTGAAAATTGAATTGAAAATATCTCAAAAGTTGAGATTGAAAATTTGAAAGTAGAAAATACAAAGATCAAAACTGAAAATAGTATGATGAAATCTCAATTGCATGCTATTCACAAATCCATGAGTGATTTGAAAAATGAGGTTGTATTCTTAAATAGGAAAATCAATGATTTATCAAGTGCATCTTCCTTTAAGAACCATAGAAATAAAAATGCTAATGTTCATCATCATTCTCATGTCAAGCATTCCTCATTTAAATCTCATGTTCAAAAGAAAAAGTTTCATGGAAATTATTTTTATTGTGGTATATATGACCATGCCATTCATGATTGTGCATTTAAAAGAAATTCAAGTGTTGCTAAGACACTTTGGGTTCCTAGGCCAACTCACCCTCAAGGACCCAAAGCCATTTGGGTACCGAAAACTTCTTATTCTCTTGTAGGGGGAGCTACCACACATGGTTGAAGGAAAGTGATGTGTTGAAGTTGACCATGGACTTGAATGATGAATCCTCCTTTGGTTGCAACTTCAAGCTACATTGATGCCTTAGGTAAAGTTGGCATCAAAACTATTCTGGTATCATCTTCTAACTTGCATTGTTTTATCTTAGTTGAAGATTATGATACTATGTTTAATTTGAGTTATTTTCCCCACTCTTGCTAAAGAGTTCTTTTGAAAATGTTTTTGAATTTTGATTTTGATTTCCCGGTCTCTTCGGAGACCTATGTGGCCTGTAATGGGCCTAAGCGACCTTGCGGTTCTAAATCGTAGGCTCATTGTGGCCTTTCAATTTTCAACCAATAGAAAGGGTTGGAGATTTTCATATTTATTACTCTTGTGATCTCTTAAAATTCATTTTGATATCACTTGATTTCATTTAAAACGGATTTCAAACTATCTAGCAAAGATGTATTTTGAAAATGATATTTGAATCACTCTTTGCTATTTGGTTGGGTAGCTTGCTAGTAGCCTTAATTTCATTATCTACTAATGAAGTCTACATGCAAGTTGAAAATAATAACAGAAGGCTATGCTATCATGAAGAAAATTGAAAAGTAAATGACAAGTTTGGCAAAATTCTATTGAAAGAGGTATGAGTTTGATCTTACAAAAATCTTAGTATAATACTTGAATACTTGTGCTATAATGATGTCTCTATACTCATGATTATTTTTGTATGATAAATATATGAAATTTCATGAGTAGGTAAAATTTTGATAACTTAGGCAATTTCATGATATCTTGATTGAATGAAAATTGCTCTAGGTTGAAATTCATATTAGAGGCCTCATTTTGAGTTAGTGGTTGGCAAACATGTTTAGATACACATATCACATGGGTCTAGGTATTTAAACTTGAAAATTCAAGTCTAGATGAACAAAGTGATAATTAGATCACATTAAGGGACTTAAGCTTGAAAAGTTTGACCCAAGTCAATAAATCGACTTGGACACTTCATTTTAAGTCCAAACTTCATAAACATATTTAGGAATAGATATGATATGTTTCCATGCACTTAGAATGAATAATTCATATGTATATGAATAAAATGACATAGAAGCCATTTCATAATAGCCTCTTTTGAACCAAGTTGATCCAAGTCAACAAATTGACTTAGAGGTCTCATTTTTCATCCATATTTGAGGAACATGTTTACATTTACTCATGTTAGGTATCTATAGGTTTAAGTTTGAAAAATCATGAGTAAATGATAAGATTGAAGCTTAGCAAGTTTCATGATAACTAGTCTAGTTTTGAATGAAACTATGCTAGGTTGATATCTTGACTTAAGGATATAATTTTCATCTCAAACTTGACATACACTTTTTACATGACCATTTTATGGTGTCATAAAAGTGTGAAGGAAAACTGAGCACTCTTTGAAAATAACTGAAAATTACGAAATTGCCATTTTGTACAACAAATGGTATCAGCATTTTTAATTATTTCTAGAAAAATGTAGAAAAATCATTTTTAACTAATTCTTGAAATTGCTCATTCACTGAAAAATCTAGTTTCTTCAGTAAAATTTTTGAAAAGTTTATTCAAGAATCTGATTTATAATGGAATTTTGAAGTTGGATTTCGAAAACACAAAATATCATCCTTCTTGAAATATCAATCTTTTTGATACTTTGATTTGTTCGTCAAAAACTTCAAATGAAACTTTGTGCATGCTATTTTGATTTTATTTCTAATATTGTTCTCTTTATTCTTTGAGTAAAATCATTTCTAAAAATGATTTTGAAAATTTGAGCGATATCTTAAAAAAACATTAGCTTTTAGTTGAAATCGAGATCGAATGAAAAATGAACTTAGAAAATTTATTTTGAGTTCAAACTTAATACATGCATTTCAAATAACCATTCAGCAATATCTGAAATGTTTGAATAAAAAATGATAACTTTCGAAAAAACACCTAAAATTTACGAAAATACCCTAGGACTTTGAGGAATTTTATGAATTTATAAAAAACTGATTTTTGACTGATTCCTGAACCTGTAGATTCCCTGAAAAATCTAGTTTGTCCAGGTTAAGTTTCAAAAAATTTCGTCCAACAATTGGTATAAAAAAATTTCGTTGAAAATATAATTTTGTATAGATGTAAAAGTTTGATTTTTGAAAACTTGAAGTATAGTTTGACCTAAGTCAACAAAGTTATTTAGAAATTTCATTTTAAGCCCAAACTTGATTCATATACTTACATTCACTCATGTTTGATGTCTAGATGCCTAAGATAGAGAAAACATGAGTAGATAACATAATTTAATACTTAGCCATTTTCATGTTTTCATGCTTAATTCGAATGAAACTGTGCTAAGTTGAAAGTTTGATTAAATGACATTAGTTTCACTTCAAACTTTATTTACATGATTTAAATAACCATATCTTGATATTTTGAAAGTTTGAATGAAATCTAAAAATGTCATGAAAAAGATATGAGTACATTCATACTTGAGTGCATACATGATTTAGGTTTGGATTCTATCTATCACCCTTTGCTATCATGTATGATTCAAGTTTCAAATTAAATATTTGTTTTCCATCCCTTTGGTTGAGATTTTCATGTTACATGAAAAATAATCTTTAGAGCCTCAACTTCATGAATGTATATTTATTTTTAATCCCTTTGACTAGATTGACCTTTCTTGCCCTTTTTGATTGATGTCAAAAGGGGGAGAAAATTATAGATAAAGGGGGAAAAAATTATAGGTAAAGGGGAGAAAAATATAGGAATACCATGCATATAGATAGGGGGAGTTTACTTTCATAGATATGCATGTTGATAGGAGGAGAAATCCCTTAGTTGATATCCTCTATGCTTTAATGAATATATTTTCTTAAGGATGTTTGCCATCATCAAAAAGGGGGAGATTGTTGGCTTAAGGTTTTCAACCTTGGTCTTAATCTCAGTTTTGATGATAACAAACATGGAACAAATATCTCATTGAGAAATCTTTCAGGTTCCATTTTGGTTAGCGCTCGATGTCCTCGATCGAAAATATTGGAAGAAATCAGAAAATCGGAAGGACATTGATCGTCGTGCTCGGGTTCATCATGGAAAGCTCTCCAATTTGATGCTCGTTGAAAGCCGGAACACGAAAATGAAGCGTGGAAGAAAAAGGCTGAAAAAATCAAGTTAAGCCTAGGTTCGATCGATCGGGCGGTCGACCGAATGTAGTTAGAGTATTGATAGTAGCCTTGTCGATCGGCCGGTCGGTCGATCGAATGTTGCGAAAAAATGGCAGTAGCCATTCGGTCGACTCATTGGTCGATCGAACCTAGGGAAGAAATCATGTAAAGGCTACGTCGGTCGACCGACCGAAGGCAAAAAATTGGCAGAAGGCGCGTCGATCGACCGAATTACAGATCATAGGTCGCGCGCCTGACTTCACTGCGTCGGTCGACCGGCCGATCGATCGGACTGCAGATCATGACTCATTCAGTCAACCCATCGGTCGACCGGATAGTGCGATTTAAGCGCAGAAGCCTACGGTCAATCGGTCGGTCAATCGGCCAATCGACCGAGCGGCTGTAACTGATAGTTTTTCTACCCGTTGAGCTGCCATTTCTTTGAGAGGATATAAATATCATTCATCTAACATCTTTAAACGACTCTCCTTCACCTCTTACAGAATTTATTGAGTATTGAAAAGAAAGTTTTGAGCCTTCCAAAGATCGATTGCAGCGCGCCCTGTTCTTTCGTCAACATCCTTCTCAAGCGCCCAGTTCTGTTCCTCAACTCTACTGCGATTCAAGTTCATCTACTGGTCGAGTTGAAGGCTTGAAGGCTTGGGAAAAAGAGCATTGGTCCTTCTTTCAATTCTCAACTCTTCTTCTTTGTATTTGAAGTTTTATTTCAAACCTATGTTATCTGTAATAGCTTGCTAGGTGTGCTAGAGAAACACTTAGAGTTAGGCTTTGTAGATTTGTGTTTTGCCTAGGTGAATAGGTTTGAGGAGTTCTCAAAGAGGTGAGAATTGTGTCCTCAATTGTATTCAAAGGGAAACACAAGTTCTATAAAGTAGTTGATTAGAAATCCTTGGTGTGGAGCCAAGGTAGTGGAGTAGGCAGTTGGCCGAACCACTATAAATTCGTGTGTTAGCACTAGCAGCTTGTTTGTGTTTATTGTTTTATCTTTATTGCTTCCGCTTGCTATAAATATCGTGCTTAGCCTAACAAATCAAGAAATGATTAAAATTGAAATTAGACGACAATTGTTAGATAACACACTATTCACCCCCCTCTAGTGTTCCATTTCGTCCAACAAATATCACATTTCCTCCAACAGATATCAATTTTCAACGGAATAGAACAAGTATATATTTTGACATAGGGTAACAACCGATCTAGGATGAGATTCACCTTAACAACTATTATAACAACAAACAACTCAGATGAAACCATAAAAATAATTAAAATAATACTTTCCGACTTAGCACGCAAAATGAGACAATAAACACCTACTGGTTTCAACAACTAAAAGTCAAACAGTGAAACTAACCCCACCAATGAATTCGGGGCGCCGAGTAGGTACAATTTCATATATAATATAATTATTTTTGACTAACTATAAAGTCTCAAAATAATATTTAGGATAAATATTAGAAATACCTTAAATATTAATTAATAAGTCACTGTTATAAAATAACATAACAGTGCTACCCATCTATTTGGCTGCTACGACCCAATATTACTCACAACAACATATAACATTGCTACACATAATATAACACTTTTATATTAAACATTTCATCTCCTCCCCTCCAACTAGGGCTCATGCGACATTTCCATCGCTGCCACCTTTACTAGCCGTCGCCCCCGACCATTCCAGTAGCTTGGGTCACCGGGGAAGCGCGCCGCTGACACCGACAATGACCCACCGTCACCACCACACGATGGTGGCAGTCCATCTGCCTCGCACGACAGCCCTCAATGGGCTATCGCGCCTGGCGGTGGTCGCCTGCGCGTGTGGCAGCGACGCCTCGCCTGGCGTCGTAGCACCTCGTTAGGCGCCGCAGCCCGTCGCGGCCAGCACCGACCAAGACCCGACCATGGAAGTCGGCCCTATTATCGATGGTAGCAAGCCGAGCGTGAAGAAGATGACACCATAACGATGAAGAAACGATGCGATTCAACCATAAAATAATAGATCCGATCGTGTACTATGATCGTCTCCTTACTGGCGGCTCGGACTGCGAGTAGTCTGCCGAAAAATTCGTCAAAAAACACAAGATCCGACAATAATATTTTTAAATCCAAAGTTCACAAAAGCAAGCACGCATCAGATATCGGAAAACCCCAAAATGATTTCAGATCTACAAATCGACAAAAGATCTACGCTAAGCTCATCCTAAACCGAGGTTATCCTACACGAAACGGAAAGGAGTAGGACAAGGATCCTACCTAAAGGTCCACCAACTTCGGATAATTTTCCAGATTCTTCAATGTCACACACCGCCGCTACGATTTGCCACGTGCTCACGATCTCCGCGGTACACGTCGGCAGCAAACTACGAGACAAAAAGGGATTAGAGCAGCTTAAATAAGCGATTAGTCGCTCATCTTACGAAAATACCCCCGAACAATTAATTAACTACAAAACAGCCCCCCCGACTAATAATATTAAATATTTAAATATTTTCAGGGCATAACATCCTCTAACGAAAAAGGAAGTGGAGCTGACATTATCTTGGAGAACGGTCAGGGAATCGCCCTAGAGTAGTCCCTGCAGTTCCAATTCAACGATAACAACAACCAGGCGGAATACGAAGCTCTAATCGTCGGGCTAAAGCTTGCCTGAGATGTGAAAACCCGGGAAGTGATCTTGAAAATTGACTCACAACTTGTCGTAGGATAAGTCAATGGTAGCTACTAGAAAGGTATCTCTCCCTATTAAATTCCTTAATGACTAATTTCAATGATTATGTGATCCAATACATACCTCGGGAAGAAAATGCCCGAGCCAACTTATTATCCAAGCTCGTCAGCACTCGAAAACCCCAAAACAATAGGTTAGTCATACAACAAGTCCTCGGCCAGTTGAGCATTCAATCGGCTGACATCTCGGTCGAAGTCCAAGCAGTCGAGCAAACTACTGTCTACATGAACCCATACATAACTTATCTCGGACAAGGGGAGATACCGGAGCACACCTCCAACCCAAACAAATTCAGAAGGAGAGCGAGTTACTATACCCTTCTTGATGACCAACTCTACAAAAGAGGACACTCTCAGCCATTGCTCAAATGCATCAACCAACCACATACAAACACGGTGATGGGAGAAGTACATGAAGGCATCTGCGACAACCACATCAGAGGAAGATCCTTAGCGGCTAAAATCGTCCAAGCCGGATACTTTTGGCCAACTATGAAAATAGACTGCGATCTATATGTCAAAAGGTGTGACAAGTGCCAAAGGTTCTATGAAATCTTATAAAACCATCCTAAGTCGCTGCATAGCTCGGAAGTTAGTTGGCCATTCCACAAGTGGGGCATTGACCTCCTTGGCCCTTTCCCTCCAGCACCCGCATAGGTCAAATATTTGATAGTAGCAGTCGACTACTTCACCAAATGGATATATGTCGAACCCCTAGCCTCAACTACGACCAAGAATGTTAGGAACTTTCTATGGAAAAACATTGTCTGAAAGTATGGCATACCTCTCGAACTCGTCAGCGACAATGGCACAAAGTTCACGGATAGACAATTCCAGAAATTCTGCTTAGACCTCAACATCCAACAGCTCTTCTCCTCAGTAGAGCACTTGTAAACTAATGGTCTGGCCGATGCAGGCAACAAGGTCATCGTAGCAAGACTCTAAAAGAAGCTATACCAAATCAACGAGCACTGGGCTAAAGAGCTGCTCAAGGTGCTATGGGGCTCTCTACTTGATTACTTGCTAGTTTATTGTGCTTAGTTTCCTATCAAAAGCATTCACCTCAAGAGAATTCAAGTTTGATTGTTAAATTATTTAAAATCTAAAAGAGTATAATTGAACATAGAATTAACCTATACACTATTCAACCACCGCTTTTAATGTGGACATTTAAACAATAGTTTGAAACAATGCCCATATGATTGGTTTGGCAAATTCAATTCCGCTATCACCAAGTTTGGCATGATCAGGAGTACTTCAGATCACTCAGCCTTTTTTCGCACTTCTTCTGTTGGGAGACGAGTGATTCTTATTGTTTATATAGATGATATCATTATTACAGGAGATGATATAGAAGAGATATAGAGGTTGAAACTTCATTTACACCGATAGTTTCAAACTAAAGATTTGGGTGATTTGAAATATTTCCTTGGCATTAAAGTAGCTCGGTCAGGAGGAGCTATCTATATCTCCTAGAGGAAGTATGTGTTCGACATGCTACAAGAGGCAGGCATGTTGGGAGCATGACCTGTGGACACTCTCATCGATCCAAATACAAAGTTGCTACCAAGCCAGGGAGAGTCCTTAGTTAATCCAAGTCCCTACTGTAGATTGGTAGGTAAGCTAAACTACCTTACAATTACAAGGCCTGATGTCTCTTTTGCTGTAAGTGTAGTTAGCCAGTTCCTTGATTCATCTTGTGAGAGCCACTAGGAAGCTACATTAAGGATTCTTCGTTATCTCAAGGCTGCACCAGGAAAATGACTTTTGTATAG
The DNA here is from genome assembly GCA_034359265.1 of Canna indica. Lineage (NCBI taxonomy): Eukaryota > Viridiplantae > Streptophyta > Magnoliopsida > Zingiberales > Cannaceae > Canna > Canna indica. The sequence continues at coordinate 34,434,145 of CP136892.1, read as the reverse complement.
GGACCGAGGACACCTATATGTGACAGGTTATTGTGATGTTGATTGGGTGGGCTCACCTAGTGATTGTCGATCAACTTCTAGATATTATGTATACTTGGTGGTAACCTAATCTCATAGAAAAGCAAGAAGCAGACTATTGTAGCTAGGTCCAGTGTAGAGACAAAATATAGGGCTATGACCCTTGTAACGTGTGAACTCATATGACTCAAGCAATTGATAGTAGAACTTGGTATCACTCAAGTAGAACCAATGAGATTATTTTGCGACAATCAGCCAGCTATGCATATTGCCTCTAATCATGTGTTTTATGAGAGGACAAAACACATATAAATTGATTGTCATTTCATGGGGGAGAAAGTGCAATCCGAAGAAATAGTCTTGTCATTTGTGAGTTCCAATGATCAATTAGCTGATATGTTAACGAAGTCTTCAAGAGGTTCAAGAATGATCTACATATATAACAAGTTGGGCTGCATGATATATTTGTTCCAACTTGAGGGAGAGTGTTCAAGGATCAAAGTGTAATTACCATTATATAATTGGACTAAAATGTAAAATAGAGGTGGCAATGGGCCGGGCCGGGCATGGCCCGTCTGTGCCCAGGAGGCGAGCTGGGCTCGCCCCCTGGGTACGCGGGCCGTGCTCGCCCGAGCATGGTGCCCCCGGTCTGGCACGCGCCAGGCCTAGGTTTGGCCGGGCCAGACCAGATGATTTTTTTTAATTTTTTTTATTATTTAAAATATTCTATAAATATCCTATCATCTTCTTCATTTTTTCCATCTTCATTCTCTTCTCCAACTCTTTCTCTCAACTCTCAAGTCTCAACTCTCAACAATCTAAGTTTATTTACAATCATTCTCAAGAACTTTTTAAGTTCATCAAGGATTCAAGATTCCTGTCAAAAAAATTTTAATATCTTAAATTTATTTCATTGATTTGTATAATATTTATACTTTTTATATTTTTAATTTTTACTAATGGCGGATAGAGATTTTTCAGGTTATTCTCCACAAGTTAGATCAAATATATTAGAAGAAATGTCTCCTAGTACTCTTACCGCTCAACAAAACCAAGACATAGAGATAAGTCCATCTATTAATTTATGTCCATCAGGTTGAAAAAAAAGTATAATATGAGAATATTTTGAGAAAATTATTGAAGCTGATGGCACCATAACAAAAGCTCGGTGCAAAAAATATCAAAAAATTCTTTCGGCTTCAACAATAGGAGGAACTAGTCATCTTTTATGTCATGCAAAGGGTCATGACAATAAGGTTACACAAGCTCAACAAATTCTTAATTTATCTTCTTTTGGTTTGACAACTTTTACGTATGATCATGATTTTCAACGTCAAGAACTTGCAAAATTAATTATTCAAAGTGAATCTCCTTTTAGTTTTATTGATCGACCAAGATTTTCTACTTGGATTAAAAATACTTTACAATCAAAATATAAAAAAATTACTCGAAATACAATGAAAAGTGATGCTTTAAAATTATTTTTTATATATAGATAAAATATAATAACTAGTTTTTCAAAATAATAAATCAAAAATTTCTTTAACATCTGATGTTTGGTCTAGTCAATGTACTACTAATTCTTACATTTGTATTACTACACATTAGATTGATGAAAATTTTATTTTGCAAAAAAGAATAATTTTCTTGTGTTTATTATCCTATATGTAATTTAACTCTTTCACATATAGTTCGTATTAGTGAAGTATTTTCTTCGCATAAACAGCATCCTTTATTTGCATAAATTATTTCTTTAATGGAATCTAAATTTAAAAAGTATTAGTCTATATCTATTTTATTTTGTTTAACAATATGTTTAGACCTTAGAATAAAAATTAATAGTTTAAATATATTGTTAGATGATTATTATAAGAATATAGAATTAGATAATGTTGAAGAAAAAAATATAGAATTTTGAATTTATTAAATTCTATGTTTTTATCTTATGCTTCAAAATTTGGTGATACAATTACAAATAAGACAACATCTTCTTCTAGATTAAGATATGATAGTGAAAATAGTATTAATTCTCAACTTGGTCATAGGATAAAAAAAACTAAATTTACTAATTTCAATAAATTAGCTTTTTTCTAGATCATAATCATTCTGAAGAAATAGATGATAATGAGATTTTAGCATGGTGAAAAAAATAAGAAAATGTATATCATATTGTTTCTATCATGGCACGTGATATACTAACTATTCATGTGTCTACAGTAGCTTTCGAGTCTTGTTTTAGTACAAGAAATAGAATTCTCGATGAAAGAAGGAGCCGAATGAGTGCAGAAATGGTTTAAATGTGCAGTTGCTTAAAAGACTGGTTGGATGCTGAAGATTGATTACAAGATAAGGGAGGACACGACACTTCATCACCGGGCGAGGAGGAACCTCAAACAAGCGAAGCTGGTGCTGTTGGTCTAAGTACAAGTTAAATCATCGGGGACTACAAGTGATCAAAAATGTAAAAAGAACTACGTAGACCTGATCCTTCTATAGTTTAATCATTGGGGAGTACAAGTTTAACTATAGAAGGTACGTAGGCAACCTTTTAAGGTGCGGTATATTATAATATTTAAAAAAATATTTTATCATTTCATGAATATTTTTGTATTAAAGATAAATACAAATTTAACTATAATTTAATTTTTTAAAATATTTTTATTAATTTGTACTACTTTACATAATTACATATATAAAATATGTTAAAAAATAAATAATAAAGCTTAGTACAATAGTTAAGTTATCTCAAATAAAATTAGAGGTCCAAGTTTGAAACTCACCCATAGCCATTAATTTTCAAAATTAAATTTTAAACCTTTAAAAATTTAAATTTAAAAATTTAAAAATTTAAATTTAAAAAATTAAAACTTTGGGCCGGCTCGAGCCCGAATGGGCGAGCTCAGGCCCGGGCTGGGCCTGCCCTCTATGTGGTCGGGCCGTGCCAAGCATGACCCAGAGGTGGCCGAGCCTGCCCGGGCTTGGGCCGGCCCATGCACGGCCCGTTGCCACCTCTAATGTAAAATGACATGTTATATATATAGGGACTACCAAAGTATTCTTTTCTCCTCAACTTCACAAAATATATTGAGCTCCCCGATTTTTGCATAATCATAAATATGTTCAAACAAGTTCAAGCATCGAAAGCGAATGTAAATAACATATGTAATTCTTAGCCTTTGCATTTAATATAAATAAATCATGTTAGTTGGGTTTTTAACATCTCAGCCTTTGCATATTGATGCATATGATGATATTGACAAATTTTGTGAGTTATGATATGTATTAAGATGATGGAGTTATAGCGATAATGATTTGCATGAGTTGATTTTTATCATTATGTATGATATGACATTAGTAATATCAGTAGCGTGCAGTCGTTCTAAATGAGTTTGGTATAGTGTGACATCAGCATTTTCAATTGCTTTGATAGGAATGTGCTATGTATTATTTTATGAGAATATTACAATATGATAGTACCAGTGCAATATGGCAATGTTATAATTCATTTATTGGTAGTATTACTGTGCTAATAGTGTGATGCATCTAGTGTTAATGATCTACTCGTGGTCCTTAGCCTTCAAGTTATTGGACGAGGATACTTTGTGGTTCATTGAACCCAAGGAAATTCTTCGAAGAGGATACTAGTGATCCAAAGATGTGTTACAGTTTGTGAGTACGCATAGTGCCTACAAGCTATCTTTGAATAATCGTTTTCTACGTATTAGCAGACAAGAAGAACCACTATTGGATATAATAGTAAGGGAAAAATTAATGGAGCTCGTCCCCACTTCTGCTCTTAATAGGTGCACAATGCTAGAGTTGCAAAGTAAATTCAAAGTGCCATTAGTATCAACCTTAGATACATTATAAAGGTTAGTGTATGGGTTAACAGGTAGTTTGGGGAGGAGGGGAGTGATTAGTGATACTATGCTTTGATGTTTAATTAACATGAGTTAGTAAAAAAATGAAATTTAAGTTAATATACATAAATCATGATACAACGTACATATTGTGTTATATCTTAGTGTTTGACATATTGGAATTATCCTACTCAATATTTTGCTAATTTTGCTTGTGTTTGATTCAGATTTTTAGGTACAAATTATTAGTTGAGAAAGTCTAATTAGAAAGAGTACAAGTTATTAGTTGCTTGCTTTCTACAAATGTTTGAATGCTTTGCTTCTCTTACTTTGTTTCTTTGTATAAATTATTATAATTTAATTTCACTATAAATGTTTATTTGATCCTTTGGTGTTTGTGACTCATAGTATAAATCATTGTAATTTAATTTCACTACAAATGTTTATTTGATTCTTTGGTGTTTGTGACTTATAGTGTTATTATCACACGCTATCCTAGGTAATACTCATCTAGTCATCTTCTTGGGGAATGGCCCTAAGAGGCGTGACAATTAAAGTTTTGCAAAATTATTATAGGTTTTGTTCTTTGGAAGTTCAGAGTGTTAAAATTTGAAATTTAAAATTTCCGTTGATAATTTTATGAATATGTATTATTGGAAAATTATTACCTTCATTTCTTTTTTCCTTTTTTTTAAAAAAATTATCTTAAGTTTTTATTATTTGCAATATATTTTTAGAAAATATGCCATCCACAATTTACTCACCTGATCGACTAATGAATCAATGGTTTGTCTCTTGACCGAATCAATGTCCAGCTAAATTCTAATAACTGTCGGAAAAAAAAATTCTAATAACTGTGGTTAATCTAACCACATGAAAGGAAAAACATACGCAATATATTTTCCTAATCAAACTGGTAATGATCCCAATGGCCTAACCAAATTACATTTTAGAAAATATAATTTATGTTGATAAATATGTCATTATTGTTTAAATTTATCAAAAAATAAGAATAAATATTTTATATGAATATATTGACAGGCAAAATAATTATATTATTATAAGTAAAACATTTACTATACAACTCATAAGATTGTTACCATATTATTACAATAAAATAAAATAAAAAATTAGTAAAAATATAACAAGAAAAGCATAAATAATATATATTAGTATTTATTTATTTATTTTGTTATAGTCCAAAGAAAAAATAAAATGAACTTTATTCATGTTTTTAAAGATAAATTAATTATTTATATGTTATTAGAAATGTTAAAAGTTTTAATCACCTACACTGATAAACTATTGTTGGTATACATGCTTAGTATACCAACCTCTATAATACAGGACTAATGAGTTTACTCTGACAGGGGAGATGAAAAAATATATTTACTAACATTCTTTCTCTGAGAAGTATTCACTAAGCACACTAATTAAACTCCTAATAAGGTTGAGTTAATTTTGATTTAAGTCAAACTTGAGTTTGATTAAAAAAATTAAAAAAATATTTAACCAGCATTTACCAATTTGAATTAAATTAAATAGGGCTAGTTTATGTAATGATAAATTACACTCTAACCATTCTCATCCTTTTTATTCTTGAAAATAATATATTCTATCACCTCCTCAATTATGAATCATCAAATTCTTTTAATTACTATAATAATATATTTCATCACGTCATTATAAATTGGTGATGTTATTTATTTTATATTTTTTATTCAAATATATTATATATTTTTTTTACCAAAAATAAAACATCTTAATTAAAAGCCTGCCGGGAGCATAGTAAAAAAAAATCAAGATAAAAATTTTTCTCCAATTCAGGAGGACGAATAAATGGCCACACCAAAATATCATGGTGGCACCTAGTCCTATTTCCTGTCCAATGAGCAGCTTTGTTGGCTTCTTTATAACAAAATAAAAACTTATCCAAATTATAACATGATACAAGAAAAAAAATATCAACAATCACAGAACTGATCCGCCAAGGTACATCAATCTTCTTTGTCAAAGCATCGATCAGAATCTTGGAGTCCGACTCCACTTGAAAACGATGGAGGAAGTGTTTCAAGGCAAAAATGAGGCAATGCATAATTGTCATTGCTTCCAAAAAAATTACAGTCACCAGTTACAACAGAATTCACAACAAACAAGCATAATTGCTCAGACGATCTAGCAATAAAACCAATCCCACCTGCATAGTTCAGAAATGATGCATCTTAATTTATCTTAAGAATACCCTGTGGTGGGGGGTTCCAAGTAGCATTGGATTGGGCTTGAGAAGAATTGCCCTCAGGCTTTGATTTACCAAAGTAGGCTCCAGCAAATGCTATAATTTGGGTCACAAGGGTTTGGAGGGTAGGCTGCCTAACCTCATGCACCAGCGTATTTTTAGCATACCAGATGTACTAACATCCATTAGGAATTAAAGCATGTCGGTAGGTACCATTTGGGTGTGTGTGATTGGCAAAGAATCAAGTACCAAGGTCCCAAACCGCAGGTGGAGCTAGGAGAATTCCTGTGATATCCCAGATATTTAAATTTATTATTTTTCCTTTTATGTATATTTGCCAACCTAGCGGACTAGTTCGTGGTCGAGTCGAGTCGACTCATGGTCCGAAGCGAGCTTGCGAGCTCGAATAAGTAGAATATAAATTTATAATTTATAAATTTTTAGGCTTGGGTAGTTGAGAGTATTTAATTTGGTGTTGTGTGCGCATAATTGCTAATTATGTTCATACGAGTATTTAATTAATTATTCGTGATTTATTAGAATGACATTAATTAAATTATTTAAGTCTATCGAGTTAGCGGGTTTTGGTTTTGGCTTAAGGTGGATGTGGATTGTGAATTAAGGGTGTAAGGGCTTAGGGTTGAGGAGGGTGTATAAACCTCCCCCTCATGGCTTGTGGCTCCTATTTTGGGGCCACCTAAAAAGTTGACAAAGGAAGCTAGCCGCCAAGCCAAACCACCAGCCCCCTTTCCCTTTTCTCCTTAGAGCCGCAGCCACCCAGAGCCGAGCCAAGCCACCAGATTCTTCTTCCTCTTCCTCTCTTCCTTCTTTCACTTTGGAGCCGAGTGGAGAAGAGCCGAGCCGAGCCGCCTGCTTCCTCTCCCTCTCTTCTTTCCCCTTGGACATATTTTTTTGGGTTGAGCCGTCGGCCTTTTGAATTTGGATTCGAGGCCATCGTCCGGGATTTCTTTCCTAATATTTTTCCAAATTAAGGTGAGTGGTTTACCCTCTCTCTTCAGGATTTTAATCGAATTTTTTTGAAGTCGTTCGTGACGGCTCGGTATTTATGCATTGTTCTTGGATTTTCTTCGAGTTCTTGCCATGTTTTCTTGATGCGCAAATCATGATTTATTCTCCCAATTTGGTTTCTTGATTTATGGATTCCATGCTTAGGATTAAATCTATGATTTTGGTAGAAATCATGTGGTAGGATTAAGATCTTGATAATGACTAATTAAGGGTTCTTGAGAAGGGGTTCTTGATCTTAATGCTTGATTCTTGATTAAGGAATTCTTATTATATGTGCTAGTTTTTATTTAGTAAAAATTATGAGATTGTATGCATGATTGGCATGATGACTTGAATCTGTGATGTTAGAAATTTAGGAATTTAATTCTGCAAAATTCGGATTTTATTTCATGTTGTGCTGGAAATTTCAGCTTTCTGAAATTTATGTGTTGTATATTGAATCTGGGCTGATTTTTGATTTCTCTGTTATTACGTGATTTGATCTCTGATTATAGTCGTGTAGACTATCATTTTCACCAGAAAATATAGTTTGGAAACATAGGACACACTTTGGAAAGTAGATTCGGGGTATACATAGCACTTCTTGGCAGAACAAAACTCTAAAACAAAACTCTAAAACAAAACCCTAATTGAGATGATCTAGATTTTAATTCTATAATCAAAATTGAGTCTAAGGGTGAGCATAATCTGTTATGAACCAACTTACAAGATATTCATGAAATAAAACCACAGGGGTTCATGACATTGCAGGTCTAAGGGGTAAGGGTTGGGTTTTAAGTGTTGAGACGCTTCATAGTGAAGACACCCTTAGGACACCGTAGGAGAATCTTGACATAGGTCTTGATGCGCCATATCCTTGGGAATGGCGGAGCGGCTCATTTAGGAGCTGGGTTACGGGCTACGCCCGTGTGGTTGGATGTAAATTCCAAATCTACAGGATAAGTTCGGAGGGCCCCCGATTATTCTGATATGTGCGCGGTTACCTTTAGGCATGATAGGGATTCGACCTGATGCACCTCTTGATGGTGATGTTGCCTTTGGGCATGGTAAGGATTCGACCCAATGCACCTCTTGATGGTGGTGTTGCCGTTGGGCATGGTAGGGATTCAACCCGATGCACCTCTTGACGGTGATGTTGCCTTTGGGCATGGTAGGGATTCGACCCAATGCACCTCTTGATAGTGGTGTTGCCTTTGGGCATGGTAGGGATTCGACCCGATGCACCTCTTGACGGTGATGTTACCTCAGGGTATGGTAGGGATTCGACTCGATGCACCTCATTGATGGTGATGTTGCCTTTGGGCATGGGAGGGCTTTGACCCGAAGCACCTCTGTAATGGTGATGTTGCCTTTGGGTATGGTATGGCTCGACCTGATGCACATTTTTAGGTGACGTTGCCTTCGGGCATGGTAGGGCTTCGGCCTGATGCACTTCTTTGAACAACTAGATGCAGTAGGCATGGGTGGCCTGTTGGCCTGGTAGCTAGTCACACCTTTGTGACTTTTTCTCTGTAGAGATAGACATATTCTTGTTATCTCTGCGATGTTGATTTGTGTGGGTTGGTAAAACTGCTCACTGAGTTTTTTGAACTCACCTGTTGTCGTTGTTTTATTTTATTTTGCAGAGCCTCACTGGTGAGGTGGGCAGGAGCACTTGGCACAGATGGAGGGCAGAGGAGCCACATGATCTCATAACAGTCCTAGTTAGGGGTCGTAGTCGAGTCTATAGTAGGTTGTCATGCACTTTTATTTTGGTATTTGGAGTTGTAGTCTCGTGGGTACATTCACGTTTTATTCAATTTTATTTATTAAAAGAACTGTTACTCTTCAATTTATTTTCTCACTTGAGATATGTATTTAAAACCTTGTTGTTTTGAAATGAAAATCTGTTTTGGTTCTTTTATTATTAAAAGCTATTATTTACTTGTTGTTTATGATGTTGGCATATGCATGGGTTAAGCTTCGGGGTATAGGCACGTATACCCTGGCCGGTCACGTGACCCTGAGTTGGGGCGTGACAATTCCAGACTTAGCTTGGAGGAGGTTCCAAACATTTAGGGCGAAGGGACAAAACAGAAAAAGATGATGGCTAGTTTCAGAGGTAGACTAACAAAAGAGGCAAGAATCAACAATGTTCATGCCAAAAGAAGCTAACCTAGATCTAGTAGGTAGGCGGTTGTGGAAAAGCTTCCAACAAAAAAGCTTAACCTTAGGAGCGGTAATTTCCAAAGGGCGCTCCAACAGTAGTCTAAAGGCTCGGTTGAAGGCACATGATTTCTTAGAAAACGATAAGCCAACTTGGTGGTAACGCAACCCCCCAGGGCCCCTTTCCAAATGAGTTTATCATTACAGGGGTTCATAGGCAAACTAATCCGACTAATGGACTCCGTCACCACAGGGCCAAAGTAATCATCGCAAAGTGCAACATTCCACCATTGAGCATCAATTAAAACATTAATATTCAAATTAGCATCCAACAGATCAACATTAATAAAGGAAGGCTTAATGCAAAAAGGTAAATCACAGACCAATTATCCAACATAATAAAAGAATTAGAATCATTACTAATCAATTTTAAGTATCCAAGCATAAGTTCCGAAAAGGCATTACGAAAAAGAAGCCAGAAAACAAATATATTATAATGATAACAAGTAAAAGTTAATCAAATGAAATTGAATGCACTGTTAAAAATTATTTTTATTAGTATATAATTGTTTACCATTAAAAGATATATGAATAAAATATAGGGTAAATACCCAAAAAAAATACGAACTTTGAACCTTTTTTTATTTTTAGCATTTTTTTTTCGTTAGCAAGGAAATACACAAATTTTCATTATGTTACCCCGTTTAACACGCACCGTCATTTTTGACGGTTTTTGCTAATGTGTTACTTAACAGTGATGACGTGACAAATTTTTATTCTTGATTGAAGCCATGTAGAATAAATAATGTCACGTAGATTATATTATTGACTAAAATATTGACCAATCTTCCAAATTATCTTCTCCACCACACCTTTCTCCTCGCCTCCTCTCTCCGGTGGCAGCGGCACCCATTTCAAGCCTTAAAACTTCGCCGATCTCAAACGAGAGGTCGCGCAGACCTCTCCATCCAGCCCTCCTCTCAAACGAGCCACAGAGGTCGCACTAGAGAGGTGGCGAGAGGAGAGGTCGGCGGAGAGGACACGCCACCGGAGAGGTCACACGACCTCTCTAGCGGAGAGGTGTCTGCCTCCTCTCCGCTAGAGAGATCGCGTGTCCTCTCCATCGGCAGAGATCGCGCGACCTCTTTGCCAGAGAGGACGTCGCTGACCTCTTCGCCAGAGAGGTCGCGTGACCTCTTTGGTGGAGAGGTCGTCGACCTCGTGTCTGGTCGCTGACCTCTCTGCCTGTCCTCTCCGCCAGAGAGGTCGCCAACCTCGCGTCAGGTCCCTGACCTCTCTGCCAGAGAGGTCGTGTAATCTCTTCAATGGAGAGGTCAGCGACGACAACGACGACGAGCTTCTACCCTGCGACGGCAATGAGCTCGTCCCCGGCGACGACCCGTGGAGTGCAGTTAGCGTCAAGGTTTTTGAGAAGAAGGACCATGTCAAAAATAATTTTTTAATAATAAAATTGATTAAAATAATAATCCACATAGTATAAAATTTATCACGTCGTCGCCGTTAAGTGACACATCAACAAAAACCGTCAAAAATGACGGTGCGTGCTAAACGAGGTAGTGAAATGAAAGTTGATGTATTTTTTTGCTAACGAAAAAAGTTTAAGCTAAAAATAAAAAAAATGTCTAAAATTTGTATTTTTTTTAATATTTACTCTAAAATATATAAAGTAATGCACATCATCAATTTTTATTGGTACTAACAAAATTTATTATTAAAATAATCAAACAAATTTGATCATTCATAATTGGGGAGAGTTTAGTGTAACTTTCAAAAAGTGAAGGGCACTGGATATTAGCCAGAGTAAAGTGAAGAGAAGTGAAAGTAATATTTATAATTTTTTTAAGAAAAACATTGTCTTTTGGATTTAGAGAAAAACCAAATATTTTTATTACAAATCCGATTTCAAATTGGAATAGTTAGATTCAACCAGAATAACCAATTAATTAATGATCTGTTTATTTTACTAAATAGGACAAGATTGAATAACAAATAAGATTTTTAATAATTTGTTTGATATAGTGTACATGAGATGCAATAATTTTATATTTTTCTATTTTTTTTCTTCTAATTCATTAAACAAATAAAAATTAAAATAAATCTCTTATCCTATTCTTTTTTCCTATAAAATAATTATGCCATTGATTTTATTATAAATCTAATCCAAATTACAATTAGATTGACGATGGAATTTTCAACATTTGAAAATTTCAATTTCCTTCTGTCTTAAATTCAATTTTTGTAAATGACCTATTTGATCATATTCCTCAGTAATATATTTGAATGACTAAGCCCTCTTTTAGTAAAAAAAAAGAATTATGCCATTGATTTTATTATAAATCTAATCCAAATTATAATTAGATTGACGATGGATTTAGACTCAGTTTAATTTTTAAAACATTAACCCATATGACATCTGTCCAATATTTTTTAAAAAATTATTCATTATTAATTGAATAAAAATATAATATTAATTATAAAATAAATATAATTGTAAAACTTAAACATGTACTCTTTTCTACCGATCCAATTTTAAATTACAAAACTCCCAATTGTACCGGAAATAATAATATGCACAACGATATAAGGTTGCAGTGACATTGAGTGAGGTGTTGTTGACTCAAGTGAGACATGATAACCGAAATATAAGTATTAGGTTGCGTAGAAAGTAGATAAAGAAAGATAAGGCACATTCAAGTTTGAAGATTGAAAACTAAGGGGGCGTTTGGTTGCCCGCAAGTACAAATGCTGTAACTCTAGTTGCAGTATTTAGATAATAAATTTGTTTGATTGGCTGCAAAATCATTTTGCAGCATTTACTAGTTGCAACTTGTATTTCAAATATCATTTGCAGGCCGCAAGTGAAATTGCAGCCAAAAAGACCGCAATACAAGATTGCGGGCTGCAAATGCAATAATTTAAGTATTGAAAAATAATTAATTTTGGCGACGTAGAGTCGTCAGATGAAGACGAGAAAAATATCAAAGTTGTAGGTTTTTGTGCGCTGAACCTGATGGTAGTGTCAGATTTTACATCTGATGTCATTTGATAGATTTTTTAATATATTTTCAGTATTATACAAAAATTAAAAATTATTAATTTGTCAGACAAATCGTGTTGGGCCTAAGTTTTTAGCCTGACCCGAAAAAATTTGTCCCAGGCTCGACCCAAAAAATTTATGCTCGACCGGGCCCGAAAAAGTTCGTGTCCAGCCTGGCCCGAAAAAATTTTTGCCCGGCCCGGCCCGAAAAAATTCATGTCCGTCCCGCCCCAAAAAAATTTGTGTCCGCCCGGCCCAAAAATTTGTGCCCGACCCAGCACGAAAAACTTGTGCCCGACTCGGCCCAAAAAAATTTGTGTCTGACCCGACCCAAAAAATTCGTGCACTGCACGGCCCGTCCCAGCCCGGCTCGGTTCGAAAAAATTCGTGCCCAACCCGGCCTGAAAAATTTCGTGCCCAGCCCGACTCAAAAATTTCGTGCTTGGCCTAGCCCGAAAAAATTTGTGCTCGGCCAGGCCCGAAAAAATTCGTGCTCAGCCTGGCTCGAAAAAATTCACTGTCGGCCCGGCCCTGCCCAAAAAAAAATCGTACCCCGGCCCGGCCCGAAAAAATTCATGCCCGACCCAAAAAAATTTGTGCCCAACCCAGCCCTGCCCGAAAAAATTTATGCATGCCCGACTCGTGCCGACCCGAAAAAATTCGTGCCTTGCCCGGCCCAAAATTATTCGTGCACAGCCCAACCCCAAAAAATTCGTGCTCAACCCGGCCCAAAACATTTTTTGCTCGGCCCGCCCCAAAAAAATTCGTGCCCGGTCTGGCCCGAAAAAATTCTTGCCTGGCCCTGCCCGAAAAAATTCGTGGTCGGCCCTGCCCAAAAAAATTCGTGTCCCGACCCGACCCGAAAAATTTCATGCCCATCCCGACCTAACACGAAAAGAAATTCATGCCCAGTCCGAAATATTCGCATCGGGCCCAACCTTGCCTGGAAAAATTCGTGCACTGCCCATCTTGACTCGGCTCGGCCCGAAAAAATTCTTGCCCGACCCGGCCTGAAAAAATTCATTTCCCGGCCTAGCTCAAAAAAATTCATGCCTGGCCCGGCCTGACCAGAAAAAAAATTCGTGCCCAACCTGAAAAAAAAATTGTGTTCGGCCCAGCCTTGCCCGAAAAAATTCGTGCACTGCCCAACCTGTCCCGGTCCGGCTCGGGCCGACTCGAAAAAATTTGTGTCCGGCCCGGCCCAAAAAGATTTGTGCACGACTCGACCCAAAAAGTTCGTGCCCGGCGCTGCCCGAAAAAGTTTGTACCCGGCCCGAATAAATTCGTGAATGCCCGGCTCAGCCCGACTTGAGAAAATTCGTGCCCGACCCGACCCGAAAAATTTCGTAAGATTCAATTTGCATGTTGCAAGTTACAAGTGTAATTACAACTTCCATTTGCGGCCAATCAAATGCTTGCAAATAGAAGTTGCAACTCTACTTGCGGGCAACCAAACGGTAGGCTGCAAAATCTATTTGCGGGCATTTGCTTTTGCATGCAAATAGATTTTGCAGCATTTACACTTGCGGGTAACCAAACACCCCCTAAGTGAAATTAAGTGAGAGCTACAGGTCGACCGGCGATGACTTCTCTTTGGTGAAATTAAGAAGATACAAAAAAAAAATGCAAAGGGGAAAGTGGAGATTGGAGGAAGCGATTTGAAATTGGCAAAAAAAGATTGTGAATTAATCATTTATGGTAAGTTTTTTTTTTTTTTTTTTTTGGGGGGGAGAACTCCTCCATTAGATCTAATGAAAAATATATTACCGAAAGTCTGAAAAATCAAATTTGAATGTAATCTTGTTGATCTGTCTGCTCACTTCTTTGCTTTCAAATTTTCAAATATGAAAAATTATTAGAGGGTTTGTTGGTGAAATGACAACACTAGAGATGGGTGAATAATGTTAACTAAATTTTTAGTCTAATTATGATTTTAATTATTTTTTAGATTACTTAGACAAATTATAATTTATCGACTAAATGAAAAAGTAATAATAAATTAATTTAAACACAAGCAAGGATATCAATGCTAACACAATGATTTATAGTGATTCGGCCTCAATGCCTACTCCACTACCTAAGCACCGTGCTTAGAATTTCACACTCAAATCCACTAAATTATAAGTAACTTACAATTAAGAACTTTACACCGAAAAGATCTTATACTCACCATGAAGGCACTTCCACACCCGGAAGTATCCCGCCTTCCTACCGAGTGAACTTTCCCACCTCAATTCGTAAGATCTACTCCTAACTTGATTTATAAAAGTGTCTTTACACATTCTACACCAAAGTTACCACTTACACACAAGACCACACACTAGGTCTTTTCGCAACGAACCAAAACACATCGACCAATATCCTTCCGATTTTTTTGATATTTTCAATCGAGGACATCGAACGCTAACCGATATGGAACTTGAAAATATTTCTTAATGAAACATTAGTTTCATATTTGTTATCATCAAAACCGAGATTAAGACCAAGGTAGAAAATCTTAAGCCATCAATCTCTCCTTTTTTACGATGACAAATATCCTTAAGAAAATATATTCATTAAAGAGCAAAAGATATTAATCATGGAATTTCTCCCCATATCAACACACATATCTACATAATGGAACTCCCCCTATCTATATGCATGATTTTCCTATATTTTTTTTCTTATTTACCAATATTTTTCTTTCACTTTTGACATCAATCAAAAAGCGCAAGAAAAGTCAATTTAGTCAAAGTTGAGACTCTAAAATTATTTTTCATGAAGCATGAAAATCTCAACCAAATAGATGAAAAAATAAATATTTGATATGAGACTAAATCATACATAATAGAAAGAGTGATAACTAAAGTCCAACTCTGAAAATCATGCATAAGCTCAAGTATCAATATTTTCAAGTATTGGTCAAAATATCAAAAACCATTTTAGAAGTGATTTTTCTCGGGTAATAGTGGGAGTGATACCAAAAACATGAATCTAACATCATACTTGAGGTCTCATTCAAAGATTTCGATGAAAATCCAAAGTATCAAGAAATGAGCATTTGGGAAGAATGATACTTTAAAGTTTCAAAATTCAATTTCAAAAATCCAAATCAAATCACATTCATACTCAAGATTTTCGAAACTTTAATGCTATAAACTAGATTTTCCAAGAAAGATGCAGATTCAAGAATCGACAAAAAAATTATTTTTCTACATTTTTTAAAAATTCATTGAGTTCTAGTGGTATTTTCGTAAATATAAGTCATTTTTTCAAATGTTTCCAAATTTCATCGAAACTTTCTAGATAGCAAAGTATGATCATTTAAAGCATATATATTAAGTTTGAGATGAAAATAATATCATTTGGTCAAAATATGAATTTAGCACGGTTTCATTTGAAATTGACATGAAAACATGAAAATGGCTAAGGGCGTGTTTGTTTGCGAAAATATTTTTCAACTTTTTGTTTTGTGAAAATTGAAATGGATTTTCGAGTTTCGAAATTTTAGTTTCGATTTTTTTGTTTGGCGAAAATGCGTTTGTTTGACATGTCTAAATTTCATGTTTCGCAAAATGAAACCAGCGAAAATATATTTGTTTTGTGTTGATTTCACTAATAGTTTTCAGGACGAAAACTAAAACTGTGTTTGTTTATAAAAAACAAACTCAGTTTCAATTTTAGAATTTATATTATTTTTATTTATGAATAAATATTAAATTAATTATTATTAAGTACTATTAACCTTATTTATTACAACTATTTGAGTTTAAAAATATTTTACCAAATAAATATAATAATTTTATTTCAATCTTATTTATTAATTATTAATAACTATTAATAAATACAAAATTTATGAATTAACTGATATAAATTGAACATGAGGATAAAAAATATATTATAAAAATTATTTATTAATGACTTAAATATTATATGATATGTATTCTATGAATATGTTTGTCATTCCAATATAAGTACATGTTCAAATTATTATGGTATGTATATAGGACAAGTCATAAATAAATTGAGTATAGTATAAGTCATAAACACGTTAAGTATAAGGTAAGTCATAAACATAATGTTGAGTAAAGGTAAGTATATCTTTTTTTTTGTTCATACATGTGTTTTTTTTTTTCATACACTCATGGATGATTATCGTCGTTTCATTGGTTATCTTTTTTGTTATCGTTTGGCATATCGTCATTTCAAACGTTATCTTTTTTATTATCGTTTGACATATCGTCGTTTCATATTTGACATATAATTTAATATATCAACCAACATATTAATACCTTCGATTCAGAACATCTAGTAGCTATACAAAGTAGTTTCAATTCAGAACATCGAGAGAGTAATTTAATATATCATCGTTTCATATTTTGCAACTGCTAATAAAGTAGCTTCATCTAGTAGTTATACTAACACCTCATTTACAGCAGAACATCTTCAAAGTAGCTATACAAAGTAGTTAAATTCAATGGCTTCACAATAGCAATACCTCCATCAACCATAACAGCAACAAACATCTTCAATATAACAGAATTACATCAGCCAACTCCAACAACCATTAACAGCAATAAAACAGAATTATAGCAGCCAAGTCCAACAACCATTAACAACAATCGAACATAATTACAGCAGCCAAGGCAAAGTAATATTACATCAGTTGTATGAATGTAGGATTATGAAGGAAAATGCGTATCACCATAAGTTGGTGATCACCTCCAAATCATAGTCCACCAAAATATAGTTTGCCCATTATCTCAAAACAACCAAAGCATAAAATTAACCACACATTTATATAGAAGCATAACCACAAAGAGATGAAAAACATAATTGATAATGGGCAACATTACTTTACGACCTTAGGAGGAAAGTGCGCATAACCATTGATTGGTTATCGCCTCCAATTCCTCACAAATATAAAACTAAGTTAATCTATTCTAATAAAACAAAGACCTCCAATTACATTAGTAGTCAAACACGTATTTAGGTTTATATCATTCAAGTTATCCAACCTATTTAAACACAACCACAAGGGTAATGAAAACAAGTACTATCAATCCCTTGCAACCCATGTCTAGGAGCTTGTCTATTTTGGCCTCTAGTGAAGGGAGGTCCCTATTTGTTTGGTTCACTTATTCTTCCCCATCGCGTATCGTCATTGCAATGAAAGTGATCCATCAGAAGAATTGACAATCTTTGGGACTATTTATCAAGCCGCATATAATCGGCCGGGGCTTTTTACACTTCCATTTATCATTATTGTGGCTCGCAAACCGCAAAAACAATCTCTGTTTTGATATCTTAAATATGTTATATTTTCACTTATTTGGGATGAAAAAGCTATCATTCTATTTAATAAAACCAAAATTAGTATATTGTTGATACCATACACTATCAAAATTAAATCTAACTAAAAAATTAATTGTATTACAAGTCCAAAGCATATAATTGTATTACACTGGCAAATTACATGTTTAAATATGAAAGAGCAATCAATGTTGATGTGCCCAAAGCTTATTTGCAATCCCTTCCCAAATGTCATGCATAACATTTTGAGTTGAAGAAGATTCACGTACTAATGATTCAATAGGGGGTGAAGATTGATCTTCATCATCAATAATAACTTCTTCATTGTTCCAAATATCGAGTAATTCATCCGAATTACGATATTTAATAATGAAGTTATGAATTGTACAACACGCTAATACGATATTATTTTGTCTTGCTAGCAGGTAATTCAACATCGTCTTTAATATCAGAAAACGTGATATCAATAGTCCAAAGCATCGTTCGATTATGTTCTGAATAGAGGAATGTCGTTGGTTGAACAGTTGTCTTTTTGTTGAGGGGCATCACCTACGATAATATGATCTATGGTACCTTTCACCATGATAGGCTGCCAAAAATCCAGATACATTCGAATATCCCGCATCAACCACATAGAATTCATCTACCAATCCGAAAGAAAAATTTCTATTAAAACCAAATCAACACTAAGGAAATGATTACGTTGAGTTAAATTTATCTCCTATTGGCATAGAAAAATCTGAGTTGAGAGAATAAATAGTGTGGCTGAAAATACGCGCGTCATTCGCGCTTCCCTCCCAACCACTCTTTACTTAGGTGAATAGCATGTTGTGAGTGCATGCTGCCATTACATTTTGTGTAATGGTTCCCTTACGACCCCAATATAAAGATGCCTTATTTGTGGGAACAAATGCCGAGATATATGTCCCGTCTATCGCCCCTATGCAATTCTACAAAATGATTGTTCAAATGTTAGACAACCCCTATGCAATTATACATAAGGACTAGGAAAGGATTTTACCTTAAAATAAGGGAACCACCTAGGATGCCCTTCAATTTCAGGTTAAACAATTCGAGGTTCTCGAGGTTTGATAATTTCTGTCCACAACCTAAGAACCGCTGCAAGTGTCAACTTGAACTACTTGTGACATGTTTGAGTTGACTGTTGATAGCACTCTGCAACCACTTGAACTCGTTCATTATGACAAAGTGTATATAAGAACATTGCAACTGTTTTCTCGACATATATTTTGGTCTTCTAAGCCAAATCTCCTCAGATCGGTGCATAATCTAAGGAATAGACTTGGCTCCATACGCATGTTATCGTAGCATTGTACAGGACTATGCATTAACTCTTGCACGTAGTTCGCACCTCTCTAAATTGAAGTACACAATGCTCTTCTTGGGGCTGGGTTTTCTAATTCATCCAACTTATCCAATATATCCAACATGAGTAATAATACCAAGTCATTGAAAATTTCTTCATCGCTATAAGATGTATGTGGAGGTTGATGACTCATTCTACAATAATTAAAAAATAAGTAAAACATAATGCATGCAAACATAATGCATAAAAGTAAACAAACTAGAAATACATTGTTCAGTTCATAACCAAAGCATGAAAAAAAATAAAATAGAGTATTGTTACACACATAATTCAATCCGGCATCATAAAAAATAAAATAATGTGTCACCCATGTAAACTTTTAATCCATTTCTTGAGTTGTTCGTCATTTAATGACATAAGAAGTGGTCGAGCATCTGGATGCTCAATCAAGTAAGTCATTGTCTTAAATAAGTGAGCTTCGGGTAGCCCTTCCACACTAGTAATGCGTCCAACGCAATTTGGGATGCTATATGGATCCGGGGGTGATGTGTACACTAAAGTTGTATCACTTCGACGATCTGTATAGTGATTTGAAATAAGTTTATACAGCTTTTTCTTCTCCTGTTCTACAGTTGATCTCACCGATGATTTACCTCTTTTATTGTCGCGTGAGGAAATAGATGGACGTCTATCTACCTCCTCAACACTATCAGCATCATCATCTTCCTCCACTAAGGGCACCTTCCCACGTACATACGGATCCAAATTTTCCTTCTCTAACATACGCTCTTCATCTGAATTCAATGAGGGTTGTGTTGAGGATCGGGCCATCCCACTAGTTGCAGAATGATTTTGAAATATTAATTCCATCAAATTATAGTGTGGTGGTGGTCCGTTCTTAAAGGGTTTGAAATAACTTTTTGTCGTTCCTTTCTACATGCGAAAAATAATAATTCTAAAACCAACTAACTAAACCCCATTGATTAAATACAAAAAGACATACTGATGTGTTTCACACTGTTTCATCGGCATCAATCTTCCCCGTGTCAGGATTCTATGTGACCCCAGTGTGGTTAATCAACTCTTGGAAATGTTTATATAAATGAAGAAGCCGTATTTTTTTGGACTTACATTTCTCTACCCCGTAATTAATCTCACACTTCTCCTCCAATTTTTTACTAATATCTTCCTATATAGTCTTATCAATATTGAGATTGCCTAATTCAGCTTGTCTATTATGCAAGAGGTACAAAAATTCTTCTGTGGCAATCTTTGGCTAGAACTCCGATTTTTCCCTCGGATTCCAATGGCTACCCATATGTTCAACTTATTATATCTACTAAAAAATTTGTTTGTGAGCAATTCCAAATAGATATAGAGCAATTCCAAATAGCAAGTGACAATTCTATATAGCAAAGTGACAATTCTACCTAGCCACCCATATGTTAAACTAATCGTAACAGTAATCATAACATAATAGTAAGCATGACAGCAATATACTAACCATATAAAACAATGAGCAACAAAAATATACCAACTATATAATAGATTGAACAGAACTAATTATTAGTCCAATTCATATTTATAAGTGCACATCTTAAAAGCATATGACTAGCAAGCAGAACTAATAATCAAGTATACAAACACAATAGTATATATCAGATTGGACAAAATAAAATGAACAGATTGAACATCCTTATGAAAATAGATATGATAAACATCAAACAACACAGGAATAGATCAACAAAAGAACAGATTGAACAAAATTATAACTGATACATGCAAAATAACAGATTGAACAAAATAAAATGAATAGATTGAACATCCTTATGAAAATAGATCTGACAAACATCAAACAACACAGGAATAGATCAACAAAACAATAGATTGAACAAAATTATAATTGATACATGCAAAATAACATATTGAAAAAAATAACATGAACAGATTGAACATCCTTATGAAAATAGATCTGATAAACATCAAACAACACTGGAATAGATCAACAAAATAATAGATTGAACAAAATTATAACTGGTACATGCAAAATAACAGATTGAATAAAATAAAATGAACAGATTGAACATCCTTATGAAAATAGATCTGATAAACATCAAACAACACAGGAATAGATCAACAAAACAACAGATTGAACAAAATTATAACTGATATATTCAAAATAATAGATTGAACATCCTTTTGAAAATAGATCTGATAAACATCAAACAACACAGGAATAGATCAACAAAATAACAGATTGAACAAAATTATAACTAATACATGCAAAATAACAGATTGAACAAAATAACTTATACATGCAAAATATATTACCCACTCTGAATTTCCTAACATTCTACCTATATTTTTGTAATGAACTGATGAGCAGCTTAATCTTTGCTGTTGTCATGCAACTAGTAATAGTTTAGTGTGATCAGAGGAACCTTAAACAGATTGAACAAAATAAATTGAATCGTGATAAAAATAGATCAATGTTGAACAAAATAAATTCAATCGTGATAAATTGAACAAAAATAGACAACCTGATAAAAATAGATCAACACTACCGATTAAAACCCTAGATGTGTCAACACATCAGACGGATCTGATAAACATCCGATTAAAACAATTAAAATAGACCAATATGAAAATAGATCTGATAAACATCAAACAACACAGACTACTCGTAAAAACTAAAGAAATTCATACATAGCTAACAGCTGAAATAGTCCAAAACCCTAGATAACAACATCAAGCAACACAACCCACACTACCTGATAACAAGACAGACAACCTGATAACAAGACATACAACCTGATAAACATCAATCAACACTGCCGATAAAAATCCTAAATAACATCTGATGAAAACCTTGCGTGATAAAAGTTCATACATAGCAAGAACCAAAGAAGAAGAGAGGGTCTGTTGGGTGAAATGGCCACACTAGAGGGGGGGTGAATAGTGTGTTTACTAATCAGTTAGCCCAAATCTGATTTTAATAGTTTCTTTGGTTACTTAGGCAAATTATAATTCGACCACTAAATGCGGAAGTGATAAATGATAAAGCAATTAAAACAAATAAGATATCAATGCAAATATAAGAATTTATAGTGGTTCGGCCCAAATGCCTACTCCACTACCTAAGCACCCCACTTAGAATTTCCAAACTAAGTTTACTAGATTATCTTGATTCCTTTACAATGAGGACATTTTCATCGAAGAGTCTCCGCTCTCACACCGAAGGCACTTCCACACCCGGAAGTCTCCGCCTTCCTACCAAGAGCACTCTCCCACCTTAATCCTAAGGACAACAAGAACTAATCCTAGCAAACTACATTTACACCGATGGATTTAAGCCTTAACACCAAGGTAACCACCAACTCAATCAAACCTAGCAATCTAGGTTTACACAGGTTCAATTACAATGAAATAAATAACAAAATACAACAATAAATGGAGCTATAAATCAACCAATAAATTACTTAGCTCCACACCAAACTCCCTAGTCCTCTTGATGCCTCAAGGTGATGAATCGATAAAATTTTGAAGGCTATATCAAGGAATGAGAGATCAAACTAAGGATTTCAAGAATTGTCGCTCAATCAAACTTTGAATTGATCAAGAATGGCTCAATGAAGTGTAAGAGTGATCAAAAGTTGTTTAAGGAAGGCTGTGTTTGGGTATTTATAACCCTGCAACAGAAACAACGCATCAACGGGCGGAAAAATAGTCGTTTTCGCCGTTCGGTCGCATGCCGGTCGATCGTCGACCGATCGACCGATCGACCGCCCACGATTGCTGCGCCTTTTCTGTATTATTCGCGATGTTCGGTCGACCAACGGGTCGACCGAATGAGTCGCGACATCATTGATCCCAAATCTGGTCGACCGATGCAGTTAAGCAAGAGGCGCGATTCTGTGATCCTCAATCCGGTCGATCGATCCATCGACCGACGGACGCACTGCCGATTTTCCACACACTTTGGTCGACCGACCGATCGATCGAATTTCCTGTTGCTAGTTTTTGGCAGCATTCGGTCGACCGACCGGTCGACCGAACCTAGACTGGATTGGGCTGTTTGGTTTTTTTTTGTTCGTTTTTTGGTTCCGTCTTCACTAAGTCTACTTATATAACATTTATTAACTTTAAGTTAATAAATTTAAAACATAAATGTTATATAAGGATTACCCCCCATTTGGATTCAATAAAAATATCTAAAAAATCAAAATCTAGTTTTTGGGGTCTAGTATAAATTTTTAGAAAACAAAAATTTTCTAATCTTTTGGGTCAAATATGGTTAGGCTAAAGGCTTCCAAAAAATTCCTAAAAATACCTCGTCATCTAATTTCTACCCAATGAATAATTACCGCCATTTTTTATGTCAAGAAAAAGTCTAGGGCATATAGCCTTCCAAGGAGCTCCCTAGGCTTAGTGAATTCAAGGCGGTTTTTGAGTTTTCATGTTTTGGGTTTCGGGTTTGGTTTTAGGGTTCTTTGCATCATAAAGAGGATATACAACATATCTAGACACCCTAAACCTAAACTCTAACTTCTTGAAGAATTCGAGTGCATCGACCAATGTCCTTTCGATTTTCCGATTTCTCTGATTTTTCCGATCGCGAACGTCGTGCGCTAGCCGATATGGAACCTGAAAGATTTTCTCAATGAAACATTAGTTCCATATTTGTTATCATCAAAAACGAGATTAAGAACAAGGTTGAAAATCTTAAGCCAACAGGGTCGTCAGGCCAGATCCGACCGAGAAGAGAAGCCGAGGTCGTTGGGCCAGATCTAGCCGAGAAGAAGACAAAGGGGGGGATCGTCGGGCTAGATCTAGCAGAGAAGAAGAAGAGGAAGGGAAGAAAGTACCTCGCGAGGAGATCTAGCAATGAGGAAGGGAAGAAGAGACGGGATCATGCACACTTGCAGTCCTAGTTGTCGCCGAGGGCGATTTTTTTGGCCAAGAGGTGGTCGAAGGGATGCAGGGAGAGATGTTGAGGATAGATGCCCTAACCCGTGATCGCACGGGTTTTGTTCATTTTTGCGAAATGGGTGAAAGACTTGTAATTATTTCGTGGGCGAACCTTTTCAAACATAAGGGGAATAATGATAGCACTTTCTCATCATTTGAAACCCTTTCTAAAATTAAGGCTTAGTCGGTAGATTTCATGGAATTTGATGAATTCGAGCTTTCTGAACACTGAAAGCCGTGGTTTTCATCTTTAATCGTTTGTTTCCCTAGGAAACCCCCTCTGCATTTTCATCTTCGTGAATGGGCTTTTAATGTGTAGCGTTCGTTCAATATTCAACATGTTATTGATTTAGAAAATGGGTATTTTCTCTTTCGTTTTGATTATGAAACTAATGCCTTGTCGGTGATTTTAGAGGGACCTTGGGCTTTTCGGGGTGAGCTGTTAATATTGAGGCATTGGCACCTAGATTTTCAAGCTCTAACTGAAGAGCTTACCTCCGGGCCTGTCTGGGTTTTATTGCCTGATCTTCAGCTGGAGTATTGGAATAAAAATTATTTGTTTAAGATTGCTTGCCTTCTTGGTAGACCGCTTAAGATTGATGAGAACTCCTTTGCGTGGGAGTGTGGTAAGTTTGTTCGCATTTGTATTGAGCTGGATTTTTTATGCCTATAAAACAAGGTATCTAGATAGGTAAGCCAAGAAAAGGTTTGTTTCAATGCATAAGACATGATAGATTACCTGATTTTTGCTTTCATTGCGGCTGTCTTAGGCACCAAATTTCTTCTTGTTCATAGAAGAAAAATAGTGAAGTTGGTAATGTCTCTTGTTTGAATCTTGCATCTGATAATGCAACTTTACATGATAATTTTAAATCTGTTAGTAATAATCCTGATACAATTGCTATGAATGTTGATGAAACAAATGCTCCAGTTGCTCCTATCTATGGTCCTTGGATTAGGGTGAATAGAAGAAACAGAAAACCTAGGACCTTTAGGGGAAATGTAGATGAAAAGTTATCTTTATTAGAGGGTGATGAAGGTTTCCCCATTGAGATTGAAAATGAGAATAGGGAGAATATGGAGCTTGCTGGGGTTAATATCACAGAGAACCATAAAGAGCTCCACTTAGATGGAAACTTGGATATTGGCTGTTAGTCTAGCCCTGTTACCTCCCCTAGGAGAGAAGACTTGATCAATGCTCCAATCCGGGTATCAAATCAGTTTGTTATTCCCTCAAACCATAGTGGTAATGATAATGGTGGTCAGTTTGATGCCCTAGTAAATAGGGTTTCCCCTTCGCTTGCTAATCTTGATTTAAAGGGAAAGTCTGTCATGGCTACCAATGTAGAGGAAAACCTTAGGAAGGGATCAAGAGGTAGGAGTGGTAAACCTAAAACTGCTAGGCTTGGTTTTTCTAAGAACCTGTTAAAGGTAGATAGTATGATAAACACTAAGAAGAGGAGACCTAGGAAGGATGAGCTCAAGAAAAATCTTGATGCTTTTTTGAATGCTACCCCTCCATCTCCTCTATCATTAGAATTTGCTATATCTCCTCTTAGTGAACCTAGAGATGATTTGCTTTGGTTAATTATGAGGAAAGGGAGGAAAACTTAATAATTAATAATGAGGATCCTTAGTTGGAATTGTAGGGGACTAAATAGGTGGGAGGTCAAAAATTTCATTAGAATGAATATTAGATCTAATAAGTTGGATATTATCTTCTTGCAGGAAACTCATATTTATGATATTGTTGGTTTTAACTATGTTAAGTGTTTTGGTAAGCATTGGGCTTCTTTTTGTTTTCCTGCTGAAGGAAGTTTTGGGGATCTTTTATTAACTTGGAATACTTTATCTGTTAAATTGCATCATGTTAGTAGTACAAAGCATTGTCTTACTGCTATTGTTTCCTGTGATGATAAATTTCCTTGGTTGTTTACTGAAATTTATGTTGACAATAATCCTTCTGTTAGATTTAATTTTTGGAAAGAATTAGGTAGTCTAGGGTTTCATAACATTCCTTAGCTAATGTGTGGGGATTTTAACAGTGTGCTGAATAAGGATGATAAATTGGGGGGTACACCTTTTAGTCTCACTAATAATATTCTAGCTTTTAAGGAATGTCTTGATAACGGTGGATTGGTTGATCTTGGCTTCAATGGTCCTAGATATACATGGTGTAATAACATGTCTATTGGTAGGATCTTAATGAGATTAGACAGAGTGTTTACTAAAGCCATTTGGCTTGGCAATTTTTGGAACACTACAGTCATTCACCTTGATAGGGCAATCTCTGATCACTGTCCTTTATTGATCCAAGTTGAGGGTAATAAGCAAAATCAGGTTAAGAAATTTACTTTTCAAAATTTTTGGACCTGTTATCCTGAGGTGGAAGACATTGTTAAAGAATCTTGGATTAACAAAGTGTCTTCTTTCCTCTCTCCTATGCTCTGTTTTCAAATAGGATTCTTAGGGGAAAATTGTCTTTTTGGAACAAGCATATCCTTGGTAAATTGGAAGATAATCTTTCTAATACCCTTTTTGAAAGAAAATTTTTAGAAAATAAAGATTGTGATATTGGGCTTTCTGAGGCAGAGCTTTCCAATCTAGCAGACTTGTATAAAAAGATTAATGAGATTCGTTCTCAAATTTGTCAAAGATGGAGTACTCTTGCTAAATTTAGCTGGATTTAAGATGGTCAGAAAAATACTAAGTACTACCATCATTTAGTTGTTGCTAGAAAGAGGAAAAACTTTATTTCTGCTATCAAGGTTAATGATTGTTGTTTCTCTGATAATAACCAGATTGCAAATTATTTTGCTGATTTCTATAAAGCTTTCTAAAAATATTGGGGATGTATTTCTGATTCTGTTATGAGTGCTTTTAGTTATTTCCATGAACAAGTTTTTATGCCTCCTAATTGGAATGAAACTCATTTAGTTTTTATTCCTAAAGTTGATAACCCTAGATACATTAAAGACTTTATGTAATACCCGAGTTTCCTAATATAAAAATTTCGTGGTGCAGCCCATCAAGTCGGGAACTAGCCGGGCCGAGTCGCAAGATCGCCACGAGTAGCAGGTATAATTAATTTAAATTATAACCTATTGTTGGCAATTGGGGGATGAGTGTATTGGTTGACTCAAGTTGGGTTGAGATCAGGTTCGCGGATCGAGTCAGGACTTGATCCGGGTTGGGCGGAGTTGAATGAGGGGGTTTAAGTGAGTAGAGGGGTATTCTAGTCAAAGGATGAAGGGGAATAAAACCCCTCACCCAAGCCACCGTGCGGCTCAAAGGGGAGAGCCGCACGCAGCCCAAGGTGAAGGGGAGGGGGATTATGATCGGCGTCGAGTTCACGTCGACGCCTGAGGAAATTGGGATTCATCTTCATGGAGCCTACCTTTTGATCCGACCGAGGTGAGTGGTTGGTTTGTTTGTGAGGGGAGTCGGGTGGCTGAACCTAGTAAGCTTTGAAATTGAGTTTTTACGCGAGTTTTCTTGTTGATCGATGTGGTTTTCTCATGTTTGGACTCTAGATGATTAGTATATCTGTGATCTCGTGTTTTAGATCGTATTTTTCGTGTTTTATGGGTTGGCCGACTAGAGGAAAAAGGGGAAAGGTCATGTCAAAATTTTTCCCCATTTCCTCGAACGTCTTTTAACTCATGGATCGCCTTCTTTCTGTTAAATGTTAGATCTTTAGATTGATGCTTAGGATTTGTTGTCGAGAGCATGCTCATCCTCCCTAAAAGGCTCGGTCGAGCAAGGTGTTACCCTGTTCAAGTCGGCCGAGCAAGGGTAAGGGTGGAATTACAAGTTTGATCGAATTATCTATGCTAGGTTTCATGTTGGGTGGTCTTGATTCATACTTGCATGCTTGATGTTAGATTGTAATTATATTATGAGATTGCTCGCTCATCTTAGAAATTATTAGTAGCTATAGATCTAGATTATCATGTTTAAAGAAATGTTCTTATTAGTGCATACATGGATAGGATTGGTATGGCATATAAATCGAAGGAAATGTTTCATTAATTTTCAGATATTATGCTCAATCATTACTATGTACACTGCATGTTCCTTATCTGTTTCTGGAATTTAACCTCCTTAATTTGGCATTCACATGATAACTATTGCTGATAGTTATTTTTGGTAAGTGTTGTTGATAATGGGAGTCCACGTACTTGTCTATGCTCAGTATGTTCTAATAAATTCAGAAAGAAAGGTTTCGGTACCTAGTTGTGACAATTAACTGAGAGACAAAGTACACTTTCTAGGTTCTACACCTAGGGATAGTTAGCGGACATCAATATCCTAATAGTGCGACCTGAGGGCAGGGTAGGATATGGGCAATGTCCGGGAAGTAAAACACAGGGAAATTTGCACAACCTAGTTTCGGTTGTGGTTGAGATGGTCTACTGAGGAGTGTCATTAGCCGAATGGCTACCACACGACTCAACGGTTTATAGGGTCTTGAGATTGGACTAGCGGGCCCGCTAGGTGTTAGACCCGAGTGGTGGAGGGTCTTGAGATTCCGTCAGTGGGCCACGCTGACGGTAGACCCGAATTGGGTGGGACTAGCTATCTCTAACCCGGAGGATTTCTGAGGCTAGTGGCCATCCTAGTCGACGGATCCGTGACATGAATGTCTAGTATGAAATGCCCTTATGAGCTGGTTTTGGTGGCCGACCGACCTGGTTTTGTTGAGAGGAGCACCGAACCTTCCATATCTTTTAGGCCATTAGTGGCCGAGCTATAGTGGAATTGTTAAGGGCCGAAGAGGCCGGTTTACTTATCCTTATGACTTGGCAAACTGGTTAACTACTATGGTGTAATCAATTTATAATTCCTTATATGTATCATATCTTTACATATGTTATCTTGCAGAGGATTTAAGTCACTACAACATTTTAGACCTATGGGAACGGTTGAAAACCATTCCCAAAAGACAAAAAACTGTTCCCATAGACCTACGGGAACGGTTTCCCATGTGTACTCAAATCAGCCGTTCCGTTAGATTATAGGAACGGTTTTTGTCCCTATGGCCACACTGCCAAAAAAATTGTTCCCATAGGTCTAGCCTATGGGAACGGTTGTAAAAGTGTTCCTGTACCATGCCTATAGGAACGGCTGAAAAACTATTCCTATAAACCTATCTTATAGGAACGGTTGAAAAACCGTTCCTATAGTCCCGGCCTATAGGAATATTTTTTCACAACCGTTCCTATAGGATGAAATATAGGAACGGTTTTTTAATCGTTCCTAAAAGTCATACATATAGGCATGGTTAAAAACCGTTCCTATAGGTCGAAACTATTGGAACGGTACAAAAACCGTTCCTATAGGTGAGAGGAATCGTTCCTGTAATTCCTGCACAGGTTCATATTTTTTCCCAAACCTGTAAACCATACAATTTTCACAGACAACCATACAATTTCACAAACGTAGATTCGAAAAAATAAATTTCATTCAAACGTAGAATATATTTAATTGTTGACAAAATAACAAATTCACAATTATAGTATTCTCATTCCACAATTTCACAATTAAGTCTAACTAAAGTTCACAAACATGTGAAATTGATCTATCAGGCCTAGCATTCCCATTAACCAAGTCCTCTTGATCATCTCCTCCGTGAAATTCATCTTTCTTCTCTCAATCCATTATTTTCCTGCAAAAATCAATTAAAAATTAAAAATTATCAAAAGACTTCATAATCATATATTAAACTAAATTACCTGATTTTGAGGATGATGTGTGGAAGTGGAAGAACCAAAGATGCTATTGGCAACCCTTTGAGTAGTTGGTGGTGCCAACAGAGCTGCTATAGCCTCTATGTCCAAATCTGGGTTCGCCTCTGAAATAAATGTCTTCAAAAGAGTTTGCATTCCTTGCATTTGACGTTGCATATGGTTCTGTCTCTCTTCCATTTTTGTATGTCTTTCTTCCATTATTGCATGTTGCTCCTTCAAAGACTTCACCTCCTGATCATGTTTTTCCTGCATTGCTGTCATTTTTTTTTTTTTTTTTAAGATTGTGGGTGTAATTGTTCCTCCATAAGAACGCACCCTTCCTGACTTCTCTTTCCCAAACATAGATTGAAAGGCCTCAGCAGCAGGTTTCCCATCATGCTCAACCATGGTTTTAAGCTTTTCCTAAATGTACATTTAATAATGTTAGTGATAATAATAAATAATTAAGTAAAACAACAGCTAGAAGAAAAACTCACAATTGCCTCTTCAGTTTCATCATCTAAGGCTTTTCCATCCTTAGTCCGAGTTTCAACAAACAGCTCAACTTGACTGGGTTCTTCATTCTTTTGAGCATGCTTTATATAAATCACAAGAATGAGTTAAAACATAATTTCGACATTACTATTCAAAATATGAACCTGTTTATGCAAAAAAATATTACCAATTTTTATTTTATTAAATAAAATATTTTATTGCCCATCCGATGCCTCCATTTTTGCTGTGATCTGTTCAATCTATTTTGTTGGCACATATCCTACATCAATAACAAAGAAACTAAATATATGCAACCATAAAAAGTTTACAAGTATATATAAGTGCATAACCATATTTAAAAAATAGCTTGCTATAGGAATGATAGGATTGACTAGCTGTCCAAACTGAATAGGAAGAAGCTCCAGCTTATCTTGATACTGATATCAGTATCAGGACTAATATAGGAATGACTAGTTGTCCAAATTCTAAGAAAATAAAGTAACTAGGGAATAACAAGTCACAAGCCCGTTCTAATACCATTAACATCTGTTTGGCTTGCTCATAACAATTATAATGCCCATAAGCTATTCTAATATCATAGCCTGTTCTAATACCTTTAACATCTATATTTACCCATTGAATTACACAATTCCATCATAAGAAATGAGTATTGAGATTTGAAGAAGCCTTCTCTATCAAGCACTAGAAATTTACTTGGACCTGGTTGCTTCACATAGGCTAATTTACTTGGACCTGGTTGCCTTCTCTATTAAGCTAATGAAGGAAACAATCAGGTTCTTAAAGGCCAGGTTGGAAGTGTACCCTAATCATTTTTTTTCTTTTTCTTTCTTTCTCTTATCAGACTTTTCTTTTTGTTTCCTTTTGCAGGATTTATCACAGAGATCATCATCATCTCTTTTGTCAAAGTGCCATCAATTGCATTCATTCATTTATAGCTAGGGGGGCAAATCTAGTCTGACTCCAGAAAAAACTCAATTTGCTAGTTTCTAATTTGAATATGAGATCATCTGAAGTGGAGAAGAAGAGCCTATAACCTATAGCTAGGTTCAAAATCAAGTCTTTATGGCATGCTTTGTGTCATTTGATTAATTAGTATCAGATTTTCTTTTCAAAAGATTGTTTTGAATATAATTAAATAGAATAAATGCTGCTAAACTAAAACATACTAATCAGAACTGGATGAGCTTTTGAGTCAAACTGGTCATGTCATGGTTAAAATTCAAAATCAGCACTATGGGTAAAATTCAAATTGGTTCTCAAGAAGCTATTTAGTTTTTTAGGTCTTTTCAATTGCTAACTCTGATCATAATATCCTGATACTGGATACTATCAGTATCAGGATACTAATATCCTGATACTAATATAGGAAGCTCCAGCTTATTCCTTGGTTGTAGTAGCATGATTCCTCTATAAGCTGGATTGGGGAAATACCATAGAAGATGGAGCTCATACTTTTTTAGTTCCTACACATTAACAAAAGTTTCTAGCCTACTTTTGTTAATGTGTATGAACTAAAAAAGTATGAGCTGGTTCATCAACTCATAATTCATGATAAGAATGGAGAAGGAGGGTGAGGAATGTTAATGTTGGGGAAGAGTGGTATGAGATGTTTTGTGATGCTGCTTGGAGAACTTCTAAAGAAGCTGGTAGTGGTTTTGTAATTTTTAAAAATGAAATGTGGCTGCTTGTAGGGTGTAATAAAGAGGTGGCTGTCAGTCCTCTTCAAGTTGAGCTAAAATCCTGTTCAAGTTTGGATATTTTTCAAAATTGCCATAATCCTGTTCTTGTTGCAGATATGTTAAACAAAAATAACTTTAATATGGATGAGGATAGCAGGGAGAAACTTAGAAGATTGAAGGGGAGGGAGATATCAGTATCCATATTATTAGGATCAAGCTTCTACTTGTTTTTCATTTGCTTCCACCATTAAGTAACCTAGAAAAGTGACAAGAAAAAGTTTCACACTGATATTAGTATCCTGATATCAATATCTGATATCCTGATATCTTGCATGCTTTTTTGGAATATATTATATGGCTCTTAAAACAAAATTAATTAAATAGCAACAACAATTAGTAGAAGAAAGTGTTTATATATAATGGTTGATCATAAAATTCAAGCTTCTACTTGTTTTTCATTTGCTTCCACCATTAAGTAATCCATAGAAAAGTGACAAGAAAAAGCTTCACACCACACTCTTTCAGCAGCTGCACCAAACAACAAAATCCTCTCACCTTTTGCTGTTTGATTGGGCAGACTGTGAATTATAATGTCAAATTAGTACCTTTGGCCACACATATGGTGCTTTTTGTCTCCTTCTATATAATTCTAAATTTTGATCCTGCATCTCCTAACTTTTGTTTGCTGAATGTGCACTTACAAAATGTATCCTGATACTGGATACTGATATCTACTGATATTAGTATCTTGATATCAGTATCAGGCCCCTGATTCAGGAGATATCAGTATTACTGATATCCTGATATCAGTATCAGGATACTGATATCAAGGTCTACTGCTTATTTTCCTGGATATTATGTAAGACCAGTTATTTTAGCACTTGTTTTTCTTATTAGTGGTTAAATTTTTGAATTAGCAGCAAGGTCATCAGGGTGCATAAAAGTATACTGACACAACTAGATGAGGGAAGAAGATGGGATAAAGGTATCAGTTGTCAGCAAACAATAGCATTAAGTAGAAAAATGTCATGGTAGCAAGCCTTAAATTTCATGTGTTGATAAATGTAATGAGGGAAGAAGATGGGATAAAGGTATCAGTCAACACAGTTAGAGACTATAAGTAATGGACATAAAGCAACTATTAGTTTAAATAAAAGAAACCTTGCTAGCTACTTACTTGGATGGGTTCATAGCTCCAATAATCAATCATTTGCTTGAAGTGTTCGAGAGGAATGTCTGTAGGACGATTTTTTATCGTCTCGTTGTTTGTTGCGTAATTGTCAAAATGTTCATTCTTGATTTTTTATTTGTGTTTCTTCCAAGCTTCATCCATAATTTTGAACACAACCCCTTTTCCTATTTCTGGAAGGATGAATTTTTTCTACAAAATGAACCAAAACAAGCATTAATATTGACATGCAAATGTAAATGAACAATATAAAAAAGTCATACATTGATATATTTCCATATGTCATCCTTGTTTGGTACAACCTTCCAATTGGTGTAAATCAAGGGACACCAATCTGAATTTTGTGCCACAGTTCCTAAAAATTGGCTCAGGTCTGAAACAACTTTCTCATTGGGCCCAACTGGTTGTGCTTCACTATTGAAAATTATTTCTTATCGCTCCTCTAGCGATCTTCCATGAATTTTATAGCACATTGTCTTCCATCTTGCTTTCTTTTTTGGTGTTCCTAATTGACATAACAATAATGATTTAAACATAAACTAATTATAGAATTACATATAATGACATAATATACCTTCAAACGTATCGTGTTCAGGCTCATCGGGTATATTGTGCTCTTCCTCAACATTTGCTTCCTCTTCCAGCTCATCAAGTATATTGTGTTCTTCCTCAACTTGGTCCATGTCTCTACATTCCTCTTCTAGTTGATCTTCTTCTAGCACTTGCATACCCATCTTCTCATGATATGCAACCACTAACATTGATGGACGCAAAGGTGCAGTCTTTGTCTTCGTTGTTGCATACCCATCTCCTTGCTCATGGTTAACTTCTCTTTGTTGATCTTGAATGGTTGACATTTTTTGCTTTGATCCTTGGGTAGATCTTTGATATTGAATGATTGGTCTTTGTTGTTGCATTTGAGAAGATCTTGTATTGGAATTGGAAGGAACTTGCTTTTGTGTAGAGGATATGAGTTTAGTGATGGCTGCATTAATTGGTTTTTTCCCTCTATCTTGCACATTGGAAATGACCTGTCTTATAGTAGAAACACTAAGTTGAGTGGGGAATGCATCCTTTGGCTTTTCATATGGTGTTTTCCCTCTCTCTTGCATATTAATATTCTTCTTATTGGCCTCTGAAGCATGTCTTTTCAGCACTGTATGTTTGTTTCCAATCGACTGACTCTTTGAATTTAACTTCTTATTATCTTCAATCTTTTCACATTTAATTTTGTAATGCTTGGCTAACTCTTTGCTTGACTTTGCTTGTAGTGGAAAGTCCATATCACTTCCTTGTATCATCTCACTGCATAAATCATAGAAAACTTTTAATTTTTAGTTATATAAATCATAAATATATAGCATGTTCAAATATGAATAAAAGGAAGCTGCTATAGTAAGGTCTAAACAGTTTGGATATTGGGGAAATTCCATGGTTGGTAGTAGGATAAATTTATTCTTTAGGATAAATGAAAGAGTAAAGAGAGCAACAAAGATATCTATGGCATGCCAAAAATAATAAACAACAAAGATATCTATCAGTATCAATAATAAATGATACTGATATGAGTATCCTGATATCAGGATACTTCATTAATATCAGGATACATCAATATCAGTATCCAGATATCAATCAAGATACTGCTCACGAAAATATTAAGCTCTAGTTTCATCAACAACACTGCTCACGATTTTTTTAGGCCCTTGTTTCACTTGGACTTACAAACAAAAGAAAAAAACAATGGTGAGATGAAACCAATGATACTGAATATTGAAAATTTGAAAGATGTTTTGAAAGAATGTAACATAAATTGTGTGGGCAATTTGGAGAGAAATTTGGAAGAAACAAAGGAGCTGCGAAAGATTGAATTAAAAGAGGAGCTGGGGCTAGCAAGTGATGAAGAGAATAGAAGATTAAAACCAAAAGATTAAACCAAAAGATTGAAACTGACTAGTATCATATAAATCCAAAGAATGATACATGGCACATTAGAAACATTCATTTTGAAGTCTATGCTAGAAACGGAAACAATAAACTGATTTAGCCAAGCAATTACTAAAAATAATTAGAAGTCAGATTAAATTTGTATACTTTTTGCTTAGAATATACATTTAGAAAGGTTCAAAGTTATATTAATGATCTGATGAGTTAGAGAATAGTTACAAGGAATTGCTAATTTTGATCATTATGCAAAGAGAACACGTTTAACAACTAGCTAGTTTGCATCCACCCCAGCATGCAGAGATTTTGAAGATTCAGACAACTTACATGCTACTACTCATGGCAGAGAAAATTACATCTAGTTTCACTTTAGATAAATCCACACTACTAAGACAACATGGACAATTTGAATATACTAATATGTAAGTACAATCAATACCTTTTTTGCAAATTACCAACAGTTAAATATACATCAAACAATACATAGCAATGATCTCCTTAATAATAATACTTTTTTTTCAAAATGCAAAATCTACACCAGCATAGATCCTAGGCCATAAAATTTCTCAAATTAACATCTATCTCTGATTGCTCATCCCTGTCATGACATGTACCATATTGAGTGTTTCTAGAGATCCAAATAGAAGTAGAGGTACAAGATACTGAAATATGTATTTACAAATAAAAATTAACCCTGTACTCACTAAGCACTAGATAGATTTAACTTCCTTCTACATTTTGTGTATATTTATTTGAACATTCTAATAACTTCATTGACCCTAAATATGTACCAAAGGAGGTTCTGGTGCACAAGGTTCCTACCAGTACAAGAGGACAAAGTCCATAGCATTATTCTTAATAGCAACGAAGAAGAACTAAAACCTAGTCACTCCATTGAGCTGGGTTAACTAACATAGTCTTAATGTCTAAATCTGAATATGGGTTGCCTTTTTATGAATTGAATTTAACATACGACAAGAATATCTATCAATTTATCCCTTGCATCCGAACATAAAGTAGGAAACAACAAAGAAATCACATGTCAAAACCAGTGTCAAAAGACTCAAAACAACAAAGAGTTCCTAACCAAGATTGAACTTCAACTTGATCATGCCCACTTGAACTTAAAGATTGAACTACATAAGGACAATTGAAGTGTCCGAATATATAGCATGTTCAGCTATATATTGGTAATATGCCAAAATATAGAATGTTCAGCTAATTAAGAGTTCTCTTATCTGAATCAAGCTATTGGGTGTAGTGTTTAGATGTTGGATCTTTTGCTTACTACTTTTTAGTTTCCTTTCTTTCCTTGCTTTATGACCTTAAGACTTGTTTTTATTCTATCCCTATCTCTACCTGTAATTGTTTCATTACTGTTGAATACCAAAATACTGATGTTGATATTAGTATCAGCATCCTAATATCAGGATGCTTATATCAGCATCAATATCCTCATATTGATATCAGGCTGCTGATATCAACATCCTCGTATTGATATCAGGCTGCTGATATCAGTATCAACATCCTGATATTGATATCAGGATGCAGATATCAACATCAGCATCCTAATATTGATATCATGCTGCTGATATCAACATCATCATCCTAATACTGATATTAGTATTAGGATCAAGGTGTGGCTGCAGAAAGGGCAATTTATGAGCAGCATGAATATCTCAGTAGGCTTCAAAGAAATACATGAAGATCATAAAACATGCACAAATGTGGAACACCAATCAATCATCATATAACAGAAATTTAGCTTATACATGAACAACCAAAAAGATAACCATCAAGGCATTGGAATCCTTATCAGCCACATTTATTAAAGGATAAATAGTGAATTGAAGTCTCACCATTACATAGGAATCCTTGAAATCCATCATGCTAGACAAATACATGAATATCAATCAAAGTAGTCCCAGAGTGTGTCATCAAAGTCGAACTTTTCTTGGTGGGCTCTATGTCGTCCCTTGCCCATTCAACATCAATTTCATCATCAGGCAAAGACAAATTAATTGCTGGTTCAGATGACACAATATTATATATTTCTTCGGCATAATATGATTGGTCATTCATATTAGAAATCTATCTATGAAGAGTTTTCATAACGTAATACCTATTGTCATTAGAGGGATCGCGAACATAGAAGCACTGTTGGACTTGAGAAGCGAGCACAAATGGATTATCCATATAACATTTTTTATCGAAGTGAACACAAGTCAACCCATACTTTTCTGATTCTACTTCAAACCAATCACATCTAAACAAGACAAACATGGAATTACCATAATAGTCTAGCTCAATTATTTCATTAATTGCACCATAATAAGTAACTACATTCGTCGTCGGATTTTGATCCTTACTACTAGCAAAGCTTTGAGTGATTAACACCAAAGTGACACCACTGTTTTGTGTCCTGCGACTTACATCACGCTGCCTAGTATGAAATTTACATCCATTGATGACATAACTCGAAAACCTTCTTGCAACTTTATTTGAGCCTCTACACAACTCCTTCAGTCGATCAGGGACATCCTCCTCCATTGCACGATTTTTAAACCAATCAATGAAATCATGGCTTTGACGTTTTGCTTTGCTCCACTTTCTTCCTCTTTTCCGATTTATGATATTTTCATGTTCACTACAAAAAAATTATTTTGTTACAACAATTATTCAAATGAGTTTATAAATAAATTTTTAAGGGCAAAGAATAGTTATTTACCCAATGTAAGGCTGAACTTCATCACAATTGAACAAGATATATCGGTGAGCTTGGTTCTTTTCATTGTTGTACATCAAAAATAAATTACCTTTTTTCTTCCCTCCTATAGGACGACCCATGGGTAAAAAAAACTAGACAGCTCAACATCAAAAAACTCACATGTGTCAGCATTTCTTGTCACTCTATTCCACCGTGTCTCCACATTATAGTTCATATAATTTGAGAAAATGTCAAGAATTCCTCAACCAAGTAACCATCAGCTATTGAACCTTCAGGACGAGCTTTATTGCGCACGTAAGCCTTCAGCTTTCCCAACTCTCTTTCTGGTGAATACATCCATCGAGAATGAACAGGACCACCCAATCTTATCTCATTTGGTAGGTGAATAGGCAAATGAGGCATTACATCAAAAAATGAAGGAGGAAAAATCCTCTCTAATTGGCAAAGTGTTTCAGCAATTTCAAATTCTAAGATCTCTAAATCGTTCACATCAATAACTCTTTGACATATGGAACGAAGAAAAGAACATAGACGTATCAGAGGATAGGCCACTTGGTGAGGAATTTATGAGTTGATTGTCAGTGCATAGGGTAGGATTCGGCGTACCGACATGAACCCTGGCCGGTCACGCGAATCCTGAGTTGGGCGTGACACTTTAGGCCAATTTCCCTATGCAATGTGGTTTATAGAATTCTAGCAAAAACTTTAGCTAACAGAATTAAACCTTTCTTACACAATTTGATTTCAAAGAATCAATCTGCATTCATATCTGAAAGATCTATTCATGACAATATCTTAGTTGCGCAAGAAGTCATTCATCATTCATATAACTCTAAAGGCAAAAATCATGTTATAATGATTAAAATTGATTTAGAAAAAGCTTATGATAAGATATCTTAGAATGCAATCTGTCATGTTATGAAAATTTTAAATTTTCCTACCAAATTCATTAATTGGATAATGGCTTGTGTCTCTACTACTTCCTTTAGATGTAATATAAATGTTTTTTTTCTAATTTTCTCTTCGTGTGGTATTGGACGGGGGACCCCTTGTCCCCTTATCTATACATTATTGTAAGTCATCTTTTGTCTTGTATGCTTAATGATGCTGCTGCTTTAGGTAATATTTCTGTTGTTAACATTAAAATTGGTTTTAAGATAAATCACCTTATGTATGCAAAATGATATCCTCTTGTTTCTTAGGGCAAATAACAAATCAATTAAATCTGTGCTTAAGATTTTTGAATGTTATGCTGAAATGTCAAACCAAAAAATTAACTTTCATAAGTCTGAGACTTTTTTCCTTGGGAAAGCTACTGCTGATATTAGGCATAAGATCTGCAATAAATTTGGAATGAGATAGGGAAAATTTCCAACTAAGTACATTAGTAATCTGATTGCTCCTAGACAACCTGCTGCTAATGATTTTAATTTTATGATAAATAAAATTCAGAATAAACTAAATAATTGGAACAGAGCTGCATTATCTCAGAATGGCAAAGTTACACTAATAAACATTGTTTTGAATTCTATGTCCTTGCATGCATTGGCTGTTACATGGTTTCCTAAGAGTTTAATTTTGAAAATTTAATCTGTTATTATGAATTTTTTATGGAGTTCAAATAAGGATAAAAAAGGATTGCATCTTATATCTTGGAATACCATTACTTTGCCTAAGAAGTTTGGGGGTCTTGGGATTAGGGATTTGACTATCATGCAATCTGCTTTGTCGGCTAAAAGAGTATATAGTTTGCTTGATGGTAATTCTTCTATTTGGGGTGATATGGTGTTTACTAAGTATGGATATTTTGATATGTGGTCTTCTGGTTTACCAAGTAAATCTAGTCTTTGTTGGAAGTTATTTCATGCTTTTGCTAGTCTCATTAAATGTGGTTTTAAGAAGAATATCTCTTCTGATTTAAATACTATGGTTTTTTCTGATCCTTGGTGTTTAGATATTCCAATTGCTTTTAAGCCTACATTTGTGAATATTTCCATGATTGATATGAATATGCGTGTGGCTAATCTGATGGATTGTAATAAATGGAATTTGGAATTGCTTCTTAGCCTTTTTGACCCGGATGTTGCCCTAAGTGTTTCCAGGATTAATTTGGTTTTGAACCTCGATGATGACAAATGGGTTTGGGTTTTAGAAAATAATGATTTGGTTAGTTGTAAATCTGCCTACAAATACATCGCTTGCTCTTATGCCCCTAGCCGAGACAACCCTCCTAAGTGGAGTACTATCTAGAAGCTTCCAATTGGGCCTAGAGTTAAACTCTTTACTTGGAAGTTTTTCCATGAGAAGTTACCCTGTGCGGAGAGGTTGTTTAGGTTCAACATTGTTAACTCTCCGATATGCTCCCGTTGTGGCAGCCAGCTTGAAAGTATTTCTCATGCACTTCAGGACTGCAAGGTAGCTCGAGAGATTTGGAGAATTATCAATGCTTGGTTTTCGATTGCCCTGCCATTTTGGATACTTTGTATTCAGATTATAGCCTTCGGGTCCCTTCTCGATTAAATGTTGCATCAGATATGGAATTAGCGCTATGTCTGAATACATTGTATTGTATTTGGCATTCTCGGAATCATGCAGTTTTTAAACAATCCAAAACCAATATTTTCTCGATGATTGCTAAGATTCTTGCAATTACTGTTAATTATGCTGAATCACCTTTAGTTGAGGGATATTCATCTAATAATAACCCTGGAAACACTTGGATGCCTCCTCCTAAGGATTATTTTAAGATTAATACTGATGGTGCATGTAATGAAAATAGTAATTCTTATACTACGAGTTTCATATGTAGGAATTATACTAGAAAAATTATAGCCGCTAATGCTTCTATTCTAAATCATGGGTCTATATTGATATGTGAGGCTCTTGCTATCAAAAGTGCTGTAAGTTTTGTTGTTGACCATAAATATAAAAATATCATTATTGAATCAGCCGCTAAACTTGTGGTAGATATGTGTAATGATTGTATTACTTCCTTCTGGTCAATCAAGAATATAATTAGCGATATTTTGCCTCGCATATTTGGGGAAATCCTGGGAGATGCAAATCAAGTTCCAGCACGTCAAGCGTGATGGAAACAGAGCTGCGGATTGGATTACTAAGCATGTTTTAAATTGTAATAAATTTTTTAATTAGGTTGACGAATGGCCCCCGGACTTGCTCTGAATAGTGTGTAATGACTTTTTAGGTGTTAATTAGTTAATAATAATTTCTTTTGGATAAAAAATATATATATGGAAGCATAGGTCACGTCACCTTGCTTGTTTAGTTCAATTAGGTCAAAAAAAAGAGTTGTTGTTAACACTTTAATAAAGCAGTAGTCTTTAGTCGTTGTTGCTGTCACAAAATTACAAACAAAGGCAGAGGTCTCCGATCTCCACTGCAAGTAATCTGCAGTGGCGACATAGGTTCTCCGATCTCCACAGCAGCTCATTTTGTTCTCTCCACAACTGCTCATAGGGAAAAGGTCGCCGATCTGCAGGTATTCCATCTGTGAAATACCTGTTCTAAATATGTCTTTTATGGACTTCCTAAATACTAATCCCTTTGAAACTCTCTTCTCATTCCTTCTAGCTCCACCATCTGCTGCCTTTTATGGCTTTCAATCTTCTCATATATCTCTCAGAACTTATGAATTGACTAAGTAAGCATGTTAAAGGATGTACTTGTGCTCCTAGAGATACTACCCCTCTTTACTGGAAGCCCATCAGGGTCCTCATTGATCCTCTCCCCTAGGCTATCCCTTATCTATAACCATTAATTCCGAGTGAAAATGAAGCTAGCAAAGACATACTCTACTTCATCTATTTGTTAAGGGGGAAGGAAAGAGTAGGAAAAGATTCCTTATCTCCTGTTTATAAAACAAAAATAATTTTACTAGACAAATGAAAGATAATGATAGAAGACTATATAGGATTTTTTAATATTTGATGTATATTGAATATAACATCATATTTATTCCCTTCTAATTCTATTTTCTTATTTTTGACACTAGACAAATGAAAGATTAAAATTGATCTCTCTTTTTAAATATATCTCATGAAATATATATGCCTTATAACGGTCTATTAAATAGAACACAAGAGCACCGCCC
Organism: Canna indica; assembly: GCA_034359265.1. Classification (NCBI taxonomy): domain Eukaryota; kingdom Viridiplantae; phylum Streptophyta; class Magnoliopsida; order Zingiberales; family Cannaceae; genus Canna; species Canna indica. Next base: position 34,392,319 of record CP136892.1, on the reverse strand, counting down.
GAACAAACCAAAATAAGGTCAGGGAATCAATCCAATGCAAGGGAGGGCGATGATAAAAAAAAAACATGGCACTAAAGACATAATTAATGTTCCTTGACTTTGACTGCACCGATTGCTTCTTTTTTTTGTTGGAATTCCTGCAGTGATTGCCTAACTAACGGTGGATTTTTTTTCTGCTTATTCTTCTTTAATCTAACATATATAGGGATGGAAGTATTGTAGAACATTCACTGTTGCTCTGAAAGTATACTTTTACTTTTTAGAAGTGTATAATTATATCTATGGCTCAACTATGAGTTTTGTGCTACTGAATCCCAACTCAAATTTATCCATCAATGATTGCACGAACTTATAAACACATCTTATGGATTCTGAAGACTTAGGCGCTACATCTACATGTATTACTGATAGTGTAAACCTAAGTAGAAAACGGGCAGTGGCAGCACTATTAATATGTAAACACAATAGTGTAAAGGTATAAAGTGGTTGTTCCATTATGAGGAACAGTAGATTGGTCTAAGGAGATTTAAATGATTCCAGCAGCATTAATTCCACGACGTTGCTTGCTTTGTCATCAAGAAGAACAAAGTGGTTGTTACACAAACACTTTGTTATCAAAAGCATTAATTTGTAAACACAACAACAGTGTAAATGTATAAAGTGGTTGTTACATCAAAAATCAAACTGATCCAAATGAAGCATTAATTCCACGACGTAGCTTGCTCTGTCATCAAGAAGAACAAAAATCATGGCCACCTGAACTAGTTTTTAGGACAACTAATCATTCCACTTGTTTGGCAGGCATACATATCATTTTGTTTGCCAGACAACAACATGATCTCCCAATATCAGTTCTTACTTTTTTAAATATGAAGTTGGGGTTTATTGTCATAATTGATGTTGACTACAGAAAAAATTTACTTTTTTAAATATGAAGTTACGCAATCAGTTCTTACCTAATATGCTTGATTTAAAAAAAATAGTTATGGTCACTTTCATTTATGTGTTTGATATGATGTCTAGCCTATCACACTATTTGTTCTAATAATTCTGCATTTAAACTAGTTCAAAATTCTTGCAAAAGTGTTGAGATATTTTTCCTTGAAGTCAAGGCTAGAAAGGTTGTTCATGTCAGCTAAAATAGCACATCTAATGAGATGGCATGTAGAAGGTCGAACAAAAGATGGCATTGTTAGGCACCCTACTGATTCTGAAGTTTGGAAGCAATTTGATTCTCAACATCTAGACTTTGCCATGGATGCTCATAATGTTTGACTTAGGTTTAGCTAGTGATGGCTTCAACCTCTATAAGCAAATGAGAAGTAATTATATGACATGGCCAGTGATCTTGACCCGTATAACTTGCCCCCATGGTTGTTCATGAAGAAGCCATATTTGATTATCTCTTTGCTAATTCTTGGTCCTCGTGGACCCAGAAATGATATTAACGTATATTTAAAACCACTCATAGAAGAATTAAAAGAGTTATGGATAGTTGGTGTGCGTGTTTTTGATGCTTCAAAAAAAGATGTTTTTTAAATGCATGCAACATTATTGTGGATGATAAATGATTTTCTTGCATATGGGAATTTGTCGGGTTGGTGCACATATGGTAAGTTTGCATGTCCTTCATGTAATGAGGACTCATCATCCAAGAGTTTGGTGCATAGTAAAAAGATTTGTTTTATGGGTCATAGGCGATTCTTACCCCAGATCATAAGTATAGATATGACAAAAAAAAAATTGATGGGACCAAAGAGCTTTAGCCAACACCCCGTGCATTGTCTGGATCTGAAGTGCTTGATCAATTAAAGGAAATTGACTTTGGTCATTGTAAGAAGAGTTTGGAGGTTAGTGGTGTCACAAGAAAAACATGGAGGAAGCGAAGTATTTTTTTCGAACTTCCTTATTGGGAATTTAACCAATTACGACACAATTTGGATGTTACGCATGTTGAAAAGAATGTGTGTGAAAACATAGTTGATACCATTCTCAATATGGCCAAAAAATCGAAGGACAACTTGAATGCTCATCTTGATTTGAAAGAAATGAATATTCGAAAAGAGTTATGGCCCTGTATCTACCTCCTGCTTGTTATGCCATGACCTCACATGAAAAAAAGCTCTTTTGTGAAGTTTCAAGAAAGACAAAGTTTCCAGATGGTTACTCATCGAATATCTCACGATGTGTTCTCAACCAACGCAATGTAGCTAGTCTCAAAAGCCACGACTACCATGTTTTGATTCAGCAACTTCTTGCTCCTGCATTGCGACGAAGCCTACATCGACAAGTGAGCTCGGTTTTGATTAACCTATGTGATGTCTTTCGGAAATTATGTGTTAAAGGGCTTAAAATGCTTGACCTTGAGTGACTTGAGGAAAAAGTAGTTTTAACACTTTATCGTTTGGAGAAAATCTTCCCTCCATCATTCTTTCCTGTAATGGTACACCTTATAGTTCATTTGGTTAAGGAGGCAAGGATTGTTAGACCAATTCAATTTCGTTTGATGTATCCAATAGAGAGGTAATGAGTAATATGATTCAATGATCTTACCCTAAGCATATCAGTGTGTTTGTACTAATTTTTTAGACTGGTGCAGGTATTTGTTTGAGCTGAAAGCTTATGTGCGTAATCGAACCTAGAGGATATAGAAACAAGTTCTAGAGAGCCAATACTCAAGCAGATGTCGTCTTTTTTCCCAAATGTTAGGAAACCTTATGGGGCTATTCAAGGGTATTTGATGGATGAGAAACTAAGGATACAAGCTCACAGATACGTACTCTTCAATTATGAAAATCATGTGGTCAAGACATATAAAAAGTGAGAGTAAACTTATATCAATAATTAGTATCACTTGTACTACTTTAATTTTTTAACAAATAATTGTATATGCAAAGAGCACATTAGATTCATCAAGAGAACAAATCAACATCGTCGTCTCCCACAACATGAAGTAGATCATTTGCATAGTGTATATTTTGTTGAGTGGTTTAAGAAACGAGTAAGTGTCTCTCACTTTATTCCCCAAAAGTATTGCATATATTATAATTAGTTTGTGATCTCATAGTGTTTTTGTGATTAACTAGGTTAAGGAGGAAGTAGATACAAATAATAGCCAAATCAGTGAAGAGATAAGTGAAGAGATAAGGATACTTTCTCAGGGGCCAAATCATATTGCATGTCAATTCCAAGCCTTTGATCTCATTAGTGGTTATCAATTTCGAGTTTGTGAATATGAGAAGGATATGTGCACTCAAAATAGTAGAATAATGGTCACTGCAAATACGAAGAGCTATGCAAGTAATAGTGACCAAAGGCTTGTGTTGGGAGATGTGGTGTACTACGGCTCTTTGATTGATATTATAAAGCTAAACTATTGTGACAAGTTTCGAGTTGTGTTGTTTAGAGGTGATTGGGTTGACGTCACCCATGGAAAAGGAGTAAAGAAAGATGATCTTGGATTTACATTAGTGAACTTTTCACATTTGATTCATAAGGGTGATCGTCTAAGTGATGAGCCAATCATATTTGCATCACAGGCTCAATAAGTAATATTCATCCAAGATCCTATAGAACATGACTGGTTCCTTCCCATGCCAATGAAACCAAGGGATTCCTTAGATATGGGATACATTTCTACTCCGGATGACTTTGAAATGAGCAGGGCAATCGGACCTCTTAACTCTCTTACAAATGAGGTGGAACTTGGAAACCATGGCTAGATACGACATGATGGGGAGGGCACATTTGTAGATGGGAGAATTAATGTGCAAGTTCTTGGTCAAGATCCTAGTGATGATGATGATTCAATTGATGGACGTGATGCTTGATTAAGAATGATTTTGATTGGTTGTGTTTAGGCATTTAATTTTGGAAGCTGAATGTGATTGCTATATATGCCCTTTCTTAAAAAATTTATTGCCCTAATATTATCTTTGTTTTATCCATTGACAATTAAATGATCTGTGATGCTATCACCTATTTTTTTTGAATTTTTATTATTATATAATTCTATTAGACTTCTCTGAAAGTATAAGTGAAAAACTAAATATAATTTTTTCATGATGATCTAAGTCTTTTTCAAATTTGATGGGGAGAGGAAAACGTCTTCGTAAAGTTACCGTTTCTCCAACTTCAAAGCGAGCTTATCTTCGGCCTAACGACTCTGGTAATAATTCCTTGCATCCCTCATATTAGCTTTAACCATTATTGTATACTATGATTTCAATAACTTTTTGGATTGTTGGGATCTATCATAACATTTGTTTTAATGTTGGTCCTTGAGCCTGCTCATTAGATTTGATGGGAAGAGGAAAGGGTCTTCACAAAGTTACTGTTTCATTGCAATCTACATCTTCAAAGCAAGGTCCTCTTGATCCTAACAACTTGGAAGATAATTTCTTAGATCCCCCAGGTTAACCTCTAACTGTTTCGGTAGCCTATGATTTCAATTACTTATTAATTTTTATGTATCTCTTATTTCTATTGTTTTGGACTGAAACTTAATGTAAGTATTGTTGGTCCTTGAGTTTGCTCGTCATATTTGATGGAGAGAGGAAAGGGTGTTCGTGCGTAATGTTACTCTTCCCGTGCAACCTGCAGCTTCATAGCAAGCTCCTCTTGAGTCTAACGACTCCGAAGATAATTCCTTAGATCCCCCATGTTAGCCTCTAATCGTTTCGATAGCCAACAATTTCAATTACCGATTAAATATTTTGGATCTCTTATATCTATTGTTTTTATGTTGAAAAAATGATTCTTTTAGATTGAAACTTAATGTAAGTATTGCTGGTCCTTGAGTTTGCTCATCAGGCTTGATGGGGAGAGTTAAAGGTCTTCGTAAAGTTACCATTCCTGTGCAATCTGTAGCTTCAAAGCAAGCTCCTCTTGAGCATAACGACTTGGAAGATAATTTCTTAGATCCCCCAGGTTAGCCTCTAATTGTTCAGGTAGCCTATGATTTTAATTACTTATTTAATTTTTTTGGATTTCTTATATCTATTATTTTGGACTGAAACTTAATGTAAGTAGTGTTGGTCCATGAGTTTGCTCATCAAGTTTGGTTGGGAGAGGAAAAGATTTTTGTAAAGTTACTTTTCCTAAGCAATCTGTAGCTTCAAAGCAAGCTCCTCTTGAGCCTAACGATTTGGAAAATAATTCCTTAGATCCCCCAGGTTAGCTTCTAACTGTTTCAATAGCCTATAGCCTCTAACTGTTTCAATAGTCTATGATTTCAATTACTTATTAAATTTTTTGGATCTCCTATATCTATTGTATTGGACTAAAACTTAATGTAAGTAATGTTGGTCCTTGAGTTTGCTTGTTAGATTTGATGGAGAAAGGAAAGGGTGTTCATAAAGTTACTCTTCCCGTGCGGCCCACGGCTTCAAAGCGAGCTCCTCTTGAGTCTAACGACTCGGACGATAATTTGTCAGATCCCTCAGGTTTAATGTTTCTAGAACCGATAATTTTATTTGGCCTTTTGATTGTTGGGGTCTTGTATATAGCTGTTAATTTCATTTACTGTTGGTTTTTGAGTTAGCTTGTCCTTGTTCAATACGCTTGTTCAATAAAATTCATTTCATTAATGAAACTTTGCATGCTTAATCATGACGATGTTAATATGAAAATATACTATAATTTCCTTGTTAACTCTCTTTGAGGGATTCAGATTGTATGAAGCAAAAGAAGATACATTGACCTACTATAGTGGCAGACATTTGGAATCAACCTCGAAATGAGAGAATCTTTGTTGCTTTTAATTCTCGAAACCAAGCCATCGGAGTTGAAGGACGACGACTCGCTAGTTTTCTTGGTATCGTTGCGAGAAATTCAGATTTAACACCCCTTATTGCTGAAGACTGGAGACGTTTCCCGAAAAAGAACAAAAGAGACTTGTTGGAAATTGTTAAGGTAAAAAAGAAAAAGTCTCATTAACATACCTTTTTGAATGTCTATATATCTTTTGATTTTGATGATAGCCTTGTACATAAATATAGTCAAAGTTTTTTATTTCGGCCAATGATGAAAACTTTGTCCTAAAATCACTTGGGAGGAAATGGGCGACATATAAGGGCAAGTTGAAGGCTGAATACTTTGAGGGACTTGATACCCTTGATGAGCAATTGGATAATAAGCTTAATCGAGTACCAAGAGATCAATGGACTATGCTTGTTACATACTGAAATTCATGGAAAGGAAAGGTTAACAAACTTCTTTAACTTCTTGGTTTCTTCAGTTTTATGTTATGGACTATGCTTGGTTTCTTTAACAAATAGAACATTTGTGATTATTTGATTTATGGCAAAAGCATTCAGAGACTAATAGAATAAATCGTGCAAATCAAAAAGTCGTACATGCAGTACGATCAAAAAGCTTCGCTTGTATAATGGTTGAAAAGGTATTTGCATTAATACAAAATTATTAAGAATTGCAAATAAGACATTGTTTCTTTTAATCATTGTTTGATAATTATATAATAATCAGGCTAAGGATGGATTTGACCATCACGGACATACTTGTTTCTAGAAACACACAAGCAACGAAAAGATGACAGACCTATAGATGTTAAGTCAGCTCGCATCAATGTAAGTCATCTACTATGATGGTAGGCCTATGGAAACTTTCTTGCTCATAGGATAGAATTGTGAATTGTGTAGATGATAAGGCTAAGATGCCCAATAGTATAGATCTAATATCACTAGTGATTTTGCTACTCAATTTGTTGGTGCTAAGTTTTTCTAATGATGTTTTTTTTTATCTATTTTTGTTTAATTATGATGTTGTTCAGTTTGGTTTTTTAATCTAATGTATTGTGACTTATTGAGGAAATAAAAGTTAAACTATAATCATTCTTTCAGGAAGTTTTTAAAAAAAAGTTGAGTGAGCTTCCTAGTACTTCTCAATTTCAAGGTGTTTCTATGGAAGATGATATATATTCTCAAGTTTTTGGGCCGGAAAGAAGTGGTCTAGTACGTGGTCTAGGGCTTGGTCCAACTCCTACTAGTTTATGGGGTTCATCTTCAACAGGAACTTCAAGGAATATACAAGTTTCTCAACATGATGATGAAGTTAACAAATTAAAGGAAGAAGTCAAGGCATTGAAGTCCAATCAAGCAAGAATGGAAGTTGAACTTGCTCAATTGAAATCGTTTATGGGTAGTCACTTAGGTAATGAGACTTGGGAGTTGATTTTGGGTAATGCGGACCGCTAGATGAGTAGGCAAACAATCTTATTAATATGTCGATAATATCAAGTTTATGATTAGTTTTTTTTAATGTACAATTATCCTTGTTGCTAATAATTGTGCTTATGTCATTAAACTACCCGAACAAGCAAATAATTGTGCTTCTAGAACTCTTAGAGAGGGTCGGGTATGAACAAGCTATAATACTGCATGTAATTGATAAGTTTGGAAGAGGAAGCCTTCCCACAAGAACATCAAGGTAAGCACTAACATGAGGGAATTGAATGATGTAGAAGCCACAGCCAAAGCAACCAAGGACTTCTCCTCCAGAAGACCATACATAAGTGATATTTCCTTCGTCCTTACCCACAATTGTGGGTATATATGTTGTGCCCTGCAACTCGATCTCTAACTCGATAGTTACAGAATTTCCATCAAATCAATCCCTTGACCTCCAATTGATTTAGCAAGGCACTAATATTGGCTTTCAAATGAACTTGCGTGGGCTCTAAAGCATTTAGGTTTCATCCTACCTTTACCTTCTTTTCAGGTTGCGAGTGATTTGTTGCCACCTATATCTAATACTAATAGCGGAAAATGATGTGCAAGTGGAAAAATCTCTGTCTCTATCACCTATGCCACCGGTTTTAAAAGTCTAACTTTTGTCCTTGCTCCACTAATATATTGTATTTCTTCAGTTTTTAATTCCTTGAGGGCAGATTCTTGATGCTTATTTGGATGGAGAGGATGAGAACTTTGATAATTATGTGGGGCTAGAGTTTGACAGTGAAGCTCAGCTGGAAGGGGATGAAGGAGATCCCCTAATATGCATTTTGCAAAAGCTACTCACCACTGGAAAACACCAAGTACTAATTCAAAGAAATGAGATTTTCAGAACTAGGTGCACAATGCAAGGAAAAGTGTGCAACCTGATAATAGATGGAGGTAGTTGAGAGAATGTGATATCAAAGGCCATGGTGAAGATTTTGAAGTTACCTACAATGCCTCATCCTAATCCTTACAAGATAGGCTGGGTGAAAAAAGGAGTTGATATCACGGTGAATCAACAAACTTCAGTTTCAATTTCCATTGGTGATGTTTACAAAGACAAGGTCACATGTGATGTTATAGATATGGATGCTTGCCACATTCTCCTTGGAAGGCCATCGCTTTATGACAGAGAAGTTACTCATCATGGAAAGGACAACACTTACACATTTGTATGGAACCAAAAGAAATTGACATTGTTAACAATGTCATTGCCATCAAATCAAACTCCACAAGCACATAAGACTTCTAATGACCATTGCTTCACATCTAAAAGTTCTCAACATTTACAAACCTGTAAGACCCGGAAAAAAAAGTTTCCTAATATAAATATCTATTTTGGTGCAGCGCGTCGGACTCGAGGGTAGTCGAGTCGAGCATCAGGATCGCCTTGAGTGAAAAGGTATGACTCGGCTAATGAATCATGAAGTCTATTTGGATAATTTACTTTCCTTTTATAAAATCATACCTTAAATTAAGTTAACTCGAGTCATATTATGGTTGGGTCGGAACCCGAATCAAGTTCGGGTTTAGTCGAGTTTTGGGTATGATTTAAGTGAGCCTTGAAGCCATCTTTGGAAAGATGGTTGAGGGGATAAAACCCCCTAGGTGGCAGCCATGCGAATCAACCATTGAGTCGCACAAGGCCGCAAGGGAGAAAAGAGGAGAAGGAGCAAGGAGGGGGCTTGGGGATTGGATCGATCCGAAATTCGTGTCGTCGACGGAGATTCTCAAGTCGTCATCACCCGATCCTTATTTCTTGGTGATCTAGGTGAGTGGTTAAGGCTTTAACAGTTTGGGGGAGGCGGGTGACCGATCCCTAGAGGATAGGTCGAGTTTTCGCGATTTTCTCGACGATCCATGATTTCAACGATATGTACTCATTGTTTATGTTGTTTCTTGTCGGATCTCGCTGTTTTAAATCGTCATTTTGCGTGTCTTGGGGCTGCCGAGTCATGAGAAAAGGGGAAAAGTCATGCCAAAATTTTTCCCGATTCCCTTGACAGCGAGAAGGCCCTTAGATGCTCTTATACCACTGTTTCGATGTAGCCCTTTTAAATTCCTCACGTAATATGAAGTATGCCCCTTCTAAAGCCCCTTGAAGTGGCTGAATGAACCCTAAGATTTATGAAGAGGGTTCGGCCAAGGATGAGGGGAAGGGTAAGTTGATCATTGCTATTTAAGAAGTATGTGAAATTTAAGAGACAAAGTATAGCTAAAGTCTCTTCCATCCTTCCCTACCCAAGGACCTTGGCCGAGCAAGGTTTCCCTTGCTCATGGTTCGGCCAAGGCTGGGGAGAGGAGGAGAGACTTGCCTTAGATAGAAATTTCATAATCTTAGGGATCACACATAGGGATATGACAATACTTAGGAAGAACACCAAACTTAACAAGTAGCTAAATTGATTTGAATTGTAGAAATGCTAGATTGTAACCATACTTAGCACTTGATCCCTAAACTTGGATGTTGACAATGTTACCATGTTTTATAATTCATACATGTTATCTAAATTTATTACTACCTTGCCATTCTAGATAGTTGCTCCTTATTGTGCTAAAAAATTCCTAAGATAGTATAAGAATTGTTAGGTATGTGTATTATGATTATATATGATGAATGACGTAATATATGAGAAATTTTCTCTAGATTAAGCATGCTGCCCTAAATGATCTTGGATGGTATTCCAAGGTTGACTCACGGAAATTCTCTCAAAAGACAGTGTAAAAAGGCTAGGTAACATATAAGGTGTCACTAGATGCTAGAGGTGGCAACGGGCTGTGCCCGAGCCGGCCCAGGCCCGGACTCGAGCAAGCCCGGCCACCTCCGGGCCGGGCCGAGCATAGCCCGACCACATTTCGGGTCGTGCCTGGCACGGCCCGAATGTGTGGTAGCCAAGCCCAGCTCGGGCCGGCTCAAAAATTAATTATTTAATTTAAATTTTTAAATTTTTAATGGGTTAAAATTTAATTTTAAAAATTAATGGTTACGAGTGAGTTTTGAACTTGGACCTCTAATTTTATTTGAGATATCTTAATCATTGTACTAAATTTTATTAAATATTTTTTAACACATTTTTTATATGTAACGTTGTAACGCAGTACAAATTAATAAAAAGATTTTTTAAAAATCAAATTATAATTAAATTTTTATTTATCTTTAATACAAAATTATTCATCCAATGATAAAATAATTTTTTTTAATATTATAATAGACCGCACCTTAGCCTAAGTACATTCTATAGCTAAATTTGTACTCCCCAAAGATTAACTATAGAAGGATCAGGTCTACGTAGTTCTTTTTACATTTTTAATCACCCGTAGTCCCGGTGATTTAACTTGTACTTGGACCAGCAGCACCAGCTTCGCTTGTTTGAGCTTCCTCCTCTCCCGATGATGAAGTGTCGTGTCCTCCCTTATCTTGTAATCTATCTTCAGCATCCAACCAGTCTTTTAAGCAAATGCACATTTCAATCGTTTCTTCACTCATTCGGCTCCTTTTTTCGTCGAGAATTCTATTTCCTGCACTAAAATAAGACTCGAAAGCTACTGTAGACACAGGAACAGTTAGTATATCACGTGCCATGATGAAAATAATATGATACGTATTTTTTTGTTTTTTCCACCATGCTAAAATTTCATTATCATCTATTTCTTCAGAATGATTATGATCTAGAAAAAAAAGTAATTCATTAAAATTAGTAGATTTAGTTTTTTTTATTCTACGACAAGTTGAGAATTAATACTATTTCCACCATCATCTCTTAATCTAGAAGAAGAAGATGTTGTCTTATTTGTAATTGTATCACCAAATTTTGAATCGTAAAATACAAACATAGGATTCAATTAATTCAAAATTTTAATTTTTTTTTCTTCAACATTATCTAATTCCATATTGTTATAATAATCATCTAACAATATATTTAAACCATCAATTTTCATTCTAGGATCTAAACATATTGCTAAACAAAATAAAGTAGGTATATCTGACCAATACTTTTTAAATTTAGATTCCATTAAAGAAATAATTTGTGTAAAACAAGAATGATGTCTATATAAAGAAAATACTTCACTAATACGAACTATATGTGAAAGAGTTAAATTACATGTAGGATAATAAACACCAGAAAGTTGTTCGGTAGCTTTATTAAAAAGTTCTAAAATTTGAGTAATATGTCCAGCAACTAACCAATCATTATTATTAATTAGATCACCAGACATATTTTGATTGTAAAACATTGTAAGGATATCTTGATATCTTATAGTAGACATAAGCATATGATATGTTGAATTTCATCTAGTAATAACATCACCATTAATTATTTTAAATGGTTTATTAAAATATTGACATAATTTTTTAAATTCTTGTGTTCTTGCTTTCGAAGAACGCATATATCTAATAACATCTCTTATTTTTTCTACATGTATATTTACTTGTTTTAAACCATCTTGTACACATAAATTAAGAACATGACAAACACAATGAATATGAAATAATTCACCTTCTAATACTGGTTTAAATAACTATATAAGGGGAGGGATAGCAGCATCATTATTACTAGCATTATCAAAACTAATCGAATTTTTTTTATCATTTATATTATAGAAAGATGTTACAAATCTAATAGCAGAAAAAATGGCAATAGAAGTGTGTGGATATTCAAAAACTTTAAAACTAATTATTCTTTTTTGCAAAATAAAATTTTCATCAATCCAATGTGCAGTAACACAAATGTAAGAATTAGTAGTACGTTGACTAGACCAAACATCAGATGTTAAAGAAATTTTTGATTTATTATTTTGAAAACTAGTCATTATATTTTCTATATATATATAAAATAATTTTAAAGCATCGCTTTTTATTGTATTTCGAGTAATTTATTTATATTTTGGTGGTAAAGTATTTTGAATCCAACTAGAAAATCTTGGTTGATCAACAAAACTAAAAGGAGATTCACTTTGAACAATCAATTTTGTAAGTTCTCGACGTTGAAAATCATGATCATACGAAAAGCTGTTAAACTAGAAGAAGATAAATTAAGAATTTGTTGAGCTTGTGCAACCTTAGTGTCATGACCCTTTGCATGACGTAATAAATGACCAGTTCCTCCGGTTGTTGAAGCCGAAAGAATTTTTTGATATTTTTTGCACCGAGCTTTTGTTATGGTGCCATCAGGTTCAATAATTTTCTCAAAATATTCCCTAACCATACTTTTTTTTCTACCTAATGGACATAAATTAATAGATGGACTTATCTCTATGTTTTGATTTTGTTGAGTAGTAGGAATGGTAGGAGTAGCAGGAGACATTTCTTCTAACATATTTGATTCAATTTGTGGAGTATAACCTGAAAAATCTCCATCCGCCATTAGTAAAAATAAAAAATATAAAAAATATAAATATTATACTAATCAATGAAAAAAATTGAAGAGATTAAAAAAACTTAACAACAATCTTGATCCTTGGCTTCTTGATGAGCTTAAAATGTTGTTGATTATTGAGAGTAAGAGAGTTGAGAGTTGAGAAATGAGAGTTGAGAGTTGAGAATTGAGAGAAAGAGTTGAAGATGAAGATAGAAGAAATGAAGAAGGAGAGGGGGTATTTATAGGAATTTTTTTTTAAAATAAAATATTCGTCGGCCCGAGCCAGACTTGGCTCGGACCGACCTACGTCTGGCGCTGCCAGACTCTGGTCTAGCAGCGCCGACGTAGGCCTGGCGCACGCCAGGCCTCCCGTGCTCGCCTAGAGCACGGGCACGCGGGCCGTGGTCAGCCCGCGTGCTGTGCTCGGGCTAGCACGGTGCGCGGGCCGTGGTTGGCCTGCGTGCCGTGCCGAGCCCGGCCCGCATGCCCAGAAGGCAAGCTCGGCCCGTCTTTTGGGCACAGCCGTGCCGGGCCCGTGCCGCCCATGGGTTGGCCCAGCCCGTTGCCACCTCTACTAGATGCTCCTAGCACAATTATGGAAACTTAGATATGAGACGATAATACTTCTATGACTGCTTGTATATTTTTGGAAACTTAGATATTGTAGGTGCACATATCCTAAAAGGGATGGCATGAATTGTGACCCAGTAGCCGGACATGGCTAGATACGGGCAAAGTCCCGAAGTATGTATATATGGAAACCCTAGGATATTGGTTGTGTAATGTGCTTGAGATGGTCCGCCGAGAAGCGAGGAGGTCGGAAATGACCAATGCTCAGCTCAGCCAGTTGGGTCTAGAGATGCGCCAGCGGGCCCGCTAGGTGCCAGACCCCAGTTGGGTGAGACTAGCTATCCTTACCCCAGACGATGTCCGAAGACTAGTGGACCATCCTAGTCGATGGCCCTGGATTGTTTGCTTGCATCTTAAGATGATGTGGCCAATGACCAGGATGGTACTACTTGGTATGGTAGTGACGGCTGTAGCCGGGATATATTTTGCTATGAGCAGGCCCAAGGGCCGGATGCTAGAGGCTTGATAAGCCAAGTGGCAGGTGCACATGTACAGAAAGAACTGATGGATCCGTTGAGGGTCTGTAGTTGCATTAGAAACACACTTTGCCTCCTTGTGAATTCCTTTATTGCCTTGTAATATTATATATGCATGGCTTAGGCTTATATGGAGGTTCAATTGAGCCACTCACTGAGTCCCAAGTGGACTCACAGTTTATTTCTATTTTTGCAGAGCATGAGTAGTAGCTTGGTGTCGACATGGTGCAGCTGGAGGGTAGAGGCGGTGCCAAATCTCGTAGCGGCGTCCATGAGTCTTAGACTAGTCCTAGATTTGTTGGTTTTATTTCTTCACTGACTGTTGTAATTAAAAGGAATTGCAAAAAACGTGATGTTTGACCATTTGGATTTGAGGTTGATGTTTCTACTTGTTTTCAAAAACTTATACATTGTGACTTGCAAATTTTGTTTTATAAAGTATGTTAAGTTTCTTTCAGTCGATGTATTTTGGTTTCTTGATGTCAGTGTAGACAGTAGGCTACAGGGCAGGATGTGGGCCCTGGCCGATCACACTACCCTCAGTCGGGGTGTGACAAAACTAGAGACATTACCAAGGCTCTAGTTCTTAAGAGTTAAGGGCCTTTGGAGTCCTATCAGGTGCTTGAAGAAGTGAAGCCACTGTTATCAGAGTACTTAGATACACACCCTGAAGAATTGCCATCAGAATTACCTCCTTTGAGAGACATCCAACATAATATTGATCTCTTACCATGATCCAGTCACCCCAACTTACCACATTATACGATGAGCCCCAAGGAGCATGAAGTACTGCAAAATATAGTTGATGATTTACTCATGAAAAGGTTGATATAAGGTACTAGTAAGGCAGGTACTACCAGAAAAAGACAAAACTTGGAGAATGTGTGTAGACAGCGGAGCAATAAACAAAATCACAATGAAGTATAGACTCCTAATCCCCGGGTTAGAAGACATGTTGGACAAGCTTGAGGGCTCCAAATTTTTTTCGAAGTTGGACTTAAGAGTGGTTATCATCAAATAAGAATAAGAGAGGGTGATGAATGCAAAACAACATTTAAAACAAATAAGGGCTTATATGAGTGGTTAGTCATGCCACTGATATACCTAGCAACCTATTGAGCATCAGATTCTTGTAGATTATTTCGAGAACTTAATCTGTAGAACTCTTCGATGTAGTCTATTACTGTTCTTGCTCTCTGCTGGCAGTGGTGGAACTGCTAGTACAATATCTGCTCATAGTTATTTGGTAAAAACCTAGCTTTCATAAGTTGCTTCATATGTGACCATGTTGTCACTTTGTCTTTCCCTTCTTGTAGTCTATTCTGCTGGTATTGATCCTACCAGGCCGAAGCACCACCTCAGAGCTTATATGACACTAGCTTACACGGTTGATGTTCCGGTATATTCATATAGTCTAGGAATGTTTCAACACAATGCAACCAATCCAAGAAATCTTCTATATGCAGATGCCCATCAAAAAATGGTATATCTATTTTCATTTTATACTCAGTGTTCAGCGTTGAAATTGTACCTGCCTTGGTTGTTTTAAGGTGAAGGATTTTTGTAAGGTGGAAGAGGTTGATTCCTACGCAGGAGAGCTCCCACAAGGGTGGCTTTAAGTTCATCGTCAGAATCCAAATCATGATAACATGTTGCAGCTCAGATCTGATGTGAAATAGTATCCTCCAGCTCACAATAGTCTGATCTACGAGTACCCATTTGAGATCCCAAATTTGGGGGCTGAGGAGAATCCCGTACTCGTGATTGACTAGAGGTGCCAACATTGTCAGCGCTAGGGCATGTCCTAGCCACCGCATGTCGAACCTCTAATGTAAGGTCGTCCATCTTCCGATTCATCAACTGGATCCCCCTCCAAAGAGAATCTAGTGAGATCGCCGTCGCAGGCAGTGGACCTTTGTCTTCTTCAGGGTTTACAATCGCGTGGTGATTTCCTCGCTCTCATACTACTTGATGTAGAACAAAATATCTAGGCTAATTGAAAAATCAAAGGAGATGAAGATTCAGGTAAGTTTTTTAATCAAACAACTTGATTACATTGATCGACGAACAACCTCAGTCGAAAACTGGTTCAAAACAAAAGTCGGGGAAAAAAAATTACATTTCAAAATGAAAACATTACTTTTGTACATTTAGGCTGACACGTGTCAGCCTGGGATTTATTTGGCCATTCAAACAGGGCTGTCAGATGCGCCGTGAGTTTGAAACTCATTTGAACAGACTTTAACCGTCGCATGAATACTCTTCACGACCGCAACTCCTCTCTGCTATCAAAGGCTCGACTCTTGCAGTGTTTGCTACATTTGGTGTCTCTTGGATATGCTCCTACATCACGAGTTCAATACGGAAGCGCTCACTCTAAGCCCCACTACCGCAAGAACCACGTTCCTTAGGAACGACACTGCTGCACCTACTGCCATCTTCTGGGGCCGATCAATGAGAGAGTCAAAGAGGAGACTTTAATTAGTTGTAGGCAATGTTGCAAAACCTTAATAAGGTCTACCATTTATTTATATTGTCATCTCTACTTTAAAATGTCAACAGATTACTTTTGGAGTAAAATAATCATAATAGTTTCCAAAAAAACATATTAGATATTTAGTAAATCTAAAAAATAGAATAATTACCAAATTTATTGGGAATATTTTTAGGAAATTAGAATAAACTTATGAGAAATTACCAAAATTGAAGCGATGATAAAATACTTTCATAATCTCAAAAAGTAAATATTTCAATTTTACCATCCTATATTGCATAACAAATTAATTTCGAATATTTTTAGGAAATGAGAATAAATTTATGAGAAACTACCACAACACTTTTATACTATCACAATCATATAGTATGTAATATTATCATAATTTAATATTTAACGAAGCATATTATATTAATAATTGACAAGGAGACAATGGAAAAACAACAAAGTTAAAACACAAACATTACAAAATATTCATTAAAATATTTCAACAATTAACAAGGAAGCAAAAAAGATTTTACCGTTGTCGATAAAAAGCGGATAGCCTAGCAGGAGGCCAAGCGCTCCAAGTTCCTCGTCGCCCAAGCAGAGTAGGAGCGGCGTGCTACTGTCATAAGAGCCCAGGGTGAGAGCCAAGCGGCAAAGCTCATTTTTGAAGCCACCACCTCTGCTGGTACATGCCTCGTGGAGCTCCGACACATCGAGGCCACGAGTGAGATTGCCGCGACTCTCACTAAGACGCCCAACGTTGCGTATATACCTGCCGAGAGGTAGGAACAATACGGTTCTTGTGATCAATCCTATGCAAGGCCGCTGAGCGGATTTTCATTTCTCGTGTCCCATGTTAAATAAAGTTGCCATCAATCCTGTAGCAAAAAGAGTTTACCAATTATGAGAAGGAGCGGCGCGCAATCGTCATCCGTGGCCAAAGCGGCCAAACTCATATAGGAAGCCACCATCCTCTACCGGTACTAGCCTCATGGAGCTCCGCCACATCGAGGCCACCTTGGAGATTGCCGCGACTATATCCAAGACGCCAAACATTGTATACATGCTGAGGGTGAGAGCAAAGATCATATTTGCCAAGGTATGCAGCGTAGCACTAGGAGGCTAGTAACGGAAGAGGCGGTAGCGTGAGATATGAGCTTGGTGGCTTCGCTCTCATCCTCGGCACGAATGATGACAACATGCCATCTTCTGGGACCAAGTCGATGAGAGAGTCAAACATGAGACTTCAGTTGGAGGCGATGTTGCAAACCTCTGATAGAGTTTATCATTTATTGTTCTCTTGGCGTCGGTCGGACTTCAAAATTTTAACAAATTAATTTTTAATATTTTAGGAAACCAAAATAAATTTATGAGAAATTATCAAAATATAAACGAGGATTCAAATACTTCCAAAATTTCAAAAAATAAATATTTTAATTCTACCTTCACATATTACATAACAAATTAATTTTTAAATATTTTCATGAAACCAGAATAAATTTATGAGAAACTACAAAAAATGAAATGAGGATTCAAATACTTCCAAAATCTCAAAAAGTAAATATTTCAATTTAACCTTCCTATATTGCATAACAAATTAATTTTTAATATTTTCATAATTTATGAGAAACTACTAAAATTGAAATGATGATTCAAATACTTCTTAAATCTCAACAAGTAAATATTTCAATTTTACCTTCCTATATTGCATATATTGAGATAATATTTTGTTCAATAATTTTCGCAAAAATTTTGAACCAGTACCATACCCACTCGGCCCACAATGGCCCAAAACATCCACTCGGCCCACAATGGCCCAAAAACATCCACTCGACCCACAATGGCCCAAAACATTGCAAACATACAAGTCGATTGCTAGAATCTCTATTTAGCGAACTTCCTACCCAGGCCCGCTGAACTAGAATGGCCTACTAGTTTCGTGGCCTACTTTGGTTTGGAATAACCCTCCAACCAAACCACTGGGGTCCATCATCAACGTGGCTCACTGACGGCAACTCTCAACCCGTATCCAAACTCGCCGAGTTGGGATCAACTTGCCAAGTTGGTACGATTCTCGGCACGGCCATACTCCAAACACAAGCATCATCTCAAGAAAAGAAACACACAAGAACACATGCCAAAAAATTACTCGAGTGGTTTAGACATTTTTGCCAACAAAGATAGTGCGCGCATATGGAAATTGGCATCTAGGTATATTTCGTATCATCTCCTTACTTTGCTTGGTTTCATTTAAGTTGGAGTATACAATACATGTTTGATTTGAGTTGTTTCTCCACTCTTGATAAGAGGCTTTTGAAAAATGATTTTTGTTTTTGATTTTCGATCTCTTCGGCGACCTATATAGCCTATGACGGGCTCATGCAACCTTGCGGTTCAAAATTATAAGCTAATTGTGGCCTTTCGGTTTTCAACCAAAGGGAAGGGTTGGAGATCTTAATTTTCAAAATTTTCTTATTTTGAGATCTCGTGATTCATTTTGGTTTCATGTTTGACTTAATTGAAAATGAATCAATGTTATTTAGAGGAGTTGAATTTGGAAAATGTAACTTGGTTTTTCACTTCGCTACTTAGTTCAATAGCTTGCATGTAGATTTGGTTTCATTTTCTATTTATGGAGTATACTTGCAAGTTATGGGTAATTAGGAATGGATGGCTATGTCAATGAAAAATGAAAAGTTTGGCTAAATTCGCATGGATGATGTATGTCTTTGGTTATTGCAAAAATCTAGTCTAATATCTCAATTTTCATGTTTTATTGGTGTCTCTATAATCATGATTGAAATTTCATGTTAAATTCATGAAATTTCATGAGTACGAATAATTTTAGGATTTAGGCAAATTTCATTGAATGAAAGTTCTGCTAGTCCAAAACTTGTCATTAGAGACCTCCTTTCTAAGTCCAAACTCATTCAACATGTTTAGAGAGATACACATGACATGCTTCTAGGTGTTTAGATTTGAAAATTCATATATATGTAGATCTACAAGATGATAACTAGTTGACCTTAAGAGACCTAAACTTGAGTAGATTTGACCTAAGTCAGCAAATTGACTTAGAAATTTTATTTTAGGTCCAAACTTCACAAACATATTTAGATTTACTCATGATAGGTGTTCATGTGATTAAACTTGAAAAACCATGAGTAAAGGATCAAATTTGATACTTAGCAATTTCATGTTATCATGCTTATTTTTGAATGAAATTGTGTTAGGTTGATATTTTGACCAAATGATATTATTTTCATCTCAAACTTGATATACATGTTTTAAATGATCATATCTTGGTATCTAAAAAGATTGGATGGAATATGGAAATGTTTGAAAAAAATGAAAAATATTTACGAAAATTCCACTAAAACTCAATGAATTTTAGAAGAAGAAAAATAATTTTTTGTTGATTCTTGAATCTGCATCTTCCTTGAAAAATCTAGTTTATGACATAAAAATTTCGAAAATCTTGAGTATGAATGTGATTTGATTTGCATTTATGAAATTAAAATTTGAAATTATAAAGTATCGTTCTTCCCAAGTGCTTATTTTTTGATACTTTAGATTTTCATCGAAATCTCCGAATGAGACTTCAAGTATGATGTTAGAATCATGTTTTTGGTATCGTTCTTATTTTGACTCGTGAAAAATCATTTCTAAAATGGTTTTTTGATATGTTGACGTATACATGAAAATATCATTACTTGAGCTAGATACATGAATAGTAGACTTAGAATTCTTTGATATCATGTATTAAACTTGTCTCATAATTGATATGTTATTTTTATTCCTTGGGTTGGTTGACTTCATTTTCATGAAGACTAGTTTCCAAGTCCCAAATTTGACCATAGTTGACTTTTCTTGCTCTTTTTGAGTGATGTCAAAAGGGGGAGAAAAATATAAGTAGAGAGAAAGAAAATATAGAAAAACCATGCATATAGATTGGGGGAGTTAATATTCATAGATATGTATGATGATTGGGGCAGAAATCCCATGATTGGTATCCTTTGATGCTTAAATGATATATTTTCATAAGGATGTTTGTTATCATCAAAAAGGGGAAGATTGTTGGCCTAAGGTTTTGAACCTTGGTCTTAATTTCGGTTTTGATGACAACAAACATGAAACTAATGTTTCACTGATAAATACTTCCAGGTTCCAAGTCGGTTAGCACTCGGCATCCGTGATCGAAAATATCAGAGAAATCAGAAAATCGAAAGGACGTTGGTTGACACGCTCGCATTTGTCAAAAAAGATAAAGTCTAGGTTTAGGGGCGTCTAGATAATATGTAAAATCCTAGATACGATGCCTCGATCTTTAAAGAAGAAAAATCCAAAGACAAAACACGAAAACGAATGATGAGCTAAAAAATCAGCTGAACCAGGGCTAGTTTGAGCTTGTCGGCCGATTGGCGATCGACAGCTGATCGACCGGCCATCGTCCGGCCATCAACCGGCCACTGCCCATTTTGCACAGTGTACTCCGGTCAATGGCCGGTCGCTCGGGCGATCGACTGGCCTTCAACCTACCACTGACCGAGAGACGCCAACGGGCAAAAAAAATGCCGGTTGGGATGAGGTGTCTTGGCCTCTTTCTTCATGGCTTATAAATAGAAGTCATGAGAGCCTTCCTTAAGTTTTTGGTTGAGCCTATTGAGACATCTCTTACACCTTCTAAGCCTTGATTGAGTCATCCTTTGTGAAAACCCTAGCCTTGATCTCTCATCTTTTTGATTGAGCCTTATCTTCAGTGTTTCATCATGAAAGGCATCAAGAGAAGCTAGGTGATCTTGTGTTTGGAGCTAAGTATAGTTTGGTTTGTTTATTGCTCCATATACATTGTATTTTGTGGTTTGTTTCTTGTACTTAAGCTTGTGATAACCTAGAGTTCTAGGTTAGTGGGTGGTTGCCTTTATGTTTAGGCATAATTCCACTGGTGTAATCTAGGATTAGAGTGTCCTTACGAATAGTGAGGTGGAAAAGTGCTCTCGGTAGGAAGGTGGAGACTTCTGGATATGGAAGTGCCTTTGGTGTGAGAGCGGTGACTTTCCGGTGAAAAGTCCTCATTGTAAAGCAACTCTGCATCTAGTGGATTGGGTTGAAATCCTACGCAGGGGTGTTTAGGTAGTGGAGTAGGTAGTTTGTCGAACCACTATAAATCCATTGTGTTAGCATTACTTATATGTGTTTGTGTTAATTGCTTTATTAATCGCTTTCGCATTTAGTCGTTAAATTGATAACTTGTCTAAGTATTATAAGAAACATTTAAAACCATAATTAGGCGAAAAGTTTAGATAACACACTATTCAACAACCCCCCCCCCTCTAGATTAAGGGCTCAAGTATACAATCACTTCAATTCATAATAGTACAACAATAAAATGCATAACAGTGAATTAAAAGTAAATATCATCCGTTCAATCTAAATCTCATGAAGTATTACCCTAATTGTTAGGTTCGGCCAGCCCTAGGTATCCTTTAGGGCTGCTGCATAAACTCCCTCCCCCTTCATCCAAGAACCAGATTACCTCTAAGAATTTACTAATATAAATCAAGACTGCCAACAACTCAATTTACCACCAAAATCTCAATCCCACATGTGCATGAAGCACACGGCCACGAGGAGGAAAGCAACCCTAAATTTAAGGTTTCTAATTTGACAATAAAGCATACTTCCACACATCAAATCAAGGAGAAAACCTAATTAATCATAAAAATTCCAAAATCTTTCCCTGAGAGGGATGGTCAAAAGAGGGGAGAAAGATCCTATTATACAAGGGCAAACCACTCACCGGCGAGGAGAAGCGAGAAGGAATCGAAGAAGGAAACCTCTCATCTTCGCGACGATCGGCTTCCGGCGATGACAAAACACTTGTAGCCCTTCTCCCTGTGTGTGTCCCTCTCACCATCGCCTGGGGGTGCATGCGACCCCAAGGAGGAGCCACGCCGCAGGTGAGATAAATTATCTTATATTTTTTTTGAATTTATAATTTTGACCTTATGACATAAACGGACCATAACTCGGCTTATACTCGTTTGAATCGAGTTCCATTTGAACCTACGAACTCGACTCGACCCAACCTTCCATCCCGACTTAATTAAATTAATTTTCCTCATCTATAAAGGTCACATCCCGGCTTTCCCACTGAAGCCTAAATAAATAAATTAAATTTTTATTTCTATTTTTCAAGGGTATAACACACGCCATCTTCTGGGGACAAGTCGATGAGAGAGTCAAAGACGAGACTTCAGTTGGAGGCGGTATTGCGAAACCCTAACAAGGTTTATCATTTATATTGTTCTCTTGGCTTCGGTCAGACTTATGGCGACTCTGAGCTGCTAACAGCCTCTCTCTGATTTGCTTCACTTTTTCCACTACCTCCTCCACCAAATCAGGTCCCATCATAAGGAAATCCCCTGCCTCAAACCAACCTACGGGCGACCTGCATCTCCGCCCAAATAATGCCTCAAAATGGGCCATCCCAATGCTGTTGTGGTAACTATTATTATAGGCAAACTCAATGAGAGCTAAGTACCTCTCCCAACTGCCCTCCGGGTCTAGGACACATGCCCTCAACATATCCTCCAGCATCTGAATAGTCCGTTCTGACTGACCATCTGTCTAAGGGTGAAATGTGGTACTAAACCAAACTTGAGTGCCCAATGCCTCCTGGAAGGACTACCAAAATCGAGTCGTGAACTAAGTACCCTGATCTGAGATGATCATAACTAGAACTCCATGATAAGTGACGATCCGATCTAAGAACAACCTCACATACTGCTCGGCTAAAAAGGTCGTCTAGACTGGTATGAAATGCGACGTCTTGGTTAGGCGATCCACCACTACCCAGATAGAATCATTGTCTTTCCCGTACTTTGGCAACCCAATCACGAAATCCATGATTATCTTCTCTCATTTCCACTCTGGTACCCCTAAGTTCTGGAGCAACCCTGCCAGCTTCAAATGTTCAGCCTTCACTTGCTGACACGCAATGCACTTAGACACAAACTCAACCACCTCCCTTTTCATGCCTTTCCACCAATAGTTCTGCCTGAGATCTCGGTACATCTTCGTGACTGCTGGATGCATAGTGTAGGTAGATCGATGAGCCATCTCCAGCACCTGCTTGCGAACCTCAGCCATATCCGGTACCACAATCCGGCTATTAAACCTCAAAACGCCCTTCGAGTCCACACTGAACTCATTATCTGCATCTCCTCTCCGGACCAGATCCTTAGTGAGTGCACAAAAAGGCATCCTCCTCTTGCGCTACCCGCAACATGTCAACCACTGTGGACTGCACTCTTAAGTGAGCCACCAACGCACTAGAATTTGATACTGATAAGACTACCCCGCCATCTAAACATAGGGCTAAATCCTGAGCCAACGGCTTCCTCCTTACTACCAAATGTGCCAGACTACCCATGGACAACCTACTCAGAGCATCAGCTACCACATTAGCCTTCCCTGAATGGTACATAATCGTGCAATCATAGTCCTTCAACAGCTCAAGACATCTTCTCTGCCTCAGGTAGACCTCCTTTAGGGTGAGCAAATACTGGAGGCTCTTATGATCAATGTATATCTCACAAGCCTCGCCATAAAGGTAGTGACGCCACAGCGTCAATGCGAACACCACCGCTGCCAACTCAAGATCATGGGTTGGGTAATTCTTCTCGTGAACCTTCAACTGCCTGGAGGCATAAGCTATCACCCTGTCATTCTGCATCAGCACACAACCCAAGCTGACTCAAGAGGCATCACAATAAACCACATACCCTCCCGAGCCCGAAGGTACTACTAGAACTGGTGCCGACGTCAAGCGGTCCTTGAGCTTTAGAAAGCTCTCCTCACACTTACTATCACATTCGAACTTGACCTTCTTCTGGGTTAGGCGGGTCAACGGCGTTGCAATCCTAGAGAAATTCTCCACAAACTTTCTGTAATACCTTGCCAACCCTAAAAAACTACGAATCTCCGAGACATTAGTCGGCCTCTTCCAATTTTGAACTGCTTCTGTCTTTGTAGGATCCACTTTTATTCCTTTCTTGGACACCAGATGGCTAAGAAACCCAACACTCTCCAACCAGAACTCACACTTGGAGAACTTAGCATACAAGCGGTGCACCGGGAGAGTTTTCAGAACCATCTACAAGTGCTCAGCATGCTCCTCCCTGCTCCTGCAATAAATCAAGATATCATTAATGAACACAATTACAAACTTATCCAAGTATTCCCTAAACACCCAGTTCATCAGGTCCATAAATGCTGCAGGTGCATTAGTCAGCCCGAAGGACATCACCAGGAACACAAAGTGCCCATACCTCGACCTGAAAGCAGTCTTAGGGACGTCACTGTCCCGGATCCTCAATTGATGATACCCTAACCGCAGGTCAATCTTAGAAAACCACTGAGCTCCCTGAAGCTGATCAAACAAATCATCAATCCTAGATAGAGGGTACCGATTCTTCACTGTTACCTTGTTAAGCTATCGGTAATCAATGCACATCCGCATGGACCCATCCTTCTTTTTCACAAAGAGCACTGGAGCACCCCCAGGTGAAACACTTGGGTGAATGAAACCCAACTCAAACAGCTCCTACAACTAGGACTTCGACTCCCTCAACTCAGCTGGTGTCATTCGGTATAGAGGAATGGAGATCGGCTTCACCCCTGGCTGCAAATCAATACAGAATTCGACCTCCCTCTCTGGAGGCAACCCTGGCAACTCCTCCAAAAACACATCAGAGAACCTGCACATCATGGGCATCCCCCCGATGTCCCTAGTCGCACCTCCACCTTCTTCTGCCATAGACACAAAGGCCAACAAAGACTAGAAACTGCTCAAAAGTATCTTCCGAGCCCTAAGAGCTAAAATTGTCATCAACGGCTCTCCCCTTCTCTCACCCTGGAAGATAAACTGCGGCAATCCGAGCTTACTGATGGTCACAGTCTTAGCCCTACAATCCACTGAGGCGAAATGGTCCGCCAACCAGTCCATGCCCAAAATTACGTCAAGCTCCAGCCTCGGCATGAGTGTCAAGTCAGCTATCAACATATGCCCACAAATGACAATCTTGCAGCCCTGAAAGACTGTCTCTGCCATCACAGAAACGCCTGTAGGCGTAGACACCACAAGAGGTAACTCAAGCACAGAAGGTACCCCTGACAAATTGGCAACAAACAAAGCAGATACAAAAGAGTGTGTAGCACCCGGATCAAACAAAACATATGCAATGGCAGACCCAACAACAATATTACCTGACACCACTGCCTTGGATGCCTCAGCGCCCTCTTAGTTCATATCAAACGCCCGTGCAGCGGGCCTCTCTGGACCACTAGCTCGCTGGCCTCCTCCTTGAGTCTGACCCTTCTGAGCTATGGAACCCACTAACATTGGAGCCTTTCCTCTGGTCTGATCAGGCTGCTGACTGCCCTTGCCAGGACAATCCTTTTTGAAATGCACAATCTGCCCACAGGTGAAACATACCTCCGAACGTCCCCAGCAAGCCCCCTAGTGCCTCCGGTGACATCGGTTACACTACTACGGCCCAAATCTCCACTGCGAACCTCCAGATGATGCCCCTGGTCCTGAACCCATATGGCCTCTAGAACTGTTATGACCTCCACCCTGCGGTGGTTCTGCTGCCCTAAAAGTCACCTCTGAGTGAGCTGGCCGACCCCCCGAAGCCTGGGGCCAAACCTTTTTCTTCTGGAGACCATCATGCATGTATGTCGGTACCAACGCCTCCTTTCGGAGCGACTCAACTACAACCCGAGCAAAAGAAGTGTCTTCAGTGCAATGGATCAGTGTGGCGATCTGCGGCCGCAACCCCTCAACAAACTTCTTGACCCTAGCGGTCTCTGTAGCTATTACGGTGGAATGGTACTTCGAGAGCCAAGTGAACTCCATCTTATATTTTATCACCGACATACTGCCCGTCTGACAAAGTAGCTCGAACTCTTTCGTCCGCCTGTCCCGGACGCTCATCGGTAGGTACTTCTCAACCATAGCAACTTTAAACTCCTCCCAGGTAGGGGGTGGTGCATCTGCTGCTCTATGGTCCGTCTAGTTGTGAAGCCAATCATTGGCTAGACCTCTCAGCTGTAACCAGATCAGTCGAGCGATCGTCTCGGAAGAACAACCAAGCTCCTGGCACAGCTCATAGCAATCTCCCAGGAAAGTGGTGACCTCCACTCGTTGATATATTCCTGTATACTCCAGTTGCTTGAATGCAACAAAATCTGCATATGAAGGTGCTCTGGGGCCTCTGACCAACGGTGCTACTAGCTGGACCACCTCTGGTGCTGTGGGTACTGCTGGTACTGGTTGTGGTTGCTGCCTCAGCTCCTGCTCCCTGTGGAGTGCCTCTATCAGCTCGGCCACCCAGGCCTGCAACTGAACAACCATGGGATCCTGTCCCACATCCTCTCGGGCCTACGGTGGTCTCCCACGACCCCGACCCCTGCCTCGGCCTCGCCCTCGGCGCTCAGTAGAGTTCTTGTCACTACTGCTCCTTGTGGCATCAAAAGCCTCCATCAATTTGTAATTACAAGAAAGAAAACATCCTAAGTCGTTAAGTAAATAAACCACAAGTCGCGCTGAGGTGCAGACTTAGCCCATTGATCTCATAGCATACCCCTACCGTATATTGACACGCTAGCAATGCCCTATACAGTGATAACTCTAGGTCATAGTCAGACCGAACCACATGCTCTAATACAACATTGTCATGCCCCAAATACAGTGTCATGTGATCGGCCAAAGTATATGTGCCTATACCCCACAGCATAACTCATGCACATGCCAACATCATAAGATAGCAGAATAAACAACACCTTTTAATAATAAAAATAACCAAAATAGATTTTTGTTTCAAAATAGTAAGGCTTTAAATAAATATCTCAGGTGCGGAAATAAATAAATTGAAGAGCAACAGTTCTTTTAATAAATAAAAACTGAGTCAAACATGAATGTCCCCATGGGACTACAACTCCAAATACCAAAATAAAGTACATGACAACCTATGACAAACTCGACTACAACCCCTGACTAGGACTGCTATGAGATCATACAGCTCCACTACCCTCCAGCTGCGCCAAGTGCTCTAGCCCACCTCAACAATCAGGCTCTACAAAACAAAACAACGACAACGGGTGAGTTCAAAGAACTCAGTGAGCGGTCCTACCGACCCCCACAAAAAAAAACATCACAGCGACATTCAATAGCATAATATCCAACTCTACATGAACATGATCACGAAAGTGTGACTAGATATCAGGCCATCTGGCCACTACCTACCCGAAGGCAGCCATCACCCATATGGTGAAGAACAACAGGCCTAAGCCTACCATGCCCTAAGGCAAACAACAAATACTAGGATAATCGGGAAGACCCTCCGAACTTATCCTAGTATAAATAAACTCGGGAGCAATCGGGATAGGCCCTCCGAACTTGCTCCACGAGACGCGTAGGGACAATCGGTGTCACGCCTCGACTCAGGGTCGTGTGACCGGCCAGGGTACGTGTCAGTACCCCGAAGCCTACCCTATGCACTGACCATCAACTTATAAAATACAACAGACTGACATAGAAATCATGAACAATAAATAGTACCAAACTTTATTAGATGCTTAAAAATAGTTTAACCGAACCAAGTTTGAAAATAGTACAAGTTTTCAAAGAACATCTGAAAGCTTGCAAAAAGGACATCTTAATGTTTACTAAATCAACTCAGTGCATATACATGACTCTACTCAAACACGACTACGACTATAGAGCTACTAGCTACAAGATCTGCACCCACGTCTGCCCTCCAACCGCACCATGCCACCAAGCCGTACCTCACTGGTCGGGCTCTACAAAACAACAATAAATAAACCGTGAGTTCGCAAGGAACTCGATGAGCGGTTCTTCCGAACCTTAACTTAAATCCTTGGCAAGATAGCATATACAAAGATAAGGAATTATAGATTGATCACACCATAGTAGTTAGCCATTATGCCAAGTCATAAGAACAAGTAAACTGGCCTCTTCGGCCCTTAATAATTCCACTGTAGCTCGGCCACTACTGGCCTAAAAGGTGTGGAAGGTTCGATGCTCCCCTCTACAAAACCGAGCCGGTGAGCCACCCAAAGCTAGCCCATAAGGGCATCTCATAATGAACATTCATGTTCGGATCCGTCGATTAGGATGGCCACTAGCCTCAGAAATTCTTCAGGTTAGGGATAGCTAGTCCCACCCAACTCGGGTCTACCATCAGCGTGGCCCACTGACGGAATCTCAATACCCTCCGCCACTTGGGTCTAACACCTAGCGGGCCCGCTGGTGCAATCTCAAGACCCTATAAACCGCTGAGTCGTGTGGTAGCCGTTCGGCTAATGACACTCCTCAGTAGACCATCTCAACCACAACCAGAACCAAGTTGTGCAAGTTTCCCTTTCTCTTGCTTTTCGGGCATTGCCCATATCCGACCCTTCCCCTCGGGTCGCACTTCTAGGATATTGATATCCGCTAATTATCCCTAGGTGTAGAACCTAGTAAGTGTACCTCGACTCTCAGTTAAATGTCACAACTAGGTAACCGAAACCTTTCTTTCTAAAATTATTAGAACATACCTATTATAGATGCATACGTGGACTACCATTATCAACAACGTATGCCAAGAATGGATATACTATGAGTGCCAAATTTAAGATGATAAATAATTCGATCAAAATTATGATCCCATCCTTTCCCTTGCTCGGCCGACTTGAGCAGGGCAACACCTTGCTCGGCCAAGCTCTTTAGGGGGGGTGAACACGCTTGCGACAACCAAACATAAGCATTAATCTAGAGATCTATCATTTAACGAAAATAAAGCGATCCATGAGTTAAAAGATGATCAAGAAAATTGGGGAAATTTTCGGTATGACCTTTCCCCTTTTTCCTCTATCCGGCCAACCCATAAAACATAAAAAAACTACAATCTAACAACAAGATCACAGCTAGATGAATCATTTAAAACCCAAGCGCGAGAAAACCACATCGATCGACAAGAAACTCGCATAAAAACTCGGTTTCAAAACCTACAAGGTTCGGCCACTCACCTCCCCTTACAAACAACCCAACCACTCACCTCAATTGGATCAAAAGATGGGCTCGATGAAGTTGAGTTCCAATTTCCCCGGCGTCGACGCAAGCTCGGCGCCGATCACGATCTCCCTCCTCTTCCTTGGGCTACGTGTGGCTCTCTCCTTGAGCCGCACGGAGGCTTGGGTGAGGGGTTTTATTCCCCTCATCTCTTGACTAAATTACCCCCATCTATTCACTTAAGTCTCCTTATCCGACTCCACCTAACCCGGATCGAGTCCCGACTCGACCCGTGCACCCAATCTCAACCCAACTTGAGTCAACTAGTATACTCATCCACCCAATTACCAACATTAGGCTATAATTTAAATTAATTATACCTGCTATTCGTGGATATCTAGCGACTCGGCCCGGCTAGATCCCGACTTGATGGGTTGCACCATGAAATTTTTATATTAGGAAACCCCGGGTATTACAATCGGAATTTGCCCATCCGAACTTGCCCCTTTAAGATATCATAGAGTAATCCAGAAATGCCCACCGAACTTACTCCTAAAAGATATCACAAGAATAATCGGGAAAGACCCTCTGAACTTATTCTTTAACACCACCTCGGGGATAATTGGGTAGGCCTCCAAACTTATCCCATGAAGCTAAACCAGAGCAATCGGGAAAGGCCCTCCGAACTTGTTCTGCAGGTTGGGAATTAGTCATCCAACCTCTCGGGCTTAGCCCGCAATCCGGCTCCTCTACGAGCCTCTCGGTCATTCATAAAGATATGGCGCACCGTGACCTAAGTCATGACTCTCCTACGGTGTCTTAGGGGTAATCCTATTGGAAAGTGTCTCAACACTCCAAAACCCGACCCCAACTCCTAGACCTGTAATGTCATAAATCCTGTGTGATTTTATTTTATGCAATAACTTGATTCATTGGTTCATAACAGATTATGCTGACCCTTTTCATAATTTTAATTATAAAATTAAATTTTAAATCAACCATATTTGGGTTTTGTTTTAGGGTTTTATTTTAACTTATTATTGTGCCCAGTACTGATGTATTTAACCAGAATCAAGTCTCAAAGGTGTATCCTATATTTCCAAACAATATTTTCTGGTCGAAACGATAGGTTACACGATTATATTCAGAGAAATACACACATCACAGTAATCAATATAAAAACAGCACAGAATCATCATCTCAGCATGAGATTTCAGCATCATTAAGTTTCAGCATAATTAAGATTTAAATCCAAAAATTCACGGAATACAACCTCCTAATTACCATTACATCAGAATTAAAATTATCAAGATAATTCTCACATAAACCATGCTTAACAACAAGAATATCAAACATCACAAACTTCTTTAACCAAGATCCAACCCTTGCTTTCAAGAATTTAAATCAAGAACCCTCAACTCTCAAAATCAAATCCATCTTTGAATTACATGGTAAATTTCCCAAAAATCGCAGATTTATTATCTAGCATGCATCTAAATTATAAGCATCGATATCCATGAACAATTTGAATCATAGAAGGCAAGAGACTTTACACCCTTCACATCGGCAATTCAACGAACACATGGAGGGCACCCCCTTTCCTCACTAGGGCTGTCCGTTCGAACCGAACCGAACCGAATTTGTCCAAACTGAAATTTTTCTTATACCTGAATTCCAACCCGAACCCGAACCAAACTATACCAAAACTGATTTAACCCGAACCGAAATTATTCGGTTCAGTTAGGATTTCTAAACTAGCTTTACTAGATTATATCATTTTCCTTACAAAGATGACTTTACACCAGAAAGAATACGCTCTCAAATCGAAGGCACTTTCACACCCGAAAGTATCTCACCTTACTACTGAGAGCACTCTCCCATCTCAACCAAAGGGACAACTCAACTAATCCTAGTAAACTAAGTTTACATGGTGGATTTAAGTCTTAACACCAAGGCAACCACCAACTCAATCAAACCTAGCAACCTAGGTTTACACAAGTTCAAATACAATGAAATAAATACCAAAATACAACAACTAATGGAGCAATAAATCAAACAACAAATACTTAGCTCCAAAAGAAACTCCCTAGTCCTCTTGATGCCTCAAGAATATGAATCAGTGAAGCTTGAAGGCTAAATCAACAAGTGGAGATCAAAACTAGGGTTTTTGCAAGGATGGATCAATGAAAGCTTGTAGATATGCTTAGGATCACTCTTTGAGGCTTGGAAGCATCAATAATAGGCTAGGAATGAGTTTGGGATGGGTATTTATAACCCCCAAACACCAAGGCTCGTCAATGGGCATTTTTCTGCCCATTGGCAATGCCCAGTCGCTTGCCGATCGATCATCGATCGATCGATCAAGCAATAACCGAACGACCGAAGGCATTCTGCCCATTTTTGCCTTCTGCCGATCGACTAGTCAATCGACCGAATTTGAGCAGGGATGATTTCTTGTGTATTTTCTGCTCGTTTGTTCATTTTTGGGTTCCGTCTTCACTAAGTCTACTTATATAACAGGATTACCCCCCATTTGGATTCAATAAAAATATCTAAAAAATCAAAATCCTTAATAATCAAAATCTAACGTTTGGGGTCTAGTACAAATTTCTGAAAAATAGAAATTTTCTAATCTTTCAGATCAAATATGGGTAGGCTAAACGCTTCCAAAAAATTATATAGTTTTTACCTAAGGAACAATTATCGGGACTTTTGGTGCCAAGAAAATATCTAGGTCATATAGCCGTCCAATGAGCTCCCCACGCTAAGTGAATTTCAGGGTCGTTTCTAATTTTTTGGTTTTTCATGTTTTTGGGTTCGGATTTTGTTTTTGGGGTTCGGATTTTGCACCATCAGGGTCGTTTCTAGGTCATGTAGCCGTCCAATGGACACCCTACACCTAAACTCTAACTTCTTGAAGAATCCCGAGCGTCGATGAGCGTCCTTGTCGATTTCTCCGATTTTTTCGATCGGGGACGTCGTGCGCTAACCGATTTGGAACTTGAAAATTTTTCTCCATGAAATCATTAGTTCCATATTTGTTATTATCAAAATCGAGATTAAGACCAAGGTTGAAAACATTAGGCAAACAATGACATTCGTCATACTCATACATCTCTTGGGGACATACACGACTAAGGTCGATATCGTAGGTCTGCAATGTCCATATCTGGAAATTTTCTCATGGCATAATGCCTTGGTATCCAGTATACCACATTGACATTAGGTTTCATTGGTGGGAATCCAAGAACTAGTCCCTGTATTTGTATAGTCAGTTGAGTAGGTACTACATAAAGAGTAGATTGATTCAGAAACCTCTTGCAAGCTACTCATCATATCGTTGAGCTACAGTACCCAACAGCTATTTTTTGAGTCCTTGGGTCATACCGAGCGGTATCGCCCAGTATTTAATAAATACTACCCGATATGGATGGTCTTTATTGATACACTCGGTACCGACCTGTACCGGGTGTATGGTATACCGGTTTTTTGAAAGTCGATAAATACCGACCGTATCGCCCGATACGGTATGGTATTTTAAACCTTGGTTGAGACTATGTTGTTGCGATGTTGATATTATGATGTTGTAGTCATTGATATATATATATATATATATATATATATACATATACATATATATTACTGATACACCTGGTACCGACCTGTACCGGGTGTATGGTATACCGGTTTTCTCAAAGCCGATAAATACCGACTGTATCACCCGATACGGTATGGTATTTTAAACCTTGGTTGAGACTATGTTGTTGCGATGTTGATATTATGATGTTGTGGTCATTGATATATACATATATACATACATATATATATATGTTGATATATATATATATATATATATATATATATATATATATATATATATATATATATATACCTATAAATGCTTTGCAGATCTTGTCATTTATTTTAGTGGAGATGTGGTCATTATGGTGATGATGGGCTAGGCGTTTTTGTGATGCTATGGCTGGAAATTAAGTTTGTGGTGTTATGAACTCAGTGTCATATTCTGATGATATATATTGTATATATGTATTTATCTATAAATGCTTTGCAGATCTTGTCATTTATTTTAGTGGAGATGTGGTCATTATGGTGATGATGGGCTATGTGTTTTTGTGATGCTATGGCTTCCAATTGAGTTTGTAGTGTTATGGACTCAGTGGCATTTATGGGTGATGCTTTGTTGACTCTATAAAAGAAGAGTGAGAACATGTGAAATGATATCAACTCCTATGCATTAAAATAGTATTGCAAAAATTCTGAGGAGATTGCACTATTGAGAGTGTGTGAATCGCAAGCAACAAACTTCTACAAATCAACTTCATATCATCGTGGGATTTTGGTTGTTGAACTCACTACAACAAGAAGATTGTGTGGATGACAGAACTCTATGATTTAGTTGTCATAGCAAGAAGTGTTTTGTTATTTCTAATTCACTTTAGTACTGAAAGTAGGATTTCGGTGTGTGAAATCCACATACTTATATTATACTTTGTTGATAGTGGATTGTGTTGGTGAAATGGCCAACACTACAGGGGTGAATAGTGTGTTAACTAAATTTTTTGTCTAATTTTGGTTTTGGTCTTTTCTTAAACTACTTAGGCAAGTTGTCAAGTTAATGACTAAATGCGGATGTGATTAATAATAAGGCGATTAACACTAACAAGAATAACAATGATAACACAATGATTTCTAGTGGTTCGGCCCCAATGCCTACACCACTACCTAAGCACCCAGCTTAGGATTTCCAAATTAGTTTAACTAAATTAATTAGTTTCCTTACAATGAGGAATTTACATCGGAAAGTCTTCACTCTCAAACCGAAGGCACTTCCACACCCGAAAGTATCCTGCCTTCCTAGTGAGAGCACTCACTCACCTCAACCCTAAGGATAACTTAATTAATCCTAGCAAACTACGTTAACACCGGTGGATTTAAACCTCAAACACCTAGGCTACCACCAAATTTCAAGACCTACACTCTAGGTCTTACACAAATTCAAATATAATGAAATCAACAAGAAAATACAACACTAAATCAACCAATAAATCAAATAATAAAATACTTAGTTCCACAACAAACACCCTAGTCCTCTTGATGCCTCAAGGTGATGAATCGATGAAGCTTTGAAGGCTATATCAAAGAATGGAGAGATCAAACTAGGGTTTCACCAAAGAGTGGCTCAATAAGGCTTAATGGTCATCAAAATATGGCTCAAGTAATGTTAGAAGAAGGGTGGAAGGCTTGCTAAGGCTTCTATTTATAAGCCATGAGGGAAGCATCACACAATGGCTCGAAATATAATCATTTTCCTCCGTCTGGTCGCATGTAGGTTGAAGGTTGGTTGACCGGACGCTTCTATGCTTTCTAGGCACCATTCGGTAGACTGACTTATCGACCGAAATTGGGAAATCAGTCTAGTTTGCTGAATTTTTTGCTCGTTTGTTCGTTTCTGGGTTTCGTCTTCTCTAAGTCCTCTTATATAACATTTCTTAACTTCAAGTTAAAAACTTTAAAACATAAATGTTATATAAGGATTATCGTCCATTTGGGTTCAATAAAAATATCTAAAAAATCAAAATGCTTAAGAATCAAAATCTAACATTTGGGGTCTAGTACAAATTTTCGAAAACTAAAAATTTTATAATCTTCCGGGTCAAATATGCATAGGTTAAAGGCTTCCAAAAAATTCTTAAAATTTTTTCGTTTACTAGTTTTTACCTAAGGAACAATTATCGGAACTTTTGGTGCCAGGAAAATATCTAGGTCATATAGCCCTCTAAGGAGCTCCCTAGGCTTAGTAAATTTTAGGTCCATTTTTTTATTTTCCAATTTTTCATTTTTTGGGTTTCGGTTTTGGTTTTTGCGTTCTTTGCACCATAAGAGAGGATTACATATTCATTCTAGACACACTAAATCTAAACTCTAACTTCCCGAAGAATCCTGAGTGTCGACAAGCGTCCTTGCCGATTTCTCTGATTTTTTCGATTGGGGACGTCGAGTGCTAACCGACTTGGAGCCTGAAACTATTTCTAATGAAAACATTAGTTCCATATTTTTTATCATCAAAACCGAGATTCAAACCAAGGTTGAAAATCTTAGGCCAATAAATTGGGAATTTGTCCGATGAGGGCCCCGCAGATTAGGTGACAAGATTGTCATTGAACTACGTAAACAAATCTTTTTGTGTTTGCGTATTTTTGTTTTTATCTTTATATCTGCTACTCACTCTGTCTTAAACCAGTTCAGTATTAGTTGCAACTCATTTGCAACTAACTCTGAGCAGAAAGTTTCCATAGAGACTGATCAGACATAATTTTTTGAAAAATTTAAAACATATTTTCAATGATATTTAGACTAGTTAAAGAGTTTTACTGGAACTTTTGAACAAGATAATATATTAACGTATGTCCATCATATTTTTTTTAGGTGCCTAGGAATAATTTTATGGATTATAGAAATCTTTTTGAAACTTTAAAATACATTTTTATAAGATAATCTCATATTTAATAGTTTCTAACAAATTCAAGAGTTTTGCCAAAATCTTAAACAATAAACTATATCATCTTATGCGGGTCGCATAAACCTCCTCTCTTTTTTAGTTCATAAGAATAATTTTATGAAACATATATTTTTGAATTTTACATTTCAATTTTAGTAAGATTTGAACATCTACAACAATTTTGCTCAAACTTTTGAAAAGAAATTTATCTCATCATATGCAACTTCCATAAGCCTCGTCATATTTTTTTCAACCCTAGGAGCAATTTTATGAATTAAAAAAAAAATGGAGGTATTTAAAAATTTTCAATGAGATTTTGAACTTGTTTAAGAATTTTCAAAATCTCAAATAAGCAAAATAATATCTCAATATATGCAGTATAGGAGGGTATGAAATTTTTTACTTTTTTATTCCAATTTTGAGAATTTTTGTATCCTTATTCCGATTTTAAGAATTTTCCACCACTACAACACAATTGACCTATAGAGACACAAACTTAGAAATAAATTATATTTTTATTTCTAAATCTTCACATTTAGAGACTAATAGACACAAAATTTACTTCTAATTAGCCTCTAAAGATCTAGAAACAACAGTCACTTAATTGATTTGTCTCTAAGCTATAGAAACACTAACAACAGAGTCACTTAATTGATCTGACTCTAAAGCTATTTTTAGAGACTAATTAGGGATAAATTTCGTGTATATGTCTTTACATGTGAAGATTTAGAGACAAAAATATAATTTATTTCTAAGTTTGTGTCTCTATAGGTCAATTGTGTTGTAGTGGTGGAAAATTCTTAAAATCGGAATAAGGATGCAGAAATTCTTAAAATTCTTAAAAACACGCAAACACAAAAAATATGATGGACATACGTTAATATATTATCTTCGGGAAGTTAGAGTTTAGATTTAGGGTGTCTAGATTTAGGCTTGTCAACAGAGTCACTTAATGTGAAGATTTAGAGACAAAAATTTAATTTGTCTCTAATATGTGTCTCTACAGGTCAGTTGTGTTGTAGTGCACAAAGTTATTTCGATTTTAGAATTTTCTCAATTAATTTAAAGAAATATAATTGTAGTGTTTTTTATAAAACATATATATATAATGTTTAGAAAACTCTTATAAAATAACATACTTACCACAGTACTTTTACCATTACTATAAGTTAGATACTTATTATGATCAAAATTAGGGATGTGCGTGGGTACCGAATAGACCCGAAATCGGTTAAAACCTATCCGATCTGGTAGATTCTGAAAGAAATAGTGCTCTTGAGTCAATCACATGTCGATGTGTAGGGAACTATCTTTGATAATGAGTAAATGAGGCAACTTTTCATCATATATTGTATCCATATTTTTTTTATTAGATTGTGATGAATCCCATGAACCCGGGCGAATGATTCCAAGAACATGATGAGATCATGCTAGTGAGACTTGGAATCCAGATGTTCTTGTTCTAAATGTTACTAGTCGTAGCGTAATGTCCAAGATATTTAATTTCATTATTTTCCTCTTATGTTTGTGGTTGCCAGCCTAGCAGACTAGTTCGTGGTCAAGCCGAGTCGACTCATGGTCCGGTGGGAGCTTGCGAGCTCGGGTAAGTAGGATATGAAATTTATGAATTTAGGCTTGTGTAGTTAAAATTATTTAATTTGATGTTGTGTGTGCATAATTCTTAATTATGTTCATGTGGGTGTATTTAATTAATTGCTTTTGTATTAGAATAAGTTTAGTTTAGTTAATTTTAGTAGCGGGTTCGGGTATGGCTTAAGGTGGATGCGGGTTGAATAAATATTTGAGGGGTTAGGGTTGAGGAGGGAATATAAAACCCCCTCCCCTTGGCTTGTGGCTCCTATTTTGGAGCCACCCAAAGTTTTGAGAAAGGGATCAAGCCGCTAAGCAGCCCAGCCACCAGCCCCCTTTCCTCTTCCCCTTGGAGCCGCCGCTGCCTATGGAGCCGAGCTGCAGCCCCAAGGCCCTCTTCCCTTCCCTCTCTTCTCTCTTCCTCCCCTTTGGAGCCGAGCCGAGAGGAGCCAACCAAAGCTAGGCCCTCTCTCTTCCCCTCTCCCTCTCTCCTGCCCTTCTTCTCCTTGGGTTCAGACGTCAAGTTTCTTGAAGCCGATTCGATGGTCGTTGTCCGGGGTTCTCTTCTAATAATCTTTCCAAATCTAGGTGAGTGGTTTTACCCTCCTTTTCCAGTTTCTCCGCCTTCTTGAGCCATTCTTGAAAACAAGGTGTTATTGTTGAATTTTACCGTTGGTTTTCGAGTTCTCACCATTTCTTGTGTTTGGCATGAGAGAGGAGACCCAAACACCTCCCCTATGGGGCTCGGCAGCCCTAGGAGAATCCTAGGGATGCTCGGCCAATGTGAGGAAAGGGAGTGAACTCCAAGTGTTCGATGAATTGCCGATGTCAAGGGTGTAAAGTCT
Organism: Canna indica; assembly: GCA_034359265.1. NCBI lineage: Eukaryota > Viridiplantae > Streptophyta > Magnoliopsida > Zingiberales > Cannaceae > Canna > Canna indica. The sequence continues at coordinate 34,354,100 of CP136892.1, read as the reverse complement.
CTTGCCTTCTATGATTCAAATTGTTCATGGATATCGATGTTTATAATTTAGATGCATGCTAGATAATAAATCTGTTATTTTTGGGAAATTTACCACGTAATTCAAAGATGGATTTGATTTTGAGGGTTGAGGGTTCTTGATTTAAATTCATGAAAGAAAGGGTTGGATCTTGGTTAAAGAAGTTTGTGATGCTTGATATTCTTGTTGTTAAGCATGGTTTATGTGAGAATTATCTTAGTAATTTTAATTCTAATGTAATGGTAATTAGGAGGTTGTATTATGTGAATTTTTTGATTTAAATCTTAATTATGCTGAAACTTAATGCTGTTGAAATCTCATGTTGAGATGATGATTCTGTGTTGTTTTTATATTGCTTACTGTGATGTGTGTATTTTTCTGAACATAGTTGTGTAACCTATCGTTTCGACCAGAAAATATAGTTTGGAAACATAGGACACACTTTGGAGACTTGATTCGGGTTAGATACATCAGTACTGGGCATAAGAGTAAGTAAAAATAAAACCCTAAAACAAAACCCTAATATGGTTGATTTAAATTTTAATTTCATAATTAAAATTGTGAAAAGGGTCAGCATAATATGTTATGAACCAACGAATCAAGTTATTGCATGAAATAAAACTACACAGAGTTTATGACATTACGGGTCTAGGAGTTGGGGTCGGATTTTAGAGTGTTGAGACACTTTCCAATAGGATCACCCCTAAGACACCATAGGAGAGTCTTGACTTAGGTCATGGTATGTCATATCTTTATGAATGGTAGGTCATAGGATCACCCCTAAGACACCATTGGAGTGTCTCTGTGATGTTTTTTTTGTGGGGGTCGGTAGGACCGCTCACTGAGTTCTTTGAACTCACCCGTTGTCGTTATTTTATTTTGAAGAGTCTCACCGTTGCGGTGGGCTGGAGCATTTAGCACTGTTGGAGACCAGTGGAGCCGCATGATCTCATAGCAGTCCTAGTTATGGGTTGTAGTCGAGTCTGTAGTAGGTTGTCATGCACTTTGTTTTGGTATTTGGAGTTGTAGTCCCGTGGGGACATTCATGTTTTACTCGGTTTTTATTTATTAAAAGAACTGTTGCTCTTCGATTTATTTATTTCCGCACTTGAGATATTTATTTAAAACCTTGCTGTTTTGAAATAAAAATCTATTTTTGTTCTTTTTATTATTAAAAGATGATGTTTATTCCGCTATCTTATGATGTTGGCATGTGCATGAGTTAGGTTGCGGGGTATAGGCACATATACCCTGGCCGGTCACGTGACCCTGTATTTGGGGCGTGAGCCGTAGGATCATCGATTAGGGGATCGATGCTTCCGGGAAGACTAGTGCACTTGATACATGCCCTATAAGATAGGGGGTAGCTGATCTCACAGTTACCTATGAACTGTCATTAATGTACAAGTGCAGGTGCTCATTAGGGAATGGGTTCACTGAACAAACCTACACGAGGAATACATATTGGAATCCTTACATGAGTGTCAATAAGATGTTCCTTAGGTGATAGTAGGTGCAAGCAATCCTTGGACCTGAGGTTGTCATAAAATCAGTTACTCGTAGTGAGAGGAGATAATATCCTATGTATTCCTGCAAGTATCAACTCAGAAATCTCTGACCAGAGTAGATATGAATGTCAAAAAATATTTTCTGACATGTCATTATTGAGACGACAACTTGGTAGAAGGAATACATATGAATCAGTATTAGGGTTTGACACATCTTTCGTACCCTAGCCGACTTCAGGACGTTGTAATCGAAGGATTTAGTTGCACGGTAACTAATCACTGAAGGGCGTTCAATCTATGTAGATTGAACCTCACACTATCTAGTAGTCATGACATGTTGGTAGACGTCAATCTTGACTTGTGAGTGGAGACTCACATGACCGCACTAAAGGGGTTTAGTGTTGGCTCATGAGATTTGAATAGAAGATGTTCTATCAGATCCGACTCTCCATTAAGCACAACTCACTGCTAGCTTAGTATGGGGCCCAATGGGTCACACACAACAGGCTAACCTCGTAATAGGCTTTATGAGATAGAGCTTGCCCGCGGCACTATATATCTACTAGCATGGACATGCTGCAACTCGATCACGGATCTCGTTTACAGATAATATAGGAAAGGTATTTCCTATAAGAACGAATGCACGAGGAAGGAGTTCCTCAAAAACCTTAATTTGTAGAGAAACCTCTATTTTGTAAGGTAACCCAAAAGTCGTAGGATTTTGTCACGCGATACTATTTTATATGGTTGATTAAAATGTTAATTATGAATTAAGAAATTAATTAACCATAAATCGAGGATACGTTTAATTAAGAATTAAACATAATTAATTTTATTTTTGAAATCAAAAATTCATGGACGGAAATTTGATTTTCCCCATGTGCCTACACCTATTAATTTGGAATTTGATTTATTTAGATAAATCATTATGAATATGAATTTGATTTATATAGATAAATCATATATTTATATATAATTGATTTATTTAGATAAATCATGATTCTATAAATAGGAATTTAATTTATCTACATGAATATAATTCATGTAAGATTAGAATTTAATTTATCTACATGAATATAATTCATGTAAGATTAGAATTTAATTTATTTAGATAAATCTCATTTCTATTAATGGGCTTTTAATTTATGGAGATAAATTAAAGTTTTTATCTAATTGGAATTAATTAATTTCGAATTAATTATGAAACAATTATATATGAAATATATTTTAGAGGCAAACCCCATAATTTTGAATTCCGAAAGAGATTTTAGGGGAGAAAAAGAGAGAGGTTTAAAGTTTGTAGTCGCCACCCCCTCCTTCTCCCCTTAAGGTGGCCGAATACGCCATGAGGGAAAAGAAGAATTTAAAGTTTGTTTCCCATCTTCTAGGTGAGAAAAAGAAAGAGGTTCTTGGGTGGAAAGAAGTCCAAAGAACCTTCATCTTCTTCCTTGAGTGGTTGGCCATCTTCCTCCCCTTCCCCGAGTTCTCCGAGAAGCCGGAGAGGTGTTCTTCTCCACCTTTGTGTGTGCCATCACTTCCTCTCCTTGGAGGAAACAAAAGAGGACAGCAATGTATTCTCTCTTCCATCCTCTCGCTCCGTGGTTTTCTCATCCCCTTTTCCTCCCGTTTTGGAGCCCGTTTCTTGGTGGAAGGGCCGACCTAGCCTTGGTGCTTTTGGGGGTTGAGAAAGCCACTCCGTTGAGCCACCACTACTAAAAATTTGGTCATCTGCGACGGACAACGCCGTTGCAAAATGGTCGCTAAAGACCTTCTGCGATGGCCAAGGGCAGTTGCAAATATCGATCGCAAGAGAGATCGAGAGGGAGAGATCGAGTGAGTGGGGAAGAAAAAAAGAGGGGCGGGAATCAGTGACCGTTTTGCGACGGGAGGAAGCCGTCGCAAACCAGCGGCTGCAACGCGGTCGCCAGGCCATCGCCAAGTTATTAATTTTGCGACGGCAATATATAGCGGTCGCAATGCCGTCGCAAAAGTATCAGCTCTGCAACCACCCATTGCAAACGGTCACAGAACTGTCGCATCTGCGACCGCAACAGATGTCGTCGCAAATGAGCCATCACAAAAGATGTTTTTTTTAGTAGTGCACAACGAGCCTCGTTCATCACTACCCCTTTCGTTGTGAGATGCTTGGTGTGGACTAGCATTGGAGGACATGCGTGTGTGCATCTTGAACGGGGATAGGAGCGGCTCCGTCAACCACCGCTGAAGGTATACTTTCCTCCTATGTTTAATTCCTTAAACTCGCTAAAGTAGATCGTTATTTTTTGGGGTGTTTGAATTTTTTTTAATTTTGTTTTCCGCTGTGTTTTCTATTCACACCCCAATAGATTCTGGGTACACCCGAATTAAATTTGGGTAGGGTCTGGATAAAAATTAAGGAACCGATTAAAATCGGTTCCGATTTCGATTTTGGGTCCAGCACATTGGATACCTAGAATCGGAATGGAAATTGGTACCCAAAACCTATACCCTACAACCTATAAATGAAGAGATTCCATCAGGGTACCCATAACCTATACCTTGGAATCTGTAAATGAACATGTTCTAACAAGGTACCTGAAACCTATAAATGAATAGGTTCTAACAGGATACCCAGAACTTGTATCCTGTAAATGAACAAGTTCCAATAAGGTACCCAAAACTTGTACTACACCACATGTTCCAAGTTGGGTCCAGTTCTAGATCCCAACAGGGTAGGGTCCGAGTCAAAAACTTAGGAACCAGTCATATACATGGTAGGTTCTGACTATCATGAAAAATATAGGGTACCGAGACCATTCAGTTGTGCTGTGGTTTTCCCTTGTACGAAAATGCATTAATTGTCTAGTAGCTCGGTCGATTTTTGTTATATTCTTTGACACATTTTGCGTACCTAAACTGGGACAAGCCGAGTTGTTCAATTCAGAAGTAGTGCCAAAAGCACCCTTCAGGTGTTTGAGAGCCAAGCTAATTGTGAGCTCAAGTCTCCACAATCTTGGTAATATTTTCCATTTAGTACATCCAACAATACCTACAGGCATTCCTTTCTGGGCATGCATATGGTTGGCAATTTTATATGTATTCGTATCACATTCGACTCATATTTGCACCATAAAAATAGATATGGATGTAGACACAGGTATGGATCAGATGTGGGTGTACGTATGCTCACACCATATTCAATCTGCTTGTGCATCAAATATATAATTATAATAATACTGCAATAAGCTATAACATATAACATATATTACACATTTAGGCAATTTTATAGGTTTTTGATAGTATTAGGTGATTGGTCCACGTATTATTTATTTAATTAGTAATTTTATGATTTTTTATTAATTCATATAATTAAAAGCTTGTATATGTTTAATTAAATTAATTTATTTAAAATGTGTTGCGAATATATGCATCTTTATGCAATGAAATATGAATATATGTATCCACATTCACAATGGATGTGAATATGCAGATGCAAAATACAATGTGAATGTGAATGATATAATATGTACATTATATCTGATCCATGGTTTCAAATATCGTACCGTATCGCTCGGTATAGTCAGTATTTATCAGTTTTAAAAAACTGGTATACGAGATACCCGATATTGGGCGATTCCGGGTATCTCGGTAAATACCACCCGGTATGACACAATGGCTCTTTTTAAGAGTCGTTTCTACAGTACCCGACAGCCCCAAATGGCTATATAGCCTCTTGGGGCCGGGTTTGGCTTCATTTGGGATCTATATACACCCCTCAAACTCTAGTTTTCACCCCTACTCACCTCTCTACTCATCTAAACTCTCTCAACTCTCAATCTCTCTCAATCTTTCTCAAACTCTCTCTCTCTCTAATCTATTTTTTCTTAATTTCTACACTGAAACTCTGCTGAAATGGCACCGAAATCTCAAGCCGGCCACGCATGGTAGCACGGTGTTCAGTTGGAGAAGGCTAACCACTAGCAATGCATCCACTGTAATATGATTTATCGATGTGGAGGCATCACTCGATTGAAGGCACACTTGGCCGGAACATCCAGTGACGTCGTCAAATGCACCAAAGCACTACCAGGAGTTCGACAGATGTTCAAAGATATGCTCACCAACAAGAAGGAGCAGCATCTTAAGAATGCAGCTCAACAAGCCGAGTTCGACTGACGAGCTACCAAAGAAGTCGGCGGTGGCCATTACGAGGCTCGGGCTGGCGGTGACGACGAGGATCTGGAACTTAAAGCTGGCATCCAAGCTTCATTGGAGCACGCTGCATCCGAACGAGATCGGATGTACTATCACGGATCTCATTTCGAGTATGGCGGCGGCAGTGACAGTGGTGGCACAAGCAGCGTCGACTCGACTTCAACTGCCGGATCAATGGACCGATGTGGTTCAATTACCTTTGGTCCTTATATTGGTTGGAGTTCTAGCATGAGGGTACCTCAAAGCAGAGGAGGCAGCAGAGGAGGCATTCAAGGATTCTTCACAAACCTCAGAGCAAGTGGTAGGAAAACTAATGTGATGTTTCTGTTCTTAATCCCAAGGCATTTCCTCCTCCATCAACAAAGCAACCGCGCATAGACGATGCTTGGAGCAAGATGAAGAAGTGGGAGTTGGGGAGAGTCATCTCCAAATGGTTCCACTTCAACCGGATTCTTGCAAATGTAGCCAACAATCCATACTATCGAACCAAGGTGTCTACCATCCAAATGGTAGGCCCAGGTATTGCCCCTCCAACTCCCTATAAAATTTCATGTCCTTACCTTGAATCAGAGGTCGATGAAATAAAGCAATGGATCGACGAAATCAAGTGGCAATGGGGGGAGTATGAATGCAGTTTGATGTGCGATAGCTAGACCAGGCCTACCCGAATGAGCATCATCAACTTCCTCATCTATTGTAATAGGAAGGTTGTTTATCACAAGTCGATGAACTCGTCCAATGAAATCCACGATGCTTACTACATCTCGAAGCTGATGACGGAGGTGATCGAGGAGATTGGACCCCAGAACGTTGTTCAAGTTATAACCAACAACAGAGCCAATTTCAAAAGGGCGGGTGAGATAATTTAACAGGATTATCCTCACATATGTTGGACTCTATGTGCAACCCATTGTATAGACCTAATTATGAGAGATATTGATGATATACCGATGATGAAGTTGACGGTAAAGAAGGCGCAATAAATTACGCGCTTCATCTACAACCACACATGAGTACATTCCCTAATGAAAAAAATTAAAAAAAGTAATTTATTAATTTTTAAATAATTTACAGTATTTATTTATTAATTAGTTTATCATAAATAATTACTAATGATAATTCCATATTTTAGGTGAAATTCTTCGACCGGGAGTGACTCATTTTGCAACCAACTTTATTGCATTAAGGTCGCTCCAACAAAAAAAGGCGGCCCTTAGAACCATGTTTACAAGTGAGGAATGGACTTCATCAAGATGTGCCGAAAAAATCGATGGAAAACAAATAGAGCAGTACATCCTCAACACGCGCTTCTGGGATTGCATCACAGAAATAATCGTCGTCGTAGAACCTTTTCACAATGTTCTACGATAGGTCGATATGGAAAAGACGCCTCAAATGGGCCATCTCTACCACTACATCCACCAAGCACAAGAAGAAATCAAGAGGGTTATGATTTCGCCTACCAAGTATGAGCATTTCACCAAAATTATCTCCTGGAAATGGGATAGTCAAATGGGACATGACATACACATCACAGGTATTTTTTATTTAATATTAGGAAATTATTTAAATTTAATTCATTATGCTTAATTTTTTATAGGGTATTATTTAAATCCCGCATACCAATACAAATATGATCTTGAAACGATCGATAGTTTGTTATATTCTCTCTGCAAGGTCATATAGAGAATGTCGGGATCCCACCGAGAAGCAGCACAAGCTCTCAATGAATCAAAATGATTCTGAGATGCAACTCGCAATTTCAGAGATTCATTTGCAATCTCCATTCGAGATATTAAGGATCCGGGTAGATAGATTTTTTTGCAAATTTATTTATCAAAGATAAAATCCCGTCACTAATATTAATTTTAAATTTGTTGCGGTCGAATGGTGGTTGCAATTTGGAACTGAAGCTCCAACTATTCGAAAGATTGCAACACGCATCCTCTCGCAAACCACATCATCAAGTGGATGCGAGAAGAATTGGTCAACCTTCACCTTGATTCATACGAAGCCACGCAACCGCCTTTCGTACGCCCGATTAGAGAAGCTCGTATATGTTCATTACAATATGCGACTTCGAATGCGGACGTTACAGAATGAAGATAGAGATATTCCACATGTAGATCCGTTTGATGTCGAGTTCGTCCTAGGCGATACGGACCCGATAATTGATTGGTGGAGTGCAATGGAAACTGACCCGCCTCTTCTTGATGAACCAGGCGAACCACCTCGGCCTTCACGAAATTATATCTGATGATGTTGAGTCTGAGAGTCAACCAGAAGACACAGACAACCAAGCTCTTCAGAGGGACATGACCCTTGCTCCCTTGGACTCTCAGCGAGTTCGACAAGTAAGACGACGATCCACGTCCAACTCTCCATCTTCACAATCAAATGGAAAGAAGAAGGCAGCACCTTCACCTTCAAAGGCAAAAGGCAAAGGGAAACGACCAATTGATCCTTTGGACGCGATTACAGAAGTGGAAGCGGACGAAAAAGATGAGCCATCGGTTCATAGCAGTAGCAGCACAGAAGACAGAGGAGATGACGATGATGATCATGATGATGGAGCTGGGGGAGAAGACACTGTCGTGCCATCAACACTGGCATCTACCGATTTGTGGACGAATGAGAAATACTTCGATCACTACACCCAAGATTAGGATCACAGTGCTAGAACTGGAGGAAAAAGTCGGGTGTATGAGAAGAGAGGCCGGCGTCAAGGAGGTGTAACGACAGCTTTGCAAGATTGCCACCACGATATGATGAGTAGCTTGCAAGAGGTTTCTAAATCAACCTACTCTGTATCAAGTACCTACTCAACTGATGATACTAGTTCTTGGACAGCCAACAAAGAAATACTAATGGGTATGTGGTATAATGGATACCAAGGCATGATGGCATAGGATCATTTCCAAATATGGACATTTGAGACTTATGGTGTCGACCTTAGTCGTGTATGTCCCCAAGATATGTACGAGTACTACGGACGTCATTCGTCCGCATTTTAAATATTGTATTCATGTATTTGACATTTGAATCTTAAATTTAAGTATTTCTTGATCAATTATGTGTTATTGGAGTTATTTTTTAATAACAAAAAATAAAAAATAAAAAAATTCTATCCAATATGCATTTTTCGTACCGGCTCGTATCGTGTGTCAGTACGGTGGTACGGTACTAGTACATACATATACCGATACCGGTCAAAGATCGAGATCGATACTGATACCGATATTTTAAACCATGATTTGATCTATTGTCATTGATGTGCATGCCACAAGAGGTGACAACTACTACGTGATTGTGCATTACTACTAGAGGCTTAAGGACGACCTCATAAATGAATATACATGATTAACTCAAAATCAAGCAAATAAATAACATCATTCATGTTTCACGCTTTGAGTTATATTTTCTTCACTTGCGAATTAAAGGTATGCCGATTGAATATTTATCATAGTATTCTCTTTAAAACTCATAAGAGATTTCAATTAGTCAAGAATTATTTTGCTAACTATATTATGTCACAACAATCCCTAAACAAAATTAAATGGAATACAAAAAACCTAAGCCAAAACTAATGGAATTTCTAAAACATGAATTAAACCAAAAAGCCAAGAATTTTCATGCTAAATCATCAAGAACGAAAGTGTATCTAATTCTATCACTCAAATTCCGGAGACGGATTGGGCTTCCAAGTCAACACGTAAGCTCGTACAAACGCACAATGAGAGATGGAAATTTCAGAGGCGAGGAACTAAGTGCGTGACTCGGGGACCATAACCCCTCTTTATATAGAGAAAACCAATGGTTGGTATATTACAGTTTCGATCATCATGAAATAGTAATATTATCACTATGGTATCTGTGCATAGATAATTATTCCCATGATTATGAAATGGTACAAGGCCTAATAATAAACTTTATTAGATCACCTTTGAGGGCGGATCCGCTTACTAAAGGATTACCACTCTGAATTCTTTCTTTAACAATCAAAAATTTAATGTCAATATGTTTTGACTTAGACGAACTTCTATTGTTATTGGAATATAACACTGCTGATTTATTGGCACATAATAACTTTAGTGGTCTTTCAATGCCATCAACAATATGCAGCCCAGTGATAAAATTGTGCAGCCATATTCCATGATTGGATGCCTCATAACAAGCTATAAACCTTGCTTCCATAGTTCAAGCTGCAATAAGTGTCTGCTTAGCACTCCTCCAAGAAATAGCTCCACTGACAAGCAAGTAAACATAGACAGGAGTGGATCTATGACTGTCTTGGCATCCGGCAAAATAAAATTTAGAATACCCAATGATCTCCAAAATATCTAATTTTTTGTAAGTGAGCATGTGATGCTTTGTTCTCTGTAGATACCGCATAACCCGTTTGTCTACTTTCCAATGATCCATTCTGGGGTTGCTCATATATCTACCCAACATCCCAACAATATACGCAATATCCGGACGCGTACACACTTGGACATACATCAAACTCCCTACAGCAGATGCATAGGGAATCTTCTGCATTTCCTTTTACACAAATTCATTATTGGAGCAATGATTGAGACTAAATTTGTCTCCTTTGGCAACAGGGGTACTAGTGGGTTTACAATCATTCATGCCGAATCTAGCAAGTACCTTATTGATATAGCTCTTCTGTGATAATCGAAGGATACCTTGAGAGCGATCTCGATGTATTTGGATTCCTAATACAAAAGAGGCATCCCCAAGAACTTTCATTTTGAATTTCTCCGATAGAAATCTCTTGATTTCGTGCATCAAACCTATATTGTTACAAGCTAGCAAGATATCATCGACATATAAGACTAGGAAAATATATTTGCTCCCACTGAACTTATGGTATATACATTCATCAACAGGATTTATCTCAAAACCAAATGAGATAACAACTTGATGAAATTTATAAAGCCTATTTTAGCCCGTAGATGAATTTCTTTAGTTTGCATACCATTTTCTTTGGATCTCCGGAGAAGAAGTTTTCTGGTTGCAACATATAAAATATTTCCTCAATGTCACCATTGAGAAACGTTGTCTTAACATCTATCTGATGTAGCTCTAGATCAAAATGAGCCACAAGTATCATTATAATCCTAAAAGAGTCTTTCGAAGAAACTGGAGATAAAGTCTCTTTATAATCAATGTCTTCCTTTTGGGTTGTCACGCCCCAACTCAGGGTCACGTGACCAGCCAAGGTATACGTGCCTATACCCAATAGCCTAACTCATGCACATGCCAACTCATAAATAAACATAGCAAAAGAATAGCATTTTCATTATGAACGGGAAAACAAAACAGATTTTGATTTGAGAAGTAAAGTCTTTTAACAAAGTATTTAAAGCGCGGAAATAAATAAATCAAGTTCAATGGTTCATTTACAAGTGAAATCTGAAATGAAAGACATGAATGTCCCCAAGGGACTATGACTCCAAAATACCAAAATACAGGTGCATTACAAACTATAAAAGACTCGACTACTACCCCTAACTAGGAATGCTATGAGATCCATGCGACTCCTCTGCCCTCCAACCGCGTCAAGTGCTCCAGCCCACCTCACTAGTCAGGCTCTGCAAAAAAAAATAGAAAGAAACAACGGGTGAGTTCAAAAGAACTCAATGAGCGATTTTACCATACAGGGGTAAATCACCAAGTAGTAAAACTAGCTAACATGCCAACTAGCCATCCCATGCCCAAAGGCAAACCATTTCACTAAGTAGTGAAATACAATAGGCCTCAGCCTACTCGTGCCCTAAGGCACACATCACACTCAAGGGTTATGAGGATAATTGGGATTGGCTCATCCGAATTTATCCTATAATAGAAACCCTAGATAAAGCGCGGGAATAATCGGGATTCGTCCATCCAAACTTATTCCTTAAATAAAGCAACTCGAGAACAATCGGGATTTGCCCGTCTGAACTTATTCCATGAGAAACGCAGAAACAATCGGGATTCGCACATCCGAACTTGTTCCTTAAAGATAGCGTAGGAATAATCGGGATTCACCCATCCGAACTTATTCCTTAAAATATAGAAACATGGGAACAATTGGAATTTTCCCGTCCGAACTTGTTCCACAAGAAACGCAGGAACAATCGTGATTCGCTCATCCGAACTTGTTCCTTAAACATGGGTTGGGAATTAACCATCCAACCTTTCGTGTCAAGCCCGCAATCCGGCTCCTATCCGAGCCTCACCGTCATTCATAAAGATATAGCGCTAACAAGACCTAAGTCAAGTGTCTCCTACACTGTCTTAAGGTGCCTTTATTGGGAAACGCCGTAACACTCAATGTCTGATCCCAACTCCTAGACCCGTAATATCATAAACTCATGAGATTTTATTTCATGCACATAATTTAAGTTGTTAGCTCTTAACAAACTATGTTGTCCCTTGAATTTTAATTATGCAATTAAAATTTCCATTTGCCAAAATTAGGGTTTTGTTTTAGGGTTTTGCTTTTAGTTAACTGTTGAGCCCAAAACTGGTGTACCCAAGTCTAATCTGACTCCCACAGTGTGACCTATGGATCCATACTATATTTTCTGATCAAAATGATAGGTTACACGACTATATTCAGTAAACCATACACACCACAACAAAGATTTCAAAATTAGTCCTAAATCAATAATTCAGCATGAAGTTTTCAGCATATCAAGGTAATTAATCCAAAATTTATAGAAATTAAAACCTTAATTACTGTTACAACATAATTATAACATTGAGACAAATCTCACGGGAATAAAATCATGTTTGTTAAACAAGATTAATAAGCCTCAACATCATCTTTAAAACAAGATTCAAGCTTCATGATCAAGAACACACATGGCATCAAGATCAAATATTTTTCTATGTAAAGCATGATTAATACACTTAACCACATATTTAATTACAAGACATACATCAACATCATAGGAATCTAATAAGATAAGCAATCCAAGACATATATCCCAAAACAAGCAAGAATCTTCACTTAGGCATTTCATCAAACACCTTGAGTGCAACCTTGTTACCACCTTGGCCGAGCACCCCTATGATAGTCCTAGGGCTGCCGAGCCACAAAGGGGAAACCTCGGGTCCCCTCCCACAAGTCAACACAAAAATTTGGCGATAAAAATACAAAAATCAACTGGAAACAACAAGAACGTCCAAACGCCCAAATTGGCCCAAGAACACGAGAGAAAACCCAAGAAAAGGAGGGGTAAAACCACTCACCCGTGTTGGCTTAAGGTTTTCAACCTTCGTCTTAATCTCGGTTTTGATTATAACAAACATGGAACTAATATCTCATTGAGAAATCTTTCAGGTTCCATTTCGGTTAGCATTTGATGTCCTCGATTAAAAATATCGGAAGAAATCAGAAAATCAGAAGGATATTGATCATCGCGCTCGGGTTCGTCGTGGAATATCTCGGAAGTCAACGTGTGCACCAAAGACGTATTGGACAAGTCCAAAGATCACATGGAAAGCTCTCCAAGTTGATGCTTGTTGAAAGCCGGAACCCGAAAATGAAGCGCGGAAGAAGAAGGCTGAAAAAATCAACTTCAGCCTAGGTTCAGTCGACCGATCGGTCGACCGAATGTAGTTAGAGTATTGACAGTAGCCTTGTCGGTCGACTGGTCGGTCGACCGAATGTCACGAAAACATGGCAGTAGCCATTCGGTCGACCCGTTGATCGACCAAAGATAGGGAAGAAATTGCGTAAAGGCTACGTCGGTCGATCGGGCGATCGATCGACCGAAGGTAAAAAGCGGCAGTAACTACTTCGGTCGACCGACTGAGGCCAAAAATTGGCAGTAGCTTCGTTGGTCGACCGATCGGTCTACCGAACTGCAGATCGCTGAAGCCGCAACTTGCGTCGGTTGACTGATCGGTCGACTGAATTGCGGAACGTAGGAATTACATCTGGCAGTCGACCCGTCGGTCGACCACACAGAGACATTGAGGCAGCGGTCGATCGATCGATCGACCGGCCAATCGACCAAGCGGCTGTAACGGATAGTTTTCTACCCGTTGAGTTGCTATTTCTTTGAGAGGGTATAAATATACCTCATCTAACTCATTTATTAATTGACTCTCCTTCACTCTTACAGATTTTATTGAGCATTCTAAAGGGAGTTTTGAGCCTTCTAACAAGATTGCAGCGCACCCTAATCTTCCGTCAAAATCCGCTTCAAGCACACACTCTGTCTCAACTTGGAATTTGATTCGAGCTTTACTTCTTGGCGAGTTGAAGGCGTCGAAGGCTTGAAAAGAGCACTGACTCTTGGTTTTATTTTTAAGCTCTTTTCATTGTAATTTTAACTGTTATTTGAATCTATTTTCTTGCATTTGAGTTTGAGTAAGACCTAGGTTGTTAGTTGAGGTATCCCTTGCTGGGAAGGTGGTTACCTTGCTGTGAAGGTGTAAAGCCACTTGTGTAAACTTTGTTTTACTAGGATTAGTTGAGGTATCCCTTAAGTTGAGGTGGAAGAGTGCTCTCGGGAAGAATGCGGAGACTTCCGGGTGTGGAAGTACCTTAGGTCGAGAGTGCGACTCTTCAAGTCAAAGTCCTCATTGTAAGGGAAACAATAATTAATCTAGTAAACCTAGTTTGGAAATCCTAAGCAGGGTGCTTAGGTAGTGGAGTAGGCATTGGGGTCGAACCATCATAAATTTGTGTGTTTGCATTGATATTCTATTTGTGCTTAATTGTTTATATTGCTTCCGCATCCAATCGTAAAATTGTAATTTGCCTAAACGATTAAAATTGAATTTAGGCTAATTAATTTAGTCAACATACTATTCACCCCCCCCCCTCTAGTGTTGCCAATTCGACCAACAACCCGATCTAGAAAGAAGAAATACGAGAAACTCTAAATCGGTAGCCTTCGAATCGGCAGTGGCTCGGCTCCTCAAAGGGGCGGTGGCTCCAAGAATAAGAAGGAGGTGGCGGCTCTAAGAGAGGGGGAGAGGGGCGGTGGCTCCTTTCCTCCTCAATGGCTCGGCTCAAGGGTGAAGGGGGTCGGCTCTAAGGAAGAAGAAGGCTTGGCTCCTTCAGCGGCTTAGTGGCTTGTGGCTCCTCTCTCTCCCTCTCGGCTAGTGCGGCTCCAATAGGGAGCCACCTAGACAATGAGGGAGGGTTTTATACTCCCCTCCTCAAACCCTCATTCTACTAACCCTCTTAACAAACTCACATCCGCCTCGAACCCGAAACCAATCCACTAACCCGCCTTAACTCAATCTAACCCCATGTTCCACATAAGCATCAACCACATACACACTCAAATAACATAACCAAACTATATTATTATAATTCATAATTCAACTTACCCAAGTTCGCAAGCTCACACCAGACCATGAGTCGACTCGGCTCGACCTCGAACTAGCCCTCTATGCTGACAATAACAAACAATAGCAGAAATAAATATTAATATCTAGGATATTACATGGGTGAAGCCTTTTACAACAAGACGAGTCTTATATCTTTCCATATTACCTTGAATCTCTTAGGGCATGTTTGGTTAGCGAAACCAAGTCTGTTTTCATGATTTCAGTTTCACTGAAACCAAAACTGCTTACGAAAACGTGT
Organism: Canna indica; assembly: GCA_034359265.1. Classification (NCBI taxonomy): domain Eukaryota; kingdom Viridiplantae; phylum Streptophyta; class Magnoliopsida; order Zingiberales; family Cannaceae; genus Canna; species Canna indica. Next base: position 34,338,779 of record CP136892.1, on the reverse strand, counting down.
TTGGTTCAGTGTTTTCATGAAATTGAATCGAAACCAGAATGAAAACGAAACCAGTTTTCTTGATAAAAATGAAAACACCAGAATGTTGTTTTCTGTGGTTTCGAGACTGTCGGTTTTGTTATCAAAATGTGATAACTTTATAATTATAAATATCTTTTTATAAAATTAATTAATTTAAAAATAAATCAAACTATATCTAATTTTTAAAAATAAAAATAAAAATCATCATTTTTAACTCAAACTTTTATCTTAAATTTATAAAATAATTAAACCAATTTATATCTAATTGACTCAAACCCAAATTTTAAATAACTCAATTTTCTTAAAGTTGGTCTATTTATAATTTAATCAAACCTAATTTTAGATCATTGGACTTGTTTTTTTTTGAAATTTTATAATAACTATTAATTAATTTTTATATCTAATTGAACAAAACAAATCTTAAATTACCAATAACTTAATTAATTAAATCATATAAATATTTTGTAACCATATTAACAAATATTTAATTTTGTAAACTAACTAAACATTTAATTACTACTAAAAATGTTCAAGAAAAATTAATATTATTTTTTATAACCAAATAAATATTTACTGGTTTCAACTAACTAAAACTGATGTTGTTTTTATTAACCAAACGCGTTTTCAGAAAACTGAAAACTAGAAACCAAAACCAAGTTTTCGAAACCAAGTTTTCAGTTTCACTGAAACCAAATCAAAAAATAATTTTCGCTAACCAAACAGCACCTTATGGTTTTAAATATCTATTTGCAACCAATGGGTTTTGGACCTTCAGGTAATAGAACAAGATCCCAAACATCGTTGTATTGCATAGACCTTATTTCCTCATTCATGGCATCAATCCACTATTGAGAGTTAGAGCTTTGCATGACTTGACAGAAGTTGACTGGGTCATCTTCCATCATACCAATGTTAGCCTCATGCTCTTTGAGAAATACAATGTAATCATCCGGAATTACACTTCTCCTCTCCCTAGTGGACCTTCTTAATAGCATTGGTTCTTGAGGTTTGAGTTTGCTCTACAAGGGTAGGCTCCTCAGGAGTAAACTCTTGAGGCTGAATGGGGAGCACGTACCTCAATGTTGTCTTGTAAATTCGAATTTTTTGTTTGATCAATGTCTCCCCCCCCCCCCCAAACTCTACATCCTCAAAGAATCAGACATTTCTTGTCTAAAAGAATGTCCTATTTGTCGGATCATAAAATTTATACCCCCTAGACCTATCAGGATAACTTACAAAATAGCAGCTAACTATTTTGAAGTCCAATTTCTTTTCATTCGGCCTGTATGGCCTAGCCTCAGCTGGATAACCCCAAATGTGTAAATGTCTTAAATTGGGCTTGTTGTCCGTCCATAGTTCATAAGGGGTTTACAGTACTGCTTTAGTTGGTACCCTATTAAGGATGTAAGCTGCAGTCTTAAGTGCCTCTCCCTAGAGGGACTTTGGTAAGGTAGAGTGACTAATCATGCTCCTCACCATATCCTTAAGAGTCCAATTTCATCTTTAAGCAACATCATTCATGCTAGGACTACCTAGCATGGTGTACTGTGGGACGATACTGCATCCCTCTAGGAACTTAGCAAAAGGTCCTGGATGTTGTTCACCTGATCCATCATATCTATCATAGTATTCATCACCACGGTCAGACCTGACAGCCTTAATTCTTTTACCTAGTTGATTTTCAACTTCAGCCTTATAGGACTTGAACACATTCAGTGCTTGAGACTTCTCTTTAATTAGGTATATATAACCATATTTAGAGTAGTCATCTATGAACGTGATAAAATACTGTCATAGTAGTCATCTATAACCCACCAAGTGTCTAAAGGTACAGAAGTTAACTTCAGAACAAACTAGATGAGAGACTATAGAAATTAAGTATCTAGCACCTACAGCTTCCTTAGTTTTAGATCTTTTCTTGCCTTTGCCTTTAGAAGCAATAGCCAAATGAGCACTCTTAGTTCTGTCAAGCTTCAATCTCCCCTCCTCTTGCACACAGTGAGAAATGAGTTCATTCAAACACCATTTCTCCTTTGACGGTTAAAACTGATTTTAAACTGATTATATTGTGCAGGGAGAGAGATGAGAACTATATGCACCAGTAGATCCTCAGATTGGTCTAACTTCGGTGCCTTTAATTTTGAAGCAATGTTTGATATTTCCATAATGTACTCCATAATGTTCCCCTTGCCCTTATACTTCATTAAGATCAGGCTTGCTAAAAGTATGCTTGTCTCGGACTTTTTATTTCTTTTAAAGCGCTTTTCAATGGCAGAAAGGAATGACCTGACATTAGTCTCGTCGGACATGGCACCCCTAAAGCATTCGGGAATTGCACGCCTCATGATCATCAGACTTAAGCGATTGGATTTATCCCACTGATCATACGCTCTCTTTTCCTCATAGGAACTTTGAGCTGAGAGAGCAGCGGGCTGATCCATACGAAATGCTAAGTCCAGATCCATGCATCCGAGAACGACCATAATGTTCTCTTTCCATACTTTAAAGTTTGTGTCAGTCAGCACAGGGATGGAGTTAATACTAGTAGCAATAGAAGTAGCAGAAGTATTCACTAAAAGAAAAGAAAACAAAACATGACATTATAAGCGCGCAGCTCAAAATAAAATACAATTAATCGTGTAACGGAAAGAAAATAAATAATGGCAATCCTCATTATAAGATACCAAACACAACATTGACACTTCATCTTTGGACAAAATTGTCAACTTGTAAGCGGTACTCTCAATGTAGTAATCAAATACTGACCATCAGGCCTGTCAAACAACGAGCCTTTCTTTAGACCGACTCGTGTTCACATGGTAAACTTTATGATAGTCACGTATTTATTACCACAAGCATGTAAGGAATTCGGTCAGGTAGGAACCTTCCTTTGGGCCGATTACTACTCACATGAATTTCAAACATGCAAACATCATATATATTCCAAAAAAATATCAATTTAACACAAGAGATGTCACTTTGGCGACATGTTGTGCCAAACTAACATATTTCAGAATATTAGACATATAAATTAATGTGCCACTATTTAATTTCATGGTAAATTGGTCAAACTACAATAAAACGATCAAAATTATATTGAACCAATCAAAAATTGATAAATTTAAGCAAGAACCGAACATATTTGAGCTGAACCAAAGCTAAATAAATGGGAATTAAGATCAACCTAATGTTAATTCTACTGAACCGATTGAAATTAAACTGAACCAAATGTTAATTTCAGTGAACCGATCAAGAAAAGTAATGAACCGCTTAAAATTTGCATTGAACCAGTATGAATTGACCTAAACCGATATTGAATCGGTCTGAAGCCAAGAATTTGCATTGATGGAATTTTTAAAATATGAATTAAACCCAAAAGCCAAGAATCTTCATGTTAAATCATCAAAATGACAAGAACGGAAGCATACCTTATTTCATCGTTCAAATTTCGGAGACGGGTTGAACTTTCAAGTTAACACGCTAGCCCGTACAAACGCACAATGAGAGATGGGGATTTCAGAGGCGAGGAACTAAGCGCGTGACTCAGAGACCGTAACCCCTCTTTATATAGAGAAAACTAGAGGTTGGTAAATTATATTTTCAACCATCATGAAATAGTAATATTACCACTATGGTATCTATGCATAGATAATTATTCTCATAATTATGAAATGATACAAGACTTAATAATAAACTTTATTAAATTATCTTTAATCAGCCAATCAAATTGATAGCGTAATCACATGCCAATATATATAATGTTGGTCCATATTAATTATAAAACAAATAATTTAATAAAAATGGTTGTTTCTAATGAATTTGCTTGCCAAATAATTAACCTAGCTTGGCCGAGGGGATGAACATAATATACAGCCAGACAAAACGAGTAGTAGCAAACTCAAACCATCACTTTATTTTTGGAGTTGCTTGATCTTAAAAATAGGGTGCGCTCGAACTATTTGTCCAAATATACAAGCCAATTGTCAGCATACCATAGACTTGGAAGATAATAAAGCTAATGGTCCAACAGTAGTATACTAGATTTGGTGACGTAGTCTCAAATTAGTACTCGAACGCGCTGCCATTCCATGCAATAGAAAGCTGATGCACTGACACATCATGGCACTCAAACTCTGCCACCGTTGAAAATAATATTAGTTAATACAACAATCATCAGAATTATCAGTTTATACAACAGTTTCAAACTATATACACTATTAGAATATTAGCTATCAACCACGAGACTCACCGACGGCCACCTGGGCCATCCGAACAATTCACAGCTTTTCGACTGCCGCAACAGTCATGGCTGATGTAACCAAATCAGCCCCAACAGCCGTGGCTGATGTAACTAATCAGTCGCGGCTCGCATACGGCCGCCCAAGGCCGTCGCTCATAGCTGATGGCTGACGCGCACGGGGCGCGAAATATAATAACCTAGTAGCGACAGTGTAGCGGGGGGGCCAAAGGACCGTCAATGATATAAGTAATTAGCCACGACTACCAATGGCTGTCGCTTTTTAATTGATGGTGCGAACTGGACGCGAAAATAAAAAACACGTCACCGACGGCTTAGAGAGGGTTACACGTTAGTAGTTGTCCACGGGTTACCGACAGCTAATGAGACGTCAGTGATAAACCTTTTTATTTGCGTTCGCGTCCGGCCCTTCCTCTTTCCCCCACTCTTTCCTCCACTCTCTTCTCTCTCCGCTTCGGACCGAGTTGTCGCCGCCGCCGATCATTTCCTCAGCACTGAGTTTGCCGCCGAGCCACCGTCGACGGAGACGGCGTCCTTGCCCTCGTCGATCGATCGATCCCCAATCCCCACACGCCGCACGCCGGCCCCAATCTCCCTCGCCGCCTTCCAGGTGAGCTCTTCCTCCCCTCTCCGGTCGGCGCCGGCATTAGTTAATTTTTTTTGTTTATTAGATTAATTAAATTTAATTAATTAGGGTTAATGTTAGATAAATTAGGGTTATTTGTTAATTAGATTTAATTATGGTTAATTATTTTTTGTTGTTAGATTAAATTAGATCATATTTAATTTAATTAGATTTAATTAGGGTTAATTAGTTTTTTTTTTGTTGGATTAAATTTAGGTTAGTTTTAATGTTAGGGTTAGTTAATCAATGGTGGAATAAATGTTAGGGTTAATTTTAATTGGGTGTAATTACAATTTTAAAATCGTCCACTTTGAACTCGCACGTGCCAAAATCATCCACTTTGTACTTGCGCGCACTGGAATCGTCCACTTTGGACTCGCGCGAATCACCTACTGTGGACTTGCACCGGCATCCACAAATTTAGAAAATAATCATGACGAGTTGATATGTTTCATATATGCATTGACGAGTCATGTTATTTAGAAAGTATATACAACTATAAATATATACTTTACATTTCATATTTTGATACTTATTTGCCTCCAGTTTGAGGCTTATAGTTGTTTATATACTTATAGTTGTATATATGATATTTTGATACTTGTTTGCCTCTGGTTTGAGGCTTAGATTGATGATATTTAAGTAAAACTTGTATGGTTGGTTGAAAATGTATGTGTGTGATGTTTTATGGTTGTAATATGTGATTATAAATAGATTATAATGTATAAATATCATTGTATATAGGAATTTTCAAAATTTTAATTTTTTTTCAGTTACAAGATATAACTTCAGCCACGGCTTACCGACGGCTGACCGTCACTACACCGTGGCGGAAAGCGTATCGTAAATGGCTGGGCAGCACCAAATATCACGGTTGCTAATAATATCACTGACGGCTCTCAGCCACGGCTGATGTGTTTAAATCAGCGACAGCCAACTAGAGTCGTCACTGATGTGTTTAAATCAACGACAGCGCGAGCGACTGTCGCTGATGATTACTTGTGACGGCTGAGGGCGGCCGTCATAACTTATCTGAGACGCGCACATCAGTGATGACATTTTTCCACGGTCTGCATCGTCCGTGATAGTCGTCACCAACGGTTCAGCCACGGCCTGAGTCATCGGTGACAACGTCAATTCTAGTAGTAATATCAACAAGATGTTAAAACAGGGATATTGGTTGATCGACAGGATTGGTCACTACTCTTTCAAACAGGAAAAAACTATTATGGAGCCCCACCTATGAGTGAACCTGACATTTCTAATAATGAACCTAGCATTATTAATACTGAACCTAAAGTGAAAGTGCTAGGTTCATTTGTTTGCAACACAGGTTCACTCTTACTTTAGGTTCAATATTACTTATACTAGGTTTCATTTTAATAAAATTAGGTTTACTCATCTGAGGGGCTCCATAGAAATTGCACCCTTTCAAACATGTGCTACTTAATTTTAGGTGTTACAAAGAACAGAGGATAAGGAGGGAAAAGTAAATAACTAGAGTGTAATTTATAAGCAGGAGCAAAAGGTTGACAATATGCATAAAATTGGAGGAGGAAAGAAACCTCTGGAATTCAATTGAGGAAACCTGTGGCATGCACAAGACATGTTAAGAAATGCGTGTGGCATGCAAAAATTGCATAATGTTGTGGCACATGAAATACTCAACTCCACTATTGGCATAGTTTGGGCAACATTATCAAAATTTTTGAAATGTATTGAAATAACGCTCCATCTGTCTGATCAAATCAATAAGTGGAAATTTTACTGATTTTCATACAATGAAATTTATTCTTAACCCAATCAAATTAATATCTGGCGGTACTACCCTCGTGGAGCTTCGCTGCATCAAGGCAGTCTTGGAGATTGTCGCGACTATATCCAAGACGCCAAACATTGCATACGTGCCAATTTGTTGAGGTGAGAGCGAAACTACCAAGCTCGTATTTGTTTAGGTAAGGCAACGTTCAGCATCTTGGAGAGAGTCGCAGCAATCTCAAAACAGCCCTTTATGCAACATAGCTCTAGGAGGTTAGTACCGAAAGAGACGGTGGCATGAGATATGAGCTTGGTGGCTTCACTCTCACCCTCGGCACTGATAACAAAAGCATGCCATCTTCTGGGGACAAGTCAATGAGAGAGTCAAAGAAAGACTTCAGTTGGAGGCGGTGTTGCAAAACCCTAATAAGGTTTATCATTTATATTGTTCTCTTCGAGTCAGTCGGACTTCAAAATCTCAACAAATTAATTTTTAGTATTTTAGGAAACTAGAATAAATTTATAAGAAATTACCAAAAATTAAACGAAGATTCAAATACTTTCAAATTTTTAAAAAGTAAATATTTCAATTTTACCTTCCTATATTGCATAAACAAATTAATTTTTAAATATTTTTAGGAAACTAGAATAAATTTATGAGAAATTACCAAAATTGAAAGGATGATGCAAATACTTTCAAAATCTCAAAAAGTAATATTTCAATTTTACCTTCCTATATTGCATAAAAAATTAATTTTGTATATTTTTAGAAAACCGGAATGAATTTATGAGAAATTACCAAAATTGAAACGAGGATTCAAATACTTCTAAAATCTCAAAAAGTAAATATTTCAATTTTACCTTCCTATATTGCATATATTGAGATATTTTGTTCAATAATTTTCTCAAAAAAATTTAACATGACCAAATCTTATTGAAAATGTGTTTTAAATTTTTCCATAACTCTATAATTTATAAAATTATTCCTAGGAAAAAAAAGGTAAATAGACAAAAATAGTCTCAACTTTCACGAATTTCTCAATTTTGGCCAATCCGTTGATTGGTCTCAAATCTATATAAAAAGTTTAGAATTGGTTCCAATATATAATAGCCCTCCGTCAGCTCGACATGATCTCGCCCGTTAGTTTGCTGACGTGGCAAACCGATAATAATATTTTATTATCGCCACATCATTTGTAGTCCACGTCACTTAAAAAAAATCGAACCCGGTTTCTTTATACCCGACAACCCACTCGATTCAAACCCAATATCATTATACCCCACAACCCACTTGACTCAAACATGTTTCTTTATACCCGACAAATGACTCGACAAACCTTACCCCACTCGACAAACCCTCCCCACTCGATCAAAACTCCTACATACCCGCGCTCTCAATAGTTTCCATTTTCGGCCCCTTCTACGGCGAATACTCCGGCGACCATTCCCTACGTTCCTTCCCCATCCTTCACGGCGATCTATAGATGAAATCATGGTTCGTCATCGGTGGCAGCATCCTGTGCGTCGTTCAAATAGAATCTAACGCCACACTGTCGGGAGTCAGGGCGAGACATTGTAATATCCTAGATATTTAAATTTATTATTTTTCCTCTTATGTGTGTTTGTCAGCCTAGCGGAGTAGTTCGTGGTCGAGCCGAGTCGACTCACGGTTCAGAGCAAGCTTGCGAGCTCGGGTAAGTAGAATATGAATTTATGAATTTTAGGGTTGGGTAGTTGAAATTATTTAATTTGATGTTGTGTGTGCATAATTGTTAATTATGTTCATATGGATGTATTTAATTAATTACTTGAGATTTATTAGAATAAATTAAATTAAATTAATTAGGTCTATCGGGTTAGCGGATTTTGTTTTTGCTTAAGGTGGAAGCGGGTTGTGGATTAAGGGTTTAGGGTTGAGGAGAGAGTATAAAAACTCCTCCCCATGGCTTGTGGCACCTATTTTTGGAACCACCCTAATAATTGAGAAGGGGAGCCAGCCGCCAAGCCAAGCCAACCGCCAGCCCCCTTTACCTTTTCCCCTTGGAGCTGCCGCCACCCAAAGCCGAGCTGAGCCGCCTGCTTTCTCTTCCACTTCCTATCCTCCTTCCTTTCCTTTGGAGCCGAGCTGAGAGGAGCCAGCCGAAGCCAGTCCCTCTCCTTCCCCTCTCTCCCTCTCTCCAAGCCAGCGGCTTGGAGTGAGCCGCCAACCCCTTGTCCCATTTTCCTGAGTCGAGCCGCCACCCTTTTAAAGCCGAATTCGAGGGTCGTCATCCACGATCTCTTCTTTAATCTTTCTTCCAATTAAGGTGAGTGGTTTACCCCTCCCCCCCTCCCTCTTCGGGTTTTGTTCGAAATCTTGGAGCCATTCTTGGCGGCTCGGTGTTTTTGTTCGTTCTTGGATGTCTCCCTTGATACGCAAATCTTGATCTATTCTCCTAATTTCGGATTCTTGATTGTGGATTTCTTGCTTAGAATTAAATCTGTAATTTTTTAATAGAAATCATGTGGTAGGATTAAGATCTTGATGTTTGTGCTTTAGGGGTTCTTGAGAAGGGGGTTCTTGATCTTAATACTTCATTCTTGATCTAAGTATTGTGGGTTCTTGCTAATATTGATTAAAAGCATGATTTTTGTGAATTAATTCTTGGGATTAGTATTCTGTCCTAATGATAATTTAGGGGTTAATTTTTGTAAATTTTCTCATTTAATTCTATAGTATGCTGAAAATTTCATGTTGCTGGAATTGTATGCTGAGATGATGAATCTGTGCTGATTTTGGTTTATTTGTTGTGGTGTTTGTATTTCTGTGAGTATAGTCTTGTAACCTATGGTTTCGACCAGAAAATATAGTTTGGAAACATAGGACACTAGATTCGGGTAAGATACATTAGTACATGGCATAACAGTAAACTAAAACAATACCCTAATTTTGGTGATTTAAATTTTAATTGCACAATTAAAATTGGTTTAAAGGTCATCATAATCTGTTATGAACCAATACATAAGTTTTGCATGAAAAAAAATAACACGGGTTCATGACATTACGGGTCTAGGAGTTGAGGTCGGGTTTTGGAGTGTTGAGACACTTTCCAATAGGATCACCCCTAAGACACCATACAAGAGTCATGACTTAGGTCATGGTGCGTCATATCTTTTTGAATGGTGGAGAGGCTCGTAGAGGAGACGGATTGCGGGCTAAGCACGGGAGGATGGATTGCTAATTCCCAATCTGTAGAACAAGTTCGAAGGGCCTTTCTCGATTGTTCTGATTCAACCTCGTGGGATAAGTTCGGAGGGCCAACCCGATTATCCCCGAGGTGGTGTTAAGGAATAAGTTCGGAGGGCATTTCCCGATTATTCCTGTGATATCCTTTAGGAGTAAGTTTAGAGGGTCTTTCCCGATTACTCCTATGATATCTTAAAGGGGCAAGTTCGGATGGGCGAATCCCGATTGTCCCTAACCATCTCATCGAGCAAGTTCGGAGGGCCTTTCCCGGTTGCTCCCGAGTTTCTTGTACTAGGATAAGTTCGTAGGGCCTTCTCGATTATCCTAGTATGTGTCGTTGCCTTCGGGCATGGTAGGCTTCGGCCTGATGTACTCCACTTTGGAGGGTTAGATGCCTTGGGGCATGTGTGATCTGTTGGCCTGTTAGCTAGTCACACCTTTGTGACATTACCCTCTTTAGAGATAGATTTTATTCTTATCATCTCTGTGTTTTTATTTATGAGGGTTGGTAAAACCACTCGCTGAGTTCTTTGAACTCACCCGTTGTCGTTTGATTTCTATTTTGCAGAGCCTGATCGGTGAGGTGGGTCGAATGCACTTGGCACCGTTGGAGGGCAGAGGAGCCGCATGATCTCATAGCAGTCCCAATTAGGATCATAGTCGAGTTCTTTTGTAGTAGTCATGTATTTGTATTAACTTGATTTGGAGTTGTAGCCCTGAGAGCATTTTTGTCATTTATTTCAGGTTTTATTGTATCTAAACTTTTGAACTGCTAAACTTAAAACGTTATTCCGCTCTTTTTGTTTCATTTGAACTACTTGAATTAAACTTTGTTTTGGTTCGCTTTTCATTAAAATAAAACTTGTTATTTCTTTTCGCTATATTATTTGTTGAGTTGGTATGTGCTTGGTTTAGGCTGCGGGGTATAGACACGTATACCCTAGCCGGTCACGTGACCCTAAGTTGGGATTTGACAATGTTGGTATCAGAGCATGTGGTTCAGTCAGACTACGACCTAAAGTTGTCACCGTATAGGGCATTGCTAACGTGTTAGTATACGATAGGGGTATGCTATGAGATCAATAGGCTAAGTATGCACCTCAGTGCGACTTGTGGTTTATTTACTTAACGACTTAGGGTGAATTAATTATTTAAAATTTTGATGTTTTCTTTATGGTGATTCCAGATCGATTGAGGCTTTTGATGCCATAAGGAGCGATAGTGACAGCAACTCTACTGAGAGTCGAGGCAGGGGGCCGGGGTCGTGGGAGACCACCGCAGGCTCGAGAGGATGTGGGATAGGATCCCATAGTTGTTCAATTGCAGGCCTGGGTGGCCGAGCTGACAGAGGCACTCCGTAGGGAGCAGGAGCTGAGGCAGCAGCCACAACCAGTACCCACAGCACCAGAGATGGTCCAGCCAGTAGCACCGGTGGTCAGAGCCCCCATAGCACCTTCATATTCAGATTTTTTTACATTCAGGCCATCGGAGTATACAGGGGCAGATTGGCGGGTGGAGATCACCAGTTTCCTGGGGAGATTGCTATGAGTTGTGCCGGGAGCTTGGTTATTCTTCTAAGATAACCGCTCGACTGATCGGGTTACAGCTGAGAGGTCCAACCAAGGATTGGCTTCACACCTGGAGGGATTGCAGAGTAGAAGATGCACCAGGGAGGAGTTTAAAGCTGCTATGGTGGAGAAGTACATGTCGATGAGCATCCGGGACAAGCGGGCAAAAGAGTTCGAGCTGCTGGTCAGACGGGCAGTATGTCGGTGACAGATTATGAGATGGAGTTCACTCGGCTCTCAAAGTACCATTCCACCCTGATAGCTACAGAGACCGTCAGGGTCAAGAGGTTTGTTGAGGGGTTGAGGCCGCAAATTGCCAGACTGGTCCACTACACCGAGGATACTTCCCTTGCTCGGATTGTAGATGAGGCGCTCCGAAAGGAAGCGTTGGTACCAACAGACAGGCATGATGGTCCCCAGAAGAAAAAGTTTCAGCCCTAGCCTTCGAGGGGTCAGCCAACTCACTCAGAAGGGACTTTTAGGACAATAGATCCACTGCAGGGCGGAGGTCATCACAGTTCCAGAGGCTACATGAGTTCAGGACCAGGGGCGTCGTCTGGAGGTTCGCAGCGGAGATCTGAGTCGCAGCAGTGTAATCGATGTCATAGGAGGCACTGGGTGGCTTGCTGGGGACGGTATGAGGGATGTTCCAACTGTGGGCAAACTGGGCTTTTCAGAGAAGATTGTCCTGACAAGGGCAGTAAGCAGTCTGATCAAACCAGAGAAAAGGCACCAATGTTAGTAGGTTCCGTAGCTCAAACGAGTCAGACTCAGGGAAGAGGCCAGTGAGCTGGTGGTTCAGAGAGACCCACTACACGGGTGTTTGCTATGAACCAAGAGGGCGTTGAGGCGTCCAAGACAGTGGTGTTAGGTAATATTATTGTTGGGTCTGCCATTGCATATGTTTTGTTTGATCGGGTGCTACGCACTCTTTTGTATCTGCTTTGTTTGTTGCTAAGTTGTCAAGGGTACCTTATGTGCTTGATTTGTCCCTTATGGTGTCTACACCTACGGGTGTTTCTGTGATGGCAGAGACAGTCTTTCGAGGCTACGATATTGTCATTTGTGGGCATGTGCTAATGGCCGATTTGACAATCCTGTCAATGTTGGAGCTTGATGTGATATTGGGCATGCATTGGTTGGCGGACCATTTTGCCTCAATGAATTACAGGGCTAAGACTGTGACCTTCAGTGAGCCCGGATTGCCCCAGTATACATTCCAGAGTGAGGGAAGGGGTGAGCCGTTGATGGCGATATGAGCTCTTAAGGCCCGAAAGTTACTCTTTGGCGGATGTCAATCATTTTTGGCCTTTATGTCAGTGGTGGAGGAAGGTGGAGGTACGGCCAGAGACATCGAGGAGACGCCCGTAGTGTGCGAGTTTTCTGATGTGTTTCCGAAGGAGTTGCCAGGGTTACCTCCAGAGAGAGAGAGATATCGAATTCTGTATCGATTTGCAGCCATGGGTGAAGTCGAATTCTGAGTTGAGGGATTGATGACCTATTTGATCAGCTTCAGGGAGCTCAGTGGTTTTCTAAGATTGACATGCGGTCAGGGTATCATCAGTTAAGGATCCGGGACAATGACGTCCCTAAGACTGCTTTGAAGTCGAGGTATGGGCACTTTGAGTTCCTGGTGACGTCTTTCGGGCTGACTAATGCACCTATAGCATTTATGGACCTGATGAACCGAGTGTTCAGGGAATTCTTGGATAAATTTGTAATTGTGTTTATTGATGATATCTTGATTTATTCCAGGAGCAGGGAGGAGCATGTTGAGCACTTGCAGATGGTTATAAAGACTCTCTGGGAGCACCGCTTGTATGCCAAATTCTCCTAGTGCGAGTTCTGGCTGGAGAGTATGGGGTTCCTTGGCCATGTGGTGTCCAGGGAAGGGATAAAGGTGGACCCCGCGAAGATAGAAGCAGTTCGGAATTGGAAGAGGCCGACTAATGTCACTGAGATTCGTAGTTTCCTAGGGTTGGCAGGTTATTACAGAAAATTTGTAGAACATTTCTCCAGAATTATAGTGTCATTGACCCGCTTGACTCAAAAGAAGGTCAAGTTCGACTGGGACAGTAAGTGCGAGGAGTGCTTTCTGAAGCTCAAGAACCACTTGACGTCGGCACAAGTTCTAGATGTACCCTCGGGCTCGGGAGGATTTGTTATTTCCTGTGATGCCTCCCGGGTTGGCTTGGGTTGTGTGTTGATGCAGAATGGCAGGGTGATAGCTGATACCTCCAGGCAGTTGAAGGTTCACGAGAAGAATTACCCAACCCATGATCTTGAGCTTGCAGCAATGGTGTTCGCATTGAAGCTGTGGTGTCACTACCTTTATGGCGAGGCTTGTGATATATATACTGATCATAAGATCCTCCAGTACCTGCTCACCCAGAAGGAGTTGAACCTGAGGCAAAGAATATGGCTTGAGCTATTGAAGGACTATGGTTGCACGATCATGTACCATCCAGGGAAGGCTAATATGGTAGCTGATGCTCTGAGCAGGAAGTCTATGAGCAGTCTGGCACATTTGGCAGTCAGGAGAAGGCCGTTGGCTCAGGATTTGGCCGTATATTTGGATGGTGGAGCAGTCTTGTTAGTATCAGATTCTAGTATGCTGGTGGCCCACTTGAGAGTGCAGTCCACATTGGTTGACAAGCTCCGGGCAGCGCAGGAGGAGGATGCCTTTTGTGCACTCACTAAGGATCTGACCATGAGAGAAGATGCAGATAATGGGTTCAATGTGGACTCGAATGGCGGTCTGAGGTTTAAGAACCAGATAGTGATGCCCGATATGGCCGAGGTTCGCCTACAAGTGCTGGAGATGGCTCATCGATCTACCTACACTATGCATTTGGGAGCCACGAAGATGTACCGAGATCTCAGGCGTAACTATTGGTGGAAAGGCATAGAAAGAGAGGTGGTCAAGTTCGTGTCTAAGTGCCTGGTGTGTCAGCAGGTGAAGGCTGAGCATTTGAAGCCGGCAGGATTGCTCCTAAACTTAAGGGTACCTGAGTGAAAATGGGAGAAGATAACCATGGATTTCGTAACTGGGTTGCCAAAGTCCTAGAGAGGCAATGATTCTATTTGGGTAGTGGTGGATCGCCTAACCAAGACATCGCATTTCATACCAGTCAAGACGACCATTTCAGCTGAGCGGTATGTGAGGTTGTTCTTGGATCGGATCATCGCTTATCATGGAATTCCTGTTATGATCATCTTAGATCGGGGCACCCAGTTCACGGCTCATTTTTTATAGTCATTCCAGGAGGCCTTGGGCACTCATGTTCGGTTCAGTACTACGTTTCACCCTCAAACAGATGGTCAGTCATAGTGGACTATTCAAACGCTGGAGGATATGCTGATGGCATGTGTCTTAGACCTGGAGGGCAGTTGGGAGAGGCACTTACCTCTGATTGAGTTTGCCTACAATAACAGTTACCACAGCAGCATTGGGATGGCCCCATTTGAGGCGTTGTATGGGCAAAGATGCAGGTCGCCTGTAGGTTGGTTTGAGGCAGGGGATTCCCTTATGATGGGACCTGATCTGGTGGAAGAGGCTGTGGAAAAAGTGAAGCAAATCAGAGAGAGGCAACTAGCAGCTCAGAGTCGCCAAAAGATATATGCTGATGGAAAGGCCAGTGAGGTAGAGTTTGTTGAGGGCGACATGGTGCTCCTCAAGGTGTCCCCTATGAAAGGGGTGGTGAGGTTTGGTAAGAAAGAAAAGCTAAGCCCTAGGTTCATTGGGTCATTTCCTATTCTCAGGCATAGGGGAGCTGTATCCAATGAGTTGGTCTTACCTCCTAGTATGGATCGAGTACATCCGGTGTTCCATGTGTCTATGCTGAAAAAATACATTCGGAATGAGTCCAGTGTGATCGAGCCCACCGCAGTGGAGGTGGATTCAGCAACCTCTTATGAGGAGCGGCCAGTTGAGGTGCTAGATCGTAAGATCCAAAAGTTGAGGTCTAAGGACATCCCCTTGATTAAGGTCAGATGGGAACACCATTCCGGCCAAGAGGCCACCTGGGAGGTGGAGCAGGATTTGAGGGAGCGTTATCCTTCATTGTTTGATGATGTGGTGAGTCCTTATTTTCCTTTCTAAAATTCGAGGATGAATTTTCTTTAAAGAGGGAGGATTGTAATATTCTAGATATTTAAATTTATCATTTTTCCTCTTATGTGTGTTCGCCAGCCTAGCGGACTAGTTCGTGGTCGAGCCAAGTCGACTCATGGACCGAAGCGAGCTTGCGAGCTCGGGTAAGTAGAATATGAATTTATGAATTTTAGGCTTGGGTAGTTGAAATTATTTAACTTGATGTTGTGTGTGCATAATTGTTAATTATGTTCATGTGAGTGTATTTAATTAATTGCTTGTGATTTATTAGAATAAGTTTAATAAAATTAATTAAGTCTATCGGGTTAGCGGGTTTGGTCTTAGCTTAAGGTGGATGCGGGTTATGGATTAAGGTATTTAAGGGGTTAGGGTTGATGAGGGAGTATAAAACCCCCTCCCCATGGCTTGCGGCTCCTATTTTTGGAGCCACCCAAAGTATTGAGAAAGGGAGCCAACCGCTAAGCCAAGCTAAGCTGCCATTCCACTTTCCCTTTTCCCCTTGGAGCCGTCGTCACCCAGAGTCGAGCCGAGCCACCTGCTTTCTCTTCCTATTCCTCTCCACCTTCCTTTCCTTTGGAGCCGAGCCGAGAGGAGTCAGCCGAAGCCAGCCCCTCTCCTTCCCCTCTCTCCCTCTCTCCAAGCCGACGGCTTGGAGTGAGCCGCGGCCCCGTTGTCCCCTTTTCTTGAGTTGAGCCGCCACCCTTTTGATGCCGAATTCGAGGGCCGTCGTCCGGGATCTCTTCTTTAATCTTTCTTCCAATTAAGGTGAGTGGTTTACCCCCCTCTCTTCGGGTTTTCTTCGAAATCTTGGAACCGTTCTTGGCGGCTCAGTGTTTTTGTTTGAAATCTTGGAGCCATTCTTGGCGGCTCGGGGTTTTTGTTCGTTCTTGGATTTTTTTTCTTCGAGTTCTTGCCATATTTTCTTGAAGTTGTGCTTGAAGAGACCCTAATCTCTCCTTTATGGGGCTCGGCAGCCCTAGAGTAAACCTAGAGGTGCTCGGCCAAGTGGGAAACTAGGGTCGCCCTCAATGTGTTCGATGAAAAGCCCGAATGAGTTTCTTGTTTTTCTTGATACACAAATCTTGATCTATTCTCCTAATTTGGGATTCTTGATTGTGGATTTCTTGCTTAGAATTTAATCTATAATTCTTGAATAGAAATCATGTGGTAGGATTAAGATCTTGATGTTGGTGCTTTAGGGGTTCTTGAGAAGGGGGTTCTTGATCTAAGTGTTGTGGGTTCTTGTTAATCTTGATTAAAAGCATGATTTCTGTGAATTAATTATTTGGATTAGTATTCTGTCCTAATGATAATTTAGGGGTTAATTTCTATAAATTTTCGGATTTAATTCTATAGTATGCTGAAAATTTCATGTAGCTGGAATTGTATACTGAGATGATGAATCTGTGCTGATTTTGATTTATTTGCTGTGGTGTTTGTGTTTCTGTGAATATAGTCGTGTAACCTATCATTTCGACCAGAAAATATAGTTTGAAAATATAGGACACACTTTGGAGACTAGATTCCAGGTTAAATACATCAGTATAGGGCAGAACAGTAAGCTAAAACAAAACCCTAATCTTGATGATTTAAATTTTAATTGCACAATTAAAATTTGGTTAAGGGTCATCATAATCTGTTATGAACCAACACATAAGTTTTGCATGAAAAAAAATAACACGGGTTCATGACATTACGGGTCTAGGAGTTGGGGTCGGGTTTTGGAGTGTTGAGACACTTTCCAATAGGATCACCCCTAAGACACCGTACGAGAGTCATGACTTAGGTCATGGTGCGTCATATCTTTATAAATGGCGGAGAGGCTGGTAGAGGAGCCGGATTGCGGGCTAAGCCCGGGAGGTTGGATAGCTAATTTTTAACCTGCATAACAAGTTCGGAGGGCCTTTCCTGATTGTTCTGGTTCGGCCTCGTGGGATAAGTTCAGAGGGCCTACCCGATTATCCCCGAGGTGGTGTTAAGGAATAAGTTTGGAGGGTCTTTCTCGATTATTTCTGTGATATCCTTTAGGAGTAAGTTTCGGAGGGCCTTTTCTGATTACTCCTATGATATCTTAAAGGGGCAAGTTCGGATGGGCGAATCTCGATTGTCCCTACGCGTCTCGTCGAGCAAGTTCAGAGGGCCTTTCCCGATTGCTCCCGAGTTTCTTCTACTAGTATAAGTTCGGAGGGCCTTCCCTATTATCCTAGTATGTGTTGTTGCCTTCGGGCATGATAGGCTTCAGCCCGATGTACTCCACTTTGGAGGGTTAAATGCCTTGGGGGGTAGGTGTGGCATGTTGGCTTGTTAGCTAGTCGCACCTTCGTGACGTTGCCCTCTTTAGAGATAGATTTTATTCTTGTTATCTTTGTATTTTTATTTGTGAGGGTTTGTAAAACCGCTCGCTGAGTTCTTTGAACTCACCGTTGTCGCTTGATTTCTGTTTTGCAAAGTCTAACCGGTGAGGTGGGTCAGATGAACTTGGCGCCGCTAGAGGGCAAAGGAGCCGCATGATCTCATAGCAGTCCTAGTTAGGGTCGTAGTCGAGTTCTTTGGTGGTAGTCATGCACTTGTATTAGCTTGATTTAGAGTTGTAGCCCTGAGGGTATTTTTATTATTTATTTCAAGTTTTATTGTATTTAAACTTTTGAACTGCTAAACTTAAAACGTTATTCCGCACTTTTTGTTTCATTTGAGCTACTTGAATTAAACTTTGTTTTGGTTCGCTTTTCATTAAAATAAAACTTGTTATTTCTTTCCACTATATTATTTGTTGAGTTGACATGTGCATGGTTTAGACTACGGGGTATAGGCACGTATACCCTGGCCGATCACGTGACCCTGAGTTGGGGCGTGACATACATCATCGCCTTCAATACCAGTAAGCATCCTTAATTAACAACATTTATTTAACTTTGATTCTTGGTTTCTTGCGGCATTTGATTTTAGATCAGTACAAGGTAAAAATTAGGGTTTTTGAATGTTCTTGCCGCCTATATGCATTAACTTGTTGATTCATTAATCATATAAGTTTACTGATATATTGAAATGCATTTTAGTTCATTAATCATTGATTAAATTCATAGTTACTGATATATTAAATTCATAGTTCATTAATCAATTATTAATCACTGATTAATCAGTTATAAACTTGCTTAGTTATTAATATTTTGTTATCACTGTATGTGTACTATTTTGATGAGCTCGGGTTCAAATTAATAGTGGGGATGAGAATTCAAGCAGTGATTCACAATCAAGATTTATAAGGCAAGAAATATACATTGATGTTATTCCAAATTGGACTCCATTTCATCCTTTGCCATATACCAGGTGATGCTTTGCCACGTATGCCAGTTGATGCTTTGCCACAAACGCCACAAGATTCTTTGCCACAAACTCAAGTTGATGCTTTGCCACAAACTCCAGTTGATGCTTTACCACAAACTCTAGTTGATGCTTTGCCACAATCTCCAATTGATGCTGATACGCAGGCATCCACCGATGAAGGGGAGCCACAAAATTTGAATCTGAATCTGCAGCTAGAGAAAGATGATGTAAGTGATGAATCATCAGAGGATTTAGACTACTTACCTGTGGGGGAAAGCTCAGATGATTGTTTGTACAATGAATTTGAGGATGATGGTAGCAACGATGCGTTCATTAAGACTAGGAAAAATAAAAGGATACGTGCAGTAAACAAAAGCATGACAATGACGGTACTAGTTACAGTTAAGGTTGAAGGTTCAAGTTCTATGGCAGATTTCAATGAAACAACTGAAGTCCCAGTAGTCCTAGTGCAAAAAAAAAAGTAGTAATATTCAATGCCCTCCTCGTTCTGAACCTAATTTGAATGAGATGTCTTGTAATGATAGTGACTATGAAGAAAACGATGATGAAGTAATTATACCAGAGACCAGTGAAGAGTGTATTGATATTGATGTTGATCGAAGAAGAAAAAACATCACAAAGTTTATAATCCTCAAGCTGATATTAATGATGTGAGACTAGAAGTTGGAATGAAATTTGAATCTCCTGCCCAATTCAAGAAAGCTATACAATAGTATGCCCTTTCCAATGGTGTAAATATAAAATGGGCTAGATCTTCTAACAAAAGAATGGAAGTTGTTTGTGTTCCAGACTGCCCATGGAAAGTATATGCAAGTTGGTACCAAAGTGAACTCACATTTATGATCAAGAATTATATAAGTGAACACAAGTGTTCAAGAAGTTTGAACAATGGGCAATCAGTCTTCTCAAACATCTCGCATGGATGGAGACATGCAAGGATGATTTTGAATGTATATTTTGATATTTTGATGTTACTTAAACTGGTGTTTGAGAAGTATGCTTTGATATGTTACTGAGAAACTAGTGTTTGAAATTGGTGTTTTGATATTTTGATGTATATAAACTGAAACTGAAACTCAGTATGTAATTTTGATGTATATAAATTGGTGTATATAGTGAAGTTTGATATAGTGCAGTATTAGTATCAGTGATGTATCAATATAGCTACAGTATCAGTGATGTATCAGTATCAGTGATATCTGATATCAGTTTCTAAACTCATATCACTATTAGTTTCTTGTGTTCAATTAAATAATCAGGGCAAGAATAAAATGCTTAAGGAGATGTATATATATTGAACTTTTGCTCTAGCTGTAGTTTTCTGAAACTGATATCATATATTGAAACTGATATCAATATGATATCAATTCATAAACTAATATCAATATGTTTCGTGTGTAAATCAGTTTCAACACTGCACTCCTCAACCAACCAGATTCACAATATAAAAGTATTCAACATGCTATGAGTTTCAAACTGATATTCAACCAGGTTCACAATATTCCAGTTGTACATACAAAAATCAAACATACTAGATTAAAATACTAGTTTTAAAATGAAAATCGACCACACAAAACCATAGCCATGACAACTATGATCCAGAAAATAGATATAAAACAAATAGATCTCTTCAGTCTCCTGTTTTATGCTTCTAACTTTTTCATATTGTTGACTTTAGGTTTTCAACCTTAGCCTTAATCTCGGTTTTGATGGTTTTGATGATAACAAACATGGGACTAATGATTTCATTGAGAATATGTTTCAGATTCCATATCAATTAGCGTTCGATGTCCTCAATCGGAAATATCGAAGAAATCAGAAATCGGAAGGACATTGATCGTCGCGCTCGGGTTCGTCGCAGAAGTTTATCGAACATCGACGAGAGCACCAAAGTCGCTTGGATGAGTCCAAAGATCATGTCAAAAGCTCTCCAAGATGATGCTCGTTGAAAGCCGAAACCCGAAAACCAAGCGCGGAAGAAATAGGCTGAAAATGCAATTTCAGCCTATGTTCGGTCGACCAGGCGATCGACCGAATAGGGTAAGAAAGAAAGGCCCAGAAATTTCGGTTGACCGAACACTGCCGAAAAATGGCAGTGGGCACTTCGATCGACTAGTCGGTCGACAGACAGTGGCTGGTTTTGGGCAGTAAGGTTGGCGGTCGACCGACCTGCGAATAGCCGCGACGCAAGATCGCGTTGGTCGACCGACGGGTCGACCAAAGATCGCGGATCGAGGATTTGTGTCTGGCGGTCGACCGACTAGAGAGTAAAAGGAGCGGTCGATGCTGGCGGTCGAGCAGTCGGTCGACCGACCATTCGATCGGCGGCCTGTAATGAATAGTTTTCTATCCGTTGAATAGTCATTTCTTCAGTAGGGTATAAATATACCCTCATATGATTCTTTTAATGATCTTCCTTAACTTCTACAGCATTCATTGAGCATTCTAAGAGGAAGGTTTGAAGCCTTCCAAAAAGCTTGCGTTGCTTCTCTATCCGCGATATTTTCTTCAAGCGTACATGCTCTGCTCCGCAACTCGGGTGTTGATTCAAGCTCCACTACTTGACGAGTTGAAGGATTGAAGGATTGCAAAAGAACACGAAATCTTGGTTTCATTTTAAGCTATTTTCAATTGTAAATTTTATCTGTTATTTAAACTATTTTTGGATTTGTGTCTGTGTAAAGACCTAGGGTTGTTAGGTCTTGTTGTGTGAAGTGGTATCCTTGGTGTAGAAGGAGTAAAGTCACTTGTGTATACTTAGTGATTACTAGGATTAGTTCTAGTTATCCCTTAGGTTGAGGTGGGAAAGTGCTCTCTGTAGGAAGGCGGGATACTTGCAAGTGTGGAAGTGTCTTCGGTTGGAGAACGGAGACTTTCCGGTGCAAAGTCCTCGTTGTAAGGGAAACTCTAATTAATCTAGTAAAACCTAGTTTGAAAATCTTAAGCGGTGTGCTTAGGTAGTGGAGTAGGCATTGGAGCCGAACCACTATAAATTACGTGTTTGCATTGCTTTCATTTTGTTGTGCTTAAATTGCTTAATCATTTATAAGCTTCCGCATATAAAATCATCGAATTGCATATAAAACTAATCTAAGTAATCATTTAAAATTGAATTTAGGCGAATCGTATAGTAAACACACTATTCACCCCCCTCTAGTGTCGCCATTCTGCCAACACATCTCTCTTTCTTGTTGTGCATACTTGAACATGAGCAGCTCATTCTTCTCTTCCAATAATAAAATTTTTTGTTTCAAAATATCTGTCATGCTGCTTAAATCTTGCAATACTTCCTTGGCTCGTTCAGAATACTCAGTGTCATGTCATTGAAAAAAATCACAATCGTTGCCTTCATCCTGATAACAATGCTATCTAAACAACATTAATACGATAACAATACTTCCAATAATGTAACATGAAGGTTACAAAACTTTCAGTGTAGACATCTCCAAAATCGTCTTCTCGGATTTTTTGTTATCCTTGATGTTAACAATGTTGTTTGCATATGATGACTACAAAGAGGGCTTGTGGTAGTAGAGTTTATGGATGCTTCCTTTACTTGTGATGTTGATCTTGATGCCATTTCAAAATTCCTAGGAATTAAACACTAAATGCAATTTAAACAAATCAAACTAAATCAAACTGAATTAAACACAAACCCTAATTGAATCAAACAAACCCTAAAAATAAGTACCGAAATCAAACTAACCCTAAATCAAAGATACCCTAAATCAAACATACTAAACACTCTTTATGAAATGTATGTACTAACAAATAGTTTACGACAGTCAAAGCAGATACACATGTAAGAGGAGATCTCTTACACAGATTAAGTAGTGCGCCTCTTCTTCTACTCCAAGCTTGATCTAGAGAAATAGTAGGAGGAGACTCGTCTTCTACTCCGAGCGCTGAAGAAGAACTCATTTGGTCGCCTGATCGTCGGGAATTATCGTCGGGAGAAGAATCAGAGAAGAAAAACGTGTGGGAGAGAAGAAGAACTCGGGGTTTGATCGAGTGGTAGGGTTTATCGAGTCAAGTGGGTTGTCAGGTATAAAGAAATCGGGTTCGAATTTTTTTAAAAAGTGACGTGGCGATAATAAAATATTATTATCGGTACACCACGTCAGCGAACTAACGGGCGAGATCATGTCGAGCTGACGGAGGACTATTATTGGAATCAATCCTAAACTTCTTATATAAAATTGAGACCAATCAAAGGATTGGCCCAAATTAATAAATTCGCAAAAGTTGGGGTCATTTTCATCTATTTACCCCAAAAAAAAATTGATGTGACTTATGGAACAAGCAAATAATGAGAAATTCTAGTGTTCAACAATTTAGGAAAAACTATTGAACAAATTGAAGTGTCATTGAAAATAAGTTTTAAAATTCAAAACATAATATATAATTCATGAATTTATTATTATTATTGTTAAGAACTAAAAACGTATGAGAGGCCCTATGGAATTCACTTATGATGTGATAATCTCATGTTCAGGAGTTTTACCGAAACTCTCTAAAAAAAAATTATCTCATCATCCGTATAACCTATAAGTCTTTTCATATTTTTTTGTTCCTAAGAACAAATTTTATTTTATTTTTAGAATCTATAGCACATTTTATTAAGATAATTTATGTTTAATAGTTTATTGTAAAACTCTTGAAACATTTTGAAGAATTTTGCTCATCATTTTCAATTCCCATAAGCCTTCTCATATTTTTTTTGTTAGTAGAATTTTTTTGGAAATTTTAAAACACAATTTCAATGAGATTTAAACTTGTTTAACATCCTGTTTGGATTGAGGTTAAAGGAGGAGAAAGGAATGGAGGAGAATTTTTCTCCTTGTTTGATTTTTTAATTTTAACCGAGGGGAAAGGGATTGGGGAGAATTATCTATCTTGGTTCCCCTCCAATCAGTTTTTTTTCAACCCCGATTTAGGGTTGAACGGTGGTGAAAAAAATTATAAACATTCATCTAAAATAAATTTACAAATATATCCTTATTATTTTAATACATATATAAGATTTTATTAAATTCTAATGACCTCTTCTCATCTCTATTGAATATGAAGGTAAAAAAAATTCTCTTGTTCTTAATTTTTTCCTTTCATATCTTCTGCCTAATCCTAATATTTATAGATGGCTAAAAAAATCCTAATATCTGTAGGAATAGAAATGGCTATATATATATATATATAACACAAAAATAAAAATGGTATAATTGTCTATTAAATAAAAAAAATTCTCTTCTTTTTTTTTCTTACAAAGTACATCCAAACAAGGTTAATTTTTTTCTTCCCTTCCTTTTCCCTTATTAAACTATATCCAAATAAGGTTAATTTTTTTCCTCCTTTCTCCTTCCCTCCCCTCCCTTCCCCTTAATGATCTCTATCCAAATATACTTTAAGAGTTTTGTTGAAATTATGGAATAATAAATTATCTCATTATCTACAAGTAAATGAATATGATTAACTCCAAATCAAGCAAATAAATAACATCGTTCAAGTTAGTACTCGAACACACTAGTTATGCTTCACTGCCATTCCATGCAATAAAGAGCTGATGCATTGACACATCATAAACTCTGCCCTTAATTGTTGAAAACAAAATTAGCTAATACAACAGTTTATATATACCATCCTCAGAATTATTAGTTTATATATATAACAGTTTCAAACTATATATCAGCAAGATACTAAAACAAGGATATATATTGGTTGACAGGATTGGTTACTACTCTTTCAAACATGTGTTGCAAAAAATATAGGATAAGGAGGGAAAAGAAAATAACTGGAGTGTAATTTATAAGCATAAGGATGGCACTAGGGAGAGTTTGGGACGACGAAGTCAATCGTATCTCAAACTCATTAAGAAAATTCAATCCTAAACTCGTTCCAAACCCGTTAATATTTTGAAGGGTAATTCCCAAACTCATCCCACTAATTTAACGGGTACCCACCGGGTATCCGTTTGTCGCCCGTTAATAAATTTTATATATAAAAAATTTAGTCTACAATCTACGTACCTATCATAACATCTAAGAATAGTTAAATAGAATTTATATAAAAAAATTATTCTACATACTTATCATAACATCTAATATTATATGACTTAGACGAATAGTTTAAAATTATAAAAAATGATTGGAATTAATAGATGTCGAGCTACTTCTTTGAACCTCTCAACTCTTGATGGTGTATTGTTATATTCTATAATGTGTTAGGAAATAGGGTATAAGTAATTAAATGTGTTATTGTTGTATAATGTATACTTAACTTTAATTACAAAAATAAATTATATTGAACTCTAATTAAAAAGATATAATTATCCTATATATATAGATAATATGAGGGGTATTTTAGTAATTTTATACTTAACGAGTTTGGGACGGGTTTTAAACTAAAATCCTGAACCCGTCCCAAACCCTACAAGGTTTTTACCTCAAAATCCTATATCTGTCCCACGACCCAACGAGCAAAATCCACTAATGACCAATCAGGGTTTGGGACGGGTAAATACTCATTTACAAAAATCCACTGCCATCCCTGTATAAGCCGGAGCAAAGGGTTGACAATATGCATAAAATTGAAGAAGGAAAGAAACCTCCGGAATTCAATTGAGGAGACCTGTGGCAAGCACAAGACATGTTAAGAACTGCTTGTGGCATGCAAAATTTGCATAATGTTGTGCACGTATACACATGAAATGGATCTTAGCATGCAAGCCACACTTGTGCACATGAAATACTCAAGTCCACTATTGGCATTAGGGGTGAGCACCGGTTGAGACGTCTCGGCCGTCCCGACTCAAAAATTTGAGAAAAATCTCATCTCGGTTCAAAATCGAGACGAGATCGGGACAAATATGTTCGTCCCGATTGAAAATCGGGATAGGATCGGAACGACATAAAAAATTCGGGATTGTTCCGACCCAGCTCGGTTTACGATATAGGTAATATTAATTATATAATATTAATTTTTATGGATGTTGTAATACAATGCACTATTAATTATTTAATACAATGTAACTAGTGTGTTTATTTTGTAGAAAAAACAATATTAACAAATTGCGGACGTCCCGATCCCGTCCCAAAAGATTCGAGACAGGACAAAATCGAGATGCTTCATATTTGAGATCGGGACCGGGACGCATATTTGTGTCCGGACTCAAAATCGGGACGGGACCGAAATATACCTAATCCTGGCACGTCCCGGCCCAAACTCACCCCTAATACTATGGAGTAGTTAGACCAGTTTGGATGTGGAAAAATTGCAAAAAGGACATGTGGGGAGAAGGAAATAGTGTGCAGCGATGGAAAAGTATTGAATTATGGTGTGATGCGGCATGGAAGGAAGGGTGAATGCTGGAATAGGTTTTATATTAAAAGACCAGATAAATTGGAATTACATGGGTTGTAAAACTACCAAGGCAGCTGATGTTTTGCGGGTAATTGGAATTTGGTATGGTTTGAATAATGTAAGGAAAAAAGAAATGAAAGGAATCATGATGTTTTCAGATTGTAATAGTGCAGTATATAATCAATATACTGAATGGAGTTCACGAAGTACCATGGAAAGTAAAGTGGTCGGTGCATAAAATCATGGGAAAATTAATGAAAATATTTTAAACTATTGAGTATTTAATAAATCTGATCCGTACTTTTATTTGTAACTAATTTATACTCGAACTTTCATTTTGATATCAATTGTATACTCTCGTCAGTTGGGTGTTAAAGTAGCTATTATTTGTTGACGTGGATTGCACGGTCAGCATAAATAAATTATTTTTTTATTCAAAATTGCCCCGTCAGCATGACCACGTCAGCTCTGTTGATTTAAAAGAAAAATTAATGAAAATATCCTAAACTATTGAGTTTAAAAAACAAACGTGACTCATACTCTTATTTGTAACTAATTTATATTCGAATTTTTATTTTGATATCAATTGTATACTCTCGTCAGCTGAGTATTAAAGTGGTCGTTATATGCTGACGTGGACTGCACAGTCAGCATAAATAAATTAATTTTTTATTCAAAATTGCATCGTCATCAAATAATCCACTCCAACAAGACCAATTTAAAAAAATATTTAAAAAATCTTCAATTAATTTTTTTGTAAGGTATGGCTAACGTGACATTGAAGAGTTTTTTAATATATATTTTTTTAACTTATTTTGCAGACGTGAATCATTTGATGACGAGACAACTTTAAATAAAAAATTAATTTATTTATGCTGACTGTGCAGTCCACCTGAAATGTAAATTTGAAGTTTTACTTGAATAAAATTTGAAGTTTTACTTGAATAAAATTTCTACAGATGGGGAAGATAGACTTCATTCCAGTGATTCCTTTCATTATGGGTCTACTGGATTGAAGAATATCAGAACTGTCTAAGTTGATTTCTTCAAAAAACAAAAAAAGGACCAACGCCTGATGTGGGACTTCGAAGAACTGGTATAGTAATAGATAGGCTTAATTAAGCACCATTATTAACTACATTTGAACTTTACGCATATGAGAAAACCAACTGATTAAATCATCCACATGAAATAGATGATGAGACGCACATGGCAAATCCTTGTTTGACACAAGTGTTATTGTCCATAAGCATAGTATAACTTCTCTATCAGATTGCACGGAAAATAAGGAAAAAAGAAGTCAGATACAGTATAGTATACAGCAAAAAGAAGTCAGATACTGTTTAGTATACAGCGAAAGAACACGAAATGCCTTAAACTTCCACTCTTCTACTGGAAACACATGAGGTAATGCCCAACTCAATGTAGAATGGTGTTCTATTGACAGCTCTGTAACCGTCGCAGACTTGGGCATATCTTGCGCCATCTATAAATATCTTTAGCATATATCTGCCACAGGAAAACAACATAGGTTATACATAAAGAGAAACAATGAAGTAGTTGAAGAATCCAGACAAGCATCTTATGTGGAATTTCCTAATCTTGATGGCTTTCATCCTTCTTCAACCCATGTATCAAATGATGTTTTATAGGTCCTATATTATAATCGCTTGAATTGTCACAGCCTGCCACTCTCTTCAGCAATGATCACTCATTTTCTACATGATTTAATTTCACTACTAACTGATTGGTTCAAATTTATGTCCATACCAAGTTTAACCAAACATGGAAAGTAGTTTTGTCAAAGATGTAAAAGTGTCAATATATTATCTCTTTGCATTTGAGACATTCACTGACACAGCTATCAAGTAGTCAGGTAGAGCAGGAAAATTTCATGGAAATCCATCCATGAGTATATATCTAGCAATTTATCTCACCTTCGGGCAAGAGTGGATGTTGATAATTTCCAGCATGTGACACTTTGAAATGGCAGCTACTAGTTCTTCTTCAGCTAGCATGCTACAAGCCTGGGGGTGGGGAAAAGAAATATCATGAATAATACATGGGAAGAAACCAACTATTTAAAGAGATTTACAATGGTATTAATCTTATTAATGGCAGCTGTGCAAATAATTTTGCAGAAATTGGGTCATGCATAAACAATGGAATAGCTTGCTTGCAAAGCAATGCAACATACATCATGAGTTCATGATGAACAATAGCAAACCAATATTCAAATGTTATGCAAATTTAGAAGTAGAAACCAATAAAAGTGCCTACAAGAAAATAATATTTGTATATGACTGCAACTTTTTCAAAGTTCAAGAATTATAGACAACAGGCATTATATGAGACATTAAACAGATCCAGAAAGAACCAATCTTGACAAAATTAGTCTGAAGATATTCAACAAAACTTAAAAAGAGAAAGGGAACCATAAAATCGAACTACCAAAAGAGAGAACGTTGTAAGAATATTATAGTGCCTGGGAAAAAAATGTTTTTGCTTATATATGAACATATCCTTGTTCACACAGTAGCAACAGGGAAGTTCAAAAGAGAAAAGGAAATATAAAAATTTTGATAATTATAGCAACACTAAAAACAAATTTCTAGCTGTGTACAGTACGTTACCAGAAGCTGTAGATTGTTTAGTCTTGGACAATCAAGCCTCAAGAACTCCAAGGAACTACAGTAGCTAAACAACGACAAAGTAGGTCAGACCACATACAAGGAAAGACAGATAAAAACAATAGCTGTATTCATGATATCAATTACCTTAAATTTATCATGATGAGGCTGGTACATGTGAGATCTACTTCCTTCAGATTTATGGATAAATTAAGGTTTAACTTAGACAAATAAGAACAATTAGCTGTAGAAGAAATAAGAGCTTTTGTAATATTCGGGCAACCCGTGCAATTCAGTATCTCCAGCTGATGATCAGTCTTCCTATAACCCACCATGTCATTTTCGGTCAATACTGATGATGAACAGATATCGACAATCCTTTCAGAATGAAAGTCTCTGGAGCTCCACACAAGTTCGCGCAAATTTGCACAACCATTCAAATTCAGATGAACCAAATTTGTACAATAAGTTGAAAGTTCTAGTATATCAAGCTGCCCAACAGATGAATATGATAAGTCCAATTCACGAAGTGCTGGAAGTGCACCTTCTTTATAAAGGGCATCAAGAGAAGAATCTATGAGGTACTTGCAAGCAGAAAGTCTTAATATCTGCATGCAAAAGTCCCAAAATCAGACTGTTAACTCAGCACACTCTTCATATGTATACAAGTGGGACTTAGCATAAAAAGCATAGTTTGATGACATGGTTCAAATCAGACTGTTGACTCAGCACACTCTTCACAGAGAAATAAGGTCGACCAAAAATTTGCAAAGAGAAAATATGCTCAAAGGTAAAAAAAGGAGCAGCTTGGATAACTAGTTTGAATTAAGTTTCATCTAAATGTTTTATAGTTTGATGACATGGTTCAATCATAACAAGTTGCGGAAGAAAAGTATTCCTACAAGCGAAAGAAATTTCAACTTGTGGCTTCTAACAAGTTAAGAACTAATAATAAACATCCTCACTTTCTAATATGTGCAATAACACTTCCATTTTTCAAGTGTAACTAATGTTTTAAATTCCAAACAGAACCGGCTGATCCAACCAAAAAACACTGGACCTAGATCACAAGTCGGTCTAGTCTAGAATTTTGGAATGAACATGCAATTGAACCAACCGGCTTTATAAGATGGATCTGTTTTGTTGTGCGGAAGAACCAATCCATTTTTTGCAGAGCTGAAAGAACATATTGATTTTTATAAATTGGACTAATTTTGATTTAGTTCAAGCTTGACTCATTAAAATAATTTTTAATTTTAGTCAAACTTGAATAAATAATTTTTAATTCCACTCAAACTTCGAAAATTAATTTTTATTTTATCAAAACTCAAGTTTAGCTCAAATCAAATGAGCCCAAGTTTTAACTTGAGTTTGGCTGAGCACAATGATGCACTTCAAGTTTTTCTGGAAGAAGAACTACTTTATGCAGAAACCAACGTCTTTACCTAGGGTACTAGTAGAAGATTTTTTTTTAAAATGTCCTATCTGAGATTAAACTTAATATATATAAGCATAAACAATGAACATGTGTTACTAGAAACTAACAATATGGGAATAAGTTTCATGGCAAACATTAATTTGATGACAACAAAAATAATAAAAATAAAAAGTGGTGATTAATATAATATATATTATCTAATTACTATTTATACTAAAAATGATATCCTTAATGTAGAATATTTAATAACTTTTACATTAGTTATTATTTTTAACAATATTTGTATATAACTAGCATATAAAAATAAATTCAACTAATAAACCAGTGACAAGAAGCTTGACTGAGTTGACTAATGTCCAGTTCTGGAAACATTAAATACATTTTACTTAAGAATAATTAGTATACATCCAATAAGAGTTTGGTGTAGTCATCATCTGAGATTAATTAATTGATAATACTTTTTTCATCAAGTTACTGAAACCACATTAAAACTACAGATGAAAGATCATCAAGAATGTTTACTGGAATATGCACAAATGACTGTAAGCAGCTGATTCAAAATCAATGTTGTATGAAATTACAAATATGAAACACTAAAAACTAAAGAATGTACAAATAAAAGGAAGTTTAAATAATGACTTACCAATAACGTCAAACAATTGTCGAATATAGGGCGTAAATTCATCACAAATGTATATGACAAATCAAGCATGGTCAGATGTCCAAGTAAATGCAAGGACGATGGACCATCAAGTCCTACAGACAGGCATGATGACAGGACCAAAGATTCAATATGAGGACATAATGCAGCTGCTCTAGACAATGATTCGTCACTGAATTTTCTGCAAAATAGTTGAAAGTTAATGAAAAGTTTGGTTTAAAAATGACACCCATCATAAAAGAAAGAGAAGAAGGTAAAATACCTGCAGAAGGAAGCATCCAAGGACTTCAAGCAAGGACAATTAATATATGCTTCAGACAGCACGCCACATCCCTTAAGCTCCAACACTAACATTTTTGGAGCTTCAATTCGCAAAACTCTTAATCTTGGGCAGATACCCAAGTCAAGCAACTCAAGGTCAACCTGAAATTGATGTAGCCAAGATTGCAAGTAATGCAGATAGCAGGATTTGTCAGTCATATGAATTCTTGGTTGTAGTTAAAGGCACTAATAACTTAATTAATGCTATAATACCAAATTCACAGATACAATCCAGCATAGAAGTTTCGCATAGTAATCCAAAATTTAGCCATGTAGAAAAATAAATCAGAAGTGTGAGCAACTATTGATGCAATAACAGATAAGCATGAATCAAGTGAATTTGTAATATGGATAAAAAACTTCAGTCTTCCATATATGTTTACCAAGAGTTTGTATAACAAGAAAATGTGCATCAAAATTACTTCTTAAAAAAAAGTGCACCCATTTCTCTCAATTTTTCCCTATTGGAATCTATAAGAAATATCCTAAAATGAAATTGTCTCCCTATCTTGCCTACAGAGCTACCCTAGCACCAAATCCTAATTAAGCTTGTTATAAAGAAAGGGTGACCCAGTGCATGAAGTAATCCCACTTTTGTGGGTTATGGGGAGGGTTGATGTACGCAGCCTTCCCTGCCAAAGGCAGAGATATTTACTTTTCGCAGAGAGGCTATTTTCGTGGCTCGAACCTATGACTTCCACAACACAAGTGGGTAACTTTACCATTACGCCAAGCTATCCTCTATAATTAAGCTTGTTATAGACGAAGAAGATTTACTTGAATATCAAATTAAATTTGTGCTTCAATGGCCTGATGAGTTGTTTCATATCTCTAGGGAGAAGCAAGCAATACTACAGAAACAGCCATTAGTTATGCCAGGGCATTCATTTAATCAATCTTCATCACCTCAATGTCTCCCCAATCTCCCTATACCCCTATGGTACCATTAATCATAATCAATTCACCATGTCTAACCACAAGATCTATGAGTTTAAAGATGTCCATACCATCCCAATTTTTTTCTCTCATTTATGAAATCAACATATGAAATATACCCAATTAAGATACTTTAGACCTCTTCCTTGATGAAATGGAAATAGAATTTGATTTTTTTAGTTCACAGTACCTAGAGACCAAAATGACCAACCTTATAGCATCCTACAACATAATTTTGCACTAGAAACGCTGTCTACAGAGAGAATATAATCTGCAAAAACAATAGTACTTCCAAGTTCCAACAACCAGAAATTCTCGCCAATAGAATACCTTAACAAGAGCTTATCATAATAATACATTTATGAATTGAGTCCAGAAAGGACACGTACTGGACAAAATGATGCTCCTTCAAGTTGATCACAGCCATCAAGATTTACTTCTTGAAGATTTGGACATGAAAGTTCAAGGGTAGTCATAGCACGGCACCCATCCAGTGATAGATAGACCAGAGTACAACTGCTGATTTTGATGATAGTGAGGCTCTGACCAAAAGCAATATTGAGAAAGATAAGTACATATAAGAAAATCCTGATTATTCTACATATGATTTATGACATGAGATCAATGAACTTAGAAGCCTAGTCATAGTCATGACGAATTAAGCCATGTGAAAGAACTTATAAATGTCAAATCCAGATACTCAACTGCTCGAGTACGGATGGTGAAAATAAATAGGCTTTTAGTAATGTCAATGAACTGAATAAGTCCATGTAAAAGCAATTTTAAATGTCTAACCAAGATTGTTTCATATAACTACTAGAGTATGGATGCTGAAATAATAGGCTTATAATAGTAAACATCATGAAATTATGTCAGATACCCAGGTATATGTGCATGTTTATCTTTTTCATCTGGTAAATTACATAATTCATCCTAGACTATTGAGACTGTAAGTTATGTACCCAAAAAGAAACTTAGAAACAAATATATTTTACAAACTAGTGGAGTTGTAACATATACATCCAAGTGTTAACTTCGAAATACTTTTTTGTTAGTTGATGAAATAGCACTTTACACCATCATTTGACATGTTAAAATTCACTATGGATATGTTAAAATCCACCATATATTATACCAGCATTGTGATATAGCAGCATGTACACCAATCGTTATGGCACTATAAGTATATGCCACATCACAGGTCAATGTGAAAGGAATTGATGAATTTTCGCATGTCAAGTGATACACATCATAATATTAATATGAAAAGTAAGAAGAAATTAACAGTTTGATACTTCTGCTACAACTTGGGTAGCTGGTGCATATATTTGTTGTAAAATTGCTTTTTGGATACATCTTTACAACCCAAATATACAAAGTGCATGCAAACATTGTTATCTACTCACCAAAGCTATTCTTGATACAGATAGATGTCATGTCAGAAGGAATGAAACCTAGACATATCATTGAGCAATGTCCAAAATGGATACTGAATCGCGATTGCATAAAAGATCTATATGGAGCAATGTCCTATGATTACCTCATAAGTTAATGCTATCATTCTTCTAATTAGCATTCCCATCAATAACATAATCACCTATTACATATAATTACATTTCATTTCAGTTTAAGAAATCTATTATTGAACTTATCTTGCACCCAAAGCAGTATTTATCTCAACAAAAACAATGTATAAAGAAAAATTCATAGTGAGAAATCGTACATGATTTTTTTATGGGCTCTAGGAAAGAAGACTAATGATTGCACACTACAAAAAATTCAAATTTATTATGAACTACAATTACTAAAACAAATTGCAAACCTGACAATTATCGAGAATCAATGACCTCAGCTTCGGGCAACCTCCACCATTACTAAAAACTTCGCACAGTGAATTTGTCAAAGATTCACAGAAACTGAGGTCTACTTCCACCAAGTTTTGACATTGCAAAGACAAATTAGACAAACATTCTTGTTTCTGCAATACCAATTTCTGCATGAATAGGGGTCAGAGTCGCATAGTTGGCATTTATACTTTCATAGAATTACTAATTAGACTAAGGTAAAACTCTAGTCTCTTAAAAGTTAAAAGAGAAGTAGACCTGAAGTGCATCTGAATTAATGCTTATGTGACGGAGTGCCGAACACCTAGAAATCTTGATCTGCTTAAGTGCAGGGCTCCAAAGATCCAAGTTAACAAATCTGGAATATAATTTCATCATTAGCATCCAGTGATAAAGGAGAGAAGCCACAGAATATAAGAGAGAAGAAGAAAAGAAGCTTTTACTTTCGCAAATATACAAGACTAATATTCTGCAGGTGTGGCAGGTCCAGAGAGATCGAAGTAAGTGCACCGCAGTTATCGAGCTTCAATGACTGCAGGATCCCATGGTGAGCAAAAATAAACTGAAGGAAACTTACAGAAGATAAGCGGATAAAATGTTTCTAACCTTTAGCATCTGACTCTGAGCTATTGCAGATATAGAAGTAGATGTTATTGCCTCACAGCTTTCGAGCCTCAAATCCACCAACATAGGGAGTCTCACAGACTAGCAGTATACAAACTCAAGTAAGTAAATAATCCTTAATTACAAAAGAAATGAAGATGCTGCAATTCTAAATATCATGACCCACAAAAGACTGACCTCAAAAGAGACATGTGGACAGTTTGAAGCATCAAGAATGCTTAGGTTTGGACATGTGGAAGCTATCTCACGTATGGTTTCATCAGTAAGGCATAAGCAAGATGAAACATCTAATGATGCCAATAATGGACATGGCAGGGCAGCTAATCGGATTGCAGTATCAGATAATTTGTGGCAGGAAGATAAATCCAACTCATATAGCTGGGGGCAAGTAAGCAAAGCATGAGCCATGGTGCTGCGCTTCAGTGACAAAGTTCGAACCTGAAGACATCTATAATACATGCAAGTAATCCAAGATAGTCAGTTTACACATTAAAATATGCAACAAACAATAGATCATAATGATTTAAGAGTGTAATCACCTTACAGTAATACGGAGAACTCGACATTTCACTATCTGAAGGTTGCATAACCTTTCATGTGAAACAGTAATCTCCTGAACGCCATTACCAATAGATGCATCAGAAATTTTCAAACTAGTTAATGCAGGACAATCGGTCAAAACATGGAAAAAAGCATCACTAAAGTGCCCCTTCTCCAAGATTAAAGTTCCAAGATGCCTGAAAATTTTGAGAAACCAATATGTAAGACAGTAAGAGGCAGCAAAGATTAAATAATTGACAAAAGTGTGGCATAAATCAAAGATATGAAAAACAAACCTTAGAGAATTCATTGCTACAGTTACAAGTGCGTCAGCATTTGGAGTGCCACACATACTCACTTCAGTAGCATTAGGGTATCGATGGCAAATAGAAACAACTGCTTGAAAATAACTTCGGTAAGCACATGAAAGAAAGGGAAATTCAAGTTGTTCTCAGTATGTTCTTTATAAGAAAGCAAAGAATAAATAAGAAATTTAACAAGAGATGAATGCTATGCTCATTAGCATGAAATCATTAAAAATGTCAACAAGCACAACATTCATCTTTTAGAGATTTGAAATGAATAGTTGATACTCTTGAATGACAGCTCAAGTTTATGTATTTTAAGTTAACATGTCTGTTGCAAGCAAACAATTCAACTGATAGGTTTATGAAAAGAAATATTGTATCATACACAATCTTACCATTTGTAAATAAGAAACACATTCAATATTCTATCAAGTCATTGATAATTTGTGTAACTTATACACTGAAACATTTCATACACACATAGTTTCTGTTCAATTTAAGTAAAAAGGGACTGATCTGAGTGCACAAGATTCCCATCATTTCAGTTTTAGTTAGCATGAGCATTATTTTCGAGATCACTGCCCATTGCTACAGGTAACATGAACTGATGTGCTGGTATGAGCAATGCTGCTACTCGAAGCATCATTTCACATTGCTGCTCGAAGCATGAATCGAAGTGCTGGCAATGGCCGCATGAGTGATTTATAATGGTATCACTATTATAGAGAATTGAATACTTCAATATTTTTTGTTGGGTATATTAGACCAAGTTGATTCTTTATATTTGCATAGACAATGGGTTGTGCAATAAACATCAGCAATAAGCAATTAAAGTGGCCAAGTTATGCATTGCAATGAGACTGGTGAATGCCAGCATTGACTTGCTCCATGCAATGTGTCACAGTTTGAACCTCACTTGGATCTATAGTATTGTGTTTTAGTATTAAATATGATAAATAAGGATACGTGTGGTATAACTGTATAAGTTACCAAAAGCCAAAAGGTCGTTCACGAGAATTTCTAGAGGTTGTATAAGGTATAACTTGAGATTTAGCCTTACAAAGAGCTCAATGGCAGGAAAAGATATAGCAAAACCCAAATAGTTGTTGGAATTTCTAGATATTGACTAAAATGAGAAAATTGGTACACCTTCCTATGTAAGAAAATAACTAGATCTTAACTTATTCATGAGCCATTACCAAAAGTACCAAATAGGATTCGTAGATTTTTTTATTCTTGCAGTTTAAATTATGAAAGACAAGCTTGCTCACTGTGAAGTTTTCCTTCTATCCATAGTTCAGACAAAATGTTGGACAGATTAAAGAACTGCTTCTACTAAACATAGACATTATAAATTAACATGGAGCAGTACTTCACTAACTTATCAGCAATAAATGATGATCAACATGTGAATCACCACTAGTAACAATATGATGATTAGGATTAATATCGAAAATGAATTATTTAATAGCATTAGACATGGCTAATGCTAATGTATTAATTTATTATGCACAAAGAACAACCTGTCCTTAATAACATGTGGACAACCATCACTAGAAGTCCACTTGTTCCACTTAAACAAGGGGGTTATACAAACAGAATGTTCACAGGTCAGATATCAACAAGTAATTCTTATTTCAAGAGATACTTTGACTGAAAAAAGAGCCTATTCAAATTTGTGACATTTGCGTGTTTCAAAAAAAGAATATGAGACGATTCTGAAAGATGATATTGTCACCTTGGTGGCCTGAGTATAGAACACGCAAAGGTAGAAAATTTTCAGCTGCTTAGCAGTTTTAGTCAAAATAACCACCAAAGTAGGCAGAAATGACTGAGTTTAGCAAACAATAAATTGATGGATGAACAGGAGGTTGAAAAAGAAGTATGTCTTGAGTCTTGAAGGTACTTTCTTTTCAGACTGTAACGATTAAAGATAACATAATGTGAATAACCTCCTTAATGGATTCTCCTTAAGGTAAGGCCACAGAGGAAGTAACTTTGTGCACGAAGTTGTCCTTCTCATGAATTTATTTCCTATATAAGTTTTCTAGGAAGTACTGAAAAAGTATTTGATTAGTAGGAAGTTAATCCATGGTATATATATATATATAAACATAATATATATATATATATAACATATATAATTTATATTATATTATGTTTTTTATGTATAAGCATATGTAATTTAGTATATATGAAAAAATTAACAAGGAAAAACCAAATTAAAAAATTAAGGATAAAAATATCTTTTTCTTTCAAATATGGGATGTAAGTTAGGGCTGGCAACGGAGCGGATACGGTGCGGATACTGGATTATCCGTATCCGCACCGCACCCCATATCCGCCCATCCGTATCCGCTACGGATGTGAATATGGATATCCATATCCGCACCGCTTCAAATACGGATATCCGCACCGCATCCGTATCCGCACCATATTTAATAAAAAAATATTAAAATTATATATTTAATTAAAAAAATCAATAAATTACCAATTCATTAATCCAAAATAAATATATAATATACTTCAAAATTCATCTTGAAATGAAATTACCATAGAGCTCTTATATATATTAATAACTTATATGGGCAAAATAGTAATTCAGAGATGCGGATAGGCGGTGCGGATATGGTGCGGATCCACAGCCATATCCGTATCCGCACCATATCCGCGCGGATATAAGTTTTCTAAATCCGAATCCGTATCCATATCCATTTTTACTTGCGGATATGGATCGGATACGGTGCGGATGCGGTTTTTAGTTAGCGGATGCGGATAAAATTGCCACCCCTAGATGTAACCTTGTAAAAGTGAACTAGAAAAAGGTTAGTTCACATAAATAAACCTGCTGATCCAGCTAAAAGTAGGCAAAACGATACTGCAAGTTCAAATAGAGAGAATAGCAGCACTAGCTCAAATTCACCAGCCATTTTTCAGTTGCTAGTGAATAGTGACACAATCCATGATATGCCGATATGCATAAAAAAGAAAAGAAATAATACCATTCTGCTGGGAGATCCTTGTACTTCCAAATTTTAAGTACTTCCAGAAATTCTCGTGCATACTAGCTACTAACCACTGCTTGCATGTGGCTGCTGCCCGGCATAAATCCTTTTGTTCCAGGAAGGAGAAAACCTGCAAAGCATCTCTTACTTAACATAAATGCTAGTTCAAGGTTTCCAGCTATCAATAGTGAACAAAAATATCAATTGAAAGTCAAAGATGCACCAGATGCAGCAGATCATCTGAAAGATCCATCTTGAATTCAACGTCTTCAGCATTTTTTGTACTTATGGTGTCTCCATGAGTAGGTTTGCCATTGCTAGACTTTCTAGCAGCATTATCATTTGAGAACCAGTCAGGTTTCTTGTCTTCGAGTGAATGTAATGAATTTACTTTAATGAAATCAATAACCACTGGTGGTGCAGTTGCCTCAGCAGAACTGCTAGATGCATCTCTGAAGAAAGAAACTTTTAATACAATGAGGAAAAGAGGATAGTACAGTAGGTTATAAGCTTATGCAAATAAAGACTAGGGAAAACCTAACAAATGTGATTTTTTGATCATTTCACCAAGAGCATCTGCCAGACCATGCAAATTATTATGGCATAAAAACAATAGAAGTACCTAGTGAGCAAATCACGATTACCATAAATGATAATTTCATGGATATACAAACATTCAGGTAAATCAAGAAAAACATATGCAAAGGAGGTTGGTGAAATATTTTTGAAATTTTCTTAATAAACAAAATAAGCATGTGAATTCTATGCCACAGCTTCTAATTAACTTCAAATTACGAGAACCCACTATGCAGATTTACTAAATTCCCAACAAACAAAATTATTTTTCATCACAACTGCTCCCACTTATCAATCATTTATCAATTTCCATTCCACAAACTCCAAGTGAAAACTAGCTAAGTCAAGCATGTATGATTGACTCACTTCTTAATGACACGAGCCATTAAATGCAAGAAAAGAACTTGCACTAGCATGCTCTTCATACCAAAATCTCAAACACTGGAATATGCCAGGCCCTATGACTCTAACAATATTCCAGTATGTGGTCTAAGGATATACCATCTCATATGAAGTGGTAAAGAGTTCACAACAAGCACGCCACCCAAGTACGAAGCAGTATACCACTAAGTCGCTAAGGGTCCGTTCGTTTTGTACTACTACATCAAATTTAGTACTATCTTGCGTTCGCTTTGTATTATCACAACACAGGATAAGACAATTTGACGAAAATACCTTTTGTACTATTTCTTTTTCCTTTCATCATATAAAGCATAATAGACAATATTGTATATTGTTATAATAAAATATTCATTTTAATTAACATAACGATTATAAATCTAATTAATATGCTTTATTACAATTATATTGCAAGTAGATTAATTAACTAACATGTTGCGACATGGAGGCCCCAGCGTCGTCGACGACACAGCCACACCGCCTCCCATACTGAGTATACATGCTAATATAGTGAGTATACTTGACTGCATAGAAAGTATACATGATCATAATATTTTATTTGACTAAAGATCAATTTTCGATCCAAATATACTCTCGATAAATAGAGATATATCTCATTTGAATATATTAAATTTTAATCCAAATATATTCTTCCTAAATATAGATACATATTGAATTTCTATCAAAAT
Source organism: Canna indica (assembly GCA_034359265.1). Taxonomy (NCBI): domain Eukaryota; kingdom Viridiplantae; phylum Streptophyta; class Magnoliopsida; order Zingiberales; family Cannaceae; genus Canna; species Canna indica. The sequence continues at coordinate 34,298,537 of CP136892.1, read as the reverse complement.
ATAGTCTCTTTGAGTCTAAATATACTGTCTTTTAATCCAAATATACTTTCTCTAAATATAGATATATACTCAATTTCTATCAAAAATTTACATATATATATATATATATATATACTCATTTTTATCAAAATATACTCTCTTTTAATCCAAATATATTATCTTTAAATATAAATATATTCATTTTTGGAAAATTGGACATTCTTGAAAAAAATATATATATATTGAAAATATGAACAAGGCTATTGTTGTCATTTTCAACCTTGTACCAAAGTAACCAGCTCTTGTTACTCCAATTATTGGAGTAAAGACATCATTCTTATCTTGTCCATGGTACGTTTTCGCAAACGAACATGGGACAACTTGTGTTGTCCAATGTTGTACCTTAAAATTATGCGAAACGAACGGACCCTAATAGTAGAGATTCATTGTGAAAAGGTAGATATTAATCTTAGTCTCTTTCAAAATTTCAATTAAAGTTAATGCTAGCAAGGTGGTGAACGCCTCTATGATCATCTTGATTCCAATCTACCCTTGTGTGGAAAAAAAAAACTCAACCTCCAAGCTGGAAGAAGAGAGCACCATCACCTTCACAATCGCAAGAATGGAAGGGCAGCCTCGAATTAGAAGGTTGTACTTGAATGCAAGGACAAGAATGGGGTTAGATTATTCAATGTTTAACACTTATTGAGAATGGAACATCTAGGTTTTGAGAAGTTCTTCTTGAGCTATAATATGTTATTGTATAAGGTCAGTATCTTCGGATCAGCTTTTCTTTGGACTCTATTGGGTCTTAGAACTCATAAGCTTTGTTTTCATTCCAAATTAGACTCAACTATCTTATTTTTGTTTTCGAAAGTAAAATAGGCAAATCAACCATTGTGAGGAGGGTTTGAAACCAATGACACTAGCTTCTTGTACTGACCCATACCATGTGTTGGTATATGGTACAATATCGGTATTACGAAGATTTCATGTTTCAAATTATAGGCTCAGCTGTCAACTCTTCAACATGAACTTAAGAGCTCAATGAACAACCAAAAAGTTAGGCACTGACCATTAGCGTGAAATAGAGAATAATGTTTAATGAATTGGAAATGCTTGGAAATATTTGTAATTATTTAGGAAAATTTAGCCCTAGTCTGGCTAATTCCAATTTAGGTAGCATGCAAGCACTGGATCTTTCCCCACATAGCATTCTTCTGCCACAAGTACACTTGATCACATTCACAATGGATAAATGCTTTGAACACAATAAAATAAAAACTTAAAATATGCTTCATGAAAGTCATGAATGAAAGCACATTTCAAGGTTTTAGATGTAGTACCTAGCAAAGCACTTTGATTCACAGCCAGTAGTTCAATACTGATTTCAATTACCTATTAGAATGACATGGTACTAATATAAGTTGTGTAACAAGTTGAGCAACCTGGTTTTTTAACACAATAACAGTACAAGGTGAATCATAAACCTAATTCTAATCATCATATCGGTAAATATATATCCAAGTATCCAACAAATCTTTTAATCCACTTTATATCACTGGAGTCTGGACGTATGATAGAACTTGGAAGATTTAAGATAATAAATTTCCAACCATGTCATGGAGATCAAATAATACATTTTACGCTGGTAACTCCCCCAATCACATACATGATTAATATATCAAGAATAACAGTAACTCATGAGAGAGCACTAGGTTTGAACTTTGAACTCTATTAATCCACTCGATATCAATCATAATGCTTTCGTATGATTAAATCTCTAACCCAAATTTATAATCAATATTCAATTTAATAGCCAAAAATACATCAATTTGTATTTAAGGAGGATATTCAACTAGAAAAACAATCATTTGCATGAGATATATAAAATATTAAGATATCATAATGGCATTTTAACCATTTTAATGACAATTAGACTAGTTGCAATAAATGAAGATTTATTTCATAGAATAGAAAAGCATCATTAAAATATGCTTTGAATAGGGCTAAGGTGATGAAGAAATTACTCTTGCGAAGCAAGGACTTTGGACCGCTTGTGCTGAGAATCCTTCTCCCATGCACAGCTGGCTTTCCTCTTAATCTTCATAAAGGACTCGTCCAGCAAAACATTTGCCTGAGGCGCAAACTCAGTTTCCAGCAAGTTCCTCCTATAACCCCCCATTTCTACCCAATCATTCATGTTTACTTGCCCAAGATCAAAGTGCTCCAAAGGTTTTGGCGGCTCAAAGAACTGTGAGCTCCCCACAGCCTGCTCCCAGCATGGCGCTTTCTCCCTCCTATTACCTTCAGTCTGCCCACCACGCACAAACCCTGCATTCCATCCCGGGTAGGCTAGAGATAGACTGAGCTCCAGTTCATTTTCCACCCTGTTCTCCCCCGCTTCCTCCCGCCCAACCTCACCACGTTCATCCTCCGCTTCGTCGTCTTCAACCACCGCCTTCATGCGTTCATCCGCCATTGTGTCAAACCCTCCAGCAACCCAGAAGAACCCAAAAAAAAACTAAAACAAACAAGAAAACAAAACGAAACAACAATGACAACAAAAACCCAGAAACCTAGCCCACTATCCTATAGGCACACAAATCGCGGTCATCTCTCTACCTTAGTGGGGCAAACCCTAACCCAAAAATCCAGGACCTCACCAACGGTGACCCTGCAATGATAACGCTTTCATCAGAAAAGCCAAAAGCGGAAATCAAAAACAAAGGGAAGAGAAAAGGGGCGATATTTGTGGTCTTTACGTTAACAGAATCGAAGGGCTGCGGCGCCAAAACATGAAATTTGACTAATCTTTGGGGATCCTTGCCACCTACCTGAGATCGAATGCCGGGAAGAAGAGTGGATCGGATCGCAATGGCAAATTTAGAGGTCCAAATCGCCCCTATTTCTTCTTCGGGTCCGCCGATCCTCGCGCCGCTTGCCCACTCTTGCTCGCTTTTTGAAACCTCGTAGAGTCGTAGTCGTCGATTCCGAGAGAGAGAGAGAGAGAGAGAGAGAGAGAGAAAAGTGAGGGAGGATGGATTTCTCGTGAACGAGTGGAATCAGCTAAGGGATCTCACAGGCTGAACAGATGAAAACACACACTCTTTAAAGTGGGCCCCAGTTCAAGGCCACCGCATGTCGAACATTTCCTTGATCCCAACGTGGAAGTAGATGAGAGGTGGAATAAGGTGTTTGCAGTTCCACCCGCTCGTCGAGCCTCCCGATGTGGCAGTGGCGCTTCTGTGTCTTGGCCGAGAAACCAAGAACAACATTGACGTGGAGACAAACTAGTGGCTGATACTAAAGTATGCTACTGCCTGCCTGCCTGCCTGCTTGCTTACCGCTTGGCGGTGCGGATGACACGCCTGTGTCTCAGTCGAGACACCAAGTGACAAAAGGATGAAGAAAAAGTCCCTATTTGTTAGTCAATGGGGCCCACCCCACATGAGAAACCTCACGTGGGAGCAAAAACAAAATGAAATATGCTGTTTGCTGTTCCATGTTTATCAAGGAGCTGACTTGCATCATCTGTGGTTTTAGCCTCCTGTGACTCGGTGGAGAGATCAGAGAGGCTCCACGTTCTAAAGATGAAATTAGAGACATTGAAAAATCTCGGCCGTGTGCTGCCCGCTGAGCGCTGATCGTGCTGTTTGTACCGGACCGGCTCGTGTTGTACCTTGACTCAGTCTGTTTGCTTTCTTTATTTTGACTAGTCGAAAATCCAATAATTATATATACATAATAAAATTTAATTTAATTTAATTATATTTGAACAAAAATATTCGTACGTAAATATTAAATATCATATACGTGAGAAATAATAAACGTAGAGCACAATAATAAATATTAAAAATTAAATTTATATAATTATAAAATCAAAATATAAATATACTTTTTAAATATAGTTTGCATTTTTACTTTAAATTTGTATACATAAAATATTAAAAAAAATACATACGGATATAAATAAAATTGAAATAATCTTACTTGTTAAAAAGTGGCGCAAGATTTTAAAAATGAATTTTGAGTTCAAAATTAAGTTAAAATTATTGATTAGTAGCATAATTGGATTATATACATGAGAAAAATAAAAATGTGAATTAGTTAAGGAAACAGAGAAAATGAAAATAATCTTACATATTGAAAATTGGAGCAAGTTTAGAATTCTAAGTGAAAACTATTGAAATATAGGAGAATAAAAATGAAGTTATATGTAGATGATAATTTTATTGTGAGAATTTGGGATAGGGTTTTCAAATTGAATTTAAACATAAAATTTATAGACTAAAATTATAATGCAAGCGAAAACAAAAACAATCCCAAGCAACACAATTAAGAGAAGAAATATTATGAAACAAATAGAAAAGTCTCATTAAGTTTAAAATGAATCTTGTTTTTATAATAAAAAGTTTGGAGAACGTTTATTACCAAACTTCTCTTGTTTAGCCTCTAATTTAGGATTATTTGCTTGTTGCTTATGGATTTGCATTTAAAGGACAACACAAACTCTATAAAGAAATCTTCTTCGCTTTTAAAATGAAATTTTAGAAGTCACACAATTTTCCTAGTAAAAATAGTAACGTACCAAGTATGAAAAATAGCCCCAAAATAGACATTGTGAAGAGAAAGCAATATCTAATAATTTCTTTTCTAGTGGTATGCACATATTTTATATTGTTCATTTGTTCTATATATATGTCCTAATTCAGTATTGATCAAGATAAAGAAATAAGAAATAGATGAACAAAAATAGAAAAAACAAAGACCAACTATGTAAGAAGCAATTTCGCAAACATCTTCCTGGCATTACAATATGAGCCATTGCGACAAAAGAACATTGTAGAAAAAAGATATTTTGTGAGAAATTATTCAAAAAGAAAAATAATCTCATATATATTAACAGCCCACTGGCCTGGTATTTCCTCAAGATCTTGTAAAAAGATCAAATAAATCGCAGCAATCCCACCAAGCGGCTCATCTCTCCACAGGTGCTTGCCTTAGATTTCTCCGCTCCACCACCGCATGGCTCATTGCACTCACGATCACTACACTCCTTAAATTGTTAACACCAAGGACTCGGGTCCCTTCATTCTCATGCAAGGAGTGCAATCCACCAACATGAACAATTGCTATCAGCGCCAAGGAGCTAGATTGTCACCGCCGCCTCTTTATCCTCTATTGCAGGAGTTACCCATGCTTTATCGTCCACATCTCCATCCATCATCTCCTTAACATCATCTTGAACATGAGAAACATTGGTCTTTTGGTGGTGCAGTTTTTCTTGCGGTGGTCCTCTTGGCTCTTGCCGACGCCTGCCACATCCTCAAGATAGCCCAAAGGTGAGTTAATTAATCAGTAGGGAAAAGACATTGTGAAGATGAGAACTCCGAAAATGCGGTTGGTTGAGTACGTACCTTGATGGGGGATGGTGGGAGAAGACAGAGTGTGCAAGTCATCCACAATCTCCTTCTTACAACATGCGGCTTTCAAATCAAGATGATGATTAAGATTATGCTTGAGCGCCTACTCCTTGCTCGGCAGCTTCCTCTCTGCCATCGATGGCTTGGTGCTACTGTTTGTTGTAGCGGCGACGGCTTCACCAGCCCTATTCCATGCAAATCATCAAATCCACATCTCTATGAACATTTGTTATTTCTCCAAGAATTTAATCCAAAAAGATGGAAGAGAATTGAAGTGGTGAGGAAAGGGAATTGAAGTGGTGATGCAGAAAAAGATTGTAATGAAAAAGCTATATATAAATGCATTGCATTGCATTTAAACGTGTGTCATAAGTTATATATAAATATATTACATTCAAACGTTGGAAGGAAGTGAAACGCCCCAGGAGTGAGAGAGGGTTAATTAATTGTAATTTAAGGTATTTGTGTTATAAGTTATATATAAATGTATAACATTCCAACATTGGAAGGAGGTGAAACGCATGTGTGAGAGAGGATTAATTAATTGTAATTTAAGGTATTGCATTCAAATATTAATTAATTGAGAGAGAATTAGAGGTGGAGGTGAAACGTGTAAGAGAGAGAGAGAGCAGTAATTGATTGAGAGAGAGAGAGAGGTGGAGAAGATTTATTCTATGTGCGCACCTCACATGTGTTTTTCTCTCTCTAACTTCTCTCTCTTCATTTAATGAAGAGATAGAAAGAGAAAGACACATAATATGGTGCGAGTCCAATGGACCAACTTTCCTTAAGAAAGTACCACATGGCATGTCCGAATCTTACTTTTATATATATATATATATTAGGAAAAAGAACTAATCAAAAGAAATTTTTTAAAATATAAGAATTTGAACATTAATTTTAGAGAAAAAAATAATATTATTTTAATATTAAGAATTACGACAAGTAATAAATTCAAAATATCATCCATTTGTAAATGAACCATCAAACTCCAAATGCTCCATTTATGGACTACCGCACCAAAATACATGCACCCCGAAAACACTTGATTTTAGAATTTTCAACTATAATTTATATATATAAGCAAGATTAGAAAGAAGGTTGGACCAAAGTCAGGAATGAGAATAGCACTCACTCGTTGAAGGAAAGCCGATATCAAGGGTTGTCTTCTGATCCCTTACTTAAGTCGTAGTCCATCTTTTCGTGCCCAAAAGGAGAAATCAAGTAAGATTGAGGGAACTTGATCCTCACCCGATGAAATAATTTGGTAGCTCAAAGAAAGTAAAACTTGCTTTCTTTTTGTCTCAACCACCACGAGTTCCGCCTTGTATGACATAGTCCATTGAATTGGGACAACGGTACGCACCTATATTTGGTGTCCCCTCATTTTCTTATTAGATTCTGGTCCCAAAGGGTAAGATTTAAATTATTCATGTAGCATATCCATAATCAAATCTTACTAATATGGAAATTTTAGATTTTATAATCTTTAATATCAAATCTTTTCCAATTAATGTCGCACCTGCAACTAATTAATTCTAATTCATACTTAATTTTCATTCAATCTTATTATTATTTTATGTCAAAAATTTTTCAAATAATGTGGCATATGCAGCTAATTAATTCAATTTCATATTTAATTCTCATTCAATATTATTATTACTTTACGTCAATTAATGTTTCTCATCCAAGTTTTCTCATTTTTACTATTAGTATTAATTACATGTTCCTTCTTTATTGTACAAAAATGCTCAATATCAAAACACCAATTAATATTGCATTCTATATTTAACTATTTCCTCAATTTCCAAAGACTATTTTATTAAAATTGGAAAAAATCTTAAAAATTTTCTTTGGTCTAAAGATAATGATTCTCCTGGTATTCATGCATTAAACTGAAATATTGTTCAGTTGCCTAAAAATTTAGAAGGCTTAAATATACATAACCTGCATCTTAAAAGCCTACCTTTACAAGCCAAGAGGATTCAATTTTACTTAAACAATGACAATAAATATTGGGTTACTTTAGTTAAAGCCAAATATCAGCCTATCTCTTATACTAACTATTCTGCTCCTGCTAAGTCTTCTTGGTCTTGGAGATTATTTATCCAAACTTTCTCTCATCTAAGGTTTGGTTTTAAGAAATTTATTGGTATGGAAATTGATACCTCTATCTTAAATGATGCTTGGGTGTTTGATTTACCTTTGCTTTAAAGCCTTCTTTATTTAATATAAATTTAGCTAACAACAATATGTTTGTTTCTGATTTACTTGTTAATAATGATTGGAATGATTCGATTGGTTTCTCTCATTTTAATAATGTTTTATGGGACCATATGAGATTGATTGATGTTTCTTTTAATCCATATAATGATAAATGATATTGGATGATAGAGACTGGGGGTTAGTTACTATCAAAAGTGTTTTTCAATTTCTAAGAAGCCAGAAATCCCTTCCTATGAAAAATAATCCTGCTTGGACTTCTCTTTGGAAACTTCTCACTGCTTCTAAAGTGCACATCTTTCTTTGAAAATTCCTTCACAATAGACTTTCTACTAAGCTGAGACTTTTTAATCTCAAGCTAAGTAATAATAATAGTCGTGTTATGTGTTCTAATCATCTTGAAACTATTACACATCTTTTCTTGGAATGCTCTTATGCTTCCAGTGTGGACTCTTTTGGAACAAATACTACAACTTGACTTTTCTAATATGATTGATTGGGATATTGGTAAATGACTTTACCTTAACTCTGTATTCTCCTTTTTCTCATTCTGTAAAGTCATTATTGCTAATACCTTTTGGTTCCTTTGCCATGCTAAAAATTTGAAATTACATAAAGGTAGACAGCTTTCCCCCACATGGCCACATGTCTCATGATTTCTATTAATGCTTTTACCAAGAACTATATAGAAAGATTTAAATCTGATGGAAATATTAAAATAAACTCCATCAATCTCAAATTGTCCCCTCCTATTGATCCTTGGCTGAAACTTAATTGTAATGATTCTGTTTTAAATTATAACTGTGGTGCTAGTTTTATTGCAAGAAATAGCTTTGGTTATATTATTCAAATTACTTTCACTTACTTATATGATAAAATTGTTCTTTACTGTGAGGCTTTTGCTGTTTGGATGACTCTCTCTTTTATAGTTGAACAAGGGTTCAATCACATTATTATTGAAACTGACAACAAGTAACTTGTAGATATGCTGAACAAGTCAATTCCAATTCCACTTTCTTTGAAACTTATTCTCCAGAAAATTGACATTGTTTCTTCTTTATGTAATCATATCTTGTATCATTTTGTATATAAGGAGTGTAATCAAGTTGCCCATTGGATAGCAAATAATGGCAGGTTCCTACTCTCTAGTTTGTACTGGTCCTGTAGTAGATCTCCTGACTTGTTGAAAGTTGTACACCAGAATTTTTCTGGTCCTGATTTTATTGGAGTTATAATATAATGTTCTTTTATTTGGCCAAAAAAAAATTGCATTCTATAGCCAATTAATCTCATTTCATTTATGGGTGTAGTTAAATTTCATATTAAAACTTAATAATATTTTCCTTTTTATTGTTAAAAGATGTGTAATTTCTAAAAATGAAATTTTTCTATATTTAATGATAGCATTTAGTGTGATTTTAATATTTACTTTTCAATTTAATTATAATATTAGTATTTACTTTTCAATTTAATTATCAATTTAGATCTGAATTTTGTACTCATAGTATATATTTTGTGTTCTTTTATAGTATCTCTTGCTAGATTCATCTCTTCTTTTTTGCTTTTTTGTTAGTAAGTAGGGTAGAGATTACACTTGAGTTCTTTTTATTTTATTAGTTTTCTATTAGGTTTTATATATTGTTGATTTTGATATTTATAGTTAATTTTGTCTTGGATTTCTCGGTGTCATGATGATTTGCGACGTTGTTCTTATGCATGTTTGATTAGATACTACAAGAGCTCGTGATAATCATTAATGATGGTGATGAAAACTATAATTTTGTTCATGCTCCTACCTGAGGATCTAAGTAGTCAGGTTCAGTTCAGTGTCTCTCCTGGTCAGGTGCAACTCCGCACGGGAGGAGGGGGCTACAAAAGATATTCTGACACACAAGTTAGTGGAACTCCAATGTGGAGGTAATAAAAAATGGAACTTAGAGTATTTGAGGCATGTCGTATACGTTTGTATTTATTGTACGTGGAGGTGATGACGTCGCTCAACAATCTCGCGGGGATATTGCTTAGAATGGATCGAGACTGATATCGGAGATGGCGGCCTTGTAATGGTGTATCCATTGTGATAAGAAAAGACGTAGATGTCCTTATATGATCAAGTAGAGCCCCCGGGCAGAGCCGTCTGGTCTGACTCGAGTTAGATTAGGAATATGATCGAGTGAAGCCCCCAGGCAGAGCCATCTGGTTTGGCTCGAATCGGGTTACGGAGCGATGTTGGGTCTAATTTGACCAAGCCCAATAGTCCTAGCCCAGTCCACAGCCTCCGAGCACGGTAGGAGTCTGGAGTGTTGGTCCAAGCATTTCATTTAGGTCTCACTCTCTATTTTGATGATAACAAACATGTATCTAATTTATTAGGTGAGTTTTGAATTCAGATCGATGGAATGATCCGCCTATGAAGTTCGTTAAAAAAATTGCAAAGAATCAAGTAAAAAATTGCTCCGATGGCGATTAAGTTGAAACCAAGTCAAATCCTAGGTTTAGTCTTAAAATCAAGTGTAATATATCCCTAGGGCATGGACCTAATCAATTACCAAGAGCTTCTAAGTCATAAACAACATTTCGGATGAGATGTTGTAACATTCCAGAATAAGCCCGGATGAGATGTTGTAACATTCCGGAACAATCCGGAACATTCCGGATGCGATGTTGTAATATTTCGAAATAACCCGTATGGGATGTTGTAACATTCCGGAATAGCCCAGATGAGATGTTGTAAATATTTCAGAAAACTTTTGAGAATTCCCAAAATGCCCCCAACGGCTCTATTTTGAGTTTCTACCCGTTGAGCTTATTGGAAATCGAGCTTCTACCTTTGGGATCTCTATATAAGCTCCCAAACTTACATTCCTTTAGCTTTAACTTTTTATTTTGAGCAAATCCTTAAGTGTTTGAGCCTTCAACGAGCAATCTAAAGCCCTAGTTCTCACTTTTATACTCTCAAGTGGCGGTCTTCACTCTTCAACCCTCTCAAGGCAAAGCACTTCATCTTCTTGAGGCGTTGGAAGTTTGGAAGGCCAGAGAAAGGAGCACAATAAGTTTGTTTTACATTTATTTGCTTATTTACTATATTTTCATCTTGTTGTGTTGATTTGATGAGCTAGCTTGCAAGGTGTGCTTGTGAAACACCTTAGTATTGTTGTAGAGATTTGTTTTGCTAGAGAATAGGTGTTGAGGTTTTCTCAAAGGGTTGAGAACTAAATCCTCATTATATTTTTAGGAAAACATTTCATCTATAAAGTGTTAGGGTTAGAAATCCTTGGTGATGAGCCAAGGTAGTAGAGTAGGCAGGTTAATCGAACCACTATATATTATTCTTGTTTGCATTGATTCTTACTCACTTAGTTACTTGCTTATTGTGCTTAGCTTATCATCCATACCATTCATACTCAAAGAACTCGAGTCGTTGTATTAAGTTGCTTAAAACTAAAAAGACTAAAATTGAAGCTAGAGTTTGATCACACTATTTAACCCCCCTTCTAGTGTGGGTATTTGAACAGCATGGAGGACTACGTGCTGAGCTCTAAGTGACGTCGGCCTTCGACTTTGGCTGATTACGTGTAGGGTGCACAGCTTCTTATGTGACTCTTCGCTATCCAGGCCAGATATGATATTTGTGTGAGAGGGGAAGGTGCTTTTCTGGATGTTCGCTATCTATATAGTAGATGTAGTTTGATATGGAAGTAACTATAAGCAAAAATCTAGTAATTATTTCATGCGACGGAATGTGTTTCCCCCCATGAAAGAACTACCTGAAAGGAATAGTGCACTTGAGCAAATCACATGTCGATGTGTTTAGGGACTATTGAAGGATAATCAACTTGATGGGGCAACTTTTTCATCATATGCTGTATCTTTATTCATAAAGATTGTGATGAACCTCATGAACTCGAGCAAATGATTTCGAGGTCATGATGAGATCATGCCAGTGAGACTTGGAATCCATATGTCTATATTCTAAATATTCCTAGTCGTAGGATCACCAATTAAGGGATTGATGATTCTGGATTGACTAGTGCACTTGGTTCATGCCTATACGATAAGGGGTAGTTGATCTTATAGTTACCTATGAGCCATCATTAATGTATAAGTGTAGGTGCTCATTAGGAAATGAGTTCATTGAACGGACCTGCACGAGGAATACAAAATGGAATTCTTACATGAGCGTCAATATGATGTTCCTCCGGTTATAGTAGGTGCAAGCAGTCCTTAGACCTGAGGTTGTCATGGTTATCTTGTGAGTGATGACCCATTACTTTGGTTCTATCCCTACCTGGCCCTGAGCGTCATTTGCTGGGTATTACTGGGCATGGGGAAGCATTCATAGAGGTAGGTGAGCAACCAATATGGAATCGATTACTTCTAGTGAGAGGAGATAATGTCCTATGTGTCACTGCAAATGTCGACTCGGGAATCTCTGGCCAGAGTAGACATGAAAGTCGGGAAGATGTTTTTGACGTTTCATTATTGAGACGACATCTTGGCGGGTGGAATACATATGAATCGTTATTAGGGTTTGACACTTCTTTTCGTGCTCTAGCTGACTTCGGGACATTATAACCGAGGGATTTAGTTGCACAATAACTAATCACCGAAGGGCGTTCGATCCTTGTAGATTGAACCTCACACTATCCGGGTAGTCATGACACGTTGCTAGACGTCAATCTTGACTTGTGAGTGGAGTCTCTCATGGCCACACTAAAGGGGTTTAGTGGAGGCTCGTAAGATTCGAATAGAATTAGTTCTATAGGATCTAACTCTCTATTATGCACAACTCACTGTTGACTTAGTGTGGAGCCTAATGGGTCACACACAATAGGCTAATCTCGTAACAGACCTTATGAGATAAAGTCCGAATGCGGCCCTATATGTCTACAAGCAGATGTTTTCTATAGGAACAAATGCGCAAGGAAGGAGTTCCTCGATAACCCTAATTTGTAGGACATCCCTAAATTATAGGAATTGGCGCATGATAATATTTTATATAGTTGATTAAATTTAATTATGAATTAAATATTTAATCAACTACTTGACCGAGAATGCATTTAATTATGAATTAAATATAATTTATTTTTGCATCAAATATACATTGTGGGAAAATTAGTTTCTAACAATGAGCCTAACCAATTAATTGAGAATTGATTTATTTGGATAAATCCTAATTAATAAGAATTAATTTATGAAGATAAATCATAAAATTAATAGATATATGATTTATGAGGATAAATCATAATTCTATTAATTAATAGGAAGTAAAATTATTTAGATAAACATATTTCCTATTGTTTAGGAGATTGATTTATTTAGTTAATTATCATTCTTGTTTATAGGCTCTTAATTTATGGAAATAAATTAAAATTTATATTTAATTAAATTTAATTAAATTTGAATTAATTATGAAGCCAATAAAATATAAATTATTTTTGAAGGCAAACCCCCACAATTTTGAATTTCGAAAAGAGTGTTTTTAGGGGGTCAGATCTACTCTTGTAGCCACCCCTCTCTATATATAGTGGCCGAACACCCCATAGGGAGGGGTTGGTTATTTAGTTATTCATCTTCTTGGAGAAAATTAAGGACTTGATTCTTTAGAGGCTTCTTGAAGAGAAATGCTCCAAAGAACTCCTCATCCTCTCTATTGGTGGCCGGCCATCTACATCCTCATTCCCAGTTTTTGCGAAGCCAAATTGAAGGTGTTCTCTTCTCGGGTGTGCCGCATGTTGATGAAATGACCACACTAGAGGGGGGTGAATAGTGTGTTAACTAAATCTATTTGCCTAAATTCAATTTTAAAATTTTCTTAAACTACTTAGGCAATTTACGATTGAATGACGAAATGCGAAAGCGATAAATAATAAAACAATTAATACAAACAAATTATCAATGCTAACGCAAAGATTTATAGTGGTTCAGCCCCAATGCCTACTCCACTACCTAAGCACCGTGCTTAGGATTTCACACCCAAATCCACTAAATTATGACTAGCTTACAATTGAGGATTTTACACCGGAAAGACCCTACACTCACCACGAAGGTACTTCCACACCCGGAAGTATTCCGTCTTCCTACCGAGTGAGCTTTCCCACCTCAATTCCTAAGACCTACTCCTAACTTAGTTTACACAAGTGACTTTATACATTCTATACCAAGGTAACCACTTACACACAAGACCACACATTAGGTCTTCTTACAAACTCAAGTAAATTAAAGTAAAAACAAATAAAAAAACAAATCTATTACAAGAAGGAGGTGAAGAGAACTTATCACAATGAAAGCACCTCTTCTTCTTGAGCCTAGCACTCTTGATGAACCCTCCAATGAAGAACACTTGAAGATAAGGGATCAAGAGCTAGGTTTGAAGGATTTGATCAATGAGAAGCGTAAAAGATGCTAAAGATCACTCTTTGAGGTTTTTAAGCATCATTAAGAACTTGGGAGAGAGTTTGGGGTAGGTATTTATACCGCCCCAAACAAAGGGCTCGTCAACGGGAGTATTTTTGCCCGTTACCGACGCTCGGTCGCTTGCCGATCGATCATCGGTCGACCGATCGAGCGATCGTCGAGTGATCGAAGGCATACTGCCACTTTTTGGCACACTTCGGTCGACCGAATTGGCTACTGCCAATTTTTCACCACATTCGATCGACTGACCGATCGACCAAATTGCCTTCTGCCCGATTCCCTCTTCTGTCGGTCGATCGAATCTGGGTGGGGTAATTTTCTTGTGAAATTTTCTTACGCGCTTCATTTTCAGGTTCCGGCCTTCAGCGTGCGTCAACTTGGAGAGCTTTCCATGTGTTCTTTAGACTCGTCCAAGACATCTTTGATGCACACATCGAACTTCTAAAGATTTCAGCGACGAACCCGAACGTGTCGATCAATGTCCTTTCGATTTTTTGATTTCTTCGATATTTCTGATCGAGGACATCGAGTGCTAATTGATATGGAACCTGAAAGTAATTCTCTATAAAATATTAGTTCCATATTTGTTATCATCAAAACCGAGATTAATACCAAGGTAGAAAACTTTATGCCAACACTGCAATCTTCTTCTTCTTGGAGGAGTCCAAGAGGACAGTGAGGTATCTTCACCTCATATCTTTCGTTTCGATGTTTTCTCATCCTCTCTTCCCCTCTTTGGTGCTCGGTTCTTGATGGAAGAGCCGACCTTGCCTTGGTGGATTTCGGGATTGAGAAAGCTTCTCCGTTGAGCCACAACGAGCCCCAGTGTTCGCTGCCCCTATTGTTACGAGGTGGTTGGTGTGGACTATCGTTGGAGGACATGCACGTGTGCGTCTTGAAACGGGAATATGAGCACCCAATCCGATCGTGGTATAAGGTATACATTCTCCTTCTACTCGTAGATTGAATTCCTTAAATATTTTTAAAGTATATCGTTGTTTTCGGGATGGTTTGAATTTTTTTAATTGCTATTTTCTCTGCATTTCTTATTCCCATCCCAACACTACCCATTGGAGAGGCGATTTGGGACTATAAATAGCCCTATGTGTGTTGCGTGTATTGTCAAGCATGGAGTGGGAGGTTGTTCCTCCGAAGGTTACTTTCGTTTTGTTGGTGGATGGTTCGCCGCTCGTTGTGGGTTTGTACCATCGGGCTTAAAGATAATGGCATGAGGCAAGGTTCCAGCTATGAGTCTGAGCCATCGGGCTTAGGGCAAAGTCGTCTCCATGGTTTATGCGTTGGGGGAAGCGTCGTGCTCTTTGGCTAGCTGGGGCATTGTCCATGGTCCTAGTTTTGCCTAGCCGGGGCTTTCACTCCACTTATTCTTGTCGTTCAACTCTCGGGTTGTGGGAGATTTTACAACCAAACTTTAGTTTGGCGCTATGTCTTGGTAGCAAAACCATGAGCTGGGGTTCTTGTTCACGCAGCTTAGTCGTTGACGATGTTCCTAGGATGCTTTCCAAGTAACTTTTTTGCTGGCACACCACTTGTATTTTCTTGATGAGCTGCCCTTTATGGGTTTGTAAATATCCCTTTGTGGGTCTTTATGAAATAAAAGGATGTTTTTTGGTGTTTATCCTTATTGTGTTCTTGCCGATCGAGTTTGATCGGCTTCTCAATTTGTTGAGGCTCTGTTAGCTGCATATCTTAGTTTTTGAAAAATAATATTTAAAATTTGGATTACCAGCTTGGTAATTATGAGTAAAGCGCCTAGGCCATTGAGTTTGATTGGTGAAAGTACCGAACTCTGATTGTTGTGACTTTGAGGCCAGAAGTAGTGGTGTTGTGACCGATGATAAGACTCGGTGAAAATCGAGCTCGCGAGAAGTGTGATGCAGGACTGCACGCGAGGTGTTGAGTAAGGATGCTGAGTCTGGAAGTAATGGCTATGGAGGCTGGAAGTAGTGGCTCTGGGGTCGAGAACCGCACTCGCGGGATTCAAGTCGAGCTTGCCGATAAGCATAAAGCGAGACCACGCACGAGGGGTTGAGTAAGGGCTTTTAAGGCCGGAAGTAGTGGCTCTAGGGGGCGAAGACTAGACTCGGTGAAAATCGAGCTCGCGAGAAACACACTTGGGGTCGTGTTGCTTATTTAAAGCGTGTCGGGCTGAGCCAGAGGTCGCATTTAGGGTCGAGGACCAGACTCTGTATAAATCAAGCTCGCAAGAAGCGTGCTTGGGGTCATTGGGGGCTGAAAGAAATAGTACCATTGAGCCAATCACATGTTGATGTGTAGGGAACTATTTTTTGGTTAATGAATAATATGAGGCAACTTTTCATCATATGCTGCATCAATATTTATATATATTAGATTATGATGAACCCCATAAACCCAGGCAATTGATTTCAAGGCCATGATGAGATCATGCTAGTGAGACTTGGAATCCAGATGCCCATGTTCTAAATGTTTCCAGTCGTACGATCACGAGTTAGGATATTGATGATTCTGGATAGATTGATGCACTTGGTACATCCCTTATACGATAAAGGGTAGCTGATCGATTTCACACTTACCTATGAGCCATCATTAATGTACAAGTGCAGGTGCTCATTAGGGAATGAGTTCACTGAACGGACCTACACGAGGAACACATAATGTAATTTTTACATGAGTGTCAATATGATGTTCCTCGCTAGTTTAGGGATGATTTGAGTTTTTAAAAATTACTTTTTCTGCTATGCTTCTTATTCCCATCCCAACAGTAGTATCAGAGCCACCTTTAGCAATGTTTTCAGAATTTTATTACGTGTTATTTTTGCGTTTACGAATCGTTCGCTCCCTAAACGTCATACTGTTCGATTTTTGTTTTTGGGGGTTCTTGAGTCGTTCTTTTGGATCCACGGTTCATGCGATGAATCGGGGTGGTAGCCTACTATCCAAACTTATCTTGGACATATTTTGAACTCAAGAACCTCATGGGTTCATGGTTGAACAGCTCCGAAAATTGAAATTTTCAGCATGTGTTTTGGGTGAAAATGTAACCCGATTAGCGCGTTTTTGGATTTTGTTTTTTTCTTTCTTTTTCTTAATTGTTAAGATGCATGAAAAGATGATTATGGATGAGTCCTATGTGCTGTGACTGTGTGTAAAACGTGGTTGTGTTGATTGCTTGTAAATTTATGAAATTTCAGCATTGTAACTTTTGAATAGGACCTGTGTACCCCTGTCTTGCTCTTGAGAATTCTGATTGTAATCTTCTTCTCCCTCTCCTTAAACCTTTCCCCAAGGGTTTTTTGGGGTCTTATTCTTTTAGTTTTGTAAAATTAGAAGTTTAGGGGCAGATTCATGACGAGCACACTTGCTGCTCTGTTTTGGTGCGCGCGCGGAGAGGAGGCGTTCAACGCCATGATGATGACGACTTGAACCATGGGAATGCACTGATGGAATCGGCAACCTTCAAGATATTTTTTGGTAGCTCGGCGAGTCATAGCTCCCTAAAATCCTAGGATGATGGCCTTAGTTCGCCCGATGGCTCAAGTGGAACCCTTAGAACATCCATAATCATCATTATTTACTTTATGCTTTTATTTATTGCTTTTGCTTCAATTGTTGATAGCTTAGATAATTATAATTGCATGAAGAAACCCTCCAATTATATTGAGTCCGAATGACTAAGATATTAAGAATATCGGTCACGCCTTCCATCGTTATGAGGTACAAGTGTGTCTATTATCACGACGGATTTGTTGTGCAAACACAAGGTCTTTTGTGCTAATAGACACATAACATCTCATATGGCACATACCATTATGTCTCTACTACTAGCTTGAACGTGACTTACCTTGTTGAGCAAACTCAAGGGTGGTTGTTTTCTCGCTAGGTTAAACGAACAATGGGTCCGACTCAACTAGGGCTCCTTGGTTTGTTGTGCAAACACAAGGCCATGGTAACCCTAGAGGCAAAAACTTGATGGAAGTAGCGTAACTATGTGATCGGTAAAGAATTACCTACCCATGGATCTATTAAGGTTTGTCGTGTTAAATGCAAGACTCGAGTAGGAGAAGTGGGGTTCCATCTTCCCCTAAGGAAGTCTACAATGAAGAGAGCTGGACTGCTAGGTTTGAGCTGTCAAAACAACTCTTCCAGGCCAAGATGACGGCAGGGACCCCTATTGAAATCTATGTTATCAAACTAATCAATTTGATCAAGAGGTTAGAGAATTTGGACGTAAACATAGATAAGGGGCTAAGTCAGGACATAATACTCCAATCCCTTCCAGGGTCATTTTCATAGTTTATCATTAACTACCACATGAACAAGATGGACGTCTCGCTTCTCGAGCTCCTTAATATGTTGAAGACTGCTGAGTCCCACCTTCCGAAGGAAAATGACAAAGTCTTATTAGTGAGTAGTGCCCATAAAAAAGCAAGAAAACGCTCTGTTAAGAACAAAGCGAAAAACAAAGATGTGAAAAACCCAAGAAGGATATCAAGAAGAAAGGGAAGAAGGCTCCTAAGGGAACCTATTTCCATTGTGGTAAAGATGGCCACTGGAAGCGCAACTGCAAGGAGTATATTGTAGAAGTAAAGCAGAAGAGGGCTTCTAAAGCCCCCTCCGTAGGTGCGTTTGTTATTGAAATAAATCTATCATTACAAAATTTTACTACATGGGTATTGGATACCGGTTGTGGTGCTCATATTTGCAATTCGTTACAAAGCTTGAGAATAAGTAAAATGCTAAACAAAGGCGACTACGACCTTCGGGTAGGCAATGACGCAAGAGTTGTAGCTTTAGCCGTAGGAACCTATTATTTGTATATGCCATCAGGCAAAACCATTGAATTGAGCAATTGTTATTACATTCCAGTTATAATAAAGAATATTATTTCTGTTACATTGTTGCTAGAACAAGGCTATGAAATATCTTTAAAAGGCAATTGTTGCCACATATATCATTCTGATGAATTACATATAACTGGACACATTTCAAATGATTTGATGGTCTTAGATGTAACTGATAATGTTTTTTATATCGAACAAACGCACAAAGAGGAAACGAGATAATCTGAACCTCACCTATCTTTGACACTTGAGACTAGGACATATTAATGATAATTAAATTAACAAGTTGTACAAAGACGGGTTGTTTGACTCATTCGATTTTGAATCGATGTCAACTTATGAATCCCGTCTCAAAGGAAAAAATGACAAAGTCCCCATTCACTGGGCGTAGTAAAAGGGCTACTTAGTTGTTAGAGCTGGTCCACACAGATGTTTGCGGACCAATGATAACTCAAGCCAGAGATGGGTATTCCTACTTCATCACGTTTACAGACAATAGATCAAGGTATGGACATGTCTACATGTTGAGACATAAGTTTGATACTTTTGAAAAGTTCAAAGAGTATAAGGCTGAGGTTGAGAAACAAGTAGGGAAAAGTATTAAAACCCTTCGATCATATCGGGGTGGTGAGTACTTATCCACTGAGTTTCTAAATTATCTAGAAGACAATGAGATTGTCTCTAAATGGACACCTCCAGGTACACCACAACATAATGGAGTATCTCAAAGGAGGAATTGCACGTTGTTAGACATGATACGGTCCATGCTTTGCTTTACTGATCTCCCGAGTTCCTTTTGGGGATATGCGTTTGAAACAACTATCTACCTTTTGAATAGGGCCCCCACAAAGTCTGTCTCTGGTACACCATATGAGATATGAAGTGGCAATAAACCAAGTCCGAGGCATCTCAAAATTTGGGGATGCCCCGCGTACGTCAAGAAATTAGAGTCAGATAAGCTTAGTGCTAAATCAACCAAGTGCAGGTTTGTGGGGTATCCTAAAGAGAGTTTACGGTATTATTTCTACTAGCCAACTGAACAAAATATGTTTGTCAGTAGGCATGCCACTTTCTTAGAAAAAGAGTTTATCGAGGAAAGTGGGAGCGAGAGAGATGTTGAGCTTGATGAAGTTCAACAACCACAAGCAAATTCGCAACCACCTGTGGAAAGTCCACAGGAAGAACCAATTGCAGAAACACTACCTCCCACCATTCTTCGAAGATCAGGGATATTGCGTAGACAACCTGAAAGATTATTCCCGACCATTGAGAATGAACATGAATTCGTTGATCCACAATCCTATGATCAAGCAATCAAGGATGTTGATTGAAATCAATGGCAGGAAGCAATGCAATCTGAAATAGACTCCATTTTCACAAACAAAGTTTGGACTTTGGTTGACTTACCCGAAGGAGTTACTCCTACAGGGTGTAAGTGGATCTTTAAAAGAAAGATTGGAGTCGATGGCCAAGTGGAAACCTATAAGGCCAGGCTGGTAGCAAAAGGTTTCACTCAAAGGCAAGGCCTTGACTATGATGAAACTTTTTCTCATGTAGTCATGATCAAGTCCATTAGGATAATGCTAGCCATTTCTGCATGTCATGACTACGAGATCTGGTAGATGGATGTCAAGACTGCATTCCTTAATGGTGAACTTGAGGAAGAGGTCTATATGACCCAGCCGAAAGGATTCGTGTCTCCGGTAGGACCGAAGATGGTATGCAAATTACAAAGGTCCATTTATGGACTTAAGCAAGCTTCGAGGAGTTGGGACATCCGTTTTGATGAGACAATCAAAGAGTTTGGCTTCATAAAAAATGTAGACGAACCTTGTGTCTATAAAAAGGTTAGTGGGAGCGTCGTTGTGTTTATTGTGTTGTATGTGGATGACATACTACTCCTGGGGAATGATGTTCCTCTACTCCAATCAGTGAAAGCATGGTTATCCAAAAACTTCTCCACAAAAGACTTGAGTGAAGCATCATGCGTATTCGACATGAAGATCTATAGGGATAGATCTAGAAGGATGCTTAGTTTATCCCAATCTCGGTATATATATACCGTGCTAAAAAGTTTTAGCATGGAAGGCAGTAAAAGAGGTTACTTGCCTATGAGTCATGACATCACTCTTTCCAAGAAGTTGTTGTTGTAGGAAATCCGACACTAGAAGGGGGGTTGAATAGTATCTATCCCCTTTTTAATGATTTAATCAACTTTTTCTTTATACTTAAATTTAACTTAACTTAAGTGCAAGTATTTCTTAACAGTGGATGTGATCAAATATTAATAACAATGAAAGGCAAACAAGAGAGCAATGCAGATAAGAATAATTATAGTGGTTCGGCCAACTGCCTACTCCACTACCTTGGCTCCTCAGCAAGGATTTCTAACCACTACTTTATAGAGTTTATGTTTCCCTTTGAATACATGAGGACACTCTTCTCACCACTCTGAGAACCCCTCAAATCTATTCATCTAGGCAAAACACAATTCTACAAACTTTCCCCTAAGTGTTTCCCAAGCACACCTAGCAGCTATTACAAATGGAAAATAAGTCTAAAATAAAACTTCAAATACAATGTAAAAGAGCTTAAGAATAGAATAGAAACCACAACTCTTTTCCCAAGCCTTCACGCCTTCAACTTGCCAGAAGATGCACTGGAGTTGCAGCAGAGTTGAAGAAAGCAGGCGCTTGAAGAAGAATTTGATAGAAGATTAGGGTGCAGCAGATCGATCACTTTGAAGGCTTTTAATCACTTCTTTTATGCTCAATAAATTCACTAAGAAGATTTTAAGAAGGTAGGTGAGGGGTATTTATAACCCCTCAGCTGAACGGCGACTCAACGGGTAGAAAAATAGTCGTTACAGTCGTTCGATCGCATGTCGGTCGATCGTCAATCGACCGACCGATCGATCGCCTAGTGAGCGCTGGCCTTTTGTCTATTTTTGGCACTATTCGGTCGACCAAAGAAGTCACAACTTCATCATCCTGAATTCGATCGATCGTCTGGTCGATCGATGCAGTGAAGCCATGGACGCGACTTTGGGATTTTTGATCCGGTCAATCGATCGGTCAACCGATGCAGTGAAGGCTAGTCGCGCGATTGGTGATTTGCAATTCGGTCGACCGATCGGTCGATCGATGAGCCTTCTGCCAAATTTTGACTTCGGTCGATCAACCGACCGGTCGATCGACGCAGCCTTCTGCGATTTCTTCACCAACTTCGGTCAATCGACAGGTCGACCGAATGGCTACTGCCATTTTTTCGCAACATTCGGTCGACCGATCGATCGACCGAATTGGCTACTGCCAAAGATCTGCCTTGTTCGGTCGATCGACCGGTCGATCGAACTCAGGCTGAGGCTGACTTCTACTTGATTTTTGTTACATGCCTTTTTATGGGTTTAGTTACCAAGTTTCAACTTGGATAATTTTATAATTTGGCTTGGGATAAAATCATCCTAGGGGTATATTACATAATTTCTACTTGATCTAAGCTCGAGCTTTTCTTTGACATTTTCTTCTTTCGTTTCTTTGAGAATCTCTTCTTTCGTTTCGTTTGAACGAACTTGGCATGCTTATCGCAATCTCAACCTGAATTCAAAACTTCACATATAGATTAAATACTTGTTTGTTATCATCAAAATAAAGACCGAGGCTTAAGAGAGACCCTTAAGCCAACAATCTTCCCTTTTTTGATGATAACAAACATAATATGGAATTTTAAGAAACATATGTATATTTTTTGTGAGTTTGAGTTAAGACATTCATGAGTTAGGTATACAGGATATAAAACTCAACATATGCATTTAAGTACTTATAACTCATCCTATGCTCCCCCTATCAATGTGCATATCATTCATTCAAATACTTATAACTCAACCTATGCTCCCCCTAACTATATGCATCGTAAAAACCAAGTGTGACCTTACTTTTTCTCCCCCTTTTGACATCAATCATAAAGGGTAAGAATTAAGGTACATTTAATGAGTTTCATCATAAAAACCAAGAAAGCCATAAAACCAAGTATCAGCTACCACTATAGTCCTTCCAATTAATGTAAGCCTATAGAAGGCAAACATTAATAAGTCGCAAAGCCCCACTACAGAGCATTACATAAGTGTGATGATTCTTTTATAGAATGCAAGTTTTGAAGAACATATACATTTTGAAGAAATATATTTTAATTATTAGGAAAAGCACAAATTCCTAATTGCATCCTTAAATTTGTAAAGCTTTCTTCAACCAAGGGTTTTATAAATATATCGACAAGTTGTTTATCGGTGGATACAAATTCTACCGATATATTTTCCTTAGTCACATTATCCTTAAGAAAATGATGCCTTAAGTCAATATGCTTAGTTCTAGAGTGTAAAATGAGATTCTTTGTTAAATTTATTGCACTAGTATTATCACAATGAATAGGTATGCAAGAATACTTAAGTCCATAGTCTAAAAGGGTTTGTTTCATCCACAGGACTTGTGCACAACAACTAGTCGCAGCGATGTATTCCGCTTCGGTAGTTGAAAGTGCAACTGAGTTTTGTTTCTTTGAGAACCAAGAAACAAGACTCGCTCCTAAGAATTGACAACACCAATTAGTGCTTTTTCTATCTACTTTACATCCGACAAAATCAGCGTCCAAAAAATCGATTAAATCAAAAGATGTATGACATGGATACCATAGTCCTAAGTCAATCGTGCCCTTTAAATATCTCAATATGCGTTTTACCGCACTTAAATGAGATATTTTAGGGCAAGATTGAAACCTAGCACATACACAAACACTAAACATGATATCGGGTCTACTTGCGGTTAAGTAAAGAAGACTACCAATCATACCTCGATATCATTTTTCGTTAACTTTAATGCCCTCTTCATCTTTGTCAAGCTTGATGGATGCGCTCATAGGTGTAGAAGCTATCTTGGCTTCATTCATCCCAAACCTTTTGATGAGCTCCCTTATGTACTTGGCTTGATTGATGAAGATTCCTTTGTTGGTTTGCTTGATTTAGAGACCAAGCATGAATGAGAGCTCTCCCATCATGCTCATCTCAAAAAACTCATCTTGCATACATTTAGCAAACCACTTACAAAATATTTCATTAGTAGCACCAAAAATTATGTCATCAACATAAATTTGAACTAATAACATATCATTTTCATGATACTTAATGAAAAGTAAAACATCGGCTTTTCCAACATTAAAACCTTGTTCAATTAAAAAAATTGAAAGTCTTTCATACCAAGCCCTAGGGGCTTGTTTTAAACCATATAATGTTTTTTTAAGTTTGAAAACATGGTTTGGAAACTCAAAACTTTCAAATCCGGGGGGTTGTTCAACATAGACTTCTTCATTAATGAAACAATTTAAAAATGCACTTTTTACATTCATTTGAAAAAGTTTAAAATCCTTAAAGCTAGCATATGCCAAAAGCATTCTAATTGCTTCTAATCTAGCTACGGGAGCATACGTTTCATTATAATCTATCCATTCTTGTTGATTTTACCCTTGTGCCACTAACCTATCTTTGTTTCTAATAACTAATCCTTCTTCATCTAGCTTATTTCTAAATACCCATTTAGTTCCAATTATAGTTTATTCACTAGGTCTAGGCACTAGGTCTCATACATCATTTTTAGTAAATTGGTTGAGTTCTTCTTGCATAGCTAGTACCCAAAACTCATCTTCTATTGCCTCCTTAATGTTCTTAGGCTCTACTTGAGATACAAAAGCTACATATTGACAGACATTCTTGAGTTTAGAACGCGTTACCACCCCCGTTGAAGGTTCTCCAATAACTTGGTTCATTGGATGATCTTTTACCAACCGATATCCTTTAGGGAGAGGTGGTAGAGCTTCTTCTTCATCATCTTCAACTTGAGGTAGATTCGAGGATGGCGGTTCTTCATGTTGGGTTTCCTCATTATCTTCATCATCCACTTCTTTATCATGAAATGTGAGATCCTCAAGTTCCTCACCTACATTCATAATCTTCACATTTATAGAAGAATCATTAGTTTCATTAAACATGACATGCATAGATTCTTCAACAATCATGGTTCTACAATTGTAAACTCTATATGCTTAGAATTAATGGAGTAACCTAGGAAAATTCCTTCATCGAATTTAGAATCAAATTTTCCTAAATTCTTCTTAGTATTTAATATAAAACATTTGCATCTAAAAACATGAAAATATCCCATATTTGGGATTTTACCATTCCAAAGCTCAAAAGGTGTTTTCTTACTTTTAGGTTTTAATAAAACTCGGTTAAGAACATAGCAAGAGGTATTTATGGCTTCGGCCCAAAAATACTTAGGCAAATTATTTTCGCATATCATGGTCCTAGCCATCTCTTGGAAGGTCCGATTCTTCCTCTCAAACACCCCATTTTATTGAGGGGTCCTAGGGGAAAAAAAGATATGTTCAATACCCAAATCATCACAAAACTCGAAATTTTTTTCATTTTCAAACTCCCCTCCATTGTCACTTCTAATTTTTAAAATTGAAACTCTTTTTTCATTTGTAAATTTCTTTGCAAACTTTTTAAAAAACTCAAAAGTTTCATTTTTCTTTGCAAAAAAAAAAACTCATGTAAATCTAGAAAAATCATCAACTAATACATAACAATATAGCTTTCCACCTAGACTAGCTACATCACATGGACCAAAGAGATCCATGTGCACAAGCTCAAGAATTCTAGATGTACTAACTTGATTAATATTATGAAATGAAGATTTGACTTGCTTACCTAGTTGACATGCATAACAAAGTTTGTCTTTTCCAAATTTGATCTTGGGTAAGCCCTTAACTAATTCTTTCCTAGATATCTCTTGGATGAGGCTCATGCTAGCATGTCCTAGCCTTTTATGCCACAACCAAGAGTCATTCTCCATGACAACTAAGCATCTAATATGGGGATTTGGCAAGACATTTAATTCTAAGGTGTAAACATTTCCTTGCCTATTTCCAATAAACATGATATCATTTGATGGTACACTTAGATGCTTCAAAAATGATTATGTATCCATTGTCACATAATTGTGATATGCTAATCAAGTTATGTTTTAACCCATCAACTAATAAAATATTCTTAATGCATGGGTAAGGGAGTGTACCTATGTCACCAATGCCAACAATCTTACTTTAGCATTGTCTCCAAATGTAAGATGTCCACCATCTGTGCTTGATAGGGTTGCAAATAAGTTGATGTCACATGTCATGTGCTTTGAGCAACCGCTATCCAATATCCAAGTGCTTCTACTTGGTTGAGGATGCTTCTCCATCTACAAAAGGAGAAAAAACTATTTTAGGTACCCAAATTTTCTTGGGTCCTTAAGTGTTAGTCATTTTGGTAACCCATGTAAATCTTGCATGTGGGTTCCTTCTCAAAGCACAATCCTTGGCCATATGGCCAAATATGCCACAAGAAAAGTAATTTCCATTAAATTTTCTTTTAGTACTGTGTGTGAGCATGGAAGTGTGATGATTTCTTTTTATGGACAACCTTAGGCATTACATTTTGTATGATTGTCATCTTTACATTAAGCATGCAAAGTTCATTTTTCAATGTTAGCATGCTATTTTTCAAATGCTCTACTTGATCACTTAAATACTTGTTTTCATTTTCTAATTTTTGGTTGTCAATTTCTAAATCCTTCTTAGCTTTCTCTAGGGTGCATGTCTCTTCTTTAAGGGTGTCTACTTCTTTTCTTAAGGCATTGCATGAAAGTAATAAACTATCATTCTCAAGCTCTAAAGATTTATTTTCCTTTTTGATTTCTTTGAATTTTCTCATAATGGCATTAAATTCATCATGCATTTGTTCAAATTCATCTTCTAGCTCTTCTTGATTAAAAGAAACTTCACCAAAAATAAATCTTACCTCATCATCATTTGCCATCAAGCAAAGATTTGCCTTTTCGCTCTTTGCTTCTTCTTCACTCGATGATGCCTCACTTTCATCCCACGTGTCCATCATTGTCTTCTTCTTCTTGTTGTATTTTTTCTTTTTGTGAGGGTTGGAGGTGGAAGCTATCTCGAGAAGTGGGCAATCCCTCCTTAGATGCCCGGTCTTGTTGCAATGGTAGCATGTGTAGCCTCCTCTTCCCTTCCTCATGCTTCCCCTCATGAAACTCATAAATCTTCTTGCTAGCATCACCATTTCTTCAACATCATCCGTCTCTTCCTCGGATGATGATGACTCTTCTGCTCGATGTGATGCTTTTAAGGCAATGGTCTTGCCTTTGGGGGCATCCTCCTCCTGATATTGCTTCATGTGGGTCTCATGTGTCATGAGAGACCCAATGAGATCGGAGATCTTCAAGGTGCTCATATTTTTTGCTTCCATGATAGCTATGACCTTGGGCTCCCAAGCTTTTGGAAGGGAACGAAGGAGCTTCCTTACCTTCTCCTCTTCCTTTATTTCTCTGCCAAGGTTAGCTAATCCATTTGTAATATTTTGAAATCTAGCATACATGGCATCAATGGATTCATGCGATAACATTTTAAACAATTCGTAGTCATGCATGAGTAAGTTTATTTTAGATTCCTTAACTTGTGAAGTCCCTTCATGTGTGGTCTCTAGAACTTTCCAAAGTTCATATGCAGACTTACAAGTAGAGATTCTATTAAACTCATTTATTGATAGGCCACAATATAATGCATTGACAGCCTTTGCATTAGCATTGAAGAGTTTAATTTCCTCTTGGTCCCAATCATCCATGTTCTTATTGGGTTGCTTATACTCTACTAGAATCATCTTCCATACATCCATGCCTAAAAATTGTAGGAAGTCATTCATATGAATCTTCCAGTAGGCATAGTTATTTCCATCGAATAGTGGTGGAGTATGAGTAGAGGACCCTTGAGCTAGTTGGATTTCACTAGACATCTTAATTTGTATGAAAGATGGTTAAATCTTATCCTACGACCAACCTCTAATACCAATTGTTGTAGGAAATCCGACACTAGAAGGGAGGGTTGAATAGTGTTTGTCCACTTTTTAATGATTTAATCAACTTTTTCTTTATACTTAAATTTAACTTAACTTAAGTGCAAGTATTTCTTAACAATGGATGTGTTCAAATATTAATAACAATGAAAGGCAAACAAGACAACAATGCAGACAAGAATAATTATAGTGGTTCGGCCAACTGCCTACTCCACTACCTTGGCTCCTCACCAAGGATTTTTAACCACTACTTTATAAAGTTTGTGTTTCCCTTTGAATGCAATGAGGACACTCTTCTCACCACTTTCATAACCCCTCAAACCTATTCACCTAGGCAAAACACAATTCTACAAAGTTTCCCCTAAGTGTTTCCTTAGCACACCTAGCAGCTATTACAGATGGAAAATAAGTTTGAAATAAAACTTCAAATACAATGTAAAAGAGCTTACGAATAGAAATAGAAACCACAGCACTTTTCCCAAGCCTTCACGCCTTCAACTTGCCAGAAGATGCACTGGAGTTGCAGCAGAGTTGAAGAAAGCAGGCGCTTGAAGAAGAATTTGATAGAAGATTAGGGCGCAGCAGATCGATCACTTTGAAGGCTTTTAATCACTTCTTTTATGCTCAATAAATTCACTAAGAAGATTTTAAGAAGGTAGGTGAGGGGTATTTATAACCCCTCAGCTAAACGACGACTCAACGGGTAGAAAAATAGTCGTTACAACCATTCCTGCATGTTGATCGATCGTCGGTCGACCGACCGATCGATCGCCCAGCGACCGTTGGCTTTCTGTCTATTTTTTGCATTATTCGATCGATTGATGGGTCGATCAAAGGAGTCGCAACTTCATCATCCTGAATCCGATCGATCGTCTGATCGACCGATGTAGTGAAGCCATGGACGCGACTTTGTGATTTTTGATCTGATCGACCGATCGGTCGACCGATGCAGTGAAGGCTAGTCGCGCGATCGGTGATTTGCAATCCGATCGACCAATCGATCGATCGATGAGCCTTCTGCCAAATTTTGACTTCGGTCGATCGACCGACGCAACCTTCTACGATTTCTTCACCAATTTCGATCGATCAACAGGTCTACCGAATGGCTACTGCCATTTTTTCGCAACATTCGGTTGACTGAATTGGCTGCTGCCAAAGATCTGCATTGTTCGGTCGATCGACTGGTCGACCGAACTCAGGCTGAGGCTGACTTCTACTTGATTTTTGTTACATGCCTTTTTATGGGTTTAGTTACCAAGTTTCAACTTGGATAACTTTACAATTTGGCTTGGGATAAAATCATCCTAGGGGTATATTACATGATTTGTACTTGATCTAAGACAGAGCCTTTCTTTGACTTTTTCTTCTTCCGTTTCTTTGAGAATCTCTTCTTTCGTTTCGTTTGAATGAACTTGGCATGCTTGTCGCAACCTCAACCTGAACTTAAAACTTCACATATAGATTAAATAATTGTTTGTTATCATCAAAATAAAGATCGAGGCTTAAGAAAGACCCTTAAGCCAACAGATGTCTCCTAAAACACCTGAGGAGAGAAAAAGGATGAGTGAGATCCCTTATGCTTCGGTAGTAGGATCCGTCATGTATGTTATGCTCTGTACTCGGCCTGATGTCGCTTATGCTCTAGGGGTAACTAGCAGATTTTAGGCGGATCCTGAAGAGGAGCATTGGAAAGCCGTAAAGTACATTCTTAAGTACTTGAGAATAACTAAATATATTCTCCTGATTTATGGTGGGTCAGATTTTAAACTAGAGGGCTATACAGATTCTAGCTTCCAATCAGACCCTGATGACAATAAATCCATTTCTGAGTATGTATTTACTTTGAATGGTGGCGCAGTATGCTGGAAATGTTCCAAGTAAGAAACTATGGTCGACTCGATGACAGAAGCTAAGTACATCGCTGCAAGCGAAGCTGCAAAGAAAGGAGTGTGGATAAAGAAATTTATCTCTAAGCTGGGTGTTATTCCTGAGGTTGTTGGTCCGGTCCCTGTTTATTATGATAACACTGGGGCTATTGATCAAGAAAAGGAACCTAGGTTCCACTACAAATCAAAACACATCCTAAGACGGTATCACCTGATCAGAGAGATAATTGGACACAGTGATATAAATATCGAACATGTCGACACGAAAGAAAATATTGCAGATCCATTCACAAAGCCATTACCAGCAGTAGTAGTTCGATCGCCACTTAAGTTGTATGGGTATTAAATATCGCAATGATTGGCTACAAGTGCAAATGAGAGATTGAAAGAAATGGTGCCCTTGAGCCAATCACATGTTGATGTGTAGGGAACTATTTTTTTGTTAATGAATAATATGAGGCAGCTTTTTCATCATATGCAGCATCTATATTTGTATACATTAGATTGTGATGAATCCCATGAACCCGAGTAATTGATTCCAAGGCCATGATGAGATTATGCCTGTGAGACTTGGAATCTAGATGCCCCTGCTCTAAATGTTCCCAGTCGTAGGACCACCAATTAAGGGATTGATGATTCCAAATAGACTAGTGCACTTGGTACATCCCTTATATGACAAGGGCTAGCTGATCTCACAATTAGCTATGAGTCGTCATTAATGTACAAGTGCAGGTGCTCATTAGGGAATGAGTTCACTGAACAGACCTACACGAGGAACACGGAATGGAATCCTTACATGAGTGTCAATATGATGTTCCTCGGGTGATAGTAGGTGCAAGCAGTCCTTGGACCTGAGGTTGTAATGGTTACGTTGTGAGTGACGAACTATTGCTTTGATTCTATCCCTACGTGGCCCTAGTGTCATGTGCCAAGTATTACTGGGCATGGGGAAGCATTCATGAAGGTAGGTGAACAACCAACATGGAATCGATTACTCCTAGTGAGAGGAGATAATGTCCTATTTGTCCCTGTAAGTGTCGACTCGGGAATCTCTGGCCCGGAGTAGACATGAAAGTTAGAAAGATGTTTTTGATATTTTATTATTGAGACGACATCTTGACGGGTGGAATACATATGAATCGGTATTAGGGTTTGACTCTTCTTCCGTACCCTAGCCAACTTCGGGACATTGTAATTAAGGAACTTAGTTGCACGGTAACTAATTGCCGAAGGGCGTTCGATCCCCTGTAGATTGAACCTTACACTATCTAGGTAGTCATGACACGTTGCTAGACGTCATTCTTGACTTGTGAGTGGAGTCTCTCATGACCACACTAAAGGGGGTTTTAGTGGTGGCTCGTAAGATTCGAATATAAGTTATTCTATCGGATTCGACTCTCCGTTATGCACAACTCACTACTGGCTTAGTGTGGGGCCCATGGGCTACACACAACATGCTAACCTCGTAACGGACCTTATGAGATAAAGTTCGTATGCGGCACTATATGTCTACTAGTATGGACATGCTACAACACGATCATGGATCTCGATTTATGGACATGATAGGAAAGATATTTCCTATAGGAATGAATACGCGATGAAGGAGTTCCTCGGTAACCCTAATTTGTAGGGCATCCCTAAATTGTATGGATTGGCATGATAAATCATAATCAATTAGAATTTAATTTATAGAGATAAATTAAAGTTTATATTTAGTTGGATTTAATTAATTTCAAATTAATTATAAACCCATTATATATAAATTATTGTTTTGGAGGCAAACCCTAGAATTTTAAATTTTGGGGAGAGGATTTAAAAGGGGGGGGAGGGGTCTACCTAGGTCGCAACCTATGCCCCTTATAAATAGATGGCCTAACCTCCAAGGGGGTTAAGCAAATTGGTTACTCATCTTGGAGAAGGTTTAGGATTGTATTCTTGAGAGGCTTCTTGAAGAGAAAAGCTCCAAGAACTCATCTTCATCTCCTTGAAGGGTCAACCATCAAAAGCTTCATTCCCCGGTTTTGTGAAGCCGATTGACGGTCTCTTCCGCTTGGGTGTGTCATCTACTTCATCTTTTTGGAGGAGTCCAAGAAGGACCGTGAGGTATTCCTTCATCTTCCTCCTCGTTCCGTGGTTTTCTCATCCCCTCTTCCTCCCTTTTGGTGCTCAGTTCTTGGTGGAAGGACCGTCTCACCTTGGTGCGTTTTGGGGTTGACTCTTCGTTGAGCCACAACGAGTCTCGGTGTTTGCTGCCCCCTTATTGCGAGGCGTTTGGTGTGGACCTTCCTTGGAGGACGTGCGCATGTGCATCTTGAAACGGGGATATGAGCAACCATACCATCCGCGGTATAAGGTATATTTTCTCCTTCTACTCGTAGATTGAATTCCTTAAAGATTGCTAAAGTTGATAACTGGTTTAGGAATGATTTGAGTTTTTAAAAATTGCTTTTTCCGCTGTGCTTCTTCTTCCCATCCCAACAGGGGCGTGGGAGCCCGTAATAGGCACTGAGGCCGGTGAGCCAAACTAGTGAAAACTGAGTTCTGGTTGCTGAGTGTGACGCTGAGGTCAACGAGTTCAGGCTGGTGAAAATCGAGTCCTAATTGCTTATGGAGGCTTTGTAGCGTTGAGAATAGGAGCAATTGGCCAAGGAGGAACGGTGCGTCAAGTGGGTCAAGGACCACTTGTGAGACCGTGTAAATTCCTCTTGCAAAGTATGCAATGACTGCTAGTGATATTAAACACAAAAGAAATGTGCAGAATATAAAGAGTAATTTCATTGTGAAATATCATAATGATACATTATGTCCCACGGAGAGTTGAGTTCAACTTACACAGGGCGGAGCCTCGTTAAAACCTTTTCATGGGGAAACCTCAGTGGGAAAAACTACCGAGTTGGAAAAAAAGTACTCTAGCCTTGTTGTAATTTAAGGGTGTAAGCAAGCTGAAGTAGGCCCATAGCGATGTCGCGTTCCACGATCGTTGGAGTTCGCGTCCAGAGAGTTCGGTGATTCTGTAGGCGCCTTTTCTGAGGACCTCTGTGATCTAGTAGGGGCCTTCCTAGTTCTGAGCGACCTTACCTTCTCCAACTAGTTTTCTTTGAGGCTCAATCTTTCGGAGAACGAGGTCTCCTTCTGCAAAGTTTCTGGGTCTGACATGTTTATCGTATTTTTGGGCAATCTTGAGTTTCATTGCCTCTTCTTTGATTTTGGCGAGCCCTCTTTCTCTTCTTCAATGAGATAGAGCTCGGCGAGTCGAGCTTCTTTGTTGCCCTGTTCCTCGAAGGTAATTGAGGCTGGGCTCTGCGATCTCGACGGGGATCATGACCTCTGCTCCATAGACGAGTCGGTAAGGGGTCTCCGAGGTGGAAGATTGGGTAGTTGTGTCGTAACTCAAGAGTACCTCAGGTAGTTCTTCGACCCAGTGTCCCTTGACCCGGTCGAGCTTCTTCTTTAGTCCCGTTAGAATGACCTTGTTAGCTGCTTCAGTCAGGCCATTTGTTTGGGGGTGCTCGGATGAAAAGAGTTGTCGGATGCCGAGGTTCAAGCATAACTCCTGAAATTGGTGATCCGTGAACTGTGTCCCATTGTCGCTGACAAGCTCGCATGGTATTCCATACTTGCAAATGATGTTTTTCCAAACAAATATATGAACTTTGTTAGTCACAATTGAGGATAGGGGTTTGACCTCTATCCATTTGGTAAAGTAGGCGATTGCTACGACCAAGAACTTGATTTGCCCCGGCACTAGGGAAAGGGCCGAGGAGGTCGATGCCCCACTTGTGGAACGACCAGCTAGTGTCCGAGCTATATAGCGCCTCGAGGTGGAGTTGTGAGACTTTGGAGAATCTTTAACATTTGTCACATTTTTTTATATAGAGGCTACAGTCTACCTTCATGCTTGGCCAGAAGTAGCCGGCCCGAAGGATTTTGGTGGCTAGGGACCTTCCCCCGATGTGGTTGCCATAGATGCCGTCGTGGACTTTTGCCATTATGGTGGCTACCCGAGGTTGGGCGAAACACTTGAGGAGTGGTCAGGAATATCCTCTTTTATAGTGTTGATTATGAAGTAGTATATAATAGCTTGTAATTCTTTTAAATCTACCTGGATGAGAAGTGTGTTCCGGGATCTTGCCTTGTTTGAGGTAATATATGTAAGGGGTTCTCCAGTCTACGCTTTATTCGACTATTTGGACTTCGGCCGAGGTGTCGGCTGGTTGGATGCTCGGATGTCCGAGAACATGCTGAATGATCGACTTGTTGTTTTGAGGCTTTTAAATATTAGCGAGTTTGGATAGTAGGCCGGCTCGGTTGTTTTCTTCTTGGGGTATGTGCTAAATCAAGCAACTATCGAAGTTAGTGATTAAAGAATGTACCAGTGAGAGATACCTTTCGAGGGAGGGGTCTCTTTCTTGGCAAGTGCTGTTGACTTGTCCTACGACAAGTTGTGAGTCATTTTTCACCACTATGCTCCGAGCTTTCAATTCATGGTGGAGTTTTAGCCCAGCGATCAGAGCTTCTTCTTTGCTTGGTTGTTGCTGGAATTGGAGGGACTGCTCTAGTGATTCCTTGCCCATTCTCCAAAATAATGTCTGCCCCGCTTCCTTTTTAGTTGGAGGCGTCATCCACAAATAACGACCAAGTTTCGACCTGTTTGATAGTGTCTTCTTGGTCGATAAATTCGGCGGCGGCTAGAGCTTGGGCTTTGATGGGACCCCTGGGCTGGTAAGGAAGTGACAATATAGTCTCTTATGGAACTTCTGTTAAGGGACAGTTACATAGGAAGTTGCAACTGCTATTGTAATTGCTTGAAAGAAATCGAATAAGTACCAAATCAAAAATCACAAGAAAGCACGCAAACACCCAATGAATTGTTTACGTAGTTCAGTGACAAACTCGTCACCTAATCCGCAGGGCCCTCACCGGACAGATGCTCAATTTACTATCAACATAATAAATACAATCTCTATGGTTTCACAACTCGAAATCCAACTCTCAATACTACAGTAAATTGGAAATAACAAGCAACCTATTTGCTATTACAAGTATTAATTGACTTGCCTCTCTATGACATCACAATCATAGAATTACATCCTCCACACAGTCTCTGTGTTGTAGTGAGTTAACAACCTAATTCCATCTTGGCTTGAAGATAAGTGAAGTAGTCAGTCTCAACAACTCATATAACGAAAACTTTGTTTCAACGCATTGTAGTGGATATGAGTGGATCTATAAGGGGTGGATCACCACTCAATCATTCTCTCATTTCTTTTATAAAAAAGAAAACAACCCAAAGACACATCCATTACTCCACAAGAAAAACTCAAGGAAACTCCTAACTCTATGATGACCATTAACTCCACCAAATGAATGACCAAACCATAAAGAATCCATGATGATCGACCATAACTCCATCATAATTTAACAACCTATCATCTCAAAAGTGTCAGCCATTATTCCATAGAAACGTTCACCCTATTATCTTAATGATGACCATATCTCCATTAAGCATCATAAATGATCAAGCCCATAAGTCACCAAAAATGATCAATCAACGTTAGCTCAACTATAAATACATATTATATATATATATATATATATATATATAATCAATAACCTCAACAACATTCCAACAACATCGCAGCAACATAAATAGCGCACCAACATAAACTTCACTACAGTAAAAGCAGTTGTAACTGGCAACAAGAGAAGTTATAATTGACTAACAATTTTTAGAGCAATAAGAGCTGTTATAACTGACTAATAATTTTCAGAACAACAAGAGCAGTTATAATTGACTAACAATTTCCAGAGCAACAAAAGTAGTTATAACTTACTAACAACTTACTAACATCAACATAATCTCCACGACACCAAGAGCAGTTGCAACTGACTATGTTGATATAAGAGACTTGCAAATTCATATCTTCTTTTTCCTCATAAATAGAGAATGCCAACCAACTTCTATAAATGCCACTTAATAAAAAATCTTAACTTCATCAGCTTCAAAACTTAAGAGACAACCATAACACATCATAATACTTCAGCCATAAATGCTTCAAGAAAAACCGCCAGCACATTAATGAAGACAACTTCATTTCTTCCACAATTGACTTTGATCATAAAGGCTTCAAGATAACTGTGAGCCTGTCAATGAAGACCTTTTCCTCTTTCCATAAATGAACATACAATAAACAAGTAATTAAAGACGATTTAAAATATCAGAGAGATAATAAAGGAAATCGTCATTAATTACATCAACCAAAAAGGCATTATCGTAGCAACAAACCTTCAACCTAAAAACCACAGTTACAAGAGCAGTTGTAACTGGCTTACAACGGAGTAACTTAAGCAGAACTCCTCAAAGACAAAAGTAGTTGTAACTGTCCACGAAAGCAATTGTAACTGTCAATTCAATTGGCAACAAAACTGGGAATCCTTTTGCCAAATATAGTCAACACACATAATGTCACGCCCCAACTCAGGGACGCATGACCGGCCAGAGTACGTGTCGGTACCCCGAAGCCTACCCTATGCACTGACCAACAACTCATAAAACACAACCAAACTGACATCGAAATCATAACAAAAGCAATAGTACCAAACTGTATTAGCTGTTTGAAAACAGTTTAACCAAACCAAGTTCGAAAACATCACAAGTTTTAAAATAAACATCTAAAGATTTTCAAAGAAACATCTCAATGCTTTACAGAACCAACACAATGCATACACACGACTCTACTCAAATACGACTACGACTATAATACTGCCAGCTACGAGATCTACACCCACATCCGCCCTCCAATCAAACTATGCCACCAAGCCGTACCTCACTGGTCGGGCTATGCAAAATAACAATAATGAAATCGTGAGTTCCCGAGGAACTCAGTGAGCGATTCTTTCGAACCTCCACTTAAAATCTCGGCAAGATAACATATACAAAGTATGATGCAGATAAGGAATTAAAATATGATCACACCACAGAAGTTAACCAGTTTGCCAAACAGAAGAATGGATGAACCGACCTCTCGGGCCCTTATCCATATCACTACAGTTCGGCCACTAATGGCCTAATATATATATGGAAGGTTCGATTCTTCCCTCTACATAACCAGGCCAGTCGGCCACCAAAAACCAGCCCTTATGGGCACTTCATGCTAAACATTTGTATTACAGATCCGTCGGCTAGGATGGCCACTAGCCTCAGATATCCTCCGGGTTAGGGATAGCTAGTCCCACCCAACTCGGGTCTACCGTCAGCGTGGCCCACTAACGAAATCTCAAGACCCTTCGTCAATTGGGTCTAACACCTAGCGGGCCCGCTGGTGCAATCTCAAGACCCAATAAAACCACTGAGTCGTGTGGTAGCCGCTTGGTTAATGACACTCCTCAGTAGACCATCTCAACCACAATCGAAACTAGGTTGTGCAAATTCCCCAATGTTTTGCTTTCTGGGCATTGCCCATTTTCGACCGTACCCCCTCGGGTCGCAGTAGAAGGGTATTGATGTCCGCTAACTACCCCTAGGTGTAGAACCTAGCAAGTATACTTTGTCTCTAAGTTAGATGTCACAACTAGGTACCGAATATAGATGAGTATGCAGTCTACCATTATCAACAACACTTGCCAAAAATACTCATCAACACAATTATCATGTCAAAACCGAATTAAAGAAGATAATTTCTACTAAATAAACCGATAAGGAACATGCAACATACATAGCAACGATTGAACATAATATCTGAAAATTTATGAAACCTTTCCTTTGATTCATATGTCATAACAATCCTATCCATGTATGCATTAGCAAGAACATTTCCATAAAATGAGAATATAGATCTATAGTTACTAACAATTCCTAGGATGAACGACATTCATTTAACATAACTAAAATCTAACACTAGCATATAAGTATGAATCAAGACAACACAACATGAAACCTAGCATAATAATTCGAACAATCTTAAAATTTCTGCCCTTGCCCTTGCTCGGCCGAGTCCTCTAGGGAAAGGTGGGCATGTTTGCGACAACTACGTAAGCATCAACCCAAAGATCTACATTTAACGAACATAAAATGATCCACGAGTAGAAAGACGCTCGAGGAAATTGGGGAAATTTTTGGCATGACCTTTTCCCTTTTTCCTCCACTCGGCCAACCCATAAAATTCAAAATAAATACGATTTAAAACATAAGTTCACAGGTATACAAATCGTTTAGAGTTCCAACATGAGAAAACACGTCGATCGATAAGAAACTCGCGAAAGAAACCCGATTCCAAAGACTTTTAGGGTCGGCTACCCGCCTCCCTTCACAATCACCCTAACCACTCACCTTGATCGGATCACAAGGTAACCTCGATGAAGACGAGCTCCGATTTCCTCGAGAGTCGACGTGGACTCAACGCCGAACAAAATTCCTCTAGCTCCCCCTTC
Organism: Canna indica; assembly: GCA_034359265.1. Lineage (NCBI taxonomy): Eukaryota > Viridiplantae > Streptophyta > Magnoliopsida > Zingiberales > Cannaceae > Canna > Canna indica. The sequence goes on along the minus strand of CP136892.1, from coordinate 34,260,376 downwards.
CTCTTGGGCTGCGTGCGGTTCTCCCCTTGAGCCGCACGACTGGCTTGGGTGAGGGGTTTTATTCCCATCATCTATTGACTTAAATGCCCCCAATCACTTACTTACCTCCTCATCCGACTCCACCTAATCCGGATCGAGTCCCGACTCGATCTGCGAACCCAATCTCAACCCAATTTGAGTAAACTAATATACTCATCCACCCAATTACCAACATTAGGCTATAACTTAAATTAATTATACTTGCTATTCATGGCGATCTCACGACTCGGCTCGGCTAGCTCCCAACTTGATGAGTTGCACCACGAAAAATTTTATATTAGAAAACCCCGGGTATTACACATAAGCCAAGCACCAACATGAAGTATTTGAGTTATTCGAAAGCATGTTCACATTTTTCATCCAAATAAAATTTTGTTTATTTCTTAAGATTTTAAAGAAGGGAGCAGCTCGGTCGATCGATCTAGAGAGGAATATGGACAACACGACCATCCTTCCAAGGAGTTGCTGTACTTCCTTGATGTTGCACGAGCTCCGCATTTTTTGAATGGTTGGGCATTTCTCCGGATTATCTTCTATCCCTTGATGCGTCAACATGAAGCCGAGAAACTTTCCGCCGTGAACTCCGAAGGTGCACTTTTTCAGATTTAATTTCATGTTGTATTGCCTGAGCTGGCCGAAGATCTTGATGAGATCATTGCAATGATTTTCGGTGGCCAGTGCTTTGGCAACCATGTTGTTGACATACACTTCCATCTTGCGATCAATTTATTTTTCAAAGACTTTGTTGATTAGGCGTTGATACGTGGCTCCTGCGTATTTAAGCCCCAAGGGAACTACCTTGTAGCAGAAGTTTGCATGCTCGGCGATGAAAGCCATTTTTTCTTCATTTTTCGGGTGCATCCAGATTTGATTGTAGCCTAAATGGGCGTCCATGAAACTTAGCTATTGGTATCCCAAGGAGCCATCAACGAGTTTGTCTATGCTTGGCAACAGGTAAGAATCATTTGGGCAGACTTTATTGAGGTCGGTGAAATCAACACACATTTGCCACTTTCCCGAGTGTTTTTTGACCATTACAACATTTGCTAGCCGCATTGTAAATCAGATATCTCTGATGAATTTTGCCTTTAGTAGCTTCCCTATTTCTTCGAGGGATGCCTGTTGCCGCTCGATTTCGAGCTTTCTTTTCTTCTGGGCTACGGGTTTGACCCGGGGATCGATGGCTAGTCTGTAGCTAATGACTTGGAGATCTATCCCTAGCATGTCGGCTGGCGTCCAGGTGAAGAGATCGGCGTTGTTTTTGAGTAGAGTGCTGAGTTGAGCTTTGAGCTCGTTGGAGAGGTGTGCTCCCACATAACTTACATGTTCAGGGGATATCCTGATTTGCACAGGTTCTAAGTCATCAGTGGGCTGAGGCCACTCTTGGATGTCTCCCATGGGATCTAGGTCTCAGATTTGTGGTTGTGATTCAACCGGGCCGAGCTTTAGGCATTCATTGTAACATGCACGGGCTTCTCTCTAGTCTGCATGAATTACTCCTACCTCTGTCTCTGAGATCGAGAACTTGATGGCGAGGTGGGGGGTCGATATGATGGATCCCAAGTTATTCAAGGAAGGTCGGCCCAAGATCATGTGGTAGGGAATTATGCAATGAACGAGGAGGAACCGTATGTTTATCATTCATGTTCCCGGTGGGGAGCCGAACATTGTAGCCAACCATAAGTAGGCTTTGATGTGCACGTGGTCTCCTAAGAAATTGACAAGTTCTCCATGGTATGGGTGTAGCGAATCTTCGATGATACTCATTTTTTTGAGTGTTGGGTAAAAGAGGACGTCGATTGAACTCCCTTGATTTACCAAGACTTTCATAACAAGGAAACCAATAGTGATTACAAAAATAACGACGAGATTATCTAAATTCCTGTCAATTTCCCAAAAATCAGTATCATAGAAAGATATTACTTGGGTGGGCGTGCATATCCCGTGTGGTCGAGTCACCTCAATCATGATGGCCTAGGATGGTTGTGTTTTAGTACTACCTTCTCCGGCAAATCGTCCTGTGATGTAATTGATGACTCTCCAGATGTCGGGATGAGGTTGCTCAGTCCCAGAGTCATCGTGGTTACTCGCGTCGTCAGGTGATGGTGTCTTATTGGGACTTCGGCGTCGTCAGTGGTTCGACCGGCTCCGGCTGCGATTCCGAACATGCCAGATGTAGTGGTCGAGGTGACCTTCTTTGATTTGACTAGGCGTTCAATGTGATCGCGGAGAACCATGTTTTCTATTAGTAGTGTGCCCTAGGCCAATGAGATAATATTGTCATTGCTACTTTCCTTTTCATAAATGGAATATTTGTTTTATCTTGTTATTTAATATTGTCGAGATTAGGTGATGTTTTCTAATGATACATTTAGATGCTTCAAAAATGATTATGTATCCATTGTTACGTAATTGTGATATGCTAATCAAGTTATGTTTTAACCCATCAACTAATAAAACATTCTTAATGCAAGGGTAAGGGAGTATACCTATGTCACCAATGCCAACAATCTTACTTTGGCATTGTCTCCAAATGTAAGATGTCCACCATCTTTGCTTGATAGGATTGCAAATAGGTTGATGTCACCCGTCATGTGCTTTGAGCAACCGCTATCCAATATCCAAGTGCTTCTACTTGGTTAAGGATGCTTCTCCATCTACAAAAGGAGAAGAAACCATTTTAGGTACCCAAATTTTCTTGGGTCATTGAGTGTTAGTCATTTTGGGGACCCATGTAAATCTTGCATGTGGGTTCCTTCTCAAAGCACAATCCTTGGCCATATGACCAAATATGCCACAAGAAAAGTAATTTCCATTAAATTTTCTTTTAGTGTGTGTGAGCATGGAAGTGTGATGATATCTTTTTATGGACAACCTTAGGCATTACATTTTGTATGGTTGTCATCTTTTCATTAAGCATGCAAAGTTCTTTTTTCAATGTTAGCATGCTATTATTCAAATGCTCTACTTGATGACTTAAATACTTGTTTTCATTTTCTAATTTTTTATTGTCAATTTCTAAGTCATTCTTAGCTTTCTCTAAGGTGCATGTCTCTTCCTTAAGGGTGTCTACTTCTTTTCTTAAGGCATTGCATGAAAGTAATAAACTATCATTCTCAAGCTCTAAAGATTAATTTTCCTTTTTGATTTCTTTGAATTTTCTCCTAATGGCATTAAATTCATCATGCATTTGTTCAAATTCATCTTCTAGCTCTTCTTGATTAAAAGAAACTTCACCAAAAATAAATCTTATCTCATCATCATTTCCCATCAAGCAAAGATTTGCCTTTTCGCTCTTTGCTTTTTCTTCATTCGATGATGCCTCACTTTCATCCCACGTGGCCATCATTCATTGCCTTCTTCTTGTTGTTGTATTTTTTCTTTTTGTGAGGGTTGGAGGTGAAAGCTATCTCGAGAAGTGGGCAATCCCTCCTTAGATGCCCGGCCTTGTTGCAATGGTAGCATGTGTAGCCTCCTCTTCCCTTCCTCGTGCCTCCCCTCATAAAACTCATAAATCTTCTTGCCAGCATCACCATTTCTTCAACATCATCTGTCTCTTTCTCGGATGATGATGACTCTTCTGCTCGATGTGATGCTTTGAAGGCAATGGTCTTGCCTTTGGGAGCATCCTCCTCTTAATATTGTTTCATGTGGGTCTCATGTGTCATGAGAGACCCAATGAGCTCGGAGATCTTCAAGGTGCTCATGCCTTTTGCTTCCATGATAGCTATGACCGATGGCCTAGGATGGTTGTGTTTTAGTACTACCTTCTCCGGCAAATCGTCCTATGATGTAATTGATAACTCTCCAGATGTCAGGATGAGGTTGCTCAGTCCTAGAGTCATCGTGGTTACTCGCGTCGTCAGGTGATGGTGTCTTATTGGGACTTCGACATCGTCAGTGGTTCGACCGGCTCCGGCTACGATTCCGAACATGCTAGATGTAGTGGTCGAGGTGACCTTCTTTGATTAGGCGTTCAATGTGATCGCGGAGAACCATATTTTCTATTAGTAGTGTGCCCTAGGCCAATGAGATAATATTGTCATTGCTACTTTTTTTTTTCATAAATGGAATATTTGCTTTATCTTGATTTACTATGAGCATATTTAACTTGATAATTGACTCCTTGAATGATTGATTCCGCCACTACTACAATATGACATTTTAGCGGTGATTGTTATGACATTTGCTAGCAATTGTAAATGCTGAAAAATCTTTACCAACAATTAATAAATTCTAACTAGATCCATTATCGTTAAAGGCTCTAGAAGCGATTTATATAATTACCGATAAAGATAAAAATAATCACCACTAAATTTATATATATTTAATTGCTACTAAATCTTACAATGTATTATTCAACTAATCTTCTTTGGTGGCATTTATAATTACCATTAAATTGGTAATCATATCATAGCAATATCTATTACAAAAATATCACTATTTGAAAATATAAAACACTCAATCACGACAAATGAAAAAGTAAAATGATCACCAATTCTCTATTCAAAGAAAGAGACGGTAAGCCATATCCATTTTTCAACTTGCTATAGGATGACAAGAGAAAATCTTCTTGTCGTCAAAAGCAAATATTCTTTTGTAGAAAAAAAAAAAACAAACCAAATGCACATTAGGTTCAACAAACCAAAACAAAAACATGTTTACACATATTCTATCTTGCAAGATCCCCCATGAAATAGAAAAGAAACGAGAAAAATTTGAGCTACTCATCGAACATTTTTTTGATTTAGTATTGAGATGATTTCTGCAAACAAAGACCACTTTATTGGGTTAGTGTTCTAGCACACCTTGCGATACCCACTGCGGGGGCAGTCTTTTGGTATCTCTGGCCTCAACCCACACGTTGCGATACCCACTGCGGCTTGAACATGCAAGTAATAAGAGTATGCTGCCTCTCCGGTTATCATTTCCCAAAGAACCATGCCATAATTGTACACATTGCTCATCCAAATTTCCATCACACACTCAGGTCCCCTAGCAATTCACTAGCAATTATCTGTATGGTCAAAACAATATCAATAGTTGTATCAAAGGATGTTCAATGCAAACCAACAATCAATAGCATGAGAGTTAATCAAAACAATATCAATAATTTTGAAATGTTTGGATCTAGCTAGTTAACATTAAAAGAGTAAATCATCATTAAGTGATTGATAATTCATGTATAGACAAATTTATACAAAATAGATTTTCAGAAATAACAGTTTTTGGAACAATTGAATAATTGCAGTTCCTGGTGCATTCTTTTTAATGATTAGCACTAAGCAGGGAAGAAAAGTAACACCATCTTTTGATCCAGCATAAAATGATTTGATGAGTTCCAGTTACCTCAGAATCGTCAATTCTGTACCATGTTCCTTGCAGATCTTTAACATATATGAAATATAGTGCCCAGAAAATGATGCATTGAAGGTATCCAAGTGCACAACAAGAGCATACAACATATAAAGGAGAGGATGGTCAGCTATCCCGCTCACAAAAGAAAATCATGTCCAGCATGTCAGGAAAGGTAACACATTTGTTGATTTTGCCATACTTCCCTGTCTAATTACGCAAAAGAAACATCATTTCACTATGTAAGAAACAATGTTAGAGTGATATGTAGTAGATAAACAGAAAGAAAAATTATGCTGAGGTATTTAACATACTTTAGGTGATTATCTTATTTACATAAACAATGTCAAAAATACAAAATCATGAAAGATTTGCTCTCAAAATACATCTAGAACATATTTAAGGTGTTGAAAGAAACAAAAAGAACAAGAAGATATAACAATTTTCTGATGCTAGCAATGAAAAATGTGATTGAGAAAAAATCTCGTGCAATAATAACAGAGAACCTAATTGCACTTGAATTTCAAAAGAAAGTTAAACTAATCAACAAACATGTGTATCTAATAGAATGAAAATTACTTATCACTTATATTTGACACAAGACATTCTATAAACTTACACAACAGTCCCTTCAATTTCAAGGCTTAAACTAAAATTCATCTGATCAGCAACTTCTTACCTGAAATCTCTTCAATACTATAGTTAGTATGTTTGACACCTCATGTACACTCAATTGCTTTCTGGCTTAAACATAAGACAAACACTTATTTTTAAAATAAAAAAGATCAATCAGATGTGGCAAACAACAAATCAGATATGTATAGGCTCTGAATATTTATAAAACCTTCCACATTTATACATGTTCTCCCCATCTAAATCCTCAGGTGCAGTAAACTGTGTAAGAGCATCTTCAAGTGACTCAACCCGACCATATATCTCGAGAGTGATATCCATAATGCTCTCATATCGTTCTGATTCATGATGGTATCTCAGGCACTTAACCTTGATTCATTTAGGTTCCTTAGTTAGGGCTAAAATTATATATGGTTGAAGCATGAAGATCATATTAAGCCAAAAAAGAAAAATTTGCTGAAAAGTCAAACATTAGAAAAATGACCTTTGATTTGAAGCGATCACCAAATATTTGTTGTATAAGTGTTGTCTCTTATAATCTTGGTTCAACTTCTTTCTCACCACCGAGTCCTTGAAGGCAAACAGATTGCATAGACATGACAAGAAACCTGTCATTTTATATCAAGAAGCACAAATTGAACTCATTTAGAAGATAACTTGTTTGAAATTGTGCAGATATAGATACTTATTGGACTCGATCCATATTTCAGACTTTTAAGCTAAGAGTTCCTGAAATGTTAATATTAGGCTAGGACTTATTTCAAACTATTATCTATAAACAATAAAGCATTTAATTCATTAATTATATATATTAATGAAGGGGAGAGATGTGGACAAAACAATAAAGCATTTCATTCATTCATTAATTATTCAAAACAATATGTGATACAAACACAAAAGTGGGACAAAATCAGATTTTTAAGCAGATGAAGGGGAGAGATGTGGAGAAGTATGAAACCTGAGGTGGAGAGCGAGAAACCAAGGTTTTGGAATGGGCTTGGGCTTGCCACAAAATTCCCAATATTTTGTGTGATGATCCTGGTGATATAGAGTACGACACTAGAAATGTCTAGGTCATTGACAAGCCAAATATACCAAAGCCTCCAAGCGATGTTGAGAGACTACTGATCATGAGGTCAGTTTATTCTAAAATGGATGTGAACTATGTTATGCCTAATGGAAAGAAACTCATGAGCTCAGTGGAGGTTGAGAAATTTCTAGAAGCACATCCCGAGTACAAAGGTAAATATTCCCCTGCTAATTTTAGTTTCACAACCCTAAAGATTCCTCCAGAGATGATTCCCAAGGATATCAAGCCCAAAGGTCCATCGGTAAGAAGAAGCAAAAAACTAAATAAGAGATTATTTAGTTTATGACAAGAAAACCCAACTATGAAGATATTGGGAGATCCTTTAATGAATAAATTTGAGTCCACTAGCTAACATAATTTATTCTCCTATAGCATTTAAAAATTTTCAGATGGAAGTCAACTAATAATGATCCTAACACAAAATTCTAATGCAAATCAAAATAAGCTTTCCACCAAATCTAATATACCGGCAACCTCAAACAAATTTTATCCTGACAAGGAATAAATGGAATAGGCATGTAATTTCAAAATCAAAGTAAACCCATTGATGTCCACAATTATTGAAACTTTTTTTCCAGGTTGATTTGTATAAGTAGGTCTTGGAGACTTTTTTTTGGTAATGCAGCAGTCCAATATAGAATTTATGTTTCTATTTTGGTGTAGAAAAAAGTGGCAATTTGGACTACAAGTGAAATTCCTGCTACCAACTATCTTTTTAAGCACCAGCTGTTCCTAAACTCATGCAACAGCTACCTCCAAATATCATAAGTCATAAATAACTCCAAAGAGAATAGTCTACTTAGCATGAAAAATAATTTGTATAACCAGTTAAAAATTCCATAACAATTACTAAATGCAAATATCATAAGGCATAAAGAACTCCAAAGAGAATAGTCTAGATCTACTTAGCATGAAATTTTTTTTTATAGGCCTTATATATGAACAGAATCTGAAATTTAACTCTGTGAAATGGATCGAGCAACTGCTAAGCAGAGTTCCAAAGTTCCAAATTAGATGCAAAATAACTAGAGGCGGAAAAATAATTAGAGGCAGATTTTTTTTTTTAATAGGCCTTATGAACAGAATCAAAAGATTTTTTTATAGGCCTTATGGAAGCAATTAGAGGCGAAAAAACGAACTCCAAAAAGAATAGTCTATTTAGCATCAAAAGATTTTTTATGGGCCTTATGAACAGAATGTGAAATTTAACTCTGTGAAATGGATCGAGCAACTACTGAATAGAATACCAAAGTTCCAAATTAGATGCAAAATAACTAGATGCGGAAAAAAAAGAGAGCTAACCGGAATTGAGCGTAGATGCATTGCCTCTCGGAGTCGATGTAGGGATAGTAGAATCGAGGCTTTGGACGGAGGTGCCGAGGGGGATCGAAGGCGGAGGGGGAGCAGGTTTGGGCTGTTTGAGGAGGCGGAGGGGGTACTGGCATTGGTGAGCTCGGATCTTCAATCCCCAGTTCCCCACATGCAAACCCTCGCCCCTTCTTTCTTAGCTCGGAGCTTGTCAACAAGCTTTCAATCCTAGCACGCAAACCCTCCCTTGACCATGTATTAGGCAATTCTCCTGTGGTCAATTAGGCACTGCAAGTGGGCCATCCATCAAATACTTGACCTAATTGACCTACCTACGGCAGCAAACTATAGAGGGAGAGATGTGTCATGCCCCAACTCAGGGTACGTGTGACCGGCCCCGAAGCCTATCCTATGCACTGATCAATAACACATAAAATACAATCAGATTGATATGAAAATATAAGCAAATGCAATAATACCAACTTTATTAATTATTTGAAAATAGTTTAACCAAACCAAGTTCGAAAACAACACAGATTTTTAAATAAACATCCAAAGGTTTTCAAAGGAACATCTCAATGTTTACACAGCAACACAGTGCATACACTCGACTCTACTCAAACACGACTACGACTAACAAACTGCCGGCTACGAGATCTGCACCCACGTCTGCCCTCCTGCGCGCCATGCCACCAAGTCATACCTCACTAGTTGGGCTCTACAAAATAATAATAAATAAATTGTGAGTTCACGTAAGGTATGACTCAAGCATACCTCACTAGTTGCGCGCCTTGCCCTTGCTCGGCCGACTCAAGCAGGGTAACCCCCTGTTCAGCTGAGCCCTAAAGTAAGGTGGATAGGGTTACGATGACTACACAAACATCAAATCAAGAATCGACATATAACGAACATGGATCGTATCATGAGTTGCAAGACGAGCGAGGAAATTGAGGAAAATTTCGGTATGACCTTTCCCCTTTTTCCTCCATTCGGCCAGCCCATAAAAATGCAGAATACATACGATTAAAACATAAAATCACAGGTATACACATCGATTAAAGTTCTAACACGAGGAAATGCGTCGATCGACAAGAAACTCACGAAAGAAACCCGATTTCAAAACTTCTAGGGTCGGCCACCCACCTTCCTTCATAAACACACTAACCACTCACCTTGATCGGATCCCAAGGTGACCTCGATGAAGACGGGCTCCGATTTCCTCAAGTGTCGATGCGAACTCAGCGCCATCAAGATCCCTCTAGCTCCCCTTTCTTCGGCTGCGTGCGGCTCTCTCCTTGAGCCGCACGACTGGCTTGGGTGAGGGGCTTTATTCCCCTCATCCAATGACTCAATTACCCCCGATCACTTACTTACCCCCTCATCCGACTCCACCTAACTCGGTTCGAGTCCCGACTCGATCCGCGAACCAAAACTCAAACCAAACTTGAGTCAACCAATATGCCCATCCATTCAATCACCAACATTTAGTTATGACAAAAATTAATTTTTACCTACTATTCAAGGCGATCATGCGACTCGACTCGACTAGCTCCCGACTCGATGGGCTGCACCACGAAAAATTTTTATATTAGGAAACCCCGGGTATTACAACCTTCCCCCCTTAAGGGAAATTCGTCCTCGAATTTTGTAGATTCATACGGACTTACCAGTTCTTCGAACAGGGAAGGGTAACGTTCCCTCATGTCCTGCTGCACTTCCCAAGTAGCTTCCTGCCCGGTGTGATGCTCCCACCTAACTTTTCCCAAGGGAATTTCCTTGGACCTCAGCTTCCTGATCTGCCGGTCAAGTATCTCCACTGGCCTCTCCTCATATGAGACCGCCGTGTCCACCTCAACCGCAGTCGGCTTGATTACGTGGGACTCATCCATCACATATCTTCGGAGCATTGACACATGGAAAATTGGGTGAACTCTACTCAGGCTAGGAGGCAAAGCCAGCTCATAAGCCACCGTTCCTCTCCGCTTGAGAATAGAGAAAGACTCAATGAACCTAGGGCTCAACTTTCCCTTCTTCCCAAATCGGACCACCCCTTTCATGGGGGAAACCTTTAGGAACACCAAGTCGCCCTCAGCGAACTCCAACTCTCTGGCTTTCTTATCGGCATACATTTTCTGGCGACTTTGAGCTACCAACAGCCTTTCCTTTATCAGCTGTACATTCTTCACCACCTCTTCGATCAAGTCAGGACCCACCATGAGCGTCTCTCCGATCTCAAACCAGCCCATAGGAGACCTACACCACCGCCCATATAATGCCTCGAAGGGAGCCATGCCAATGCTACTGTGATAGCTATTGTTGTAGGCGAACTCAATCAACGACAGATGTTTCTCCTAACTGTCTGCTAAGTCCATAACGCAGGCCCTTAGCATATCTTCAAAAGTTTGGATGGTCCTCTCAGACTATCCGTCTGTTTGCGGGTGGAAAGCCGTGCTGAAATGTACTTGAGTGCCAAAGGCTTCTTAAAAAGACTGCCAAAATCGGGCTGTGAACTAGGTACCTCGATTTGATATGATCATCACTGGGGTACCGTGATAAGCCACAATCCTATCTAGAAATAGTTGGGCGTACTACTATGCAAAAAAGGTCGTTTTCACTAGAATGAAGTGTGCGGTCTTGGTTAACCGATCCACTACCACCCAAATAGAATCAAAATATCCTCTTGACTTAGGCAATCCGGTCACTAGGTCCATGGTGATCTTCTCCCACTTCCACTCGAGGACCTCGAGGTTCTGCAGCCCCGCGAGCTTCAGATGTTCGGCTTTCACCTGCTGGCAGACCAGACATTTGGATACAAACTCTGCCACCTCTCTCTTCATGCCCTTCCACTAGTAATGCTGCCTTAAGTCTCGGTATATTTTGGTGGCTCCCAAGTGCATCGTATCAGTGGAACAGTGACCCATTTTCAAAACTTGTCGATGAACCTCTGCCATATAGGGCACTACGATTCGGTCCCTGAACCTTAGGACACCCTCCGAGTCGACCCTGAATCCATCATCAGCATCACCTATGCGGACCAGATCCCTTGTCTGAGAACAAAATGTGTCCTCCTCCTGCACGACACGCAACATGTCCACCAAGGTGGACTATACCCGCAGGTGCGCCACTAGGGCACCCGATGCTGACACAGTCAGGTTTGCTCCCCCATCCAGGTACAACACTAACTCTCGAGCTAGGGGCCTTCTTCTTATTTCCAAATGAGTCAAACTGCCCATGGATTTTTTGCTCAAAGCATCCGCTACCATATTTGCTTTACCCGAATGATACATAATAGTGCAGTCATAGTCCTTCAGGAGCTCCAACCACATTCTCTGCCCGAGGTTCAGCTCTTTTTGGGTAAGCAAGTACCGGAGACTCTTGTGATATGTATAAATCTCACAAGTCTCTCCATACAGGTAATGACGTTACAGCTTTGGTGCAAAAACCACTGCTGCCAGCTCTAAATCGTGCGTCGGGTAGTTCTTTTCATGCACTTTCAGCTGACGGGGCACATAGGCTATGACTCTGCCAAACTACATCAGAACGCAGCCTAGGCCAACCCAAGAGGCATCACAGTAGACCACAAACCCTCTTGAGCTGGAAGGTACGACCAACACGGGTGCTGACGTCAAGCATTCCTTGAGCTTCTAAAAGCTCGCCTCATACTTGTTGTCCTAAATAAATCTCACCTTTTTCTGAGTCAACCGAGTCAAAGGGGCTGCAATCATGGAGAAGTTCGCTACGAACTTTCGGTAGTACCCGACCAAAAGAAAATTACAGATCTCAGTCACGCTGGTTGATCGCCTCCAGTTCTGTACCGCCTCCACCTTCGTAGGGTTTACCCTTATCCCTTCCTTGTATACTACATGGCCCAGGAACCCCACACTTTCTAACCAGAATTTACACTTGAAGAATTTAGCGAACAACCAATGCTCCATGAGGGTTTCCAGGACCATCCTCAAGTGTTTGGAGTGCTCCTCCTCATTCTTGGAGTATACCAAGATGTCGTTAATGAAGACGATCACAAAACTATCCAGGTACTCCTTAAATACCCTGTTCATCTGGTCTATGAAAGCAGCAAGTGTGTTGGTTAGTCCAAAAGACATCACTAGGAACTCGTAGTGGCCATAGCGAGTCCTGAAGGCAGTCTTAGGCACATCGCAGTCCCAGATTCTCAGCTGATGGTATCTGGACCTTAAGTCTATCTTCGAAACCATCGTGCCCCCTGCAGTTGATCAAACAAATTGTCTATCCTCGGCAATGGATAATGATTCTTGACTGTCACGTACTTTATTCAACTGTCTATAGTCGATGCACATGCGCATCGACCCATCCTTCTTCTTCACGAAGAGTACCGGTGCACCCCATGGTGACACACTCGGCCGGATGAAACCCAGGTCCAGCATCTCTTGCAGTTGCACTTTTAGCTCCCTGAGTTTGGCCGACGACATCCTGTAGGGTGGGATGGAGATTGGCTTTACCCGGGCTGCAAATCAATGCAGAAATCCACCTCTCTCATGGGAGATAATCCCGACAACTCCTCGAGAAATACATCGGGGAACTCGCAGACTACCTGAGTACCACCGATATCCCCTGCCGCATCTCCCTTTTCCTCTGCCACTGATACGAAGGCCAGGAAGGACTGGTAGCCCCCCTGAAGCAGCTTACGAGCCTTAAGGGTTAAGATGACTCCAATCGGCTTGCTTCTTCCTTCTCCTTGGAAGGTGAACTGTGGTAACCCGAGCTTGCTGAATGTGACTGTCTTAGCCCTACAATCCAGCAACGCAAAGTGCTTCGCCAGCCAATCCATGCCAAGAATGACACCGAGTTCCAACGTGGGCAGGAGTGTCAAATCTACCCTCAATGCATGGCCGCAGATGAGCACTTCGCAGCCTTGAAAAATTGATTTGGCTATGATTGCATCGCCCGTAGGCATTGACACTAGAAATGGCCCGTCGAGCAAAGAAGGTGTCATTGGTAACTCAGTAGAAAATTTGACAGATACAAACGAGTGCGTGACACCCGGATCAAACTAAACATAAGCAACAGATGAACATACTAAAATAGTACATGTTACCACTGCTCTAGATGCCTCTGCCCCATCACGGTTCATGGCATAAACTCGGGCAGACGATTTCTCAGAGTGACTAGCCTGCGGCCCTCTGCTCTGCATCTGACCCTTCTGTGCCACTCACCCCACTGACATCGGCACTTTTCCCGTTGACAGCTCAGTTCTCTGGCCACCTCTGTCCGAGCAATCCTTCCTAAAGTGTCCCACCTGCTCACATCTGAAGCACGGATTTGTGCGGCCATAGCAAGCTCCCCAGTGTTTCCGATTACAACGATCACACTACGGCATGTTTGACTTATGCGTAGCGCCCCCTGACTCTGCCTGTCTCACCGCCCCTGACCCTGAGCATCCGCAGCCCCGACTACTGCTGTGCCCACGACTCTGCTGGTGATCTTCGGTGGTCATAGTTCCCTCCGAATGCTTCGGCCGACCTCCTGACCCTTGAGATCGAAGATTTTTCTTGGGCAGCCCATCTTTCCTCTCGAACGACACCAATGCTTCCTTCCGGAGGGCCTCATCCACTACTTGAGCAAATGTGGAGTCCTCAGTGTAATGGATAAGCCTGCCTATCTGAGGTCTCAGACCCTCCTCGAACCTCTTCACCCTGGCGGTCTCAGTAGCCACTAGAGTTGGGTGGTACCTAGAGAGCCGGGTGAATTCCATTTCATAATCTACTGCTGTCATACCCCCAGACTGGCGCAACAACTCAAAATCTCGTGCCCGCTTATCGCGGACACTCATCGGCAAATACTGCTCCTCTACAGCTGCCCTAAATTCTTCCCAAGTGGGAGGTGGTGCGTGTGCTACCCTACGGCCTCTCTAGGTGTGCAACCAGTATTTGGCAGGTCCTCTTGCTGCAAGTCGACCATGTGTGCCGCCGCCTCTGACGAACACCCCAGCTCTGAACACAGCTCGTAACAGTCCCCAGAAACTTGGTGACTTCCACTTGCCGATCTGTACCGGTGAATACTGGTGGCCTGAACTTGATGAAGTCTACGTATGTAGGTGCTCCTGGGTCCCTGACCTTTGGCGCCACCTTTTCAGCCACCTCCGGTACCATAGGGCCTGCGGGTATCGGCTGGGGCGGTTATTGCTGCTGCTGCATCTGTTGTCTCAATTCCTGCTCCTTGCGGAGCGCTTCTGTTAGTTGAGCTACCTGAGCCTGAAGTTGCAAAACTACAGAATCCTAGCCCTCTACCTCAGACTGCTCTCTATCACGGCCCCAGCCCCAACCTCGGCCTCGGCCTTGCCCCTAACGTTCGGTGGAATTGCTACCGCTACCACTCAGAGCAGCATTTCGGGCCTCCATCAAACTATCATAAAAATAATAATTTCACCATTAATATTAATTAACTCATTCAATTAAAATTTGAGTTACTAAGCACATGGTGCGCTAAGTGCAGTCGTGGTTGCCTGATCTCGCAGCATAACTATACCGTACGTAGATATGCTAGCATATGCACCAAATTCCTAGTCGTAGTCAAGACCTAACCTGACGCTTTGATACCAACTTTGTCACGCCCCAACTCAGGGTACGCGTGACCGGCTAGGGTACGTGTTGGTACCCCGAAGCCTACCCTATGCACTGACCAACAACTCATAAAACACAACCAGACTGACATGGAAATATAAGCAAATGCAACAATACCAACTTTATTAATTGTTTGAAAATAGTTTAACCAAACCAAGTTCGAAAACAACACAGGTTTTTAAATAAACATCCAAAGGTTTTCAAATGAACATCTCAATGTTTACAGAGCAACACAGTGCATACACTCGACTCTACTCAAACATGACTACGACTAACAAACAAATATGACTACGACTAACAAACTGCCGGCTACGAGATTTGCACCCACGTCTGCCCTCCTGCGCGCCATGCCACCAAGTCATACCTCACTAGTTGGGCTCTACAAAATAATAATAAATAAATTGTGAGTTCACGAGGAACTCAGTGTGCGGTTCTTTCGAACCTCTACTTAAAACCTCAGCAAGATAACATATATAAGGAATTAATATAAGATTACACCACAGAAGTTAATCAGTTTGCCAAGACAGAAGAATGGATGAACCGACCTCTCGGGCCCTTATCCACTTCACTAGCTCGACCACTAATGGACTAAAATACATATGGAAGGTTCGATTCTTCCCTCTACGTAACTAGGCCGGTCGGCCTACCCAAAACCAGCCCCTAAGGGCATCTCAATTATGAACTTTCATGATTCGGATCCGTCGACTAGGATGGCTACTAGCCTCAGGAATCCTCCGGGTTAGGGATAGCTAGTCCCACCCAACTCGGGTCTACCGTCAGCATGGCCCACTGACGGAATCTCAAGACCCTTCGCCACTCGGATCTAACACCTAGCGGGCCCGCTGGTGCAATCTCAAGACCCTATCAACCGCTGAGTCATGTGGTAGCCATTCGACTAATGACACTCCTCAGTAGACTATCTCAGGTTGTGCAAGTTTTCCTGTGTTTTGCTTTTCGGGCGTTGCCCATGTCCGACCCTTCCCCTCGGGTCACACTACTAGGATATTGACATCCTCTAACTATCCCTAGGTGTAGAACCTAGTAAGTGAACCTTGTCTCTAGGTTGAATGTCATCGCTAGGCACCGAAACCATTCTTTCTAGATTGTTAGAACTTGCCGACTATAGATGAGTACTCAGCCTACTATTGTTAACGATACTTATCGAAATTAATCATGAGCAGCAATTATCACATGAGAGCCGAATAAAAGAAGATGAATTCCATTAATTAAACCGATAAGGAACATGCAATGTATACATAGTAACGATTGAATATAATATCTGACAATTAATGAAACCTTTCCTATGATTCATATACCATAACAATCCTATCCATATATGTATTAGCAAGAACATTTCCATAACCATGAAAATATAGATCTATAGTTGCAACAATCTCTAAGATGAACAAGAATCATGTAATATGATTTCAACCTATCTATAAGCATGTAAGTATGAATCGAGACAACATAATCCGAAACCAAGTAAATTGATTCTAGCAGTCCACATCTTCCACCCTTGCCCTTGCTCGGCCGACTCAAGCAGGGTAACCCCCTATTCGGCCGAGCCCTCAAGTAAGGTGGACAGGGTTACGACGACTACGCAAACATCAAATCAAGAATCGACATTTAACGAACATGGATCGTATCATGAGTTGCAAGACGAGCGAGGAAATTGGGGAAAATTTCGGCATGACCTTTCCCCTTTTTTATCCACTTGGCCAGCCCATAAAAATGTAGAACATACGATTAAAACATAAAATCACAAGTATACACATCGATTAAAGTTCTAACACGAGGAAACACGTCGATTGGCAAGAAACTCACGAAAGAAATCCGATTTCAAAACTTTTATGGTCGGCCACCCGCCTCCCTTCATAAACACACTAACCACTCACCTTGATCAGATCCCAAAGTGACCTCGATGAAGACGAGCTTTGATTTCCTCAAGCTTCGATGCGAACTCGGCGCCGACAAGATCCCTCTCGCTCCCCCTTTCTTGGGCTACGTGCAGCTCTCTCCTTGAGCCGCACGACTAGCTTGGGTGAGGGGCTTTATTCCCCTCATCCAATGACTCAATTACCCCCGATCACTTACTTACCCCCTCATCCGACTCCACCTAACCCGATTCGAGTCCCGACTCGATCCGCGAACCAAAACTCAAACCAAACTTGAGTCAACCAATATTCCCATCCATTCAATCACCAATATTTAGTTATGATTTAAATTAATTTTTACCTGCTATTCGAGGCGATCACGCGACTCGACTCGGCTAGCTCCCGACTCGATAGGTTGCACCATAAAAAAATTTT
Source organism: Canna indica (assembly GCA_034359265.1). Taxonomy (NCBI): domain Eukaryota; kingdom Viridiplantae; phylum Streptophyta; class Magnoliopsida; order Zingiberales; family Cannaceae; genus Canna; species Canna indica. The sequence goes on along the minus strand of CP136892.1, from coordinate 34,243,043 downwards.
ATATTAGGAAACCCCGGGTATTACAAGATGCAGGGGAATAGGAAATCAAATGACCTAATTAAATATTTGCTATATGACTTAGATGGAGATATTTAAAATTGTCATTAAATCTATAACTTTTTATAGAATTTTTTAAAATAATAGTTGCTAAATCATATAAAATATTTATTCTTTCTAAATTATTTAGCAGCAATTATCTTATTACTACTAATTAATTGCCACTAAATAAATAATCTCTTGTAGTGTGCCTAATGGTCATCAAATGCGAGACTTGATAGTAAAACCCTAGGGCAGTTGGAATCTTATTCTAAACAGTTGGAATGAAGACTAGTATGCAGTTTGACTGACGACGATCATGTTTTACTACTCATGGATATGTGATATCAAAGTTAGATCATAGATACATGTTGGAGAATGTGATGTTGGACAAACCCACCATGAGAATACTAGATGGATTAATATCATTGGCATCTCATAGCGGTAGTGATACATCAGTCCTCCGACCTCGTGTTACCATAGATTCCTATATGAGGAATTGTGTGTTTTGACCTAGTCTTGTTGGTCTAAGGTTTTCAACATTGGTCTTAATCTCGATTTTGATGAAAACAAACATGGAACTAATGTTTGAGAAAGAAATATTTTCAGGTTCCATATCGATTTGCATGCGTCGTCCCCAATCGGAAAAATCACAAAAAATTAAGAATCAGAGACTTCAGAGTCGAGCATGTCAAAATTAGTTTAGGACTTATTTCTTTTATTGTAAATACTCCTAAGCCCTAATTTGATGTCCTCATTGAGTTCACAATCCAAAAAAATGAAACCCGAATCCCGTAAATATGAAAGCTAGAAAAATAAAAAAATATGCCTTGAAATTTTCTAAAGCATAGGGGGCTCCTTGGAGGGCTACATAATTTATATATATTTTTTTGCCATCAAAAGTCTCAATAATTGTTCCTTAGGTAAAAACAAATTAAATAAATATTTTAAAGGTATTTTTGAAAACCGTTAACCTAAAAAAATAAGGCTTAAAAGGTTAGAAACCTCCAAACTACCCAGAATTCCTAGAATGCCCCTAACTAATTTTTAAAAACTGCCCAGAATTCTCAGAATGCCGCCAAATGGCTCTTTTTTCAAATTAGATAAGATTTGAATGGCTCTTTAAATACACCCAAATTCTCAGAAACCTCCAAACTACCTCAATACCAACTCTATAAATACACTCAAAACTCCATTCCTAAGGCTCTCAACTATTCATAGAGTCATTCTATCAATATTTAGAGTCTTTCTTGAGCCATTTATCTCAAACCTTAGCTTTGAGCTTCTACCTCCTTGATTGAGCCTTCAACCTTGTGTTTCATCATCAAAGGCATCAAGAGGAAGCTAGGATCTTGTGTTGGAGCTAAGTATTATATTGATTGTATTTTTGCTCCATTTATACTTATATTTTGTTGTTATTCTCATTGTATATCAAGTTGTGAAAACCTAGGGTGCTAGGTTTGTGTGTATGGTGGTAGCCTTGGTGAAGAGGCTTAAATCCACCGGTGCAAACTTAATTTGCCAGGGTTAGTTGTGTAGTTTTTAAAAGAAGATGTATTGGAGGTACTCTGCGGTGTGAGAGTAACCCTCGGTTGTGAGGGTTGGTGCTTTAGCTTGTAAATCCTCTTGTAGGATACACTTAACCTAGTAAACTAGAGTTTGAAATCCTAAGTGGGGTGCTTATTAGGTAATGGAGTAGGCATTGGGCCGAACCACTATAAATTCATTGTGTTAGCATTGCTCTCGTGCGTGTTTGGTTACTTGTTATTGTTGGCTTTAGGTTTTCAACCTTAGCCTTAATCTCGGTTTTGATGGTTTTGATGATAACAATCATGAGACTAATGATTTCATTGAGAATATCTTTCTGGTTCCATATCAATTAGCGTTCGATGTCCTCGATCGGAAAAATTAGCAGAGCTACTTCGGTTGACCGGGCGGTCGATCGATGGAAGCCCAAAATGGGCAGTAGCTCGGGCGGTCGACCCGTCGATCGACCGACCTGCTGATACCCAAAGACACAGATCGCGTCGGTCGACTAAAGATCGAGATCGATGTTTTTACGTTTGGGCGGTCGACCCATCGGTCGACTGACCACAGGGAAAAAGGAAGCGATCGAATGACCGGTCGACCGACCATTCGACCGGCGGTCTGTAATGGATAGTTTTCTATCCGTTGAGCAGCCATTTCTTCACGAGGGTATAAATACACCCTCATATACATCATTTAACTGCTTCCTTCCAAAAGATTTAAAGCTTGCGCTCTGTTCTTCGTCGAGTTCATTCTTCAAGCGCCAGCTACTACTTCAACTCGGGTTTTGATCAAGCTCATCCCTTGAAGAGTTGAAGGCGCCAAAGGCTTACAAAAGAGCTATTTCTATTGGTTTTATTCTTAGCTCTTTTGATTGTAATTTTACATGTTATTTGAATTGTATTTATTTGTGTGTGTGAAGACCAGGTGTTTGGTCTTGAGTGTATAAGTGGTTACCTGGTGTTAGGTGTAAAGCCACTTTTGTAAACTTAGTGTTTACTAGGATTAGTTTAGTTGTCCCTTAGGGTTGAGGTGGAAGAGGACTCTCGATAAGAAGGCGGTGACTTCCGGGTGTGGAAGTGCCTTAGGTCGAGAGTGCGTCTCTTCAGTGAAAAGTCCTCGTGTGTAAGGGAAATGTAAATTAATCTAGTAAAACTAGTTTGGAAATCCTAAGCGGGGTGCTTAGGTAGTGGAGTAGGCATTGGGGCCGAATCGCTATAAATTTTGTGTTTGCATTGATTTATTGTTGTGCTTAATTGCTTTATCATTTATAAGCTTCCGCATCTAATCGTCAAATTGCATATTGCCTAAATAATCTAAGTAAATATTTAAAATCGGATTTAGGCTAATTGAATATGTAAACATACTATTCACCCCCCTCTAGTGTCGTCATTTCGCCAACAATTGGTATCAGAGTAGGTTCGTAGCTTGAGATTTCACAATCTCTTCTACACCTTGTCTCAATCTTGAAATGGCTCTAGAGTCGGTTGTTTTCGCACCTCCTAGGTTCGATGATTCAAACTTTGGTCTTTGGAAATATATGACGTAAACTTATTTAAAGACTAAAGGGTTTGGAGTCTTTAACATGTTACATTGGGAATTCATTGAACCTAAGGATGATATGCATGCTTGGAGTGAATTAGATAAAAAAAATATTTAAGTATAATGGAGATGCCATGAATTGTATTCTTTGCACATTACCAAATGACATCTTAGAAAAAGTCATGCATTGTTCTTCGGCTTTTGATTTATGGGTCTCGTTAAATGTTTTATATGATTATGCCAAAACCAAAAAAATTGGCACTTTTGATGAAGGTGGTGATGACAATGGTCACACACCTACTACTAATCGTTGTTTTGATGCCCATAGATCTTCTAGTCAAAGAAGTAGCACCAAGAGCCGAAAAAGAATAGTAATCTGTCATGCTTGCAAAGAGAAGGGGCATGTGAAGAAAAATTGCCCAAGCATGAAGAACAAAGCAAGGAAGAGGTCAAGTGCTTCCACCTCCACCTCTCACACATTTGAAGCACCCTCTAGCAATGACTATGAAGCTACCTCAAAAGTTTGCCTCATGAGTACCAATGATGAGGTATACTCTCTCCCTTCTAGTCATAATAATAAAAATGTTAGTACTAGTTCTTCTAATTCTCATGATATGCAATATGATGAGTTAGTAAACGAATATAAGATAATGTACACCTTGCTTACTAAAAAGGATAAGGAAAATAAGATGCTAAAGAAAGAAAATGTAATGCTTAATTCTTATGTGCATGAATTAAAGCTAGAAAATAAGAAATTGAAGTGTAACTCATTTGATTTATGCCATGATAGATTGAATTTTGAGCTTAAGGACTTAAAGCTTGAAAATGAAAATTTAAAATTTGAGAATTCAAAAATAGTAAGTGAGAACAATATATTGAAATCTCAATTATATGCCATGCATAAGTCAATTGAAGTTTTGAAAGATGAGATTTTGGTTTTGAACAAGAAAGTACATAATTTGAGAAACTCAACTTCCTTCAAGAAAAATGGAAAGAAAAATGTTTCCTTCAAAAATGCCTATGATCATTATAAATCTCATCCTATGCATTCTAATGCAAAATCTCATGCTATGCATCCTAATGCAAAATCTCATGTTAGGCATTGCACTTTTAAACCTCAAATTCAAAAGAAAAATATTTCACTTAAGAATGCTCATGACCATCATCCTTTTTATGTCAAACATTCTAAGGATAAATCTCATGTCCATAACAAAAACAAAAAGAAATTTAATGGACATTGCTTTTGTTGTGGTGTATTTGGGCATGTCATCCATGATTGTGCATTAAAGAGAAATCTAAGTATTGCTAGGACACTTTGGATTCCCAAGCCCTCTAACCCGCAAGGATCCAAAGCTATTTGGGTACCAAAGGTATCATGCTCTTTTGTAGGGGGAGGAACCACACAAGGGTAAAGAAATTGAAGGATTAAAGTTGACCTTGGATCTTAATGAGAAATCTCCAAGAGGTTGCAACTTCAAATCATCATGATGCCATAGGTATGGAAATTGACATCTAGGTATATTTTTTTTTATCATCTCCTTATTTTGGATTGTTTTTATTTAAGTTGGAGTAATGATACTATGTTTAGATTGAGTTATTTTTCCCTGCTCTTGTTAAAGAGTTCTTTCGAAAATGCTTTTCATTTTTGATTTCCCGGTCTCTTCGGAGACCCAGGTGGCCTGTAATGGGCCTAAGCGACCTTGCGGTTTTAAATCGTAGGCTCATTGTGGCTTTTGGTTTTCAACCAATAGGAAGGGTTGGAGATCATATTTTTCATTTATTACTCTTGTGATCTCTTAAAATTCGTTTTGATATCCTTCTATTTCATTTTGAAACGAATTTAGAACTATTTAGCAAAGTGAGCCTTTATAATGATATTTTGATGCTTCTCTTTGCTTGCTAAGTAGCTATATTTTCACTAAAACATTACTGTAGTTTACTTGCAAGCTATGAGTATTATAGGAAGGCTAACTAGGAAGAAAAAGATTAGTTTGGCTAAATCATCATGAATAGGGTATAACCTTGGTAAATTCAAAATCTTAGTGTTATACCTCAATGCTTAAGATTAAAGTATGTCTCTATACTCATGATTAGAATTACATGTTAAAATCCTTGAATTCTCACGAGTAGGTAGAACTTTAGTACTTAGACAAATTTCACTGAATGAAACTTGTTCTAGGTAAATATCTATTATTAGAGACCTTCTTATAAGTCCAAAACTAGTTTAACATAGGTAGAGATCTTATTTCTCAAATAGTTCACATCTTAAGATCTCTTTGATTCATTTTGATAACATGTTAATTCTTTAAAATGAATCTTTACTATCTAGCATAGGTTGAATTTTTAATGAGAATTTGCATTGAACCTTGCTATTTAGTATGTTAGCTTGCTAGTAGCATATAATTTCATTTTGATACTAATGAAGCCTTCTTGCAAGTTAAGAATTGGAAAGCTATGCTATCTAAAAGAAAATGAAAAAGGAAATGAAAAATTGGGAAAATTTTCTAAAAAATAAGGTATGAATTTTATTTTGCAAAAATCTTTGAAAAATAATTGAATTCTCATGTTTAATGTTGTCTCTCTATACTCATGAGTGATATTGCATGATATATATATATATATATATATATATATATATATATATATATATATATATATTTGAATTTTCATGAGTAAGAAAAAGCTTGATAACTTAGCTCATTTCATGATATCATAATATTTATGAAATTGAACTAGGTTAAAATTCTTCTTTAGAGACTTCATTTTAAGTTAAGAATGAAATGAATATGTTTAGATACACACATGATATGATTCTAGGCGTTCAATCTTGAAAATTCATGTGTAGATGAAAATGTGATAACTAGATCACATTAGTGGACCTAAACTTGAAACGTTTGACCCAAGTCAATAAATCGACTTGAAAAATTTATTTTAAGTCCAAACCTTCATAAACATGTTTAGGAATAGGTATGACATGTTTCCATGCTCTTAGAGTGAACAATTCATATGGATATAAATAAAATGACGATAGATGTCAATTCATGTTTACCTCTCTTGAACCATGTTGACCCAAGTCAACAAGTTGACTTAAAGGTCTCATTTATGATCCATATTCGAGAAACATGTTTAAATTTACACATGATAGGTTTCCATACGTTTAAATTTGAAAAATCATGAGTCAATGTTAAGATTGAAACTTAGCAAGTTTCATAAAAACTAGTTTAGTTTTGAATGAAACCATGCTAGGTTGATATCTTGACTTAAGGATATAATTTTCATTCCAAACTTGACATATACTCTTTACATGACCATCATGTGGTGTCATGAAAGTTTGAATGAAAATTGAACAAGTTTTGAAAATAACTGAAAATTACAAATATATCATTTCAACCTACAATTTGTATTAATTTTAATTATTTCTAGGAAAATATAGAAAAATCTTTTTAGATGATTCTTGAAACTACACATTCACTGAAAAATCTAGTTTTATCAGTAAAATTTTTAAAATGTTTCATCAAGAATCTAATTTATAATAAAATTTTGAAGTTGAATTTTCAAAATGAAAGAGTATATCATCTTTTTAATATCAATTTGTTTTCAATACTTTGATTTTTTTTAAACTTCAAATGAAAGTTGGTGTATACCACTTTGATTATGTTTCTAATATCATTCACACCATTGATTGAGTAAAATTATTTCTAGGAATGATTTTGAATTCTTGAATGATAGCTAGAAATATCTAGTGTTTTCATTAAAATCAATATAGGATGAAAAATAGACTTTGATTTTTAAATTTATTTTGAGTTCAAACTTGATACATGCACTTCAAATGACCATTCAATATTTGGTATCAAAATTTTTAATCCAAAAATTAGTTTCAAAAATATTTGTCAAAAATATGATTTTGTATAGATTTAAAAGTTTGATTTTTTGAAGTATAGGTTGACCTAAGTCAACAAAGTGAATCATAAATTTTATCTTAAGCCCAAACTTGATTCATGGACTTAGATTTTCTCATGTTTAATGTCTAGATGCCTAAGTTTGAGAAAACATGAGTAGATAGCAAAACTTGAGACTTAGCACTTTCATGTTTTCATGCTTATTTCAAATGAAAATGTGCTAAGTTCATATTTAGATCAAATGACATTAGTTTCACTTCAAACCTAAAACATGCTTTAAATGATTAGATCTTGGTATTTTGAAAGTTTGAATGAAATCTAAAAATGTCATGAAAAAGATATGAATACATTCATACTTGAGTGCATATATGATTGATTGTTGAATTGTATCTATCATTCTTTTATCATGTATCTTTATTTCATATCAAATTACTTGTTTTCCATCCCTTTGGTTGAGATCTTCATGTTTCATGAAAAATCTTTAGAGTCTCAACTTCATGAAAAATTATTTATTCTTCATCCCTTTGACTAGATTGCCCTTTTTGATTGATGTCAAAAGGGGGAGAATAGTATATGTATAAAGGGGGAGAAATATGGAGAAGAGTATAGGTATAATTGGGGAGAAAATTATAAGTAAAGGGGAGAAAAGTATAGGAAATCCATGCATATAGATAGGGGGAGTTTAATTATATAAATATGCATGTTGATAGGGAAGAAATCCCTTAGTTGATATCCTTGTGCTTTAATGATTATATATTTTCTTAAGGATGTTTGTCATCATCAAAAAGGGGGAGATTATTGGCTTTAGGTTTTCAACCTTAGCCTTAATCTCAGTTTTGATGGTTTTGATGATAACAAACATGTGACTAATGATTTCATTGAGAATATCTTTCAGGTTCCATATCAATTAGTGTTTGATGTCCTCGATCGGAAAAATAGAAGAAATCGGAAATCGGAAGGACATTGATCGTCGCGCTCAGGTTCGTCGCAGAAACTTCTTGAAGAGCGACGCGTGCACCAAATACGTATTGGACGGGCTCAAAGATCACTTGAAAGCTCTCCAAGTTGATGGTCATTGAAAGTCGGAACCCGAAAATAAAGCGCGAAAAAAATAGGTTGAAGAAATAAACTTCAGCCTAGGTTCGGTAGACCGGGCGATCGACCGAATGAAGGTAAAAAGTAGCAGAGCTACTTCGATCGACCGGGCGGTCGACCGATGGAAGCCCAAAATGGGTAGTAGCTCAGGCGACCAACCCGTCGGTCGACCGACCTATTGATACTCGAAGACGCAGATCACGTTAGTCGATCGACGGGTTGACCGAAGATCGAGATCGATGTTTTTGCGTCTGGGCGGTCGACCCGTTAGTCGATCGACGGGTTGACCGAAGATCGAGATCGATGTTTTTGCGTCTGGGCGGTCGACCCGTCGGTCGACCGACCACAAGGAAAAAGGAAGCAATCGAATGACCGGTCGACCGACCATTCGACTGACCATTTGACCGGCGGTCTGCAATGGATAGTTTTCTATCCGCTGAGCAGCCGTTTCTTCACGGGGGTATAAATACACCCTCATATACATCATTTAACTGCTTCCTTGATTCTAACAGAGTTCATTGAGTATTCAAAAGGAAGATTTAGAGCCTTCCAAAGATTTAAAGCAATCCAAAGAGGGTATTTTTATCTCTCAGAGTAAGTATGCAAGAAATCTTATTCACAAATTTGGTCTAGACAGTTCTAAGGTAGTTAGAACTCCTATCCCTCCTCATGAAAAATTGAGTAAAGTTGATCCTAGTCTCTACAGAAATATGATTGATAGTTTATTGTATCTGACTGCTAGCAGACTTGACTTATGTTTCAGTGTTGGATTGTGTACTAGATATCAAGCTAATCCGAAGGAGTGTCATCTACAGGCAGTTAAACGAATTCTCAAATATGTTAAAGGTGGTCTGGATTTTGGTCTTTGGTATTCTATTAATTCTGACCCCTGTCTAGTATGATTTACAAATGTAGACTGGGTTAAAAATATTGATGACAAAAAAAGTACTTCATGTGGTTGCTTTTATATTGGAACAAATTTGGTGGACTGGTTAAGTAAAAAGCAAAATTCTATTTCTCTTTCTTCAGCAGAAGCAGAATACATTGCAGCAGGCAGTTGCAACACACAACTAATTTGGATGAGGAATACGTTGCTTGATTATGGTTTCAAACAGGAAGAAATAATTTTATACTGTGATAATACAAGTGCTATAAATATCTCAAAAAATATTATTATGCATTCTCGCACTAAACACATTGATATTCATTTTCATTATATTAGGGAGCTAGTCGAAAGAAATGAGTTGCAATTGGAATATATTCCTATAGATAGACAAGTTGCAGATATCTTCACAAAGGCTTTGAATGGAGAAAAATTTGAGCAATTAAGATATGCTCTAGGACTTTGTGTCCTATGACACATTTTTTGGGGGTGGAAAAATTGAAGAGTCTTTCAAATTTTAATTATTTTTTCACTTACCTTGTTTATTGAAGGGTTTCCTCAATTTATTTTCCCTAATTTTTCGATAGGTGTTTTATACATTTCTTCTCCTCTTATTGCTCATTGAAGAAATATTTATGAAGATTCCCTTGTTTCATCGAGAGGCTCTTTTTTTAATGAGGATTGTTAGGTGTTAAGGTACACTAGGGGGGGGGGGGGGCGTTGAATAGTGTGAGTCAAGATTCTATCCCCATTTTAAATCTTACTCTAAAAATACAGAAGTAATATAAGTGAATGAGAACACACAAAATCAAACAATGCTAACAAGTTGATTTATAGTGGTTTGTCCCCCATGCCTACTCCACTACCTTGGCTCACCACCAAAGATTTCACAACCACTTGTATTAACTTTCATTTCCTTCTAATGAGGGTCTACCAAGGCCTTATCTCTCACACTAGAGAGTGCCTCTACCTCAAACCTAAGGAATCCTAAAGTTACAAACAAGTGAACCCAAGGTGTATTACCCACACATTCTTAAAAACACAAGTAATCAAGAAACAATAAGAAAATACAACAATAATGGAGGAATAATCAAAACAATAAACTACTTAGTTCCAATACAAGATCCTAGCTTCTTCTTGATGCCTTTGATGATGACACTCAAGGTTGAGGGCTCAATCAAGAAGATAGAAGCTCAAAGATAGGGTTTTCCACAAAGATTGGCTCAAAAAGGTTTAGGGATGATCAATAGGTGGCTCAAGAAGTGTTAGATGACTTGAAAGACACGTTTGGGGTCTTATATAGAGATCCCAAAGGAAGGTGCTCGGTTTTCAACAAGCTCAATGAGTAGAAATTCAAAATATAGTCGTTGGGGGCATTATGGGAATTCTGGACAATTTGACCTGTAGAGTATTGGTACTCTACAGGCTATTCCGTTATTTCCATCTAGGATGTTCCGGGCAATTCCGGGATGTCTATCCAAGATGTCCATTTGGGATGTTTGGGGATGTTCCGAGATATTCCGAAATGTTACAACATCCCATCTGAACTATTTCGGAATGTTACAATATCCCATCCGGGATATTTCGGGAGGTTACAATATTCCATCCGAAATGTTGTTTATGACTTGAAATCTCTTAGTAATTCATTAGGTTCATGTCCTAGGGATATATGCATCATAAGGAGGAAACTCTATTCTTCTCGAAGAGTCCCAAGTGTCGACGAGCGTCCTTGCCAATTTCATCAATTTCTTCGATTGGGACGTCGTGCGCAAACTGATATGAAACCTAAAAATATTTCTCTATGAAAACATTAGTTCCATATTTGTTATCATCAAAATCGAGATTAAGACCATGATTGAAAACCTTAGGCTAATAAGGACCTGCACATATGACCCAATTTATGGGATTTATGTCCAAATTAAGATCTCTTGGCGTTGCAACTCAGTTCATTTCTTCAAGTGGTAACCGATGGTTTTTCTCATCAAAGGGTCCTCTTATTTGCCTCTCATCTATTTAACAGAAGATTCAAAAATGGACAGAGAAATTAGCAAGAAAGGTTTCATGAAGAAGATGTATGCTTCTTTGGAAAAGAAAATGACGTTTTCAAATCCTCCTGAGAAGTTTGAAACACCTATTCCAGTTCCTTCTCCTGATAAAATATCTCCACCTCCTACTTCTCAAGGTCACAATCTGAGAAAGAAACCCAGGAGAAGACCTGCTGACCATCCTTTAAGAAAAAATGGTAGAGGTATGACATCTAACCCCTCCAAATCCCTATCTAGGATTTCTGTTCCCGAGGGGGAGAAATTATCTTCAAAGGGGGAGGGTAAAGATGAAGTCAATATTCTATCTGGCTCTATTTCTCATGATGATTCTTCTAAAATAGTAGATTATGATACTAATATTGTTGTTGCTGATGAAGAGTTTGACTCAATTCCAATAAAGATTGGTCCTCCTTTGTCTTCTCCATTTCTTATGACTAAGACAGTTTCGATTGGGACTGTATATGAAGCAGTTAAAATTGCTGATGCTAGTCTTAAAATAGTCAAAAATGATGTTCCTGCTGCTGTTGAAACTTCCCCTCTTGTATCTAAAGCTATGGACCTCAATCTGGCTCCTTCATTTACAGCTGAAAGATCTATTCGTGATGACCTATTTAATACACATGTGTCCTTGGCCCAGCTTCACCTGCAGGTAATCTCTATTGAGAAGAAGATTATTGAATATTTCACAGCTGGTTCTTCAGGTCCTGCATCTCTAACTATTGGAAGGATCTCTGTTTCGTCCCATTCTGACAGTTCCGAGTGATTGTGATCTTTCTTTTCCTTTAGCTTATTCATCCAAAAAGGGGGAGATCAAAGGTAGTTTGATGATTGCAACTGACCTTCTATAGTCGATGATACCTTGAACTTCTCTGAGTGACACTTTATCTCGTTTGACTGGTTCTGGTTGTATGTCTGATATTGATGTTGAGTGGTTGTATTTTTTTTGCCCTAACTATGGTGGTGGTTGTGGAACTGTGATAATAGTTATGTATGTGACTGGATATTGTCTTAACTGTTGATCTTTATTTTGACAATTATCTTGACTCTGTGAAACTATCTCCTGATATTGGTTTATTTTTGATAATTTTTGTTAGAATGCTTTTTGCCAAATAAGCCAAAGGGGGATATTGTTAGTGCTGGTCTTTTATGAGTTGGCTATTGTTACGCCCCGCCCAGGTTTATCCCTAAAACAGGGACCTCACCTAGGAGGAGCGCCACCTAAAACCAAACCACAAAAATACACCAGAATATCTCAACATAAACAACTGAATTCATCATTTCAACTAAGAGTTTTCTACATAATGCTCCACATCAATATAAAAACAACTAAGAAAACATCTAAGCAGCGGATGATGCCTCCTCCTCCAGGACTCTAGCTACCTAACTTCAACTACCGATATACCTGCAAAACTGAGGCAATAACAAACAACATCAGCGGAAAGCTGAGTAGGAGAATCAATATGTCAACAATAAGGACATCCATCATGATGCAATGATACTACCAAATACAACAACAACATATGACTCTACAATACAGTGCAACATGGCAACAACCAGACACCTTTTCATCTATCAACTAATGCAACTCATACCAATCAAGAGCGTAGTGGACAATTGGGTTTCCCCCGCACTCTCGCACCTCGAGAGTGGCACCTCAAGTCCGCTCCAACTAGAGATGCGACTATCTACAAGATAGTCCGTCGACGTCTAACACCTCGACGCCGCACACGAGCCCGCCAACGTCTAACAGCGCGACGCTGCACCTCATGTGAAAGTTTCGTGATCACCGGTGTCATTGCCCATACACCTCGGGCAATAAATCAACTGTCCAGGCTTGCGCCCATAACGATTATAATGCAGTATGCCATCAACAACTGACCTACGATACTGACAACAATAACTGATACAACAATAAGCAGCATGATAGTTAGACCTCACCACAAGACACACTACAACTGATATACAATGCTAACAACAACAAATGCCACAACTATCAACTGAAGATGCAACCAGAATAATTCATGTTAGCAAGTACCACTTATGACAACACTATCAGTGTGCACAATGCCTAGCATAATATCATGCTCAATAATCATTAATGAACAACAGCTAATCAGACTCATGCAATTATCAACATGGCATGTTCAACAACATAATGCAACAGGAGATCAACGGATTTCAGAAGCAAATCAATCAAATAGAAGCAAGGGGTAAAATCATCAATTTACCTATTCAACATTCATCGGCTACAGCAGGAGTCAACTCGCACCCAATACAACTATCTACCATCTAACATAGAATACCACTATTCTATATTATTTAATTATTTATCAACTGAATTACTAACTCGCATATACTAAATAACATCGAAACATAGAAAAGACCTACCAGACGACCTCTGATCAGAAATCTGACACCACCATCGCGTTCAGAACGCGAAAACCTACAACTTTGATATTTACCTCGACTTGATCCGATAATCCTACGATCGATTATAAAAATACCCTAATATTCTATAATTTAACCCAATTTCATGCGATACAGCTCTATTCTTAATTAACCTATTTATTTAAATCAAATAATACCTCTCCTCACCCACTCGTCTGCTACCCGACGCACGCCCGAGCGCCGCTCCACTGCTTCGCTCGATCCCACACCGGCAGCCCTCTCGGCCGACGGCAACCACCCCCGCCGGCCTCGCCGGCCTCTCCTCCAACGCCGGCGGGTACCAGTTTGGGAGGCCACGGCGGCTTCCCCCTCCCCGACGCCGCCTCCTCTCCACCCTGCTCAAACCCGTGCCGGGCGGCCCTCCCGGCCACCGGCGCCCTCCCGCCGGATTCATCAGCTTCTCCGGCCCCTTCTGCCTCCCCGACACCGACGAGGTGCCGGCTCTCGGCCGGTAGGCCGCGACAGCCCTCCGCGCAGCTACTGTCCTGGCGCAGACAGCAGTGCGGCTGCCATGGCCTGGCAGCCACCAGGCTGAGAGTCGCGACTACAGAAACATCGACTCCCCTTTTTGTCCTCAACACCTCTACCACCACTCCGATCGAATCATCCGATCGACCCCTCTGCCGCCGATGAACGAAGAAACGGGAAACAACAATCGGAAGACATGGAAGAAGAATGAAAGACTCCTACCTTAAAGCTCCTCCAAACTCCGGTCTTCACCGGAGTCTTCAATTGCCGACGCCTCAACGCTACCACCGGACGCCCGCCGCTGCTACAGAAATCGCGAGAGGGAGAGAAAAAGATTAGAGAGAGAATTAGGGTTAATTAAATAGGGTTTAGACACTTTGCAATAAAGCCCCTCTAATGAAAATATTTACAAATAGGTCCTCTAATTTCAGGTCATAACATTCTCCCCACCTAAAGAAATTTGGTCCCCCAAATTTGAATACCTGCCTCCGGAAGATCATGCTGGTCAACACGAACATTTCCCTGAGTCTGCTCCTGGGATAGAGCGAACACTCTGGCAGACTGCTGGATACTATGCTGCGGGCCCCTCTGCTGCTGCTGAGAGCTCTGACCTCCTGCCTGCTGCCTGGTCGGACACTCTCTACTGATATGACCGGGCTGCCTGCATTTAAAGCAGATACGCTGAGGCAGTGGGCAATCTCTAGCTCCATGGGAAGCATCTCCACACTTGAAACAACGAAACTGATATCTACTCGACTGGTCCCCCTGCATAGAAGATCCCTGCGGCTGAGTCGACATCATCCTCGCTCTCTTCTGTTGAGGCTGAGAAATCTGGATATCATCCCTGCTGCCACCCTCGTCATATAGTGGGTAGGACTGCTCTACCTGCTTTGCCGACTCGTCATAGCCTCCACTCATCTGCTCCTGAGTCTGACCTGGTCGGATGGCCTCTACCCGCTGACGATCCGGAAATATCTCAGCATGAGTCGCCTCCGCCCGCAGTGCCCGCCTCAGAACTCTGTCATAGCTATCCAGCTCCTCACTAGCCATCAACCCCTTAATGGAGTTGTTCAGTCCGTTGAAAAAGAACTCTGCCCGCCTGCTACTGGTGGTAACCAAATCTGGGACGAACATCGCGAGTGCATCAAACTGGTTGGCATACTCTACCACTCGCCTTGTCCCCTGACGCAACTGAACGAACTCCAGCATCTTTTGCCTCGCAAAGGTAGCTGGATAATATTTCTTGAAGAATATCTTCAAGAATTTCTTCCAAGAGATCGCCTTCCCTCTCAGTAGCCTTTGCTGCATCTCCCACCAGATCAAGGCCTCCCCAGTAAAGCAGTAGGTCGCCAAACCGACCTGATCCTCCTCTGGACAGCCCAATACACCAAAGGCCCGCTCCACCTCACGGACCCACGACTGAGCCACTGTAGGGTCGGTGGTCCCAGCAAAACTGTCGAATTTACCTCTCCCTAGGAGTAGAAACTGATTCAGACGATCCATCTTCCGTCTCTCGAGAGACTCAGGCTGTACTGGGTCATACCGAGCTACTGGCTGTGGCTGCACCGGTGAATCCTCTGAAGACTCTCCAGCAGATATCTCAGAAGGTGAATCCTCACTATAAGCTGAGTCAGAATCGAACTCAACATCGGGCTCAGGCTGAGGCTCCATCTGCTCGGTCTGCCCTCTCGCTCGTCCACCCCGAGCGCTACCCTGATTGGGCCTACGGCTCGAGCGTGCCCGACGCTGAAACTGAGCCAGGGGGACATCATCCGCTAAGTCTGGCTCGACTTTGGCTGGAACTGGACTAACCCTCTGAGTCTGAGCAGCCTGCCTACCGCCTCGACCTCGACCTCGACCTCGACGACCACCTCTGAAGGCCGTCCTCACACCCGCGCTACCTCTAGATTCCATATTTCCTAAAAGGAAAGAACAACTCAGGTTCACATTCAACCAACAACCAACAAAAAAAATCTACTTATTATCTTACAGCAAGGTGAAATCTCATCCTTAGACCTAAACACCCAATAATCCTATGGAGGAGGACGATCCTAAGCTCTGATACCAAATTGTTACGCCCCGCCCAGGTTTATCCCTAAAACAGGGACCTCACCTAGGAGGAGCGCAACCTAAAACCAAACCACAAAAATACACCAGAATATCTCAATATAAACAACTGAATTCATCATTTCAACTAAGAGTTTTCTACATAATGCTCCACATCAATATAAAAACAACTAAGAAAACATCTAAGCAGCAGATGATGCCTCCTCCTCCAGGACTCTAGCTACCTAACTTCAACTACCGACATACCTGCAAAACTGAGGCAATAACAAACAACATCAGCGGAAAGCTGAGTAGGAGAATCAATATGTCAACAATAAGGACATCCATCATGATGCAATGATACTACCAAATACAACAACAACATATGACTCTACAATACAGTGCAACATGGCAACAACCAGACACCTTTTCATCTATCAACTAATGCAACTCATACCAATCAAGAGCGTAGTGGATAATTGGGTTTCCCCCGCACTCTCGCACCTCGAGAGTGGCACCTCAAGTCCGCTCCAACTAGAGATGCGACTATCTACAAGATAGTCCGTCGACGTCTAACACCTCGACGTCGCACACGAGCCCGCCAACGTCTAACAGCGCCACGCTGTACCTCATGTGAAAGTTTCATGATCACCGGTGTCACTGCCCATACACCTCGGGCAATAAATCAACTGTGTCCAGGCTTGCGCCCATAACGATTATAATGCAGTATGCCATCAACAATTGACCTACGATACTGACAAAAATAACTGATACAACAATTTAACCCTATTTCATGCGATATAGCTCTATTCTTAATTAACCTATTTATTTAAATCAAATAATACCTCTCCTCACCCACTCGTCTGCTACCCGACGCACGCCCGAGCGCCGCTCCACTGCTTCGCTCGATCCCACACCGGCAGCCCTCTCAGCCGACGGCAACCACCCCCGCCGGCCTCGCCGGTCTCTCCTCCAACGCCGGCGGGTACCAGTTTGGGAGGCCACGGCGGCTTCCCCCTCCCCGACGCCGCCTCCTCTCCACCCTGCTCAAACCCGTGCCGGGCGGCCCTCCCGGCCACCGGCGCCCTCCCGCCGGATTCATCAGCTTCTCCGGCCCCTTCCGCCTCCCCGACACCGACGAGGTGCCGGCTCTCGGCCGGTAGGCCGCGACAGCCCTCCGCGCAGCTACTGTCCTGGCGCAGACAGCAGTGCGGCTGCCATGGCCTGGCAGCCACCAGGCTGAGAGTCGCGACTACAGAAACATCGACTCCCCTTTTTGTCCTCAACACCTCTACCACCACTCCGATCGAATCATCCGATCGACCCCTCTGCCGCCGATGAACGAAGAAACGGGAAACAACAACCGGAAGACATGGAAGAAGAATGAAAGACTCCTACCTTAAAGCTCCTCCAAACTCCGGTCTTCACCGGAGTCTTCAACTGCCGACGCCTCAACGCTACCACCGGACGCCCGCCGCTGCTACAGAAATCGCGAGAGGGAGAGAAAAAGATTAGAGAGAGAATTAGGGTTAATTAAATAGGGTTTAGACACTTTGCAATAAAGCCCCTCTAATGAAAATATTTACAAATAGGTCCTCTAATTTCAGGTTATAACAGCTATATTTGGTAAAAGTACTCTAAGTTAATTCTCAGTCAACTAGGAGAAGTTCTCCTTATGTCGAAGATAGTTTCGACTGTGTGAGGACAGTTTCAATTGCTCCTGCTATCTATGGATTTCAGGATAAGGATGCAGCGCAAAATGATGACCTTTTGTTTCCTGCAGAGATGATGACTTTTGGTCTTCATTATTAATGATGATTTTCTTTGATGCTTTTGATATTTTTAATCATCGTTAATTTCATTTCTATTGCATGTTTAAGTTTATGAGTAGAGGAGAGATCCTCTTTAATATTTTCGGGCATTACTCCTTTGATCTTTATGGTCATTATGATTTGGTGTTGACTTTTGTTTTGAACCGATGATTGTTGGCTTCTGAATTGATGGTATTATTGAACAATAGTTAAGTTAGCATTGATTCAGATCTATAAGTTGTCTGGTGAAAAGATATGATTTATCAACTCTTATGTGCGTCACCGTGTTGCCAATTATTTTGATGAGTTGAGATTGCAAAGTGCAAGACGACAACAATCCATCAGAAGATGGTATTTATAACCCCTCACTCGAACAAGGCACCCAACGGGCATTTTTCTGCCCGTTGGGGCCGCCCGATCGATGGCCAACCGAGCGACCAACCATCAACCGGAGGCTTCTGTGCATTCTGCACCTCTTTCGGTCGATGGCCGACTGATGGGCCGGTCAACCGCGACACGTACCTAGAAATCAACCCTTTTTGTTGATTTCATCTCGCGATCTTTGTGTCCGGGTCCCGTTTCTATGTTTTGACTTGGATAACATTACAATCAGGATTAGAATGTATACATAGGGTCATATTACATAGTTTCTACTTCTAAAACTAGGATTTCTACGCGATCGTCGTCGAAGCCATTTTTGTCGTTTCTTGACATTTTTTTGATCGAACTTTGCACGCGTATCGCACCATCAACCTGAACTCAAAACTTCACAAATGCATTAGATACATATTTGTTATCATCAAAATAGAGATCGAGGCATAGGGGCAACCTTGGGCCAACAATCTCCCCATTTTTGATGATGATAAATAAAACATGAAATTTCACTAATTCTAAGTATTCATTTGTGAGTTCTTAATAAGCCATATAGAAAACTAACCTATGATCCCCCTATCAACATGCATATCTAACTAATGACTCCCCCTATCTATATGCATCATGAAACAAATGTGACCAAGTCTATTCTCCTCCTTTTGGCATCAATCAAAAAGGGGCAAGAACAATGGCACTATTAATGAGTTTCATAAAAAAAACTGAGAAATCCATAAAAATCAAGTATTATCTATCACTATAGTCCTTCCTACCAATGTGAGCCTATAAAAGATAAACATCGATAAGTTGCAAATCTCCACTACAGGGCATTACATGAGTGTGATGATACCACATAAAAATTGATTTTTCGAAAAGGCATGCAAATTTTTGAAAACTTAAGCATATGGTAAATTGCAAATTCCTAATTGCATCCTTAAATTGGTAAAACTTTCTTCATTCAAGGATTTTGTAAATATGTCCACAAATTATTTATCGGTAGGCACAAATTCTACGGATATATTACCCTTAGCTACATTGTCTCTAAGAAAATGGTGCATTAGATCAATATGTTTAGTCCTAGAGTGTAAAATTGGATTTTTGGTTAAGTTAATTGCACTAGTGTTATCATAATGTATAGGTATGCATGAATAGTTAAGTCCATAATCTAAAAGGGTTTGCTTCATCCAAAGGACTTGTGCACAACAGCTAGCAACGGCGATGTATTCCACTTTGGTAGTTGAAAGTGCAACAAAGTTTTATTTCTTGGAAAATCAAGAAACAAGACTCATCCATTGGAATTGATAACACCACTTGTCACACCCCAACTGAGGGTAGTGTGACCGGCCAGGGCCTACATCCTACCCTGTAGCATACTATCTACACTGACATATAAGAAACCAGAACATATCGATGAAAAAGAAACATCAACACAAGATTATTTAAAGTTTTTCAAAGTTCACAATATATGTTTTCAAACCAAAGAGAAAACCATCATCAGAACAAACTGAACATCTCAAATATCGAAGTTTTACAAACTTTTCCAAACACAACTATTAGTGGAGAAAATGAAACAACTACTAAGACACTGGACTATGACCCAAGGACGCCGCTACGAGATATGACAACACCACATGCCCTCCAGCTGCACCATGCTGACAAGCCTCAATCATTGCTCATGCTCTGCAAAAATAAAGGAAACAAACTGTGAGTCCACTTGGGACTTAGTGAGCGGTTCTTTCGAACCTCCACATAATCCACAGTTAGTCATGCATAACATATAAAAGCAACATAGAATATAATCAGGGAGGTAAGCTACTTTTTAGTGTGACTATCGACCCCGTGGGTCATTTTGTATAGACCATATAGGAGAAACTTGCCATAACGGTCTAACCTTGCCACTTGGCATCCGGCCCTTAAGGCCTACTTATGGTATAAGAATCTCGGCTACAACCGGCCCTACCATACAAGGTAGAATCACACTAGCCGTTCGGCCACATCATATCAAGATGTAAACATGAAATCCCGAGCCATCGACTAGTGGTCCACTAGTCTCCAAACACCGTCTGGGGTAGGGATAGCTAGTCCCACCCAACTGGGGTCTGACACCTAGCGGGCCCGCTGGTGCATCTCAAGACCCAAACACTGGCCGAGCTAAGCATTGGTCATTTCCGACCTCCACGCTTCTCGGCGGACCATCTCAAGCACATCACACAATCAAATGCCCTAGGGTTTCCTTATATACACTTCGGGCCCTTGCCCTTATCCGGCCCTAATTCGGGCTACAGGGTCAACAAATTAATCCTGCCCTTTCAAAATTGTGCACACCTAATAGTTCTAGGTTTCCAAAAATGCTTACTAGAAGTCCTAGAAGTTGTGTCATCTCCTAGCTAAGTTTCCATATATGCTAAGCATCTCACAACGTCCTACATGTTATCTAACGTTATACGCTGCCTTGGGTGAGGAATTCTATGTACCGACCTTGGAATTCCACCCATGAACATTTTAGGACAGCTTGTATGATTTAAAGAAAAACAAGAATAACTTACAACAACTACTATATATACCTACGAGATTCATCAATAATTATTTATACACTGCATTTAGAATTTATCTCAATAAGAAGCAACTTATATAGCATGGTAAGATAACCATAAATTCACAACGCATGAAATACTAAGCATGGTAAAATATTTCATCATTTCAAAAATTAAAGAGGAATGAGCTAAGGATAGTCACTATGCTATCATTCCTATAATTACACGAAACAATAAATTTACTTGCTATAGTTAGGGTTCTTCCTAAGTGTCATTATGTCTCTATTGTTTTAGCATTCTAACCATGGAAATTTCCATCTAAAGCTCTCCCTCTCCCTCCCCTAGGCTTGGCCGAGCCTTGGGCAAGATGAACCTTGCTCGGCCATGCCTCTTAGGGTAGGAAAGGAAAAGAAGAATTAATCCCCGACCCTAATTCTTTATCTCCGTTATATCTTAATTTCATATGGACTAGATTGCCCCTTCCCTTACACCTGCACGAACCTTTCTCATGAAGTTTAGGATTCATTCGGCCACACCTATGAGTTCTAGGGAAGACAAGCTTCTTAACACGTGAAATCGACGATTAAGAATGCTCTATTGATGAACTTAAGATCGTCTAAGGGCTCTACTTCCGTCAAGAGAATTGGGGAAAATTTTGGCAAGACCTTTTCCCTTTTCCCATGATTCGGCAGACCTAGTATTGGAGAAATCAACGAGGAAAACAAAATGATCCGACAAGGATTGATACAAAACCATGAATACACAATCATGAAACCTCGATTCGTTGGAAACTCGTGAGAAAACACGATCCTATCACCACTAGGGGTTTGGCTACCCGCCTCCCCCATTACTTCAAATCTAACCACTCACCTTGATTGAGGAAGATGAAGGATCGGATGACGACAACGTCGAATCTTTCGACGAGGGCACAAAATCCCGGATCGACCAAAATCCCCTTTTCCTTGCTTCTTCTCCCCCTCTCCTATGCGCTGCCTTGTGCGACTCCAAGATGAGTCGCACGATAGCATGGATGAGGGATTTTAATCCCTCATCTAGCCTTCCATATTGGCCCTTGACTCTTACTCAAGACTCGACTAAACCCGAGCCCGACTTGGGTTCCGACTCTACCCGCAACACGAGTCGATTTAAACTCGATTAAGATAAATGCATAAAAGGAAAGAGTCATTTGCCCAATTAAATTGCATACATCATTAGTTGAGTCATACCTTTTTACTTGAGGCGATCCCATGACTCGACTCGACTACCCTCGGGTCCGGCGCGCTGCACCTAAATAGATTTTTTTTTTATATTAGGAAATTTTCCCGGGTCTTACACCACTAGTGCTTTTTCTATCTACTTTGCATCTGGCAAAATCGGCATCCAAAAAACTAATTAAATCAAAAGAGGTATCATATGGATACCATAATCCTAATTCAACCGTGCTTTTCAAATATCTCAAAATGTGTTTAACCACACTTAAATGAGACATATTAGGGCATGACTGAAATCTAGCACATGCACATACACTAAACATGATATCGGGTCGACTTGCGGTTAAATAAAGAAGACTACCAATCATACCTCAATTTTATTTTTCATCTACCTTTACACTGTCTTCATCTTTATCAAGCTTGATGGATGTGCTAATTGGTGTAGAAGCTATATTGGCTTCATTCATCACAAATCTCTTAATGAGCTCATTTGTGTACTTGGCTTGATTGCTGAAGATTCCTTTGTTGTTGGCTTCATTCATACTCATCTCAAGCTCCTCTTGCATGCATTTTGCAAATCACTCACAAAGTAATTCATTAGTAGCACCAAATATAATATCATCCATATAAATTTGCACAAGTAAAATATCATTTTCATCATTTTTAATAAAAAGAGATACATCGGTTTTTCCAACGCTAAAACCTTGTTCAATCAAAAAATTGGAAAGCCTTTCATACCAAGCTCTTGGGGCTTGTTTTAAACCATATAAAGCCTTTTTAAGTTTGAAGACATGATTTAGAAATTCAAAACTTTTAAAACCGGGGTCTTGTTCAACATAAACTTCTTCATCTATAAAACCATTCAAAAATGCACTTTTGACATCCATTTGAAAAAGTTCAAAACCTTTGAAACTTGCATAAGCTAAAAGCATGCAAATTTCTTCTAATCTAGCTCCGGGAGCATAAGTTTCATTATAATCTATTCTTTTCTCTTGATTATACCCTTGGGCCACTAACCTAGCTTTGTTTCTAATAACTAAACCATCTTTATCTAATTTGTTTCTATAGACCCATTTAGTCCCAATTACGAATTGTTCACTAGGTCTAGGTACTAAATCCCAAACATCATTCCTTAAAAATTAATTTAGTTCCTCTTGCATGACAATCACCCAAAATTCATCTTTTATGACTTCCTTAATGTTTTTAGGCTCTACTTGAGATATAAAAGCTACATATTGACAAATATTTTTAAGTCTAGAACGAGTTACCATTCCTGTTGATGGCTCTCCAATGACTTGATCAATTGGATGGTCTCTTATCAACTGGTATCCTTTAGGGAGACGTGGTAGAGCTAGCTTCCTCCTCTTTTTCTCCAACTTGAGGTAAGGATAAGGATGAAGGTACTTCGTCTTGTGTTTCCTCATTGTGTTCATCTTCAACCTCCTTGTCATGAAATGTCAACTCCTCAAGTTCCTCACCTACATTCATAATCTTAGCATTTCTTGAAGAATCATTAGATTCATCAAAAGTAACATGCATGGATTCTTCAACCATCATAGATCTACGATTATATACTATATAAGCCTTATAACTATTGGAGTAACCTAGAAAAATACCCTCATCGGATTTAGAATCAAAATTTCCTAGATGCTCCTTAGTGTTCAAAATAAAACATTTGCATCCAAAAACTCTAAAATATCCCACACTTGGGATTCTATCATTCCAAAGTTCAAAAGGGATTTTCTTAATTTTAGGTCGTAATAAAACACGATTTAGTACATAACAAGAAGTATTTTTGGCTTCGGCCCAAAAATACTTAGGCAAATTATTTTCACAAAGCATAGTCCTAGCCATTTCTTGTAAAGTTCTATTCTTCCTCTCAACCACCCCATTTTGTTGAGGGGTTCTAGGGGAGGAAAATGTATGCTCAATACCTAATTCACCACAAAATTCCAAAAGAATTTTATTTTTAAATTCACCTCTATTATCACTTCTAATTTTCAAAATTGAAATTCGTTTTTCATTTATTACTCTCCTAGCAAATTTCTTAAAGAAATCAACAGTTTTATTTTTCTTAGATAGGAAAAAAACCCATGCAAATCTCGAAAAATCATCAACCAAAACATAGCAATATAACTTAGCACCTAGACTAGCAACATCACAAGGACCAAAAAGATCCACGTGCACAAGTTCAAATGTTCTAGATGTAGTGACTTGATTTATGCTATGAGATGAGGACTTAACTTGTTTTCATGTTGACATGCATCACAAAGTTTATCTTTTTCAAATTTTATCTTGGGTATTCCTTTAACTAAGTCATTTTTAGATATTTCTTAGATGAGGCTCATGCTAACATATCCTAGCCTTTTATGCCACAACCAAGAATCATTTTTCATGGCAACTAAGCATCTAACATGGGGATTAGGCAAAACATTCAAGACTAGTGTGTATATGTTTTCATGCCTATTTCCAATAAGAACAATGTCATTGGATAGTGCACTTCTAATGATGCATTTAGATGCTTCAAAAATAACTACATACCCATTATCACATAGTTGAGATATACTAGTCAAGTTATGCTTCAACCCATCAACTAATAAAATATTTTTAATGCATGGGTAAGGAAGTATACCTATATCTCCAATGTCAACAGTCTTACCTTTGGCATTGTCTCCAAAAGTCACATGCCCACCATCCTTACTTGATAGGGTTGCAAATAGATGATATTGATATCGTCCGTCATATGCTTTGAGCAACCGCTATCCAATATCCAAGTGCTCCTACTTGCTTGAGGATGGTTCTCTATCTACAAAAGGAGAGGATGCAACTTTATGTACCCAAATCTTCTTGGGTCCTTAATTGTTAGTCATCTTAGGAACCCAAGTAAATCTAGCATGAGGGTTCCTCTTTAGTGCGCAATCTCTAGCCATATGTCCAAAAATACCATATGAAAAGCAACTTCCATTAAATATCCTAGTGCTATGTGTGTGAGCATGAAAGTGTGCATGAACATCACCATTTGTGGATTTTCTAACATTTGCAACTTTAGGCATGACATTTTGCAAAATTTTCATTTTCTCATTTAGCATGCATAATTCCTTCTTCAAGTTAAGCATGCTATCATTCAAGTGTTCTACTTGATCACTCAAGAACTTGTTCTCATTTTCTAGTTTTTCATTTTCATTTTCTAAATTTTCTTTAACAATCTCAAAGGCATGCTTTTCTTCCTTAAGGCTATCTACTTCTTTCCTTAAAGCATTGCATGAAAGCAACAAGTTATCATTCTCTACTTCTAAAGATTTGTTGTCCTTTTTAAGTTCTTTAAACTTCTTTCTAATTGCATTGAATTCATCATGTATTTGATCAAATTGCATTTCTAGTTCTTCTTGCGTAAATGAAATCTCACTAAAAGTAAATTTTACCTCGTTGTCATTTGCCATAAGGCAAAGATTTGCCTTCTCACTTTTGGTCTCCTCCTCACTTGATGATGATGTACTCTCATCCTAAGAAGCCATCAATGCCTTCTTCTTCTTCTTGTACTTGTCCTTATTGAGAAGTGGGCAATCCTTCTTTAGGTGCCCGGTCTTGTTGCAATTGTAGCAAGTGTAGCCTCCCTTGCCTCTTCTCATGCCGCCCCTCATGAAAATGATGAACCTTCTTGCCATCATCGTCATTTCTTCAAAATCGTCCATTTGTTCCTTGGATGATGAAAGTTCTTCAACCCGGTGTGATGCTTTTAAAGCAATGGTTTTGCTTTTGGGGGCACCTTCCTCCTTGTGTGCCTTCATGTGGATCTCATGGGTCATGAGAGATCCAAGGAGTTCGGTAAACTTCAAGGTTGCCAATTGCTTGGCTTCCATGACCGCAGTTACCTTTGGCTCCCAAGCTTTGGGAAGGGATCGGAGGAGCTTCCTTACATTCTCCTCTTCTTTTATGTCTTTTCCAAGATTAGATAGACCATTAGTAATATTTTGGAAATGAGCATACATGACATCAATTGTTTCATGCGAAAACATTTTAAATATTTCATAATCACGCATGAGAAGGTTTATCTTAGATTCCTTAACTTGTGAAGTGCCTTCATGTGTAGTCTCTAGGACATTCCAAAGTTCATAGGTAGATTTTCAAGTAGAAATCCAATTAAACTCATTAATAGATATGCCACAATATAGTGCATTAATGGCCTTAACATTTGCATTAAAGAATCTAATTTCTTTCAGGTTCCACTCATCCATGTTCTTAATAGGTTATTTATACTCTACTTGGATCATCCTCCATACATCCATGCCTAGTGATTGAAGGAAGCAATTCATTCAAATCTTCAATAGGCATAGTTATTACCATAGTAGAGTGGTGGAGCATGAGTAGAGGACCCTTGAGCTAGTTGAATTTCGCTAGACATTCTAAATTGTAGGATAGATGGTTAAATCTAAACCTACGACCTAGGCTATAATGTTCGAATACCCACACTAGAGGGTGGGGGGTTGAATAGTGTTGGGTTAAAACTACGTTCAATTCGATTCCTTTTTAATTCAATCCCGAATGCAACCAAATCTATGTGCAACTAATTACGATGCTTTGACAAGTATGAATAACGAGTAAGAGCAAGCAATCAAGGCAATACAAACACAAAGAGCTATAGCGGTTTGGCCAACCGCCTACTCCACTACCTTGGCTCCACACCAAGAATTTCTAATTAACTCCTTTATAGATTAAGTGTTTCCCTTTGAATACAAATGATGACTCACTTCTCAATCCTTTGAGAAAGCCTCAACCCTATTCACCTAGGCAAAATACAAATCTACAAAGAGAACCCTAAGATGTTTACCTAGCACACATTACAAGCCATCAATGAAAATATTGTTTAACAACAAAGAAAAAACAAGTTCTAAAGGAGCAAGAGAATAAACCAAACAAGTGTGATCCTTGCTTAGCCTTCAAAGCCTCCAACTCCTCAAGTCGTAGAGTGCGAATCCAAGCCGGAGTCGAGCTGGGAAGAACACTTCGAGTAGATGAACGATCGTCGAAGCTTGCGTGTGAAAATCAACCAAGGAAGGCTCAAAACTCTCTCAAGAATCTTTTGTGAATAGTGGAGATGGCTAAATGAAGGTTAGTGAGGGGTATTTATAACCCCTCACTCTAACAGGGCACTCAACGAGCGTTTTTCTTCCAGTTGAGGCCGCCCAGTCGATGGCCGACCGAAGGCTGGTCAATCGATCGAGCGATCGACCATCGACCAGAGGCTTCTGTGTATTCTATGCCTCTTCTGGTCAATGGCCAGCTGATGGGCCGGTCGACCGGCCATCGACCGCCCATCAGCCAGACCTAGAAATTAACCCTTTTTGTTGATTTCTTCTCGCGATCTTCGTGTCCGGGTTCTGTTTCCAATTTTTAACTTGTATAACATTACAATCAGGTTTAGGATGTATACCTAGGGTCATATTACATAGTTTCTATTTCTAATCCTAGGATTTCTATATGATTGTCGTTGGAGCCATTTTTGACGTTTCTTATCATTTTTCGATCAAACTTCGCACGCGTATTGCACCATCAACCTGAACTCAAAACTTCACGAATGCATTAGATTCATGTTTGTTATCATCAAAATAGAGATTGAGGCATAGGGGCAACCCTTGGGCCAACATCAACTCCCTGTGCAACTGTACTTAATTGAAGTTCCCTTAGAGACCTATATTGTTAGGATTCTTTCTGGTCGGCGTGAAGTAGCCCCTCCCTTGTCTCAAAAACAAGGAATTTGAGTGTCAGGTGAGGAGTCGGCACGACGGCCCCTAGGCTATTTAGTGAGGGTCGCCCTTAGATCATGTGATATGGACTGGGAATGTCGATGACCAAGCACTGGACATCAATTATCTTTGCCTTTGGTCGAGAGTCGAACGTCGTCCTCAGCCATATGGAGCCTCAAATATTCACCCGTTCTCCCAAGAAATCGACTAGATCTCCATTGCAGGGGTGGAGCGAGGCCTCGACGAACTGCATTTTTTCGAACATGGAGTGAGTGAGGATGTCAATTGAGCTGCCTTGATCCACTAGAACTTTCCTGATAATAAATTTTTTGGCAATTACGAAAATAACGATGGGGTCATGCAGGTTTTTATCAATCACTTGGAAGTCAGATTCATAACGTCGAGTCCCCCGAGTCGGACCAGATCTTCGATATGATATCCTAGCACCAGACAGTCTTTGGTGGTGTGTTCATAGGTGTCATGGAGCACATACTTGTTGCTCTTATCGACGTTGGGTGGTGGTTTCTATTTTTTTCCATTGATAAAGTGCCTGAGAATCTTTAGGTTGTAGATCTCTCGGAGAATGGCCTCCTTCTTCACATTGAGGGAAGTATACTTTTCATATCTGGAGTTCGGTCGAGGTGGCAACTTTTACCTCTTGTTGTTGTCTCGGTCATGGTGATCTAGGTCTTCATCTTTCTTGTCGGGTTTTTTGGACTTCTTGTCCTTCATTCCATCCTTGATGGTATGTCTGTTGGCCTTTGTGGCCTCTCGGAGTTCTTTCATCTTTATGTAGCATATAGCCTTTTCTCAGAACTCAACCATGCTTCTCGACTTAGCTAGGGCAATCTGGTCAATAAACTGTCCGGGCTTAAGTCCGTGCTTGATGGAAAATAGCTCAACGTGTGGGTCAAAGTTTGGAATATCCATGGCCACTGCATGGAACCTCTTCATGTAGTCTCTCAACGACCGATGTTGTCCTTGCTTGATGTAGTCAATGACATCCTCTATTTTGGAGTAGATCCGTGACGAGGAAAACTAGTTGGTGAAGGATCAGGAGAGCTCCTAGAATGTGTGTATAGACCCACGTGCTAGGGTGGAGAATCAAAGTAGCGCAGCCTTTTCCACAAAGGTTGGAAAGGCTCGATAGTGGATAGAGTCAGTTGCGCTGTTGAGGAGCATCATCGACCTAGACATTGTTAGGAGAGTGGTCGGATTGCCCGTGCCATCGTAGGGCTAGAGTGTGGTCGGCAGCTTGAAGTTGCTAGGGAGACGGACTGCCATGATATGCTTGGTTAAGGGTCTCGAGTTGATGGTGGGGGGAGGAGCGGTCTTTGTGGCTCTGGTGTGTGTGCGAGATCTCGTCCTGAAAGACTGAGGTAGACATCATGAATCTCTCTAGGTGACTATCCTCATCGTGCTCCGAGCGGCCGATTGCATTAGACCTGCAATCTAGGATGTTAAGCTTAGACTATGTGCTTGGAGGTTAGCGACCATGGGGTGTAGTTCTTCTGGTGTAAGACTGGTGAGTATTGGGGCTTCACTTGATCCTACCATGTTAGCGTCTTCGGGTAGCTAGGGAACGCTGCTGCTGGGATGTGCTTATGTGCGGCGGCGTTTGCCTGACTACGGGTACCAACCATGGTGGGGCAAGTAAGGTTTACTCGGCCCACGATGGGCACCAAATGTTCTTGCATGAAGTCGGAGTGATGCGGTCCGATGCGTCTCCTGGTTCACTGCGACATCGGCGGGGTACCTGCAAAGACACTCCGACGCTCAACTAAGAAGGAATTCCATATATGGGTATAGAAAATTAGAATTTAGGTATACTTGATGTGCGTCGTGTCTGTATATAATGCATGATAAGGGATCTTTGTTGATAATGCCTCTCAAAATCACGTGGGGATGTGCTTAGAATGGGTCGACGCTAATCCCTAAGATGTCGGGTTCATAATTGACGAATCCCTTCTAATTAATGAAGACGTAAGTGTCCTTGTATGATCGGGTGGAGCCCTCGGGCTAATTAGCATCTAATTTGACTTGAATCTGGTTCATGAACATGGGCACTTCTGGGCCAAATTCGGCTGGCCCCAAGTGCTAGTCCAATCCACTTTCGATCTCAATATTTAGTTTAACTATGTTGGTTATTTATTTTTTAATTTAAATTATTATTATTATTTATATTTTTTCTTTATGTATTATAATTCTAATTTTAATGAAAAGATCAATGTACTTTATTTAAGTAGATTTTCTATATTTTCTATATCGACATGTTTTAAATTATTATTTTTAGCAATTATTGAAAATATTTTTTAAATACATTGAATTATTTTTTATATTTTTCTTTTTGAGTTTTTGATATATCTTTTTTTTGTGTTAGTTTCTAATAGGATTTTGAAACCAATGAAATTTATGTAATTTAAAAGGGTTAATTAATGTATCTAGTCCAAACTATGATATTTTTCACAAATCTAGTTCGATCTTTAATTTGTATCAATTACATCCTAAACTATATCAATTCAAGCCCGACGTCAGGTACCCGTCAATGCAACCGTTAGGTGCTGACGTGGCATTTGACTGAGCAAATAAAAAATATTTTTTATTATCACTTGTGCCACGTCAGCATGTAATAAAAAATATTATAATATTATATAAATAGAGAAAATTAATGTATATATCCCAAACTTTGGCCCTTGTAACAAATCTATTCTAATCTTTAATATTTCTCCCTATTATATCCTAAACTTTGGGATTGACAACAATTGTCTGTAAGACTCGAGAAAATTTCCTAATATAAAAATTAATTTTTGGTGCAGCACGCCGGACCCGGGGATAGTCGAGTCGAGCCTCAGGATCGCCTCGAGTGAAAAGGTATGACTCGACTAATAATGCGTGGAATTTTATTGAGTGATTGACTTTCCTTTTATGCAATCATACCTTAAATCAAGTTTAAATCGACTCATGTTGTGGGTTGAGTCAGAACCCAAGTTGAGTTCAGGTTTAGTCGAGTTTTGAGTATGAGTCAGGTGAGTCAAGAGCCTATATGGAAGGCTAGATGAGGGATTAAAACTCCTCATCCTTGTGCCGTGCGGCTCATCCTTGGATTCGCACAAGGCAACCTAGGGAGAGAGGGAGAAGAGCAAGGAGGAGGGGGACTTGGATCGATCCGGGATTTCACGCCGTCGCTGGAAGATTCAAAGTCGTCGTCATTCGATCTTTCATTCTCTACAATCAAGGTGAGTGGTTGAATTTGAAAGCTTGGGGGAGGCGGGTAGCCAAACCCCTAGATGTGATAGGATGAGTTTTCTCGCGATCTTTTCGACGGATCTTGGTTTCATCTATGTGTATTCACTATTTTGTACGAGTTCTTATCGGATCATATTGTTTCTTCGCCGATTTCTTAAGTACTAGGGCTGTCGAGTCATGGGAAAAGAGGAAAGGTCATGCCAAAATTTTCTCCAATTTCTTTGACGGAAAGAAAGCCCTTGGACGATCTCATGTTCATGAATGATGTAGTCTTAATCGTCAATTTTACGTGTTATGAAGCATGTTTTCCCTAGAAACCTTTGATGTGGCCGAATGAACCCTACACCTCATGAAGAGGGTTTGGCCAAGGGCAAGGGAAGGGATAAAATAGTCCACTTGATATTAAGTTATATCAGAATCGAAGAATTAGAGACATAGTTAGAGTTCCCTTTCCCTTTTCTACCTTAAGGGCCATGGCCGAGCAAGGTTTTCCTTGCTCATGGCTCAGCCAAGACTAGGGAGGCGGAAAGAGGGTAGCTTTAGATGGAAACTTTCATGATTATAAGGTTCAACAATAGAGGTATGACGATACTTAGGAAGAACACCAATCATAGCAAGTAAATTGATTGATTATGAGATTGTAGGAATGCTAGCTTTATGACCATCCTTAGCATTAGATCTTTAATGTTGCAATTGTTTACCATGCTTAGTATTTCCTACATTTTTGAATTCATTGCTACCTTGCCATGCTAGATAATTGTTTCTTATTGAGCTTAATTCCTAAGGTAGTGTAAAGTTGTTATGCATGAATATTGTGGTTATATATAGTAGATGTTGTAACATTTGAATATTTTTCTTTAGGTTATACATGCTGTCCAAAAATATTCGTGGGCGGAATTCCAAAGTTGATACAAGGAATTCCTCACCCAAGGTAGTGTGGAAGGTTAGATAACATGTAAGGCGTCACGAGACGTTCATCGTACTTATATGGAAACTTAGCTAGGAGATGATATCACTTCTAGGACTTCTTGTAAACATTTGGAAACCTAGAACTCTTAGGTGTACACATTTTGAAAGGACGACATAAATTGTTGACCCTATAGCCCGGATTAGGGCCAGATACGGGCAATGGCCCGAAGTGTATATATGGAAATCCTAGGACATTGATTGTGTGATGTGCTTGAGATGGTCCGCCGAGGAGCGTGGAGGTTCGGAATGACCAATGCTCAGCTCGGCCAGTGTTGGGTCTTGAGATGCGTCAGCGGGCCCGCTAGGTGCCAGACCCCAGTTGGGTGGGACTAGCTATCCTTACCCCAAACGGTGTCCGAAGACTAGTGGACCATCCTAGTCGATGGCCCGGGATTATTTGCTTACATATTGAGATGATGTGGCCGATGGCCAGTATGATACTACCTGATATGGTAGGGACGACTGTAGCCGAGATATTTATTCCATAAGTAGGCCCAAGGGTCGAATGCCAGGGGCTTGATAGGCTGAGATGGCAGATTATCACATGTTCAGTTTGTACAGATTGACCCATTAGGGTCGGTAGTCGCATTAGAAGTAGTTTACCTCCTTGTTCATTCATTTTGTTGTCTTATATGATATGCATGCATAACTGAGGCTTAGGTGGAGGTTCGCTAGAGCCACTCACTGAGTCCCAAGTGGACTCACAGTTTATTCTTTCTTTTTGCAGAGCATGAGCAGTGACTTTGGCATGTCGACGTGGTGCAGCTAGTGGGCGGGAGGCGGTGCCATATCTCGTAGCGGCGTCCATGAGTCTTAGACCAGTGTCTAGTAGTTGCTTTTAGTTTCTGCACTGACAGTTGTATTTAAAAGAGTTGTAAAACTTGTTACTTGAAACGTTCAGTTATTTTGATGTTGATGTTCTTACTTGTTTTGAAAAACATAAAATTATGACTTTGAAAACTCTTAATAAAGTGTGTTGAGATTTTCTTTTATCGATACGATTTGGTTTTTCCTTATGTCAGTGTAGACAGTAGGCTACAGGGCAGGATGTAAGTCTTGGCCGGTCACACTACCATCAGTTGGGGTGTGACATTGTCTTATTTGAAATTGAACTTGAAATTTAGATTATATTACAATTATAATCAATCCAAAAGTTTGAATTATATTTCTCCATATTTTTTTATTAAATTCGACTATTACATTAAAACAAATTAAAATTTTGAATAAAACTTATATCTTTTTCATATATTCTTATTATTTATTAAATTTTGAAAATTTTGAAAATAATTTGAACCAAATCAATATATTTTAATGATAATATTATTATATATCATACATTTAATATTATTTATATTGTATTTAATTTGGTTTAATATTTAATTTTCTTCATAAAATTTCTTTATTTTACTACAAAATTTTATTTTTAAAAAATAAAAAATTTGAAATGTAATTTTTATATAACGACTATAAATTAATTTTGGTGAAATTAGATGTGAAATTTTTGAGGTGTTAAAAGGTTTTTCCTGTATTTTTTTAAAGTAAAAAGAATTTGGTGAAATCGAATACGATATTACTAGATAAAGTGAGAGTTTTGATGTATTTTAAAAAACCATTTGTCTTCAAGAATTATAATTGTTGTCAATCACAAAGGTTGGGATAGATTTGTTTCAAGGACCAAAGTTCGAGATAGATATATTAATATTCCCTATTTATATAATATTATAATATTTTTTTATTACATATTGAGGTTGGGATGCCACATAATCACTTAACGGTTGCATTGACGGGCATCTGACGTTGGGCATCTGATGTCTAATTAAAATGTTTAAGCTGAAGTTAATCGTCATCACTTTAGACTTGATGTCATTATCAAGATTCAAGTTGAATAAACACATAACACACAATTACACACATTAATTAATAACGTGTGAGGCCTAGCCTAGTGGCAACTCCACTGCAACTTGGACAACCCATTCTCACATAAGCTGCCTCACCAAGTCAAGGACTAGAACTTGTTTTGATATCAATTATTTAATGTGAAACAAATATCCACACTAGAGGGGGGGGGGGGGGGGGGTTGAATAGTTTGCACGCTAAAACACTAAGTCAAATTCTAAATTTTCAATTCTAGTTGAGTTATGTATTCAAGTTTTACTAATTTGATTTTTGACTTCATAAAGTGCAACAGTAATTGAGCAAAGACAATATTAAGCAAGAATGTAATAGTAAGGCAAAGAAAACACTTCAATTTATAGTTGTTCGGCAACACCATCTACTCCACTACCTTGGTTCTTCACCAAGGATTTTTGACCTTAACACTTTATATATTAATAATCTCCTAAAGAATACAAAGATGAGTTATTCCTCAACCCTAGAGGAGGCCTCAACTACTATTCCAAAGAAAAGAATCAATACAAAGCAACAAAGGTGTATAACCTACACTTTCAAATCCACAAATACAAGTAACAATCAGTAACAAGTAAAAAACAATGACAATTGTTGGTGAAATAACCACACTAGAGGGGGGTGAATAGTATGTTTACTAATATTTTTGCCTAAATCCGGTTTTAATCGTTTCTTTGGTTACTTAGGCAAATTACAAGTTGAGTAGCAAGCGGAAGCAAAGTAAATACGATAATGAAATAAATACAAGTAGAATCAATGCAAACACGATTACTTATAGTGGTTCGGCCCCAATGCCTACTCAACTACCTAAGCACCCCGCTTAGGATTTCCAAACTAGCTTTACTAGATTATCTTGTTTCCTTTACAACTCACATCGAATGCACTTCCGCACCTGAAAGTCTTTGCCTTCCTACCGAGAGCACTCTCCCACCTCAATCCTAAGGACAATAAGAACTAATCCTAGCAAATTATATTTACACCAGTGGATTTAAACCTTAAACACCAAGGTTACCACCCAATTTCAAGACCTAACAACCTAGGTCTTCACAAGCTCAAATACAATGAAATAAATAAGAAAATACATAACTTAATGGTGCAATAAATCAAACAACTTATACTTAGCTCCAAACAAAGTTTCCTAGCTTCCTCTTGATGCCTTTGATGGTGAATTAATGAAGTCAAGGCTTACTCAAGGAGTTGAGAGATGAAAGCTAGGGATTTCAAGAATGGTGGCTCAATCAAGCTCAAGGATCATCAAAATATGGCTCAAGGTATAATGAATGAAGGGTGGAAGGCTTGCTAAGGCTTATATTTATAAGCCTTGAGGAGATGGCATGAAACAACCAACTCAACGGGTGGAGAACTAGCAGTTTCCGTCGTCTGATCGCAGGTCCGATCAATTGTCGATCGATCAACCGAGCGACCGAAGGCATACTGCCATTTTCTGGCACACTTCGGTCGACCATTCGGTCGATCGACTTGCCTATTGCCAATTTTTGGCAACATTCAGTCGACCCGACTGGTCGACCAAAACTGGGCAGACTGCTTGGTTTAGCTCGTTTCTAGGTTCCATTTTCACTAAGTCTATTTATATAACATTTACTAACTTCAAGTTAATAACTTTAAAACATAAATGTTATATAAGGATTATCTCCCATTTGGATTCAATAAAAATATCTAGAAAAATCAAAATCCTTAAGAATCAAAATCTAGTTTTTGGGGTCTAGTACAAATTTTCGAAAAACAGAAATTTCCTAATCTCCTGGGTCAAATATAGGTATGCTAAAGGTTTCCAAAAATTCCTTAAAAATACTCGGTTATCTAGTTTTTACCCAAGGAACAATTATCGCCATTTTTTGTGTCAAGAAAATATCTAGGTCATATAGCCCTACAAGGAGCTCCCTAGGCTTAGTGAATTTTCAGGGCAGTTTTCGGATTTTCATATTTTGGGGTTCGGGTTTGGTTTTTGGGTTCTTTGCATCATAAAGAGGAATACATCACATTCTAGACACCCTAAACCTAAACTCTAACTTTCTGAAGAATCCCGAGCGTCGACGAGCGTCCTTGCCGATTTCTCCGATTTTTTCGTTCGGGGACGTCGAGCGCTAACCGACTTGGAACCTGAAAGATTTCTCAATGAAACATTAGTTCCATGTTTGTTATCATCAAAACCGAGATTAAGACCAAGGTTGAAAACCATAAGACAACATCAATTACCTAAATATATCCTATACTTTACACTTTTTCTCAAATTTATTCAAATCTTTTATTTCACTAAACTGTACCCCATACTTTGATATTTGTCTCAATTCTATCCTCCCGTCAATTATCCGTTGATAGCCCCGTTAAGATGATGATGTGGCTTTTTGATATGGATTAAAATAATATTTTTTTAAAAAAATAAAAAAAACCACAAAAAGAATACAAGTCATGTGTGGCGTGGAATTTCTATGCCCCATCTCTTGCTTGGCTGCTGCGTCGTGAACCTGGCTTCTGCCTTCAGCTCCATCTCCTCATCGAACAACCCCAAGAGGTTGAACGACGGCGATCGTGATATGAGCTGGAACGCGTTCAAGGATGTGGGTTTGATGGCAGACGAGGGTTGAGAATGATGTGTTGGGGTGCGAAGAGGAAACACAATGGAAAATAGCGATTTTAAAAATAAAAAACACCCCAAAAACAATGATCTACTTTAGCGATATTAAGGAATTCAACATGAGAGGAAGGAGCAAAATTTATACCTCAACATGATCGTGAATCTGAGATGCACACGTGCACGTACACCCTCTAATGATAGTCCACACCAAGTGCACGGACGCACGTAACAAAAGAGGCAGCGAACCTCTTGGGCTCGTCGTGGCTCAACGGACAAGTTTTTCAACTCTGATTTTCACCAAAGAAGGGCCGACCCTTCCACCAAGAACAGGGCAACGAGCAAAGGGAGAAATACGATGAGAAACCATGAAACAAATTCACAGAAGGAGAGAATACCTTGCTGGAATTTTTGGACTCCTCCAACGATTCAATCCGGTAGCGATTTTCAGCGAGGGAACAATCCGATGGAGCTTCGCCAAGCTAGCAGATGAGGAAGAGGTGGAACTTCAAGGTGCGGCTAGAGCTTGGAGGAGGAGAGGTTGTTTTGAGATTAATTTCATATTACATTTTTTAAAGTGTCATGGGTACCTGCCAATATCCGTGGGTATCCATCCCCTGGCGGGTAATTAAATGGGTACCCCCTGTACCTGCCCTACCCCATTGATATCCCTAAGTATTACCAAAGGGGCCAGGGCAGGGCTTGTTGAGAAACCAAGTTGGACGTGTTCCAGTTTTTAGCCATGTAAGGGCTCTAAGGCCGGAAGTAGAGACTCTGGGGGTCGAGGACTACACTCGGGAGTTCAAGCCGAGGTTGTTGAGGAGCATAAGGCAGGACTATGTACGAGGAGTCGAGTAAAGCATTTGAGGCTGGAAGTGCTGGCGTGATAGCCAACGAACCAGGCTGGTGAAAATCGAGTCCTGGTCGTGTTAAGGGCACTGAGGCTAGAAGTAGTGGTGTGATAGCCGACGAGCCAGGTTGGTGAAAACTGAGTCATGGTCGTGTTAAGGGCGATCAGATTGGAAGTAGTGGTGTTATAGCCGATGAGCCAGACTAGTGAAAACCAAGTCCTGCTTGTATTTAAGGGCGCTGAGGCTGGAAGTAGCGGCTCTGGGGACCGAGGGCTGCACTCGGGGGTTCAAGCCGAGCTCGTCGATGAGCGTAAGGCAAGACCACACACGAGGAGTCAAGTAAAGGCTCCGAGATAGGAAGTGTTGGCATGATAGCCAACGAATCAAGTTGGTGAAAATTGAGTCTTAGTCGTGTTAAGGGCGCTGAAGTCGAAAGTAGTGGCGTGATAATCGATGAGCCAGACTGGTGAAAATCGAGTCCTAATCGTGTTAAGGGCGCTGAGAACTGAAGTAGTGGTGTGATAGCCGATGAGCCAGAGTGGTGAAAATAGAGTATTGATCGTATTAAGGGCGCTGAGGCCGGAAGTAACGCCTTTGGTGGTCGAGGACTGCACTGGAGGGGGGGGGGTTCAAGATGAGCTTCCTGATGAGCGTAAGGCGGGATTGTGCATGAGGAGTTGAGTAAAGACTCTTAAGCTGGAAGTAGTGGCGTGATAGCCAATGAGCCAGACTGGTGAAAATTGAGTCCTGGTCGTGTAAGGGCATTGAGGCCGGAAGTAGCGGCTCTTTGGGCCAAGGACTGCACCCGAGGGTTCAAGATGAGTTCGCCGAGGAGCGTAAGGTAGGATTGTTGGCTTAAGAGTCTCTCTTAAGCCTCGATCTTTATTTTGATGATAACAAACATGTATTTAATCCAAGTGTGTAGTTTTGAGTTCAGGTTGAGGTTGCGATACGCATGCCTAATCTGTTCAAACAAGACGACGAAAAAGATCGTCAAAGAACGGGAGAAGAAATCATTGAAGAAAGGCTTCGTATTAAGTCAAGAAGATTTAATGTAATATGTCCCTAGAATAGTTTATCCCAAGCCTAAAATGTAAGGTTATCCAAGTTGAGACTTGGTAACCAAACCCTTAGAATTGGCATGTAAAAATACATGGAATTAATCATCCTTAGCCTGGGATCGATCGACTGGTCGGTTGATCGATCAAGGCAATAAAATGGCGATGCAGCCCATTCGATCGATCGACTGGTCGATCGGAGATCGCAAGAAATTGGCAGAAGTCAGTCGGTCGACCGAATGTAGCGAAGGGCAAATAACTGGGCTGCGTCGATCGACCGGTTGGTCGACCGACCAAGGCAAAAATTTGGCAGAAAGGTAGCGATCGACCAATCGGTCGACCGACCTAAAGATGGCCTCTATCGCGTGATTCACTGCAGTAATTTGATCGACCGATGGGTCGACCGAATGTCGGAAGAAATGTTGGCGATCGACCGATTGATCGACCGGCCTTGCGACCAAATGGCTTCAACGGTCAATTTTTTATCCTTTGAACGGCCGTTCGGCTGAGGGGTTATAAATACCCCTCACCAAACTTCATTAAAAACTTTTGCAAAACTTATTTGAGCATTAAAAGTGAATCTTAAAGCCTTCATACGAGCTACACCTGCGCGCCTCTCTGCTCCCAATTTTGACTTCATCAGGCGCTGATCTCTTCTCTTCAACCTTGCTGCGTTCACTGAAGTCTTCTTCCAGTTGCAAGTTGAAGACGAGAAGGCGGTGGAAAGAAGCTTGAGTCTAATTCTTTCTTCACTAGCTCTTTCCCAAAGTTTGTAATTTATTGAATCTTGTTTTCTTGTTAAGATAGCTTGCTAGGTGTGCTAGGAAATACTTAGGGTAAACTTTGTAGAAGTGTGTTTTGCCTAGGTGAATAGGATTGAGGTGCTCTCCAAGTGAGGGAGAAGGGTGTCCTCAAGTGTATTCAAAGGGAAACATACATTCTATAAAGTAGTGGTTAGAAATCCTTGGTAATGAGCCAAGGTAGTGGAGTAGGCGGTTGGTCGAACCACTATAAATTGATTTGTTTGCATTGCTCTTTACTTGTTTTCATTATTGTGATTGAATTATGATCATATCATTCATTAAAGAACAATTCCATTAAGCTAAGACAAAATTAAGTTAAAAGAAATTGAAAAAGGGGATAAGGGAAGAGGAAAAGGGAGAAGGTAAGGAAGCTTCTTCGTTCTCTTCCAAAATCTTGGGAATCCAAGGTGACGGCCATCATGGAAGCCAAGGACTTGAGCCAATTGAAGATCACCAAGCTAATTGGGTCTCTCATGACACATGAGACCCACATGAAGCAATATCAATA
Source organism: Canna indica (assembly GCA_034359265.1). Taxonomy (NCBI): domain Eukaryota; kingdom Viridiplantae; phylum Streptophyta; class Magnoliopsida; order Zingiberales; family Cannaceae; genus Canna; species Canna indica. Next base: position 34,203,452 of record CP136892.1, on the reverse strand, counting down.
AGAAGAGGCTCCAAAAGGCAAGACCATTGCCTTGAAAGCATCCCATCGAGCTGAAGAGACATCGTCATCCGAGGAAGAGACGGATGACCTTGAAGAAATGGCAATGCTTGCAAGAAGGTTCATGGGCTTCATGAAGGGAGGCATGAGAAAAGGAAGAAGTGGCTACATGTGCTACAATTGCAACAAGTCGGGGCACCTAAGGAAAGATTGCCCGCTTCTAAAGATGGCCACTACCTCCAACCCTCACAAGAGAGAAAAGTACAAAAAGAAGAAGGCAATGATGGCTACATGGGACGAAAGCGAGGCCTCATCAACTGAAGAAGAGGCAAGGAGTGAAAAAGCCAACCTTTGCTTGATGGCAAAGGAAGATGAGGTAAGATTTAATTTTGGTGAAAATTCATTTACCCAAGAAGAATTACAAATTGAATTTGAGCAAATGCATGATGAGTTTGTTGCAATTAGGAGAAAATTTAAGGATCTCAAAAAGGACAATAGGTCCTTGAAAATTGAAAATGATAGATTAATACTTTCCTGCAATGATCTTAGGAAAAAGGTAGAAAACCTTAAGGAAGAAACGTGCACCATAGAAAAGGCTAACAAGGACCTAGAAATAGATAATGAAAAATTGGAAAAATAAAACAAATACTTATGTGATACAGTAGAGCATTTAAATGATAACATGCTAATATTAAAAAAGGAACTTTGCATGCTCAATGAAAAAATGACAACTATTCAAAATATCATGCCAAAAGTTGTCAATGAAAAGAAATCATCACACTCCCATGCTCACACACACACACAAAGAAAATTTCATAGTAATTGTTTTTCTTGTGGTATTTTTGGCCATATGACCAAAGATTGTGCATTAAAGAGGAACCCACATGCAAGATTCATGTGGATTCCAAAAGTGACTAACACTCAATGACCCAAGAAAATTTGGGTACCTGAGAAAGTGTCTTCTCCTTTTATAGGTGGAGAAGCATCCTCAACCAAGTAGGAGTACTTGGATCTTGGATAGCGGTTACTCGAAGCACATGACGGGAGATATCAACTTGTTCGCAACCCTATCAAGTAAAGATGGTGGAAATGTCACATTTGGAGACAATGCCAAAGGTAAGATTGTTGGCATTGGTGACATAGGTATACTCCCTTACCCATGTATCAAAAATGTTTTATTAGTTGATGGTTTAAAGCATAATTTGATTAGCATATCTCAACTATGTGATAATGGGTACATAATTATGTTTGAAGCATCTAAATGCATTATTAGAAGAACATCTTCAAACGATATCATGTTCATAGGAAATAGGCAAGAAAATGTATATACCCTAGAATTAAATGTCTTGCCCAATCCTCATGTTAGATGCTTAGTAGCCATGGAAAATGATTCTTGGTTGTGGCATAGAAGACTAGGATATGCTAGCATGAGTCTCATCCAAGAGATATCTAGAAAAGTCTTAGTAAAAGGCTTACCTAAGATAAAGTTTGAAAAAGATAAACTTTGTGATGCATGTCAACAAGGTAAGCAAGTCTAGTCTTCATTCCATAGTATTAATCAAGTTAGTACATCTAGAATTCTAGAGCTTGTACACATGGATCTCTTTGGTCCATGTGATGTAGCTAGTCTAGGTGGAAAGCTTTATTGCTATATTTTGGTTGATGATTTTTCGAGATTTACATGAGTTTTTCTTTTTGGAAAAGAAAAATGAAATATTTGAGTTTTTCAAAAAATTTGCAAAAATGATTTCAAATGAAAAAGGAGAATCTATTTTGAAAATTAGGAGTGATAATGGAGGGGAGTTTAAAAATGAAAATTTTTCCGAGTTTTGTGATGATTTAGGTATTCAACATAACTTTTCTTCCCCTAGGACCCCTCAACAAAATGGGGTGGTTGAGAGAAAGAATAGAACCCTACAAGAAATGGCTAGGACCATGTTGTGCGAAAATAATTTGCCTAAATATTTTTGAGTCGAAGCCATAAATACTTCTTGTTATATTCTTAATCGTGTTTTAGTAAGACCAAAAATCAAGAAAACACCTTTTGAGCTTTGGAATGGTAAAATCCCAAATGTGGGATATTTTCATGTTTTTGGATGTAAATGCTTTATTTTAAATACTAAGGATAATTTAGAAAATTTTGATTCTAAATCCGATAAAGGAATTTTCCTAGGCTACTCCACTAGTTCTAAGGCTTGTAGAGTTTATAACCGTAGAACTATGATAGTTGAAGAATCTATGCATGTGACTTTTAATGAAACTAATGATTCTTCAAGAAATGTCAAGATTGTGAATGTAGGTGAGGAGCTTGAGGATCTCACACTTCATGATAAGGAAGTGGAGGATGAAGATAATGAGGAGACCCAACTTGAAGAACCTCCATCCTCAAGTCAACCTCAAGTTGAAGGTGAAGAAGAAGAAGCTCTACCACCTCTCCCCTAGGGATACCGATTGGTAAGAGATCATTCAAATGGAGCTCGCCTAGGAGCGTAAGGTAGGAGCTCGCCTAGGAGCGTAACGTAGGACCATGCGTAAGGAGTCAAGTAAGAACTCTGAGGCTAGGAGTAGCGGCTCTGGGGTCAACGACTGCATTCAGGGTTCAAGCCTAGCTCACCTATGAGTGTAAGGTAGGACTGCACATGAGGGATCGAGTAAGTTTTGAATAATGGAGTATTTGTCAAAGCGGCGAGATGGCCGTAGAATTCTTGAGCACACACATAGAAAGATGCAAGAAATGCAACTAATGAAAGGAAAATATGCGTATAGGAAAGTGTTGTGTCTGAGCTTTATTTGTGCCTATTGAGGTGATTTTGAGCACGACTTTAGTCATGTTTAAAGCATCGGGTCGTGGTGGTGTTCGCATGTCTTGACCTAGGACTTGCTCGAAAATTCTTGTCGGATGTTTGCCTACGACGATGGAGGGTGGTTGTGGGTCGTTAGGCTCTTTCTTCGGTTTGACCATTCTTGGCCCGCGGCACTCATTATAGCATCGTCGAGCCTATTTTTGATTAGCGTGGAGCATGCCTACTTCCGTTTCCAAAATAGAATTTTAGTGCTAGGTGGAGAGTAGATACAATAGCTCCCAGATTGTTCAAAGAAGGTTGTTCCAGGATCATATGATACGAGCTGGGTATGTTGATGACCAAGTACACACATTAATCATTTTTGCCGTTGGCTGATAGTTGAATGTCGTCCTTAGCCATATGGTAGCTCGGATGTCAACCCTTTCTCCCGAGAACCCCACCAAGTTTCCTTTGCAGGGGTTAGTTGAGCAAGCTACCTTGGTCGACTAGGACCTTTTTGACAATAAAGTTTCCTACAATCACAAAAATAATGACTAGGTCGTGTAGGTTTTGGTTAGTCCCCTGGAAATTAGATTCATAAAATGATGTTACCGGGGTTTTAGAGACGGGCTAGCGTGGGCGAGTAGTGTTGTCAACCTCCATGATTACTCGGTGGGATCTCTTTTTGGTTGAGCTCAATTCACCACCTCCCGCGAATCTACTAGCGATGTAGTCGATAACTCCTTGGAGTTCATTTCTTGGGCGATCGACTCGGTTCCTCTCCCTTTGACCTGGGTAGGGTTTTGTGGCATTCGACTTCGTTGTCGAGGGTCGCAACTCCTGCTCTGACCTCGTTCTCTTTGACGATGGATATACTTGTCTAGGTGTCTTGCACGGACTAAATCTTCAAGTTGGTCATCGAGTACCACACAGTCCTCAGTGGTGTGTCCATAGGTGTCATGGAAGGCACATTTCTTGTTCATATCCCCATTAGGTTGCAACTTCTATTTTCCTGCGTTGGCAGAGTATTTGAGAAGTTTCAAGTTGTAGATGTCACGAAGGATGGTCTCATTCCTGGTATTGAAAGGAATATACTTTCGTAGTGGGCATTTGGGCGAGGTGGCAACCTTGGTTCTCAGCCTTTATTTTGCTCGTGGCGGTTGCGATCTTCACTTTTTCTGTCCACCCTTTTGGATTTTCTATCTTCAACAACGACCTTGAGGTTCTGCCTGTCGGCCTTTTTGGCTTCTCAAAGTTCTCTTGGAACTCGGCAATATCATTGGGCTTCGTCAGGGTGATTTGGTCGGCAAAGTGTTCGGGCTTTAGCCCGAATTTGATGGAGAAGAATTAGACTCGAGGGGTCGAGGTTGGGGATTTCGACTGCTATAGCCTGAAACCTGGATATGTATTCCCTTAGGGGCTCATATTGCCCTCACCTAACATAGTGGAGTGTGTCCTCCACTTTGTAGTAGACCCGCAATGTGGTGAATTAGTTGAGAAAGACGCGGGAAAGATCCTCGAAGGAATGAATGGACCTCGGCTGGAGGAAAGAAAACCACAACAAAGCGGTTTTTCTCAAGAAAGTTGGAGAAGCCCTACAAAGAGCGGGGTCGGTTGCTCTATTGTAGAGTATCATGGTATCAGGTGTATTGTAGGATCACACGTGCCGTCATAGGGCGTCAAAGTGGTTGGCAACTTGCTTTTCAACATGAGGCTCGTTTCCATGATGTGTTCGGCAAAAGGTCGCACGTCGATAGGGAGGGCAGTCGCGACCTCCCTGGCTTTGGAGTCCTTCTCCTTTTCCTAACGGGGGGTGCTGGAGATCTCATCTCGAAAGACAAACACCGGTCTCTCCTTTCTGAGCGGTTGCTTTCTTCCTGTTATGAGCGGCGGCGCTCATGGTGAACCGGGGGTTGTCCCCGGGACCGTGTCAGCATCTCGACCTGAGCTGATAATCATTGATTCTCTGCTTCTAGATCATTTATTCGACACTGAGGTTCTTTTGGCAGAGGCAGGACTGGTACCAGAGCACCGCTCATCGCTGTTTTAACATCACTAGGTTGCAGATGATCGTCGCTGTTATGTTAGGGACTTTTCAATTTGCTCGAGGAATGACGAATTATGGCGGAATATTCCTTACATGTTTATAAATATGTTTTCGCGTCCATGTTTATTTGCCTTTTCTTATAGTTCATACTTGTAAAATCCTTTGTGCGATTCCCAAGGGTCCACGGTACGAGTTGGATGCATTTCGAGGTCATTCAACACTTGGTACGTGCGCGACTGCTAAGCGGAGAAGTTTTCCTGCATTCGTCATGGCCGTGGCCATGGAAAATCACCATCTCGCATGGCCACGATTTTGTCATACTCCTCATGCTTTTAGGAACCTTGTGGGTGGCACTTGGGGGTTAGGGGTCTAATGTATAATGTAGGAGAGCATTGGCAAACAAAACGGTTGCCTTGGGCGGAGACGAACGAGCGGCCCATATGGGCGTGCGACCAGTCGATCTTCGCCCAAGACAATTGCGGAGCTCATCCTACACCCGTTTTATATTTTCTTGCGTCCATAGTCCTATAATTGTTGTTTTACTTTACGCCTTCAATACCATTCGACCAACATAGTCTTTTAGGGGCGCGGATATGGAGAGCGAGGTTGGCACGTGGACCAACGCATGCCCCATGATATTAAGTCGGGAAGCCCAACTCGGGACGGATTTGAGATGATAGACTTATCCCTTGCATGAGATGCAAGGGTGCCTCATGGGTTCTCGATGTAGACATAGCCGATGTACATTCAGTCTGTGGTGCTTGAGTTGCTGATGCAGTGAACCTAGTCGATGGACATTCCGACTATTGTATTTGGGGCGGCAAGCATTCGATGATCGATGTGAAGATCATAACTTTTTCACAGGGCAGATGGGCCCCTAAGATGCAAAGTCGTTTGCACCCAGAGAAGATGTCTCTTAAGTCGTGTGCGCAGAGCAGATCTCTCATAAGACGCATAGTGGTGCGTAGAGCAGACGCTCTCATAAGACGCAAAGTCTTGCGCAGAGCTGATCTCTAGTAAGACGTACATTGTGCACAAAGTAGACCCTCTCATAAGATGCGAGGATGGTGCACAGGGCGATGTCCCCTAAGACGCAGCGCAGAGCAGATGGCTCGTGAGTCACCAAGGATGGTGCGCACGGTTGATGACCCCTAAGACGCAACACACATTAGATGGCTCGTGAGTTGCCAAGTTTGTGCGCAGGGCTGATGACCCCTAAGATGCAGCGCATAGCAGATTGCTCGTGGGATGCCAAGTTGGTGCGCAGGGCTGATGTCCCCTAAGTCGCAAGGTTGGTGCACAAGGCAAGATGGCCTATAAGACGCAAGATTTATGCGCAGAGCAGATGGCTCTTAAGATGCAAGATTGACATGTCCGAACCAAGCACTAGTGAAGAACAACTGTGGTGTGGCAGCAATGTTCTTAGTGTGGAGAGTTGGCGGATGTCATCGTCAGATTAGAACAAATCCCTCAAGTCGTGATCCGAGGGTGCGACAAAGACTTGGCTCGTTGAGATGGACTCGGTGGTGGGTACCATGACCCTGCGGGGGGCGAGTGGAAGTAGCAATAAATGTAAATCTTGGCTTGTTGGGATGGACTCGGTGGTGGGTACCATGACCCTATTGGGGAAAGTTGGAGTACTGATCGGCCCATGCTCTTGCTGAGGCAGAGCCGGACAAGGCGGTGGTGGAGGCAATGTTCTAGTATGGTGCGGCCAAGGAACTACTCATCTCTTGGGTGTTGCACAACGACACACAAATGTTACCCGAGATGAGCGTGTTGGCTTAAGGGTTCCCTCCTTAAGCTTTAATCTTCATTTTGATGATAACAAATAAGTATTTAATATATGTGTGAAGTTTTGAGTTCAAGTTGAGGTTGCGATAAGCACGCGAACTTCGTCGAACTTTGCTCGGAGATACGAAAGAAAAGATCGTCAAGAAAGGCTCAGATGTAGGTTAAGTAGATACCTTGTAATATATCCCTAGGATCTCATCCCAAGACTATTTGTAATGTTATCCAAGTTAAAACTTGGTAACAAAATCCATGAAAAAGCATGTAACAAAGAAAATTTAAAAATCAGCCTCAGCCCAGGTTCAATCGACCGGTCGGTCGATCGAACAAGATAGAATAATGGCAGTAGCCATTTCGGTCGACCGGTCGGTCGACCGAACAATGCCAAAATTGGAAGTGGCTACTTCGGTCGACCGAATCAAGGCCAAAAACTGGCAGTGTCCACTTTGATTGATCGATCGGTTGACCGAACAGCAGAGGAGCTAAAACGCGATCAAGTTGGTCAACCATTAGGTCAACCGAATAGAGCGGCAGAATGCCAGCAGTTGGTGGGCGGTCGATCTGTTGGTCAACCGACGATCGATTGACAAGCGATCGATCCGCGCCCAATGGGAAAAATAAATGCCCGTTGAAGAGCCGTTCCGTGGAGGGGTTATAAATACCCCTTACCAACCTTCATTAATATCTCTTAACAACTGAGATCAGCTTTAAAAGAGTGATTTGTGCCTTCTAGAGCTTGATTGGCTTGCGCTCACTTCTCCAATCAACAACTTCTCATGCGCTCATCTTCCCTCAAACTCCGGCTTCGATTCGAACTCAATGTCTTGACGAGTTGGAGTCATTGAAGGCTTGGAAAAGAGCACTTAATCTTGGTTTATTCTTTAGCTCTTTTCATTGTAATTTGAACTTGTTTTCATTGATTAGCTTGCTAGGTGTGCTAGTGTAAACACTTAGGGTTCACTTTGTAAAATTGTGTTTTGCCTAGGTGAATAGGTTTGAGTTCTCAAAGGGTTGAGAATCGAGTCCTCGGTTGTATTCAATGGGAAACACAAAATCTATAAAGAATTTGGTTAGAAATCCTTGGTGTGGGGCCAAGGTAGTGGAGTAGGCGGTTGGCTGAACCACTATACTTTCGTGTGTTTGCATTGCCTTGTGTGTTTGCCTATAGTTGTATTTCATACTCGCTAACGAACATCATTTAGTTGCACTTATATTTGATTGAAGTTGGAATTGAGTAAAAAAGAAATTGAAGTAAGTTGGTAAAGTAACCCAATACTATTCAACCCCCTCTTCTAGTGTGGGATTTCACTCAACATTTGGTATCAGAGCAAGGTCGTAAGATTAAATTTAACCATCTACCCTACAAGTTAGAATGACTAGTGAAATCCAACTAGCTTAAGGGTCATCTACTCATACTCCACCATTGTTCGATGGAAACAACTATGCCTATTGGAAGATACGTATGAATGGCTTCCTACAATCACTAGGCATGGATGTATGGAGAATGATACAAGTAGAGTATAAGCAACCAACTAAGGATATGGATGAGTGGGACCAAGAAGAGATTAAACTCTTTAATGCAAATGCAAAGGCTGTCAATGCATTCTATTGTGGCCTATCAATTATTGAGTTCATTAGAATTTCTACTTATATGTCTGCATATGAACTTTGGAGTCTTAGAGACTACACATGAAGGTACTTCACAAGTTAAGGAGTCTAAGATAAATCTACTCATGCATGATTATGAAATGTTCAAAATGTTATCGCATGAATCTATTGATGTCATGTATGCTCGATTTTAAAATATTACAAATGGATTAGCTAACCTTGGTAGAGAGATAAGGGAAGAGGAGAAGGTAAGAAAGCTCATTCGTTCCCTTCCAAAAGCTTGGGAACCCAAGGTCATTGCAATCATGGAAGCAAAGGATATGAGCACCTTGAAGATCACCGAGCTCATTGGGTCTCTCATGACACATGAGACCCATATGAAGCAATACAAGGAGGAAGATGCTCCCAAAGGCAAGACCATTGCCTTAAATGCATCACACCGGGGTGAAGAATCCTCATCATCCGTGGAAGAGATGGACGACTTTGAAGAAATGGCAATGTTGGCGAGAAGATTCATGAGCTTCATGAGAGGAGGCATGAAAAAGGGAAGAGGAGACTACACATGCTTTAATTGCAACAAAACAAGGAAGGATTTCCCACTTCTCAAGATGGCTTCCACCTCCAACCCTCACAAAAAGGACAAATACAAGAAGATGAAGAAGGCAATGATGTCTTCAAGGGATGAAAGCGAGCCCTCGTCATGTGAAGAAGACTCCAAGAGTGGAAAGGCAAATCTTTGCTTGATGGCAAATGACAATGAGGAAAGATTTACATTTGGTGAGCTTTCATTTACACAAGAAGAACTACAAAATGAATTTGATCAAATGCATGATGAATTTAACGCTATTAGGAAAAAGTTTAAAGAACTTAAAAAGGACAACAAATCTTTAGAGCTTGAAAATGATAACTTGCTACTCTCATGCAATGCATTAAGGAAAGAAGTAGATACCCTAAAGGAAGAAAATCATGCTCTAGATGATGCTAAGAAAAACTTAGAAAATAAAAACAAAAAATTGGAAGATGAAAACAAGTACTTAAGTGATCAAGTAGAGCACTTGAATGATAGCATGCTAAGTCTAAAAAAGGAACTTTGCATGCTAAATGAAAAAATGACAACCTTACAAAATGTCATGCCTAAGGTTGCCCATGTTAGAAAGTCATCACACTTCCATGCTCACACACACAAGAGAAGAAAGTTTAATGAAAGTTTCTTTTCATGCGGTATATTTGGCCATATGGCTAGAGAATGTGTACTAGGGAGGAACCCACATACTAGTTTCACTTGGGTTCCTAAGATGACTAACACTCAAGGACCCAAGAAAATTTGGGTACCTAAAATAGTTTCTTCTCCTTTTGTAGATAGAGAAGCATCCTCAAGCAAGTAGAAGCACATGAATATTGGATAGTGGTTGCTCAAAACACATGACGGGTGATATCAATCTTTTCGCAACCCTATCAAGCAAAGATGGTTTACATGTGACATTTGAAGACAATGCCAAAGGTAAGATTGTTGGCATTGGTGATATAGGTATACTCCTTACCCATGCATTAAAAATATTTTACTAGTTGATGGGTTAAAGCAGAACTTGATTAGCATATCTCAATTGTGTGACAATGGATACGTAATAATTTTTGAAGGATCTAAATGCATCATGAAAAGTGAACCATCTAATGACATTATGTTTATTGGAAATAGGCAAAAAAATATTTACACATTAGTTTTAAATATTTTGTCTAATCCCCATGTTAGATGCTTGGTTGCCATGGAAAATGATTCTTGGTTGTGGCATAGAAGGCTAGGACATGCTAGCATGAGCCTCATCCAAGAAATATCTAAGAAGGACTTAGTTAAAGGATTACCCAAGATAAAATTTGAAAAAAATAAACTTTGTGATGCATGTCAACTATGTAAGCAATTTAAGTCTTCATTTCATAGCATTAATCTAGTAAGCACATCCAGAACACGTGAACTTGTGCACATGGATCTTTTTGGTCCATGTGATGTAGCTAGTCTAGATGGAAGATTATATTGCTATGTGCTAGTTGATAATTTCTCGAGATTTACATGAGTTTTCTTTTTAGCTAAGAAAAATGAAATGTTTGATTTTTTCAAAAAAATTACTAGGAGAGTCACAAATGAGAAAGAAATTTTAATTTTGAAAATTAGAAGTGATAATGAAGGAGAATTTAAAAATGAAAAGTTTTCCGAATTTTGTGATGAATTGGGTATTGAGCATACCTTTTCTTCCCCTAGGACCCCCCAACAAAAAGGGGTGGTTAAGAGGAAGAATAGAACTTTACAAGAGATGGCTAGGACCATGCTTTGCGAAAATAATTTGCCCAAGTACTTCTGGGTTGAAGGCATAAATACATCTTGTTATGTGCTTAATCGTGTTTTATTAAGACCTAAAATTAAGAAAACACCATTTGAGCATTGGAATGATAAAATCCCAAGTGTGGGATATTTTCATGTTTTTGGATGTAAATGTTTTATCTTAAACACTAAGGAGCATTTAGGAAAATTTGATTCTAAATTCGCTGAAGGTATTTTTTCTTGGTTACTCCAATAACTCTAAGGCATATAGAGTATATAATCGTAGGACTATGATTGTTGAAGAATCTATGCATGTTACATTTGATGAAACTAATGATTCTTCTAGAAATGTTAAGATTATGAATGTAGTTGAGGAACTTGAGGAACTCACATTTCATGACAAAGAGGTGGAGGATGAAGAGAATGAGGAAACTCAACATGAAGAACCCCCATCCTCAACTCTACCTCAAGATGAAGACGAAGAAGAAGAAGCTCTACCACCTCTCCCCAAAGGGTATTGATTGATAAGGGATCGTCCAATGGATCAAGTCATTGGAGAACCATCAATGGGAGTGGTAACGTGCTCTAAACTTAAAAATATTTGTCAATATGTAGCATTCATATCTCAAGTAGAGCCAAGAAACATTAAGGAAGCAATAGAAGATGAATTTTGGGTAATAATTACGGAAGAAGAACTTAATCAATTTGTTAGAAATGAAGTATGAGACTTAGTACCTAGACCTAGCGGACAAACCATAATTGAGACTAAATGGGTGTTTAGAAACAAATTAGATGATGGAGGTTTAGTTATTAGAAATAAAGCTAGGTTAGTGACCCAAGGGTACAATCAAGAAGAAGTGATAGATTATAATGAAACTTATGCTCCTGTAGCTAGATTAGAAGCAATTCGAATGCTTTTGGCTTATGCTAGTTTTAAAGGCTTTAAACTTTTTCAAATGGATGTTAAAAGTGAATTTTTAAATGGTTTTATCGATGAAGAAGTCTATGTTGAACAACCCCCCGGATTTGAAAGTTTTGAATTTCCAAACCATATTTTTGAACTTAAAAGGGTTTTATATGGCTTAAAACAAGCCCCTAGGGCTTGGTATGAAAGGCTTTCCACGTTTTTGATTGATCGAGACTTTAACATTGGAAAAGACGATGTCTCCCTTTTTATAAAACATAATAAAAATGATATTTTACTTGTGCAAATTTATGTTGATGATATAATATTTGGTGCTACTAATGAATTGCTTTGTGAGTGGTTTGAAAAGTGTATGCAAGAATAGTTTGAGATGAGTATAATGGGAAACTTTCCTTCATGCTTGGTCTCCAAATCAAGCAAACCAACAAAGGAATCTTCATAAATCAAGCCAAGTACACAAAGGAGCTCATCAAAAGGTTTGGGATGAATGAAGCCAATATAGCTTCTACACCAATGAGCACATCCATCAAGCTTGACAAAGATGAAGATGGTGTCAAAGTAGATGAAAAACGATATCGAGGTATGATTGGCAGTCTTCTCTATTTAACTGTAAGTAGACCCGATATCATGTTTAGCATTTGTGCATGTGCTAGGTTTCAATCTTGTCCTAGAATGTCTCACTTAAGTGCGGTCAAACGCATATTGAGATATTTGAAGGGCACGATTGACTTAGGATTATGGTATCCATGTAATGCATCTTTTGACTTAATCGGTTTTTTGGAGGCGGATTTTGTCGGGTGTAAAGTAGATCGAAAAAGCACTAGTGGGTGTTATCAATTCCTTGGGGTGAGTCTTGTCTCTTGGTTTTCAAAGAAACAAAACTCGGTTGCACTTTCAACTACCGAAGCGGAATACATCGCTGCGACTAGTTGTTGTACACAAGTCCTTTGGATGAAACAAACCCTTTTAGATTATGGACTTAAGTATTCTTGTATATCTATACATTGTGATAACACAAGTGCAATCAATTTAACAAAAAATCCTGTTTTACACTCTAGGACTAAGCATATTGATCTAAGGCACCATTTTCTTAGGGATAATGTAGCTAAGGGAAATATATCTGTGGAATTCATATCCACCGACAAACAACTTGCAGATATATTCACAAAACCCTTAAGTGAGGAAAGCTGTACAAACTTAAAAATACAATTAGGAATTTGTGTTTTTCCTAGTGGTTTAAAATATTCAAAACATGCATGTTTTTTTTTAAAAAAAAATTGCAATTCACATGGTATCATCACACTTATGTATTGCCTTGTAATAAGGCTTTGTGACTTATTGATGTTTGTCTTCTATAGGCTTACATTAATAGGAATGACTATAGTGGTAGATGATACTCGGTTTTATGGCTTTCTTGGTTTTAATGATGGAACTCATAAATTGTACCTTAGCTCTTGCCCTTTTTGATTGATGTCAAAAGAGGGAGAAAAAGTAATGTCATATTTGTTTTATGATGCATATAGATAGGGGGAGTTGCAAGCAAGATATGCACATTGATAGGGGGAGCATGTGTTAAAGTTGTGTATGCCTTAACTCAAAGTCACAAATAATACTTAACATTCTCTTTAAATTCTATATTGTATTTGTCATCATCAAAAAGGGGGAGATTGTTGGCTTAAGGGTTCCCTCCTTAGGCTTCGATCTTCATTTTGATGATAACAAACAAGTATTTAATATATGTGTGAAGTTTTGAGTTCAGGTTGAGGTTGCGATAAGCACGCGAACTTCGCTCGGAGATACGAAAGAAAAGATCGTCAAGAATGGCTCGAATGTAGGTTAAGTAGATACCTTATAATATATCCCTAGGATCTCATCCCAAGCCTATTTATAAAGTTATCCAAGTTAAAGCTTGGTAAAAAACCCATGAAAAAGCATGTAACAAAGAAAATGTAAAAATTAGCCTCAGCCCAGGTTCGGTCTACCGAACAAGGCAAAAAAATGGCAGTAGCAATTTTGATCGACCGAACAATGCCAAAAATTGGCAGTGGCTACTTCGATCGACCGATCGATCGATCGAACGAGGCCAAAAACTGGCAGTGTCCACTTCGGTCGACCAAACAGCAGAGGAGCTAAAACGCAATCAAGTCGGTCAATCATCTGGTCGACCGAATAGAGTGGCAGAAGGGCAGAATGCCAGCCATCGCTGGGCGGTTGATCTGTCGGTTGACCGATGATCGACCTGCAAGCGATCGGTCGGCGTCCAACGGGAAAAAAAATGCCCGTTGAAGAGCCATTCTGTGGAGGGGCCCAAGGGTTCGCCCTGAGGTTCAATCTCTATTTTGATGATAACAAACATGTATTGAATATATGTGTGTAGTTTTGAGTTCAAGTTGACGTTACGATATGCGTGCGAATTTCGCTCGGAGAAACACAAAAATTTTCAAAAAGGTTCGGATGTGGATTAAGTAGAGTTCATAGATCATCAAGTAGATTTTATCTAATATATCCCTAGGATCTCATCCCAAGTCTATTTGTAAATTATCCAAGTCAAAATTTGGTAATGAAACCCATAAAAAAATGTGTAACAAAAAAAATGTAAAAAATAGCCTCAGCCTAGGTTTGATCGATCGGTCGATCGATTGAACGAGGCAAGATATTGGCAATAGCCACTTCGATCAACCAGTCGGTCGAACGAATGAAGTCTGTAACTGGCAGTGGCCCATTCGGTCAATCGAACAAACCAGAAACTAGTAATGGCCCATTCGATCAATTGGACAATAGCGGAAATTGACAGCAGCCAACGAGGTCGACCGAATATGGCTGAGAAAGGGCAGAAGCCCAGCGGTCGCTGGGTGGTCGATTGATCGATCGACCGATAAGTGATCGGTCGACGTCCAACGGATAAAAAAATGCCCATTGGATAGATCATGCCGAGTGAGGGGTTATAAATACCCCTCACCAACCTCTCTTACTTCTTCTCAGTGATCATTAGTGCACTTCAAAGAGAGATTTAAGCCCTAAGAGATTGATTTGTGCTCACTTTCTTCATCGATTGTGTCATCCTCTTCAAGCGAACTTCTCATCTCAACTCCGACAATGATTCGAGCTCACCATCTTGAAGAGTTGGAGACTTGGAAGGCTTTGGGAGGAGCTCACACTCTTGGTTTCATTTTTAGCTCCTTCTTGTCATTCTTAATTGTTCTTAAATTGTAATCATTACTATTAGCTTGCTAGGTGTGCTAGTGTAAACTTTTAGGGTTTCCTTCATAGAATTGTGTTTTGCCTTGGTGAATAGGTTTGATGAGTTCTCAAAGGGTTGAGAACTGAGTCCTCGGTTGTATTCAAATCGAAACATAAAGTCTATAAAGGATTTGGTTAGAACTTCTTGGTGTGGAGCCAAGGTAGTGGAGTAGGAGGTTGGCCGAACCACTATAATTATTTGTCTTTACATTGTTTGTTTAATTGTGCTTATTGCTTAATTATTACTTGTCGATCATCCTAACTTAATTGCGTGATCAATTTGGTCGCATTTAAAATCAAACTCGAAAGAGATTAAATAGAAGATAAAAGTCACCCAACACTATTCAACCCCCCCCCTCCTTCTAATGTGGGTATTCGCTCAACAATTGGTATCAGAGCAAGGTCATAGGATTATATTTAACCATCTACCCTACAATTTAGAATTCTAGTGAAATCCAACTAGCTCAAGGGTCCTCTACTCATACTCCACCATTGTTCGATGGAAACAACTATGCCTATTGGAAGATACACATGAATGGCTTCCTTCAATCACTAAGCATGGGATGTATGGAGAATGATTCAAGTAGAGTATAAGCAACCAACTAAGGATATGGATGAGTGGGATCAAGAAGAAATTAGACTCTTTAATGCAAATGCAAATGCCGTCAATGCACTATATTTTGGTCTATCAATTAATGAGTTTAATAGGATTTCCACTTGTAAGTCTGCATATGAACTTTGGAAAGTCTTAGAGACTACACATGAAGAGACTTCACAAGTTAAGGAATCTAAGATAAACCTACTCATGCATGATTATAAAATATTCAAAATGTTATTGCATGAATCTATTGATGCCATGTATGCTCGTTTTCAAAATATTACAAATGGATTAGCTAACCTTGGTAGAGACATAAGGGAAGAGGAGAAGGTAAGGAAGCTCCTTCGTTCCCTTCCAAAATCTTGGGAGCCCAAGGTCATCGCAATCATGGAAGCAATGGACATGGGTACCTTAAAGATCACCGAGCTCATTGGGTTCCCATATGAAGCAATACAAGTAAGAAGATGCCCCCAAAGACAAGACCATTGCCTTAAAAGTATTACACCGGGGTGAAGAACCCTCATCATCCGAGGAAGAGACGGATGATTTTGAAGAGAGGGCAATGTTGGCAAGGAGATTCATGAGTTTTATTAGAGGAGACATGAGAAAGGGAAAAGGAGTTTACACATGCTTCAATTGCAACAAAACCAGACATCTAAGGAAGGATTGCCCACTTCTCAAGATGGCATCTACCTCCAACCCTCACAAAAAAAACAAATACAAGAAGAAGAAGAAGAAGACGATGATGGCCTCTTGGGATGAAAGCGAGTCTTCATCAAGTGAAGAAGACTCCAAAAGTGAAAAGGCAAATTTTTGCCTCATGGCAAATGATAACGAGGTAAGATTTACTTTTGGCGAGCTTTCATTTACTCAAAAAACACTAGAAAATGAATTTGATCTAATGCATGATAAATTTAATACTATTAGGAAAAAGTTTAAAGAGCTTAAAAAGGATAACAAATCTTTAGAGCTTGAAAATGATAACTTACTACTCTCTTGCAATGCATTAAGGAAAGAAGTAGATACCCTTAAGGAAGAAAAGCATGCCTTAGATGATGCTAAGAAAAACTTAGAAAATGAAAATAGAAAATTGGAGAATGAAAACAAATTCTTAAGTGATCAAGTTGAGTGCTTGAATGATAGCATGCTAAACTTAAAAAAGGAACTTTGCATGCTAAATAAGAAAATGACAACCTTACAAAATGTCATGCCTAAGGTTGTACATGGTAGAAGGTCATCAAACAATCATGCTTATGCACACTTCCATGCTCACACACATAGCCCAAGAAAGTTTAATTGAAGTTTCTTTTCATGTGGTATTTTTGGCCATATGGCTAGAGATTGTGCACTAAGGAGGAACTCTCATGCTAGATTAACTTGGGTTCCTAAGATGACTAACACTGAAGGACCCAAGAAGATTTGGGTACCTAAAATTGTCCATTCTCCTTTTGTAGATGGAGAAGCATCCTCAACCAAGTAGAATCACATAGATCTTGGATAGCGGTTGCTCAAAACACATGACGGGTGATATAAATGTTTTCGCAACCCTATCAAGCAAGGATGGTGGACATGTGACATTTGGAGACAATGCCAAAGGTAAGATTGTTGACATTGGTGATATAGGTATACTCACATACCCATGCATTAAAAATGTTTTACTAGTTGATGGGTTAAAGCATAACTTGAATAGCATATCTCAATTGTGTGATAATGGATATGTAGTTATTTTTGAAGCATCTAAATGCATTATTAGAAGTGCACCATCTAATGATATTGTGTTCATTGGAAATAGGCAAGAAAATGTTTACACTCTAGAGTTAAATGTTTTGCCTAATGCTCATGCTAGATGCTTAGTTGCCATGGAAAATTATTCTTGGTTGTGGCATAGAAGGCTAGGACATGGTAGCATGAGCCTCATCCAAGAAATATCTAAAAAGGACTTAGTTAAAGGAATACCCAAGATAAAATTTGAAAAAGATAAACTTTGTGATGCATGTCAACATGGAAAATGAGTTAAGTCTTCATTTCAAAGCATTAATCAACTGAGTATATCTAGAACACTTGAATTAGTGTACATGTAAGACCTGGGAAAAATTCCCTAATATAAAAATCTGTTTAGGTGCAGCGTGCCGGACCCGAGGATAGTCGAGTTGAGCCTCACGATCGCCTTGAGTTAAAAGGTATGACTCGACTAATGATGCATGCAATTAAATTGGGCAAATGACTCTTTCTTTTTATGCATTTATACTTTAATCGAGTTTAAGTCGACTGGTGTTGCGGGAAGAGTCGAAACCCAAGTCGAGCTCAGGTTTAGTTGAGTCATGATTAAGAGTCTAGGGCCATTAAGGAAGGTTTGATGAAGGATTAAAACCCCTCATCCTTGTGTCGTGCGACTCATCTTTGAGTCGCACCAGGCAGCGCCTAGGAGAGAGGGGAGAAGAAGCAAGGAGGAGAGGGATTTTGGTCGATCCAGGATTTCGCGCCGTTGCCGAAAAAATTCAAAGTTGTCTTCATCCGATCTTTCATCCTCCTCAATCAAGGTGAGTGGTTGGATTTGAGGAAATGGGGGAGCTGGGTAGCCAAACCCTTAGTGGTGATAGGATTGTGTTTTCTCAAGATTTTCCGACAAATCGAGTTTCCGTAGTTGTATATACATGATTCTTGTATCAATACTTGCCGGATCATTTTGTTTTCTCGTCGTTTTCTCCAATCTAGGGCTGCCGAATCATGGGGAAAGGGGATAGGTCATGCCAAAATTTTCCCCAATCCCCTTTACGGAAGTAGAGCCCTTAGACGATCATAAATATATCATTAGAGCATTCTGCGTCGTCGATTTCACGTGTTAAACATTTTGTCTTCCCTAGAACCCCAAGGTGTGGCCGAATGAACCCTAAACCTCATGAGAAGGGTTCGGCCAAGGGTATAGGGGACGGGGTAAATCAGTCCACATGAATTTAAGATATATCGGAGACGAAGAGTTAGGGTCATAGCTAAATTTTTCTTTCCCTTTTCTACCCTAAGAGGCATGGCCGAGCAAGGTTCACCTTGCTCAAGGCTCGGCCAAGCCTAGGGGGAGGGAAAGGGTGAGCTTTAGATGGAAACTTCCATGGTTAGAATGTTAAAACTATAGAGGCATGATGATACTTAGGAAGAACACCAACCATAGTAAGTAAATTTATTGATTTATGAGATTGTAGGAATGCTAGCTTAATGACCATCCGTAGCTATTCAATCTTTAAATTTTGAAATGATGTATTAGTTTACAATGCTTAGTATCTCATGCATTATTGAATTCATTGCTACCTTGTCATGCTAGATAAATTGTTTCTTATTGAGCTTAATTCTAAAGGTAGTGTATAGTTGTTATGTATGAATATTGTGGCTATATATAGTAGATGTTGTAAAGTATGCTTACTATTCTTTAGATTACACATGCTGTCCTAAAATATTCATGGTTGGAATTCCAAGGTCAGTACATGGAATTCCTCACCCAAGGTAGTGTATAATGTTAGATAACATGTAGAACGTTGCGTGATGCTCAGCATATATGGAAACTTAGCTAGGAGATGATATAATTTCTAGAACTTCTAGTAAACATTTTGGAAACCTAGAACTCTTAGGCGTACTGTAAGACCCAGAAAAATTTCCTAATATAAAATCTATTTTGGTGCAGCGCGCCGGGTCCGAGGGTAGTCGAGTCGAGCCTTAGGATCGCCTCGAGTGAAAATGTATGACTCGATTAATGATTCATGGAATCTATTTGGGTGATTAACTTTCCTTTTATAAAATCATGCCTTAAATTAAGTTAACTCGATTCATATTATGGGTTGAGTCGGAACCCAAGTTGAGTTCGGGTTTAGTCGAGTGCCGGGTATGAGTTAAGTGAGTCATGAGGCCATGTTTGGAAAGATAGATGAGGGATTAAAACCCTCATCTTGCAGCCGTGCGACTCACCCTTTGAGTCACACAAGGCTGCCTAGGGAGAGAGGAGAAGGAGCAAGGAGGAAGCTTGGGGCTTGGATCGATCCGGGATTCGCGTCATCGACGGAAAAATTTTAGGTCGTCGTCACCCGATCCTTGTTTCTCCGCAATCTAGGTGAGTGGTTAAGTTTTGAAGCTTGAGGGAGGCGGGTGGCCGAACCCTAGATGAGATAGGTTGAGTTTCTCACGATCTTTTCGACGAATCTTGATTTCAACGATGTATGTTCACCGTTTTATGGAATTCCTTGTCGGATCTCGTTGTTTCTTCGTCGTTTTGTAAGTTTTTAGGGCTTCCGAGTCATGGGAAAAGGGGTAAGGTCATGCCAAATTTTTCCCCGATTCCCTTGACAACAAGAAATCCCTTGGATGACCTTATATCAATGTTCGATGTAGTTCCACTTGTATATCTCACGCATTATGAAGCATGCCTTCCCTAGGAATCCCTTGAAGTGGCCGAATGAACCCTACAACTCATGAAGAGGGTTCGGCCAACGGTGAGGGAAGGGTAAATTAGTCCATTGATATGTAAGCTATATTTGGAATTGAAGAAGTAGAGGTATAGCTAGAGTCTCCTCCCCCTTTCCTACCTTAAGGGCCATGGCCGAGCAAGGTCTTCCTTGCTCATGGTTCAGCCAAGGTTAGGGAGGGGAGAAGAGAGTAGCTTTAGATGAAAATTACATGATTATAAGGATCACACATAGAGATATGACAATACTTAGGAAGAACACCAAACATAGCAAGTAGCTTGATTGATTTTGAATGGTAGGAATGCTAGTATTATAACCATCCTTCGCATGAGATCTTTAAACTTTGTATGTTGAGATTATTACCATGTTTTGTATTTCCTACATGTTATTTAAATTCATTACTACCTTGCCATGCTAGATAGTTGTTCCTTATTGTACTAAAAATTCCTAAGGTAGTGTAAAGTTGTTATGTGTATACATTGTGGTCATATATAATGAATGTTGCAATATTTGAATATTTTTCCTTGGATTATACATGCTGCACTAAATGTTCTTGGGTGGGATTCCAAGGTCGACACACGGGAATTCCTCACCCAAGGCAGTGTAGGAGGTTAGGTAACATATAAGGCGTCACTAGACGTTCATCGCACTTATATGGAAACTTAGTTAGGAGACGATGACACTTCTATGACTTCTTGTATACTTTTGGAAACTTATAACTCGTAGGTGTTCATATCTCGAAAGGTGGCATAAATTGTCAACCCTATAGCTAGATTAAGGCCAGATTCGGACAAAGGCCCAATGTGTATATATGGAAACCCTAGGATATTGACTGTGTGATGTGTTTGAGATGGTCCGCTGAGGAGCGTGGAGGTCAGAAATGACCAATGCTCAGCTCGGCCAGTATTGGGTCTAGAGGTGCGCCAGCGGGCCCGCTAGGTGCCAGACCCCAGTTGGGTGGGACTAGCTATCCTTACCCCAGACGGTGTTTGAAGACTAGTGGACCATCCTAGTCGACGGCCCGGGATTGTTTGCTTACATCTTGAGATGATGTGGCTGATGGCCAGTATGATACTACCTGATTTGGTAGGGACGACTGTAGCCGGGATATGATTCTATGAGTAGGCCCAAGGGTCAAATGCTGAAGGCTTAATAAGCTGAGACGATAGGTTATCATGTTCAGTTGATACAGATGGACCCGTTGGGGGTCGGTAATCGCATTAGAAATAAATTCTACCTCCTTGTACATTTCCTTTATTGCCTTGTATGATATATATGCATGACTGAGGCTTATATGGAGATTCATTTGAGCCACTCACTGAGTCCCAAGTGGACTCACAGTTTATTCTTATTTTGCAGAGCATGAGCAGTAGCTTGGTATGCCGACATGGTGCAGCTGGTGGGCGGGAGGCGGTGCCATATCTCGTAGTGGCGTCCATGAGTCTTAGACTAGTGCTTAGTTATGTTGATTTTGTTTCTGCACTGACAGTCGTAATTGAAAAGAATTGTAAAACTTGTTACTTGAACATTCGGTTATTTGATGTTGATGTTTCTACTTATTTTGGAAAACTTATAGATTATGACTTTGAAAACTTTTTATAAAGTATGTTGAGATTTCTTTCATTCGATATGTCTTGGTTCTCTTGATGTCAATGTAGACAGTAGGCTACAGGGCAGGATGTAGGCCCTGACTGATCACACTACCCTCAATTGGGGTGTGACACGTACACATTTTAAAAGGGCAACATTAATTTGTTGACCTTGTAGCCTAGATTAGGGCCAGATACGGGCAATGGCACGAAAGGTATATAAGGAAACCCTAGGACATTGATTGTGTGATGTGCTTGAGATGGTCCGCCGAGAAGCGTGGAGGTCGAAAATGACCAATGCTTAGCTCGGCCAGTGTTTGGGTCTTGAGGTGCGCCAGCGGGCCCGCTAGGTGCTAGACCCCAGTTGGGTGGGACTAGCTATCCTTACCCCAGACGGTGTCCGGAGACTAGTGGACCATCCTAGTCGATGGTCCGGGATTGCTTGTTTACATCTTGATATGATGTGACCGACGGCCAGTATGATTCTACCTTGTATGGTAGGGCCGGTTGTAGCCGGGATTTTTATTACCATAAGTAGGCCCAAGGGGCCGGATGCTGGAGGCTTGATAGGCATGGCGTTAGTAGTCACATTAAAAGTAGCTTACCTCCATGAATATACATTATGTTGCCTTATATGTCATGCATGAATAACTTTGGATTATGTGGAGGTTCGCTAGAACCGCTCACTGAGTCCCAAGTGGACTCACAGTTTGTTCCCTTGTTTTTGCAGAGCATGAGCAGTGATTATGACCTGTCGACATGGTGCAGCTGGTGGGCGGGAGGTGATACCATATCTCGTAGCGGTGTCCATGAGTCATAGTCCAGTGTTTCTAGTAGTTGTTTACTTTTTTGCACTGACAGTTGTATTTTGGAAAAAGTTTATAAAACTTTGATTCTTGAGACGTTCAGTTGTTCTGATATTGGTTTTCGTCTTTGGTTTGAAAACATAAAATTATGAACTTTGAAATATTTTAATAAAGTTTGTGTTGAGATTTATTTTATCGACATGTTCTAGTTTCTTTATGTCAGTGTAGACAGTAGGCTATAGTGTAGGATGTAGGTCTTGGCCGGTCACACTACTCTCAGTTGGGGTGTGATAGTACATGGATCTTTTTGGTCCTTGTGATGTAGCTAGTTTAGGTGGAAAGTTATATTGCTATGTTTTTGTTGATGATTTCTCGAGATTTACATGAGTTTTCTTCTTAGCTAAGAAAAATAAAACTTTTGATTTCTTTAAAAAAATTTCTAGGAGAGTTACAAATGAGAAAAGAATTTCAATTTTGAAAATTAGAAGTGATAATGGAGGATAATTTAAAAATAAAAAGTTTTTTGAATTTTGTGATGAATTGGGTATTGAGCATACCTTTTCTTCTCCTCGAACCCCTCAACAAAATGGGGTGGTTGAGAGGAAGAATAGAACCTTACAAGAGATGGCTAGGACCATGCTTTATGAAAATAATTTGCCCAAGTATTTTCGGGCTGAAGCCATAAATACCTCTTGTTATGTACTTAATCGTGTCCTATTAAGACCTAAAATCAAGAAAACATATTTTGAACTTTGGAATGATAAAATCCCAAATGTGGGATATTTTCGTGCTTTTGGGTGTAAATGTTTTATCTTAAACACTAAGGAGCATTTAGGAAAATTTGATTCTAAATTCGATGAAGACATTTTCTTAGATTACTCCAATAGTTCTAAAGCATTACTACTACATTTTGGCTCTGTGGCCACGCCACTTTTAGGAACGGTTGAAAAAATATTCCTATGCATTACTTATAGCAACGGTTTTGAAAATTATTCTCATAGTATATTGGCTAAGGGAACACAATAAAAAACCGTTCCCATAGCCAATATATGAGAACGGTTTTCGAAACTGTTCCCTTAGCCCTTATACTATGAGAACACAAAAAAGGAATCATTCTCGTAGCCATTTTATGGGAACGGTTTTCGAAATTGTTCCCGTAGTCTAATATACTATGGGAACAAAATTAAACCATTCTTGTAGCCAAATCGTTCATATACTCAAAATACCCCGCTATTTTTTCGCAGCCAATAAAAAATCCCGCCCGCTCGACTCTTTGTTTTTTCCCTTTGCCCGCGACAAAGCCCTCCCAAAAACCCTCGTCATCTCCACCGCCCGACTCAAAATAGTGCCGCAGAACTCCCCTCATCATCTCCACCTCCCTTTCTGAGGATCCCTCGACCATCCCTTTCTCTGCCTCCCCTCAAATCCTCGGCCATCCTCATCGACGAAGAGCTCAACGATGCGATCCGGATCGACCCTCTACGACGCCTCTGTGGCGATCCAAACGGTGATCCCCTCAAATGCCTCTACGATGCCGAACGACACGACACCGCCATCTGCCTCGTGACATCGCGATCCAAATCCAGGTTCGTCTCTCCCTCCCCAAGTTCGTCAGCATCTAACTTATTGAAATTAACTATTGTGATGTCAATCGTGGGAACTTTGCTATAGAAGGAGAAGAATCATGAGATTCCCCAAATCTTCTGTTTATCTCCTTCCTTTCTTCTCTATTCTGTGAATCAATATTTATATCCAGTAGAAATAGGAGCAACTGCTATGCTTATCAGTTTATTCTTTTACATCTTATTGAACTTTGTTTTCTTTATGCTTGTCTGACTCGAGTATACCCAAGTTGTTTGTTTATTCTTGGATATGAAGAAAGCTTCCCTTTTTGTACTTCTTTTATTTTTTCCTGCTATTTAGTATAATGACATTGCTCCGAGCATGTGTTATGAAAATATACTTTTTCAATAACTTAGAATACATTAGACCTTTTCTTCAGATGTAATCTTGTCAAACATATCATATATTAAAATGATATATGACTTCATTTGGTTTAATCATGAAATCGAGATCACAGGCTTAGTTAACTAACATTCTTGAGAAGGATAGGTAACATAGTACCAAAGTTCTTCATCAACAAAAGATTTCTTTTTCAGTGAAGCTAGAGTTCTTCATCAAGCTTGTAATACTAATAGGACAAAAAAAATGGGATTGGAATATAAAGAAGCTGATATCAAGCTTGTAATACTAATAGGACACTTATATAGCAAGAATAAAGGATGATATAACAAATGGTTTGCAAATGTGAGTCATTATAACAAATGGGGTGATATAAACCATGGATGCAAAATTCAAATATGCTCAACTATATTATAACAATATGACTGTTTACTGGTTGGTACATACATCTTCGTAGTACTAATTTGAACTAATTTTCTTTGTTATCGTAGTCTTCCACACCAAAATCATTGTACCAGTTTAGTGGAACTAATTTTCATGCTAGATTAAGTATCAAGTAGATTATGCTCTAAATGTTCCTCTAAAAGATGGAATCATTGTTGATAGTTTCCAGTATTCAAAAGGTGATGGAAGTTTATCAGCCTTATCTAGTTGTTCTCTAGAGTGGTGCTGATTCATTGACAAGGGACATAATAGGTGTCTTCAACTTGACATTGAATGGTCATGTAGATTGTCTACGATACCTTAGGTCATTCAATATACCCATGATGGTTTTGGGAGGTCCTCTTCCTTGCTCCTAGTTTCCTTTGCATCTCATTTCTTGACGAAGACAAATAAGACTCACTTCAATGCCCATATAACTGAGTGCCCCTAGATATAGTTGTTGCAAACTTCATTTAGTTTGATACTGGTTGCTATCTATTTCATTAGCATCTTGGGCAGTCGTAGCTCCATATGGCTATGACCATTGCTACATTTACATAGCTTGTTGTTTTCTTTTAACAATTCCCATGTTTGTTGGTTACTTGGTTGCATGACATAACATTGCAGACCAACATGTCGGTCGACCGTCCGATCGATCGATTGATGCCAAAAAATGGCAGTAGCCATTCGGTCGACCTGTCGGTCGACCGAAGTTGGTGAAACATTGGCGAAAGGCTACGTCGATCGACTGGCCGAAGACAAAATCTAGCAGAAGGCTAATCGGTCGACTGATCGGTCGACCGAATGGCATATCACAAAGCCGCGTCTAGGCTTCTCTGCAACGGTCAACCGATTCGGTCGACCGAATTAGGAATTGCTGGTTGCGCCTTCAGCTTCCCTGCATTGGTCGACCGATCCGGTCGATCGAATCTAGGATAGAGGAAGTTGTGACTCATTCGGTCGACCTGACACTCGATCGAACAGTGCAGAAAATTCACAGAACAGGTGTAACGGCTAGTTTTCTAGCCGTTTAACCGCCCGTTTAGCTGAGGGGTTATAAATACCCCTCACCTACCTTCTTAAAAGCTTCTTAGAAAATTATTGAGTAATTCAACAAGCGATTAAAAGCCTTCAAAGTGATCATTTTGTTGCGCCCTAAATTTTTGTCAAAATCTGCTTCAAGCGCCTGCTTTCCTCAACTCTGCTATAACTCGAGTCTATCATCTGACAAGTTGAAGGAGTGAAGGCTTGGGAAAAGGGCTTTGGTTTTTTCTTTCTATTCTTAAGCTCTTTTACATTGTATTTAAAGTTTTATGTCAGACTTGTTTTCCATCTGTAATAGCTGCTAGGTGTGCTAGGGAAACACTTAGGAGAAACTTTATAGAATTGTGTTTTGCCTAGGTGAATAGGTTTGAGAGGTTCTCAGAGTGGTGAGAAGAGTGTCCTCATTGTATTCAAAGGGAAACACAAACTCTATAAAGTAATGGTGTCACACCCCGACTGAGGGTAGTGTGACCGGCCAGGGCCCACATCCTGCCCTGTAGCCTACTGTCTACACTGACATCAAGAAACCAAAACATATCGACGGAAAGAAACATAACATACTTTATAAAAAGTTTGCAAGTCACAATGTATAAGTTTTTCAAAACAAGAAGAAACATCAACGTCAAATCCAATGGTCAAATATCAAGTTTTACAATTCTTTTCAATTACAACCGTCAGTGCAGAAATAAAACCAACATAACTAGGACTAGTCTAAGACTCATGGACGCCGCTATGAGATATGGCACCACCTCTGCCCTCCAGCTGCACCATGTCGACACCAAGCTACTGCTCATGCTCTGCAAAAATAGAAATAAACTGTGAGTCCACTTGGGACTCAGTGAGTGGCTCAATTGAACCTCCACTTAAGCCTCAGTCATGCATATGTATATATTACAAGGCAATAAAGGAATATACAAGGAGGTAAGGTGTGTTTCAAATGCAACTACCGACCCTCAACGGATCCATGAGTATCCATTGTACATGATAACCTGCCACCTTGGCTTGTCACGCCTCTGGCATCCGACCCTTGGGCATACTCATAGCAATATATATATATCCCAGCTACAGTCATCCCTACCATATCAGGTAGTATCATACTGGCCATCGGCCACATCATCTCAAGATGCAAGCAAACAATCCCGGGCCGTCGACTAGGATGGCCACTAGTCTCCGGACACCGTCTGGGATAAGGATAGCTAGTCCCACCCAACTGGGGTCTGGCACCTAGCGGGCCCGCTAGCGCACCTCTAGACCCAACTGGCCGAGCTGAGCATTGGTCATTTCCTACCTCCTTGCTCCTCGGCGAACCATCTCAAGCACATTACACATTCAATATCCTAGGGTTTCCATATATATATATACCTCGGGCCTTTGCCCGTATCTAGCCATGTCCGGCTACCGGGTCAACAATTCATGCTACCCCTTTTAGTATATGTGCACCTACAATCTCTAAGTTTCCAAAAATATACAAGCAGTCATAGAAGTGTTATCGTCTCATATCTAAGTTTCCATAAATGTGCTATGAACATCTAGTGACACCTTACATGTTAACTAGCCTTCTACACTGTCTTAGGTGAGAATTTCCATGAGTCAACCTTGGAATACCATCCAAGAACATTTAGGGCAGCATACATAATTTAAAGAAAAATTCTCAAATATTACATCATTCATCATATATAACCATAATGCACATACCTAACCATTCTTATACTATCTTAAGAATATTAGCACAATAAGGAGCAACTATCTAGCATGGCAAGGTAGTAATAAATTTAAATAACATGTATAAATTATAAAACATGGTAACATTGTCAACATCCAAGTTTAAGGATCAAATGCTAAGTATGGTTACCATCTAGCATTTCTACAATTCAAATCAATTAAGCTACTTGGTAAGTTTGATGTTCTTCCTAATTATTGTCATATTCCTATGTGTGATCCCTAAGATCATGAAATCTCCATCTAAGGCAAGTCTCTCCTCCTGTCCCCAACCTTGGCCAAACCATGAGCAAGGGAAACCTTGCTCGGCCAACGTCCTTGGGTAGGGAAAGATGGAAGAGACTTTAGTTATACCTTGTCTCTTCAATTCCACATACTTCTTAAATACCAAGGATCAACTTACCCTTCCCCTCACCCTTGGCTGAACCCTCTCCATGAATCTTAGGGTTCATTCGGCCACTTCAAGGGGCTTTAAAGGGGACATGCTTCATATTACGTGAGGAGTTCAAAGGACTACATCAAAATAGCGGTATAAGGGCATCTAAGGGCCTTCTCGCCGTCAACGGAATCGAGGAAAATTTCGGCATGACCTTTCCCCTTTTCCCATGACTCGGCAGCCCCAAAAATATGTAGATCGGCGATTAAAATAGCGGGATCCATCAAGAAACATCATAAAATAGTGAGTACATATCGTTGAAATCATGGATCGTCGGGAAAAATCGCGAGAACTCGACCTATCATCTAGGGTTCGGCCACCTGCCTCCCCCAAATTGTTAAAGCCTTAACCACTCACCTAGATCGCCAAGAAATAAGGATCGGGTGACGACGACTTGAGAATTTTCGGCGACGACGTGAATTCCGGATCGATCCAAGCCCCAAGCCCCCTCCTTTCTCCTTCTCCTCTTTCTCCCTTGCGGCCTTGTGCTACTCAATGGTTGAGTCGCACGGCTGCCATATGGGGGGGTTTTATCCCCTCAACCATCTTTCCAAAGATGGTTTCAAGGCTCACTTAAGTCATACTCAGAACTCGACTAAACCCGAACTCGACTCGGGTTCCGACCCAACTCGTAACATGACTCGAGTTAACTTAATTTAATGTATGATTTTATAAAAGGAAAGTTAATTATCCAAATAGACTTCATGATTCATTAGCCGAGTCATACCTTTTCACTCGAGGCGATCCTGAGGCTCGACTCGACTACCCCCGAGTCCGACGCACTGCACCAAAATAGATTTTTATATTAGGAAACTTTTTTCGGGTCTTACAAGTGGTTAGAAATCCTTGGTGAGGAGCCAAGGTAGCGTAGTAGGCATTTGGCTGAACCACTATACTTACTCTTGTCTGCATTGATTTCTTATTTGCCTATTATTGTTCTCAATATTTGATCACATCTATTGTTAAGAAACACTTACACTCAATTGAAGTTAAATTTGAGTAAAAAGAAAAATTGATTAAATAGCAAAGGGGACAGACATTATTCAACCCCCCCTTCTAGTGTCAGATTTCACACTATAATTGGTATAAGAGCTAGGTCGTAGGTCTAGATTTAACCATCATCCCTACAAATTAAGATGTCTAGTGAAATCCGATTAGCTCAAGGGTCCTCTACCCATACTCCACCACTATTCGATGGAAACAACCATGCCTACTGGAAGATCCGCATGAATGACTTCCTACAATCTCTAGGCATGGATGTATGGAGGATGATTTTAGTAGAGTATAAGCAACCCGATAATGATATGGATAAATGGGACCAAGAAGAGATTAGACTCTTCAATGAAAATGCAAAGGCCGTCAATGCATTATATTGTGGCCTATCAATTAAAGAATTCAATAGGATTTCTACCTATAGGTCCGCATATGTATTATGGAAGGTCCTAGAGACCACACATGAAGGGACTTCACAAGTAAAGGAATCCAAAATAAATCTACTCATGCATGACTATGAAATGTTTAAAATATTATCACATGAATCCATTGATGCCATGCATGCTAGATTTCAAAATATTACAAATGGCTTAACTAACCTTGGCAGAGAAATAAGGGAAGAGGGGAAGGTAAAGAAGCTCCTCCGTTCCCTTCCAAAATCTTGGGAGCCCAAGGTCACAGCAATCATGGAAGCTAAGAACTTGAGCACCTTGAAGATCACCGAGCTCAATGGATCTCTCATGACACATGAGACCCACATGAAGCAATATCAGGAGGAGGATACCCCCTAAGGCAAGACCATTGCCTTAAAAGCATCACATCGAGAAGAAGAGTCGTCATCATCCGAGGAAGAGACAGATGATGTTGAAGAAATGACGATGCTAGCAAGAAGATTTATGAGTTTCATGAGGGGAGGCATGAGGAAGGGAATAGGAGGCTACACATGCTACCATTGTAACAAGACCGGGCATCTAAGGAGGGATTGCCCACTTCTCAAGATAGCTTCCACCTCCAACCCTCACAAGAAGAAGAAGAAGAAGAAGAAGAAGAAGAAGAAGAAGAAGAAGAAGAAGAAGAAGAAGAAGAAGAAGAAGAAGAAGAAGAAGAAGAAGAAGAAGAAGAAGAAGAAGAAGATGATGATGATGATGATGATGATGATGATGATGATGATGAGGTAAGATTTACTTTTGGTGAAGTTTCTTTTACTCAAGAAGAGTTAGAAAATGAATTTGAACAAATGCATGATGAATTTAATGCTATTAGGAGAAAATTTAGAGACCTTAAAAAGGATAATAAATCTTTAGAGCTTGAAAATGATAGCTTATTACTCACATGCAATGCCTTAAGAAAAGAAGTAGATACCCTTAAGGAGGAGACACACCCTAGAGAAAGATAAGAAGGACTTAGAAAATAACAACAAAAAATTAGAAGATGAAAACAAGTATTTAAGTGATTAAGTATAACACTTGAATAATAGCATCCTAACATTAAAAAGGGAACTTTGCATGCTCAATGAAAAGATGACAACTATACAAAATGTCATGCCTAAGGTTGTCCATAAAAAGAAATCATCACACTCCCATGCTCACACACACACTAGAAATTTTTTTAATGGAAATTGTTTTTCTTGTGGCATATTTGGCCATATGGCCAAGGATTGTGCTTTGAGGAGGAACCCACATGCAAGATTTACATGGGTTCCCAAAATGACTAACACTCAACAACCCAAGAGAATTTGGGTACCTAAAATAGTTTCTTCTCCTTTTGTAGATGGAGAAGCATCCTCAAGCAAATAGAAGCAATTGGATAATGGATAGCGGTTGCTCGAAGCACATGACGGGTGACATCAACTTATTTGTAACCCTATCAAGCAAAGATGGTAGACATGTCACATTTGGAGACAATGCCAAATGTAAGATTGTTGGCATTGGTGACATAGGTATACTCCCTTACTCATGCATTAAGAATATTTTATTAGTAGATGGGTTAAAACATAACTTGATTAGCATATCACAATTATGTGACAATGGATACATAATTATTTTTGAAGCATCTAAATGTATCATTAGAAGTGCACCATCAAATGATATCATGTTTATTGGAAATAGGCAAGAAAATGTTTACACCTTAGAATTAAATATCTTGTCAAATTCTCATGTTAGAAGCTTAGTTGCCATGGAGAATGACTCTTGGTTGTGGTAGAGAAGGCTAGGACATGCTAGCATGAGCCTCATCCAAGAGATATCTAGGAAAGAATTAGTTAAAGGCTTACCCAAGATAAAATTTGAAAAAGACAAACTTTGTGATGCATGTCAACTAGGTAAGCAAGACAAATCTTCATTTCTTAGTATTAATCAAGTTAGTACATCTAGAATTCTTGAGCTGGTGCACATGGATCTCTTTGGTCCATGTGACGTAGCTAGTCTAGGTGAAAAGCTATATTGTTATGTATTAGTTGATGATTTTTCTAGATTTACATGAGTTTTCTTTTTGATCAAGAAAAATGAAACTTTTGAGTTCTTCAAAAAGTTTGCAAAGAAAGTTACAAATAAAAAAGGAGTTTCAATTTTAAAAATTAGAAGTGACAATGGAGGGGAGTTTAAAAATGAATTTTTTTTTGAGTTTTGTGATGATTTGGGTATTGAACATACCTTTTCTTCCCTTAGGACCCCTCAACAAAATGGGGTGGTTGAGAGGAAGAATAGAACCTTACAAGAGATTGCTAGGACCATGCTATGCAAAAATAATTTGCCTAAGTATTTTTGGGCCGAAGCCATAAATACCTCTTGCTATGTTCTTAATCGAGTTTTATTAAGACCTAAAATTAAGAAAACACCTTTTGAGCTTTGGAATGGTAAAATCCCAAATGTGGGATATTTTCATATTTTTGGATGCAAATGTTTTATATTAAATACTAAGGAGAATTTAGGAAAATTTGATTCTAAATCCGGTGAAGGGATTTTCCTAGGTTACTCCATTAATTCTAAGGGTGAATAGTGTGTTTACTAAAACAATTAACCTAAATTCCAATTTTGATTGTTTGATAACTTGATTAGGCAAGATGCAATTATGCGATTGAATGTGGAAGCAAGATAAAGCAATTAAGCACAAACAATTTAAAATAATGCAAACATTGTTATTTATAGTGGTTCGGCCCCAATGCCTACTCCACTACCTAAGCACCCCGCTTAGGATTTCCAAACTAGTTTTACTAGATTAATTTATGTTTCCCTTATACAAAGGATTTTTCATTTGAAGAGTCGCACTCTCGACCTAAGGTACTTCCACACCCGGAAGTCTCCGCCTTCTTATCGAGAGAACTCTTCCACCTCAACCCTAAGGGACAACTAAACTAATCCTAGTAAACACTAAGTTTACACAAGTGGCTTTACTCCTTTTCACCAAGGATACCACTTCCACACAACAGACCTAACACAAGGTCTTCACAGACTCAAATCAAAAATAGTTCAAATAAACAAATAAAATACAATCAAAAGAGCTACAATATAAAACAAGATTAAAAGCACTTTTTAATCCTTCAAAAGCTCCAACTCGCCAAGTAGTAGAGATTGGGTTGAAGCCCGAGTGCGCTTGAAGAAGAACTCAACAGAGGAACGGAGCTCACTGCGATTACTCCTTGGAAGGCTTTAAATCTCCCTTAGAATGCTCAATGATAACTATAAGAGAGGGAGAAGAAGATTAAATGAAGTATATGAGGGTATATTTATACCCTACTAAAGAAACAGCAGCTCAACGGATAGTTTTCTATCCATTGCAGGCCGTCGGTCGATTGGTCGATTGGTCGATCGACCGCTCCTTCGACCGCCATTTTTTCTATCTGGTCGGTCGACCGACGGGTCAACGGCCAAGATGCAAGATCTTCGATCCCGACTTTCGGTCGACCAACGCAATCTTGCATCTTCAGCAAACACAGGTCGATCGACCGACTGGTCGATCGCCCGAGATACTGCCCAATTTGGGCTTCGATCGGTCGATCGCCCGGTCGACCGAAGTAGCTTCTGCCTCTATTAGGCACTGTTCGGTCGATCGAAATGGCTGGTGCCATTTTCCTTACCCTATTCGATCGACCGCCCGGTCGACCGAACTTAGGCTGAGTTGTATTTTCAGCTGATTTCTTCCGCACTTCGTTTCCGCGTTCCGGCTTTCAACGAGCTTCATCCTGGAGAGCTTTCCATGTGAACTTTAAGCTCATCCAATATATCTTTGGTGCACTCGTCAACTTCGAGAAACTTCCGCGATGAACCCGAGCACGACGATCAATTATCCTTTCGATTTTCCAATTTCTCTGATTTTTTCGATCGAGGACATCGAACGCTACTGATATGGAACCTGAAGATATTCTCAATGAAATCATTAGTCCCATGTTTGTTATCATCAAAACCGAGATTAAGGCTAAGGTTGAAAATCTAAAGCCAACAATCTCCCCCTTTTTGATGATGACAAACATTATTAAGAAAATATAATAATTAAGACATAGAAGGATATCAACTAAGAGATTTCTCCCCCTATCAACATGCATATCTATAAGAATAAACTCCCCTTATCTATATGCATGGATTTTCTATATTTTTCTACTCTTTACCTATAGTTTTCTCCTATATTTTCTTATACATTTCTCCGCTTTTTTACTTATACTCTTCTCCCCCTTTTGACATCAATCAAAAAGGGCAAGAAATGTCTATCTATTCAAAGGGATGAAATACAAATATTTTTTCATGAAGTTGAGACTCTAAGGAGTATTTTTTCATGAAACATGAAAATCTCAACCCAAGGGATAGAAAAAATAGATATTTAATATGAAACTTAAATCATACATGATAAAAAAATGATAGATACAAATCAAAACTCAATCATGTATGCACTCAAGTATGAATGTACTCATATCTTTTTCATGACCTTTTTTATTTCTTTCAAACTTTCAAAATACCAAGATCTAATCATTCAAAACATGTTTGAAAAGTTTGAAATGAGAATAATATCATTTGATCTAAATATGAACTTAGCATGTTTTCATTTGAAATAAGCATGAAAGACATGAAAATGCTAAGTCTCAAGATTTGCTATCTACTCATGTTTTCTCATATTTAGGCATCTAGACATCAAACATAAGATAATGTAAGTCTATGAATTAAGTTTGGGCTTAAGATGAAAATTTTAATTCACTTTGTTGACTTAGGTCAATCTATTCTTCAAGATTTAAAAATCAAGCTTTTAAGTTTATACAAAATCATATTTTTGACAAATATTTTTGAAACCAATTTTTGGATGAAAATTTTGATACCAAATATTGAATGGTCATTTGAAGTGCATGTATTAAGTTTGAACTCAAAATGAATTTTCTAAGTTCATTTTTCATCCTATATTATTTTCAATTAAACAAATGGATCATAGCTATCATCCAAAATATCAAAATCATTTCTAGAAATGATTTCACTCATGAAATTGTGTGAATGATATTAGAAATAGAATCCAAATAGAGTACATGAGTTTTTATTGAAGTTTTTTTTTTTGAAGAAAAATCAAAGTATCGGAAAGATTAGTGTTTCAATGATACTTTGTGTTTTCGAAATCCAACTTCAAAATTCCATTATAAATTAGATTCTTGATGAAATATTTTGAAATTTTTACTGATAAAACTATATTTTTCACTGAGTGTGCAGTTTCAAGAATCATCTCAAAATTAATTTTTTATATTTTTCTATAAATAACTGAAATTTATACCAATTGTAGATTGAAATGGTATTTATGTAATTTTTAGTTATTCTTAAAACTTGTTCAATTTTCATTCAAACTTTCATGACACCACATGATGGTCATGTAAAGAGTATATGTCAAGTTTGAGATGAAAATTATGTCCTTAAGTCAAAATATCAACCTAACATGGTTTCATTCAAAACTAAACTAGTTTTTATGAAACTTGCTAAGTATCAATCTTAACATTTACTCATGATTTTTCACATTTAACTCAATGGATACTTAACATGAGTAAATTTAAACATGTTTCACAACTATGGAATAAAAATGAGACCTTTAAGTCAACTTTTTGACTTGGGTCAACATGGTTCAAAAGAGGAAAGCATGAATTGACCTCTATTGTCATTTTATCCATATTCATGTGAATTTTTCATTCTAAGAGCATGGAAATATGTCATACCTATTCCTAAACATGTTTATGAAGTTTTGGACATAAAATAAATTTTCCAAGTCGATTTGTTGACTTGGGTCAAACTTCTCAAGCTTAAGTCCTCTAAGGTGAATTAGTTGTCACTTTATTCATCTAGACATGAATTTTCAATCTTAAGCACATGACAACTAATCATTAACACACCTAAACATTTTAAAGAAGGTTTTCATGATATCTAAATGAATCTAAGGAGATCTTAGGATGTGAAACATTTGAGGAATAAGACCTCTAGGTATGCTTAACTAGTTTGGACTTAAAAGAATGTCTCTACTGGTGAGTGTCAAACTAGAGCAAATTTCATTAGATGAAATTTGCCTAAGTGCTAATATTATACGTACTCATGAAAATTCAAGGGTTTTAACATGCAATCCTAATCATGAGTATAGAGACATAATCAACCATGAAAATTGAGATATTAGACTAGAAATATGCAATAATCAAAAACATACCTCATCCATGAATTTAGCCAAACTAATCTATTCTATTTAGCCTTCCATTTTATCATAACTTGCAAGTATACTTTATAAATAGAACATGAAATCAAATCTACATGCAAGCTATCAAACTAAATAGTGAAGAGAAAAACCAAATTTCATTTATCAACTTCAACTTCACTAAATAACATGGATTCATTTTCAAATAAATCATTCATGATAACAAAATGAATTAAGAGATCTCAAAATATGAAATTTTGAAAAATAATATCTCCAACCCTTCCTATTGGTTGAAAACCGAAAGCCACAATTAGTCTATGATTTAAAACCGCAAAGTCGCTTAGGCCCATTACAGGCCACATAGGTCTCCGAAGAGACCGGGAAATCAAAAATTAAAAACATTTTTCGAAAGACTCTTATTAAGAGCGGGAAAAATGACTCAAATTGAACATGTATCATAACTCCAACTTAAATAAAGCAAACCAAAGTAAGGAGATGATACCAGAATGTTTGATGCCAATTTTACCTAAGGCATCAAGGTAGCTTGAAGTTGCAACCAAGGGAGGATTCATTATTCAAGTCCATGGTCAACTTCAACTCATCACTTCTCTTTACTCTTGTGTGGTGGCTCCCCCTACAAGAGAAGATGAGACTTTTGGTACTCAAATAGTTTTGGGTCCTAGGGGGTTAGTGGGCTTAGGTACCCAAAGTGTCTTCACAACACTTGGGTTCATTTTGAATGCGCAATCATATATAGCATGCCCAAATACACCACAACAAAAACAATATCCATTAAATTTCTTTTTGTTTTTGTTGTGGACATGATATTTATTTTTAGAATGCTTGTTATTTGAACTAGGATGAGCATGAGCATTCTTAAAAGATACATTCTTCTTTTGAACATGAGGTTTAGTTGTAGAATGCTTAGTATGAGAATGATGATGAACCTTAGCATTCTTTACATGAGCATTTTTATTTTTAGAGTTCTTAAATGAGACATTTTGATTCTTAGAATTATAAGAGGAAGTATTAACTTTCCTACTCAAAGTCAACATCTCATTTTTCACATCATTCATGGATTTATGCAATGCATGCAATTGAGATTTCAACATGTTATTTTCAACTTTCAATTTTTCATTCTCAATTTTGTAATCATCATTCATAAACTTCAATTTATCTTTTAAATCCACATTTTCATGTTTCAAAGCTTTTAGCTCAAGGTTCAATGTATCATGGCAAGACTCAATAGAATTAGTCTTTAATTTGTCATTTTCTAATTCTAATGCATGCACATGTGAGCTAAGCTCTAAATTTTCTTTCTTTAATTTTTTTTTTTCTTTATCCTTTTTAACTAGCAAGGTGTACAATTTCTTATATTCGCCTACTAACTCATCATATTGCATATCATGTGAATTAGAAGAGCAAGTACTAACATTTTCATTATTATGACTAGAAGGGAGAGAGTATACCTCATCATTGGTACTCAAGAGACAAACTTTTGAAGTAGATTTATAGTCATTGCTATAGGGTGCTTCAAATGTGTGAGAGGTGGAGGTGGAAGCACTTGACCTCTTCCTTGGTTTGTTCTTCATGCTTGGGCAATTTTTCTTCAGATGCCTCTTCTCGTTGCAAGTATGACAAATTACTCTTCTTTTTCGGCTCTTGGTCCTACTTCTTTGACTAGAAAAGCTATGGGCATCAAAACCAAGATTAGTAGTAGGTGTGTGACCATTGTCATCATCACCTTCATCAAAAGTGCCAATTTCTTCGGTTTTGGCATAATCATATAAAACATTTAATGAGGCCCATAAATCAAAAGCAAAAGAGCAATGCATGACTTTTTCTAAGATGTCATTTGGTAATGTGCAAATAATACAATTCATGGCATCTCCATTATACTTAAACATTTTCTTATCTAATTCACTCCAAGCATGCATGTCAACCATAGGTTCAATGAATTCCCAATGTAGCATGTTAAAGACTCCAAAACCTTTAGTCTTTAAATAAATATACATCCTATACTTCCAAAGACCAAAGTTTGAGTCATCGAACCTAAGAGGAGAAGACGCTACACTCTCTAGAGCCATTTCTAGATCGAGACTAGATGTAAACGAGATGGTGAAATCTCAAGCTACGAACCCGCTTTGATACCAATTGAAGTCTAAATGGTGATACTAGGGGGGGTGAATAGTATGTTTATTAAAATAATTAGCCTAAATTCCAATTTTGATCATTTGATAACTTGTTTAGGCAAGATGCAATTATGCGATTAAATGCGGAAGCAAGATAAAGTAATTAAGCACAAACAATTTAAAATAATGCAAACACAGTTATTTATAGTGGTTCGGCCCTAATGCCTACTCCACTACCTAAGCACCCCGCTTAGGATTTCCAAACTAGTTTTACTAGATTATTTTCCGTTTCCCTTACACAGAGGACTTTTCACTTGAAGAGTCGCACTCTCGACCTAAGGTACTTCCACACCCGGAAGTCTCTGGCTTCTTATCGAGAGAACTCTTCCACCTCAACCCTAAGGGACAACTAAATTAATCCTAGTAAACACTAAGTTTACACACGTGGCTTTACTCCTTTTCACCAAGGATACTACTTCCACACAACAGAGCTAACACAAGGTCTTCACAGACTCAAATCAAAAATAGTTCAAATAAACAGATAAAATACAATCAAAAGAGCTACAATATAAAACAAGATTAAAAGCACTTTTTAATCCTTCAAAAACCTCCAACTCGCCAAGTAGTAGAGATTGGGTTGAAGCCCGAGTTGAGGAGCAGATGACGCTTGAAGAAGAACACAACAGAGGAACGGAGCGCGCTGCGATTACTCCTTGGAAGGCTTTAAATCTCCCTTAGAATGCTCAATGAAAAGTCTAAGAGAGGGAGAAGAAGATTAAATGAAGTATATGAGGGTATATTTATACCCTACTGAAGAAACGATAGCTCAACGTATAGTTTTCTATCCGTTGCAAGCCGTCGATCGATTGGTCGGTCCACCGACCGATCGACCGCTCCTTCGACCACCATTTTTTCTCTCTGGTCGGTCGACCGATGGATCGACCACCAAGATGCAAGATCTTCGATACCGACCTTCGATCGAGCCGTCGATCGACCGACGCGATCTTGCGTCTTCAGCAAACGTAGGTCAGTCGATCGATTGGTCGACCGCCCGAGCTACTGCCCAATTTAGGCTTCGATCGGTCGACCGCCTGGTCGATCGAAGTAGCTTCTACCTCTATTAGGCACTGTTCGGTCGATCGACTAGTCGACCGAAATGGCTGGTGCCATTTTCCTTACCCTATTCGGTCGATCGCCCGGTCGACCGAACTTAGGCTGAGTTGTATTTTTTAGCCGATTTCTTCCGCGCTTCATTTTCGGGTTTCGGCTTTCAACGAGCATCATCTTGGAGAGCTTTCCATATGATCTTTGAGCTCGTCCAATGTATCTTTGGTGCACTCGTCAACTTCGAGAAACTTCCGCGACGAACCCGAGCGTTACGATCAATGTCCTTCCGATTTTTGGATTTCTCTGATATTTCCGATCGAGGACATCGAACGCTACTGATATGGAACCTGAAGATATTCTCAATGAAATCATTAGTCCCATGTTTGTTATCACCAAAACCGAGATTAAGGCCAAGGTTGAAAACCTAAAGCCAACATAGGTTAATAGGTTTGAGGGGTTCTCAGAGTGGTGAGAAGAGTGTCCTCATTGTATTCAAAGGGAAACACAAACTCTATAAAGTAGTGGTTAGAAATCCTTGGTGATGAGCCAAGATAGTAGAGTAGGCATTTGGCCGAACCACTATACTTACTCTTGTTTGCATTGCTTTCTTATTTTCCTATTATTGCTCTCAATATTTGATCATGTCTATTGTTAAGAAACACTTACACTCAATTGAAGTTAAATTTGAGTAAAAAGAAAATTTGATTAAATAGCAAAGGGGACAGACACTATTCACCCTCCCCTTCTAGTGTCGGATTTCACATAACATAGTCATCTTTAGAGGGGTAAATATGAAGATTTTGAACTTTGCAAGAGTCACATAATTTTGTCTTGAATAGGATGTTGAATTACAATTTCTCATCCACAACAATATAATAGTACGTGAAGTGTCAATCTTTTTTCTTTTTGTTCCCCGTCAGCTTCTTGGATCTTTATTCATAGATGAAGTATCATAGATGAAGGAACAAATTGTTAGAGCATCTGGAAACAATATATGTTCTGAAATAGTATATGTTATGTTTCCCCTCTGTGCATTCTTTGATTTTTCACCCTCTCCTTCCCTTAAAAAAATATGACAGTCTCTGTTCTCAAGAATGAGGTTCAAAATCCTAAAGTAGCATCTCTCATCATTAACAAAAAATACTAACAATTTCTCTTTAGAAGCCTTAATTCTCTCCATCTCTATTATTTCTTCCTCCATTAATTTGTTCTGTTGTTCTTGCAAGCCGAACATTGCACCCTCACATGACTTGAGAGTTGCTGCCATTAAATCCCGGGCTTCATCATCCTCACATGACATGACTTCTCGATCTCC
The DNA here is from genome assembly GCA_034359265.1 of Canna indica. Lineage (NCBI taxonomy): Eukaryota > Viridiplantae > Streptophyta > Magnoliopsida > Zingiberales > Cannaceae > Canna > Canna indica. The sequence continues at coordinate 34,163,536 of CP136892.1, read as the reverse complement.
CAAATGTGTCTAAATATATGGATTGCAGCAACTATACCAGAAGGCGCGCTCTTAAATATGATATTCAGTAGTTCAATTTAAACTAGCTGACTACCCAAACTAATGCATGAACTATTGTTGGTTATTTAGATGCTTCTGATTCTACATTTTCTACTTCAGGTACCAGATATGGTGGAAGTTTGCAGAAGCAAATCAAGAAAATGGAAGTTTCTCGGCATGTGAAGTACTTCTGTGAATTTTGCAGGAAGGTACCAATTTCTTGCATGGAATTTTGAAATAGCTTAAAGTGTAATAGAAATGTTTATTTTGAAATGCATAATAACTGCACAAATGCTATTTGTATCAATTATCAATTACTTGAAACTCAGTTCAACACTTTAGTTTTCTTTTCTAGTGACATTGCTAAGTCTAAGCTCTTTCTTTTGAACTTCACTAGATCTTCAAATGTTACAGTGATGGCTTTTGACGTGGTCTTTGTGATTGAATGACATACATCTTTCTATTGATGATTATATGAGCTTCTCTTCTATAAGAATGGGTGATTTGAAATTTTCCAACATCTTTTGAACTTCACTAGTTCTGCACTCCACATGGGAATTTTTTTTTTTACAAAAGAAAGCACATGGGAAATTTTACTTCACTTAATTTGATAAAAAATTTACTTAACTCTTGCATTTTATTGTCATTAGTAAGAGATTAAACCAATATAATTTGAAGTGTCTCAATTTTAATTTGTTAGATTAAATTTTTGATCGTTTTTAATTATTAATTGATTTGAATTGTTTAGGAAAATGATGATTTGAGAGATGAAGATAAACTTCACGGAGGAGATAATCATCAAGAGGACTTAGCTAATTTGGAATGAGAAGATGAAGTCTTTGAAGGAGCAACATGCAATAATGGTAGAGAGGCAGAACCAGATGCAACACCAAATGCAAGTAATGCAATCTCTTTTGAGGACCTTTATTACACAGATGAATCCAAATTTGGACATGTAGGCTATAGCAGCTTTGTTGGCACCATTAGCTTTGTTGGCTAATTTGGAAGGGGAAGACTAGGCTTGATAGATTAATTCCACATGTAATAGTGAACTTTGTTTTTTGAGTCGACAATTATATTTTATATTTATGAATGAAATTTATGTTTTGGAATTTACGTTTATGAAATTTTATGGTTCTACAATGTTTTTATTACATGAACACGACCTATAGGAATGGTTTTACATATTGTTTCCTTAAGCGCCAACTATAGGAATAGTTTTCAAATCGTTCCTTTAACTTTGGCCTATAGGAACGGTTCTCAACAGTTTGAAAACCGTTCATATAAGCTTGTCCTATAGAAACACTTTTTGGAATCGTTCCTATAGGCTTCGTCTATGGGAATGGTTTTTGTGACAGCGTGGCCATAGGTAGAAAAATAGTTCCTATGGCCTAGCGGAACGGCAGATTTTCGTACACATGAGGAAACTGTTCCCATAGGTCTATGGCTACGATTTTGTATGTTTTGGGAACACTTTTCGACCGTTCATGTAGGTCAAAAATGTTGTAGTGCATATAGAGTTTATAATCGTAGAACTATGATTGTTGAAGAATCTATGTATGTTACTTTTGATGAAACTAATAATTCTTCTAGAAATGTTAAGATTGTGAATGTAGGTGAGGAACTTAAGGAATTAACATTTCATGACAAATAGGTTGAAGATGAAAATAATGAGGAAACTCACCATGAAGAACCTTCATCATCAACTCTACCTTAAGATGAAGAAGGAGAAGAGGAAGCTCTACCACCTCTCCCCAAAGGGTACCGGTTGATAAGAGATCATCCAATGGATCAAGTCATTGGACAACCATCAACGGGAGTGGTAACGCGCTCTAAACTTAAGAATATTTGTCAATATATAGCATTTATATCTCAAGTAGAGCCAAAAAATATTAAGGAAGTAATAGAAGATGAGTTTTGGATACTAGCTATGCAAAAAGAGTTTAATCAATTTGTTAGGAATGAAGTGTGAGATTTAGTACCTAGACCTAGTAGACAAACCGTAATTGGGACTAAATGGGTATTTAGAAACAAGTTAGATGAAGGAGGCTTAGTCATTAGAAACAAAACTAGGTTAGTGGCCCAAGGGTATAATCAAGAAGATTGAATAGACTACAATGAAACTTATGCTCCCGTTAGCTTTTTGTCTTATGCTAGCTTTAAAGGTTTTTAACTTTTTCAAATGAAGGTTAAAAGTGCTTTTTAAAATGGTTTTATCGATGAAGAAGTTTATGTTGAACAATCCCCCGAATTTGAAAGTTTTGAGTTTCCAAATCATGTCTTTAAACTTAAAAAGGCTTTATATAGCTTGAAACGAGCCCCTAGGGCTTGGTATGAAAGGCTTTCCATATTTTTGATTGATCAAGGCTTTAGCATTGAAAAAGCTGATGTTTCTCTTTTTATAAAAATTAATGAAAATGATATTTTACTCGTGCAAATTTATGTTGATGATATAATATTTGGCGCTAATAATGAATTGCTTTGTGAGTGGTTTACAAAGTGCATGCAAGAAGAGTTTGAGATGAGCATGATGGGAGAACTTCCCTTCATGCTTGGTCTCCAAAATAAGCAAACCAACAAAGGGATCTTCATAAATCAAGCCAAGTACACAAAGGAGCTCATCAAAAGGTTTGGAATGAATGAAGCCAAGATAGCTTCTACACCAATGAGCACATCCATCAAGCTTGATAAAAATGAAGATGGTGTCAAAGTATATGAAAAGTGATATCGATGTATGGTTGGTAGCCTTCTCTATTTAACCGCAAGTAGACCTAATATTATGTCTAGTGTTTGTGCATGTGCTAGATTTCAATCTTGTCCTAAAATATCTCACTTGAGTGCGGTCAAATGCATATTGAGATATTTGAAAGACACGGTTGACTTAGGATTATGGTATCTATGTAATGCATCTTTCGATTTAATTAGTTTTTCGGATGCCGATTTTACCGGGTGTAAAGTAGATAGAAAAAATACTAGTGGATGTTTTCAATTCCTAGGAATGAGTCTTGTTTCTTGGTTTTCAAAGAAATAAAACTCGGTTTCACTTTCAACTACCGAAGCGGAATACATCGCTGCGGCTAGTTGTTGTGCACAAGTCATTTGGATGAAACAAACCCTTTTAGATTATGGGCTTAAGTATTCATGTATACCTATATATTGTGATAACACTAATGCAATCAATTTAACAAAAAATCTAATTTTACACTCTAGGACCAAGCACATTGATTTAAGGCACCACTTTCTTAGGGATAATGTAGCTAAGGGAAATATATTCGTGGAATTTGTATCCACCGACAAGCAACTTACGGATATATTCACAAAACCCTTAAGTGAAGAAAGCTTTACAAGCTTAAGAATGCAATTAGGGATTTGTGCTTTTCCAAATGTTTGAAAATTCATCTTTTGAAAAATTATATTTCATGACGTATCATCACACTTATGTATTGCCTTATAATGGGGCCTTGCAACTTATCGATGTTTGCCTTCTATAGGCTTACATTGATAGGAAGGACTATAGTTGTAGATGATACTCGGTTTTATGGTTTTCTTGATTTTATTGGTGGAGCTCATTAATAATACTTTAATTCTTGCCCTTTTTGATTGATGTCAAAAGGGGGAGAAAAAATAATGTCACATGTGTTTTATGATGCATATAGATAGGGGGAATCATAAGCATGATATGCATATTGATAGGGGGAGTATATGTTAAGTTGCAAAATAAGTTGTGCATGCCTTAACTCAAACTCACATATGATACTTAGAGTCACTTTTCATATAGAATTTCAAGTTGTGTTTGTCATCATCAAAAAGGGGAGATTGTTGGCCCAATAGTAAATAAAAGCAAAAAGAAAAATAAGGATGATTTTGCACCTTCTAAACGGTCCACCCGAGCCGCAGGGTGAACCAAGGCCATCATCCTAGTGTTCTTGGAAGCGCATCTCGCCAAGGTGCTGCCAAAAATCCACATGTAGGTTGTCGATTCAAATAGTGCCTTCACGGGGTTCAAGTCGTCATCTCCATGGTCCCGAATTCCTCTCCGCGTGCACTGAAACATGACAACAAACATGCTCAAGTATAACATGTCCCTAAATTTTAATTTTAGATACTAAAAAGAAGAAGACCCAAACAACCCTTGGGGAGAGGTTTAAGGAGAGGGAGAAGAGATTTACAATCACACTTCTAAAGGTGAAGGCATGGATGTGCATGCCCTATTTAAATGATGCAAATCTGAAATTCCCAAAAATTACAAGCAATCATCACAACCGGATTTACACCCAGTCACAAGCACATATGGCTAGTCTATCCTCTCATGCATCTTATCTAATAAGCAAAAGGAAAGAAAAAAAACCCAAAAACTGTGCTAATTGGGTTACATTTCCATCTAAAACGTTTCACCCGAAGCATTCTGAAAAATCAGCTTTTGGGGGTTGTTCAGCCGTGAACCCATAGGGCCTTTCGAGTTTGGTTTCTGTCCCGAAGGATATGAACAGTAGGCTTCATCTCGGACTCAATACTTGAGCTGTGAAGCCAATAACCAAATCAAGAAGCCCCTGAAAAGACAAATCGCAACAACACGTTTGGGACGCGAATGGTTCAATGTAACATTAATGCGAAAATAGAATTTCAAAATTCGCTAAAGGTAGCTCTGATACCACTATTGGGATGTGGAGAGGAAACACAACGATTTAAAAAATTAAAAACACCCCGAAAACAACGATCTACTTTAGTGATATTAAGGAATTCAACATGAAGAGGGAACACCTCGAACTCACACAAGGAGAGAATACCTTGCTGAAATTTTTGGACTCCTCCAAAGATTCAATCTAGCAGCGATTTCCAGTGAGGTAGCAATTCGACGGAGCTTCACCAAGCTAGCAGATGAGGAAGAGCTGGAACTTCAAGTTGCGACAAGATCTTGGAGGAGGAGATATAGTTTTGAGATTAATTCCATATTAATTCGGAATTAATTCCAACCAGGGGTGTTCGGCCAACACCACCTAAATAATCTCATAGGAGTTCAAATTTAAACTCACCACAGAATTCAAAGTTCCTTGGTTTGCCTCCAACTGAATCCCTATCTAATAGGGATGAATAAATTCATCTCCTATCAAATAAGGAGTCTAAACTAATCTCGGACCCGGGGTCAATTTAGTCTTATCACGTGCCCTACAAATTAGGGATCCGAGGAAGGTCGTTCCTCGAGTACTAATAATTCGTTCCAATCCAAAACACCTTTCTAATTTTGTCCATAAAAGAGAACCCTGATCGTGATGCAGCATGTCCATGCCAGTATACATTAAGTGCTGCTTTCGGGCTCTATCCCATAAAGCCCGTTACTATAGTAGCCTATTTTGTGTGTGACCCATTGGGCCCCACACTAAACAAACAATGAGTTGTGCATAACGAAGAGCTGAATTTGATAAAAACACATTCTATTTGAATTTCCACGAGCCTCTACTAAACCCCTTTAGTGTGTTCGTGTGAGACTCCACTCACAACTCATGATTGACGTCAAGCAATATGTCATGACTACCCGGATAGTGTGAGGTTCAATCTGCAGGGACCGAACGCTCTTCGGTGATTAGTTACTATACAACTAAATTCTTCGATTACAATGTCTCAAACTTGGCTAGGTTATGAAAATCGTGTCAAACCCTAATGTCGATTCATATGTATTCAACTCTCTTAAGTTGTCATCTCAACCATAAAATGTCAAAAACCCTTTTCTGACTTTCATATCTAATCTAGCCAGAGATTTCCGAGTCGACACTTGTAGGAGCACATAGGATAATATCTCCTCTTACTAAGAGTAACTGATTCATTGTTGATTGCTCACCTGTAAGTCGAATGACCTACACTAGAGGGGGGGTGAATAACAGTTAAGTGTTTGCTAAAAACTTAACCTAATTCAGTTTTAATTGTTTTCTTGATTACTTAGGTTAATGCTCAAATCAAAGACTAAATATGGAAGCAAGTGAATATAGCAAATAAAGCAAGCACAAATAGAAACAATGCTACTCCACTATGCAAGCACCCCAATTAGGATTTCCAACTCTAGTTTATTAGATTGAAGTGTTTCCTTTACAATGAGGACCTTTTCACCGGGGAGTCTCCGCTCTCACATCGAAGATACTTCCACACTCGAAAGTCTCCGTCTTCCTACCGAGAGCACTCTCCCACCTCAAACCCTAAGGACAACACAACTAATTCTAATGAACTAAGTTTACACTGATGGATTTAAGCCCCAACACCAAGGCTACCACCAAACTCAAGATCTATAACTAGATCTTTACAAACTTGAGTAACGATGAAATAAATACCAAAAATACAATAACAAATGGAGCTATAAACAAAACCAAGTATACTTAGCTCCAATACAAGTTCACTAGTCCTCTTGATGCCTTTTGATGATGAATCGATGAAGGACAAATGCTTGAATCAAGGTTTCAACTAAAACTAGAGTTTGCTCAAGAATGGCTTAAGAAAAGCTTAGCAAATATCAAGGGATGACACAATGAAGCATTAGTAACCATAGGACGGTAGGTTTGGGACCTTATATAGAGATCTCAAGGGTAGGGGTTCAAAAAGAGCCGTTCAACGGATCTAAAAAGATCATTTGGGACTTTCAGTCGACCGTCGGGCGATCGAGGATTGGCCGAGATTCGATCGATAACCTGCAATTTGGGCAGGTTGCTGATTTTTCTAGTTTGCTCATTCTTTACAAGTCTTATTAACTTTAAAACATAAATGTTAAATAAGGATTACCCCCATTTGGATTCAATAAAAATATCTAAAAAATCAAAATCCTTAAGAATCAAAATTTAACTTTTGGGGTCTAGTACAAATTTGCAAAAACCCAAAATTTTAAAATCTCTCGGATCAAATAGGGACAGGTTAAAGGTTTTCAAAAATTCCTTTAAAATATGTCTTTAACTTATTTTTGCCTAAGGAATAATTACAAGGAGTTTTAGTGCTAAGGAGATGTCTAAATCATATAGCCTTCCAAGGAGCTCCCTAGACTTTGAAGATTTTTGAGACATTTTTTGATTTTTCGGGTTTTTATATTTTGGGATTCGAGTTTTAGTTTTTGTGTTATTATGCGTCAAATAGAGGATATACATAAATCCAAACACTTTAGACCTAGACTCAAACTTCCCGATGAATCCCGAGGATCGATGAGCATCATTGTCGATTTCTCTGAATTTTTTGATTACGAACGTCGTGCGCAAATCGATATGGAATCTGAAAATATTTTTTCATGAAATCATTAGTTTCATGTTTGTTATCATGAAAACCGAGATTAAGACCAATGTTCAAAATCTTAGGCCAACATCACCTACCTTTATGAAAGCTTTACTGTGTCTAGTAGTACCCGACATATGACTCTATAAGCCATGCAGGGATAACACCAAAGCGATCGATTGTCAATCACAATATTACAATGATAACTTCAGGTCCAAGGATTGCTTGCACCCACTATCACTTGAGGAATAGCCTATTGACACTCATGTAAGGATTCCATTTGGCGTTTCTCGAATGGTTCCGTGCAGTGAACTCATTATCTAATGAGCACATGCACTTGTACGTTACTACAAGAAATCTGGACTTTAGTGAGGGTCGCGACCCTCACTAAAACCCCATATGACCCTCACACGTCGTCAGGAAAAGTCTCGTCACTAAAAATATAGGTAAGGGTAAAAGGTAACTTTCGTGAGGCAAAACTAAACCTCACTAATTCTTAAGGAGGGAGAAGTGCAGATTTGGTCCTATAAGTTTTCAATTTTTTGGACTTTGGTCCTATAAATTTCATTTTGGTATTTTCGGTCCTGTAAGTTTGCTCTGTAGTACAGATTTGGTCCTATCCGTGACGGTCCGTTAACTCTCCGTTAATGTGGACTAATATCGTTCATACACGTTGACATATTTGGTCCTATAAGTTTCATTTTGAAATTTTTAGTCCTATATGTTTGCCCCATAGCACAGATTTGGTCCTATATATTTGCCCCGTAGTACAAATTTGGTCCAATATATTTTTCTCATAGCACAAATTTGATCATATATGTGATGGTCTGTTAACTCTCCATCCACAAAAAACTAAACGACGTTATGTCCATATTGACAGAGTTAATAGACCGTCATGAATAGAACCAAATCTATGTTACTAAGCAAACTTATATATGTTACGGAGCATATGTATGTTACGGAGCAAATCTATCCGGTCCGTCATATCGATTTGGTTCTGTCCACGACGGTCTATTAATCCTGTCAACATGGACATAACGTCGTTTAGTTTTTCGTGGACGGAGAGTTAATGGACTGTCGCGGATATAACTAAATCTGTGCTATGGAGCAAACATATAGGACCAAATCTGTTCTACGGGGCAAACATATAGGACTGAAAAATTTGAAATGAAACTTATATGACCAAATATGTCAACGTGTATGAACGACGTTAGTCCACATTGACGGAGAGTTAACGGACCGTCACGGATAGGACCAAATCTATACTACAAAGCAAACTTATAGGACCGAAAATATCAAAATAAAATTTATAGGACCAAAGTCCAAAAAATCGAAAACTTATAGGATCAAATTTGTACTTCTCCCCTAATTCTTATATTTAATGAGGGTCATTTGTGATCCTCACTAAAAGGTAGCTTTCGTGAGATAAAGTTGACCCTCGCTAATACTCATATTTAGTGAGGGTCACGGTCGACCCTCACTAAATATGAGTATTATGCCTCGTTTGGTTGACACAACTTCTTGCAGGAAATAGCCAAAATATTTTTTGTTTGGTTGACACATCTCCTGCATTTTGTAGGAAGTACAATTTCCTCAGTAAGTATACCTAGGGGACTCTAGGTAAGTTGCACTTTCTGCATTGTATTTGAAAGAAAAAATCAATATTGACATCACATTTATATTTAATGTGAAATTTATAATTTATGTTGTCAACATTATGAAATTAGATAATTTTTGAATTATTTATCTATTATTTATTTTATTTAGTAAAATATATAATTTTTCATATTAATTATACATAAAAATTATTTTTCTATATAATAAAATGTATATATTATATTAATTATATATGCAAAAAAATATTATATATATATTAAATATTAATTTACAAATAAAATTTATTTATTTTCATATATATTAATAAATATTAATTTATAAAAAAATGATATATTAATAATTTTATATGTACTTCCTAGGAAGTACTTATGTCAACTAATCATATTGTAGGTGATAAATTATACTTCCTATGAATTAATTTTTTATCAATAAAATATTTTTTAGGAATTTTCTGAAAAATACACATGAGAAATTAATTTATAAGAATTATAATTTTTTTGCAAAAAATTATTTTACATGTCAATTAAATGAGATCTCAGTGAGGATCAATTTTGCCTCACGGAAATTATATTTAGTGACTATCGGGGCATAATTTTTATCTATATTTTTAAATTATATTTGCTTTGATTGATTAAGAAGGCGGATTAAATTTTTAAAATCTAATCAATCATACGCTGCATAATTGGATTGACGCAGAAATTGGATCGGACATATAGATGAATTTAATTTGACCGAAATACATTGGCCTGATTTAAACAACCAGGAGGGGGTGGGTTTAGGTTATCGGCAGATGTAATCTCCATCCGCCGCCTAACACCCCGACTCCACAATTCACGACTCCATACGCGACCACAGCAAGCACCCCGCTTCTCTTCTCTTCAGGTCTTCTCCTCTTCCTCCTCCTCCTCCGTGTTTAGGTTTCATCTTCGCGATAGCTCTTCTCCACGCGACCGCAGCAACTCCGCCCCTCGCCGCTCTTCTCCTCAGGTATCTTCTTCTTCTTCTTGCTCTTCTCCACACGACTCCATCTTCTCGACTACAGCAGCGACTCAAATACGCGACAACGGGCTGTTTGAGTATTTTCATCTTCTTGACCTCCTCACTCTTCATTTGACTATGGGCTATTTAGGTGTTTTTCATCTTCTTCACCTCCTCACCCTCATTCTTCATCTGACTGTTTTGCAGGGTTTGGAAACTGCTATTCTCTTCCTCATTCACAAAGTTGATTCAACGGTATGCTTCTTCACCTCCTTAGGTATTTTCATCCAAGGTTAATACTTTCTTCTCCAAGGTTACTTTATAGTAAAAGGCTTTGATTGTTCATGAAAGTTTAATTTTAACAACTCATTATACCAACTGAAAGTGATGTATCTGATTATCAAAACACTATTCAGCATCAAGCTTGTATCCTAGACTTGTTATCTCACAGTAATCATGCACAATGGAACTACAGTTTGCTTGAGATCAAACCAAAAGTTTCTTGTATTCGACAACACAAAAGAGAAAGAATTGAAGTAGCATCTTCTATGCTGCAATTGGATGTTATTGATGTGAAACATGTTACCATATCTAGCCATCATAATTAATTGCAGAGTTGGGCTTACACCAAGAACATGCAAGTGTACATACCTCCTAAAAATATGATAGATCTTCCAAGAACCTGAAACATGTACCTCAATTAGAAGCATTACCATCTAGAGCAGGCAAGCATGATCTTATAACCTCTTTAGCCAGTTCCAGCTCCTTGATATGATCAACGGAGGTACTAGCCTAACCACATTTCCCTTTCTAGCTGTCAACACCAAACGGCCAGCTTCTCAATAAGCATTGACAAGAGGAGAAGCTTGGACATCAAGCTCGATTCCTACGATAAGCCCAAATCCACGCACTTCCTTCACATGTTGATATATTGTCTCCCATTTTTTGATAGTAGTTATTTCAAATAGTCCTTTTCTGGTTACACTGGCCAAGAAAGTTGGGTTCTTAATTTTATCCAATACAGCAAGGGCAGCATGACAAACAAGAGGTCCCCCTACAAAAGCGCTCCCATGGTCGCCATAGTTTGTAGTTGCGGCAGATAACCTGTTTGGCCTAACGCATATTGGATATTTGGACCTGTAGAAAAGAATGTAATCGAACCATGTTAACAAGCTTAAATATGACATTAGAATTTCATGATAGCGCACTCATACCCTGCTGATCTCAATATCAGTGAAGCAAAGTAATCAATGATGTCATAACAGTTAGATCCTAATCTAGTTTGATCCATGGCCCTGTAGCCACAGGAGCCTGACTAACACCCAAAAATTTCAGAGCATCACCCTTCTAAAAAATATGGTCCAGGAATTCTAGCTTCTAAGGATTATAACTTAGCTTGCCCCATCAAAGACCAATAGAGCTCCAACATCATCACAGGCAGTTCGTAAGACTTGTAGGAATTCCTTTGTGGCACTGTATATTCCACCTTCACCCTGAATAGGTTCTACAAAAACTGCTGTCATTTTGCCAGGTTGAATTGCTTTTTGAGCTTGCCATATTCAAGGAATGTAACCCAGGCATGACAAGTTCAAAGGGTGATCTATAGTGGTCTTTACTTGTGAGTGCAAGAGCCCCCATTGTCCTTCCATGGAAATTATTGCTGAAGGCAATAAACTCTAGTAGCAGGATGTTTATTATCAGGATTTGAAAATCTTTTAAACTTCCTAGAAAATTTTATAGCTGCTACATTTGCTCATGTTCCAGAGTTTGTACAATTTAGTCTTATTGCATGAAAAGACTTGAGCTTCGTGTATTAGTACAATTTAGTAACAAATTGGGAGATGGGAATTGAAGCAGAGGGTACTTCGTGATCTAGAATTTACCTTTCTTAGTTATTCAATGCAAGTACTTAGTTAACCTTTCTTAGTTATGATCAGATGTTCCATAATGTGGTGCTTGAGATGTCCTCAAATCATCTAAACATGAAGTCTGCTTTCAGATGGTAAAGTTCATTGCAGGCTCCAAATTAAAAGTTATAAAGATTTCACACGGTTTGCAGGAGTACTAGTGAATAGTGATGCAACACTCAGTAGCGTAATTAATTTTCAAATGCTTGTTCTAATTTGTAATTTGATTGTAGATTAGTGTAATTTATAGTTTGGGAGGTCTTGTAATTTGTAATTTGTAACACAACATTTTGCGAGGTAGATTGGTGGTATATCTTTACTTGAAATGCATGCCTTTATTTCATAAATTATATCTTCGTATATGTTCATTATATCAAAGTATATATGTTCATTAGTGGATGATTGAGTAAAAAAAATATAGTAATGAATTTGTGTATCTTTTTAGTAGAGAATTTATGTTTATTTGCGTGGAATTTTTTGTTTTTAGTATTGTGTAAAGAATTTTTTTTGTAAACATTAATTTAATTCAAGTTATGTTTTTTTTTTCCAAATCATTATTTTATAATTTATTTGTTAATAGTATTATTCGATTGTGTTATCCTTGCCAAAACAAACACAAGACTTGTATTTTACATTTTATCCCAGCTTTTTATCTTGTGTCAAAACAAACATAGGACGGGATTTTAAAAAATCCATTTGGATTTTTATTCTATCCATATCCCCTTCAAATTTTATCCTATCAAAATCAAAATTGACAAAGCAAATATGATTTTAGTGACGATATTTTCTTGACGACATCTAACGGCCTGGTGACTTTTACTAAAAGCCTTTAGTTAGTAAGGATCATATAGAGTTTTAGTGAGGGTCGCAACTCTTATTAATTCCTACATTCTGTGAGGGTTGATGATCCTACTAATTATTACATTTTATGAGGGTTGACTCTTACTAAAATTTTTTTGTAGATTTTTTTTTTTTTTTTTTTTCATGTGGGTCTCTTGATCCTCACTAAAAGTTAATATAATCTGAATATAGAATCTAATAATTTTTTTAATTTAATTATATTTACATAAATATTAAGAAGCATATAAGACAAAAAAATATATCATCATTTATAATATTTCTATTGCAAAATTTATAAAGTACCACTACATGATCTATTACAAAATATATATATTATAAAATATCAATCTCATTGCATAAAAGTTTCTAATTTCAAAATAAAATTTAGACGTGAATAACTAATCCATACATAAATCAAGAGTATGAATAATTAATTCATACATAAATCAATTAAATAAAAAAAAATTCTTTTATTTCCACCTTTCGTCTCGTACACTTTGAGCAAAAGTAATATCTTTTTGAGCTCGTATAATGAGGAAGAATTTGATTCGTTTGATTGGACTTATTTTGCTTATGTACATCCTACAACATAAAATCCATAAAAATATATCATGGTATATGTTACAGTCAATTAATTAAAAATATACATTAATTTATATACTTTCGTGCTCTCTTTGTCATGTCATCAACAAATATTTTTCAATAATCTACCTCAATCCCCTATGGGACATAGCACATGCTCCAATATTTTTTCATTTGTCTCATACATATTATAATAACAACATCCTCACAATAAAATTTTATCTTCCAATACTAGTCTATCTAACAAGCAATGAAGAAAATAACATTAACTCGTAAACTTAAAAGTGATGAATTAGTAAAAAAATTATTTTCCAAAATGCAATCATAGACACATAATACTATTACTATGGTATAAACAAAATAAATATGTACATAGAATGTTGGAGCATAGTGCCTAGAGACATATCACGTGGTCATATTCATATAAATTAGGGTAAATTATATTGGTCTCCCCTAAGATTTAGTAAAATTATACTGACATCCCTTATATTTGTAATTTTATCTTGTAACCCCCTTGAGTTTTGTAAAAGATTACACAGACCTCTCCTACTAACAAAAATTATTAGTGGGGTGTCTATCATGTGCATTGCACATACTTACTAATGCATTTTTGAAATATTTGTATTTCTTTTTTTATTTTAAATGATAAAAATACCCTTATGTCATTTTTATTTCTCAAAATTTATATTTTTAAAATAAAATAATTCATTTTAAATTTTTATTTTTAAAATTTTTATTCAATTATTTTATGTATGTATTTTAATGATTTTTCAGCAAGGGGCATAAGAGAGAAAATACATTACTAATGGAGTTCATTTAACACCGTTAGCTACAAAGGAAGTGAGTGTCACCTGGACAAATAGAAAGGAGGTCACTGTAATTTTACTAAACCTCATGGGAGATCAATATAATTTACCTTATAAATTATAGTCTATGACTTGCCTTTGAATCCAGGAATCAAGTTTTGATTAACTTGAACAAAGTCAATGCTCTGGACCATAGCTATACCGGTAATAACTTGAACAAACTTAATTCAGGACCACAACTATATACCTATAGTAAGTTACCAGTAAATAGAATCTAATAAGAGAATTGCCCGAATTCAATACATACTTCCACGAAGATTAGTCTATTTAGAAGAAATTATATATGCACCATGAAATTTACTTCCTTTTCTCTCTCTTTATTTCATCTTCACCCAATTAGAAAAATGATTCTCCATAAACAAATTGCCTATCAGAAGAGTTCTCATTTCTAAATTGAAGAAGAGTTCTGTTTTTGATATAATTGCATATCAAAAGAGTTCTGTTTCATATTGCATATCATAAACAACTACTTTTGGAACAAAAAATGCAGGAATCAAAGTATAAGAGCAAGTTAAACTAAATTGGAGGATCATCTTTTCAAAAGTAAAAATACAGGAATCTAAGTATAAGAGTAGATTAAGAATGCATGAATGAAAAATTAAACTAAAAAGACCTAAGATTAAGAGTATAAAACCTAAGAGTAAATTAAGGATGTAGATGTATAAGAATGCAGGAATAAAACTTAAGAGTAAATTAAGGATGTAGATGTATAAAGTGATAATGCAGGAGTGAAGTATAATAATAAATTATAAGAGACAATCCTGGAATAAAAATACCTAACCTTAAACTAATAATGCAGGAATCATCTTTTGAAGAGTAAATTAAGGAATAATTAATAGGAAAAATATCATATGATGATATGTAAAATTTCATAGAGAATTCAAACTAATGACTCTGGCTGATACTATGTCAAAGATTAAATTTGAAGAAAGATTAAAAGCCTATAAATGTCTATCCTGTGGAAGCATTGCGATAAATACATCTAAAAATGTAATGATCATCGTAAATATCTATCATGTGGAAGAAAAAGCCTAACCAAGTGTTTAAGGAAATCATAAAGCAGTTGAACAGTAAGCATTGCGATCCTAGTGAAAGAACCAATTATTAGAGCAATCAAACATTAATGTTGATCTATTGGCGAAATAGAAGATAACCAACATGAGAACCAATTATCAACCTCGGAGCATGCGTTATTTAAACATTATAAATGATCTATTGGCGAAATATACATGTGAATAAGCAATTTAAACAAGGCTCGAACCAAACATGTAAATAAGCAATGTAAACAAGGTAGCTAAATCATCCTATATATTATATCATCACTACTAGAAATTGGTTCTTCAGCAACGGCTGCTCAAGCCGTTGCTATTTACAACTACGTTCTTACGGCCGCTTAAGTCGTTGCAGATATGCTATATCTGCAACGACGTTGTAACGGACACGTGAGCCGTTGCTGATGATTAAATTATCAGCAACGGCGTTCAAACGGACAAGTGAGTCGTTGCTCATGATTAACCTATCAGCAACGGCTTTCTAACGGCTAAGTGAGCTGTTGCTGATAAGTTTATATAGGGCACGCGATCGCGCCCACCCCCTTCTTCCTCTTCCTCTGCCCGCCTCCGTTGCTCTCTTCCGACGCCACCGCCGAGCTGCCGCCGCCGCCCCATCCTCGACCTCCGATTCTGACCTTCACCTCCCGTTCGATTCGAGGTATTTCTCGCCGCCTCCCATTCGACCTCCGCCCCTTGTTAGAGTAGGCCGAAACCCTTAAAATAGGGTTCCCGCCGGTGGTTTATGCAGTGTCCAAACACAGTGTCCAAACTCCGGCGCCGAAAATGCTTATATTATATTATTTATATATATTTTTAATTTTTAATTAATTGTTTGGATTAATTAATTGTTTAATTTGTTAGATTAATTTTTAGGATTTAGATTAATTGTTATGATTTTTAGATTAATTGTTAGATTTTGAGTAATTTTTAGATTAATTTAGTTAGATTAATATTATGTTTTAGATTAATAATTGTAGGTTAATTATTTAAATTAGTTAAAATATTGTAGATTAATATTAATTAATTAGTTAAAATGTTAATTACTTCGGAGTAGTCCTCAGTGGACTTGCGCCAGAATCGTCCACTTCGGACTTGCGCCGAAATCGTCCACTTCGGACTCGCGTCGGAATCGTCAAATTTGGACTCCCGCCGGAATCGTCTAATTTGGACTCGTGTCAGAATTGTCCACTATGGACTCGAACTGACTCGAAACATTTAGAAAATAATCATCCATCCGACGAGTTGATATGTTTCACGTACGCATCGATGAGTCGGATATGATTTAGCAAATACTTAGATTCGTTCGGGGGTTGTATGTTCGTGTAAAAGAAGTAGATGATCTTTTATACAACGTACAATCCTTGAATTGTCCCTGATTGGACAATTTGGGAATATAGTTATTTGTATTGCACATACGTTTTTTTTTTAATCGTTAACATATTCTAAATTTCGGCAGCATCTCTCTTGTTCTCCGATATGCACCCAGATGATATGCGTATTCGGAGAACTGTAGGGAGATGCTGCCGAAATTTAGAATGATGTTAGCGGTTAAAAGAAGTACTTAATGCAATATGAATAACATAAATTCCGAATGGAATAGGACAATCTCACCTAAAGGCATTAACTAAAGAAATTGTCATTGATTGACAGAATCATGTCGACTGATCGAAGTTGGATGTACCGACGTCTTGATCGTGGAGCTTTAACTAATGAGTTTCGATTAGGCATAACGTACTTCTTAAATTTTGCCTATTCGAATCGAAAATTCATTAGCATCGGTGATAAAATCCGATGTCCGTGCCGCATTTGCTTGAATGGACGATTTTTAGATCGGGAGACTGTCACTCTGCATCTATATAGCAAAGGAGTTGCACCAAGATATTTTCTATAGACTTGTCACGGGGAGTCACGTGAAGTCAGGACGTCGAGCAATCCTGTCGTTCAGACATATGGTGAATCTTCCTCTGCTGGTGCTTCTTCATCCAGTCAATCTAATCCCTATAGAACTATGATACTTGATAGTCTTGGGGGTCAATTTCACCTGAATGATAATGTTGATCGGCCAGTTACTCAGACATCAGTCCCACCAGATACTACAACGGTTGATATCACAGAAGTACAAACTGCGGTAGAGATTGAATTGCCAAATAAAGAAACTGCAGAATTTTACGAGATGTTGAAAGCTGCCGATGAACCTTTGTATGAGAATTGTCCTAAATACACTAGGTTTTCAGCAATGACACAACTCCTAAACATCAAGGCCGATTGTAATATCAGCGGGGTTGCGTATGATCGGATTGCAGGATTGATTAATAGAATATTACCTACTAATAACAAGTTTGAGCCAACTTTTTGTAAAACTAAAAAGCTGATGAGAAAATTGAGGCTTGGGTACGAAAAAATACACGCGTGCCAAAATAACTGTATTTTATATTATAAAGAAAATGTGCAGTTGGATAAATGTCTTATATGTCAACATCCTCGTTACAAGGAGAAGAAATCGGTCTAACAGAAAAATATCCCGTTTAAGGTGCTTCGGTATTTTCCACTAACATCGAGGCTTCAAAGATTATTCATGTCGGAAAAGACGGCCCCCTACATGAGTTGGCATGCAAGAAGTCGTGATGATACATTAATGACTCATCCATCCGACAGTGAAGCATGAAAACATTTGGATACATGTTATCCTTCATTTCCTAGGGACACTAGAAATATCATATTGTGATTGTGCACAGGTGGTTTTAATCCGTTTGGACATTCTGCAACTCCTTATTCAGTTTAGTCAGTGCTGCTGACAATTTATAATTTGCCACCGTCAATGTGTATGAAAGATAAATTTATTTATCTTTCAATGATTATTCCGGGTCCTAAGGGTCCGCGAAAAGAAATTGACGTGTTTCTCAGACCCTTGATAGATGAATTGAAAACATTGTGGACTGAGTGAGCTGTCACTTATGATTGTCATCGGAAGCAAAACTTCAATTTAAAGGCCGCGGTCTTGTGGACAATCAATGATTTCCCGGCGTACGACATGTTGTCTGGTTGGAGCACTCACGGCCGACTATCTTGTCTGTATTGTATGGAACACTCTAAATCAATCAGTCTTCAGAACGGACGAAAAATCTCATTCTTTGATTGTCATCGTCGATTCCTACAGGCTAACCATCAATATCGAAGGAATCGTAATAAATTTACTAAGGGCAGAGTCGAAAGAGATGGGCCACCACCGATGTTGTCTGGTGAACAAATGTTAGCACATGTTTCAACACTTCCAGAGATAGTATTTGGTCGCAATGAAAGAGTGTCAGACTTTGGTCAAACACCTAATTGAGTGAAAAAAGTATCTTTTGGGAATTGCCCTATTGGAGTTCATTACTGATTCGACATAATTTAGATATCATGCACATTGAAAAAAATGTGTTTGATAATATTTTCAACACTTTGATGGATGTTTTCGGAAAAATTAAAGATAATGTCAAAACCCGACATGATATGAAAATACTTTGTAAAAGACCAGAGTTGGAGTTACAAGAGGTCAATGGACGATATCTAAAATCGAAGGCCCCATATGTGTTAAATACACAACAGATCAAAGATGTTTGTCAATGGGTAAAAGAACTCAGATTACCCGATGGATATGCCTCTAACTTATCTCGATGTGTGAACGTCGATGATTGCAAAATATCAGGGATGAAGAGCCATGATTGTCATGTATTCATGCAGAGATTGCTTCCGATCGTATTTCAAGATCTTCTACCTGATAATATTTGGGGTCCGTTGACTGAATTAAGTATGTTTTTTAGAAATATCTGTGCAAATGTCCTTCGAGTCGAAGATATGTCAACACTTGAAAGTAATATTGTTGAATCATATGCAAGCTGGAGCAGTTTTTCCCTCTTGCATTTTTTGACTCGATGGAGCATCTACCGATACACTTGGCATACAAGGCACGAGTTGGTGGTCCCGTTCAATATCAGTGGATGTACTTATTTGAAAGATACATGAATCGTCTGAAGAAAAAAGTAAAGAACACCGTAGTTGTTGAAGGATCAATATCTAAATCGTATATCATCCAAGAAATTTCAACATTCTGCTCATTTTACTTTGAATCGACAGTACAAACAAGATTTGATCGTCTTCCACGTAACAACGACGGGGGTGTTCGACATTCAGATGGACGTTTAAATATATTTTGTCACTCTGGTCGTGCTTTTGGTTCTCGTCCATCTCGACACTTAAGCGAGGAAGAGTATCATTTGACACACTTGTATGTATTACTCAATTGTCCAGAGATTGAATAATTCATTGAAATATTTGACATTGAGATGGTGCAAAAATACTCTATTCACAACGATGAAGAATTGGAGAGATTACGGAATCGTGATTTCCCTACTTGGATTCAGACTTACAGCAAAGATCACATAGCTGAAATAGATGAAAGAATAATTGAGTTTGTTAGTGGACCGTCGCGACTAGTGTCGTGCTATAGCGGATATTTTGTTAATGGGTACAAATTTCACACGATGGAATATGCTTTTACAAAGAAGACGATGAATGCTGGGGTCTGTGTGAAAGGGACAACCTATGTTGAATGTGATATGGATTTTTATGGACTGGTGGAAGAAGTGATAGAGTTGCACTACTTCGGCTTGAAATCAATTATCCTATTTAGATGTCATTGGTTCGATACAACAGAAAGGGGCATGAAAGTTCATCCAAAATATAAACTTATTGAGGTTAATTATAAATCTAAATTGGCAGCAAATGAGCCTTTTATATTGGCATCATAAGCCGAACAAGTATATTACGCGAAGTATCCGGCTCGAAATAAAGATAGAGCAGATTGGCGTGTAGTCTGTAACACTAAAGGTAGAGAAAAAATTGATCCGATAGCAGGAGAAAATGAGCTGATACCTGATATGACAAATGGTTTCTATCAAGAAGATGGTCCTCCTGTTGTAGATCGTATTATTCAAATACTCGAGGATGCAGACACAACGTCAATTCAATTAGAAGTTGAATATGCTGATGATGACGATCATGAAATTGAGGAAGCTGGAGATGAAGAAGATGAAGAAGAGGAAGAAGAGGAAGAATTCGAAGACTATTACTCAGATGATGAGGAATAATTGTAAAGTATATATTTTATTAAATATATCTCTACTATTTATACAATAATCTGATTATATGTCTATTCGACAGATATATCTGGTTGTGGTTATCGTCGCAGGAGAGCTTCGGAGTCTCCGATCAGTGAGACTCCAGCACTTACTCATGCTGCTGATCCTCCTGTTGTTGATCCTTATGCCGATGATACTACCGAGGCTGGTACATCTAGACGTAGGCGGCCACGCGGGCCGAACAGGTGGCAGCCTCAACCCGCCACAGAGTCACGTAGATTTATTAGCATGATTGGGGAGCGGTAATATATCATGAATTATGAATCATTACAAATTCATTATATCATAATATAATATTAAAATTTAATTTTGTTGTGCAGGTTCGAGCAAGAAGAAGTGCCGATGAGCATTTCTTCTACTATTCGATGATACATGCACGGGGCATGGCCTACGTGGTCTCACGTGCCTAGCGAGCACGTCGACATGTTATGGCGCGAGTTTGAGGCACATTTTTTTTTTATACAAGCATGATGATTAATATTGGTACTGATATTATTATTCTGCAGGCTCGCTATACATGGGCTGAGGACCAGAGGCCCTTTATTTACGCTGCCTGGGAGGCTATTTCTCGGGCAACGTACAACGGGCAGCTGGGGCAGGCCTGGTCCCAGGCGATGGCACGAGCTGGGACTACTAACATCGCGGAGACTCGGGGATACGGCCCCGATTGGATTACTCCGGATATATGGGACCAGCTCGTGGGAATACGATCGACGGATCGATGGCAAGAGGTTTCTAGGAATGCAGCTAGAAATCGCATGTCGGGGGGAGCAGCGCGTCACACCGGTGGCTCTATTGCATTTGCAGTGCACGCGAACCGTATGGTAAGTATACCTTTTAATTATATATTTTATTTGTTACTATGTGTACTAATTAGTGTATTATGTTTTGTAAATGTAGACGACGGTATCGGATGACGGGACTGTCGAGCGACCCTCCCCGATGGCGGTGTTTGAGCGAACTCACCGTCGAGCACATGGGACGGGGGAGTACATCGACAACCGCGCTGCATACATTATGATAACTATATATTTGTTTAAATTATTCATTATATATTTATAATTTAAGTTTTATGATAAATATTAAACAAAAAATCAAACTCGAGTATGAGACATACAGCCAGACGGTGGTGCAGTGCGGGGGCACCCCCGAGGACTTTGACGCAGCATCGTGGGTCGAGGCCGCAGGTGGCTGGGACCATGACCGCGTATATGGCTTTGCAGATAGTGGTCATGCGCGAGCCGTGCTAGGGCCACTTGGGGCACCGATCCCTTCGGTCGCTGGTGAGCGGCCGTCCACCTCCAGATCCAGTTATGATCATAGTAGCAGGATAAAGACACTAGAGGAGACAGTCGCGCGTCAGACTAAGATCATGGAATGCCATAGTCAGATGATGGCGGAGATGCTGCTATGCTACGCAACATGTCAAAACATCTTGGAGCAGACATCTCTTCGGCATCATCTGAACCATCGTCCTCGAGTCAGTCCACGCCGGTGTACACTCAAGTACTCCAAACCCCGCCATATGATCCAGACCATCCTCCATCGTCATCGTGAGATTTTTTTTATATTAACTTTGTTACTTAGATACTATACTTGTTTAATTTATTTTGTTTGGATATTGATACTTCAATTTTGTATTTGAATAGTTTTTATACTATTGTGGATAATTATAAATATAAGTATAATTATTTTGATGTATATCTTGGTGTATTTGTGATGTGTGAATGAATGTGTGTATGGGTGTATGAGTGTATGAGTGTGTGAGTTATGTATCAAATAATGTATCAATGTATCAATGGAAATTTGGAATTTTAAATTTTTTTCGTTTTGAAGTTTACATCATTAGCAACAGCTTTCCCACGGCCGTTCGTGGGAAAGCCGTTGCTAAAAGTGTATCGAAAGTCGTTGCTGATGACCTACAGCAACGGCTTAGCAACGATCTTTTACTAACGACGTTGCTACGGACTCACTAGCCGTTGCTATTAATGTTATCAGCAACGGCTCCATGTCCGTGGCAAAACCGTTGCGGATAATATTTTTAGCAACGACCCGAGCGGCTGTTGCTGATCCGTTGCTAAGTTATCAGCGACGCGATTTTTTGCCACGGCTCCGTTGCAACGACTGGCGTCGTTACACGCCGTTGCTGATGCCCATTATTCCAGTAGTGCATGTTGAAGCATGTATGACACAAACTAGAAAATAATAAGTGCGTATAAACATGCAATACATTCATCGTTAAGATTACCAAGATGCAGTACATCATTTAAGTCCCAGTATTGGGTCCAAGCACAAATACTGGCGAACCATATGAATATCTCCACTGATCGTAGGCCAAACATTTCTCTAGCTAGTGTTGTTGTCAAGAGTACAAAATTTGCATGACCAGATCTTATATTTAGATATAGTAGCTTTAGGTTTTTGAGCTCCGCAAGCTTCACATGGTAATGCCAATGGCTAGTTTTAGAATCTATGACCATTTTCCATATCAACCACATATAGAAACAAAAAATAAAAATTAGTTCTTGCACTAACATCCAATTATACAAGAAATTTATTAAGAATGAATTGTCATATTATATAAATGAGACAAGAAAGAGATTAAGTGGCTCTGCATATTCAAATATAGAAAAACCAAGATGTCTATGGATGAAAAACATGAATTATCTCATGTTGAATATTAACATAATAGATTTCATTGTGCTTGTGAAAGAGGCATAAATAAATGAAATACAACTTGAAAGGCAAATAAGTGACAAGAGAAGTACTCAATGCGAAGCCATCCTTGATTAAATAGCGTGCAAATACCACACTCCCAAATTGCTTGATTTTCCCCCTCATCTTTTGGGTAATGGGACATTGGCCCGCCCGCTCTTGTTGTCCCACCAAATATAGAAGTAGTTGTAGACTCATTACCACCTAAGCGTCTCCTAGGGGCTTCAAATCCCTATCCAGCCCCAGTTATTCTCTTTGAAATAAGCTCTTTACATTTCTACATCAGTTTATGATGAGTAGCTATAGAAACAATATCTATAAACTTGTAGAAAATTAATGTGCTTTTGAATAACAAAGTCAGGCTAGGGTTCCACTCATCACATCAAGAATTGTAATTACACATCTTACACAAGCACCCTATACAGAAAAAATTAGAGATCAATTTAATTCAATTAGAACAAAACATAGTGGGAAAGCAAGAGAATTGAAGCTTAGGAGTTTGTTATGAGTCAACAGAAAGATTTTAAAAACTTTCAACATTCAAATTTATACTCCAAACCAATAAAGCATTATAAAATCTATATACAAGAAAAGCTTGAAATGTTAAGATCAGTGTAACAAATTATCAAACTTAACAATAAACAAAGAAACATAACAATAATATTCAGCACTTCAAATGCAAATAAAATTCACTAATTAGATGGTTTCCATTAGAGAAACTGCTCTTCAAACTTCTTCCTCTACTAACTTTTGCCACAGTAATAAAACAAAAAGAAGATTAAACCAAGCTAAGAGTAAGCAAATTCCCGCTTCACTTGCTTTTTTAATAATCAAATTAATCCTTGATGTCTGGATTTGATGAACTCACCATAAATAAGTCAATAAGAATATTAAACAAAGAAGACAAATATTTGAGGACATAAAGGAGTGACCATGCGCAACTCATCCCAGAGCTTGTAGAAAGCAGGATTATGGGGGCCATGCTTGTTGTGGCATAGCTCGTGGAGCATTGTGTCGAGGACTTGCTCGGACGGAAGAAAATCCCAATCCCTATTGGGCCGCCTCAATCAAATTTTCATCTCAATCCCGCCACCAACATTTAGCCCCAGAAAAAATAGATTTGTCGGGCTAAAGAGCCTAAAAAATGATCAATCATTACGTTGAGAAAGACTGAAGAAGTATAAG
The DNA here is from genome assembly GCA_034359265.1 of Canna indica. NCBI lineage: Eukaryota > Viridiplantae > Streptophyta > Magnoliopsida > Zingiberales > Cannaceae > Canna > Canna indica. The sequence goes on along the minus strand of CP136892.1, from coordinate 34,139,333 downwards.
AGTAGGCGATGGTGAGAGCGAAGAAGATGATGGCACCACAGCAAATGTAAGAGAAGGCGGCAGATTAAAACCGACGCCAGTGACTAACGCCTGTTTTAATCACTATAATTATGTCCTCATTAAGGCGAAACCGGCCCAGCAAGAAGACGCCCGTTTGAGGTTTTTTATTTTTCTTCACGCGATTTCTCTATCCCGCTCTCTTCTCTTCGTGCGCGCGACCCTGGAATCAGCCGCGAAAATTTTCCTATCTTCGCAACCTCGAGAAACCAACAATTGATTTCTCCGATCCAGCTTGCTTTCTTCTCTGCTTGCGGAAATTTTCCTCTCCCTCCTTGCGACCTCATGAAACCCTATTTCCTATCTCTGATCCAGCTTGCTTCCCCTTCTCAAATCCAGCTTCGATCCAGCTTGCTTTCCTATTTCCCTATCTCTTGGACCCGGACGTTCTCCTTCTCCTCCTCGCTGCTGCTGGACGACCTCGTACCTGCCCCGGAGGCCCACGCTCCAAAGACGGAAACGGCGCGGAGCGGCGGCGGGCGGGACACGCTTGGGCGGCGGCTGCTTGCCCTCATCTTCCCTAAGCGCAGCGCCATCGTGGTCCTTCGCAAGTGGGCGGAGGAGGGCAAGTACATCCAGAAGTACCAGCTCAACCGCGTCGTCCGCGAGCTACGCAAGTATAAGCCCTACAAGCACGCCCTTGAAGTATGTGATTTCCTACTCCCCGTCTTTGTTTTCTGTTGATTCCCATCTCTTGCGATCTCTAGTCGGATTGTTAGGAATGCTGCTATCACTACTCATGGTACGTAGCTCCGGTATTTTGCTTGGAAATTATTTTTGTTGGATATACTGATGAAGTGATCTAGAACTAGGTCAGTTAATCATGTGCATTGAATTGAATTGAGAGGTCAATAAGGTTTTCTTCGTTATCTGAACAGTTTTTATGGGTTCTTTTAGGTCAATCACCAGTTATCGTATTGATTCTCTTGGCTACTCATCATTAATAACTACTGCTTGGGGCTAAATATAGTCATATAAATATGAACATAACTTTAATTGAAGTCATAAAGCAAATCAATTCAGTTATTGGAGAGGCGGAGTTTGTCTACCAAGCTATTTGTTTCATAAGCAATGTTGACAAAAAAAAAAGATGCTTTAAATGGGGTAAAAAATGGTAATGGTTTTGAGCCTGATTCCGTCAAAATATGAAGCTTGAAAAATAAAGATTTAAAGTTTTGATACTACACTAGTTAACAAAGACCTAACAACTGAAAAGTTAGATGAATTATATTGGCCTATGGGCAATGGGTGGAATGGTGGAATTATGAAGTAACTATAAGTATGAGATACCTGATCTCCCTTGAAATTGCATATTTGAGTGAATTTTATGTGCTTAAACCCCATAAGCTTGACCGCTCTGTTAAGTCAATTACTTGTCAGGCCTCACTTCAACAGTTATCTTAGGGCAATGAAACAATTATCTTAGGGAGTTTGTTGATCAAAATGATGAGCTTCTTCAAGATGGCAGGGATATGCTGGTCTGAGGATCCTGGTTCTGTTATTATCAAAAAACCATATGCAATAGGTCGGCTACCAAGGCACATTGAGGTAAGTGAATGTAAGTTATGATTTCTCAATCACAGGAAAACAATTTTTTAGTGATGCAGTTCTCACATGTGGAATTTCTGCAGATACGTTCCCTCAGAGCTCCTTATCCACTGATTCAGACAGTTGTTCTTTGTGACGATCAACTTCTTTTTCAAAGCAACAGTTCTTTGATTGCTGCATTGAGCAATGCGCGTTGTTTGTTCCATATACCTATTGGTTGTTTATTCATTAGCATAATGTTTAATATTTTAACTGCCTGAATATGGGATCTCCCTTTCCTTGTGCAAGGAATGTTCTGAACTTGTAAAATTGGATCAGGCAGAAGGGATTTGCTCACTTAAAGATAACTGTTAAGCTACTCATTAAATTGGATTTACCCACTTAAATTGGATTTTGATTAGATCATTTCATGTCCCCAATTAAGCTACTCATAGTTAATTAATTCCTGCTCAATTATGTAGTGATGATTTGCAAGTCTTGCATCAGAAGGAAAGCATTTCTTCTTGTAATCGACATATAGACAAGCCTAGTGTGATATATTCATGGTCGGAGGATTATCTCTGTGTCTTATCTTATAAACCTATATATTAGATTTTCTTCCTCTTAAATTATTCCCCTTTGAAGATTAAGAGAGGCCAGGATTGCCGGGAAGGATCTTCTCTCCTTATAAAGTGAAATAGATAACGCATTGGCTATTGTGAAGGTGCTGGTAGATAGGTCCAGCTTTTCCTTGGAGCTAATATTTATTAATTGTTAATCAATGTCAACTTCCACAGTTGCATCGAAGCTTAAGATTGTTTGGGACTTGTGCTTCCGTACTAATGTAACCTTCTGTGGATATATACTTTTTCTTCTACAAAGATAATTTTTGTTACTTGTTCTTCTATAAAGATAATTTGTCACTTGTTCTTCTGTAATTCCTAAGCTTGCCAAGAAGTACCATCCAGATGCAAATAAGAACAATCCTGCATCAAAGAGAAAGTTTCAAGAGATAAGAGATGCATATGAGGTACGGTGTTCACAAATTAGTTTGAATTTTAGAATTTTAGAATTGGGTGTTTATTTTGTTTGTTTGACTGGTTGTTACAGACATTGCGAGATTCTGAAAAGAGAGCACAATATGATGAGGTAACTCTTATTGCATAGTAAGATGTAGTAAACTTCCCTCCATGTGTTATTTAATTTCTTTGTTGCTCATTTTGGTACATTTTGTTTGATGTTCTATATGGTAAGTAGCTTTAGGAGCAGGGAAGTAACTGTGTCTATGTGTACTTACATGTTGGCCAATAAGGTATGGGTCCCATGCTGATTGGATAAAGGCAAACATGACATGTGTGTTCACACATTCTTGGGGAATGCAAGATCTTCACTAGTGCTTAGATAAGCACATTATGACATCTTTTTTACTTCTCAACATGGTTCTTAAATCCTTGGTCAGTGTCTATATGAGGTTTATCTTTGTGTGTGCATATTTATATGCCACTCAGCACTACTCTGATATTTATTTTGCCAAATTTTCCATAAGATACATATGTTCTTACTACATGTAAGGTAATTGCTTTGATTATTCTTGCTTCAGGTCTTTGAACATGAGAGCGAAACACATTCATCTAATATAGAGGTGAATTTTTCTTTGAGCTTTTTTATTCAGCTGTTTCTTTACCTGTCTCCATATTTCGATGTATGAACCTATTTCTGTTGGTGCACAGGTGGAGCTAAATCTTTCATTTGCTGAAGTTGCTAAAGGTTGTACTAAGCAGGTGTCTTTCAATGCACAACTTCTCTGCAATTCATGCTATAAGTAGAACTCTAGATGTTTAGTTTGAACTTGAAGTTCTCTCTGTTTATTTGATCCTCAATTAATAGGTACTTGGGAGATCTTATTTCAGCTATTCATTCTGTAGCTATCTTTTCCTAAGTTGCACATCTGCTGTCTTAGTTTCTTATGTTTGGCTATTTGTCAAAAAGCTAATAGTAATTGGATTATGTAGTGTTTTCTTCTTGAAGTTATAATTAATTGATGATGACTTCTCTGTAAACTTTTTGCTTCATATCCATGTCATCTCTTTCTATCATAGGTTGAAAATATATGTGGTTATTGTCTTTGTCTTCTTTAACACTGGTTTTTGAACTCACTAGTCTGGTTGGAGTTTAAACTATGTTTAGTTTTTTTTTCATATCAGTTCTTTGTTTTTAACACTAGTTTTTGAACTCACTTGTCTGGTTGGAGTTTAATTGCTGGGTTTTAGTGTATATTTTTGCCCTTGCAACAACCATATCGTTAATGAAAATGTTTAACTTATCACCTCTGCTTTAACTTATCACCTCTGGTTTAACTTATCACCATCTGGTTTCTAATTCATTTTCTACTAATTTAGGTCAGAGGTGATGAACAATTTCTTGCTTTCTAGGTGATGGAAGATGGAAAAGTTGCTCAGCAAGGAACTTATGAGGAACTACTTAAGTCAGGCACATCTTGTCAATGCCCATCAATCTTCGATGACCATACTGAGTTCTTCAGATGATGGAAAGCAAACTCGAGCAGAAAACACATCTGGGTGAGCTTGAAATATCGACTAAGGGCTTCTCAGCAGTGTAGCTAATAGAAGATGAGAAAACAGAAACCGATGATCTTGGGTGGAAGCCAGACCATAATTATTTTGAAGTTTCCAAGGGCTATACTCTTCTTGTGTGGATAGTCTTACTTCAGACAACTTTGTGCTCTTCCAAAGCATTTCAAACTACTGGCTGGCCATAGTTGTTCAAGTGCAGCGGATCAATAGTGGACTAGTGGTTGGAGTTTATGCAGCAATCTCAATCCTTAGTTGTGTCTTTAACTATGTTGGGAGCTTGATTGCTGCTCAATATGCCCTAAGAGCCTCAAAGGCCTTCTTTTCTTCTTTCATGGATTCAGTGTTCAAGTCCACTATTTATTTCTTCTTTTATCATTGTCTTATTCTTTATGAGCTATTTCTCCTGGTATTATGAACAATCATATGCATATGAAAATCATCTTCTTTTTACCAGTTATATTTATAAATACAATAGATGGGACATGTTGAAACAACCGGAAAAGTTATATTTATTATATAGATAAATATCTATTTATAATATATATCTAATATCTATTTATAATATATATATATATATATATATTTATAGGTACTTAAATATATATATTATATTTAAATATATTTATAATTATATTTAAGTAATAATAATTGAAACCAGCGCCCCTAAGGGGCGCCGGTTTCAATATAGCTAGCGCCCGAGGCGCCAGTTCTGGTAAGCTGGCGCTGATTAAGGGGCGCCAGTTCACCAGAACGGGCGCCCCTCAACCCCTTGAGGGGCGCTTGTTTTGGCAGAATGGGCGCCCTTAAGGGCGCCCATTTTTATTTTTCATTCTCCTTTCGTTTTGGGCTTTCGAATCGGCGCTTTTGGAAGAACCTAAATGATTTTTTCGACTAAAAAAAAGAGATATTTTTTCTTAAATAAAGTGTCGATTGTCACTACATTGGTTGTAGTGTGATGATGAAGAAGAAGATTAGGAAGATTAAATCAAATTAAATCAGTCATCACCAAATTAATTGGTCATCATCAAATTAATTAGGGAGATAAAAAAACTCCAAATTAAATCAACCATCATCAATTTAATTGGTTAATTAACCGTGTAGATCAAATAAGATTAGGGAGAGAAGAAGAACCTAAATCGGGCTAAAGCTTCTCATATATGAAGATACAATGTTTCTCATATATTATTTTGGGTATTATCTCAAGTATTTAAGATCTTATCTATTATTTTAGATAATAATATTATTTCGGATAAAATATATTATTGATTCCTTAATATTATTTCAAATATTTAAAATATATCTTAGAATAATTTTATTTCAAATATTTAAAATATATTTAATCAACTATTATTATATATTTCAAATTTTTAATAATTTTATTATTAAAATTATTATTGTTCTAATAATAATTTTATTAAGTAAATAATTTTGAAGGGGAGGGTGCGAATTTTAACTATTTTATTTTTTTATTTAATAAAATTTTAGTTTTTTAAAATATATTTAATCAATTATTTAATTATCTAAATTTATTTTGAATCTTAAATTAACTTTTATTTATTTTTAGATTTAGAAGTAAGATGTAGGAATTGATGATAGTCATTTTTTACCATCACAAAATGTAGGATTTAGTGAGGGTCGACATGTTGTCCTCACAATACATACTTTTTAGTGAGGGTCATAGTAGACCCTCACTAAATACAAGATTTCGTGAGGGTCGTGATGTCCTCACAAAATATATTTTTTAGTAAGGGTCATATTTGACCCTCACAAAATGCATGATTTCATGAGGGCCACGATGTTATCCCCACAATATATACTTTTTAGTGATGGTCATATTAAACTCTCACTAAATGCAGGATTTCGTGAGGGTCACGCTGTCTTCACAAAATATACTTTTTAGTGACGGTCATATTCGACCCTCACAAAATGTTTTCTTTTACTGACAAGTTTTCGTGAGGGTCATGGTGTTGTCCTCACTATATATACTTTTTAGTGAGGGTGATATCCGACCCTCATAAAACTGTTCTTTTAGTGATAGATTTTCGTGAGAGTCAACTAGCGACCCTCATAAATAGGTTGATTTAGTGAGGGTTCATGTGCGACCCCCATCAAATCTCGTCACCGAAAACAAAACTTCTTATAGTGCATTAATAAAGCCTCATAGGTAACTACGAGATCAGCTTACCCCTATCAGATAGGGCATGTGTGTCATGCCCCAACGCAGGGTCATGTGATCGGGCAGGGTATACGTGCCTATACCCCGCGGCCTAACCCATGCACATGCCAACTCATAACAATAAAACATAGCGGAAAGAATGAAACGAGTTTTATTTTAAATGAAAAACCAAACCAGATTTTATTATAAGTAAGTTTACCAAAATAGCAAAGAGCGAAAATAATAAATCAAAGTTCATAGGTTCACTTACAAGTGAAATCTGAAATGAAAGACATGAATGTCTCCAAGGGACTACAACTCCAAAATACCAAAATACAGGTGAGATCATATGGCATGACAAACTACCAAAACTCGATTACGACCCCTAACAAGGACTGCTATGAGATCATGTGGCTCCTTTGTCCTCCAGCCGCGCCAAGAGCTCTAGCCCACCTCACCGGTCAGGCTCTGCAAAATAAAAATAAAACAACAACGGGTGAGTTCAAAAGAACTTAGTGAGCGGTTTTACCAACCCCCACGAAAAACCAATCACAGAAATATAGCATATGATAAAACATTTGTTTCAAACAGGAATAAAGTCACAAGGGTGTGACTAGCTATCAGACCATCTAGTCATCTCATGCCCGAATGCGACCAACACTCTTAGCAGTGAAGTATAACAGGCCTAAGCCAACCATGCCCTAAGGCAACAAATCATAATCAAGGGCTACTAGGATAATCAGGATTGGTCCATTCGAACTTATCCTATAACAAAGAAACTCGGGAGCAATCGGGATTTGCCCGTCTGAACTTGCTCCACGAGACGCGAAGGAACAATCGGGATTCGCCCGTCTGAACTTTTTCCTTTAAGATATCACATGAATAATCAAAATTTGCCCGTCCGAACTTATTCCTTAAAAGATATCACAAGAAAAATCAGGATTTGCCCGTCCGAACTTATTCCTTAAAAGAAACTCGGGAACAATCGGGATTTGTCCATCCAAACTTGTTCCAAATAGATAACGTAGGAATAATCGGGATTTTCCCATCCGAACTTATTCCTTTAAACATAAGTTGGGAATTAACCAGCCAACCTTCCAGGCCAAGCCCACAATCCGGCTCCTAGCCGAGCCTCTCTGTCATTTATAAAGATATGGCGCAATATGATCTAAGTCAAGTGTCTCCTATGGTATCTTAGGGATGTCTTTATTGGGAACACTATAACACTCAATACTCGATTCCAACTCCTAGACCTGTAACATCATAAACCCATAAGGTTTTATTTCATGCACCAAACTTAATTTATTGGTTCTTAACAGATTATGCTGCTCCTTGAATTTTAATTATGCAATTAAGATTTCCACTTGCCAAAATTAGGGTATTATTTTAAGGTTTTATTTTTAGTTTACTATTGAGCCCGAAACAGGTGCACCCAAGTCGAATCTGACTTCTAAAGTGTGACCGATTGATCCAGACTATATTTTCTGGTCGAAATGATAGGTTACACAATTATGTTCAGTAAACTATACACATCACAACAACATTTTCAAAATCAGCTCAGAATCAATAATTCAGCATGAAATTTTAGCAAGATTAAGTTTTCAGCATACCATGGTAATTAATCCGAAATTCACAGCAATTAAATCTTTAATTACCATCCAAAATAGAATTATCAATTTTGAGTTAAATCTCACTACATATTTATTAAACAAGACTAGCAAGAACCAACATCATCTTTAAACATGAATCAAGCTTCATGATCAAGAATCTCACATCAAGAACACACGTGACATCAATATCAAACCCTATCTTTGTAAACATGATTACTATCCAAAAAATCACAGATTAATTACAAAGCATGCATTAACATATAGTGACCTAAATTGGTAAGCAATTCAAAGCATAGGTCTCAAAAATACACAAGAGTCATCTCTTAGGCATTTCATCAAACACCTTGAGGGTCACCCTAATTCCACCTTGGCTGAGCACCCCTAGGGTCATCCTAGAGCTGCCGAGCCCCATAGGGGGGCTTTCGGGCCTCATCTTTCATGGCAACACGTGAAAACGAGGAAAAAATCCGACAAGAACTCTCAACCTCCAAGAACGGCTCAAGAACACGAGAGAAAACCCGAGAAAATGAGGGTAAAACCACTCACATGATTGGGAAGAAAGAACTAGAGAAGGACTTCCAAACAGCGGCCTCCGAATCCGGCCTCAAAGGGGGCGGCTCGGGTCAACAAGGGGCGGCGGCTCCAAGATCAAGAAGAAGGGGCGGCGGCTCCAAGATCAAGAAGAAGGGGCGGCGGCTCCACCTCAGGCCGGCTTCTCTAAGAGAGGGGAAGAGGGGAGGCTTGGCTCGGCGGCTCCAAGAGGGGGAAGGAGAGGGGCGGCTTGGTGGTTGGCTCCTCTCTTCCTCAAACGGCTGGTGCGGCTCCAATAGGGAGCCGCCTAGCCAAAAGGGGGATTTTATACTTCCCTCCTCAACCCTAAATCCACTAACTCTCTTAACAAACCCACACCCGTCTCGAGCCCGAATCCACCCCGCTAACCTGCTAACCCGCTAGCTCAAAATAATCCTATGCTAATTACGATAATCAATCATATGCACACACAACAGAATAATTAAATAAATTTTTATCTGCACAGGGAAGGGAATTGCATAATTCAAACTCCCACTTACCCGAGCTCGCAAGCTCGCACTGGATCATGAGTCGACTCAACTCGACCTCGAACTAGCCCGCTAGGCTGACGATCATAAACAAAAATAGAAAAGAAACATTAATATCTAGGATATTACAATATACCAAGTGCACTAGTTTTGCTAGAATCATTGATCACTACAAGAAAACAAACTTTCACCAACAAACTAATTTTGTTGGTATTACCAATAAAATTACCAATAAATATATCATTTGTTGGTATTACCTACAAAATTACCAATTCATTTATTGGTAATTACCAACAAATATATCTTTATCCGTTGGTAATACCAATAAATAATTGTAATATCCGTTGGTAATACCTAGCATAGTATCACCAACGGATTTTACCAATGAAAATCCGTTGGTATTAGTATTACCAACAGATTCTTGACTATTACCAACGAATTTTTTTACTATTACCAATGGATTTAATTCGTTGGTGATACCCTATTTTTTTGTAGTGGATCATACGACTAGGAACATTTAGAACTAGGGCCTCTGGATTCTAAGTCTCACAAGCATGATCTCATTATGGCCTTAGAATCATTTGCCCGAGTTCATGGGGTTTATCATAATCTTTGTTAATGTATTGGCTTTTATGAGTTGGCTATATTTGGCAAAAGTGTTCCAAGTAAAATCTCAGTCTAATGCACAGTCACAACTTTGAGTAGCTCTGCCTATAGGATGATAGTTACAACTATGTGATGACAATTTCAACTGATTCTAGAATCTATGGTTTTTTGGACAAGGATGCTGCGTTTGTAATGATTGTTGGTTTTCAATATTAATGATGATTCTCTTTGAAATCTCTGATATTTTTTCATCGTTAATTATATATTTATTGTCCATTTGATGCTATGAATAATAGAGTATTTTTATTCTTTAATATTTCTTGGTGTTACTCATTGATCTTTATGATCATGGGTAATTATGGTCATTTAGTGCTGACTGTTTGAACCGATGATTGTTTGTTTTGAATTGAAGATTGATTAATGATCAATGGTTAAAGTCAGCATTGATTTAGATATGTCAGTTGCCATATATAAATATCTAGTGAGATATATGATTACTTAGCTCCAATGTGCGTACACTATGTTGCCAATTATCTGATTACTTACAATGTGGCGTACACTAGAGTTGAGACTACTGAGTGCAATGAAGGCAACAATCTACTTTTCATATCTTCAAGATAAGATGATTGTGGGCTACTAACTTGCTATAACAGAAAGAGTGTGTGGAGGATAGAACTCTGTGACTGGGATGTCATAAAGAGGCAAGTCAATATGTAATTGTAATAGCAATAAGTTTTGTTATTTTCAGTTCACTGTAGTACGAATAGCTAGATTTCAGAGTGTGAAATTCTGAAGCTAAAATTATACTTTTTGATAGTGGATTGCGTATCTGTTCGATGAGTGCCCGTAGATTAGGTGACATGACTTGTCACTGAACTACGTAAACAAATACCTGTGTTTGCGTATGTTTATGTTTTGGTTCTTAGTTTGCCACTCTAAAACAATCGCAATAGCAATTGCTACTTCCCATGCAATTGTCTGGTAAAAAAAGTTTCCCTTAGAGACTATTGTCAATTGGTATCAGAGCGGTTGAGCTAACCTTTTCCTACACAAGATCTTTGGTGTGTCTCTTTTCTTTCAGGATCAAGATGGAATGAATGCCTATGGGAAATTCTGTAAATGTTCCTCCACTTATCATTAGAACAAACTATGTTTATTGGAAGGCTCGGATGAGAGCTTTCATTGGAACAAACTATGTTTATAAAAAAACACTTCAATGCCACGTCAGTCATACCTTAAAAAAAAGGGAAAAAATAATTGAAGATTTTTTAAATATTTTTTTTAAAAAAATTGGTCTTACTGACATGAATCATTTGATAATGAGACAACTTTAAATAAAAAATTTATTTATTTATGTTGACTGTGCAGTCCACATCAGCATATAACAACAACTTTAACACCCAGCTAATGAGAGTATACAATTGATACCAAAATAAAAATTTGAGTATAAATTAATTAGTTACAAATAAAAGTATGAGTCGGATTTATTAAAAACTCAATAGTTCGGGATATATTCATTAATTTTCTCTATAAAACTATTAGGATGGTTGCGTAATGCTGTGGCATTTGTGCAAATGTTACATACTCGAGAAAATATTGTATGTGTTTTGCTGATATCGAAAAGTTTGTATAGTTTTTAGAAATTATTGACAAACTTAAGATGATTAAGAATTGAAAAATCGGAAAAAAAAAATTATTATGATATGAACAAAAATTAATGTTGAAATATAACATTTTTTGTAATATATGAGCATCAATTGTGTTACCTTTAAAAAAAATTGATACATAGGGATGGCAACAGTTTGGTTTAACCGCGTTTCTCATGGTTAACCAAAATCGAAACCATTCGATTTCAGAAACTAGTATCTGAAATCGAAACTAGTCCATTATCGATTATTTGTCGGATAATCGAAACCAATAAATTCGGTTCGGATACTAACCGGTTACCCATTACCTATCGGTTAACCGGCTATTTAATAGGTAGCCGATTTATAAATATCAAATATATAAAATTACTTAACATATATAATCATTAATATATAATGATTAACTATTACCAGTTCTGGTTACTGTTTAATCGCCGAATAGCTTGTAACATAAACTGAAACATATAACCGATTTCAGTTATCAATTATCTGTAACCCGATAATCAAAACTGAATCAATTTTAATCAGGTTTTGAATTTTACTAACCGAAACTAAAACTGAATCACAAATTCACTATCCAAAATCGGGTTTCACGGTTTGATTAACCAATTAATCATGATTAATCTATTTTAATTGCCACCCCTACTGACACAAAGATGTAATATTTTAATTGTTTTAATACTTTGATTGGTTTTAATGATCATCAATCTTTTTTTCTATATGGAACAATCGGTAAATTTTCCCTTTTTATTTACATTGAACACAAATTAGGTGTTGATCCTTTTTTTAAAGCTTTTGCCACTAATCTGCATGTCTTTTTCCTTCATCTATTTGTTTTATTTGAAGATTGTCAACATAGGTTAAATTTTTTTGACAATTATTGTTGGCCTAAGATTCAACCTTGGTCTCAATTTTGGTTTTATTGATAATAAACTAGGAACTAATTGGGTGATTGAAAAATAATTTTATGTTTGATGTTGATAAGCTAGCACATGATGCTCGCGATCGAAAACAACTCCATTTTAAGAAAATAATTTTATGTTTGATGTTGATAAGCTAGCACATGATGGAATATAATCCCTCATCATGAGCTGTGCGACTCATCTTGGAGCCACACACAGCCCAAGCAAGAGGGAAAAGGGAGAGAGAGGGAGAGATGGGAGATCTTGTCGATGCCGAGTTCGCATCGACGCTCGAGGATATCAGAACTCATCTTTATCGAGGCTTCCTCGGGATCCAATCAAGGTGAGTGGTTAGAGTGCTTATGAGGGGAGGCGGGTAGCCGACCCTAGTAGTTTGAAATCAAATTCTTTTTGTGAGTTTTTCTTGCCGATCGACGTGTCTTCTCGTGTTAGAACTTTAATCGATATGTATACCTACGATTTTATGTTTAAATTAGATCTATTTCATGTTTTTGAGGGCTGGCCGAGTGGAGGAAAAAGGGGAAAGGTCATGCCAAAATTTTCCTCAATTTCCTCGCTCGTCTAGCGACTCGTGGACCTCCTTATGTTCGATATGATTTAAACCTTTGGATTTATGCTTGTATTGTTGCCGCAACCATGTTTACCATCCCTAGGGGACTCAGCCTTGTAGGTTATTACCCTGCTTGTGTCGGCCGAGTATTGTAGAGGGGTGGAAAGTGGGGATTGTTCGGATCGATACGTTGGATCTCACGTCATGTCGTCTTAATTCCACTTCCATGCTTAGTGTTAGGGTTAACTTGCAATATTACATGATTAATGCTCATCTTAGTAGTTGATAGCAAATTTTAAATCTATATTCTCATGAGTATGGTAATGTTCTTGCTAATGCTCATAGGGTCAGGATTGTTATGGTATATGCTTCAAAGGAAAGGTTTATTTAATTTTCAGATATTATGCCTAATTGTTGCTATGTTTATTGCAAGTTCCTTATCGGTTTATTTAGTAAAATTATCCTCTTTAATTCGGCTTGTACATGAAAATTGATGCTCATGATATATTTGGCAAGTGGTGCTATTAATAGTAGACCGCGTACTCATCTATTTGGTACGTTCTAACAACATTAGAAAGAAAGGTCTTGGTACCTTGTTGTGACATTCAACTTAGAAACAAGTATAATTTCTAGGTTCTACACCTAGGGATAGTCAACGGATTTCAACATCCAAATAAGGTGACCCGAGGGGGTAGGGTCGGATATGGGCAATGCCCGCAAAGCAAAACATGAGAAAATATGCACAACCTAATTTCGATTGTGGTTGAGATGGTCTACTGAGCAGTGTTATTAACCGAGCGGCTACCACACTACTCAGTGGTTTAATGGGGTCTTGAGATTGCACCAGTGGGCCCGCTAGGTGTTAGACCCGAGTGGCGGAGGGTCTTGAGATTCCGTCAGTGGGCCGCACTTGTTGGCTTAAGGGTTCCTCTTAAGCTTCGATCTTCATTTTGATGATAACAAACAAGTATTTAATCTATGTGTGAAGTTTTGAGATCAGGTTAAGGTTGTGATAAGCATGAGAACTTTGTTCAAAGAAGTGAAAGAAAAGATCGTCAAAGAAACGAAAGAAACGAACGTCAAAGAAAGGCTCGGGTATAGATTGAGTAGATATCTTGTAATATACCCCTAGGATGATCTTATCCCAAGCCTAGTTGTAAAGTTATCCAAGTTAAAACTTGGTAACTAAACCTATGAAAAAGCATGTAACAAAGATAAAGAAAAAATCAGCCTCAGCCTGAGTTCGGTCGACCGGTCGGTCGACCAAACAAGGCAGAAGAAGTAGCAGTAGCCTATTTGGTCGACCGGTCGGTCAACCGAAGATAGAGAAAAAATGGCAGAAGACTACTTCGGTCGACTGGTCGGTTGACCGATCGAGGCCAAAAATTGGCAGTAGGTGCTTTGGTTGACCGGATTGCGGATGAAAGAATCGCGACTCATTCGGTCGACCCGTCGGTCAATCGAACATCGCGATTAAAGCTAGCGGTCGTTGGACGGTCGATCGGTCGGTTGACCGATGATCGATCGGCAAGCGACCGAACGACGGAAACGGCTAGTTTTTCACTCGTTGAACAATCGTTCGGTTGAGGGGTTATAAATACCCCTCACCTAACTCCTTTAAGAGTTCTTAGAAACATAATTGAGCATTCAAAGGAGATTCTTAAGCCTTCAAAAGATCAATTGCTTGCGCTCGGTTCTTCCGTCAACGAATTTTTCAAGCGCCCTTTCTTCCTCAACTCGGGATTTGATTCAAGCTCTATGACTTGGCGAGTTGGAGGCTTGAAGGCTTGGAGAAAAGTGCATTGGTTTTTTCTTTCAATTCTTAGGTCTTTTCATTGTATTTTAAGAGTTGTTTAAACTTGTTTTCATTTGTAATGGCTTGCTAGGTGTGCTAGAGTAAACACTTATGGGTAGACTTTATAGAATTGTGTTTTGCCTAGGTGAATAGGTTTGAGGAGTTCTCAAAGAGGTGAGAATCGTGTCCTTAGTTGTATTCAAAGGGAAACACAAGTTCTATAAAGTAGTTGGTTAGAAATCCTTGGTGTGGAGCCAAGGTAGTGGAGTAGGCGGTTGGCAGAACCACTATATTTCCTCGCGTTAGCATTGTCTTGATTGCTTGCTTATTGTTGTGTTTGATATTTGATAACAAACATTATTGAGTTGCATTTGAATTTGGTTGAAGTTAAAATTGAGAAAAACAATATTGACTAAAAAAAAAAGGATACACACTATTCAACCCCCCTCCCCCCCCCTTCTAGTGTGGATTTTCATTCAACAACGCTGACGGTAGACCCGAGTTGGGTGCGACTAGCTATACCTAACCCGGAGGATTCCTGAGGCTAGTGGCCATCCTAGTCGACGGATCCGAGGCAATGATAATTCATAGCTGAGACGCTCTTATGGGCTGGTTGTGAATAGGCCGATCGGCCTGGTTTCATAGAGGGAAGAATCGAACCTTTCATATAATTGAGGCCATTAGTGGCAGAGCTACTGAAATGGATAAGGGCCCGAGAGGCTGGTTCATCCATTCTTCTGTCTTGGCAAACTGATTAACTTATGTGGTGTGATCTTATTTTTAATTCCTTATATGTGTTATTTGTCAAGGTTTTAAGTGGAGGTTCGAAGGAACCGCTCACTGAGTTCCTCATGAACTCACGGTTTATTTATTATTGTTTTGCAAAGCTCGACCAGTGAGGTACGGCTTAGTGGCATGGCGCGCAGGAGAGCAGGCGTGGGTGCAGATCTCATAGCTAGCAGTTTGTTAGTCGTAGTCATGTCTAGTAGAGTCATGTTTATGCACTGTGTTATTTCTGTAAAACGTTGTGATGTTTGTTGAAAACTTTTGGATGTTATCTTAAAACTTGTGATGTTTTCGAACTTGGTTTGATCAAACTGATTTCAAAAAGTTAATAAAGTTGGTACTGTTGCTTCTGTTATGACTTCGATGTTATTCTGGTTATATTTCTATGAGTGTTGGTCAACACATAGGGTAGGCTTCGGGGTATTGACCCGTACCCTGATCGGTCACACATACCCTGAGTCGGGGCGAGACAAATTGGTATCAGAGCCTCAGGTTAGGTCTTGAGTACGACTAGGAAGTGGGTACCGAACGAGACATATGCTAGCATGTCTACGTTCGGTATAGTTATGCTATGAGATCGGACTACCACGACTACGCTCAACGCACCATGCAGTTAGTAGCTTAAATTTTAATTAAATGAGTTGGTTAATATTAATGGTGATATTATTATTTTATGCGAGTTCGATGGAGGCTCAAAATGCTGCTTTGAGTGGTAGCGGTAGCAATTCCACCGAACGTCAGGCCGAGACCGAGGTTGGGGCCGGGGCCGTGATAGAGAGCAGTCTGAGGTAGAGGGCCAAGATTCAGCAGTTGTGCAAATTCAAGCACGGGTAGCTCAACTAACAGAAGTGCTCCGCAGGGAGCAGGAGTTGAGACAACTGATGCAACAGCAGCAGCAACCGCCCCAGCCGGTACCCGCAGCCCCTGTGGTACCGGAGGTGGCTAAGTAGGTAGCACCGCATGTCAGGGACCCAGGAGCACCTACATACGCCGATTTCATCAAGTTTAGGCCGCCAGAAATCACCGGTATAGACCAGCAAGTGGAAGTCACTAAGTTTCTGGGCGACTGTCACGAGCTATGTATAGAGCTGAGATGTTCCTCAGAGGCGGTGGCACGCATGGTCGGCTTACAGCTAAGGGGACCTGCAAAATATTGGCTGCATACCTTGAGGGGCTGTAGGGCAGCACACGCACCACTTCCCACCTGGGAAGAATTTAAGGCAGCTGTTGAGGAGCAGTATTTGCTGATGAGTGTCCTCGATAAGCGGGCACGAGATTTTGAGATGCTGCGCCAGTCTGGAGGTATGACAGTAGCTGAGTATGAGATGGAGTTCACCCGGCTCTCTAGGTACCACCCAACTCTAGTGGCTACCGAAACCGCTAGGGTGAAGAGGTTCGTGGAGGGTCTGAGACCTCAGATTAGCAGGCTTATCCATTACACCGAGTACTCTACATTTGCACGAGTAGTGGATGAGGCCCTTCGGAAGGAAGCACTGGTGCCGTTCGAGAGGAAAGATGGGCCGCCCAAGAAAACGTTTCGGTCTCAAGGGTCAGGAGGTCGGCCGTGGAATTCAGAAGGGAACTGTGATCACCGCAGATCACCAGCAAAGCCGTGGGCACAGTAGTAGCCGGGACCGCGGAGGCTCAGGGTCAGGGGCGGCGAGATAAGCAGAGTCACGGGGCACTACGTAGAAGTCGGACATGCCGCAGTGTGGTCGTTGTAACCGAAAACACTGGGGAGCTTGCTATGGCCGCACATATTCATGTTTCAGATGTGGGCAGGTGGGACACTTTAGGAAGGATTGCCCGGACAAAGGTGGCCAGAGAGCTGAGCTATCAAAGGGAAAAGCACCGATGTCAGTTGGGTCAGAGGCACAAAAAGGTCAGATGCAGAGCATATGACCACAGGCTACTCACTCTGAGAAACCGTCTGCCCGAGTTTATGCCATGAACCACGATGGGGCAGAGGTATATAGAGCAATAGTGATAGATACTATTTTAGTATGTTCATCTGCTGCATATGTTCTGTTTGATCCGGGTACTACGCACTCGTTTGTATCTGCCAAATTTGCTATTGAGTTACCTATGACACCTTCTTTACTCGATAGGCCATTTCTAGTATCAACACCAACGGGCGAGGCAATCTTAGCCAAATCAATTTTTCAAAGCTGCAAAGTGCTCATCTGCGGCCATGCATTGAGGGCAAATTTGACGCTCCTATCCACGCTTGAACTCGATGTCATTCTCGACATGGATTGGCTGGCAGAGCACTTTGCGTTGCTAGATTATAGGGCTAAGACAATCATGTTCAACAAGCTCGGATTGCCGCAGTTCACCTTCCAAGGTGAGGGAAGAAGCGAGCCGATTGGGGTCATCTCAACCCTTAAGGCTCGTAAACTGCTTCAGGGGGGCTGCCAGTCCTTTTTGGCCTTCTTATCTGTGGCAGAGAAAAAAGGAGATGCGGCAGGGGATATCAGTGGTACTTAGGTAGTCTTCGAGTTCCCCGATGTATTTCCCGAGGAGCTGTCGGGATTGCCGCCCAAGAGGGAAGTGGAACTCTGCATTGATTTGCAGCCCGGGGTAAAGCCGATCTCCATCCCACCCTATAGGATGGCGCCGGCTGAACTCAGGGAGCTGAAAGTGCAACTTCAGGTGATTATGGACTTGGGCTTCATCCGACTGAGTGTCTCGCCGTGGGGTCCCGGTACTCTTCATGAAGAAGAAGGATGGGTCGATACGCATGTGCATCGACTATAGGTAGCTGAACAAGGTGACAGTCAAGAATCGTTATCCACTACCGAGGATAGATGATTTGTTTGACCAACTGCAAGGGGCACGATGGTTTTCGAAGATAGACTTAAGGTCCGAATACCATCAGCTGAGAATCCGGGACTGCGATGTGCCTAAGACTGCCTTCAGGACTCGCTATGGCCACTACGAGTTCCTAGTGATGTCTTTTGGTCTGACCAATGCACCTGCTGCTTTCATGGACCTGATGAACAGGGTATTTAAGGAGTACCTGGACAGTTTTATGATCGTCTTCATTGACGACATCTTAGTATACTCCAAGAGTGAGGAGGAGCACTCCAAGCACTTGAGGATGGTCATGAAAACCCTCAGAGAGCACCGGTTATTTGCTAAATTCTCCAAGTGTGAGTTCTGGTTAGAAAGTGTAGGGTTCCTGGGTCATATGGTGTCCAAGGAAGGGATAAGGGTAGACCCTGCAAAGGTAGAGGCGGTGCAGAACTGGAGGCGGCCAACCAGCGTGACTGAGATCCGCAGTTTTCTTGGATTGGCCGGGTACTACCAAAAGTTTGTAGAGAACTTCTCCATGATTTCAGCCCCTTTGACTCGGTTGACTCAGAAAAAGGTCAAATTCATTTGGGATGACAAGTGTGAGGCGAGCTTTCTTAAGTTCAAGAAATGCTTGATGTTGGCACCCGTGTTGGACGTACCTTTCGGCTCAGGAGGGTTTGTTGTCTTCTGTGATGCCTCTCGGGTTGGCCTAGGCTGCGTACTGATGTAGTTTGGCAGGGTCATAGCCTATGCGTCCCGCCAGCTGAAAGTTCATGAAAAGAACTACTCGACGCATGACCTAGAGCTAGCGGTGGTGGTTTTTGCACTGAAGCTCTGGCGACACTATTTGTACGGAGAGACTTGCGAGATCTATACGGATCACAAGAGCCTCCAGTACTTGCTTACCCAAAAGGAGCTGAACCTCAGGCAGAGGAGGTGGTTGGAGCTCCTAAAGTATTATGACTGCACCATTATGTACCACCTGGGGAAAGACAATGTGGTAGTAGACACTCTAAGCAGAAAATCCATGGGCAGTTTGGCTCATTTGGAAATCAAGCGGAGGCCTTTAGCTCGAGAACTGGCGCTGTGCTTAGATGGGGGTACAACCTTGATAGTGTCAGCTTCAGGTGCCTTGGTGGCACACCTGCGGGTACAATCCACACTGGTGGGTATGTTGCGTGCCGCGCAGGAAGAGGATGCCTTTTGTGTGCTGACGAAGGACTTAGTGCAGAGAGACAATGCAGATAATGGATTCAAACTGGACTCAGAGGGTGTGTTGTGGTTCAAAGATCGAATTGTGGTGCCAGATATGGTAGAGGTGCGCAGATAAGTCTTGGAGTGGAGTCACCGTTCCACTTATACGATGCATCCGGGGGCCACCAAAATGTATCGAGATTTAAGACAACATTACTGGTGGAAGGGCATGAAAAGAGAGGTAGCAGAGTTTGTATCCAAATGTCTAGTCTGCCAGCAGGTAAAGGCCGAACACCTGAAGCCCGCGGGGCTACTGCAGAACCTCGAAGTGCCCGAGTGGAAGTGGGAGAAAATCACCATGGACCTGGTGACTGGGTTGCCTAAGTCAAAAGGCAGCTTTGACTCCATTTGGGTGGTAGTGGAGCGGTTAACCAAGACCGTGCACTTCATTCCAGTGAAGACGACCTTTTCTGCGGAACAGTACGCCCGACTATTTCTAGACAAGATTGTGGCTTACCACGGTACCCTAGTGATGATCATATCAGATCGAGGTACCCAGTTCACAGCCCAGTTTTGGCAGTCTTTCCAAGAAGCCTTGGGCACCCAAGTGTGTTTCAGCACGGCTTCCCATCCGTAGATAGACAGACAGTCTAAGAGAACCATCCAAACCTTGGAAGACATGCTGAGGGCCTACATTCTGGACCTAGCAGGCGGTTGGGAGAAACACCTGCCGTTGATCGAGTTCGCCTACAACAATAGCTATCACAGTAGCATTGGCATGACTCCCTTCGAGGCATTATACGGGCGGCGGTGTATGTCTCCTGTGGGCTGGTTTGAAATAGGAGAGACTCTCCTGGTTGGTCCGAACTTGGTTGAGGAGGTAGTGAAGAAGGTGCAGCTAATAAAGAAAAGGCTATTGGCGGCTCTAAGTCGCCAAAAAATGTATGCCGATAAGAAAGCCAGGGAGTTGGAGTTCGCTAAGGGCGACTTTGTATTCCTAAAGGTTTCTCCTATGAAAAGGGTGCTCCAATTTGGGAAGAAAGGAAAGTTGAGCCCTAGGTTCATTGGGTCTTTCCCTATCCTCAAGCGAACAGGCGCGGTGGCTTTTGAACTGGCTTTGCCTCCTAGTCTTAGCAAACACTACAAAAAAAATAAGAATTTGTGACAAAATTTTGGAGTGGCCAACAATAATTGGCCACAAAATGTGTAATCTGTGGTAAAATTTGTGGCAAAATTATTTTTATGGTTAAAAGTATAAGTTCGAACAATTTGTGATAAATTTTCTAATTTTGCCACTATGTTTGCCACTAATAATTGAGTTAACGTAAAAAATTTATAGTTTTTTAAATTTATAACAATAGATTTTGCTACTGATTCAAAACATTCTACCATGGCAAGCGTTTGCGACAACATTTTTGCCACAACTTTGTCATGATATTCTGTGGCAATTATTTGCGACAATATATTTGCCATAGACATAGAACTATTTATTGTGGCAAATTACTGTGCTATAGATGATAAAATAATTATAAAAAGAAAAAAAGAAAATTTTTAGGTGGGTATCTATTATATATATATATATATATATATATATAAATTATATACTTAACTAACAAATATAAAAATATTTTTCTTATATTTTTATATAAATATGAGAAACAAATATAATGAGATAAATATTTTTCCCAATAATTTTTATTTTTCTTATAATAACAAATATAACATAAAAAATATTTATTATAATAATATCAATAAATTACCCATTTCCTGGACCCATAAACATTAACTACATCTAAAAATATCAATAAAAATATTAACTATCAATACAAGAAAACAAGCCGAAAGATGAAATTGTTGTCATCTTGTGCTAGCTATTGCATACTATATATATAGAAACATACAAGGAGTATCATGTGATGAATCCATTAGACTAAATATTTTAATTTCAAGGTAGGAAGATTGAATAACTGGGTCTGATTCCTCTATTTTCTAGGATTTGTAATCCAGATCAGCAAATGTGGACGATGCATGGCTGATATGTTTCTATCTTTTAGTCAAACTTCAAGCTGGCTATATATATTACTTGTAGTTTAAATTTGAACTAATTTGTAAGTTGATCCTAGCTATTCGGGCGTGATTAACGGGTTCAATTAGTTGAATATTAAGGTGAAGGAAAAAAATTGAAATTTTAGTAAGAGTTGGCAAGGCATGCTGCCTATTATCATATTACAAAGTCATCAAGTTTAATGTTGATTGAGTACTAAATGGTCAAATATACATTCATATATTTTACTTCAAATGATTGGATATATATTTGTTATAGAGTTAATACTTATTGTATATATTCCTTATAAGTATATAATATGCTATTTAGTTTTGGATAGATTTATTGTAATCAGTATTGTAATATGCTATTTAGTTTCGCATTAAGAGTTCATTAACATTAACTCGAATAGCTAAATAAATTTTTTTGCAATATCTGAGTATACACAAAGCAAATATATTTACATCATTAGGTTATATATTGCAATTTTCTATTTGCAATTTTTTGGTTGGAACTAATGAGGTGGTGTTCTTACTTCTCTTCTTTGCAGGAGAAAAAGAAGAAGAAATGAGGCGGACCTAGCAGACGTACTGTAACTTCTTTTTGTTGGGGTAGTGTTGTCTGGTTTTTTTTTGCATACAAACTATTTTGCGTACCTATTTCATGTTGGTGGACAATATTGTTTTTGATGTATTTGGATTAGTGTTGAACTTATTTTGGATTTGTTGATGGTTGGATATGTAGGTGGTTGGTTGTATACATGCTAAATTGTAGGTTATATAATTAGCAAGTGGATTATTATATTAATGACTGATTAATTGTTAAATTATAAATTCTCAAAGTTGTGGCAAACTCATTACATATTGTGGCAAAATCATCACTAATATTGTTGCAATAATTCAAATTTAAAATCGTGTTAGTGGTAAATTCATTTTAACGATTAGTGACAAAGGATCAAACATACAATGACAAAAAAATTATAGCAAACTTAATATTTAATGGCAAAATATAACATAATATTAGTGGTAAATTTCATATATTTTTGCCACGGAAAGGGTTCTAGAAAGAGTAGAATAATGACAAATATTTATTAATAAGTGACAAATTTTTTTGCCATAAATGTTAGGTGGCGTCAGCAAGTCTTGTTTGCCACAATAGGGTGAAGATAGTTTTACTTTTTCATTTGCCACTAAAGAAATTATAATTCGTGGTAATCCGCTAAAGTTCGCCACAAAAGCCAAAAATGACCTTTAGTAGCAGACCTAAGGTGGCAAATAGTTGACAATCACTTTTTTGCCACTATAGGTCACTACTATGGCAAAAATAGCTTGCCACTAATTCCAATTTTTTTGTAGTGCTAGAGTTCACCCAGTTTTTCATGTATCAATGCTCTGGAGATATGTGAGGGATGAGTCCCATGTGATCGAGCCGACTGCAGTTGAGGTAGACACGGCGGTCTTGTATGAGGAGAGGCTAGTGGAGATACTTGACTGGCAGATCAGGAAGCTGAGATCCAAGGAGATTCCCTTGGTAAAAGTTAGGTGGGAGCACCACTCCGGACAAGATGCCACTTGGGAGGTCGAGCGAGACATGAGAGAGCCGATAAGTCCTTGTAACCCAACTAAATGGATAGGGGCTCGAGAGGCCAGTTCATCCATTCTTTTGTCTTGGCAAACTGATTAACTTATGTGGTGTGATCTTATTTTTAATTCCTTATATGTGTTATTAGCCGAGGTTTTAAGTGGAGGTTCGAAAGAATCGCTCACTGAGTTCCTCGTAAACTCATGGTTTATTTATTGTTGTTTTGCAAAGCCCGACCAGTGAGGTACGGCTTGGTGGCATGGCGCGCAAGAGAGCAGGCGTGGGTGCAGATCTCATAGCTAGCAGTTTGTTAGTCTTAGTCATGTCTAGTAGAGTCATGTTTATGCACTGTGTTATTTTTTTAAAACGTTGTGATGTTTCTTGAAAACTTTTGGATGTTATCTTAAAACTTGTGATGTTTTCGAACTTGGTTTGATCAAACTGATTTCAAACAATTAATAAAGTTGGTATTGTTGCTTCTGTTTATGACTTCGATGTTATTCTGGTTATATTTCTATGACTGTTGGTCAGTGCATATGGTAGGCTTTGGGGTACTGACCCGTACCTTGGCCGATCACGCGTACCTTGAATCGGGGCATGACAAGTTATCAACGTTAGTCATCAACATGTGGACTGAGGATGGGCACCTTTTTAGGGAGGGATCCCTTGCTAAAAAATCGTCGTTTAACTTTCCCTATGGAAAGCCGTGGGTTCTCCTCGATGATCGGTTTTCGTGTTCCTATGCCGTTGGGGCACTTTAGTTGGCTGACGTCGCCTTTCTCCCTTTCAGCACAGGTTTGGTTCGAAAGTCAATGGCGCGCTTACGGAAGATGACTTTGGGGTCTATCCGCAACACATCAGCAAGTGTCCCTACGAACATGTCGGCATTGCCTCCGAGCAGAGTGTCGGGTCGAGCCTTGAGCTCAGTTGATATGTGGGCTCCAACGAACGTCACTTTCTCAGGAGACACTCCAATCTACACGATCTCCTGTTTGTCGGCGAGCTGGGGTCCCTCTTAGACATCTCTGTTTGAGTCCAACTCAAATATTCTCGGTTGTTGATCTGTGTGAGACACCGTTCGAGTCCATCACATATGGCGGTTCCTTCCCTCTAGTGTTGCATGTGGGAGATCTCGTCTCTGAAGGCTGAGGATGGCCTCCCAATCCTCTCAAGGTGGTTGTCTTCTTCATGCTTCGGGCAGCGATACTCGTGCTCTGCTGGATGCTGTTATTTAGACTACATTAATCCGTCGACATGGGCTCGGATATCAATGTTCAGGCATCATAGCTCCTCTAGGGTAGAGTTAGTGGGCGCCAAAGCGTCACTCCTCGTCGTGTTAGCATCTCTAGGTAGTGGGGGAACGTGTTGGCCTAAGGCTTTCAACAAAGGTCTTAATCTCGGTTTTTATGATAACAAACATGGAACTAATGTTTTCATGGAGAAATATTTTTAGGTTCCAAGTCGGTTAGCGCACGACGTCCCCGAACGGAAAAATTAGAGAAATCAAAGAAATTGGCAAGGACGCTCGTCGACGCTCGGGATTCATCGGGAAGTTTGAGTCTAGGTTTAGGGTGTCTGGATTATATATGTAATTCTCTTTTATGATGCAAAGAACCCAAAAACCTAAAAATATTTTTATGAAGTTTGACGTAGATATTTTCTTGGCACCAAAAGTCCCGGTAATTGTTCTTTAGCTAGAAACAAGTTAACAACCTATTTTAAAGGAATTTTTGGAAACCTTTAACCTATCCATATTTGACCCGGGAGATTATAAAATTTTCGGTTTTCATAAATTTGAATACTAGACCCTAAAAGTTAGATTTTGATTCTTAAGTATTTTGATTTTTAGATATTTTTATTGAATCCAAATGGGGGCAATCCTTATTTAAAAATTATATTTCAAAGTTAAGAAATGTTAAAGTTAAAGTTAATAACTTAAAGTAAAGAAACATTAAATAAGACATATAAGAGAATGGACCTTGCTAAAACTGCCCCTCAGTGCAGTTTCGGTCGAATGGTCGGTCGACCGACCTGCGATCGACTTGAGTTAGAAACCCACAGTGTGCATCCGATCCTCGTCCGATCAAATGTTCGATCGATCGAACCATCGACCGACAGATCGACAGACCGACCGGCGGAAGGTAACGGCTCTATTTTGAACCATTGTGTGGTTTTATCCGAGCCATACTCCTTTGGCTCTCTATAAATATGCCTCCCCAGCCTTCCTTACATCCCTAACTTTTATTGAGCCATTGACTGAGACACTTTTATCAAACCCTACTAGCCTTGCTAATGAATTCTTGATTTAAGCCTTCAACTTCATTATTTCATCATCCAAGGCATCAAGAGGAAGCTAGGATCTTGTGTTGGAGCTAAGTAGTTTATTGTTTACATTTTTGCTCCATTTGTTGTTGTATTTTGTTGTTCATTTCATTGTATATCAAGTGTGTAAACCTAGGTTGCTAAGTTTGTTTAATTGGGTGGTAGCCTTTGTGTTTGAGGCATAAGTCCTCCTCCGGTGTAGCTTGATTTACTAGGATTAGTGATTGTTGTCCTTTAGGGTTGGAGGTGAAAGAGTGCTCTCGGTAGGAAGGCAGAGACTTTCGGGTGTAGAAGTATCTTTGGTGTGAGAGCGGAGACTTCGGATAAAAGGTCCTTATTGTAAGGAAACATTCATAATCTAGTAAAGTTAAGTTTGGAAATCCTAAGCAATGGTGCTTAGGTAGTGGAGTAGGCATTAGGGTCGAACCACTATAAATCAAAGTATTAACATTGTTTACTTTACATATTGAATTACTCATTGTTTATCTTGCTTCCACTTGCTACTAAATTGTAATTTGCCTAAGTAATCAAGAAAAAAGATTAAGACCGAATTTAGGCTAAAGATTAGCGAACACACTATTCACCCTCCGCCCTCTAGTGTAGGTCATTCGACTTACATTTGGTATAAGAGCGGATTGTTGATTGAGATTTCACCATCTCGTCTACATCTAGCCTCGATCACTAAAATGGCCCTAGAGTCGGTTACACTCACACTACCTAGGTTTGATGATTTGAACTTTGGTGCTTGGAAACTTAGAATGTATACTTTCTAAAGTCCCAAAGTTTGGATGTTTTCAATATGTTGAAAAATGAATTAATCGAACCTAGAAAACAAATGCATGATTGGAGGCAAAATGAAATTGATATGTTTAAATTAAATGCTCAATCCATGAATTTCATATGTTGTTCATTGTCTAATGAAATATTTGAAAAAACCACGCATTGTACTTCGGCTTATGACTTACGGATAGGGATGGCACTGGGGCGGGTTTGGGACGGCGAAGCCAATCCTATCCCAAACCCATTAAGAAAATTCAATCCTAAACTCGTCCCAAACCCGTTAGTATTTTGAAGGGTGATTCCCAAACCCATCCCACTAATTTAACGGGTACCCACTGGGAACCCGCTTTTCGCCCGTTAACAAATTATATATATATATATATATATATATATATAATTTACATATCACAACATTTAAACATAAATCATATAAACAGTAAGCTAATTTAAACAATGAAATCAATTATCTGAGCTAGTATCAATGACTATCGAGAGCTAGTAAAGACTATCAATTATCTGGAAAATAAAATGACTTCTTTCATGCAAAGAATCAATAGGAGCAGGCGGTATGTAACAATTAGAAAACAAGCAAGAAAAATAGCTTCTTTCATGCAAAAATCAACAGTAAATAATTACAGGCGGCAGGTAAGAAAAAAGTAAAAAAAATAGATAAAAACTTAAGAATCAGATCAAGGGGCGTCCGGCGTCTGCGTCGCAGCGTCAGGAGAAGTAGATCGCGGCGTCGGGTCCGTCAGGAGAAGCAATCATCGGAGCAGATCATGACATTGGGTTCGTCGGGAGAAGTAGATCAAGGCGGTCGACTGCTGTTGAGAGGCGTCAGGAGAAGCAGGCGTCGGAGCAGATCACGGTGTCGGGCCCGTCGAGAGAAGTAGATCGAGGTGACCGGTTGCTGTTGAGAGGTGTTGGGAGAAGCAATCATCGGAGAAGTACATCGATTGGCGGCCGGCTTTGTTGAGAGGCGATCGGCTGTTGTTGAGAGGCGTCGAGATTGAGCGGCGATCACGAGAGAATCGGTCGTGTGATTGAGGAGCGGCGAGAGGACGATCTAGTAAAAGGGGGGGCAGCGAGGCGGCGAGCGGGCGTGAGGGCAATCAGGCAGATGGCTGAGGCAGTGAGGCATCGGGTGACTAGGTGAATCGGGTGAATTAAAATAATGTATTATTAATTTATTTATATTATATAATGGGTTAGGAATTAGAGTATAAGTAAAAAGACATAATTATCCCTATATAAGTATATATTAGATAATATAAAGGGTATTTAAGTAATTTTACCCTTAACGGGTTTGGGACGGGTTTTAGACTAAAATCCTGGACCCGTCCCAAAACCTACAGGGTTTTTACCTCAAAATCCTATACCCGTCCCACGACCCAACGGGCAAAACCCGCTAATGACCTATCAGGGTCTGGGATGGGTAAATACCCATTTATACAAACCCATTGCCATCCCTACTTACGGACTAGTTTGAATGTTTTATATGATCATGCCAAGACCGAAGAGATTGACACTTCTAATGAAGGTAGTGATGACAATGGTTATTCACCTACTCCTAATCTTGGTTTTGATGCCCATAGCTCTTCTAGTTAAAGAAGTAGCTCCAATAGCCGAAAAAGTAAGGTGGTGTGCCATGCACTCAAGGAAAAGGGGCAAGTGAAGAAAAATTACCCTACTATGAAGAACAAATCAAGGAAGAGATCAAGTGCTTTCACCCCACTCGTCATTCACTTGAAGCACCCTCAAACCATGATGTTGGCCTAAGGTTTTCAACTTTGGTCTTAATCTCGATTTTGATGATAATAAACATGGAACTAATGTATTCATGAAGAAATATTTTTAGGTTCCATATCGGTCTGTGTGCGACGTCCCCGATCAAAAAAAATAGAGAAATAGGAGAAATCGACGAGGATGCTCGTTGACGCTCGGGATTATTCGAAAAGATAGAGTTTAGGGTTAGAGTGTCTAGAATGAATATATAATCCTCTCTTATGATGCAAAGAACCCAAAAACTAAACTCGAAAAATCAAAAAATGGCCCTAAAATTCACTAAGCCTACCTTGGAGGGCTATATGACCTAGACATTTTCTTGGCACCAAAAGTCCCGGTAATTGTTCCTTAGGTAAAAACTAGTTAACGACATATTTTTAAGGAATTCTTGGATGCCTTTAACCTATTCATATTTGACCCGAGAGGTTATAAAATTTTTGATTTTCAAAAATTTGTACTAGACCCCAAAAGTTAGATTTTGATTCTTAAGGATTTTGATTTTCTAGATATTTTTATTGAATTTAAATGGGGGGTAATCCTTATATAATATTTATGTTTTAAAGTTATTAACTTTAAGTTAAAAAGTGTTATATAAGACGTAGCTAAGACGAAACCCGACAACAAGAAAAAAAATCAGCCAAAACCAGGCTATTTCTCGGGTATCAATCGATGGGCGACCGACGGTTGATCGAACGACCATCAGTCGACCATTGACCGGTTGATCCCCAAAATGGGCAGAGGGCTCTGGTCGGTGGCCGATCGCTCGGCCGGTTGACCGGCCATCAGTCGGCCACCGACCGGGCGACGCCAACGGGCAAAAATAAGCATGTTGGGATGGCATGTGTTGCCTTCTCTCTTCATGGCTTATAAATACAACCCATGCGAAGCCTTCCACATTATCTTGGTCACTTCTACTACCTTTGGGACATCCTTTTGATGAATCACAAGCCTCATTGAGCCATTCTTTTTGTGAAAACCTAGCTTGAGCCAAGAACCTTCATCTTGTCTTCATTCCTTCATTGTTTCACCATCAAAGGCATCGAGAGGAAGCTAGGAATCTTGTTGTGGAGCTAAGTACTTTATTATTTAATTTATTGCTCCATTTAATGTTATATTTTGTTGTTATTTCTATTGTATTTGAGTTTGTGAAGACCTAGGTTGTTAGGTCTTGAATGGTTGGTGGCTGCCTTGGTGTTAAGGCTTAAATCCACCGATGTAAACATAATTTGCTAGGATTAGTTGAGTTGTACTTAGGGTTGAGGTGGGATAGTTCTCTTGGTAGGAAGGCATGATACTTCGTGGTATGGAAGTGTCTTCGGTTTGACAGCGGAGACTCTCCGGTGAAAACGTCCCCATTGTAAGGAAACTAATTAATCTAGTAAAACTAGTTTGGAAATCCTAAGCGGGGTGCTTAGGTAGTGGAGTAGGCATTGGGGCCGAACCACTATAAATAATTGTGTTTACATTATTTCTACTTGTGTTTACTTAAATGTCATATTTACTTTGCTTCCGCTTGCTACTCAATTTGTAATTTGCCTAAGTAATCAAAAAAATGTTTAAAATTGGAATTAGGCTAAAATTTAGTAAACACACTATTCCCCCCCTCCCCTCTCTAGTGTAGGCCATTTCACAAACACGTGACTATGAAGCCACTTCCAAAGTTAGCTCTACTAGTGATGAGGTACACTCTCCTTCACCTAGTCATGCTAATGATAATTATTATGTTAGCTCTAGTAGTTCTCATGACATGCCTTATGATGAGTTAGTAGATGAATATAGGAAAATGTATGCCTTGCTTGTTAAGAAAGATAAGGAAAATAAAATGTTGAAGAAAGAAAATGTAAGGCTTAATTCTCATTTGCATGAATTCAAACTAGAAAATAAAAAGTTGAAGTCTAGTTCTCTTGATTCATGCCATGATAATTTAGAACTTGAGCTTAAAGTTGTGAAATTTGAAAATGCAGATTTGAAATCTAAAATGAAATCTAGAAATAATGATTTGAAAAATAATTTCAAATTTGAGAACGAGATTTTGAAAAAGGAAAATTGTATGACTAAATCTCAAATGCAAGCCTTACATAAATCCATAAATGACTTGAAAAATGAGGTTGTTTTCTTGAGTAGGAAAATTAGTAATTTATCAAAGGTTTCATCCTTTAAAAATTCTAGGAAGCAAAATGTTTCTTTTAAGAATGCACATGCACATTGTCCTCCACATATCAAGCATTCTAACATTAGACCTCATGTTCATAAGAATGATGAAAAGAAAAAAT
Source organism: Canna indica (assembly GCA_034359265.1). Taxonomy (NCBI): domain Eukaryota; kingdom Viridiplantae; phylum Streptophyta; class Magnoliopsida; order Zingiberales; family Cannaceae; genus Canna; species Canna indica. The sequence continues at coordinate 34,109,251 of CP136892.1, read as the reverse complement.
TTAATGGACATTGCTTTTGTTGTGGTGTTTACGGGCATGCCATTTATGAATTCGCTTTTAAGATGAATCCAAGTGTGGTAAAGATACTTTGGGTTCCTAAGCCCTTTAACCCCCAAGGACCAAAGTCATTTGGGTACCAAAAGTTTATTGCTCTTTTGTAGGGGGGGCTACCACACAAGAGTAAAGGAAATTGGAGAATTGAAGTTGACCATGGACTTGAATGAAGAATTAATCCTTGGTTGCAACTTCAAGTCATCATGATGCCTAAGGTATGAAAAATGACATCTTAAGTAATCTGGTATCATCTCCTTACTTTGCCTTGTTTCATTCAAGTTGGAGCCTATGATACTTGTTTAGTTCGAGTTGATTTTATCCACTCTTGATATGGTTTTATCAAATGATTTTTCTATTTTTGATTTCCCGATCTCTTCGGATACCTTTGTAACCTATAACGGGCTCATGCGACCTTACAGTTCTAAATCGTAGGCTAATTATGGCATTTTGATTTTCAACCAAAAGGAAGGGTTAGAGATCTTAATTTTCAAACATTTCACATTTTTAGATCTCTTAATTCGTTTTGGTTTCATGATGATTCACTTTCGAACGGATTTATAGCTATTTAGCAAAGTAGATTTTGAAATCGATACTTGATTCTTTCTTTGCTATCTAGTACGATAACTTGTTAGTAGTCACATTTTCATTATGCAACTAATGAATATTGCTTGCAAGTTATCACAAATTTGATGGAAGGCTAGTAGATTGAATTTGGAAAGAAAATGACAAGTTTGGCAATTTTCCAAAATGATGTATGATTTTGGTTTTGCAAAAATCTTAGTATAATACTTGTATATTCATGCTTTAATGATGTCTCTTTACTCATGATTGATTTTGCATGATAAATCTATGAAATTTCATGAGTAGGTAAAAATTCAATATTTAGGTGATTTCATGACGTTGATATTGAATGAAATCGGTCTAGGTTGAAAATCCTTATTAGAGACCTCATTTTGAGTAAAATACTTAGTAACCATATTTAGATACACATATGACATAATTCTAGGTATTTAAACTTGAAAATTCATGTGTAGATGAACAAGGTAATAACTAGATCATCTTAGGGGACTTAAATTCAAAAAAAGTTTGACCCCGATCAACAAATCAACTTGGACACTTCATTTTAAGTCCATACTATTGGCCGAAGGTTTTTTCCTTCGTGCTCTACTCTCTTCATGATTATTTTGATGATAACAAACCAAGTCTGTCTAACCAAGTTCTTGAAGCATGAAGGTTGCAGGTTCGATAAAAGACAAAAGTCGGTTTCGCGGTTCACGACATCGGACTCAATATGACATACATTTACAATTACTCATAAGGAGTTCGACGTGTGCACTAAAGACGTCTTGGACAAGTCTAGAGAACATATGGAAAGCTCTTCAAGTTGACGTACGCTGAAGGCGAAACCCAGAAACAAAGTGCGCAAGAAGAAAGCTGGAAAATACAAGCTTAACCCAGGTTCGATCGACCGAATCTGGTCAAAAATTGGCAGTAGCCAATTCGGTTGACCGAAGTGTTCCCAAAAGCAGCAGATTGCTGCGGTCGCTTGGGCGGTCGACCAGTCAGTCGATCTACAATCGATCGGCAAGCGACCGAGCGTCACCAACGGGCAGAAAAATGCCCGTTGACGACACCTTGAGTTTGGAGGGTTATAAATACCCACTCAAAACACTCTCCCATACAGTTGTTGATGCCTCTGAGCCTCAAGGAGTGATCCTAAGCATCTTCTAAGCTCTCTCTTGATCAAATCTTCAAAACCTAGCCTTTGATCCCTCAATCTCAAGTGTTCATCATTGGAGGGTCCTTCAAGTTTGCTAGGCTCACCAAAAGAGGTGATCCTATTATGATAAATCCTCATTTCTCTCTTCTTGTGATTAAAGTGTTTTTTAGTTTGTTTTTCATTCTATTAACTTGATTGCATAATAGACCTTGTGTAGGGTCTAGCGATTTTGTGGTAACCTTAGTGTTAAAGGTGTAAAGCCACTTGTGTAAAACTAGATTAGGAGTTGTTCTTAGGAATTGATGTGGGAAAGCTCACTCGGTGTGAAGGTGGATACTTCCGGGTGTGGAAGTTCCTTTGAATGGAGTGTAGGGTCTTTCTAGTATAAAGTCCTCAATTGTAAGTCACTCTTAATTTAGTGTATTTGTGTGTGAAATCCTAAGCACGGGTCTTAGGTAGTGGAGTATGCGGTTGGCCGAACCACTATAAATTTCTTTGTGTTAGCATTGTTCTTCTTGCGTTTGCTTAACTGCTTTATTTTATCGCTTCCGTATTTAATCATCTAATTGTGAATTGCCTAAGTTGTAAGAAAATGATTAAAATCGAAAAACCGGAATTAGACAAAAATATTTAGATAACATACTATTCATCCCCCCCTAGTGTGGTCATTTCTCTAACACATACTTCATAAACATGATTAGGTAGAGGAATGATATGTTTCTATGCATTTAGAATGAAAAAATTATAAGAATATGGATAAAATGATATATAGGTCATGTCATGATAACCTTTTTTGATCAAAGTTAACCCAAGTCAACAAATTGACTTAGGGGTACGTATCATTTTTAATTCATATTTGTGAAACATGTTTAGATTTACTCATGTTATGTATCCATATGATTAAGTTTGAAAAACCTTGAGTAAACGATAATGTTGACATTTAGCAAGTTTCATGTTATCATAAGGTGTTTTAGGAAAACCATGGTAGGTTGATATCTTGGTTTAAGGACATTATTTTCATCTCAAACTTGACATACACAATTTACATGATCATTATGCCGTGTCGTAAAAGTTTGAATGAAAATTGTAGACGATTTGAAAAATGATTGAAAATTATGAAAATGTCATTAAAATTTCAACATCTTCAGTCAATAATAGAAAAGTGTAGATAACTGATTTTGCGATGATTCTTGAAACTTCACCTTTGTTGAAAAATCTAGTTTGTTGTGTAAAAATTTCAAAAAAAAATCATCAAGAGTCTAATTTACAATGGAATTTTGAAGTTGAATTTCAGAAACACAAAGTATCACTTACTTACTTGAGATACTCATTTTTCCGATACTTTGATTTTTCGTCATAAACTACAAATGAAAACTTATGTAAACCATTTTAATTCCATTTCTAATATCGTTCATACCATTGTTTGAGTAAAATTATTTGTATGAATGATTTTGATAACTTGAGCAATAACTTGAAAAATGAGTTTTTGGTTGGAATTAAGATAGGTTTAAAATTGAACTTAGAAAATTCATTCTAAGCACAAACTTGACAGATACTTAGATTCACTAATGTTAGATGTCTAGGTTCCTAAGTTAGAGAAAACATGAGAGGGTAAGAAAATTTCATTCTTTCATGCCTATTTAAAATGAAACTGTGCTAAGTAGAAATTTTGATCAAATGACATTAGTTTGACTTCAAACTTGATCTATATGCTTTACATGAACATATCTTTATATTCTGAAAGTTTGAATGAATTCTAAAAATGTCATGAAAAATTCTCAACTTTGACCTTAGTTGACTTTTCTTTCCCTTTTTGATTGATGTCAAAAGGAGGAGAAAAAAAAATATAGGTAAAAGGAAATAAAATATAGGAAAACAATGCATATAGATAGGGGGAGTTCTATTATGTAGATATGCATGATATGAGGAGTTCTATTATGTAGATATTAAGGTTCCAAGTCGGTTAGCGCACAACATCACCGATTGAAAAAATCAAAGAAATTGGCAAGGACGCTCGTCGACGCTCGGGATTCATCGGAAAGTTTGAGTCTAGGTTTAGTGTGTCTAGATTATATATGTAATTCTCTTTTATGATGCAAAGAACCCAAAAACCAAAATCTGAACCCCAAACATGAAAACAAGGAAATTCAAAAAACAGCCCAGAAATTCTCTAAGCCTTGAGAGATCCTTGGAGGGCTATATGACGTAGACATTTTCTTGTCCCCAAAAGTCCCGACAATTGTTCCTTAGATAGAAACAAGTTAACGACCTATTTTTAAGGAATTTTTGGAAACCTTTAACTGTCACGCCCCAACTCAGGGTCACGTGATCGGCCAAGGTATACGTGCCTATACCCTGCAAACCATGCAAATGCCAACTCAACAAATAAATATATCAAAAAAGAAATAACAAGTTTTATTTCAGTGAAAAGCGAACCAAAACAAAGTTTATTTCAAGTAGCTCCAATGAAACGAAAAATGCGGAAATAACATTTTAAGTTCAACAATTCAAAAGTTTAGATACAGTAAAGTTTGAAATAAATGACATAAATGCCCTCAGGGCTACAACTCCAAATCAAACTAATACAAGTGCATGACTACTACCAAAAGACTCGACTACGACCCCAAACTAGGACTGCTATGAGATCATGTGGTTCCTCTGCCCTCCAACTGCGCCAAGTGCTCCAACTAACATCACCGGTCAAGCTTCGCAAAACAAAACAATGACAACGGGTGAGTTCAAAGAACTCAATGAGTGGTTCTACCGACTCCCACAATAAAAATAGCACAGGGATAAACAATAGCATAACATCCAACTCTACAGGAATAAGGTCACGAAAGTGTGACTAGCTATCAGGCCATCTGGCCACTACCTGCCCAAAGGCAGCTAACACCCATATGGTGGAGATCAACAGGCCTAAGCCTACCATGCTCTAAGGCACCAACACATACTAGGATAATCGGAAAGGCCCTCCGAACTTATCCTAGCATAAATTAACTCAGGAGCAATCTAGAAAGACCCTCCGAATTTGCTCGACGAGACGCGTAGGGACAATAGGGATTCGCCCGTCCGAACATGCCCCTTTAAGATATCATAGGAGTAATCGGGTAGGCCCTCCGAACTTACTCCTTTAAGATATCCCAGGAATAATCAGGTAGGCCCTCCGAACTTATCCCATGAGGCCAAACTAGGACAATCAGGAAAGGCCCTCCAACTTGTTCTACTGGTTGGGAATTAGCCATCCAACCTCCCGGTCTTAGCCCGTAATCCGGCTCCTCAACGAGCCTCTCCACCATTCACAAGGATATAGCGCACCATGACCTAATTCATGACTCTCCTACGATGTCTTAGGGGTGATCCTATTGGAAAGTGTCTCGACATTCCAAACCCGATCCCAACTCCTAGACCCGTAATGTCATAAACCCGTGTGGTTTTATTTCATGCATAAACTTCTCATGTTAGTTCATAACATATTATGCTGACCCCTTTCTCAATTTTAATTATACAATTAAAATTTAGGTCACCACAATTAGGATTTTATTTTAGGGTTTTATTTTAGGATTTTATTTTAGTTTACTATTCTGCCCGAAACTGATATATCTAACTCGAAGCAAGTCTTCAAATTGTGTCCTATGTTTCCAAACTTTGTTTTCTGGTCGAAACAATAGGTTACACAACTATGCTAAGAGAAATACAAACATCATAGCAAGTATTACAAAAATGGCACAGATTCATCATCTCAGCATGAAATTCCAGGAACATTGAATTTTCAGCATAACATGGAAATAAATTCGAAAATTACAGAATTAAATTCCTTAATTATCGTCACAACAGAATTATATCATGGAGACAAAATTCACAAGAATTAAATCATGTTTGTTTAGCCAAGATCAACAAGCATCAATATATTCTTTAAACAAGATACAAACTACATAATCAAGAACCCACATTAAGCATACTCAATGGCTTTAAGGTTAAAATCATATTTTTATAAACATGATTAAATTCCAAAAATCACATATCTAAGTCTAAGGCATGCCTCAACAATACAAGAACCTAGATTAGTAAGCAATCCAAAGTATAGACCTCAAAATAAACATGAACATCTCACTTAGGCATTTCATCGAACACCTTGAGGGCACCCTTGATTCTTCCTTGGCCGAGCACCCCTAGGATCATCCTAGGGCTGTCGAGCCCCAAAGGGGAGAGTTTAGGGCCTCCTCAAGTACAACACACAAAAAGAATGCAAGAATCTGAGAGATCATCGAAAAATAAATCAAGAACATCAAGCCTCCAAGACGGCTTCAAGAAACTCGAAGAAAACCCGATGAGGAGGGGTAAAACCACTCACCTAATTAAGGAAGGGATTGGAGAAGAAAATCCAATCGACGGCCTCCAATTTCGGCCCCGAAATCCGGCGGTTCAACCCCAAGGAAGAAGGGGGCAGGCGGATGCTCCTCCCAAGTCGTTGGCTTGAGGAGAAAGGGAGAGAGGAAGGGAGAGGGACTGGCTCCTCTCGGCTCGGCTCCAGAGGGAAGGAAGAGAGAAGGAGAGGGAAAGGGGCTTGGCTCAGGCGGCGGCTCGGCTCTGGGTGGCGGCGGCTCCAAGGGGAAAGAAGGAGAGGGTCAGCTGCTGGCTTGGCTGGCGGTTGGCGGTTGGCTCTCTTCTCTCACAATTTTGAGTGGCTTCAAAATTAAATAGGAGCCACAAGCCAAGGGGAGGGGGTTTTATACTCACTCCTCAACCCTAACCCTTCTAACCCTTTTATCCAACCCGCATTCATCTTAAATCGAACCCGAACCCGCTAACTTAAATTTAATTAAACTTATTCTTGTACAAAAGTAATTAATTAAATACACCCATATGAACATAATTAACAATTATGCACTCACAACATCAAATTAAATAATTTCAACTACTCAAGCCTAAATTCATAAATTGCATATCCTACTTACCCGAGCTCGCAAGCTCGCACCGGACCATGAGTCGACTCGGCTCGGCCACGAACTAGTCTGCTAGGCTAGCAAACACAACATAAGAGGAAAATAATAAAATTAAATATCTAGGATATTACAATCCTCCCTCCTTAAAGAAAATTTGTCCTCGAATTTCAGTAAGGAAACTAAGGACTCACCAAATCATCAAATAATGAAGGATAACGCTCCCTCATATCCTGCTCCACCTCCCAGGTGGCCTCCTGGCCGGAATGGTGCTCCCACCTGACCTTAACCAATGGGATCTCCTTGGATCTCAACTTTCAGATCTGCCGGTCTAGCACCTCAACTGGTCACTCCTCATAAGAGACTACTGAATCCACCTCCATTGAGGTGGGCTCGATCACATGGGACTCATCCCAAATGTACTTCTTCAGCATAGACACATGGAACACCGGATGTACTCGATCCATACTAGGAGGTAAGACCAACGTATAAGTCACAGCTCCCCTGCGCCTGAGAATAGGAAACGACTCAATGAACCTAGGGCTTAGCTTTCCTTTCTTACCCAACCTCACAACCCCTTTCATAGGGGACACCTTGAGGAACACCATGTCCCCCTCAGCGAACTCTACCTCCCTGGCCTTTCCATCAGCATACATCTTCTGGCAACTCTGAACTGCTAACATCCTTTCTCTGATTTGCTTCACTTTTTCCACAGCCTCCTCCACCAGATCAGGTCCCATCATAAGGGAATCCCCTGCCTCAAACCAACCTACAGGCGACCTGCATCTCCGCCCATACAATGCCTCAAATAGGGTCATCCCAATGATGTTGTGGTAACAATTATTGTAGGCAAACTCAATCAGAGGTAAGTGCCTCTCCCAACTGCCCTCTAGGTCTAGGACACATGCCCTCAGCATATCCTCCAGTGTCTAAATAGTCTGCTCTAATTGACCATCTGTATGAGGGTGAAATGCGGGACTGAACCGAACATGAGTGCCCAATGCCTCCTGGAAAGACTGCCAAAATTGAGCCGTGAATAGAGTACCCCGATCTGAGATGAACATAATCGAAACTCCATGATGAGCGACAATCCGATCCAAGAATAACCTCGCATACTGCTCAGTTGAAAAGGTCGTCTTGACTAGTATGAAGTGCGACGTCTTGGTTAGGCGATCCACCTCTACCGAGATAGAATCATTGCCTTTCCCGGACTTTGGCAACCCAGTCACGAAATCCATGGTTATCTTCTCCCATTTCTACTCCAGTATCCCTAGGTTCTGGAGCAACCCTGCCGACTTCAAATGCTCGGCCTTCACCAGCTGACACACCAGGCACTTAGACACGAACTCGGCCACCTCTCTTTTCATGTCTTTCCACCAATAGTTCTATTTGAGATCGATACATCTTTGTGGCTCCCGGATGCATAGCATAGGTAGATCGATGAGCCATCTCCAGCACCTGCATACGAACCTCAGCCATATCGGGTATCATAATCCGGATCTTAAACCTCAAAACGCCCTCCGAGTCAACACTGAACCCATTATCTGCATCTCCCCTCCTGGCCAGATCCTTAGTGAGTGCACAAACGATATCCTCCACCTGCGCTTCCCGCAGCATGTCAACCAATGTGGACTACACTCTCAAGTGAGCCACCAACGCACCAGAATTTGATACTGATAAGACTGCCATACCATCCAAACATAGGGCCAAATTCTGAGCCAACGGCCTCCTCCTAACTGCCAAATGCGCTGACTGCCCATGTACTTCCTGCTCAGAGCATCAGCTACCACATTAGCCTTCCATGGATGGTACATGATCGTGCAGTCATAGTCCTTCAATAGCTCAAGCCATCTTCTCTGCCTCAGGTTCAACTCCTTCTGGGTGAGCAAATCTAGAGTCTCTTATGATCAATGTATATCTCACAAGCCTTGCCATAAAGGTAGTGGCGTCACAGCTTCAATGCGAATACCACTGTTGCCAGCTCAAGATCATGGGTTGGGTAATTCTTCTCGTAAACCTTCAACTGCCTAGAGGCATAAGATATCACCCTATCATTTTGCATCAGCACACAACCCAAGCCGACCCGGGAGGCATCACAATAAACCACAAACCCTCCCGAGCCCGAACGTATTGCTAGAACTGGTGCCGACGTCAAGCGGTCCTTGAGCTTCAGAAATCTCTCCTCGTACTTACTGTCCCATTCAAATTTGACCTTCTTCAGAGTCAGGCAGGTCAATGATGCTGCAATCCTGAAGAAATTCTTCATAAACTTCTTGTAATAACGTGCCAACTCCAGGAAACTATGGATCTCTATGACATTAGTCGGCTTCTTCCAATTCTAAACTGCTTCTATCTTTGCGGGGTCCACCTTTACCCCTTCCCTGGACACCACATGGCCAAGGAACCCCACACTCTCCAGCCAGAACTCGCACTTGGAGAACTTAGCATACAATCGATGCTCCCTGAGAGTTTCCAAAACTACCCTCAAGTGCTCAGCATACTCCTCCCTGCTCCTGGAATAAATCAAAATATCATCAATGAACATAATTATGAATTTATCCAAGAATTCACTGAACACTCGGTTCATCAGATCCATAAACGTTGCAGGTGCATTAGTCAGCTCGAAGGACATCACCAGGAACTCAAAGTGCCCATACCTCGACCTGAAAGCAGTCTTAGGGACATCACTGTCCCGGATCCTCAACTGATGATACCCTGACCGCATGTCAATCTTAGAAAACCACTGAGCTCCCTGAAGCTGATCAAACAAATCATCAATCCTAGGCAGCGGGTATCGATTCTTCACCGTTATCTTATTAAGCTGCCGGTAATCAATGCACATCGGCATGGACCCATCTTTCTTTTTCACAAAGAGCATTGGAGCACCCCAAGGAGAAACACTTGGGTGAATAAAACCCAACTCAAGCAGCTCCTGCAATTGGGACTTCAACTACCTCAACTCAGCTGGTGTCATCCAGTACGGAGGAATGGAGATCGGCTTCACCCCTGGCTGTAAATCAACACAGAATTCGATCTCCCTCTCTAGAGGTAACCCTGGCAACTCCTCCGAAAATACATTAGAGAACCCACAAACACGAGCGTTTCCTCGATGTCCCCAGCCGCACCTCCGACTTCCTCTGCCACAAACACAAAGACCAAGAAGGACTGACAACTGCCAAGAAGTAGCTTCCGAGCCTTAAGAGCTGAAATCGCCATCAACGGCTCTCCCCTTCCCTCACCCTGGAAGGTAAACTGGGGCAGTTGGGGCTTACCGAAGGTCACAGTCTTAGCCCTGCAATCCACTGAGGCGAAATGATCCGTCAACCAGTCCATGCCCAAAATTATGTCAAGCTCCAGCATCGGCAAAAGTGTCAAGTCGGCTATCAACACATGCCCATAAATGACCACCTCGCAGCCCTGAAAGACTGTCTTTGCCATCACATAAACGCTCGTAGGTGTAGACACCACAAGAGGTAACTCAAGCACAGAAGATACCCCTAACAACTTAGCAGCAAACAAAGCAGATACAAAAGAGTACGTATCACCCGGATCAAACAAAACATATGCAATGGCTGACCCAACAACAATATTACCTGACACCACTACCCTGGATGCCTCAACGCCCTCTTGGTTCATAGCAAACACCCGTGCAATGGGCCTCTTTGAACCACCAGCTCACTGGCCTCCTCCCTAAGTCTGACCCCTCTGAGCTACAGAACCCACTAATATCGGTGTCTTACCTCTGGTCTGATCAGGTTGCTGACTGTCCTTGCTAGGACAATTCTTTTTGTAATGCCCAGTCTGTCCACAGCTGAAAAATACCTCCGAACGTCCCCAGCAAGCCCCCCAGTGCTTCCTGTGACATCGATTACACTACTGCGACCCAGATCTCCACAACGAACCTCCAGATGACGCTCATGGTCCTGAACCCATGTGGCCTCTGGAATTGTTATGACCTCCGCCCTATGGTCGATCTACTGTCCTGAAAGTCCCCTCTCAAGCTGGTCGACCCCCCGAAGGCTGGGGCCAAAACTTTTTCTTTTGGGAACCATCATGCCTATCTGTCGGTACCAGCACCTCCATTCAGATGCCTTATCTACAACCTGAGCAAAGGAAGTGTCCTCGGTGTAATAGATCAGTCTGGCGATCTACGGCCTCAACCCCTCAACAAACCTCTTGACCCTGGCGGTCTTTGTGGCTATCAAGGTGGGATGGTATTTCGAGAGCCGAGTAAACTTCATCTCATAATCTGCCACCGACATACTACCCGTCTAACGCAGTAGCTAGAACTCTTTCGCCCGCCTATTTCGGACGCTCATCAGTAGGTACTTCTCCATCATAACAGCTCTAAACTCCTCCCATGTAGGGGGTGGTGCATCTGCTGCTCTGCGGTCCCTCTAGGTGTGAAGCCAATCCTTGGCTGGACCTCTCAACTGTAACCCGATCAGTTGGGTGGTCGTCTCAGAAGAACAACCGAGCTCCCTGCACAGCTCATAGCAATCTCCTAGGAAACTGGTGACCTCCACCCGCTGATCTATCCCTGTATACTCCGGTGGCCTGAATGCAACAAAATCTGCATATGAAGATGCTCTAGGGGCTCTAACCACCGGTGCTACTGGCTGGACCGCCTTTGGTGTTGCGGGTGATGTCGGTATGGGTTGTGGCTGCTGCCTCAGCTCCTGCTCCCTACAGAGCGCCTTAGACCGCTCAAACACTCGGGCCTGGAACTAAACAACCATAGGATCATATCCCACATCCTCTCGGGCCTACGGTGGTCTCCCACGATCCCGGCCTCGGCGCTCATTAGAGTTGTTGTCACTACCGCTCATCGCGGCATCAAAATCCTCCATCGATTTGGAATCACCAGAAAGAAATTATCAAAATTTAAACAATTCAATTCACCCTAAGTCGTTAAATAAATAAACCACGAGTCGCGCTGAGGTGCAGACTTAGCCCATTGATCTCATAGCATACCCCTACCGTATACTGATACACTAGTAATACCCTAAACGATGATTAGGTCGTAGTCAGATCAAACCACATGCTCTGATACCACATTGTCACGCCCCAACTCGGGGTCACGTAACCGGCCATGGTATACGTGCCTATACCCCGCAGCCTAAACCATGCATATGCCAACTCAATAAATAAATATAACGAAAAAGTAATAAGAAGTTTTATTTTAATGAAAAGCAAACTAAAACAGAGTTTATTTCAAGTAGCTCCAATGGAATGAAAAGTGCGGAAATAATATTTTAAGTTCAACAATTCAAAAGTTCAGATACAATAAAGTCTGAAATAAATGACATAAATGCCCTCAGGGCTATAACTCCAAATCAAACTAATACAAGTGCATGACTACTACCAAAAGACTCGACTACGACCCCTAACTAGAACTGTTATGAGATCATGTGGCTCCTCTGCCCTCTAGCTGTGCCAAGTGCTCCAGCCCACCTCACCGGTCAGGCTCTATAAAATAAAACAACGACAACGGGTGAGTTCAAATAACTCAGTGAGCGGTTCTACCGACCCCCACAATAAAAATAGCACAGGGATAAACAATAGCATAACATCCAACTCTACAGAAATAAGGTCACGAAAGTATGACCAGCTATTAGGCCATCTAGCCACTACCTACCCGAAGGTAGCCAACACCCATATGGTGAAGATCAACATGCCTAAGCCTACCATGCCCTAAGGTAACAATACATACTATGATAATTGGGAGGGCCCTCCGAACTTATCCTAGTATAAATTAACTCGGGAGCAATCGGGAAAGGCCCTCCAGACTTGCTCAACGAGACACGTAGGGACAATCAGGATTCGCCCGTCCGAACTTGCCCCTTTAAGATATCATAGGAGTAATCGGGTAGGCCCTCCGAACTTACTCCTCTAAGATATCCCAGGAATAATCAGATACGCCCTCCGAACTTATTCCTTAACAAACCACCTCGGGGATAATCAGGTAGGCCCTTCGAACTTATCCCACAAGGCCAAACTAGAACAATCGGAAAAGACCCTTTGAACTTGTTCTACATATTGGGAATTAGCCATCCAACCTCCCGGGCTTAGCCCGCAATCCGGCTCCTGAACAAGCCTCTCCACCATTTACAAGGACATGGCGCACCATGACATAAGTCATGACTCTCCTACATTATCTTAGGGGTGATCCTATTGAAAAGTGTCTCAACACTTCAAACCCGACCCCAACTCCTAGACCCGTAATGTCATAAACCCGTGTGGTTTTATTTCATGCATAAACTTTTCATGTTGGTTCATAACATATTATGTTGACCATTTTCCCAATTTTAATTATACAATTAAAATTTAGTTCACCACAATTAGGATTTTGTTTTAGAGTTTTGTTTTAACTTACTGTTCTACCCAAAACTGATGTATCTAATCCGAATCAAGTCTCCAAAGTATTTCCTATGTTTCCAAACTTTATTTTCTGGTCGAAAAAATAGGTTACATGACTATGCTCAGAGAAATACAAACACCACAGCAAGCATTACAAAAATGACACAGATTCATCATCTCAGCATGAAATTCCAGCAACATTGAATTTTCAGCATAACATGGAAATAAATCCGAAAATTATAGAATTAAATTCCTTAATTATCATCACAACAGAATTATATCAAGGAGAAAAAATTCAAAAGAATTAAATCATGTTTGTTTAGCCAAGAACAACAAGCATCAAGATATTCTTTAAACAAGATCCAAACTACATGATCAAGAACCCACATTAAGCATACTCATGGCTTTAAGGTTAAAATCATATTTTTATAAACATGATTAAATTCCAAAAATCACATATCTAAGTCTAAGGCATGCCTCAACAATACAAGAACCTAGATTAATAAGCAATCCAAAGTATAGACCTCAAAATAAACATGAACATCTCATTTAGGCATTTCATCGAACACCTTGAGGAAACCCTTGATTCTTCCTTGGCCCAAAGGATAGGGTTTAGGGCCTCCTCAAGTACGACACACAAAAAGAACGCAAGAATCCGAGAGATCATCAAAAAATAAATCAAGAAAATCAAGCCTCCAAGACGGCTTCAAGAAACTCGAAGAAAACCCGAGGAGGGGTAAAACCACTCACCTAATTGAGGATGGGATTGGAGAAGAAAATCCAATCGATAGCCTTCCGGCCCCGAAATTCGACGGCTCAACCCCAAGGAAGAAGGGGGCAGGCGACGGCTCCTCCCAAGCCGCCGACTTGAGGACAAAGGGAGAGAGGAAGGGAGAGGGGATGGCTTCAGCTGGCTCCTCTCGGCTCGGCTCCAGAGGGAAGGAAGAGAAAAGGAAAGAGAAAGGGGCTTGGCTCAGGCAGCGGCTCGGCTCTGGGGTGGCGGCGGCTCCAAGGAGAAAGAGGGAGAGGGCTGGCTACTGGCTTGGCTGGCGGCTAGCTCTCTTCTCTCTCAATTTTGGGTGGTTCCAAAAATAGGAGCCACAAGCCAAGGGGAGGGGGTTTTATACTCCCTCCTCAACCCTAACCCCTCTAACCCTTTTATCCAACCCTCATCCACCTTTACCCGAATCCAAACCAGCTAACTTAAATTTAAATAAACTTATTCTAATACAAAAGCAATTAATTAAATACACTCACATGAATATAATTAACAATTATGCACTCACAACATTAAATTAAATAATTTTAACTACTCAAGCCTAAATTCATAAATTTCATATCCTACTTACCCAAGCTCGCAAGCTCGCACCGGACCATAAGTCGACTCGGCTTGACCACGGACTAGTCCGCTAGGCTGGCAAACACAATATAAGAGGAAAATAATAAAATTAAATATCTAGGATATTACATTAACCTATCCATATTTGACTCGGGAGATTATAAAATTTTTTATTTTTGTAAATTTGTACTAGACCCCTCAAAGTTATATTTTGATTCTAAAAGATTTTGTTTTTTTAGATATTTTTATTGAATCTAAATGTGGAGTAATACTTATTTAACATTTCTTAACTTTAAGTTATTAACTTTAAACATAAATGTTAAATAATGATTAGGAAGACTAGACCTTGCTGAAATTGCCCTCATAGCAGTTTTGGTCGAATGGTCGGTCAATCGACCTGCGACCGACGAGTGACCGACTTGAGGCAAAAACCCACAGTGTGCGTTCGGTTGACGTCCAGTCGAATGTTCGGTCGACCGAACTATCGACCGGCAGATCGATCAATGAAAGGTAACGACTCTATTTTAAGCCGTTGTGTGGTTTAATCCAAGCCATACTCCTTTGGCTCTCTATAAATATGCCTCCCCAGCCTTCCTTGCATCCCCTAACTATTATTGAGCCATTATATGAGATGTTGAGCCATTGATTGAGCCACCTTTCATCAAACCCTAGCCTTGATATTGAATTTTTGATTTGAGCCTTCAACTTCATTGTTTCATCATCCAAGGCATCAAGAGGAAACTAGGATCTTGTGTTGGAGCTAAGTATTTTATTGTTTACATTTTTACTCCATTTGTTGTTGTATTTTGTTGTTCATTTCATTGTAAACCTAGGTTGCTAGATTTGTTTGATTGGGTGGTAGCCTTTGTGTTTTGGGCATAAGTCCAGCAGTGTAGCTTGATTTACTAGGATTAGTGATTATTATCATTTATGGTTTGAGGTGGGAGAGTGCTCTCGGTAGGAAGGCGAAGACTTCCGGGGGTGGAAGTGTCTTTGGTGTGAGAGCAAAGACTCTGTGGGTAAAAGGTCCTCATTGTAAGGAAACATTCATAATCTAGTAAAGTTAAATTTGAAAATCCTAAGCGGGGGTGCTTAAATAGTGGAGTAGGCATTGGGCCCGAACCACTATAAATCAAAGTGTTAGCATTGTTTACTTTGCGTATTGAATTACTTGTTATTTATCTTGCTTCCACTTTCTACTAAATTGTAATTTGCCAAAGTAATCAAGAATAAGGATTAAAACCGAATTTAGGCTAAAGTTTAGCGAACACACTATTCACCCCCCCACCTCCTCTAATGTAGGCCATTTGACTTACAACACGCTTCTGCTAGGTTGCTACATGTTGCCTGTAGCATTCGCTCGTCTCCAAGTGTCTACCATGGTGGGGCATATAAGGTAAGGTTTACTTGGCCCATGGTGGGCGTCAAATGTTCTCACATAAAGTCGAGGGTGTTACAAGCCTTCGCGTCTCCTGGTCAAGCGCAACTCCGGTGGTGACCTTCAAAGATACTCTGACACTAAAGTGAGAGAATCTCAGATGGTGGGTATAGAAATTGGAATAGAAAGTATACCTGATGCGCATCGTGTCTGTTTTATGAGTCAGGTCTGGGTATTCGGCGAGAATATCTCATGAAATCCCGGGGGATATGCCCTGAATGGGTCAATAGTTATCCTTTAGATTGCGGGCTCATTTTTGTAGAATCTTTGGTGATAAATGTAGGATGTTGATATCCTTATTTGGCCGGGTGGAGCATCTGGGCTATGTTGTAGTTGGTTCATATGAGTCTGGTTCATTAGTTTGGGTGTTTCCAGGCCCGGTCCCGATCCGACCAGACCCAAAGAGCTAGTCAAAACCACTACTACCTGGTCATGTTTTTGAATCATGATTGCCTATCTAATTTGATGAGGAATAATATTTTTAATATTATAATATTTTTTAATGTTAAAATATTTTTTAATATTAAAATATTTTATTTGTGGGCTATGGTTAATTGTGGTTTTTGAATTGATAAAATCGGGTTAATCTTGCCATCCAATTACGGGATGCCTTTGAGCAAAATATAATTTTTTTCGATCCATACGATTTGAGCTTACAACATTTAAACCATATTGGTGGTTAACATGATGGATAATAAAGTATACACCCAGTAAAAGATGGCTCATGATGGAAGAACCCATATGGTTGATTATATTAATGGGGCTGGATCCCATCTACACACATGAGAAAAGAGAACCTCTCTTCTTTGCTTACATCCCTTAAGACCTAAGAGCCTAAGCGAGTGTTATAGAGGAAGATCAAACCCCTTCTCGCAACAAGAACGTCTATGATCCAATAGAGGTGGGATAATATCTTCATCCAGTAAGTTATTTTCATTCTTTTCTTTTTCGTTGTGTTATTAAATTCATGTAATATCTCAATTTTTTGCTTACATTTGGTATCAGAGCCTATTACATCGATTTAGAACCTGATTATTGTTGGTGAGAGATGGTTATCTTGTTGTATTCTTGTTGTCTCGCAAACCTAGGCAGCAACTTCTTCTCTCGCAGACACGTCGCCTGCTTCACTAGCACTCGTCGAGATGTTCCTGTTCTGCTCACCGCAAGGCGAGCTGTGCTTGGTCTCGCTTGCATCGCACGCAGAGTTCGCTATCATTGCTGCTCGTGCCGCGAGGTGAGCAACGCTCGCATACGCGGTGAGAGAACCAAACGCAATGCTTGCAAGCGTTGCTGCTGCGTGTGGGGCACTGCAGCCGTTGCAGTGCCCTAACGGATCTGGGCCACTGGGTCGGGTCTATCTTATTAAAAAACCATGTGGCCTTGGCCACTGCATGCCCCGCGAGGTGAATGCTCACCTCTACGGGCACGCGCCGCGCGGCATACACAACGCATTGCGTGTGGTGTAGGCGCCACACTGCGTGGCACTACGGCACGAGTTGTGGTGCCCAGCGCGCCGCACACGGATGTGGTTGTGGCCTGTGGGACCATTGTAGGCATTGGGCCCAATAAATACGCCCAAGGGTGCTGCATGCTTTAAATAAAAAAATATTTTCTATTTTTTATTGGCCTGATACTATTATGAGCGCAATGTTTCATATGAGCTTGATATTCTTGATTGGCCAAGAACTTAAATCTATATCAACATCTAACCAGTTCAATAATGAATCGATTTTGACATGATCGATCTATTACTTTGATGCAACAAATATTGATTTGTTATTGTAGATTATACATGCATGCTTCAATTTGTATATTGGAACCCAAAACGTAATATTACAACAATAATATGTCAAAATTATCATAATTTACCATCACATAATTGTAAATAATTTAAATTTACAATTACACTACATTATGGCAGCTTAATTCTTGTACCAATTTTACACTACATTATGAATTTAAATTCTTAACATAAGGGCAAAATAATTCTTAACATGCTTCAATTTGTACCAATTTCTATAGCAATTTTGACAATCCATTACAAGAATAGAAATAGAGCTCGCAATATATGGCTCGACCCAAAAGCCCAAAAATATATCGGATTCAGGCCGATCCTTACCATGCTTGAGCCATTATCGGGCCAGCCTGATAAGGCCCGAAAAAATATCGAGCCCAAGCTAGGCGGTGTAGGCCCGATGCGATAGTCCGATAAGAATTTTATTCATTATCAAAATATCGAGCTATTGGGCCCGAATCGGCCCAATAGCCCGATATGGGCCCGATAGTCTAGTTCTAATGGTCCGATTTGGGCTCGATATCACAATTCAGACCCGATATACGATTTGGGTCCGATAATCCGATTTCCTTTTTTGTGTTATCGGGCTAAACTGGTCGGGTCGGGCCGACCCGTTATTTTTCGTACCGAGCTGGGCCGAAGACTCCAAGCCCAAATTTTTATTGGACCGAGCCGGACACAAATTTTTTTGGGCTAGGCTAGGCTAGTCGATAACACTGGCCCTGCACGAATTACCACCCCCTTGATAGAAAGCATTTTAGGTGGCACGCTAGAGCCCATAATTTGGACGTCCTCATCAATTTACCTTGATTTATTGTCGAATGGGTATCTTTGTTACCCGTTCTAATAGCAAGCAAAAGAAAGGGTAACATTATTTTTTATTTTTTATTTTACCAAAAAAAGTCTATTTATAAATTAAAGTCAGGCGAAGCTAATGGCAAAAAGTCAAAATACAAAATCACCTCAAGTTCTAGTGGTCTAACAGACAACTAAACAAAATGGTCCTTGAGGGCGCGAGCTCAATTTACTACCCAATGGGCAGTTTTGTTACCTTCTCGACGACAAAAATAAAAGTCTACACAATTACATAAGGACCGTAGGTGTAAAATGTCGAAGACTAAATTACGGATGCTCCAAGGTATGGTCGAGGTGCCAACCAACACATCAATCAATACTTTACAATCCGACTCAACCACAAAATATCCTAAACCCATAGAGGAGGCATGAACAAGGGCTTCTCTAACTGCCAATATTTCCAAAATCAGTGGGATGTCCCCCAAAATAAAAGATTCTGCGGCTACAAGACAACGGCCATGATGGTGTCGAATGATAAAATCAACTCCACTTGCACCATTGAGAAAGGAAGCATCATAGTTAATTTTAGAAAGTCCCTTGCATGGGGAATTCAATGCACTTGGTCACATATGTTAATGTTTCTCTCCTCATACACAGCCTTCGTGCCCTAGTGGGTAATGAAGGCCAAGATTTGGTTCATAAGAACTAGGGTAGACTGTCAAGCCTCATGGATCACTCAATTCCTAGCGTGCAAGATGAACTAGCAAGATGTTGCCACCAAGGAAGGAGGATCTAAGATAGACAACTGCCCTAAGGAAGACCTAACCACTCAATCACCCGTAATCTAACCTGATCTATTAGACAGATCAAGACTAGTTTTGGAAGAAAGTAAGGACCAAATAACATTAGAAAATAGACAAGTGAAAAAAGGTGTTCAATTGATTTTATCGTGTGAGAACAAAGAAGACAAGATCCAGGACCAGAGAGTCCTAAACTACCCAGGCGATCCCTAGTGGGCAAACGCCTATGAAGAAGTTTCCAACCAAAGACCTTAATTTTTGGAACGATAGGGAGAACCCAAAATAAATTCCATAAAGGACCAAAGGGTAAATCTTGCAGGTCATGGCTTCTCAAGGTATTGATACGCGGCCTTAGCGGTAACTCTACCCCCCTCCCCCCGAATTGCCTTCCCAAATAAATGTATCATCATCTATAAGCAAAGGCAAGTGCAACGGAGTAATTGAATCCCCCAGTAAAGGACCAAAAATATCAGAACATAATCGTACATTCCAAGAATTCTCCACCATAAGATCACAAACCTTAGCTGAGTCGAGATTACATTAATGTCTACATAAGTAGGTTTTAGGCTAGTTGATAAATCAAGAATCCATCGATCATTCAAAACTGAAGTATTTGCACCAGAGAAAATTAATTTTCGAAAATCATGCATCAAATAATGAAAGAGCATTAGTAAATAGACGTCAAATCCATGAAAACTTGGCAACTTTGGAATCAGCACAAAAATGAGTACCATGTTTTGAAGAAACTAAATTAAACCAAGGAGAATGAATCTCTTTTACAAATGACATAACACGATTGGCCTGAAGAGAGGCACATTGTGAGTGAAGATCCAAAATTCCAACCCACTACAATGATGGGGTAAGGTAACAGTTTCCCAAGCGATATGGTTTAATGCATTTTTATTAGAGTTACAAGCCCAAAGGAAATGATGCATAATTGTCTCAATTTTATCCAGAAGCCCCTCTGAAACCTACGTAATAGAAAAACAATGGAGAGGAATAGCCCTAAGTGTCGAATTGATAAGAACATGTCTACCAGCTTGCGAAATCAACCATGATTGCCACTAGCTCAATTTATCCTTAATGCCATCGATCAAGAAGTCCAAACAATTGGCCATCGGGCACCGAGGGGCAACCATATATAGACCTAGGTATTTAAACGGGAAGTAGCCAGCCTTAATTCAAAAAAGACACTAATGGTATTCAGAACATGTCTCGAAGTAGACTTTGGGGGAAAAATCTGAGACTTACTCAGGTTGATAGTTTTACCCGTAAAATTAGAGTATTTTACAAAAACAATTTTGATTGAAGTAAGGCTTTTCTAGTTAGCCCTAAACATCAAAAGGATATCATCCGCATACATAATATGGCTTAACTGGATCCCATTTCTAATTTTAAAGGGGGTTAATTTACGACACTTAACAGCTTCATTCAACAACGAAGTTAGACATTGAGCCATGAGCACATATAAGTAAGGAGAAAGCGGGTCCCCCTGGTGGATACCTCTGGTGGATGCGGAGAAGGGAGAAGTGCCCCCATTCACTAGACATGAAAAACTAACAGAAGTCAAACATGAGGTAATCCAATCGATAAACTTCTGGGGGGGAGTTGTATTTTTTAAACATCACTTGAATTGTCCCCCAAGAAAGCTTGTCATAAGCCTTCTCTGAATCCAGTTTCACAATAATATAGGGATTTTTAGACATGGAATCAAAGATAGAGTGTGCGACTTCTTGGGCAATTAGGATATTATCTTGAATGCTTTTACCCTTAATAAAAGCATATTGAACCGAGGATACCAGCTTCGGAATAACCAAGCGTAATCTGTTGGTTAGCACTTTAGCTAGTATCCGATAGTTTAAATTACACAAGGCAATCGGTCTAAAATCCTTAATCTTGGTCAGATTAAGACATTTAGGAATAAAAGTCTAAGACTGTTTTGTTCCAATCCATCGGAAGGAAAGATTATAGAAAACATTTAGACAATTCATATAAGAGGCAGAAATTGTACTCCAATAATATTTGTAAAACTCATCAATGAACCCATCTAACCCTGGGCTTTTGCCATTAGGGAGATCCTTAATAACGTTCCAAACCTCATCAACCGAGAAAGGCCGAGTGAGGGACTCAAAGGAATTAGGAATAATCTCCGGAACAGATAATGAAAGCGTAATATCATTAAAAACAAGATTAAGACTAGGAGTCCATTGGGGGAAAAATCGCAGAATATCATCATCCTCAGAAAAAAAAAAGACCATTCGGAGATAAAATACTAACTACACGATTAATTTTGTAACGCATAGTAATCGATCTATGAAAATATGCAGTATTGCAATCACCATTTATTTGTGAAATGGTCACACTAGAGGGGGGGTGAATAGTGTGTTTACTAATCTTTTTATCTAAATTCGGTTTTAATCGTTTCTCTGGTTACTTAGACAAATTACAAGTTGAGTAGCAAACAGAAACAAAGTAAATACGATAATGAAGTAAACACAAGTAGAAGCAATGCAAACACAATTATTTATAGTGGTTCAACCCCAATGCCTACTCTACTACCTAAGCACTCCGCTTAGGATTTCCAAACTAAACTTTTCTAGATTAATCTTGTTTCCCTTACAACGATGACTTTGACCCGAAGAGTCTCGCTCTCAACCTAAGACACTTTCACACCCGGAAGTCTCCGTCTTCTTACCGAGAGCACTCTTCCACCTCAACCCTAAGGGACAACTCAACTAATCCTAGTAAACTACGTTTACACTGGTGGATTTAAACCTCAAGCACCAAGGCTACCACCCAATTTCAAGACCTAACAACCTAGGTCTTTACAAGTTCAAATACAATGAAATAAATCACAAATAATACACAAATAATGGAGCAAATAAATAATACAATAAATACTTAGCTCCAAACATGAGTCCTAGTTCCGCTTGATGCCTCAATGATGAATTGTTCAAAGCTTGAAGGCAAGATCAAGGATGTATCATGGAGAGTAGGGTTATCAAAGGGATGGCTGAAGAAAAGCTTTGAGAATGATCAAGAATAGCTCAATGAAATCATAGATCATAAAGAAAAGACCCCCATGGCTTGGTATTTATAAGCCATGAAGAGTTGGCCTCAAACAACCAACTCAGCGGTTGGAAAACTAGTCGTTTTCGTCGTCTGGTCGCAAGTCTGGTCAATCATCGGTCAATCGATCAAGCGACTGCTTGCCTACTGCCAATTTCTAGCAACATTCGATCGACCGACTAGTCGATCGAAACTGGGAATACTGCTTGGTTTTAGCTGATTTTTTTTATTATTTGTTCGTTTCTGGGTTCGGTCTTCGCTAAGTCCTCTTATATAACATTTATTAACTTTAAGATAATAACTTTAAAACATAAATGTTATATAAGGATTACCCCCCCCCATTTGGATTCAATAAAAATATCTAAAATATCAAAACCTAACTTTTGGGGTCTAGTACAAATTTTCGAAAAACAAATTTTTTTTAATCTTTCGGGTCAAATATGGGTAGACTAAAGGCTTCCACAAAATCCTTAAAAATATCTCGTTATCTAGTTTTCACCTAAGGAACAATTATCGGTATTTTTTGTGTCAAGAAAATATCTAGGTTATATAGCCCTCCAAGGAGCTCCCTAGGCTTAGTGAATTCCAGGGTCATTTTCTAATTTGCCGATTTTTCATGTTTTGGGGTTCGAGTTTGCTTTTTGGGTTCTTATGTATCATCATGAGGATTTGCAACATAAACTAGACACCCTAGACCTAAACTTTAACTTCCCGAAGAATCCCGAGCATCAACCAGCGTCCTTGCCGATTTCTTCGATTTTTTCGATCGGGAACGTCGTGCGCTAACCAATATGGAACCTGAAAATATTTCTCAATGAAATATTAGTTCCTTGTTTGTTATCATCAAAACTGATATTAAGACCAAGGTAGAAAACCTTAGGCCAACACCATTGGTTGCCCACTTTTACCATTGCCTTCGCCCACCATTTATGCAAAATCTACCGCCTTAAGGCCTCCGCCTTATTATACAAAATACATAAACTTAAATTCTCAGAATGCAAAAGACCAACAGAAGCATCCCGAGATTTCAACATACAAATTTCACCATCAGCATCAATTAATAAATTTTCAATCAAGCCCAGGCAATTTATATTCCACAAAGACAAAGCCAAACAAGTATAACTGATAGCCAGAGAGAACTTTTAGTGCGGTGGTAAGTCATAGGGGACCTCGTCCCAAGCCTGTTGAACAACCGTAATGGATTTTGGGTAATCAACCCAAAATCCCTAAAATTTGAACAAATTACGCCCATTGATAGATTCCAAAAAATTACATAACAAGGGGCAATGATCAGAAATACCACGATTAAGATGATGAACCAAACTAGAGTCGAAAAAATGAAGCCACGCACACCAAAGAAGCGAGAATCTAATTTGAATACGGGAGCGAGAATCATGATTATTCGACCACGTATACGGATTACCCACAAATCCAAGATCAAGCAGACCAAGTTCTCGAGTGAAATCACAAAAATCAAGGACCGGCTTCGACAATTGGAAAGGAAGACCACCTTTTTTGTCACCAGGGTTTAAGGTACAATTAAAGTCACCACAAAGAAGCCATTGTTGGCTTAAGATTTTTCAAACTTGATCTTAATCTCGGTTTTGATGATAACAAACATGGAACTAATGTTTGAACAATAAATATTTTCAGGTTCCATCACAGTTTTCGCGCGACATTCATGATCGAAAAAATTAAAGAAATCGAAAGGATGCTCGGGAATTCATCGGAAGATAGAGTTTAGGTTTAGGGTGTCTAGCATGTGTTGTAAATTCTCATTATGGTACAAAGAAACCAAAAAACCAAAACCCAAACCCCAAAATATGAAAATTCGAAAAATCAGAAAATGACCCATAAATCTGAGCCTAGGGAGTTTCTTGGAGGCTATATAATTTAGACATCTCCTTAGCACCAAAAGTCTTGGTAATTGTTTCTTAGGTAGAAACAAGTTGAAGACATATTTTTAGGAATTTTTTGAAAACATTTAATCTATCCATATTTGAACTATGAGATTTTAAAATCTTCGATTTTTGAAAATTTGTACTAGACCCCAAAAGTTAGATTTTGATTCTTAATGATTTTGATTTTTTAGATATTTTTATTAAATCCAAATGAGGGGTAATCCTTATTTAATATTTTTGTTTTAAAGTTAATTACTTTAAGACTTGTGAAGACTCAGCAAACCAAAAAAATTAGCAAACTACCAAAACTACAGGTTATTGGTCAAATCTCGACCGACCGAGGATCGACCGAAAGGGTTCTAGAAATTTTCCAGAACCTATTCGGCTGACCCTCGACTGAATCATGACTGCCCAAGATTCTCCTGATAGTCGACCAAAAGTCCCAATGGATCTTTTTAGATCCGTTGAACGACTCTTTTTGAGCCTCTACCTTTGGGATCTTTATATATAGATCTCAAACCTGCCTTCCTATGTACCTAATGCTTCATTGAGACAATCCTTCACCTTTGCTAAGCCTTCTTGAGCAATTCTTTGAGCAAACACTAGTTTTGATACTAAACCTTGATTTGGTCTTCTGATCTTCATTGTTTCATCAGCAAAAGGCATCAAGAGGACTAGGGATCTTGTTCTAGAGCTAAGAATGAGTTACTTTGTTTATTTTCTCCATTACTTGTATATTTTTATGGTTTCACTACAAGAAAATAGACCTCTAAGGACGCAATTGTAGGGACGCTTTTAATAGCGTTGCCAAAATTTTAAAACTCATATTATTTGGAGATGCCATAAAAAGTGTCATCCTTTCTGCTTTAATCGGGAACGTATTTTTTCTTAGCGTCTTGATTTTTTTCTATTAGGGATGCCTTATTATGAGCGTCTCAGAATTAGAGACTCAATTTACATTGCGTCCCCGATTTATTAAAAGTAGATATGCATCCGATTTAAAATTAGAGACGCCAATTTATATGTGTCTTGGATTTAAAAAATTTAAAACATAATTTATAATGCGTCTCTGATTTAAAATTAGATATGTAAATTTATATGTGTCTCCGATTTAAAAAATTAGACACAATTTATATTGCGTCTTCGATTTAAAATTAGAGACGTCAATTTATATGTGTCTCTGATTTAAAAAATTAGAGACACCAATTTATATGTGTCTCCGATTTAAAAAATTATTGGCGACACAATGATTTGAGACACTTGTGAGTAGCGACAGTGAGATAATTAGTCACACAAAAAAGCATCGTTAAGAGAAAAAAAAAAAGACCTCCCTATTTGTTATATTTGTTGTAGTGTTTATTTCATTGTACTTAAGCTTGTGATAACCTAGAGTGCTAGGTTAGTGAATTGGGTGGTTGCCTTTGTGTTTGAGGCATAAGTCCACCAGTGTAACTAGATTTACCGGGATTAGTGATTGTTGTCCTTTAGGGTTGAGGTAGAAGAGTGCTATCGGTAGGAAGGCGGAGACTTTCAGGTGTGGAAGTGCCTTCGGTGTGAGAGCGGAGACCCTTCGGGTAAAAGGTCCTCATTGTAAGGGAAAAAATTATAATCTAGTAAAGTTAAGTTTGAAAAGCCTAAGCGGGGGTGCTTAGGTAGTGGAGTAGACATTGGGGTCAAACCACTATAAATCGGTCATGTTTGCATTGCCTCTACTTGTGTTTGCTTAATTGTCATATTTACTTTGCTTCCGCTTGCTACTTAATTTTCTAATTGCCTAAGCAACTTAAGAATTGATTAAAAGTGAAATTAAGTTAAGTTTTTAGTAAACATACTATTCACCCTCTCTAGTGTAGGTCATTCGACTTAGAGCCACGTAAATTATATTTATCTAACTTACCAGCATCAATATGACACACCCACGGATATAAGTTGACCCAAGTTTTGGGTCCTTCTTCTTACGCTTCTTCATTCTCTCCCCAAGGTAGGGGAGCTGGGCAGCGAAAAAAGAATATATACAGTTTGCCCAGTTAAATTTACACAAGTCTTTTAAGTTTTCAAAATATTTTAATAGAAAACATGGAACACCATATCCTAGGGTACAAAATAATGGATGACGATTCAAAACCATTAAACTCCGAAAGAAATCACCCCGAATGGAAGGGTTCGTACTAGAATATATACTGAAGATAACATAAACGGTTCTAAATTCGAAAAACCCACAACTACAATAATATATCGAGGCTTAATAAAAAGAACTTGAACTTTTACCAGAGAAGAGTTCCAAGCCATAATGATACCCCAGAGGCACCCATGGAAGGCTGAGAAACACCCTACCAACCTCGGCCAAACGATCTTATCAGACGAGCCACCTGACGTTCGTCAATATGAGTCTCCAACAAAGTAATTAGTGAGATAGAACGATTATGAATAAAATATCGAATATAATCCCTTACCGGGCGACGCCAGGCACCACGAGCATTCCAACAGAAGATAGTCATTAGGAAACCATCGAGGACGAGGTCGGAGGCCCCTCCAAAAGGTCACTCGAAGTAGTAGGTTCGGGGATTTGGAATTGCAGCTCCTCAGAAGGCCGAGGACGCTTGGAGCGAACATAATCAGAAGGAGGAGACCCACTCGAAGTGGTCTATGGTGCTTAGAGGGCTTTTGAAGCGGTCTAGAAGGAGGCTTAGGAACCACATGAGTAACGGGAGAGGCAGAGAAGGTATAAGCTAACTCAGAAGCTAATTGCTCAAAAGAACGCAGAGGAGGGGGATCAGAAGAGGGCGCCATTGCCAAAGAAAGGGGGCCCGCAAGAGAGGAACTCAGAATAGCATGAGGAGGTAACCCAAAAGAAGTCATGACCTCAGCATGAAACAAAGAAGGAGTTAATGCTGCAGCAGGATGTTGCGCACGTGCTTGAGCCTTGGGCGAACCAAAGCGACGACATGTGCCCCCTCTGCCAAGACCACGTGGAGTGGTAGGTGCATGCCATTGGCATCCCCGAAGAAGTAGTGTGTGAGAAATCCATCACATCAGGACACCACTACTAAAAACTTGGTCATCTTCGATGGACACAGCCGTCGCAGAACGGTCGGTAAAGACCTTCTGCGACGGCCAAGGGCGATCGCAAATGTTGGTAGCAAAAGCAGTTGTCGTAGAATATTTTCGATCGCCACCGTCACGGTCGCAAGTAAAAAATTGATACTATCATTCTGCGATGATATGCAATCATCGCAGAATGTGGTCACGTGACATCTGTAACGCTCATTTGCCGTTGTAAACTTTAGCTCTGCGATGACATTGCGACTGCAGCTGCCGTCGCAAACTTTAGCTCTATGACGACATTACGACTACAGCTGCCGTCACAAACTTTAGCTCTGCGACGGCTCTGCTACGCGCGCTGTCGTCGTAGTATGGTCGTAATTGTAATTGTGATCGTCTTTCATGACCAGTTCGATATACCTTTTGTGACGGCAACACGATCGCAATGCCGTCGCAGATGTGTATTTTGTTTTTTAAAAATAATTTAATGATATAAATTATTATTTACAATATTTGATTAAAATGCCTATAATATCAAACGAGACATCAGATTATAGTATAAACCATCATATTTATATCCAAATGTAATGTTTACATTGTATCAAAATAGAAAATCAAATATACATCAATCGTGAGGCGCATCAGGTAGCGGCGAGGAGAGGGACTGCGTGGGGAGGGCATCAGTCGACGTCGACGATGATGATGGATCTGATGTTGATGTCGTCGCATCGAATAACGGGGGAGGCGGAGAGGCCGGAGCATCAAGTATGGAAGAAGCAATGTGTGCCATGTACTGAGTCATCAGCCATATGCTCCCTCATAGTGGCCACCTCAGTGATGAGGCATGCATGAGAAGCCTCTAGGGCTGCAAATCAATCATGACCTGCATGTGATGTTGATGGACCAACAACGGAAGATGTGAAGGCAGACGACCCCGCACCATGTGGCTGCAACAACGTCCATGCGTGGGCCGTTGTGCCAATGCCATATACACGGTCGTGGTCGACACTTGTCACCTGCATCAATGCGTCAGCATCAAGCTAATGCTGCGCAGGATCACCTCCTCGCTGGGTCACCAACTCAGTATATGTGGCATTTAAAGATTGATTAATTAAATTAATTATACATAATTGAACTAAGATAATTTTTTTAAAATATGAACTTTATTAAATATTAACTTACCAGTCCGGCCTCCCGCTGATGAACTCGCCCCGGTGAGGACCATGCCTATATCTATGTGTCTCCTCGAAGACCCTCAAAGGATCAGTCAGGATGAGCGTCCCCTGCTCGTCTTGCGTCCCCTGCAATAAAATAAATATTATTAGTTTTTCTATAATAATAATAATACTCACCAATCGACACTCATGGCTGGTAAATGGGATGGACCCACTGGTATGTCGGACGACGGATCCCTCGACTAGCGTCACTCGGTTCTGGTGCGTCATCCGGGAGGCACCCTGCAACTCCTTTGATGCCCAGATGTCGCATAGCCGATCCCATACATGGCCTATCATCCAGTTGGGCCCATGTCCCTTAAGCGTGTCCATAGGCATATCTCTATTACCGCCTATATTTGCCCGCACCTCATCCCGTACTCGGTGGAGGATATCCTTGAAAAGCTTCTTATTGTAAGCTTCCCAAGCATCCTCCACCTGAGCCTGAATGGCGGGGTCCCAGGTGTATCGGGCCTAAAAAAGAAAATATTAATACAATCATTTAAAACCATCGATGAATTAAAGTAAAAAATGCATTAGCCAAGGATATGAACAAAAGCAATTAATACAAAAACAATTTGAACTTATCCAATTTATTTACCAACTTGACCTTATCCAATTTGAAGTGATGCATAAAACATAAAAAGCAAACCTCAACTTAGAACATAATTAAAAAGAATACAGAGGGAGACCTCAACTTAGAACATACAAAAGCAAACAACCAGAGCATTGAATCATAAGGAAAATGAAGTGATGCAGTTGACTAGTTTTTTTTAAAAAAAAGGAAAAACTCACCAATCAGGTCAAACTACATCCAGTCACTAGGGAGAGAAGGCAAAGGATCGCCGATCGTGCACTTCTCGCCGGTAAACTACATACAACCATATTCCATCTGGTGAGTAAAAAGTTTATTAGAAAAAGCAGAGCTTACACAAATGTTTTTATCTATTACACAAGCTAAATTGGAGTTAATTATATTATGGCCAAGACTATGAGGAACAAAATCAAGAGAGCTGCTAAGACAGTCTGTGAGTTTCAAGTTTTGAGGATGCAACCACAAGTGAATTGTTTATAAAGCTTCTCCATTGAACAGAGTTTTCAGAAGAATTGCCATAGCAACGCCAAGTCACAGTGTTATCTAGAGGAGGTATCATATTTGAAAGACCAGCACTGGCATAGTGAGCTCTCATATTCTCTTCTCTCCTTATGTAGCACCAATTTGAGACCTTTAATACATCAGCCAGCTGAAGAATATCAGTTAGTAAAGTTTTAGCATACCATGGAGGCTTAAGGTGTTTGTTCAGTATCTCAATAGCAATCTTACAATCAGAAAATATCTTCAGATGTTTAATGTTGATTAGGCTGACATTCATAAGACTTTTCCATATTGCCTCAAGCTCAGCCATCAAACTGTTTATTGAATAAGAGCTGCAGTATCCCCTCATAGCCTCTAATCTGTTTCCTTTCAAAATTGTAAAACCCATACCAGATTTGTTTGAATCTTTGAGTCATGCTGCATCAGTGTAAATACAGTAAGAAGAGTCTAAGTCTTCAAGGTATTTTACATGTCCATCAACTAAAAATCTTTGATGCAGTTGACTAGTTAAACATGAACAATCAACTAAAAATCTATATAAAGTAACAGTTGATGGGAAGTAGCTTAAATTATCATGTGCTGAAACCTGCAAATCATAAAAAGAATAATTAAGCTTACTTCAATCATAAAACATACACTTGAGGACATTCGATATGCTTACTATTTAAGTATTTGCAAGCATCATTCAATTTCCAGTTCTATGTAGAGAGAATGAGAATGTGTAGCCGAAAAGAGTATACTCTAATTAAATAGAAAAAAGTTGGTATCCAATTAAAACTAACACAGCTTATACTATAATTCAATGTCTGTGGTTACAAATGCAAATTAAAATTAACACAGCTTATACTCTAATTCAATATGTCTGTGGTAACCAATTTGTACTTGAACTACGTATCTTGAATTCGATCCATAATAAATATCGATTATGGTTCGGTACCTTGATCCATAAAGTCCACGGCTTATGAAAGAAACTCTTAATAATAACGGTCATGCCGCGAGCGACATCATTCTGCTCAAATCTACAACTCAAGTATAACAACATTATAAGTAACAATTAATTAATTAGCAATTATAATAAATAAATTTTGATACTTACTTTAGACCAGGCAGCGATATCCGCGACGCTACTCGATTAGATGCATCACCCCCCCCCCCCCTCAATTAGGCCCACGAGGCCTACGACGACCTCGAGCCTCCAGGGGCGGTGATGGTGGTGGTGGTGGTGGTGGTGGTGGTGCTGTTGCAGGCGGCTTCGGCTACCGAGATAGTCATGTGCGATGAACCCTAGAACGGGCATGCGACATCTATAGATATAAATAATGCTGATTAGTGATGTCAACCAATAATAGAATATAAATAATTAATAGAAAAAATATGTAAAATATATATTACACATTAATCATCGATATCATCTGAATAATAATCGATTGAGTCATTTTCTTCTTCACTTGTCTCTTCATCTTCACAACTATTCTCATCTTCTTCGTTCTCTGCCTCATTGGGTTCAACATCAGCACTTTCTTCAGACAGACCTTGCGCAACGACTAAATTTTCATCTTCAAATATTTGACCCACAACTTCAACTACAGGAGGATCATCCTCTTGATAAAAATCACCTAGTACAAATCTTGTAGTATTATTATCCTCTGCCATTGGATCAATCCTCAATTGTGCCTTAGTCTTACACACTGCCCACCATTCCGATCTATCTTTTCATCTGCCTGGATATTTTGAGTAATATACTTGTTATTCTTGTGATGCCAAAATAAAATGCTCATTCGACGCTAACTTTGATTTGAAATTAACGTCAACAAGCTTATACTTTGGGTGAATTTGACTCCCCCGAGATGTGTCAAACCAGTGACATTTGAATATCACTATTTTTTTGCACCCAACATATTGAAGCTTAAGTACTTCCTCAAGCAGTGCGTAAAAATCACAATCACAATCATAATCAATCCAAGTGAAGCCTTTGACACAAACACTGACACTCATTGTCTTCTTTGTGGTTGAGTACTCCATTATATGAAATTTATATCCATTCACAAAGTATCTGGTATAGCATAAGACTAGTCGTGACGGTCCACATGTTAATTCAAGTAAATTATTGTTTATTTCTTGAATATGTTCACTCGACCAAGTTTTGAACCAATTTGGAATTTCTACGCTACGTTTATCTTGTAATTCTTCCTCGGATATATTCGGTGTCTATGTACGAACTTCCATGTCAAATTTTTGAATGAAAGGATCAACCTCGGGGCAATTCATCAGTACATATAATTGTGCAAGATGGTACTTCTCTTCAGTTAAATATCTCGATGGATGTGAGCCCAAACCACAACTAGGAAAACAAAATATTGGTAAACAATCTACAACGTTCACATTTCCTCATCATCATTTTGGGGAAGACGAGTCAACCTTGTGTGCACATTAGATTTGAAATAGAAAGAACAAAAAGTTGATATCTCCTGAATTATATAAGCATCACTTATTGAACCTTCCATCGCAGCTGTATTTTTTATTTTTCTTTTTAACCTCTACATATACCTCTCGAATAAATACATTCACCGATATTGAATCGGACCACCAACTCTTGCCTCGTATGCTAAGTGAACGAGTAGATGCTCCATCGAGTCAAAAAATCCAGGTGAAAATATCTGCTCTAATTTGCAAAAAATTTCTATGATGTTTTTCTCTAGCTTTTCCATATCTTTGATACGGAGGGCATTGGCGCAGATATCTCTGAAGAACAAACTAAGCTCGGTTAACAGACTCTAAATTTTATCTGGTAAAATATCGCAGAATGCAATAGGGAGTAGTCTCTGCATGAACACATGACAGTCATGACTTTTCATTCCTGATATTTTACCTTCGTGCACATTGACACATCGAGCTAAATTAGAAGCATAGCCATATGGTAATTTGAGATCTTTTATCCATTGGCAAACATCTTTCTGTTGTTGCTTACTGAGAACATAAGAGGCTTTCAGTTTCACTTGTTTGTCGTTCACCTCTTGTAGATCTAAATCTGGACGTTTGCAATATATTTTTAAGTCCATTCTTGCCTTCACATTATCTTTTGTTTTTTCAGCAACATCTATCGTTGTATTAAAAATATTATTGAACACATTCTTTTCAATGCGCATCACATCCAAATTGTGCCGAACTAGTAATGAGCTCCAGTAAGGCAGTTCCCAGAATTATTATTTTTTTGACTCAATTGTGTCTTTCTCCAAAACCACTAATTATGTCAACCTCTCCGAATGTGATGTCCGGTAACACAAAAACCCAAGCTATCATTTGATTACCAAACAAACGCGGAGGTGGTCCATCTTTTTTCACTCTGCCTCGCCTGATGAATTTATCTCTATTTCTTCGATATGGATGATCAAGTGGCAAAAATTGACGGTGACAGTCAAAGTATGAAATCTTTCGTCCATGCTGAAGACTGGATGCTTTTGTTCGTTCCATACAATACGGACAACCAAGCCTCCTGTGTGTATATAACCCTAGTCTGACATTTCTAGGATCACTTGCAAACAATGGATAACATCGATCAAGATGTTTCCATGATTCACTATCAGACGAGTGAGTCATAACATTTGGGTCATGACTCTTAGCATGTCATATCATATGTTGGGCTATTTTTTCAGACATGAACAACCGCTTCAATCTGGGAATTATCGAGAAATACCGAAGAACCTTAAACGGTTTATCTTTCTGCCTACTCGAAGATTTATCTTTATATCGTGGATGTTCACATGTTGGACACTGGGTCAAGTCTGCGTGTTCACGATAATAGAGAATGCAGTTGTTCTGACATGCATGAATTTTTTGATACCCTAGACCAAGTCTCTTCATCATCTTTTTTATCTTATAAAAATTATCCTCCAGTTTGTTATCTTTAGGCAACGCTTAAAAGCTCGAAAAACTGATTATATGCTATCTCAGTTACGTTGCAGTCAGACTTAATATTTAACATTTGAGTCATTACTGACAACTTTGAATATTCATCACAGCCTTCATATAATGGTTCATCTGCGGCTTTCAGTAAATTGTAAACCTGTGCTGCTTTTGGATTTGGTAACTCTATCTGAATTTATAGTTGTACTTGTGGCTCACACTCTATATCCATTGCCGCTTCAGTACTTGACTACTGACCTCCTAATTCTGTGTGAGACATTGGCAACCTTTGGAATTCACGACCGCCCAGAGCATCCAAAACCATATTTCGATACAGTTGCTCAACAGATGTCGTATGAGTTGCGAACGAAAATCCATTATTAGACGACTGGCCTCCTAATTCATACGATGTCATGCCTATGAATGGCTCCCCGTGTGAAATCCATCGATAGTAACAATTCATGAAACTATTTCTGTATAGGTGCAATATCACTATTTGTCGGTCTAGGAAAAATAAGTTGACACACCGACAACACAGACATCTGATTTTGTCAACACTGACAAATTGCGGATTTGAATATGCGAAGTTCAAAAATTCCTAAACAACGTTCTTGAATTCTTTAAGTAAACCTCCACATTACATCCGACGGTACATCCAGCTACGATCTTTCGTCATGATTCTATATGTGATATATCACAACAATCACTTCTTTTGAAATCTTCATAGGTGGGTTGCTCCTATTCCATTCGAGAATCAAATTATTCTACTTGCATTTAAATATTCTTTTTAACATTCAATTTCAATCAAAATTTTGACATCATTTTCCTACAGTTCTCCAAGTATGCATATCATCTGGGCGCATACTTGGAGAACAAGGGATATCTGCTAGAATTTTTAACTGAAATGAATGTTAAAAAATATATTTAATTGCAAGTAGAATAATTTTGATCTCAAACTATCCAATCAGAGACAATTCAAAAATCGTAAAGAATCTATAAATTTTGTACTTCTTATAGACGACGATACAATCTCCGAACGGATCTAAGGTATTATAAAAAAAATTATGATCCAATGGTCGATAAGTTCGTGTCACTTTATCAACTCGTGAATCATAATATTATTTTTAATTTCAATCCTAAAATTATACCGATAATAATCATTATAACAAGAAACTTCAATATATACACACATACAGTAGGCATAGTTAGTATAGTCATATAACAATTCAGTTTACATAATTGGATATCATAGTATTGAATTGGTATCACTACTCACAGTGAACGATTGAACAGCTCATTGATAGAGCTGGGGCAATCACATTCTATCAAATAGAAGAGTCCTATTTATTTGATATTTCATTTTTGATACATAATCTATGAGATAATAGTGAGATAATCTATGATTAGACACTGATAAGAGTGATATGTTTATAGACTTTTCCTGCCTTCATTTAACTTCATGTTCAATGGAAGAAGATGACATGAACACAATAATTACATGATAAAGTTGTATTAGGTTTAATTATGCTACTGTTAATAATTTACCGATAAAATTGTATAATCTATGTATCTGGCCTTTTGTTTATAAATTAGTGATAAATTTGTACAAATTTTGATTTTGTGACTTCTAAGTTAGACCAAGTTATTGGGTGAAGATTTACCTCAAGTAGTCAAGTGATGAAGATTAACTAATTAATGTTATTAAGTATTCATGTAAGTGCTAGATAAGTGGAGTAAAACAGAAGGTAGGTAGGTAAACTATAATCATCTATGTTCATGATTGTTCATCACAAAAAAAATGTCTAGTGAGTAATAGCTCTGGCCATAAAAAACAATGTCATAAAGCATGTGGGTGAAAGCATTTAAAGGGTTAGATCTTTCAATCAACTATAATAGGTAAGAGGGTACAGTAGCTATTAAGTTTTACTGGATAACGTGGTGGAACATGGATAATTTAATTTAAACAGACAACAAAGTGAACACTCCCAACAGCTAACAGCAATGGACAATTAGAACTAAGAAAAAGAACGTAGGAAGCATAGCATTTCAAGAATTCCTCTCGAATTCTAGTAAAAATGTAACTGTAGTTGGTGCTTTGAGAGAGTTTACTATGTATGAATAAATAGAAGCTCATTGATATCATGATATAATTAAATTAAACATTCAATATTAAAATATGAACATAAACCAGACACGTAGTACTGAACATTGAACACTGCTCATTCAATATATAACATAAACTAAATATTCAATACTAAAATAAAACACTGCAACCATATAGCAATGTTACTGTTCATAATTCATGACTTCATTCCACTAAACAGGGTTGAACATAAATGATTGCATATAAATTGAACATAAACTTCACAGTCAGTGATTTTAAATACTAAGGGCTCTGCGATCGCTAAAAATGCGATCGTGACGCGATCACCAAATCATTGCTACCTTGTGACGACACTTAAGGCGATCGCAGTGCTGTTGCCAACCTGCTACTCCGCGACCCCAATTGGACAGTGGTCGCAGAACCATCGCATCTATGACCGCATCCGATGACGTTGCAAATGAGTCGTCGCAAAAAGTTAGTTTTTTAGTAGTGCACCTTGTAGAGAAAGGTACAGATACACCATCATAATCAGATCTCTACATAGGATACAGGCTTGAGGCAACAGAGAGACGCAGAGGCAGCACGTCAAATCTCGTGTCAGAATCCGAATCGTTATCATTAATGGAACCCAACGGATCGCCACGATACTGAAAGGAATAGTACCCGCCTTGAGCCAATCACATATCGATGTGTTTAGGAACTATTCAACGGTAATCAACTTAATGAGACAATTTTTTCATCATATGTTGCATCTTTATTCATAAAGATTGTGATGAACCCTATGAACCCAGACAATTGATTCCAAGGTCATGATGAAATCATGCCAGTGAGACTTGGAATTCAAATGCCCATGTTCGAAATGTTCCTAGTCGTAGGATCACCAATTAGGGGATCAGTGATTTCAGATAGACTAGTGCACTTGGTACATGCCTTATACGATAAGGGGTAGCTGATCTCACATTTATCTATGAGCCGTCATTAATGTACAAGTTCAGGTGCTCATTAGGGAATAAGTTCACTAAACGAACCTGCATGAGGAACACAAAATGGAATTCTTACATAAGTGTCAATAGGATGTTCCTTGGGTGATAGTAGGTGCAAGCAGTCCTTAGACCTGAGGTTGTCATGGTTACCTTGTGAGTGACGACCCATTGCTTTGGTTCTATCCCTACGTGGCCCTCAGCGTCATGTGCCGAGTATTACTGGACATGGGGAAGCATTCATAGAGGTAGGTGAGCAACTAATATAGAATTGATTACTCCTAGTGAGAGGAGATAATGCCCTATGTGTCCTTGCAAGTGTCGACTCGAAAATCTCTGGCCATAATAGACATGAAAGTCAGGAAGATATTTTTGACGTTTCATTATTGAGACGACATCTTGGCGGGTTGAATATATATGAATCGGTATTAGGGTTTGACACATCTTTCATACCCTAGCCGACTTCGGGACATTATAACCGAGGAATTTAGTTGTATGGTAACTAATCACCGAAGAGCGTTCGATCCCTGTAGATTGAACCTCACACTATCCGGGTGGTCATGACATGTTGCTAGACGTCAATCTTGACTTGTGAGTGGAGTCTCTTACGACCGCACTAAAGGGGTTTAGTGGAGGCTCGTAAGATTCGAATAGAAGTCCTCCTATCGGATTCGACTCTCCGTTATGCACAACTCACTACCGGCATAGTGTGGGGCCCAATGGGTCACACACAATAGGCTAACCTCGTAATAAATTTTATGAGATAGATTCCGAATGCGGCACTATATGTCTACTAGCATGGACATGCTGCAACTCGATCACGGATCTCGTTTACGAACATGATAGGAAAATTGTTTCATATTGGAACGAATACGCGAGGAAGGAGTTCCTTGATAACCCTAATTTGTAGGGTAGCCCTATTTGGTAGGGTAACCCTAAAGTCATGGGTATGGCACGCGATATTACTTTTTGGGGTTGATTAAACTTAATTATGAATTAAGTAATTAAGAATTAAACATAATCGCATTGAGGAAAAAATTTGATTTTTTTTCCCATGCACCTACGCCTATTAATTAAGAATTAATTTATTAACATAAATCATAATTAATAGGGAATTGATTTATGGGTAATTGCCAAAATATATTTTGAACTTTGAACTTTAGTCACAAATGTATCCTGAACTTTCATTTCATCAAATTATATTTGAAACTACTAAATTTATATCAATTGTATCCCTCCGTTAAAATTCCATCGTCACCTACTCTGTTAGCAGTGTGACGTGTTATATTTTAACACTTTCTCTATCATCACCTCGCTGGAGAAACCGCTGGACCGCACCGGAGAAGCCGTCGAACCTCGTTCGTAAATAATTCCAATATAAAAGGATTCTCCGACGAGGTCCGACGATTTATCGTGTGCAAGCCACATTACACTGTTAACGGAATAGGTGACAGAATTTTAACAGAGGGATACAATTGATACAAATTTAATAGTTTATGATACAATTTGGTGAAATGAAAGTTCATGATACATTTAAGACAAAGTCCAAAGTTCAGGATATATTCAGGTAATTATCCTTGATTTATTTAGATAAATCATATATATATTAATAGATAATTGATTTATTTAGATAAATCATGGTTCTATTAATAAATAGGAGTTTGATTTATCTCATCCCTATTCTTTAGGTGATTGGTTTTAAGAGATAAGCATAATTCCTATTGATAGACATTTAATTTATGTAGATAAATTAATATTCTATTTAATTGGTTTTTTATTTATTATGAATAAATTATAAAATCATTAAATATGAAAATAAAAGAGGAGACAAACCCCGAATTTTTGAAATCCGAGGTGAGTTCAAAATTGAACTCAAGTGGGCAGCCCCCTTTATTCTCTCTTATGGCCACCCCCTTTAAAAGGGTTGAAGGGTGGCTGAACCAAGGTGATGAAAAAGAGAGAAAATAATAGATCAAGAGAGAAAAGATTGTGAATCTTGAGAAGGGTTCTTGTGTGGAATAGTTCCAAGAACCCTAAGTTCTTCTCCTTGGTGGCCGGCCTCCTCCTTCTTGATCCTCGCGTCTTCTCTTCTTGGGTGTGCCGTAATCTTTATCTTCTTGGAGGCGTCCAAGAGGACATCGAGGTATCTTCACCTCTTCTCTTTTGTTTCAGTGTTTTCTCATCCTCTCTCCTTCTCTCTTTGGTGCTCGGTTCTTGGTGAAAGGGTCGGCTATACCTTGGTGGATTTCGGGATTGAGAAAGCTTCTTCGTTGAGCCACAACGAGCCCTGGTTGTTGGTAAATTGACCACACTAGAGGGGGGGTGAATAGTGTGTTTGCTAATCTTTAAACTTAATTCTGATTTCAATCGTTTTCTTGATTACTTATGTTAATGTATTATTCAACTACTAAATGAATGCAAAAAAAAAGAAAAAAAAGTTAAGTAATCAATACGCAAAATAAGCAATGCAAACAAAAAGATTTATAGTTGTTCGGCCCCAATGCCTACTCCACTATTTAAGCACCATACTTAGAATTTCCTAACTAAACTTTACTAGATTAATTGTTTCCTTTACAACGAGGACATTTTCACCGAAGAGTCTTCGCTCTCACACCGAATGCACTTTCACACCCGGAAGTCTTCATCTTCCTACCGAGAGCACTGTCCCACCTCAAACCTAAAGGACAACAATACTAAACCTTGTAAACTAAGTTTACACTGGTGGATTTAAACCTCAAACACCAAGGCTACCATCCAATTTTAAGACCTATACTCTAGGTCTAACACAAACTCAAATACAAAGAAATAAACAATAAAATACAACACTAAATGGAGCAATAAATCAAACAATAAAATAGTTAGCTCCAAAACAAGATTTCTAGCTTCCTCTTGATGCCTTTGATGGTTAATCAATGAAAGAATGAAGGCAAGATTAAGGTTTTTGGCTCAAGCTAGGGTTTTTACAAGATTGGCTCAATGAGAGCTTAGAATTGATCAAAAGATGGCTCAAAGATGTTAGAAGTGATCAACATTTTGGAGGAAGGCTCTCGTGGCCTTGTATTTATAGGTCATGAAGAGAAGAGCGACACCTCTCTTCAAACTCTTCTCAATGGGCAAATTTTTGCCCGTTATCGATCGCCGATCGATCGTCGGTTGACCGACTGAGCGACCGCCGAGCGACCAAAGGCATTTTGCCCATTCTAGGTATCGATCGGTCGACCGATCGATCGAAATGTCTTCTGCCCATTTTTGCCTTCTGACGGTCGACCAGTCGGTCGACCGAATCTGGGCAGGGCTGATTTCTTGTGTTTTTTTTCTGCTCGTTGGTTCATTTTAGATTCCGTCTTCGCTAAGTCTACTTATATAACATTTCTTAACTTTAAAACATAAATATTATATAAGGATTACCCCCATTTGGATTCAATAAAAATATTCAAAAAATTAAAATCCTTAAGAATCAAAATCTAACTTTTGGGGTCTAGTACAAATTGCTGAAAAATGAAAATTTTCTAATTTTTCGGGTCAAATATGTGTAGGTTAAAGGCTTCCAAAAAATCCTTAAAAATATCTCGTTATCAAGTTTTTACCTAATGAACAATTATCGGCATTTTTGGTGCAAAGAAAATATCTAGGTTATATAGCCCTCCAAGGAGCTCCTTAAGCTTAGTGAATTTCAGGGCATTTTCTAATTTTTCGAGTTTTCGTGTTTCGGGGTTTGGGTTTGGTTTTTGGATTTCTTTGCATCATCATGAGGATTTACAATACATTCTAGATACCCTAAACCTAAACTCTATCTTCCTGACGAAATCCGAGCGATGATGAGCGTGCCGATTTTTCTGATTTTTCCGATCGGGGACGTCGAGAGCTAACCGATATGGAATATGAAAATAACTCTCTATGAAATCATTAGTTCCATGTTTGTTATCATCAAAACCGAGATTAAGACCAAGGTTGAAAACCTTAGGCCAACACCAGTGTTCGCTGCCTACGAGGTGCTTGGTGTGGACTATCGTTGGAGGACGTGCACGTGTGCGTCTCAAGACGGGGATAGGAGTAGTCATACCAATCGCGGTTTGAGGTATATCTTCTCATTCTTCTCCGATGTTGAATTCCTTAATATTGCTAAAGTAGGTTGCTATTTTCGGGATGGTTTGAATTTTTTAAATTGTTATTTCCGTTGCATTTCTTATTCCCATCCTAACATATACGAATGCCACGCGTCCGCACTCGGAGCCACCTCTCCCTCCTTGAGCTCTGAATCCGAGCCAAGCCTCGCGTTCCTCCCACATGCCACACGATGTCCACAGACGACCTTGAACTAGAGCCATGTTCGCCTCGTCTCGGGAAACCCTGACGACGAGCCGAGCGCCGGCGGTCCACCAAAATCTACGGCCCTCACACTAGAGTAGGTGACGAGTGGTTAACTCCAATAGGAACCTTTACCTTTGACTCCGATGAAGCAAGCACATGGGAAGGAGCCGAAGAAGACGCCACATTCACAGAACCAGAAGGCAACGAAACCGAAGAAGTCGAATTACCATCCAAACAAACCTCAAGAGAACATTCAAGTTTGTGGTGGCCAATTTTGCCACAAAGAAAACAAACCGACATAATATTATCATAACTAAGCAGTTGGAAGAATTCACGATTGGGTTCACTGATCCAAAGACCCTGTCGAAGGGGAAGCCAAAGGTCCAACTCAACACACACACACATAACGACCACGAACGAATTCTAGCGATCGTTTATCAATAGAAATCACCTTACAAAGGGACTCTGCGATCAACGAAATGGAATCAAGATTCCATAGCTCTAGAGGAAGTCCCAGAAAACGAACCCAAATCGAAGCAAAAGTAAACGACTCACACCAAGGGCAAAATAAAGGACGCCAAGGAATGAGGCGCAACACATTGCCTCCAAGAGAAAATAGACCCCCTGTGAGGTTCTGTGTCAAAGAAATCGAATCACGAAATCGAAAAACGAAGAAACCGTCCTCCAAATCCAAAATAGACTCAAAATCGAAAATATTCCAAGTTCTCTTAGCCTAGCTTTGGACTAAGGCCAAAGGAGGGTTCTTACCAAAGAACTTGCCGAGGAGACTATGCTCCCAAGGTTTACTCTAGGATCAGAGCTGCTCAGGTGTAAAATGTACCTTATTAGAGGAGGAAGATTGAATATCTCGTAGCGTAGACTGAAGCTTATCCCCAGGTCGTGAGTTCGGATCCTCATGCAACAATTGAGCCAATGAGACAGAGGTTTAACCACGAGGGGTTTGGGATCAGAACACTGTTCGACAAAAGACCCTCTTGAGCTAGGACGAGATCCAGAAGTAGCCTTCCAATGGAGGGGGGTCGGGAGGTGGAGGATAGCATCTTGTTAGGAGAAATCGTCGCCGTTCGCTCAGAAGATTTGTCTAAGGTAGCATAACAGGGGAGGAAGCGAAGGTGAGCCTCACGAGTTCATGTCTCTATACTCTGTGTTTGGCTTCTTCGAAAGGGTAACATTATTACAATCAACAAGATGTAAAATTTTCTTACAATAGATGGCTTGGGCCAGTGTGGATTCAACAATAAGTCACGTTCAATAAGCCAACGATAGATCCATTGGATTTTTACGAATCATGTGCATCAAATATAATATTAATTTTATAATTTTATAATCTTAAATTTCCAAATGGCAAAATTTTTAGAACAGTAAAATATACTCCCACGCAAAAAGATGCATGGCACTAGATTCTTGTTTATTGGACCATAAAAAATTCGAATCAATTCAAATTGGAATCACCAAATCTAAGCCATAAATATCCCAAGTAAATTAGGGATAGCAACCAATTAATCCGCATGTTCCTTTGGGCCAATTCAGGATTAACGGCCCAAATTGGCTTCTTTATTTTAGGAATTTACAAAAGAAAATGTTTTTTAGGAAAATATTTTATGTTGAGGAATTTATAATTAAATATATTTTAATATTTTGGGGTCTTCTGAGTTCTGAGCGAAGCCACAACTCACAAGCAAGGCTAAGAGAGAAGAGAGCGAGAGCATGAGAGGAGAGACGAGCGGCGGCGGAGAGGCCGGACCAAGCTCTCGGTCGGCAGCAATTCCGGTGGCGCCAAGGAGGTTCCCTCCAGCGGCGCAGCCAGAGATCATGCGTGCCGCAGAGAAGGACGACCACTACGCGGCGTACGTCCACGACGCCTGCCGTGACGCCTTCCGCCACTTATTTGGTCAGCTATCCCAGCAATCCTATCCTCAGCACCCCCTCCTTTTACTCCTTTGCCTCATCGACTGATGCTCATTACTTGGTTGGTTTCTTGTTTAGGCACCAGAGTCGCTGTTGCATACCAGAGCGAGGTAGGCTCGCTGCTAAAAGATGAACATTTTTCATTCTTTTCCGGGACTTTATGTGCTTAAGTTTTTATTAGCTTCTGCAATTTTCAGTATTATTGCATGCTTGGGTAAGATGCTATAGATAGGGTGAAGGGGCAAATGTTGCAGCATGTTTTGGATGTCAATCAAAAAATAACCTTCCCATTCACCTCATTTTTATCGATATATTCAATTCTTGGCATAAGTGGTGTTCTCTTTTGCGTATTGTAGTTGTTAGAACAAATTTTGCCAAAAATTTAATTAATGCTAGATCTGATTAAGAAAAAAAATAATAACTATAACAAAATAGAAGATACTTTACTTTTTGAAAAGGTTGGAAAATCAAATGTGTAAGTGCTAGATACTGACCTAAGATGAATTCTTGACCTTGTACTGGTTGTACCAAGTCTCCTATACTAGGATACAATTGGGAGTACTCCTTTCCGCACACACAAATGTGCAGAGGCTTGTCGAAGTCCTTTCCATATTTGTGCAGCAATACCAGAAATTATATGAAAAAATAATAAAATAAAAAATGTAGAGGAAGAAATAATTGAACTTGCTTTGTACATACTCAAACCAAATACTTCAATTAATTTTATAGAATCAACAAAACATGAAATTAGAAGGATTAAAATATTTGTGAATGTTTATTAGATCAAAGTAGTACTAGTAATACAAAACAAAATACATTAACTTGCATCTCAATTAGAAATAGTCTCTTAATTGATTTTTATATTGAAGAAAAAATATTTTACATCAATATTATTTTTATTATGTGATAATGAGAGTTCTGGCTAGGTCTTGAATATCCAGAGTCAGTGTCAGCTGATTCCAATTCTGGATAAAACACCTCCTCCACACCAAGCCAAAGAAGGTCTCTTGGCCTTCTTCTTTCCTATGGTGTTGGGTGGTTAAATCCAGAAATCAAA
Organism: Canna indica; assembly: GCA_034359265.1. Classification (NCBI taxonomy): domain Eukaryota; kingdom Viridiplantae; phylum Streptophyta; class Magnoliopsida; order Zingiberales; family Cannaceae; genus Canna; species Canna indica. The sequence goes on along the minus strand of CP136892.1, from coordinate 34,065,404 downwards.
GAAGCAGAAAAAGAAGAAGAAGAAGAGAGAAAGAGAGAAAGAGGGAAAAGAAAAGAGTTTTATTTGAATAAGATTGTTTCCTCCCTGTTACATGACTCCCTTTTCATCTTATATACCTATTTCAGTTACACCGAAACCACTTCCAGTTACCACTGAAAATGACTATTAAACCCCTCAATATCAATTATTGCATCTCTACTTACAGAAGGGTAAAAAGGTAAAAATGTAATAAGAGAGAATTAGGAGCAACAAGAATTGAAAGAATTGAAATCTGAACTCGTTATTCCTCTTCTTTCCTAATTCTTCTTCCATTTGTCATGTTCAAACCTCTTATAGACTTACTTTTGATCCAGGTTTATATAATAAGGGTTGATCCTTAACATCACCCGCCTTCCAAATAAGACTTGTCCTCAAGCCTAAAAGCAGGGAAGGTATGCTGCAATTCTTTCTCTTTTTCCCATGAAACTTCAGCTGGTGAGAGACCGGACTAATGAATTAAATATTCCCACTGATCCCCCATCCCATCCATCTCTTGTCCCAAACAGCTTTAGGTTGAGCATGCTGTTCAGAATCTACAATCCTGGGCAGTACTGGTTGTTTTCCCTCAAGCTGCCCCACAGACTTACTTTCCATAGACCACTTGAAATGGGGTTGTATGTAGACTGGTGTGATAGCCGGTGTTATAAGAAAATTCAGCCCAAGATAACCACAGGACCCATTTTCTTGGCTGATCACTGGTAAACATCTTAAGTACATCTCAATACATTTGTTGACCGCCTCTGTTGAGGATGATAAGCTACAGAGTAGATGAGGGTGGTCCCACATGGTCTGAATAATTTAGACCAAAATTTACTAGTGAAGACCGGGTCTCTATCACTCATAATGGAAGCGGGTAATCCATGAAGTTTGAAGACTAAAGACATGGTCAAAGAAGAGTTTTGCAATGGTCACAGCAGTATAAGGTATAAGGATGAGTGACTGCTATAAATTGGGCATATTTAGAAAATTGGTCCACCGCTACTAATAATGCATTCTTTCCAAGGAAAGAAGGGCGATCCTCCACAAAATCTATGTATATGCTCGTCCATCCATATTTGTTCTGGAACTAGCAACGGTTGCAACAATCTTGCCAGGTGCAAACATTCATTTTTATTCCATTGACAAACATCACATGATACTATGAATTCTCTTGTGTCTTTCTTCATGCCCTTCCAAAAAAAATCAGCCTTGAGTCTATGAAGGGTCTTTTGATATCCCTCATGGTGTGCATTATGTATGGCAGCCACGATAATATGACACAAGGGAGATGAATCTTGTATAAAAATCCTGCCTTTGTACCACAATAATCCATCTTTGATCTCCCATTATCCTGTCATAAGAAAGAAGAAAAAGAAGAGAGAAAGAAAGAGGAAGAGAGAAAGAGAGAAAGAGGGAAAGGAAAAGAGTTTTATTTTGAATAAGATTGTTGCTTCCCTGTTACACGACTCCCTATTCATCTTATATACTTTTTTCAGTTACAACTGAAACTACCTTTCACCTCCAAAAATGACAATTAAACCCCTCATAATATGATTTATTGCATCTCTACTTGCACAAGTGTAAAAAGGTAAAAATGTAATAAGAGAGAATGAGCAGCAACAAGAATTGAAATTTGATCCTTATTCCTCCTCTTTCCTGATTCTTCTTCCATTTGCCATGTTCGGACCTCCCGTCGACTTTCAATCCAGGTTTATCTAATAATGGTTGATCCTTAACACATAATGTGGTTTTTATTTCTGAGCAATATATTCGAGATCAATATTCTTTTACATGTTAGCATGACACAATTTGTTTAGACCTCTCTTATCTTGTTATTACTATTTCAAATTGTTTTTTTTTTAAATGCAATGTTACTAGCATATGTATTCATTTTTCATTTTTGTTATTGTATAGTGTCACGCCCCAAGTTCAGGGTCTAACCGGCTAGGGTATACATGCCTATACCCCGTAACCTAACCGATGCACATGCCAACTCATAAAATAGCGGAATAAACAACAGCTTTTATTAATAAAAAGAACCAAAACAAATTTTCATTTCTAAACAGCAAGGTTTTAAATAAATAGCCCAAGTGTGAAAATAAATAAATTGAAGAGCAACCGTTCTTTTAACAAATAAAAGACTGAATAAAAACATGAATGTCCCCACGGGACGACAACTCCAAATACCAAAATAATAGTGCATGACAACCTACAATAGACTCGACTACGACCCCTAACTAGGACTGCTATGAGATCATGTGGCTCCTCTGCCCTCCAGCTGCGCCAAGTACTCCAGCCCACCTCACCGGTCAGGCTCTGCAAAACAAAACAACGACAACAGGTGAGTTCAAACAACTTAGTGAGCGATTCTACCAACCCTCACAAAAAAAACAAATATCGCAAATAAGATGCACAAGGTAAAACTCCTTACTCAAGCAGGAAAATATCACAAGGGAGTGACCAGCTATCAGGCCATCCGGCCATCACCTGCCTGAAGGCAGCCAACACCCATACGGTGAAGAACAACAGGCCTAAGCCTACCATGCCCTAAGGCAAACAACACATACTAGGATAATCGGAAAGGCCCTCCGAACTTATCCTAATATGAATAAACTCGGGAGCAATCGGGAAAGGCTCTCCGAACTTGCTCCACGAGACGCGTAGGGACAATCGGGATTCGCCCATCCGACTTGCCCCTTTTAGATATCATAAGAGCAATCGGGTAGGCCCGCCGAGCTTACTCTTAAAAGATATCACAGGAATAATCGGGAAAGGCCTTCCGAACTTATTCCTTAAAACCACCTCGGGGATAATCGGGTAGGCCCTCCGAACTTATCCCACGAGGCCAACCAGAACAATCGGGAAAGGCCCTCCGAACTTGTTCTGCAGGTTGGGAATTTGCCATCCGACCTCTCGGGCCTAGCCCGTAATCCGGCTCCTCGACGAGCCTCTCCGCCATTCATAAAGATATGACGCACCATGACTTAACTCATGCCTTTCCTACGGTGTCTCATGGGTGCTCCTATTAGAAAGTGCCTCAACACTCCAATACCCGATTCCAACTCCTAGACCCGTAATGTCATAAACCCGTGTGGTTTTATTTCATGCTTAAACTTCTCATGTTGATTCATAACAGATTATGCTGACCCTTTTTTCCAATTTTAATTATGCAATTAAAATTTAGTTTACCACAATTAGGGTTTTATTTTAGCTTACAGTTCTGCCCTAAACTGATGTATCTAATCCGAATCTGGTCTCCAGTGTGTGTGCTATGTTTCCAAACTATGTTTTTTGGTCGAAACGATAGGTTACGCGACTATGTTCAGAGAAATACAAACACCACAGCAAACATTACAAAAATAGCACAGATTCATCATCTCAGCATAAAATTCCAGCAACATTGAATTTTCAGCATGTCAAGAAAATAAATCCAAAAATTCATAGAAATTAAATCCTTAATTCACCAACATATCAGAATTATAACATTTAGATAATTCTCACAAAAACGGCATAATTTTAAACAAGATTATCAAGCACTACCATCATCTTTAATCAAGAACAACCTTTAAGATCAAGCATTTAAATCAAGAAACCATCTTGCAAAAACCTTCATGGCATCAACATCAAGATCCTAATGTTCACAAAACATGATTTTCTCCTAAAATCACATATTAAATACTAAGTATGTTTGAACATATAAGAATTAAGAACTCATTTTAATCATCAATTTGAGATATAAACTACAAGATAATCAAGATATCTCACTTAGGTATTTCATCGAACACCTTGAGGGCACCCTTGCTCCACCCTTGGCCGAGCACCCCTAGGGCCGTCCTAGGGCTGTCGAACCCTATAGGGAAGGGTTTAGGGCCTTCTCAAACACGGCACAAAAAAAGAACGTCGAGAATTTGAGAAATTGTCGGAAACAAATCAAGAACATCAAGCCTCCAAGAACGGCTTCATGAAACTCGAAGAAATCCCGAAAGGAGGGTAAAACCACTCACCTAATTTGGAAAGATGATTAGAAGCAATCCCGGACGATGGCCCTCGAATCCGGCTTCAGAAGATGACGGCTCAACTCAAGAAGGGGAAGAGAGGGGGCGGCGGCTCACCTCAAGCCGCCGGCTTGAGGAGAGAGGGAGAGATGAAGAGAGAGGGGGTGGCTTCGGTTGGCTCCTCTCGGCTCGGCTCCAAAGGGAAGGAAGAGAGAAGGAGAGGGAAGGGAAGAAGCTCGGCAGCTGGGCTTGAGGGTGGCGGCTCGCAAGAGAGAGGGAGAGAGGAAGGGGGCGGCGGGCGGCTGCTCCCTTCTTCTAAAGCTTGGGTGGCTCCAAATAGGGAGCCACAAGCCAAGGGTAGGGGGTTTTATACTCCCTCATCAACCCTAACTCCACTAGCCCTTTATCAAACCCGCATCCGCCTCAAGTCGAACCCTAACCCGCTAACTTAAATTAACTTAATTAATTCTATTCTCCGCATAACCATCCATAAATAATATAAACACAATGCACATGCACATCCACATTCCACATAATTAAACACTTATGCATACGCAACATAAAAAGATTAAATAAATTTATGTATAGAAGCAAAATTACATAACTCGCATTCTTACTTACCCGAGTTCGCAAACTCGCATTGGACCATGAGTCGACTCGGCTCGACCTCGATCTAGTCCGTTAGGCTGGCAAATACAACCATAAAGGAAAATGATATAATTAAATATCTAGGATATTACATATAGCCAAATGGATTTTCTAATATACATTTATTGTGGAAATAAGCTAATTACTGAAATAAAAGGTTATATATGATAGTTTGAAAATTTATAGAACTTTATATGTTTGGTTGAGTAAATATATTCTAACAGCATTTCCTTCCAAAAAAAAACACTTTGTTGCTGATTAGCCTGGAAATCTGTGTCAGCTTAATAAATTAGAATAGACAACCAATTGTCTTGAAGAATCTTCAACAAAATCCACCTTACTGATGCTCTCTTAATGAACTCAGAGTCAACTTATCTACTGGCTGTTTTGGCATGTGAAGGTTCATTCTTCTCCCAAATTAGATAATTATTTAACTCTAGATTAGTTAGTAATCTATTCTATACATCCACCTTCATCTTCTGAATTGGGTACTAATCTTGCTTATTGATGCCATTGAGTTCATCTTCCTGGAGCTATTACCTAAGTATGATCCATCAGCCCCATTATAGTCTTATATGAGTTCCTTACAGCCCCATTACAGTCTTATATGAGTTCGATAAGTTGAGTCCACTTTTGCTAAATCTTCCTATCCCTTTGCTGAGCTAACTTATACACGAGCAATTTGGATTTCATATTATCGGTGCCAGCATAATGCACTTTTGCAGGAATCAATCCACAGTATAAATTTTTTCAGAAATATAAAATATAATTAGATTGCTTTATTAAATGTGATCAAAAGTGAGGAAATTGTCAATGTGATATTGACCTAATACCATGTTTTAAAAAATCGCCCGAAACGGTACGGTAAGGGTGGTATATACCGGTTTTTGAGATTTCCGGTATACGATATACCCGGTATTTGAAAATACCGGGTATATCATGTATACCGGGCGGTATATGGCGGTATTTTGCCATATACCGCCCGGTAAGGGCGGTATATGTATCATACCGCCCGGGTGGCCGATAGCCCGATAGGTCTTATAATGAATACCATGTGTTGGTACGGTCTTATGTTGCACTACGTCCTATGTTGCGCTACGCAGAGTCCTATGTAATGATTCTCTTGTATCTATGAAAAACCCTAATATAGGACCAAATGGCTTTTAAACATTGTATTCATGTATTTGACATTTGAATATTGATTTTAAGTATTTATTCATCAATTATGTATTATTGGAGTTATATCTAACCCTCTCAAAAAAAAAAAAAAAGCTAAGATGCAATTTTCGTACCGGTACTGGCCGGTGACCGAAATCGGTACCGGTACCGAGATCTTAAACCATGCCTAATACTGTCCTCAATTACGATGGTGTTATCTATAGACAAATGGCTGGGAACATATAAAGCCATACACATTGGTTGAGATACTCTCAAAGTCTGTTTCACGTTAAGCTTTTTTAAATTCATCTTTCCTTAAACAAACAGTTTAACCTAAGTACATGTGATTTTTCAAAAACCTGATCAATTTTTTCTCTTATATTAGCTATCATGGGCAAAGGATCTATCATTTAATACCTTAAGACTCACAACTCACTGGCCTTATATTCAGTTTAAATATAAATGGGAAGAACATTGCATAATTAAACCATGATAAGTTATTGAGTCGTATGGCTATTGAATTGTTCCTAATGCCATAGAAGGAATATAGGCGATTAACATGCTATTTGTGTAGAACAATAATTGCCTCTCCCGTGTGCTAGGTTACTGCTGTAACACATCAAAAGGCAGCGTGATTTATCTTTTCTTTGGATTAGTGTTATACTGTGGCTTTTTGTTATTATTCTACAATAGTACTCTTGTTATGATTCTTTGCATTTTCTTACTTTGCCCCATGTCTAAAAGTTTTGTTCTTTATATTTGTTAAATGTATTGCAGATAAAGCTGTTAGGCCAAACGCTTTATTACTTATTGACGACTGGTTCTGGACAGCAGACCTTAGGTGAAGAGTACTGTGATATATGCCAGGTTAGTGTCTTATCTTTTCAGATTGTTTTGGGAAATCATTATTTCTAATATTGCTTGAGTGAATACTATGGGTCTTGTGACACTGCTATATTTAGTAAAATGTCATTTAGGAGCAAGCATTATGAGATATTCTCCTAAACTTGTTTGCTTCTCCAATTAACAAGGTTGCCGGTTCTTATGGGTTCCCACCAACACCAGCAAGACGGATGCTTTTTATTGTCTACCAGACTGCAATACCTTATCTTGCAGAAAGATTAAGGTCTGTTTAGCTTTTCTATTTTTTTGGGTGCATTTGCTTATTAGCCTTCTCAGTTTTTGATGTTGAAAAGATTCATATGGGCTGTTAGTTCTTCTCGCTAATGCATAACTTTGTTGCAGCTCTAGGATGGCTGCTCGTGGTATAATTTTGGCTGAATCAAGCCTCGATGAGCTTTATGGAAGCAACATTTTAAGGAGCCAAGAATATGCTTCTGATGCTCCTGAGAACTCATCTTCAACAACTACATTATCTACTATATCAAGGTTGAGACAACATATCCATCATCTATGGTTATGGGTGCTGCAGAAGTGGCCATTGGTACATGAATAACTCCTAGCAATCTGCTGATGTTGTTAATTCATTTTTCTTCCTAGCAGAATCAATAAATTGGTCAAATTGATGTTTTTCTACTATAAGTTTATTTCTCTTGTTTGTGTCCATTAGCATTTTAAACATTTAAAAGATTTTTTTATATTGAGTTACACATTCTTTCCTTTTAGGTGCTTCCTTTTGCTCGTGAGGTTTTACAGTTGGCTCTCCGCACCAACCTAATGTTCTTTTACTTTGAAGGTATTTTTATATTGCAGAAATAATTGAACCTAACCAGGAAGTCCTTGTCTTAAGTATATAGTTCTAACCAAGGTTTAAAATACCGATACCGGTCATCATCTCGGTGGATGACCGGTATCGGTACGTACCGATACCGTACCGTACCGACACACGGTACGGTCCGGTACGGAAATTGCATACCGGTTCTTTTTTTTTTTTTTTTTTTTTTTTAATTTTGCTGTTAAAAATAACTCCAATAATACATCATTGATCAAGAAATACTTAAAATTAATATTCAAATGTCAAATACATGAATGCAATGTTTAAATAGCCGTTGGGTACTGTTTTGATATTGTATTAGGGTTTTTCATAGATACAAGAGAATCATTACATTGGAGTTTATATAGTCGTGTATATCCCCAAGATATGTACGAGTACGACGGACTAAGATCAACACCGTATGTTGGGATGTGTAGCGACTGATTTGCCCTAAGCGTCTTATGTTGCGCTACGCAGAGATGACAGCAAATACCGCCCGGTATCTGCTAAATACCAGAGCATACCGGGCGGTATTTACCGAAATATCGGTATTTTCCAATACCCGGTATGTTGCAATAGTACACAATGTCATACCGGGCGGTATAGCCCGGTATGATAGCAAATACCGCCCGGTATTTCATAAATACCGGGCATACCGGGCGGTATTTACCGAGATACCCGGTATTTACCTATACCGGGTATCTCGTATACTGGTTTTTTCAAAAACTGGTATATACCGAGCTTACCGCCTGGTACGGTACGAGATTTAAAACCATGGTTCTAACTTCTCAAGTGAAACAGCTAATTGAAAAATCAAATAAATCAAATTCTGGGTTCTTCTCATTTGATTTCTATATCTCAGTTCACTTTTTTTTTGTCTTTGATATCGCTTGTGCTCTTCAGGTTTATATTATCACATTTCAAAACGTGCATCAGGCATCCGCTATGTATTTATTGGGAAGCCATCTAACCAAAGGCCAAGGTATGGATTGATTGACTATAAGATATTTCCCAATTTTTCAAACTGATCTTTCTTTTTCTTCTGTGTACGTTTCTTTTTCAAAATCTAGTTGACATTTTTCCCAAGTATTTAGAGAACACTATACTGATGCTTTTCCCAGGTATCAAATTTTGGGTGTATTCCTTCTAATTCAACTCTGTATTCTTGGAGCTGAAGGATTACGAAGAAGTAATTTGTCTTCAATAACAACTTCTGCTCATCATAGCTCACCTGGTAGCCACCATTCATCATCAGGTAAAACTATTTGTATTCTGGTTAACTCTATCCTCAAAACTTAAATGGCCAAAGCTATATTCTTTCTTTCCTTCCTTCTTTCTTTCTTTCTTTTTTTTTAAATTACTTTTTTTTTTAAAGGTAGGCTGTCCAACATAATGCATAGTTATATTGTCTCTAGCAGTGTGGAATCATCTGAGCAGTGGATAAGTGGAATAAGAATCAGATACTATGTAATCTGCATGTAATCATACAAAATCCCAATGTAATCAAAATGCGTCTTCAAGTTTCCAAAGTTGGTAATTGTTTATTTATTGCTCCAGTTCTCAAGCTTATTTATGCGTGGATTGATTGGTTGCCGCTCCACACTTTATGATGGTGGCATTGGTATTTGTGGCTCCTCGGTTGCCATGTGGGCTGCTGATGTGTCAATGTTGAGTTGGCAAGGTGCACCGGGACTGGTTTGAAGTGCGGAGTGGAAGACCCACAGAAGCTATTTGCACAAAAGTTGGGGTTGGTCACTTGTGAAAGTTGTGAAATAGCAGACTTACATCGCGGTGCCGCAATTGACGGCCTCGGTTTGGCCGTCGGCTGTGGGTGATAAGCGGACATAAGGTTAAGGCGGGTACTTCAAAGCATGAAAAGTTCATGCCAAAAATGGTTGGTGAAGGTGGCGTCGTGGTGGTCCTGATGGAGATGACGGACTCTAAAAGGTCATGGAGGTGAAAGTTGTTGAAGAAAAGGTTGGCCAAAAATGCATGTGTGCATGTGGTGGGGCGGAGGGGGGGGGGGAGGGTTTGGGGAAGAGGATCAATTAAATGGGACATATTCACTACATATAGAGGGTGTTTGGTTCCTCACAAATGGAAATGCTGCAAAAAACATTAGCATGAAAAAACAAATGCCCACGAATAGGAGTTGCAATCTACTATTTGGTTGTACGCAAATAGACTTGTAACTACTATTTGTAAGCGTTTGGTTGGCCGCAAATATAGAAGAGAGATGTTGTTGCAAGTGAGAAAGAAGTTGTTGCAAGCGAGAGGGAGGTTGTTGCGAGCAAGAGAAAGAGGGAGCGAGAGGAAAAGGGAGGTTGTCGCGAGGGAGAGGAGGTCGTCGCTAGAGTTACGAGCGAAGAGAGAGGTTGTCGTGAGGGAGAGGAAGAGATGAAGCCCTATTGTTTGCAGGCTATGAATTAGACTTGCGGGCTTTTTGGGCTGCAACCCAATTTACAGCCTGCAACTACAACATGTAAAAGTCTAATGCTGCAATTAACTTAACTACAGCTAACCAAACAATTTAATTGATCAAATGCTGCAAATCTAAATATTGGAAGCCTATTTGCAGGCAACCAACAACCTCAATATAATTAATTACATTGTAGCATGTTCAAGGGTGCATACAATTATACAAAATTTCAATATAATCAAACTTCATCTTCGAGTTTCTAGAGTTGGTAATTGTTGATTTATTGCTCTAATTCTCAAGTTGATTTACGCATGGTTCTATTGGTTGCCGCTCCAAACTTTATGATGGTGGCGTTGGTATTTGTGGCACCATTTTGAGTCATTCTCGGATGCCATGTTGGTTGCTGATGTGTGAGTTAGCAAGGTGCAGTTGTAACCATGGTTTAAAATCTCGGGATCGCTATCGATCCCAACCAGAGGCCGGTACTGATACATACCGGTATTGAACTATACCGACACTCGCTACGGTCCGGTATAGACCGGTTGTCTCGAGTTTTTTTTATTTTTATATTATTTTTATTTTTTTATTTTTTTTTCTAATATGTAGAAAATATAGTTTTAAGTTACAAAACACACAATCTACTAATAAATGGGTTTTGGAAGTTTATATAGTCCCAAAACCTCCCCCAAAACTGGCTAAATTAGCTGTTGGGAATGGTAAAAAAATCCAACGAGTAATATTTTTTAGCAGTTGGGATGGTAACGAGTATTCGGTACCGACCCGATATTCTCGGTACCTAGCGTGTACCGGTACTGGGCGGTACCAACCCGATATCCTCGATACCTAGCATGTACTAATGATACCAGTTTTTGAAAAACCGGTAAATACCAACCGTACCGCCTGGTACGGTATTTTAAACTATGGTTGTAACAATAATCTTTGTCTCTTACATCTTAATTAGAATCTCATCTTAGAAGTTGGAAAGTTGAGTACAGTTGTTGCATGAGGATGGGACCTCGGAAACTACAAGATTGTCCAAGTTGTAATAATCAGTTCATATATTACCAATCAGTTTGTAATAATAGTGTGTAGATTGTGTTCATGAATTTAAGTCAAATGTATTACTAGTAATAGCTGTTTTACAGATTGAAAGATGTATATCTTATCCTACACTAATGGATCTTTGGACTCTGACTCTCTGAGGCTAGTTGTGTGCCAATAAGTAAGCCTTGAGAATTTGAGATGACTGTGTAGTGAAGCATGATTGTGTATCATGTTTTCTTTCATTAAAAATAGATCAATTTTGCTGTCATTTGTAATGAACATGTAACCATGCTCACTAAGAATAGTGTTAAATGCTAAGTGCTAACAGATTGTTACCTGTTTAGACGGGTTCTTTTTTTTTGTATCTTATGCTTATTAGCTTAATATTCACAACCTTTACTGGGTCTATTTCACTTGGATGAGCAAACAACACAGACAACAAATATATCTGACAACCTAGTAGAATTTTCAGCTAATTTCCTACCTATCCTTCCATGCAAGTAGCAACTTTCTATTTAGTTTCTGACATTACTGCAGTGCGAGATTTGCCAGTTCTGAATGAAGATGGAAATATGATAACAGATATTAACTCTAGTAAAGGCAGTTGGGCGACAGAGTCTTCTCTTTCAGAGGTACTTTTCTTAAAGACAATGTTATGGAAACCTTTAAGGACACATGCATGTAATTCTATTATTACTTGGAGAACAGTTCGTGTAGAGATGTTTGTTAAGCTCCAAATCTGTTAAGGAGAAATGCCAATTGTTGGTTCTCAACGGAGGATTAGGCTACATATATTTTGTGACTATCATCATTCCTGTACTTCAGGTCTTTGCTTGTGGTCCCATCTATATAGAATTATGAAATTTCTTTGTTTCTCTCTATCTAATTATATGCATAGATAGTATTAACAGTATCTTTACTGGATTCAGTCCCAACCTTCAGGTGGCATGAGCAAGTGTACCCTCTGCCTCAGTTCCCGCCAACATCCTACAGCTACGCCCTGTGGTCATGTCTTCTGCTGGTATGATAGACATATATCTTGCCTCCCACTGCATATTTTTATTTTTTCTTCTCATTTATGTTAGATATTTGTTGTTGCAAGAATCTTCACATCCCATCCACCGGCACCCAACATATATTATTTTGATTGCTTTTGTGGTAGTTTTTTCTGGGGCAGATCTAAAATACAGATGCGGGGGTGGAACATATTCAGCAGTGATTTATATTTCATCTAGGAAGGCCTTCCAAGGGTCTGCTGGCCTTTTGCCTTTATTGAAGGTTTTCTTTTTCTCAATAAAATACCATTATTACCATTAAAAAGATTCAAATGATACAAAGTCAGAAGTAAAGAAAAGAAAATAAGAGAGAGAGAGAAAGGAAAAGAAAAAAAGAGTGGAACCTTATCCCAACACCAGGACACATTATGTAGTGACATTTAACGGTATAAAGAAAGCAAGAATAGCCAAGCTGAATAGCGCACCATTGATATTTTTACCTTCAAAAACTAAGTCATTTCTTGCACTCCTGAGTCCTGACATTCCATTAGAAAATAGAGGACAGTCTCATTTAAATCCCTAAATTCCATTAAAGTTAAAAAGGATACCTTCATCCCAGCTAAGACCTTCCATGTAGGATCACTATTCTGCTTCAGGTAAATAGTTAATGTCTTGTATTCTCCTTGAGCTTTACTGCAGCCTTTTTGAGCACGATGTTAACATGCTTGTTGAACTTAGTACTTCTTTCTTTTCCAAAAAGGAAGTTTCTTAATATAGATATACCACAATATATATAATATAATGTCTTCTGCATGTATGGATATTCTGTTTTGCCTTTTCTGATGTCTTGTTAACTGATCTGACAGAAATCCAACATGTTTGATTTTATTACTTTAGGTTCTTTACTGGGATAGAGCTGAAACACAGATGTAGATTCTACACCATGTTTAGCAGAAAAGTTTATTTAATGGTTTCATGCCCCGTCATTCTCTTCCTTTTGATGACCTTATTGTGGGAAGAATTTCTAGTTTCTAAGGGTCTCTGGGCATTTGGCCTTACTGCACTTCTTTGTCTGAGGACTTCGCAAGAGTAGTTCCTTGAACTTAATGATGCTTTTCTTTCTCCAAAGTAAAATTTACTTGTATATATATTACATTTAAGCATATCATTTGTGCACAAAGCACTTCTGGATCCAAGCTTGTCACTCTTTACCTGTGCATCTAACCGATTAAAAGGGGCCATAGTGATTCTCCTCTTTTGAAAACTCAGCCTATTTGATGCGAAAAATGTCCCCTTAGCGTAGTTTCATGTCAATTAAGAAAGACCACTGTGAGTTTGCTAATTTTCTGAGTAGAACTTGACTATTTGGGTTGTTTTGCATTCTTCAAATTAGCTGTAGTCATGCTCTGTGGGCAGATATATATTTGAATGCTGGTTTTCACATCATTTTGCATATATTGCTTGCAGGAACTGCATTATGGAATGGTGTAATGAAAAACCAGAATGCCCTCTCTGCAGAACATCTATAACTCATTCAAGTCTTGTTTGCATTTATCATTCTGACTTCTAACACCATCAATTGGCATGCAATGGGATTGGGGAAAGATGGAATTCAATTCTGTACGTGATGAAATTGGAGGAAGATGACCGTGAAAGACAATCACCAGATTGTGTTTTTTCAAGGAACTCACCACTGTCAAGTAGATGTTCCCAAAGATGAGTAAGTTTCACTTGAAATTTGAACGAGCAAGCTGATGGCTCCAAATATATATGGTGTTAGAAGTCTACCAGTCGCGTCTACATTGAAAGACACCATCAATGTGGCCTCCAAATTGATTATCTGTTTTGCTTGTGAATTCTGGATCCAGTCAGTCGCGTGTACCATAAACAAGATAGTATTGTCAAAAACCTTGAGATGATTTGGAACTATCATATACCGATTTAAATTGAGCAATGATATTATCATGGTTTATTCTTTATAAGGATGCATTGTGATGGGAGGGTTAGTCTTTAGGTCTTTATTAAGACAACTCCAGTGGATTTTATTTATTAGTTTGTTTTGTTAGGGAAAATTCTAGTTGGGATAAATCTGGAAACTACTGATTTTGTCTCCAATCAAATTTTGAAGTAAATTATTTTATCCAAACATAATATAAATCTTTTCTTTGCTTCACTTGACGTTACTAATTTTATCCAAACACAGCATCAATCTTTTCTTTGCTTCATTTGATGATGGACGATTGTATAGAAACAATAATTTATCTTTTCTTTGCTCCCCAAACATAACATTCATCTTTTCTTTGTTTCACTTGATGGATGATTGTTTAGAAACAGTAAGGCCATGTTTGCTTTGCAGGATATGATTTGGATGAGATATGATTTAAGATGAATAAGAATGGGATAGAAATTCAAGAGAATTTTTTGAAATTCTATCATATGTTTGTTTTGGCATAGGATAAGAAGCAAGGATAGGATATAAAAATTTATATCATGTGGATTTGAGCCCTAAACCCACTCCCTTTCTAGGATTTCTAAATCGGGCCAGTGGTGAATTTGGGTTAAAATAAATTCACCAAATATTCGGTCCGATTCTTATCCATTGTTGCAGCAAATAATGGATTAGATTTTAAAATTTAATCCACCTCCTTAATCCATCAAAACAAACGAGGCCTAAGGGTCATATACTGGCCTATTTCAATATTATTTCAGCTCAAACTTCGGCAATTTTTCGGAACCGAAATTACTCTTATGAAATTTTGGATTCGGGGACATGAGAACCCTTTTTTTCCTCGAATTCGAATCATATTTTATAAAATTCAAAAATGTCCTTGCCTTTTCACCTGAGCTGGATTTCATTTCTCTCCAAAAAGTTGTGGTTTTTTAATTAAAAGAATTTGACATATATCAAATTTTATAATACTCATCCCGTTCCTTTGCAGAAGTCCATAAGATATTACATACTTTTTGTAAAAAATTCAAAAAAATAAAAATATAATGACATGAAATATAATTTTTATAATAAAAATAAATATTAGGGGTCTAAAAAAAGTTTTTGGACCGAAAATTTTAAAAATATTAGAGACTTTTATCCAAAGTATACAACACTAAGTTTAAATAAAAAATTATTTTAAAAACGTACCCTAAAATCTCCAAAACAATCACAAAAAATTCATTCGTTAAAAATTCCAAAAAAGAATTTTTGTAATTTCTTTGGAGATTTTATGATGCATTTTGATGATCAAATAACCACTTCCAAGAGTTTCACTTAAAAGTTTATAACACATTATAGACTTTTGCAAATATATATATATATTTTAGTGGTCTAAAAAAATTTGGATCGGAAATTTTGAAAATATTAGAGACTTTTATCCAAAGTATATAACTAAATTTAAATTAAAAAATATTTTGAAAATGCATCCTAAAATCTCAAAAAAAACACAAAAAAAAATCTTTCACTAATTTAAAATTTTTATGATTTTTTGGGAGATTTTAGGATGCATTTTTATGGTCAAATAACTATCGATGACAATTAAAACCGGTTAATCAAATCGTAAAATTTGATTTCAGATAGTAAATCTATAATTCAGTTTTGATTTCTGCTAGTAAAATCAAAAACGGATTAAAACCAGTTTGTTTTCGATTATTGGGTCGTGGATTACCAATAACTAAAATCAGTTGTATGTTTCGATTTAGGTTACCTATTATCTGTTCCTTCTTAGTATTATTTTTTTGATAATTTTTTGTTATCGATTATCTGCGGTTAGTATTATTTTTTTGATAATTTTTATATATTTCTGTTCCTGCTTAAGGGTTGGGTGCCTTTCGGTTCGATTCAATGTCTCTCCTTGTGGCGTCGGGGGGGAGGGGGGGCTGCAAAAGGCACTATGACGCTCAAGTCAGTGGGATTCCAAGGCGCGCCGTGTCCATATTTATTGTAGGAGGGGAGGATGACGCCGCCCGAAAATCTCGTTGTGAGGTTGCCCAGAATGGGTCAAGGTCTATTCTGGAGATGGCAGGCTCATAATGGCTTATCTCCCTTGATAAAGTAGGATGTAGGTATTCTTGTATAGTCAGGTGGGATCCTTGGACGGAGCCGTTCAGTCTGGCTTGAGCGTGGCTCAGGGACGTAGTTGGGCAGAGCCCCCTGGATGGGGTCGCGTGGTTTGGTTCAGAATGAAGGGTGGAGTGTTGTTGGGTCTAATCTGACCCGGCCCAATAGTTCTAGTCCAGTCCATGGCCCCCCGAGCTCGGTTGAAGTCTGTAGGACTGAGTCTTCATTGCTTCGGTTAATCGCAAGATGAATCATACAATTTTTGATGCACTGTCTTGGTTTCCGGGCTGGATGTGATGCTTGTGAAAACTCTTTCAAGAATACGCCACCTATGTTGTAGATATATCTTTTGGCAGAAAAGCAATCATGAATAAAGATTCTATAAATAGTTCTCAAAGCATCAAGCGCTAGTTATATTTTGACAGAAAAGAAGCCTCATGGATCCGTTAGTTCTGTGACGGTTTTTGTTCTGGGCCTATAAATAGCCCACTGCTTGTTGTGTGTTATGGAAATCATGGATTGGAAGGTGTCGAAGATTACCATTCCAACAAAGGTTCGAGCTTAAGGATTTGAGCAAGAGAGGGAGTCCCAAGTATAGGTCTGTACAATCGGACTTACGACGAAGGCAAAGCTTGTTTCCATGGTTTTCAAGAAATAACGTGTTGGCTTAGAACTATTGTCATCGATTCTTAGCTTTGCCCTTTCGCCACTTTGAATTCCTTTTCTGCCTATCCTTCCAACTCCTGGGTTGCAGGAGTTTCCCCAACCCAGTTTGCGCATGCCGCTGAATCCTGGTAGTAGGACCCTAAGCTGGAATTTCTTGCCTGCGCAGCTTGGTCGGTGACCATGTTTCCGAGACACTCTCTAAGTGGATGCTCTGTCTGAAATTGTTTCTTTCTCTTTGCTGTTAAGTAGCCCTCTATGGGTTTGTAAGTATAACTATTCCCTTTGTGGAGTTTTATGAAATGAAATGATTTCTTCCTTGTTCATCCTTGTTGTATTTCTTTGCGGAGTGGTGGTTTCCTACATGTCTTGGTTAGAGTAGTATTTGAACTGCGGTTTACCTGTTAGGCATTTTGTGAGCTAGACGTTGACTGTAATTAGGGTGGATTGGTAAAAATCAAATCCTGATCGCGTGGGGGTGTACTTGGTGCCATATTATTTTGCCGAGTGTGCGCCCGGCTAAGCTAGGGGCCGCATATAGGACCGAGGACCAGACTCGGTGAAAACCAAGCTCGTGAGAAGCGCGCTTGGGGTCATGTTGCTCATTGAGAGCGTGATGGGCTGAGCTAGGGGCCACATGTAAGGCCGAGAACCAGACTCGATGAAAATTGAGCTCGCGAGAAGCGCGCTTGGGGTCATGTTGCTCGTTGAGAGCATGCCGGGCTGAGCCAGGGGCCGCGTTTAGAGCCGAGGACCAGACACGATGAAAATCGAGCTCCTGAGAAGCTCACTTGGGGTCTTGTTGCTCGCCGAGAGCGTGCCGGGTTGAGCCAGGGGCCGCGTGTATGGCCGGAGACCAAACTCGGTGAAAATCGAGCTCGCGAGAAGCGCGCTTGTGGTCATTGGGGCGTAGGAGCCCAGGATAGGCACTAAGGCCGGCGAGCCAGACTGGTGAAAATTGAATTTTGGTCGCTGTGTAGAGTGTTGAGTTCGAGTTTGAACAGGTAGAGATTAAGTTATGATTGCCTGTGAAGGAGGAATTTAGTCGAGGAGGGACGATGCATCACGTGGATCAAGGGCCGCTGGTGAGATCGTGTCAATTCCTTCTGCAAAGTATGTAGTGGTTGCAAAGGATGTTAGACACAAAGGACATGTGCGTAATAGAAAGAGTAACTTCATTGTGGAATTTCATAAAGATACATCATACCCGACCGAGAGTTAAACTCGGCTTACACATGGCGGAGCCTCGTTAAAAACCTTATATGGGGAAAACCCAGTGGGAAAAAACCGCCAAGTAAGGAAAAGAGCACCCCAGTCTTGTTGTAGTTTAAGGGGGAACCTTAACTGTAGTAGGCCCACAGAGAAGCCACATTCTAGGATCGTGGGAGTTCTCGTCCAGAGAGCTCGGCTATTCTATAGGCACCCTTCCCAAGGACCTTTGTGATCCGATAAGGACCTTCCGGGTTTCGGGCAAGCTTGCCTTCTCCGGCTAGTTTTCTTTGTGGCTCGATCTTCCAGAGAACAAGGTCTCCTTTTGCAAAGTTCTTGTGCTTGACGCGTTTGTCGTATTTTTGGGAAATTTTAAGCTTCATTGCTTCTACTCTGATTTGGCGAATTCCCACTCTTCTTTGATAAGATCAAGCTCGGCGACTCGAGCTTCTGTATTGCCCTATTCCTTGAAGGTAATCCCGTGGAGGCTGGGTTCTGAGATCTCAACATGGATCATGGCATCTGCTGCGTAAACGAGGCGGTAAGGGGTTTTTGAGGTACGTAGAAGACTGAGTGGTTGTGTTGTAACTCCAGAACATTTCAGCTAATTTGTCGACCCAATAGGTCTTGACTCGGTCGAGCTTTTTCTTCAACCTTATTAGGATTACTTTGTTGGCCACTTCGGCCAGGCCATTCATTTGTGGTACTCGGCAAGGACGCTCGTCGACGCTCGGGATTCTTCGAGAAGTTAGAGTTTAGGTTTAGGGTGTCTAGCATATGTTGTAATCCTCTTTTATGATGCAAAGAACCCAAAAACCAAACCCGAATCCTAAAACATGAAAACCCGAAAACTGTCCTGAAATTCACTAAGCCTAGGGAGCTCCTTGGAGGGCTATATGAACTAGATATTTTCTTGGCACCAAAAGTGACGGTAATTGTACCTTGGGTAAAAACTAGATAACGAGATATTTTAAAGAATTTTTTGGAAGCCTTTAACCTACCCATATTTGACCCGAAAGATTAGAAAATTTCTGTTTTTCAAAATTTTGTACTAGACCCCAAAAGTTAGATTTTGAATCTTAAGGATTTTGACTTTTTAGATATTTTTATTGAATCCAAATGGGGGGTAATCCTTATATAATATTTATGTTTTAAATTTATTAATAAATATTATATAAGTAGACTTAGTGAAGACAGAACCTAGAAACAAGCAAACAAGCAAAAAACTCAACCAAACCAAGCAGTCTGCCTAGTTTCGGTCGGCCAATCGGTTGATCGAATGCTGCCAAAAACTAGCAGTAGGCAAGTCGGTCGACCGAAGTATGTCAAAAAGCGGCAGTATGCCTTCGGTCGCTCGGCGATCGCTCGGTCGGTCGACCGGCAATCGATCGAAAGGCGAAAAATGGCTAGTTTTCAAGCCGTTGAGCAGTGTTTCACCTGAGCCTCCTTCATGGCTCTATAAATACTTATGCTTTTGATCACTCCTACACTTCATTGATCCATCCTTGATCATTTCCAAGCTTTCATTGAGCCATTACTTGGAGAAACCCTAGTTTGATATCTCATTCCTTGATATAGCCTTCAAAGTTTCATCGATTCATCACCTTGAGACATTAAGAGTACTAGGGAGTTTGTTATGGAGCTAAGTATTTTATTGTTTGATTTATTGCTCCATTTAGTGTTGTATTTTCTTGTTTATTTCTTTGTATTTGAATTAGAGTAAGACTTAGAGTGTAGGTCTTGAAATTGGGTGGTAGCCTTGGTGTTTGAGGTTTAAATCCACCGGTGTAAATGCAATTTGCTAGGATTAGTTGAGTTGTCCTTAAGGTTGAGGTGGGAGAATGCTCTCGGTAGGAAGGCAGGATACTTCCGGGTGTGGAAGTGCCTTCAGTTTGAGAGTGGAGACTTTTCGGTGTAAAGTCCTCGTTGTAAGGAAACTAATTAATCTAGTAAAACTAGTTTGGAAATCCTAAGTGGGGTGATTAGGTAGTGGAGTAGGCATTGGGGCCGAACCACTATAAATAATTGTGTTAGCATTGCTTACTTTGCGTATCGATTACTTGACTTGTTTTATTCGCTTCCACATTCATTTAGTAGTTGAATAGTGCATTAACATAAGTAATCAAGAAAATGATTGAAATCGGAATTAAGTTTAAGATTAGCAAATACACTATTCACCCTCTCTCTAGTATGGTCATTTCACCAATAGTTTGTGGGTGCTCAACAGATGAGAAGAGCTGTCTGATGCCTAGGTTAGAGCAGAATTCTCATAATCGACGATCTGTGAATTGGGTCCTGTTGTTGCTAACGAGCTCACGCGTGCAGTACTCCGAATCTGCATATGATATTTTTCCAAATGAACTTTTGAACTTTGTCAATTACAATATTTCAGGGTTCAGTTAGGAGACCTCTGAGAACTTTTGCCATTTGTCATACTTTTTGACATAGAGGTCGCAATCTATCTTCATGCTTGGCCAGAAGTAGCATGCTTAGAGGATTTTGGCCGCCAAGAACCTCCCTCCGATGTGGTTGCCACAGATACCGTCGTGAACCTTTGCCATTGTGGGCGAAATGACGACACTAGAGGGGGGGTGAATACTGTGTTTACTAAATCTATTAGCCTAAATCCCGATTTAATCGTTTACTTAAATCATTTAGGCAATTTGCGATTTTACGATTAGATGCTGAAGCTTATAAATGATAAAGCAATTAAGCACAACAATAAATCAATACAAACACAAGATTTATAGTGGTTCGGCCCCAATGCCTACTCCACTACCTAAGCACCCCGCTTAGGATTTTCAAACTAGTTTTACTATATTAATTTACGTTTCCCTTACACAGAGGACTTTTCACCGAAGAGACACACTCTCGACCTAAGACACTTCCACACCCGAAAGTCACCGCCTTCTTATCGAGAGTCCTCTTCCACCTCAACCATAAGGGACAACTAAACTAATCCTAGTAAACACTACGTTTAATTACACAGGTGGCTTGTTTGTTTGCATCTTGAGATGATGTGGCCGATGGCCAGTATGATACTACCTGATATGGTAGGGACGACTGTAGCCGATATATATATATTGCTATGAGTAGGCCCAAGGGCCGGATGCCAGAGGCGTGACAAGCCAATGTGGCAGGTTATCATGTACAATGGATAATCATGGATCCGTTGAGGGTCGGTAGTTGCATTTGAAACACACCTTACCTCCTTGTATATTCCTTTATTGCCTTGTAATATATACATATGCATGACTAAGGTTTAAGTGGAGGTTCAATTGAGCCACTCACTGAGTCCCAAGTGGACTCACAGTTTATTTCTATTTTTGCAGAGCATGAGCAGTAGCTTGGTGTCGACATGGTACAACTGGAGGGCAGAGGCGGTGCCATATCTCGTAGTGGCATTCATGAGTCTTAGACTAGTCCTAGTTATGTTGGTTTTATTTCTGCACTGACAGTTGTAATTGAAAAGAATTGTAAAACTTGATATTTGACCATTGGATTTGACGTTGATGTTTCTTCTTGTTTTAAAAAACTTATACATTGTGACTTGCAAACTTTTTATAAAGTATGTTATGTTTCTTTCAGTCGATATGTTTTGGTTTCTTGATGCCAGTGTAGATAGTAGGCTACAGGGCAGGATGTGAGCCCTAGCCGGTCACATTACCCTTAGTCGGGGTGTGACATAATTTTACTCATGAAATTGTGTGAATGATATTTGAAATAGAATCCAAATGGTGTGCATGAGTTTTTATTGAAATTTTTGAAGAAAAGTCAAAGTATCGGAAATATTAACGTTTCAATAATGATGATACGTTGTGTTTTCGAAATCCAACTTCAAAATTCCATTATAAATTAGATTCTTGATGAAACTTTTTGAAATTTTTACTGATAAAATTAGATTTTTCAGTGAATGTGCAGTTTCAAGAATCATCTAAAAATAATTTTTCTAGAAATAACTGAAATTGGTGATACCAATTGTTGAACAAATGGCAATTCCATAATTTTTCAGTTATTTTCAAAGAGTGCTTAGTTTTCATTCAAACTTTTATGACACCACATAATGGTCATGTAAAGAGTGTATGTCAAGTTTGAGATATAAATTATATTCTTAAGTCAAGATATCAACCTAGCATGGTTTCATTCAAAACTAGACTAGTTTTTATGAAACTTGCTAAGTTTTAATCTTAACATTTACTCATGATTTTCAAATTTAAATCTATGGATACCTAACATGAGTAAATCTAAACATGTTTCTCAAATATGGATTGAAAATGAGACCTTTAAGTCAACTTGTTGACTTGGGTCAACTAGGTTCAAAAGAGGTAATGATGAATTAATCTCTATTGTCATTTTATTCATATCCATATGAATTTTTTATTCTAAGTGCATGGAAACATGTCATACCTATTTCTAAACATGTTTATGAAGTTTTGGACTTAAAATAAAGTGACCAAGTCGATTTGTTGACTTGGGTCAAACCTTCTCAAAATTAAGTCCTCTAAAGTGAGATACCAATTGTATTTATTCATTTAGACATGAATTTTCAAGTTTTAAATATCTAGACTCATGTCATGTGTGTATCTAAACATGTTTATCAAATTTTTAACTTAAAATGAATTTTAACCTAGTTCGATTTCATAAATATCATGATATCATGAAATGAGCTAAGTTATCAAGATTTTTCCTACTCATGAAAATTCAAGGATTTATCATGCAAAAACAATCATGAGCATAGAGACATCATTTAACATGGATAATTCAAGAATTATACTAAAATTTTGCAAAATCAAATTCATACCTTTTTCTTGAAAATTTGCCCAACTTTTTCATTTTCTTTTAGATAGCATTGTCTTCATTTACATTCATAACTTGCAAGTAGACATCATTAGTATCATAATGAAATAACATGTCAACTAGCAAGCTAACATACTAACTAGCAAGGGTTCAATACAAAATTTCATTTAAAACCTTAACCTATGCTAGATAGTTAAGATTCATTTTAAGATGGATACCATGATTTCAAAATGAATCTAAGAGATCAAGATGTGAACCATTTGAGGCATAACCCTAAACAAGTTTAACTAGTTTGGTCTTAAAGAAATGTCTCTAATAGCAAGTATCAACCTATAGCAAGTTTCATTTGATGAAATTTGCCTAAGTGCTAATATTCTACCTACTCATGAGAATTCAAGTGTGTTAACATGCAAATCTAATCATGAGTATAGAGACATAGTTTAAACTTAAACATTGAGGTATAACACTTAAGATTTTGAATCTATCAAGATTATACCTTATTCAAGATAATTTAGCCAAACTAATCATTTTCTTCCTAGTTAGCCTTCCTAAAATATTTATAACTTGCAAGTAAGCTACGCTAATATTTTAGTGAAAATATAGCTACTTAGCAAGCTAGCTCAACCAAGAAGCAAAGATAGGCATCAAGTATTATTATCAAAGATTACTTTACTAAATGGTTTGAAATTCGTTTTAAAATGAAATCGAGTGATATCAAAATGAATTTTAAGAGATCACAAGAATAATAAATTAAAACATGATCTCCAACACTTCCTATTGGTTGAAAACCGAAAGCCACAATTGGCCTACGATTTAGAACCGCAAGGTCGCTTAGGCCCATTACAAGCCACATGGATCTCCGAAGAGATCGGGAAATCAAAAATCAAAAACGTTTTTAAAATGTATTAAGAGCGGGGAAAATTAATCAATTTTAAGCATATATCATAACTCCAACTTAGATAAAGCAAAGGGATATAGGAGATGATACCTGAATAGTTTTGATGCCAACTTTACCTAAGTCATCAAGGTAGCTTGAAGTTGCAACCAAGGAAGGATTCATCATTCAAGTCCATGGTCAACTCCAATACACCACTTCTCATTCATCCTTGTGTGGTAGCTCCCCCTACAAAAGAAGATGAGTCTTTTGGTACCCAAATGGCTTTGGGTCCTTGGGGGTGAGTTGGCCTAGGAATCCAAAGTGTCTTAACTACACTTGAATTTTTCTTAAATGCACAATCAAAAACAGCATGGCCAAAAATACCACAACAAAAACAATGTCCATTGAATTTCTTTTTATTTATGCTATGGACATTAGATTTATCATTTGAATGCTTGACATGTGAGACATGATGAGTATGAGCATTCTTCAATGAAACAATCTTATTTTGAACATGAGATTTAAATGTGGAATGCCTAACATGAGAATGATTATGAACATTGGCATTCTTTACATAGGTATTTTTTATTATAGTGTTCTTGGTAGATGAATTATTTTTGTATTCATTTACTTTCTTATTCAATAAGATAACCTCACTTTTCAAATCATTCATTGATCTTTGAATAGCATGCAATTGAATTTTTAGCATGCTATTTTCATTCTTTAAATTTTTATGTTTCAACTCATTAACTTCTAGAGTTAATGTATCATGGCAAGGAACAATCATGCTAGTTTTCAATTTTTCATTTTCACTCTTCAACTCATGCACATGATTGACAAGCTTCAAGTTTTCTTTCTTCAATTTTTTGTTCTCTTTATTCTTTTTCACAAACAAGGCATACATTTTTTGATATTCCTCAACTAGTTCCTCATGTGGCGTGTCAAATGAACTAGAGGAGCTATGACTATCATTATCAATGAAATTTTTATCATGACAAGAGGTGGAGGGATTTACCTCATTTTTTAATCCCATGAGACACAATTGAGAAGTAGCTCTATTGTCATGATGAGAGGATGCTTCGAGGGACTCGGAGGATGATGTAGAAGCATTCGACCTCTTCCTTGCTTTGTTTTTCAATAATGGGTAATTCTTCTTGATATGCCCCTTCTCCTTGCACAAATGGCAAATCACCTTCCTTTTCCGATTTCTTGTGCTCTTATGACTAGAGACACTATGGGCTTCAAAAACCATGTTAGTATTGGGCGGATGACAATTGTCATCACTCCCTTCATCAAATGTATTAAGCTCTTCAAATTTTTGCATAATTATAGAGCATATTTAAGATAGCCCAAATATCGAAAGCAGAAGTGCAACGCATGATCTTTTCAAAAATCTTATCATCCAAAAAACAAAATATACAATTCGTAGCTTTAGCATTTAATTCAAACATATCAATTTGTTCTTGGGTCCATGCATTTATATTTTCCTTAGGTTCAACATATTGGATTTTTACCATCTTAAAAATACCTAGACCTTGGGTCTTTAGAAAGGTGTACATCCTAGATTTCCATAGACCAAAGTTCGAGGCATCGAACCTAGGAGGTGCGGAAACAACCGACTCTAGAGCCATTTCAAGATCGAGACAAGGTGTAGAAGAGATGGTGAAATCTCAAGCTACGAACCCGCTCTAATACCAAATGTGGACGAAATGGCGATACTAGAGGGGGGGGGGGGGTGAATAGTATGTTTACTAAATCTATTAGCCTAAATCCCGATTTAATTGTTTACTTAAATCGTTTAGGCAATTTGCAATGTTACGATTAGATGCGGAAGCTTATAAATGATAAAGCAATTAAGCACAATAATAAATCAATGCAAACACAAGATTTATAGTGGTTCGGCCCCAATGCCTACTCCACTACCTAAGCACACCGCTTAGGATTTCCAAACTAGTTTTACTAGATTAATTTACGTTTCCATTACACAGAGGACTTTTCACCGAAGAGACGCACTCTCGACCTAAGGAACTTCCACACCCGGAAGTCACCGCCTTCTTATCGAGAGTCCTCTTCCACCTCAACCCTAAGGGACAACTAAACTAATCCTAGTAAACACTATATTTAATTACATAGGTGGCTTTACTCCTTCTACACCAAGGATACCACTTTCCACACACAAGACCAAACACTTGGTCTTCACACGCACAAATAAAAACACAGTTTGAATAACAGAAAAAAATAATCAAAAGAGTTAAATAATAAAACCAATGTTTGCAGGCTCCTTTTACAGCCTTGGAACCTCCAACTCGCCGAGGGGATGAGCTCAAGTCAGTTTCCGAGTTGAGGCAGCAGCTGGCGCTTGAAGAATGAACTCGACGGAGAACAGAGTGCAAGCATTAAATCTTTTGAATACTCAATGAACTCTGTTAGAATCAAGGAAGGAGATTAAATGAAGAAATTGAGGGTATATTTATACCCTGTTGAAGAAACGACTGTTCAACGGATAGAAAACTATCCGTTGCAGACCGCCGATCGAATGGTCGGTCGACCGATCATTCGATTGCTGCTCCTCTCCCTGTGGGCGGTCGACCGACGGGTTGACCGCTTGACGCAAATTTCTCAATCCGTGACTTCCGGTCGACCCATCGGTCGACCGACGCATTTTGCATCTTTGGCTATCCTCAGGTCGGTCGACTGATCGATCGACCACCAGGCTTACTGCCTATTTTAGGCCTCTATCGATCGACTGAAGTAGCCACTGCCTATTTTAGGCAGTGTTCGGTCGACCGATAAGGCTACTGCCTGATACCTTACCCTATTTGGTCGACCGCCCGATCGACCGAATTTAAGCTGAAACTTATTTTTCAGCCTATTTTCTTTCGCACTTTGTCTCTGGGTTCCGGCTTTCAACGAGCATCATCTTGGAGAGCTTTCATGTGATCTTTGAGCCCGTCCAATGCGACTTTGGTGCACTCATCGATCTTCGAGAAACTTCCGCGACGAACCCAAGTGCGACGATCAATGTCTTTCCGATTTCCGATTTCTTTTGATATTTCCGATCGAGGACATCGAACGCTAATTGATATGGAACCTGAAATATATTCTCAATGAAATCATTAGTCCCATGTTTGTTATCATCAAAACCATTAAAATCGAGATTAAGGCTAAGGTTTAAAATCTAAAGCCAACATCCATTATGGTGGTTGTTCGAGGTTGAGCGACACACTTGAGGAGCGGTCGAGAGAAAACTCTTTTGTAGAGTTGGCTATCAGGAAGTGTGTAGTAGCTTGTTATTCTTCCGAATCTACCTGAATTGGAGATGTCTTTCGGAATTTTGCCCTATTTGAGGTAATTGATGTAGAGAGTTATCCAATCCGTGCCTTGTTCGATTGTCTAGACTTCGGCTGAGGTGTCGGTTGGTTGGAAGCTTGGATGTTCGAGGACTTGCTGAATGTCCGACTTGTTACTTTAGGGCTTTTTGGTGCTAGCAAGTTTGAATAGTGGGTCAGACCGTGTGTTTTCCTCCCGAGGAATATGGTGAATCATGCAACTAGCCAAGATAGTGATTAAAGATAGTAGTAGTGCGAGGTACCTTTCGAGGGAGGGGTCCCTGGCTTGGCAGGTGTTGTTGACTTGCCCTATGACAAGTTGTGAGTCGCTTTTTATGACGATGTTTCGTGCTTTCACTTCCTGAGCGAGTTTTAGTTCAGTGATGAGGGCTTCGTACTCCGCCTAGTATTTGCTGGCTTTAAACAAGAATTGAAGGGATTCCTCCAGGATGATTCCTTGACTGTTCTCCAAAATGATGCATGCCTCGCTCTCATTTTCATTGGAGGTGCCATCCACAAATAACGTTGAGGTTTCCTTTTGCTTAGGAGTATTTCCTTGGTTAGTGAACTCGACAATAAAGTCAGCTAGCACTTGGGCCCTTATGGGACCCCTAGGTTGGTAGTCGATGTTGAATTCTGAAAGCTCCATCGACCAAGATATCATTCGCCCCGCAAGTTCAGGTTTAGTCAACACTTGCCTGATAGGCTATTTGGTGTGTACCTGAATGTGGTGGCTATGGAAATATGGTATTTGCCTTCGAGCCGAAATGACCAGGGCAAAGGTGAGCTTTTCGAATTTTTGGTACCTAAAATCTGGTCCTTGGAGGACCTTGCTGACGAAGTAGATCGGTTTTTGATCCTTTTCCTGCTCTCGAATCAAGACTTGGCTGAGGGCATTTTTTATGACGGTGAGGTAAAGAAACAGGATTTCTTCTTGTCGTGGTTTGTCCGAAGTTGGCGGGCTGGCAAGAAATTGCTTTAAAATTTTGAAGGCCTACTCGTATTTTTCATCCCATTGGAAGTCTTGCTTTTTCCATAAGATTTTGAAGGGAGCGGCTCAATCGGCCGACCTAGAGAGGAATTTGGAGAGAGCCGCCATCCTTTTGGTGAGCTGTTGTATTACCTTTATGATGCATGGGCTTCGCATCTCTTGAATAGCCTGACATTTTTCAGGATTGGGTTCTTTCCCCCGGTGTGTCAATATGAAGCCGAGGAATTTGCCACCCTGCACTCCAAAGGCACACTTTTCTAGATTTAGTCTCATGTTGTATATAGTGTCTGAGGTGATTGAAGATCTTAATGATATCATTACAACGATCGCCGGTGACATGTGTTTTAACTACCATGTCATCAACGTACACTTCTATGTTGCGTCCTATTTGCTTCTCAAAAACCTTGTTCATTAGTCGTTGATATGTAACTCCTGCATTTTTTAGTCTGGCCTAAGGTTTTCAACCTTGGTCTTAATCTCGGTTTTGATGATAACAAACATGGAACTAATGTTTTCATGGAGAAATATTTTCAAGTTCTAAGTTGGTTGGCGCACGACGTCCGCGATCAGAGATATCGAAAAATTGGTGAATCAAAAGGACGTTGATCGACCTGCTCAGACTCTTCGGGAAGAATAGAATTAGCTTTAGGGTGTCTAGAATGATTGTATTAATCCTCAAAATGATGCAAATATCCTTAGGACATGAACCTAATCTATTACTAAGAGTTTCCAACTCAAAAATAACATCCCGGATGAGATGTTGTAACATTTCGAAACATCTCGAAATATCCCGAATAGACATTCCAGAATAGTTCGGAACATCCCAGAACATCCCGGAATATCCCGGATGGACATTCAGGAATAGCCCGTAACATCCCGGATGTACATTATGGAATAGTCTGAAAATATCGGTACTTTCCAAGTATTCCCAAAAGAATTTCCAGAATGCCCCCTATGTCTCTATTTTGAATTTCTACCCATTTAGCTTGTTGGAAACCGAGTTCCTACCCTGGGGATCTCTATATAAGACCCCAAACTTGCCTTCCAAAGTATCAAACACTCCTTGAGACATATTTTGATCACCATTGAGCTTGATTGTGTTGGCCTAAGGTTTTTAACCTTGGTCACTATCTTGATTATGATGATAACAAACTTATTCTCATGAATTTATCAAGTGTTTGATCTCAGGTTGAGGTTACGATATGCGCGTGAACTTCATTCGGAGAAAGTCCACAAATCGACAAAAATGGCTCCGTCGTCGATCGAGTAGAAAGTCTAGAGTTATGAAAAGATTTCATGTAATGTGACTCTAGGATTATGTCCCAAGCCAAATTGTAATGTTATCCAAGTCCATACTTGGTAATGGAACCTAAAAACGAAGCGCGCAAGCAGAAGACTCAAAAAATAAGACTCAGCCTAGGTTCGGTCAATCGGTCGATCGACTGAATGAAGCCAAAAATTGGTAGTAGCCAATTCGATCGATCGGACGAAGCAGAGAATTGGCAATAGCCAATTCAGTCAACCAGCCGGTCGACCGAATGTGGCAGAACGCCTTTGGTCGCTCAGCGGTCGATCGACCGACAATCGACCGACAAGCGATTGGGCGTCGCCAACTAGCAGAAAAATGCCCGTTGAGTGCCCTAGACGAGTGAGGGGTTATAAATACCACTCATAAACCTCCTCCCCACCTGTTGAGATGTCACACCCCAACTCAGGGTCACGTGACCGGCCAGGGTATTCGTGCCTATACCCCGCAACCTAAACCATGCATATGCGAACTCAACAATAAAACATAGCGGAAAGAAATAAATAAGTTTTATTTCAAATGGAAAACCATACAGAATTCATTATAAGTAAGTTTAGCAAAAGTACAAAGTGCGAAAATAATAAATCAAGTCCAATAGACCACCAATAATGAAATTCGAAATAAATGACATAAACATCCCCAAGGGACTACAACTCCGAAATGCCAAAACACAGTGCATGATAAACTACTACAGACTTGACTACGACCCCTAACTAGGACTGCTATGAGATCAATGTAGCTCCTCTACCATCCAGTTGCGCCAAGTGCTCCAGCCCACCTCACCGGTCAGGCTCAGCAAAACAAAAACAAACGACAACGGGTGAGTTCGAAAGAACTCTGTGAGCGGTTCTACCAACCCTCACAAAAAAACAACACATATATGATGCCTAAAGCAAAACTCCTGACTTAAGCAGGAAAATGTCACAAGGGAGTGACCAGCTAATAGGCCATTTGACCACTACCTGCCCGAAGGCATCCAACACCCAAATGGTAAAGATCAACAGGCCTAAGCCTACCATGCCCTAAGGCAACAAAATATACTAGGATAATCGGTAAGGCCCTCCGAACTTATCTTAATATAAAGAAACTCGGGAGCAATCGGGAAGGCCCTCCGAACTTGCTCCACGAGACGCGAATGAACAATCGGGAATCGCCCATCCGAACTTGCCCCTTTAAGATATCACAAGAATAATCGGATAGGCCCTCCGAACTTATTCCGTAAAAGCACCTCAGGAATAATCGAGCAGGCCCTCCGAACTTATTCCACAAGGCTAACCGGAACAACTGGGATTTGCCCATTTGAACTTATTCAACAGGTTGGGAATTAGCCATCCAACATTTCGGTCCTAGCCCGTAATCCAGCTCCTCAACGAGCCTCTCCGCCATTCATAAAGATATGACACAACATGACCTAAGTCAAGTCTCTCGTACGGTGTCTTAGGGGTGTCAACCTTATTGGGAAGCGTCTCAACACTCCAATATCTGACCCCAACTCCTAGACTCGTAATGTCATAAACCTGTGAGATTTTATTTCATGCATAACTTTATTTGTTGGATCATAATAGATTATGCCGACCCTTTGCTCAATTTTAATTATGCAATTAAAATTTAGATCATCAAGATTAGGGTTTTTTTTAGGGTTTTGTTATAGCTTACTATTGTGCCCGATACTGATGTATCTAACTAGAATTTAGTTTTCAGAGTGTGTCCTATATTTCCAAACTATATTTTATGGTCGAAACGATAGGTTACATGACTATGTTCAGAGAAATACACACACCACAGCAAGTATTTTAAAAACAGTACAAATTCATCATCTCAGCATGAAATTCCAGCAACACTTAGTTTCTCAACATAGCATGAAAATAAATACGAAATTAAAATAAATTAGATCCTTAATTATCATTAAAACAGAATACTAGTCTTGAGATAAATTTCTCAAATTTCATGCTTATTAAACAAGACTAACAAGTATCAATAACACCTTCATCAAGAAACAAGCATCATGATCAAGAACCCTTCTTCAAGAACCTTCATAGCATCAATATCAAGATCTTAATTTTATAAATATGATTTCTATCAAAAAATCACAGATTAATTACAAGGCATGCTTGAACATGTAGGAACTCAATTTAATAAGCAATTTAAGGCATGTATATCAAGAACACCAAAAAAAAATCCTCACTTAGGCATTTCACCGAACACCTTGAGGGCACCCTCGTCTCCACCTTGGCCGAGCACCCCTAGGGTCATCCTAGGGCTGCCGAACCCCATAGGGGAGGCTTTACGGCCTCCTCAAACACGGCAATCAAAAAAGAACAGTGAAAACTTGAGAGATCGATGGAAAACAGATCAAAACATCTTAGCCTTCAAGAACATCTTCAAGAAATCGAAGAAACCTGAAAAGGAGGGTAAAACCACTCACTTGATTTGGAAGAAGAAATCGGGAAATTCCCAATCGGCGGCCTCTGAATCCGACCTCAAAGGTGGCAGCAGTGGCTCGGCTCCACAAGGAGGAAGGGGTAGCGGCTCTACCAAGCCGTCGGCTTGGCTTCCAAAGGGGTGAAGAAGGGGGGGGGGGGGGGGGGGGGGCTAGGCTAAGCTTGCTCTTCTCCTCGGTGGATGGCTTTAAAGGAAGGGGGAGTGTGGCGGCGGCTGCTCTCCTCTCTCTCTCTTGGCTGGTGCAGCTCTAATAGGGAGCCGCCAGCCCTAGGGGGGATTTTTATAATCCTCTCCACTTCCACTTAACCACACCCTAACCCGCACTCTTCTCAACTTGGATTCACGACCCTCTAACCCAAACTAACCCCAAGATAAATGCAAGCAATAAACACATGCAAATCCACACGTAACATAATCAAATAAATTAGCTATATAATTATAACTCATAATTCAACTTACCCGAGCTCGCAAGCTCGCACCGGACAACAAGTTGACTCGGCTCAACCTCGAACTAGCCCGCTAGGCTAGCAAACACAATTAGTAAAAGGAAAAATAAACAAAAATATCTAGGATATTACATGAGAACTTCATTGAGCATATCCTTAGAGATTACAAGCCTAAAGGAGTTGATTTAAAGTCCTAATCTCCGTTTCCACACTCTCAATCCCTCCTCACTTCATCAAGCTTGATATTCACCGAGAAATCCATACTCGAAGCCTTGAAGTTCTCGGAGGAGATGCGTTGGAGCTACATCAAGTATTTTTTTACATTTAAGCTCCATTTATATTATTTTCATCTTTCTTTGTATCGATTTTTAGGGTAGCTTGCAAGGTGTGCGTGTAAACACCTTGGTGTCTTGTAAATTGTTGTTTTTGCTAGAGAAGAGAATAGGTGTTGAGGCTCGCCTCTAGGGTTGAGAGAAAAGTCCTCATTGTATTCTTAGAAAAACTATCAATCTATAAAGTGTTAAGGTTAGAAATCCTTGGTGAGGAGCCAAGGTAATGGAGTAGGCGGTGTTGGCCAAACCACTATATATTTCGTATTTGCATTGCTATCTTGATTGCTCAATTTGATTTTCACTTATGCTTAATATAATTGTGATTGCATCTAGTCGCACTAAGAATCAACTAACTTGAATCGGGTAGTTGAGTTAATTAAAATCAAAAATAATTCAATTAATCATAAAAGTAGATACATACTATTCAACCCTCTTTCTAGTGTGGGTATTCACTCATTAATTGGTATCAGAGCAAGGTTGTAGGCTTAGGTTTAATCATCTAATTTACACTTATGGATTCTAGTATCACACTAGGTCAAGGGTTTTCAACTCATGCACCTCCTCTTTTTGATGGAAACAATTATCCTTGTTGGAAAACTAGGATGATTACTTTCTTGCAATCCCTAGGATTATATACTTGGAGAACTATTCATGTTAATTATGAGCTACCCTCCAAGAGCATGGATGATTGGTCTCGAGAAGAGATTAAATTGTTTAATTCGAATGCCAAAGCAGTAAATGCATTACATTGTGATTTATCCATAAATGAGTTCAATAGAATATCATGTTGTAAATCTGCTTTTGATATTTGGCATGTTTTAGAAACTACTCATGAGGGAACTTCCTAAGTTAAAGAGTCTAAAATAAATTTGCTTATGCATGACTATGAACTCTTTAAAATGCATACTCCTGAGAAAATAGATCAAATGTATTCCCGTTTTCAAAATATTGTGAATGCTTTAACTAACCTTGGAAGGGACATACAAGAGGAAAAAAAAGTGAGGAAGCTTCTTCGATCACTTCCCAAAGCATGGGAGCCAAAGGTGGTTGCTATCATTGAGGCCAAGAATCTTAGCACCATGAAGCTCGCCAAATTCATTGGATCCCTCATGACCCATGAGATCCATATGAAAGCAAAAAAGGAGGAAGATGCCCCCAAAGGCAAGAATATTGCCTTAAAAGTATCTTTTGATGATCGAACCTCCTCCTCCTCCTCCTCCTCCTCCTCCTCATCATCATCATCATCATCATCGGAGAATGAAGAATCCAAGTACCACGAAGATATGATTCACCTTGGGCGGATGTTGATGGAACTAATGGGAAAGCCTCTCAAGAAGAAGAAGGGCAAAAAAATCATGTGCTTCCAATGCAACAAGCCCTGACATTTGGAGAGCGATTGTCCTAAGACCAAGCTCACCTCCTCATCATCCTTAAAGAAAGACAAAAGAAGAAGGATGAAGAAGAAAGCATTAATGGCTACTTGGGATGTAAGCGAGTCATCATCACCTTCAAGTGGGGAAGAAAGATCAAGGGAGAATGCAAACCTTTGTTTCATGACAAAGGATAATGAGGTACCCACTATTACTATAGGTGGTAATATCTTTACTCAAGTAGAATTAGAAAATAAAATTGAGCATATATATGAAGAATTTAGTATTGTTAGAAAAAGATTCAAGGAACTTAAAAAGGAAAATAAAAATGCTAGAACAAGAAAATGATGATCTTTTGCTTTCTTGTAATGAGTCAAGAATGAAGGTTGAACTTCTAGAAAACGATAAAAATTCCTTAGAAAAGAAAAATGTATATCTACAAAATTTGAATGACTAATTGAAAATAGAAAATGCCTCATTATACTTACAAATTGAAAATTTGAATGATGACATGTTATCATTAAGAAATGACTTATTTTCTTTAAATGAGAAAATAAAAAATATGTATACCCATGTCTTTTATGCAAAAATTTCTAAAGTATATTCCCATGCTCATCCACACATTCATGTCCATCATCATGCTTCTATTAAATTTGAGGGTCATTGTTTTTGTTGTGGCATGTATGGACATATGGTTAGGGATTGTGTATTAAAAAGAAACCCCAATGCTAAATCACTTTGGGTTCCAAAAGCCTCTAACCCCCGAGGACCCAAAGAAATTTGGGTACCAAAGTCTTTATGCTTAAATGTAGGGGGAGATACTACACTTAAATGAAGACACATTGATGGCTTGAAGTTGCTTGGAAAGTAAAGAAAGAGGAATTAACTTTATTGCAACTTTTTGACTAATGTGATTGGTATCAACTCCTAACTCTACTCTTGTTTACATCATTATTGGAGTTTGATAATTAGTGCATATGTTTTATTTAGTACTCACTTGATAGTTGATTGTCCGTATGTTCACCCTTGATTAACATCCTTGTGGTATCAAGTTCTTGGATTTCAATTTTTCATTTTATTTTCGGTCTCCTTGGAGGCCATTTGTGACCTATAATGGGTCTATGGAACCTTTGGTATTGAAACCTTGGCTAATTGTGGCCGTGTTGGTTTTCAACCTTAGGAAGCATTTGAGATCTCGATTTTAAAATGTTTTCACTTCTTGAGATCTCTTTGATTTATTTTGATTTCATTTTTTATTGTATATTGAAAAATGAATCTCCAATAGTTAGCAAAACTTGACTTTTGATAAATAATCTTGACTTTCCTTTGCTATCTAGTTCATAAACTTGCTAAGTAAGAAAATATCTTTTGTGCTATTTATGATTCAATTACTTGCAAGTTGAGCATTGATTAGGATGCAAATGCTTTTAGAGAACACATGCTAAATACTTGAAAATTCTATGAGGTAGTAGTTTCACCTTTGCACTATGAAGTATGATACCTCATAAAGCATGTAGAAACTCTTGCACTTTGCTCTTGATAAAACACTTGATTGTGGCCATATAAAAATTCATGAGCATTTAGGAAAATGACTTGTAGACAATTTCTTGATATACCATGTTAATTCTTGATCGAAATTGTGTAAGTCATTTGAGTAATCTTTGGGACTATTTCTAGTAATTCAAACTTCGTATACATGATTAGAATGATCATATCTTAGTCATATACAAGTTTGATCAAAATTAGAACTGATTGTGAAAAGTGAGTATTTTTTGATAAAATATGAAATCTGAAATTTCAGTGGTTTATTAAAAAAAAATGCAGAAAATTAATCTTCAAAAAATTCTTGTTATTGCACTTTGCTTGAAAAATCTAGTTTTCGTTGAAAAAGCTATAAAAATTTTCATTGAGATTTCGATTATATATATTTTTGGATACATTTTTATCAAAAATCAAAACCTTAGTCTTTATCGACAAATGACTTTCGGATATTCCATAATTGAGTGTGTTATCTTGACGCTTGTGTTATCTTTGTGTTTATTATTTCAAAGCATCATTGATAACGTGTATGCTAAAATCTTATCATTGTGTAATTTAAGGGAAGTCTAGAAGTGCTTAACTTAGGCCCTTTTTGATTGATGTCAAAAGGGGGAGAAGAATCTAGACATAGACATGTATATTGTTAGGGGGAGTCTATTCTAGATATGCATGTTGATAGGGGGAGCATTGTACATTCACTTGATGAAATGCTATGCTTGTTGATACATTTCTTAATGCATTTATTGAGATTGTTGGCCTAAGATTTTCAACCTTGGTCACCATCTTGATTTTGATGATAACAAACTTATTCTAATGAATTTATCAAGTGTTTGATCTCAGGTTGAGGTTACAATACGCGCGTGAACTTCGTTCGGAGAAAGTCCACAAATCGGCAAAAAATGGCTCCGTCATCGACTGAGTAGAAAATCTAGAGTTAGGAATAGATTTCATGTAATATGACTTTAGGATTATGTCCCAAGCCAAATTGTAATGTTATCCAAGTCCATACTTGGTAATGAAACCCGGAAATGAAGCGCGCAAGCAGAATAATCAAAAAATAAACCTCAGCCCAGGTTCGGTCGATCGAACGAAGCAGAGAATTGGCAGTAGCCAATTTGGTCGACCAAATATGGCACGAAAGCGGCAGAACGCCTTTGGTCGCTCAGCGGTCGATTGGTTGGTCGATCGACGATCGACCAGCAAGCGATCAGGCGTCGCCAACGGGCAGAAAAATGCCCATTGGGTGCCCTAGTCGGGTGAGGGGTTATAAATACCACTCATAAACCTCCTCCCTAGCTGTTGAGAACTTCATTGAGCATATCCTTAGAGATTACAAGCCTAAAGGAGTTGATTTAAAGTCCTAATCTCCGTTTCCACACTCTCAATCCCTCCTCACTTCGTCAAGCTTGGTCTTCACTGAGAAATCCATACTCGAAGCCTTGAAGTGCTCGGAGGAGACGCGTTGGAGCTACATCAAGTATTGTTTTACATTTAAGCTCCATTTATATTGTTTTCATCTTTCTTTGTATCGATTTTTAGGGTAGCTTGCAAGGTGTGCGTGTAAACACCTTGGTGTATTGTAGATTGTTGTTTTTGCTAGAGAATAGGTGTTGAGGCTCGCCTCTAGGATTGAGGGATAAGTCCTCATTGTATTCTTAGAAAAACTATCAATCTATAAAGTGTTAAGGTTAGAAATCCTTGGTGAGGAGACAAGGTAGTGGAGTAGGCAGTGTTGACCGAACCACTATATATTTCGTGTTTGCATTGCTATCTTGATTGCTCAATTTGATTTTCACTTTTGCTTAATATAATTGTGATTGCATCTAGTCGCACTAAGAATCAACTAACTTGAATCGGGTTGTTGAGTTGATTAAAATCGAAAAGAATTTAATTAATCATAAAAGTAGATACACACTATTCTACCACCCCTTCTAGTGTGGGTATTCACTCAACAGATTGAGCCATCCTTTGTGTAAACCCTAGCTTGGAGACAAGAACCCTTGATTTTGCCTTCAATCTTCAATTGTTTCATCATCAAGGCATCAAGAGGAGCTACGACTTCTTTGTTGAGCGCTAAGTTTGTACCGTTTATTATTGCTTTCATTTACTTATATTTTTAGTGTTTATTTAATTGTATATCATCAAGTGTGTAAAGATCTAGTGTGTAGATCTTGAGTTTAGTGGTTGCCTTGGTGTAGAGGCATATGTCCACCGGTATACTTAGTTTACTAAGATTAGTTCTTGTTGTCCTTTAGGGTTTGAGGTGGGAGAGTGCTCTGGGTGAGAAGGCGGAGACTTTCGGGTGTGAAAAAACCTTGGTGTGAGAGCGGAAATTCTCTTGGGAAAGCTCCTCAAGTGTAAGGAAACAATTATAATCTAGTAAATTAAGCTAAGTTAGAAATCCTAAGCGGGGGGTGTTTAGGTAGTTGAGTAGTCATTGGTGTCGAACCACTATAAATCTATCTTGTTTGCATTGGTTATATTGTGTTTTGATTACTTGTGTTATTTAATTACTCGCTTTCGCATTCATCTAGTTAAATTGAGCACTTGCCTAGGTAATCAAGAAAAGGATTAAAACCGAATTTAGGCTAAAGTTTAGCGAACACACTATCCATCCCTCCTCTAGTGTAGGCCATTTCACCAACAAATTAAGGGCATTACCTTATAGCAGAAGTTTGCATGCTCGGTGATGAAAGCATTTTTTTCTTCATCGTTAGGTAGCATTCAGATCTGTTTGTAGCCTGAATAGACATCCATGAAACTTAAGTACTGGTACCTTGAGGAGTTGTCGACAAGTTTGTCAATAGTCGAAATGAGTAGGAGTCTTTTGGGTAGGCTTTGTTGAGGTCGGTGAAGTCAACACACATTTGCCACTTTCCTGAGTGTTTTTTGACCATTACAACGTTCACGAGCCATGTTGTGAAACAAATATCCCTCATGAATTTCGCTTTTAGCAGCTTTGTGGTCTCCTCAAGGGATGTCCGCTGTCGCTCGATTCCGAGCTTTCTCTTCTTTTAGGGCATAAACTTGACACGAGGGTCGATGGCCAGCCGGTGGCAGATGACCTGAGGGTCTATTCCTAGCATGTCGGCAGGCGTCCATGCAAAGAGATCGACATTACTTCTAATTAGAGCGTTGAGTCGGACTCTGAGCTCGTCGTGGAGGCATGCTCCTTTGTACGTTACTTGATCGGGGGATGTCTTGATCTGGACGGGCTCCAAGTCGTCAGCGGGCAGGGGCTGCTCCTGGATGTCTCCCCTGGGATCCAAATCTGATATCTTTGGCTGGGGTTCAACTGGCCAGAGCTTCAAGCATTCGTTGTAGCACGTGCGAGCCTCCCTTTGGTCTTCATGAATAACCCCTACTTATATCTCCGAGATGAGAAATTTGATGGCGAGGTAGGGAGTCGATACTACGGCCCCTAAGTTGTTCAAGGAAGGCCCGCCCAGGATCATGCGATAGGGACCCATACACTAGACAACAAGAAATTGTATGTCTATTGTTTTTGCTCTCGGTGCAGAGCCGAACATCGTGGCTATTTGTAAGTAGCCCTTGACGCTTACATGGTCTCTTGAAAAGTTGACAAGTTCTCCATAGTATGGGTGTAGCGAAGATTCGTTGATGCCCATTCTCTCGAGTGTAGGGTAGAGGAGGACGTCGACAGAGCTTCCCTTGTCTGCCAATACTTTCCTATAAAAGAAACAAGCAGCAAATATAGAAATGACGATAGGATCATGTAAATTCTTATCAACCCCTTGAAAATCAGAGTCATAGAAGGATATTACTGGGGTGGATACACGTGGCATTTGTGGCCGAGCTACTTGAAAATCATGACGGTCTGGGATGGCTGTGTTTCATAACTACCATCTCCGGCAAATCCTCTTGTTATGTAGTCAATGACTCCCCGGATGTTGGGGTAGGACTACTCACTTTAAGAGTCGTGGTTGTTGTTTGAATCACTAAGAGGCGGGGGATTTACTGGAGCTCTGGCACGACTGGCAACTTTGTCAGCTTTGGTTATGACTCTGACCATGTCGGATGTAGTGGTCGAGGTGACCTTCTCTTTTCAATCACTCAATCTGGTCACGGAGGACCACACATTCTTCGATGGTGTGTCCATAGGTTCGATGGAACTCACACCTTTTACTTTTATCGCCTTTGTATGAAGATTTTATGCCTTGGTGGCCGCTGGGGGGGGGGGGGCTAAGAAGTTGCAGATAATATACTTCTCGTAGGATAATTTTCCCTTAAGGTGTTAAGGTGAGGACCTCAGTGCTAGGTTATGATTCTATTCATGAAAGTAGTGGTCTTTGCCTCTTTTGCCTTCTTTTCTGAATATGATACATTCGATAGTGGCCTCAATATTTTGCCAATCAATCTTTTTGACCTCTCGGAGTTCTTCCATCTTTATGAAGCCGACGACCTTGTCATGAAACTCGGCTATGTCTTTGGGCTCGATAAGGGCGATCTAGTCAGCAAAGAGTTCGAGTTTTAACCCGAGTTAGATGCAGAAGAACTCGATTTGTGGGTCGAGGTTAGGGATGTTAGTAGTTATGGCATGAAACCTCTCTAGGTATTCTCTCAGGGGCTCATGTTGCCCTTGTCTGACGTAGTAGATGGCTAGTACCATCTTGTGATATACCCATGGTGTGGTGAAACGACTGAGGAAGATGCGGGAGAGGTCTTCGAAAGAGTAAATAGAGTCCGACGGAAGGGAGGAAAACCATAGTAGGGCGATTTTCCCAAGAAATGCCGAAAAATCTCTACAGAGTGCGGAGTCGGTTGCCCCGTGATAGAGCATCGTAATTTGCAACGCCATCAGGTGCAGGGTAGTGGGTAACTCGCTCCTCGGCGGGAGGTAGGCTGCTATGAAGTGCTCGACGAAGGGCCCCACACCAAGAGCAGGAGCAGCCCTAGCCTTTCGGATTTTGGGATCTTCGCCTTTCTCCGGATGGGTGCTGAAGACTTCGTCGCGAGGAGCTGGGTCGAGTCTCTTTTTTCCCGAGTGAGCGTTGTCTTCGGGTTATGAGCGGCAATGTTCGTGGTCAGCCGAGGGTTGTC